>JAGTTD010000003.1:31296409-32646409 GCA_018398585.1 Simmondsia chinensis | reverse complement strand
GGTAAAGTTAGCAACACATCAGACCTAGCAGCTCACAATGTGAAAGTACTGGAATATATGACTCCACATTGTTTTATAATCTATAAAAAGTGTACGATAAAGGCAAACATGAGAAAAGACAGACAAGCAAGAGGGAAACGAAAGCAAACTGAAAACTTGAGCACCATCTCTCTCAAAACTTGGTTGATAAAAGTTGGATCGATTAGATGACTAGAGATGTATGTGTTTCTGGTGGTGAATAAGCTAGGCCTGTGTGGGGACAGATGGCTTTCCTTGACCCATTGTAAATCCTCTTGTTCCATCTGGCATCCAAGGGCCGGGAGGCGACTTGGATGGCTCACTGATAATACTAGTTGCAGTTGTGCCATGTCCTAAAATTGGAAGAAAGCATCAAGACGTTACTAGACTTGCTTTTTCTTTCCTCCTTTCATAAGTAAGGATGCGTATGGTTTTGGATGTACCGAGGCAATGAAAAACTAAAGAGTGACAAAAGTTCCAACCATTTGGCTGAGGTGAAAAAATTGCCTTTTCAAGAAATAATTTTCAAAAGCGCTTTTGTAAGAAGTGCTTCAAATAAGAGTATTTTTGTCTAAAAATTTGTAGTTTTTGTTTGTCTCTGCTTTAAAAAAAAGGTATCATATTTCTATTTAAAATCTCTTTTCTTTCCAAACTAAACACCTTCAAATCTAGAGAAAATACTTTTTTCCTCTAAAAGAGCACTTCTTTTGCAGAAAAGAAGTTTGACCAGACAAGCTCATAGCTAAATGAACAATCATTGAATCTAGATGGGAATTTTAACATTTTAATATGTTAATTATTAATCCAGGCTAGGTCATTCCAAGTTGACTAAAGACCAACAGAATCCGAAAGAAAGCACTATGAAATACACGGAATAGCAACCCGTTTGGTCTAATCTCAGACTAAATAACTTTGGCTGGTTTCGCTTTCAGCCCAAGCTGGTGTCTGTAGACCATTTTTTTTTTATCAACCTATCTTTAGACTTGATTATCTCCTTTTTTTCCTTGGGGGGCTGACTCGAGTGGCTAAATGACAGAAGAAAATAAATCAATGGCATAGAGACGTACCCATCCCATTGGCTCCCCGATGTTTCTGTACCCGAGATCACTGGTTTCTACTCCTCTAACTGTTTTTATCCCTAAGCAATTTTTCCCCGTCCTGAAATAAAATGGCGTGAACAATATGTAAACTTTAGCAATCCCAAATAGTTGCAGTTGTGTTGTCCTGCTTTTTAGAAACATAGGTAACTTTTAAGTCTTAAAATTCACAAATTTTGAATGAATAGGAGCAGTCTTTAATTTCTATACTTTTTTGATAGTTCTTTATACATAGGTGAAAAATAATATACAACACATCGAGGTCGATAGAAAGCATGTAATGGCTAGCTTAAAATCTGTTAAGGCCTCTATTTAATTTCAAGATGACAATATGCTCTTCTGCACACACCCCTGCTAGCCCTTGTTGTAAAATCCAAGGGCACTTTCTAGCAATCACAGCGTCCAGACCAACTTTTGCACATACAATCAGAAAAATATATTCAATACTAGGCATAAACTAAGTTCATTTTCAGAGATATGATCAAATGGGCAAACACTAACAACTCTTCCTTGGATTACCAGAATGCTCTTTTCATACTTGAACACCAAATTATTTCCAACCTGAAGTGTTTTATGAGCTAGAAGGAAAGGCCGAGTCCCTAGGCAAGTGACAAGATGAGAACTTGCATGACTGAAGCCTAAAGTGGAATCTTAGTGGAGCTTCCAAATGGGAAACTAAGACAAGTTAGTGGAATACAGGAATACATAGAGATTGTAAAGGTAACTTCAAAGCATGTCCTCGAAATCAATTGCACTATGCCAATTCTATAAAAGAAAAACTTATGGGGAAAAATGTTTCACAATGGAGATGTCAATGGGATATAACCAAAGAAAATATATAGATTTGGATATTGAATCAAACTCTTAGGTTGCGGCATCACACGTGAAAAAATTGATATCTTGTGCCATGGGAAGTCATTTTCCAAACTCAAACAAGGCAGGCAACATCAACCCATTTCCACACTACAGAGTTTGTCTCATAGACTAACAGTTGCAAGTGCGGTGGCTAACAGCCTAAGAAAGCCAGAACAAACAGGAAAAATTTATTGCTGGGTTGCTAATAACTTCATTTTCCTTTACTTTTTCCTAATAACAGTCTTGTTATGTACGATCATGCTAATCCTTCTGGCCCTCCACATTTTTGGCAAAAACAGATGAAATCTAAAAAAGGTGTCAACAATTGGTTTCTAAAGTCCCAGAAATAGCAAGCATTTTTACTCTTTGCGTTTGCCACTAAAGGTGTCATTTTTGGTGTTATCACAAAAGTAGGCAAAGTGGTCCAAGTGGAGAGGGAAAAAAGATTGAACTTAAAACTTTTGAATAATTTAAACAAATTTAAAAACATTAGGAATTATTTTGAACAAAAGAACAGATTAGAACCAATTTGAACAAACTGAAAACACATTATACATAACTCCTTCCTTTCCACAATTTCCCAATACCCATTTTGAGTAATAACATGTACAATATTATGATACATGTATTAGCGATAGATAAAAGTGTAGTTAGTTGAGTTAGTTGAGTTGTTAGGTGAATTAGTATAAATACTTGTAACAAATATTAAATTAGGCATGGAATAACAAACAAGATCTTTCTCCTTCCTCTCTCTTCCTTTAAACCCTAACCCTAATTCTCTCTCTCTCTCTCTCTCTCTCTCTCTCTCTCTCTAATTCTTCACTATTATTCATCAAATTCTAGATACAATCCTAATTGATTGTATCATTTGGTATTAGAGCTCAGATTCGTGCTGCGTTTTCTTACTCAATCATGGTGGATGGCAGACGAAGTGTTACAAATTTGTGCCAGATTGAGGCTCGTTTACATCGTTCCATGGATGAGACCTTCCAAGCAATTAAATTGGATCTCACTTCATTTAAGCAAGGACAAGGCAAGATTATGGATCTTTTGCAAGAAATTTGTCAAAGAAGATTGGCGTCTAGTGAAGCTACACTTGCGGTAAGGGTTACTTGTGTTCTCTATCCTGTAAAGGAGGATATCCTTTACCAAGTATTCTCTCCATTTGGCCCCCTTGAAGAGATCAAAATAATCTCATCATGAATTTTAGAGGTTAAAGCTCAAGTCCATTTTTTATCAAGAGCTAATGCAATTTCTGCATTTTCCTTAAATGGAAGAGCTATATATGATTATTGTTGTTACATGGATATTCAATTTCTCAAATCTTGAGCCTCAAGTATATAACATGACACAACCTATTGGAGGTACACATGATGCCTCATTAGATTGTTAGAAGCAACATATGGTTGAGGAAGTGCAATCAATTCATGTCAAGAGTGATTTCTGTATTAAAAGTGCAAGTAAAATATCAATAATACAAGAAAATAAAGTTCCATCCTCTTCTGTTGAAATTATCGAGCCCACACCTATACATGAAGTTGTTGGAACTAGCTGGTTGAAGAAACATGAACAAGTATCGATGGGCACTATCAACATGGATTCAAGCATTAAGAGGGAATTTGAGGAGTTTGACAGCTTAGAAATAAATGGATTCATTGGAGTTTCTAATAAAGATGAGACGGCAGAAGAACTCAATTTCAGAAAATTGGAAGCTACTTCTTAACTAGAGGCATCTATTGTTTGCGACCCACTAATAAATAAGAGAGCTCAATTCTCTAGGTTGAATCTAGAATTTGAATCTGCAAGTGATGCTTCCTTTCCAATAATCACCTATGCTATGACAAAAAGTGAGGTTAAAGCATATATTGTTTGTTCTACCTTGTGTGCTGATTTTGTACTTCGGGATGATCCTTCATCCAAGGCTACAGTAGAACTTCATGTAGAGATGTCTCAACTTCAAAAATTTGTCAACCAGATATTCGTCTTTGATCCTTGTGGAGAAATGTTTAAGGGACTCGTAACTGTGCCCTTTGTTGGCACGAATACTACGAGTTCCAGATTTGTTTCCTGGATTTTCGACTTTGAGGGCAAGGTCGTTGTTGAGCGGGGGGTAATGATACATGTATTAGTGATAGATAAAAGTGTAGTTAGTTGAGTTAGTTGAGTTGTTGGGTGAATTAGTATAAATACTTGTAACAAATATCAAATTAGGCATGGAATAACAAACAAGATCTTTCTCCTTCCTCTCTCTTCCTCTAAACCCTAATCCTAATTCTCTCTATATCTCTCTAATTCTTCACTATTCTTCATCAAATTCTAGATACAATCCTAATTGATTGTATCATATTACATATCCAATCTTTAGCCACCAAACATATATCCCTCACAATCTATATTTCTCCTATCCAGTCCAAATTTCCATCCTCAAACAAAATCAGCCGTTAACTTGCCTTATTGTTTTCAAAGAATTAAGTTTCTTAGTATATGGTTACTCAACTAGAATGTAATAAAATTTTTCGAAGAAACGGGAACAAGAAAAGCATAAAGAAAAAAATCTCTTACAATCATTTACACCATTAGTCTCTCGTGATTTTAAGTTTTCCCAAATTGGTCTCTTCTCTTCTCTTTTCTTTATACTAATCCTTTCTTCAAATTCATCCCTAATCTTTTACTTCATTACCAAAATCAGACGACATTTAGAAACATTATAGACCATTTCCTGTTTCCAAAATGACCAAAATGATGCAAAATTTTAAAGAGGAGAATCAATTTTATCATAAAAAAAATAAACTATTTTGAATAAAAAAAAATATAAGGGACCAAGTTGAACAAATTTAAAAATATTATAAATCATTTTGAAGGAAAAAAAAAATAGACAAGATATCAATTTAAATGAACTACAAGTGATATTTGAGTTGAAAATAGAGTTTTGGGGATTAAATTTTCGTAGTTGTTTTCAACGTCCCAAAAAAAAATATTATTATTAAATAGATGATATGATTTGAAATAAATAATACTATAGGTTTTTATAAATTTATTCTAATATTAATAGTTTTATATTATATATTTAGGTCATAAGATTCTATATTCTTATATTTAATAAAAAAATCTAAATGTTGGTGTAAACTTCTCGTTATTTGCAGGGGAGCACATAGGTCCAAGATCGGACCAAACCAATGACCGAATTATATCAAATTATGAGACCAAGGACCAGATCGGTCTGGACCGATTTGGACCAGTTATTCATCTAGCAAGTGTAATTATATGAAGCAACATGTTTCCAACCCAAGCCCGTATTTGAACACTGTAGTATGTAGACTTATTTATTTCTTTTTTTTTTCCATTTTTCTTTTTGGGGGACTGATTGGGTTGGATAATTGACAAAAGAAAATAAACCAATGGCACAGAGACATACCCATCCCATTGGCTCCCCGATGTTTTTGTCCTCAGGATTGCCGGTTTCTACTCCTCCGACTGTTTTTCTCCCTACGCAAGTAATATAAAAAAATAATATCATATCATATCTACCCTTCTACTGCATGTAAATATAGCATGTAATATCATATCAAGTCATACTACGCCTTTTTTTCACTTTCAATGAGGTACAACAAGAAGACTATTCTGGGTTCATCCTTCCTAATATTATTTCTATCCAATCATTCTTTTACTTTGGGATTCTGTTGAGATCTGATTTTAGTGCTAGTATCATGTGGGATGTAATATATAGATTCGAGGAGTCATGTAAAAACACCCTACAAAGTTTTACATTAATCATTGACTACTAAATGCAACCCTTCTGCTTTATTCGATCTAGGTACTTGCTATAAATTTTGCCCTGCTTTCCTGTTTTCATGTTTCTATTTCCCCATTTTTTGGGTTTTCTTAGACCTCACTTGCTTGAGTCACCTTTTGTATCATGACTATGTCGCTAATTATCGGAAAAAAGGTACTGGCTATAGAGTTCTACCAGTAGGCTGCATTTCAAAGCTGAATTAACGTTTAAAATGGGTATTGAACTTGAGGTCATCTTGATTCAAACAATGGTTGAATCATTATGGATAAGAAAAGACTTATCATATCACTTTTTGGCTATTTAAAATTCGAAAAGTAGCTGAATCATTTGGATATTTTCGGACATAGCCTACAACAACAACAACAACAACATTCGTAGTGCCACAAGGGCTCCCGCTTGTGCAGGGTCTGGGGGGTATGATATACCCCATCAGGGTGGGACCCTGACAAGAGCTTTTTTCGAGGACCCCCAACCCGAATATGCGAAGCTTGTATGTATGTAAGCATATAAACATGTATGTATGTAAGGAGCACGCAAGGCAATGAATTTATGTGAAGCATATATGTATGTAAGCATATAAACATATAATCAATGTAGGCAAAATAATCATGTAAGCATTTAAGCATGTACCCATGGGGGCATAGAAGCCCGAGCAGAAGGTAACAGCAAATAAGCATATAGGGGAGAGGTCGTACAAGCGAGATAGTAGAGAAAGAGAGAGAGAGAGAGTAAGTAGAGAAAGAGTGTGGGAGAGGGAGATAGAGAGAGAGAGAGAAAGAGTGCGAGAGAGTGAGTGTGCAGAAAGTATCAACAGCAATTAGCTCTACACCCCAAGGTAACAAATCCTAGCAGTGCTAAGCTACCACGACCTCCCGTACTGCGTATCTACAAATGATTCTACAAGCAGCCTCGTGCTACTAGAACTAGCTAACGGGTGCTCAAAGCTCCTACGTCGCTGAATCAGTTATCCCTAAAACCCCTATACTCCAATAACTAATCCTCCACTGAGCTATACCTAAAGCCATCTCTTCATTTAGTTTGAGGTAGGCGAGGTCCTATCGAATTATCTTCAATCAACTCTTCTTTGGCCGGCCTCTTCCACTCCTCATGTCTGCATTATAGAGTTGTTCGCATCCCCTTACATGGGCAACGGTGAGTCTCCAGCCCACTCTTCTTTGTCTGGCCTCTTACTCTCTTCTCGTATATGGAATTGTCTCCAACCAACCCTAGGAGCATTAATCGCTCAACAAATGCCAAAACTACGTATAACTAGCCAGGCATACTCGATGGGTATCTTACATTGTAGTGCATGGGCTATGCTTTTTTCTTTTTTTTTTAAGATTTAGTCCATTTTTGAAAGTAACGTTTTCATATAGCTTTTAGCGTTTTGACTAGTTAAGCTAAACACTGTATTTGGTGAAAAAAGAAATTTTGTAAGCGTTTAGTTTTTTGACTAGTTAAAAAGTTAACAGTTGTGTTTGGTAACTATTTTCTTACTTTACATTTTCATTAGCTTTTTAGCATTTATTATAGCATTTTAAGGAGCTTTTGAAAAGTTGTGCATAGTAGCTTTTCCTTTCTAAAAGCTAGCTGATGGGAAAAAAATAATTACACATTTATATAATAATTCTAAATATATTCATATGTGATAAGTTTGTATTTTTAATTTAAATTTTATTTTATAATTTTTAAAAAAAATATATAGTAAGTGAAAAAAATAGTTGATAAAAGATAATTATTTATCTTTTTATTTTTTATTTTATAAAAATATTATTTTTTTCATTTATAAATAGTTTACAATCAAAATTATTTATTTAATTGAATAACTTTTTTTTTAACAATATAATTCACTAACAGCTACAACCATCCTCCAATAGCCAAACGCTTTCAGCTATAAACCAACAACCAACAGCTATTAGCCAACAACCAACAGCTATTTGCTAACAGCTAACAATTGACTTTTAATAGTTGACGCCACACATAATTTTAACTGAATTTATTTTATTCGATGGTGACAAGTGATACTTGAGTTGATAATAGAGTTTGGCGGATTAAATTTTGGGAGTTGTTTTCAACGTCCCAAAAAAAATTATTATTAAATTGATGATATGATTTGAAATAAATATTAGCTATAAGTTTTTATAAAATTATTTTGATATTAATATTTTTATATTATATATTTAGGTCATAAAATTCTATATTCTTATCGTTAATAAAAAAGTATAAATGTTATTGTAAAACTTATCGTTATTTATAAGACCGAATTACATCAAATTATGAGACCAAGGACCACATAGGTCTATACTGATTTGGACTGTTTATTCATCTAGCAAGTGCAATTATATGAAGCAAAATGTTTCCATAAAAAATTAAAAGTTTTGAAAATAATGATAATAGTATAATATGTACAGTTTACTCTATATATATATATATATAATTACTAATTAATAAAAAATACATATTTAATTGTCTAAGATTTAACATTTTTTGATACATATCCTATATATTAATTTTTTACTAAAATTATGTACCCAACATACTTAATGCAAAAGTAATATTGATCGGTCTTCATTCCGAAATATCGGGTTTTCCGATCTTGGATAGGACCGGACTGAAGACCGATTAGGCTCATATAATAGGACCAAGGACCTGATTGATATATAGTTGTATTTTCTTAAATATATATAACTTTTGAATTGAAATATTATTTTTCAAAATTAGTAAAATCATGGTATTATTTTGTAATTTACCCAATTTTTTTATTATGTTTTGAATTTAAAGCTCCTTAATCTCCTTTCTTCCGAATAACGTTATTGTTACAGTATAATTGTAAATGACAAAGCAAACTTATGAAATTTTGTGGTGATTATTTAGTACAGGTCATATCATCACTCCGGCAATAACAACTTTTGTTCCGGAAATATGTAACATCCCTTTTCCCAAAGTTTTAGTCCTTATTTAAGAATGGAATTTTCTAACAAGAAAGGGCATAATACGACATATTAATTAATGCCAGTATAATAGTTTTATTTTTAGTTAATATCAAAATCACTCTAATAATTTTATAAATTACATACAATGTCTTCCAATTAAAATGCAGTACATTAATTGTTGGTTCAATTTTTGATACTAAATGATTGAAAAACAATAAAAAAACAATTAAACTAGATGCAATGAATATACCTTAGGGCATATGTTTGAAAAATCTTTTTTTAATGATATTGATAAAAGATGTTATTATGTTTTTTTAGAATTTATACGATGTGCTCTAATTAAAGTGCATTGCTTTGAGGTCGTTATCGCATGATAATTAGTTAGTTTATCACAAAAAAAAGAGATAATCTATATGAAATTAAGGTCTTATTATATACCCTTTAAGTCTATTTTTAAAAGTTTTTTTATGAAATTAAAATCTCATATAAATATTTAAAAAAAAACACAAGTCAAGCCGCTACCCACGATAAAGCTAGCTCTAGAGGTGGAAATGGGTAGGGTTGACCGACCCGACATGAAACATGAGCCAAGCTGACCCAACCACCCATGGTGGTGGGGTGACTGGAGTCACGGGTCAATTTTTTGGACCGCCAAATCCAGACCTAGCCCGACCTGTGCAGGTGACACATATCATGCCTTGACCAGTTAACGGGTCAGACCCATGTTCGACACGGGTGTACCCCAAAAAGGGAAAAGGGAGCACCACAACCTTTTCACTTTTTTGTGCTGACTGGACACTTCTGATGGTAACAAGTTATTTAATTAAAAAAAAAAGGATTTTTTTAAAAAATCCTAACCCTTGCCGACCCTCAAACTCCTATAAGTACACAACCCCTCCATTTTCAATTTCATTCAAATTTCTAAATTCAAATTTTTAATGTTATCTTTTATTATAGTTATATTGAAATGTTTAATACTTTACTTTTTTTAAATCATTATTGTTGTTGTTGTTGTTGTTGTTGTTGTTAATATTATTACTATTTTATTATTGTTGTTGTTGTTATTATTATTATTATTATTATTATTATTATTACTACTACTTCTACTACTATTATTACTGTTATTATGTGTTCCTAAATCACGATTGTGACATGCATAATATTTGGTTATATTCTTTTTTTTTTTTTATCATAAATGACTTGAATTTAGATTTAAGATATACATCTCAACTTGTATTGAGATCTAAAATATAGCTCCTATAACTGAAAGCAACACAAAATGCTTACCAAAGTTCAATGCTGCAGCGAACTATATAACTTCACCCGCTATTGCAGTACTGCAATTTCGAGTACCAGATAGGGAGAAGTGGCCAGGCATGTAGGGTCACCAGAGGCAATAATGTGGTAAAGATTGTGTTTTGCAAATGGGAATAGGACCTATCGAGACATGTAAATTCCTCGAGGCAAAAAAAAGGTCTCAAGGATGGAAGCATAGAAAAACAAAGGACACTAAGTGAACTATACAAATTCTAAAGCCATGTATTTTATGTTTTGTGTTTATAGATAATTGGCTAACCATTATATTTCATATTTTGTACATTATATTATTTATTAATAAAATTATAACTTTATTTATACATATTTTATATATATGCATTTATTTTGTATATTTTTATTTGTCAAAAAAGGACCAAAAAAGCAAAAAAGGGGGTCAAACCCATTTCAAACCAGCCCCGAGTTTAACTAGGACTTGACCCACCAAATCTCAACCCGTGTCAAACCCGTAACCGACCCAACCAAAGTGAAAATCTTCGCCACTAGATTATGACCATAATAAAAATAAATGATAGGCAACAAATTCGATCAATCGAATCGAATTTTAGGATAAATGCATTATAAGCATTGTGGTCATTCTTTAGCCAAATGCTAAGGTGCTAAATTCGTGTGACATTACTTCATGTTAGATGTACAAATCAAAGAAAAAATGACATGTTATTGATTATTTAACAAACCAAGAAACGACGAACTCACCCGTTTAACCCTTTTACTGATTTTTAGTCCATTCAAGTTCATCACGTGCAAATATAAACGGGTTGAACATATTAACACTACCTAAACCCAAATTCAACTCAATCGTGCCAACCGAAATTTAACCCACCTTCATAGCCACAAAACCAGCTATTTTTCAGTGTTTCTTGTCATGTTATCTAGTCATGTCAAATTTTATCAGCTTCAGTTTCGACATACATGACAATATAACACCTGTATATTTGCCTGTTGCTAACTAACTGGGATACTGTTCCAGACATACATAGAATTTGAAATCCCATCAATGTAGTATACAATGAACAAAACTAATAAAAATAAAATAAATTTTTTTTTAACATGATAAGGCTTTCTGCAGGGCAGTAACACTATCCCCAGTGAAAATCGAACCCGGATGACATGGTTGGCCCCCAGTGTTCTTCGCCACTAGATTATGACCATAATAAAAATAAACGATAGGCAACAAATTTGATCAATCGAATCGAATTTTAGGATAAATGCAATATAAGCATTGTGGTCATTCTTTAGCCAAATGCTAAGGTGCTAAATTCATGTGACATTACTTCAAGTTAGATGTACAAATCAAAGAAAAAATGACATGTTATTGATTATTTAACAAACCAAGAAACGAGGAACTCACCCATTTAACCCTTTTACTGATTTTTAGTCCATTCAAGTTCATCACGTGCAAATATAAACGGGTTGAACATATTAACACTACCTAAACCCAAATTCAACTCAATCGTACCAACCGAAATTTAACCCACCTCCATAGCCACAAAACCAGCTATTTTCAGTGTTTCTTGTCGTGTTATCTAGTCATGTCAAATTTTATCATCTTCAGTTTCGACATACATGAGAATATAACACCTGTATATTTGCCTGTTGCTAACTAACTGGGATACTGTTCCAGACATACATAGAATTTGAAATCCCATCAATGTAGTATACAATGAAGCGTATATTGACTTAACAATTGCATTACAACTTTGTATCTCATTTTACAAATGCATTTCCAAGTGCATACACAACACAACCACCACTAAACCGCCTCGAACAGCAACCACAAAGCCCAGCAGATCAGGGACTCAGGATAAAGTTAGCAATACATCAAACCCAGCAGCTCACAATGCGTCAGTACTCGAATATATGACTCCACATTGTTCTATAATCAATAAAAAGTATGCGATAAACGCAAACATGAGAAAAGACAGACAAGCAAGAGAGAAACGAAAGCAAACTGTAAACTTGAGCACCATCTCTCTCAAAATTTGGCAGAAGAAAGTTGAATCGATTAGATGGTTGGAGACGTATGTGTTTCTGGTGGTGAATAAGCTAGGCCTGCATGAGGACAGATGGCTTTCCTGGACCCATTGTAAATCCTCTTATTCCATTTGGCATCCAAGGGTCGAGAGGCGGCTTGGATGGCTCACTGATAATAATAGTTGCAGCTGTGCCATGTCCTAAAATTGGAAGAAAGCGTCAAAACGTTACTAGACTTGCTTTTTCTTTCCTCCTTTCATATGTAAGGATGTGTATGGTTTTGGATGTACCGCGGTAATGACAAACTGAAGAGTGACAAAAGTTCCAACGGTTTGGCCGAGGTGAAAAAGTTGCCTTTTCCAGAAACAATTTTCAAAAGCACTTTTGTAAGAAGTGCTTCAAATAGGAGTATTTTTGTCTGAAAAAATTGTAGTTTTTGTTTATGTCTCTGCTTTAAAGAAAAAGCATTATATTTCTATTTAAAATCACTTTTCTTTTCAAACTAAACTCCTTCAAATCTAGAAAAAAGTGCTTTTTCTCCTATGAAAAAGCACTTCTTTTTGTAGAAAAGAAGTTTGACTACACAAGCTCATAGCTAAACGAACAATCCTTAAATTTCTATGGGAATTTTAACATTTTAATATGTTAATTATTAATCCAGGCTAGGTCATTCCAAGTTGACTAAAGACCAACAGAATCCGAAAGGAAGGACTATGAAATACACGGAATTGCAACCCGTTTGGTCTAATCTCAGACTAAATAACTTTGGTTGGTTTTGCTTTCAGCCCAAGCTGGTGTCTGTAGACCATTTTTTTTATCAACCTATCTATAGACTTGATTATCTCCTATTTTTCCCCTCGGGGGACTGATTAGAGTGGCTAAATGACAGAAGAAAATAAATCAATAGCATAGAGACATACCCATCGCATTGGCTCCCCGATGTAAATGTTAGCAATCCCAAATAGTAGCAGTTGTGTTATCCTGCTTTTTAGAAACTTAGGTAACTTTTAAGTCTTAAAATTTACAAATTTTGAATGATTAACAGCAGTCATTAATTTCTATACTTTTTTGATAGTTGTTTATACAAAGGTGGAAAATAATTACAACACATCAAGGTCGATAGAAAGAAAGTAATGGCTAGCTTAAAATCTGTCAAGGCCTCTATTTAATTCCACAATGACAATACGCCCTTCTACACTTACCATTGCCAGCCCCTTTCTGTAAAATCAAAGAGCACTTTCTAGCAATCACAGTGTCCGGACCAACTTATGCGCATACAATCAGAAAAACATATTCAATAGTAGACATAAACTAAGTTCATTTTCAGAGATATGATCAAATGGGCACACATTAACAACTCTTCCATAGATTACCAGAATGCTCTTCATACTAGAACATCGAATTATATTAAACCTGAAGCGTTTTAAGAGCTGGATGGAAAGGCTGAGTCCCCAGGCAAGCAACAGAATGAGAACTCGCATGACTGAAGCCTAAAGTGGAATCTAAGTGGAGCTTCCAAAAGGGAAACTAAGACCAGTTAGAGGAATATGGGAGTAATTAGAGATTCTAAAGGTAACTTCAAAGCGTGTCCTCGAAATCAAGTGCTCGATGCCAATTCCATAAAAGAAAAACTTCAGGGGAAAAATGTACCATAATGGAGATTTCAATGGGATATAACCAAAGTAAACATATAGATTTGGATATTGAATCAAACTCTTAGGCAGCGGCATCATAGGTGAAAAAATTGATATCTCGTGCCAAGGAAATTCATTTTCCAAACTCAAACAAGGCAGGCAACATCAAACCATTTTTACATTACAGAGTTGTCTCATAGATGAAGAGAAGTTAGCGCGGCACCTAACAGCCTAAGAAAGCCAGAGTAAACAAGAAAAAATTATTGCTGGGATGGGTAACAACTTCATTTTCCTTTATACTTTCCTATAACGGTCTTGTTATGTACGATCATGCTAATCCTTGTGGCCCTCCACATTTTTGGAGAAAACAGATGAAATCTGAAAAAGGTGTCAACAATTGATTTCTAGAGTCCTAGAAACAGTAAGCATCTTTACTCTTTGCATTTGCCATTAAAGGTGTCATTTTTGGTGTTATCATAAAGTAGGCAAAGTGGTCCTGTAAGAAAAATTGCCTAATCGCAGTAGAAAATTTCACCAAATTACAGTAAATAGTTAGTGAAATTTCAGTAGATAAATTTGCTAAAAATAGCTGGAAATCTAGAGCGAATTTCTAGTAAAATAACAGTGAAAATTATCTAAACATAGCAATTAAATAATTGTTAGAAAACTGATAAATATTTACTCATAGCAATGAAAAGAGAGAGTAATTAGAGAGATCTCACAAATGAAGATATCGCGCCGTGGTAAATTCCACTGTCCTAAAAGACGATTTCGCCTTTGCTCCGGTGCACACAGTATAACTGGCAGCCGTCCTCCAGGATTAATACGATCCGACTCTTAACATGCACTCGTTAATTGCCGGGTAGGAATGCCTTAAACTTTGCCCAAATTTTATGAGGGAGAAAAAATCGAGAGAGAGAGAGAGAGACTGGGAGGCTGATGTTATAGCTAATGGCATATATATAGCATAGAAAACGGTAACAAGCATTAAAAAAATGGGTGCAATGAATTCCAACGGCTATAAATGGTAACAAGCATTAAGTCATCGGCTATAATGAATTCCAACAGCTATAAACGGATGTTATAAATTTCAACGGCTATATTGTCATTTAATTCCCAACGGTCACAATTTTAATGACCCTAAACAACTAATAACGGTAAACGGTCAGTAAATAGGCACAGTTAGAATATTTTTCCATAACACTTAAGTTTAGCTTGTATCATTTTTTCAACAATCCTCCACAAAGGATACAAGTGGAAGAGAACAAAGAAGAATAGATTGGGCAAAGGGAGTTCAGTTTTTCAGTGCTAATGTCTCACGACTTGAATTGTCCCCTAGTGTAACCCAAGTTTAGGACCAACATCTTGCAAGGTGACTTTCGTTTTGAACCTCACAAGGGGTTGTATAGTCTTTCACTTGGACACATACTAAACTCCAGATCTTAGCAACTCTTGCAGTTTGGCGCGTTTTTATCGGCCATGCGCTCATCCTGGATATTCGTAGGCGCTCTAGAAGGCAAGTCTTAAGCCTTCATAGGGAGCGGCCACACTCCCACACCTATATAGGTAGATCCCATCAAGTGTGTGTTACCGCACACCACCAAACATATAGCTATGGGTCCATTAAGAGCAAGAGCTCAACCTTACTCCTTGGTAACATAATGACAACTCATGCGGTTCGGCGCGTTTTATCGGCCATGCGTTCGTCCTGTATATTCGTAGGCACTCTAGAAGGCAAGTCTTGAACCTTCATAGGGAGCAACCAGACTCCCACACCTACATAGATGGATCCCATCAAGTGTGTATTACCGCACACCACCAAACATGTGGATATGGGTCCATTAAGAGCTAAAGCTCAACCTCACCCCCGGTAACATACAGACAGTGTCCATCAAGTGTAAGCCTCGCTTACACCACCAAACATATGGTTATGGACCCGTCTCCGTACTATCACACCATAGGGAGGGACAACATAAAACACAATGCATTTCTTGAATGAAACTATGACTTTTCACATTAAACCTGTTAAAACTAGGTTGGATACATCACAATTTATTCGTGTATAGACTTTAGTCCCGACCCCCTCGATGTTTTTTCAATCAATGGATCCATAAGGTTCTCGTCAGACCTTACACAATCTAGTGATATTACTTTCTTTCGAGTAAATCGTTTACAATCTTATGTCTGAGACGAATAGGTCTCCTCTTGCCAAACCCATCAAGTGTGCAGTGTCCACACCACCCATCATGGACTATAGGTTAGGTTAAAGCATCATGCTCAACCATCGTACATGGCATTTCACACTGTATTGCAACAAAGCGGTACTTGAGAGTTGACCATTGCCAACATCAATCACGAGTTGTTTTTACGCCCACATTGAGGTATCTGCAACGAGCTATTAAACAACTAGCTCCATCGCCTGCCAACTTCAACAAAAGTCAGTATAACAAAATGGTGGAGCAAATATCATATCAATAAAATCATATCTCCACCTCAAGTACTAAAATAGTACACATCGTACGTATATCGTACACACAGTTTGCACGGAAAACATATACCGCAAACTTGTCAATCCACTTGTCATCACAATTGTGAAACATTATCATCTCAAATCAATTGGATCACCACCAGTTTAGGTCACAAAAGACCATATACCCATTTTCATTGTACTTAGAGTACATGCGTTATTATCGTTAAGGGTATTCCATGTACTATCAATATTGTATCAAATATTTGGCGATCTCAAGAAAAAGAGGTATAAGAGACCATAATTCACAAAGTGCCTTTTACAATTCAACTTAAGGCAACCCAAGCCTCCGCAAGGCTCTCGAGCCCAAGTGCTAGCATCGTCAAGCTATTTACACTGACTTTGGACAGTCACCAAAATAATATTTTCATCATAATCAATTTCCATGAGCTAGCTATAACTAGCAAACATTGGCAAAAACACAATAATCAAAAAGATTATGGTCAAACAACATATCTTATAAGCTCTCAAATGCTCTTCCAACCCCCATAATGGAATGTCTCACACTACATTCCTGAGCTGCTCAATTTTTCTACCTGCTAACTCAATCTTTAAGGACAACTAAACAATGCAGGCTTCAGAGAGGTGTCACAACATATAGCTCACTAATAAGCCTAAATACATTGTCATTAGTAAAATATCTCCCATTGATATCAGACATCCAAAATAACAAGGAGTCTATTACAATGTAAACCCCATTCATAGTACTTCACTAGTACCTCAACAGTTTAACTAGAGCACTTCGATATTCATCATTTTGATCAATGTATGTAGACTAGGTCTACCACTGACATAAGAAATAATAGGATGAATGTTGTGTTTTTCATCAAACCATAATGCTATCAATCACTTTAGCGTATTTAGCTTATGACGTGATGCCACATTTTTCTCCTCATCAAGTGAACATTAGGGTCATATAGTATGTCATCCAAATGACCAACATGAGCATACAACATATAACAATAATCCAATTAAGGCATCTAGACACAAGCTAAATACCAAGCCTATGATTTATCGGGGTTCTCATATGACCTGCACCTTACCCTTTTCGCAAAAACTAGAAAAGAAGATGCAAAAAAATAATCCTATGGGCATAATAAGTCTCTAACGACAACACAAGTCTACATATGACTCATACATATCATCTTTTCCCAATCACAAGCTGAAATTCAGCAAAACAGTCCAAAAACCAGCAAAATACCAGTATGGACAGCAACATTCAGCCAAAACAATATGGAGCAGCACATTCTGCTTGAAAAGGACATGTTTCAACAATTAAAACCACATGATTTTCATCATTTCAAGTAACATGTAACAACATGTTCACAATACTTCAAACATAGCCATGGGAAATACACTAGATACATTAACATGGAGATTAATACACAAAATCACACATAGATCTCCAAGAACTCATAAGTTCTATTAGCCCTTTATAATGATCAACTATTTCAAGAGGTCACTCAAATATATGCAAGAAAACAACTCTCACATACAAGATTAATCTGATGGTTAAAACTCAAACATACCATCCTCTACCAACACAAGGGATTCAAGATGTGCAGCTAGACATGCTTAACCTAAGAGTTGCCAATTCTAGGTTTAAGACTCCATTCTTGAATTTAGCATCGATTTACTTTTTCCTTTCTCATTTTCGTAGATAGTATCCAAGTCCTCTTGACATCTTACTTCGGAGGGCCGGGATTCAAAATTGGTAGTTTACAAATTGCAAGGCTGCCTCATGCAGATTGAATTAATTTATAATTTCACTTAACACCCTTCCCCAATTGAAATCTCCTAAATCACTTTTTGGGAAAAATATTTTAACTTTTTTTTTGCCACGTGTAAAAAGTACATATATACACTTGATTCTGCAAGTTCTTTCAAATGCTTCTATATTTTCAGGGATGGCAACAAGGCGTACCCCGCTGGCACCTGCCACCGCCTCCTACCCATTATATCGAGCTCATATCCTTCTCGGATCTTAGTCATTCCAAAAATCAATTTTATGTTTTTGGCTCTATCCTTTGATCACTAGTTTTAACCTTAATTTAGCTGTTAACCTTTAATTTATTTTTGAATGCCCACTCTACTGCCAATTGGTTTTACACCCTTTAAGAATGTCTGCGGGTTTCCGTGAATGATTAGTAATCTCTCTAAGACTAGAATCAATAGACCTCATGATTTAACATATTGATAATCATGTTTAACCACAAAGAATACTCTACCTCAAGCTCTCATGTCACTCTTCTATCTTACACTCAAGTTAAACACATGAGATTATTGTCTTTTATGTATCTCTATCAAGGTGAAGTATCATTACTTCAACCTAACTAGATAAAAACCAATATAATTTACATTGTCCTTTTATTTTCCTTTCTTAGTTGATTTTCTACGTCAACTTTATACTTTATGAACATTTTTCTTTAGTCCTTAGGAGATATATCATGGTGTATATTCATCAATAAAGATTATCTAGTATCTTTTAACACCCTTGCTCATATAGTTCTTGAACTCTCCTAATTCACAGCGTACAAGTTCAAAAAATCCAATTTGTCTCTTATTTAGTTAAAGGGGTCTTTTAGCGCCTTTAACTTCTGCACATTTAGTCCATTTTTCTTAAACATTTAATGGTGTTGACATCCATATGTCTTAAGCAAACATGTCATGAGTCAATGAAATTCCACAATATAAACACAAGTAGTACTAGCAGCAACATGCATAATACAAATGTTAAACTATGTCTACTTAATTTCAAATAATATCTTGGAGGCCTCAATGAAAATGGGTCTCCTTTTAGTTATTTATTTATTTTGATTTTATTAATAATACGTGACTATTTTATTTTATTTTTTATTTTTTTTTGCATTCCAAGAGAGGGCATATTTTCACTATTATTATTATTTTATTTATTTATTTATCTTCACTTAGTAATCCCAAAAAATAAATACGCTTGACCTAAACCTAGCCCCAATCAAGCGACTTTATATCTCCCCCACGACCAGCCGTCACAGGGAGCACCATGACATTTTTCATGGCATCCCTTGCGTCCAATCTACCACTAAGGTGAATCGAACTGGTAACGCCGCCAATCACTGAAATAATCAAGACATGGACTTTCCCACGAGGCTCGCTGCACACATGCTTTCAAGGGGATTTATTTTCGGAGGGCTATCGATCTCGGTCCACAGCCACGACCTCAAAGTGAGATGGTGAGATTCATTCGCAAAGGTCTATTTTCTACCTTTTCTTCAACGTCGTTCCTTGATTCCGGCGTTGACCACCCGCCCCTACACTAGATTTGGGTCTAGAGTTGTATGCTTCACCGCCCCACATTTGGCTCAAGATATAGTGGGGGATTTTAGTTAGGTTTTTCTCTCTCCTTTTTTGTGTATTTCCTTCTTTTTCTATTGTACATTTTCAACTTTTTCCTGTGTTCTACTTTATCAATTATGTATAATTTACAAGTTTGATTTCACATAGCACTTGAAGTCTCGTAAAAGTTATCAGTATTCTCCAAAGACAATCATATTATTGTGCTCTCATTACTTGTGTTGAATGACTTTTGACACGTTATCAAAAGAAAGTCTTTTGCTATGTTTAATTATCTCTAAATAGTCTTTTAGATTGTAAGAAAAATAGCCTAATCGCAATAGAAAATTTCACCAAATTACGGTAAATAGTTAGTGAAATTTCAGTAGATAAATTTGCTAAAAATAGCTGGAAATCTAGAGCGAATTTCCAGCAAAATAACAGTGAAAATTATCTAAACAGAGCAATTAAATAATTGTTAGAAAACTGATAAATATTTACTCATAGCAATGAAAAGAGAGAGTAATTAGAGAGATCTCACAAATGATGATATCGCGCCGTGGTAAATTCCATTGTCCTAAAAGACGATTTCACCTCTGCTCCGGTGCACACCGTATAACCGGCGGCCGTCCTCCAGGATTAACATGATCCGACTCTTAACATGCACTCGTTAATTGCCGGGTAGGAGTACCTTAAACTTTGCCCAAATTTTAAGAGAGAGAGAGATGAGAGGCTGAGAGTATATATTTTTTGTTGTTATAGCTAATGGCATATATATAGCGTAGAAAATGGTAACAAGCATTAAAAAAACGGGTGCAATGAATTCCAACGGCTATAAACGGTAACAAGCATTAAGTCATCGGCTATAATGAATTCCAACGGCTATAAACGGACGTAATAAATTTCAACAGCTATATTGTCATTTAATTTCCAACGGTCACAATTTTAATGACCCTAAACGACTAATAACGGTAAACGGTCGGTAAATAGGTACAGTTAGAATATTTTCCCATAACACTTAAGTTTAACTTGTATCATTTTTCCAATAGGTCCAAAGTGGAGAGGGAAAAAATATTGAACTTAAAATTTTTGAATAATTTCAACAAATTTAAAAATATTAGGAACTATTTTGAACAAAAGAATAGATTAGGATCCAATTTGAACAAACTTAAAACTTATTATACATAACTCCTTCCATTCCACAATTTTCCAGTGCCCATTTCTAGTAATAACAGGTACAATATTACACATCCAATTTTTAACCATCAAATGTATATCCCTAACAATCTATATTTCTCCTATCCAGTCAAAATTTCCAACTAGCCAATAACTTGCCTTATCGTTTTCAAAGAAACAAGTTTCTTAGCATATGGTTACTCAACCAGAATCTAATAAATTTTTTTGAAGAACCGGGAACAAGAAAAACATAAAGAAACAAATCTCTTACTGTCATTTACACCATTAGTCTCTCGTGATTTTAAGTTTGCTCAAAGTGGTCTCTTCTCTTTTCTTTTCTTTATAGTAATCCTTTCTTCAAATTCATCCTTAATTTTTTATTTTATTACCGAAATCAGACGACATTTAGAAACATTATAGACCATTTTTAATTTCCAAAATAACCCAAATTATGTACAATTTTAAAGAAAAGAATCAATTTTATCATAAAATAAAATAAACTGTGAATTATTTTGAATAAACTGAAAATATAAGGGACCAAGTTGAACGCATTTAAAAATATTATAAACCATTTTGAAGCAAAAAAAGACAAGATATCGATTTAAATAAACTACAAGTGATCTTTGAGTTGATAATAGAGTTTGGGGGATTAAATTTTGGGAGTTGTTTTCAACGTCGCAAAAGATATTATTCTTAAATCGATTATATGATTTGAAAGAAACAATAGCTATAGGTTTTTATAAAATTATTCTAATATTACTATTTTTATATTATATATTTAGGTAATGAAATTCTTTATTCTTATATTTAATAAAAAATCTAAATGTTAGTGTAAACTTCTCGTTATTTGTAGGGGTGCACTTAGGTTCAAAATTAGACCGAACCAAAGACCGAATTATATCAAATTATGACACCAAGGATCAGATCGGTCTGGACCGATTTGGACTGTTTATTCATCTAGCAAGTGCAATTATATGAAGCAAAATATTTCCATAAAAAAACTAAAAACTTAAAAATAATGATAATAGTATAATATGTACAATATATATATTATACAAAATATAAAAACAACAAAAAAAAATTTACATATATAATCATTGAATAATAAAAAATAAATATTTAATTATATAAGATTTAATATTCTTAAATACATATATTATATATCAATTAGATACTAAAATTATGTACCCAAAACACTTAATACAAAAGTAATATTGATCGATCTTCGGTCTGAAATATCGGGTTTTTCGATCTTGATTTGGACCAAACTGAATACCGATTAAGCTCATATATTAGGATCAAGGACCTGATTAATATATAGTTGTATTTTGTTAAATATATATAACTTTTGAATTGAAATATTATTTTAAAAAATCAATGAAATCATGTATTATTGTGTAATTTACCCAATTTTTTATCATGTTTTGAATTTAAAGCTCCTTAGCCTCCTTTCTTCCAGATAATAATATTGTTATGGTATAATTTTAAATGGCAAGGCAAACTTATGAAATTTTATGGTGATTATTCAGTACACGCCATATCATCACTCTAACAATAACAGCTTTCGTTCCGAAAATATGTAACATCCCTTTTTCCCAAAGTTTTGGTCCTTGTTTAAGAATGGGTTTTTCTAACAAGAAGATGCTTTATACGACATATTAATTAACCAAAGATTTCTTTTAAGGGTTTGTCTAACATGTGCTCAGCCCATGTTAATAACATATTAATTGCACTATAATAGTTTTGTTTTTAGTTAATATCAAAAATATTATTACGATTTTATAAATTATATATAATATCTTCAAATTAAAATGCAGTACATTAATTGTGGGTTCAATTTTTGATACTAATTGATTGGAAAAATGACAAAAAATAATTAAATTAGATGCAATAAACATACTTTAAGGCACATGTTAGAAAAATCTTTTTTTAATGATATTGATAAAGGATAATATTATGTTTTTTGTGGAATTTATACTATATCCTCTAATTAAAGTGCATTGGTTTAATTGTGGGATTGATATCCCATGATAATTAGTTAGTTTATCACAAAAAGAAGATAATTTGTATGCAACTAACATATCTTATAACATACCCTTTAAGTTTATTTTTAAAAGTTTCTTTAAAAAATTAAAATCTTCATATAAATGTTTAAAAAAAAAAAGCAAACAAACATACACACACAGGTAGAACTGCAACCTGTGGTAATGTTACGGTATAACCAAACTGATAGTAACAATTAATAACTAGGATAATAGTGACCAGAAATAGAGAGTTAAGGGAGAAGAGAAATAGACATTGAGGGAGAAGAGATAGAGTTTAGAGGGAGAAAAGAAGGATTAGGTTCCATTGATTGATTTGTGATGATCCTAATACAAGGCCCAAGGCCTCTATTTATAGAAGAGAAGGGGAATAACTAATACTAATACTAATCTTATCTTAATTGGCTAATAATACCTATATTATTATTAATATAATACTATCTACTAATAATACTATATTTATCCTGTATCATAGCTCTAGAGGTGGAAATTGGTTGGGTTGCCCGACCTAACCCGAAAAATGAGCCTGCCAACCCGCCATGGTTGTGGGTTGATCGAAGTCATGGGTACATTTTTTTGACCGCCAAACTAAGACCCTGCCCCAACCCATGCAGGTGATCAATTAACGAGTCAGACCCGTGTTCGATATGGGTCAACTTGAAAATGGAAAAGAGTGCATTGCAGCCTTTTCCATTTTTAGTGCTGACTGGACACTCCCCCATTTTCAAATTCTAATTTATAAATTCAAATTTTTAATTTTATCTTCTATTATAATTGTATTGAAATGTTTAAATATTTTTCCTTTTTTACCATTATTATTATTGTTGTTATCATTATTATTATTATTATTATTATTATTATTATTATTATTATTATTATTATTATTATTATTATTATTATTATTATTATTATTACCACTACCACTACTACTACCACCACTACTACCACTGCCACCACTACCGCTGCTGCTGCTGCTGCTGCTGGTACCGCCACCGCCAACTACTGCTACTGCTGCTGCTGCTGCTGCTGCTGCTGCTGCTGCTACTCCTGCTACTACCACCACCACCACCATTAATAATTATTAATGTTATTATGTGTTCATAAATCACGATATAGTGACACGCATAATATTTAGTTATATTCTTATTTTATCATAATCGGCTTGTATTTAGATTTAAGATATACAACTTAACTTGTATTGAGATCTAAGATATAGCTCCTACAACTAGAAGCAAAACAAAATACTTATTTGAAAAATAGCATCCAAAATGATTATTAATTATGGGTAACATTATCATAAGACAAAATTGATAATGTTGGAATAACTTTATGAAATCTTATCATTCTTATTCATTACAAGTCATTTCATAACTTTATCAGTAATAATTATTACCCTAACCAAACAATAGTCTTATAAAATCTAGAGAGTTGTCCCAAGTGAAAATTGAACCCGAATAACGTGGTTGGCCCTAATATTCTCCACCACTAGGTTATATCCCTAAAAAACATAATAAAAGTAAACGATAGGCAACACATTGGATCAATCGAATCGAATTTTTGGATAATTGCGACATAAGCGTTGTGGTCATTTTTAAGCCAAATGCTAAGGTGCTAAATTCATGTGACATTGCTCCAAGTTAGATGTGCAAATCAAAGAAAAAATGACATGTTATTGAAGATTTAATCAACTAAGAAACGACAAACTCACCTGTTTAACTGTTTCACCAATTTTTAGTCCATTTGAGTTCATCAGGTTCAAATATACACGGGTTGAACATGTTAACCCTACCTATTCCCAAATTCTACTCAATCGTACCAACCAAAATTCAACCCACCTCAACCACAAAACCTGCTATTTTTCAGTCTTGTTCATGTCGTGTTATCAAGTCATGTCAAATTTTATCAACTTCAATTTCGACATACTTGACAATGTAACACTTGTATATTTGCTAGCTGCTAACTAAAAAACAGAATTAGAAATCCCATCACTGTAGTATATAATACCTGATTTTCAGTTAAGACATATTGTTCCAGACACAGAGAATTAGAGATCCCATCACTATAGTATATAATGTAAGTGTATATTGAATTAGCAGTTACATTTCAACTTTGTATCTCATTTTATAAATGCATTTCCAAATGCATACACAACACAACCACCACTAAACCACCTCGAACTCAAACCCTGAAGCCCGACAGTTCAGGGACACAGGGTACAGTTAGCTATACATCAGACCTAGCAGTTCACAATGTGAAAGTACTCAAATCTACGACCCCACATTGTTCTACAATCAATAAAAAGTATGCGATAAGAGAACACATGAGAAAAGACAAACAAGCAAGAAAGAAACGAAAGAAAACCAAAAACTTGAGCACCATCTCTCTCAAAACTTGGCTGATAAAAGTTGAATCGATTAGATGATTGAAGATGTATGTTTTTCTGTTGCTGAATATGCTAGGCCTGTGTGGGGACAAGTGGCTTTCCTCGACCCATGGTAAATCCTCTTGCTCCATCTGGCAACCGAAGGCCTAGAGGCGACTTGGACGGCTCACTGGTGATACTAGTTATTGTTGTGCCATGTCCTAAAATTGGAAGAAAGCTTCACGATGTTACTAGACTAGCCTTTTCTTTTCTATTTTTGTATGTAAGAGTGTATGTTCATGGTCTTGGACCGTACCGAGCCAACACCTTTTTTAGCTGAGCTCATAAAAAATTATTTTTCTTGGAAACACTTTTGTCAAAAGCACTTTTGCGGAAACTGCTTTAAATAGAGGTATTTTTGTTTAAAAAATTTTAAAGAAGAAGCATTGTACCATATCAAACACCTTCAAATCCTCGGAAAAATGGTTTTTTTCCTTAAAAAATCACTTCTTTTATAGAAAACAAGTTTGAACAAATAAGCTCATAGACTAAACAAACCTACCTTGTCTTCCAATCTAGGTAGGTATTTTAAAATCTTAATGTGTTAATCACTAGTCTAAACTACATCATTCCAAGTTGACTAAAGACCAAAATAACTCCGATAGGAAGGACTACAAGTACACGGAATAGCAACCCATCAGGTCTAATACAACAATAACAATAAACTCAATGCCAAAAGGGCTTCCGCCAAGGTAGGATCTTTTTTGGGGGAGAGGTTGAGATGTACGCGGCCTTACCCTTTCAGAGTGTTATCCTAAAAGGAGGCTGTGTCCAACCATCTAGTCTAGTCTCAAACTAAAGAACTTAGTTTGGTTTGGCTTTCCAACCCAAGCCGGTATTTGAACATTGCAGTATGTAGACTTATTTATTTATTTTTTTTCATTTTTCTTTTTGGGGAACTGACTGGGTTGGATAATTGACAGAAGAAAATAAACCAATGGCACAGAGATATACCCATCCCATTGGCTCCCTGATGTTTCTGTCCTCGGGATCGCCGGTTTCTAGGCCTCCAATTGTTTTTCGCCCTAAGCAAGTAATGTCAAAAAATAATATCATATCATATCATATCTACCCTTCTGATGCATGTATTTACAGCAAGTAATATCATATCAAGTCATACGAAGCCTTTTTTTCACTTTCAATGAGGTACAACACGAGGACTATTCTGGGTTCATCCTTCCTAATAATATTTCTATCCAAGCATTCTTTAACTTCGGAATTCTGTTGAGATTTGATTTTAGTGTTAGTATCATGCGGAATTTAATATATAGATTCGAGGAGTCATGTAAAAACACCCTACATAGTTTTACCTTAACCATTGACTACTAAATGCAAACCTTCTGCTTTATTCGATTTATTCAATCTAGGTACTTTCTATAGATTTTGTTCTGCTTTCCTGTTTTCATGTTTCCATTTCCCGTTTTTAGTTTCTCTGAGGCCTCGCTTGCTCGAGTCACCTATTTTGTATCATGACTATCTCGCTAATTATTGGAAAAAAAAGGTACTTGCTGTAGAGTTCACCCGGTAGGATGCATTTCAAAGTTATATTCATGTTTAAAATGCGTATCGAACTTAAGGACAACTTGATTCAAATGGTTGAATCATTTTGGATAACAAAATCCTGATAAGATGACTTTTTGGCTATTTATAAGTCAAAAAATAGCTAAATCATTTGGATATTCTCGAACTTGGCTATGCTTTTTTTTTTTTTTTAATAAAGATTTAGGCCTTTTTTTGGAGTAACTTTTTTATAGCTTTTTATATAGCGTTTAGCATTTTGACTTGTTAAGAGCTAAACGCTGTGTATGTTAAAAAAAAAAAAAAAAAAAATTTGTAAGCATTTAGCTATTTGACCAGTAAAAAAGCTAACAGCTGTGTTTGATAACTATTTTTGACTTAACGTTTTCATTAGCTTTTTAACGTTTATTATAGCATTTTGAGGAGCTTTTGAAAAGCTGTACATACTCGCTTTTCCTTTCTAAAAGCTAACTCATGGGAAAAAAAAATAATTACTCTTTTGTATAATAATTTTAAATATACACGTATGTGATAAGTCTGTATTTTTAATTTAAATTTTATTTTTATAATTTTTTAAAAATATTTGGTAAGTGAAAAAATTAGTTGACAAAAGATAATTATTTATCTTTTTATTTTTTATTTTATTAAAATATTAATTTTTTCATGTATAAATAGTTTACAATCAAAATTATTTATTTAATAGAAGAACTTTTTTTTTTTTTTTACAATATAATTAACTAACAGCGAACAACTATCCTCTAATAACCGAAGGCTATCAGCTAGAAACCAACGACCAACAGTTATCAGCCAACAATCAATAGCAATTTGCTAAAAGCTAACAACTGACTTTAAATAGTTGACGCCACACATAACTTTAACCGAAGTTATTTTATTCGATGGTGACAAGTGATATTTGAGTTGATAATAGAGTTTGGCGTATTAAATTTTAGGAGTTGTTTTCAATGTCCCAAAAAAAATTATTATTAAATTGATGATATGATTTGAAATAAATAATAGCTATAAGTTTTTATAAAATTAATTTGATATTAATATTTTTATATTATATATTGAGGTCAATAATTCTATATTCTTATAGTTAATAAAAAAAATATAAATGTTACTGTAAAACTTGTCATTATTTGTAAGAATGCACGTAGGTCCAAGACCAGACTAAATCGAAGACCGAATTACAATCTAGACTGATGTGGACTAGCTATTATCTAGAAGTGCAATTATATGAAGCAAAATGTTTCCATAAAATTTAAAAATTTTAAAAATAATGATAATAGTATAATATGTACAATTTACATTATATATATATATATTAAATAATAAAAAATACATATTTAATTATCTAAGATTTAATATTTTTAGATACATATACTATATATTAATTATGTACATAATTATGTACCCAAAATGCTTAATGCAAAAGTAATATTGATCGTCTTCAGTCTAAAATATCTGGTTTTTGGGTCTTGGTTAGGATCGAACAGAAGACCGATTAGGCTCATACATTAGGACCAAGGACATGATTGTTATATAGTTGTATTTTGTTAATTATATATAACTTTTGAATTGAAATATTATTTTTTAAAATTAGTGAAATCATGGTATTATTGTGTAATTTACCCAATTTTTTTATTATGTTTTGAATTTAAAGCTCCTTAATCTCCTTTTTTCGAGATAATATTATTGTTACGGTATAATTGCAAATGGTTACAGGCACTGGGTTTGTTGTTGTTGCTGCTGTTGTTGTTGTTGTTGTATAATTGTAAATGACAAAGCGAACTTATGAAATTTTATGGTGATTATTTAGTACAGGTCGTATCATCACTCTAGCAAAAACAACTTTTGTTCCAAAAATATGTAACATCCTGTTGAGTTTTAGTCGCAAAAACTTTGGATCTTTAATAAAAGCTTCAGATCTTAAAGAAACTTTAGAGAATATGAATATAGACTTTCAGATCTAAGTCTAAACCTATAACTATAATAAAATAAGTATCAAATGAAAAATCTGCACACACACACATGACAAAGAACGCCAAGATTTAACATAAAGTATTGTGTCTTTTGTTGGGGTGTTTTTCTAACAGTATTGTGTCTTTTTATACCATTTTGTGCACATAAACTATCAAATTCAAAGTTGATATACTTAAGTCCATTATCAGTCCAAAGCAAGTTAATCTTCCTACCTGTTAATTTTCTATAAGGTTCTTCCATCTAACAAAAGCATTAAAACATTCATCTTTTATTTTGAGTAAATAAACCCAAACCTTCCTAGAAAAATCATCTACCATGGATAGGAAGTAGTAAGCTCCACCTAAAGTTAGTACTCAGGCTGGTCCCCACAAATCAGAGTGGATATAATCTACATGTGACTTAGTTATATGGACACCATATTTAAAAGATAGTTTATAATGTTTGCCAAAAATGCATGACTCACAGGTTTAGACACATAACCACCCCCAACAGTCCCTTCTTATTTAGTTCATTCATACCTCTCCCAGAAACATGTCCTAATCTTTTGTGCCAAAGGTTAGTTAGGTTAGTTTTTTATGCAACAGAGCAGTCAGTAGGAACTATGTCACCTCATATAGACCATTCTTGACCTCCCTACTAAGCATTACAAGGGAACCCTTAAGGACTTTCATTACCCCTTACTTAGCCTTTAAGGTCATTCCAGCCAAGTCTAACTGTCCTAAAGAAATCAGGTTCCTTCTAAGTTCAGGCACATGCCTAACTCCTTCTAGGATGAAGTCCACACCATTTGACCCTCTAACCTTAACTGACCCTATTCCTACTACCTTGCACTTGTGATTGTTTCTTAGTAACACCTTCCCCCCAGTCACAGTTTTGTACTCAGTAAAGAAAGATCTATCAGATGTCATATGGAAACTACACCTTGAGTCAAGTACCCACTCATGTGTAGTTAGGTCTGTGGAAGCCACTAAGACTTCAGCAAAATCATAACCATCAGTGTACTCAGTTTATCTGCTGTGCCATTGAATTTTCTTTGATAATTAGGACAGTATCTCTTGATATGCCTTAACTTACCACATTCATAACACTTTACTTTACTGCAGTCCCTTCTTTGTCTAGAGTTGGATCTGTTCCTAATCTTGCTTCTCCTTCTTTCTTTATTATCTTTATTATTGTTGTCTCGAGTCTTTGTCCTACCCATAACAGACAACCCTTCCCCGTTGTCACTGTTAGGTGGATACTTCCCTTCTTTCCTAAGTTCAAGAATCTTGGACCTAAGGGCATTGGTAACATCTTTAAGTGCTATAGTATCTCGTCCATGTCTTAGTGTGTCTTTGAAGGCCCTAAGGTATTTAGATAAAGCACACAACAACACTACAGCCTTAAGTTCATCAGCAACAGTTACCTTAATATTATCCAAATCTTGACAGATTTTATAAAATTCATCTATAGAATCTTCTAATGGTCTAGACTCATTCACTTTAAAGGTGAAGAGTGCTTCCATACATAGCATTCTGTTAGACAAAGACTTAGACTTATAAATCTCTTCTAACTTAGTCCAGTTGTCAGCTATAGTCTTTTCAGAATGAATCTGGTTAAGAACTGAATTATCTAGATTATGTAGTAAAGAAGCGTAGGCTTTATGTTCAATCTCTACTTTCTCTTTTTCAGTTAAATAGTCAGGTTGTTCACCTTCAAGTAAAAGCACAGTTCCAGCACTTTGGGCCATAAGAATGGCTTTCATTTTAAGTTTCCGGAGATTAAAATCATTTCTACCATCAAATCTTTCGATCTCAACCCTAGCAGACGCCATATTGTTTCTTTAAGATAAAGAACCTAATGCTCTGATACCACTTGTTGAGTTTTAGTTGCAAAAACTTTGGATCTTTAATAAAAATTTCAGATCTTAAAGAAGCTTTAGAGAATATGAATATAGACTTTCAGATTTAAGTCTAAACCTGTAACTGCAGTAAAATAAGTATCAAACGAAAAATCTGCACACACACACACAACAAAGAACACCAAGATTTACGTGATTCAGCCTTTAAATAAGGACCTACTTCACGGCTCCCTATTTCTATGGAAGTCTCTCCACTATAGTCAAAAGATTCAAGTTATTACAGACCAAATCACCAAGACAACAACGAAATACAACCAGATCTCAAAGTTCCTAAGTTAGAAACCTTTATCGTACAAATATAAAGCAGAAAGGAGAAGAGATACTCACAAAGAAGCCATCAATGGCTTCTTAAAGCTCCAAAGGAACGAGATCTGAACATGCAAGCCTTAACTCCCACGGATCTGAAAGATCGCCTCCAAATCGCCTCAAGAAAGAGAGAGAGAGGGGGGTTGCAGATAAACAAAGGAAAAATGAAAGTCTGTCACAGTAATCCTAAAAAAGGGCCCTTATATAGGCAAGGGTGGGGCAATCCGTGGCAAGGCAGCACGTCCAAATCTCAGCTGTCCATCTCATACGCATCAACGGTCCAGATTCACCATAAAAAAACACAAAATGGGGCGTTGGATGGCTGACTTGTGTCATCCCATTTAAATCAGATTTGGGAAGCTTCTTCAGCAAGCTTCGGGCAGCAACGGCCAGGCAGGTGGTCAGGTAATTGAAACAAGCGGGCAGGGGTATTTTGGTCAATCTCCTAACTGACAGTTTTAATGAATATAGAACTACCCTTGTACATATTAATAGTTACATATATGCCACTCAACATTACATATAAACCATATACAACATATATTAAGTTGTCTACTTAATCTATAATACTTGAATAATATTTGACTAAGTTAATAATCGTCATAGTTAAGTTATATAGAGACCAATAATTCAACACATCCCATTTCCCAAAGTTTTGGTCCTTATTTAAGAATAGGTTTTTCTAACAAGAAGGTGCATAATACGACATATTAATTAACCAAAGATTTATCCAACATGTGCTCTGCCTATGTTAATAGCATATTAATGCCAGTATAATAGTTTTCTTTTTCGTTAATATCAAAAACACTGCTATAATTTTATAAATTACATATAATGTCTTCCAATTAAAATGTAGTACATTAATTTTAGGTTCAATTTTTTATACCCATTGATTGAAAAACAACAAAAAAAAAAAAACAATTAAATCAGATGCAATGAATATACCTTAGGGCATATGTTAGAAAAATCTTTTTTTAATGATATTGATAAAAGATATTATTATGTTTTTTGTGAAATTTATATGATACCCTCTAATTAAAGTGCATTGCTTGGGATCGTTATCCCATGATAATTAGTTAGTTTATCACAAAAACATATAAAACTATACGAAATTAATATGTCTTATTAGATACTCTTTAAGTCTATTCTTAAAAGTTTCTTTAAGAAATTAAGATCTTCACATAAATGGTTAAAAAAAAAAAACATAGTTAAAATTGCAACCTACAATAAAGCTAGCACTAGAGGTGGAAATGGATCGGGTTGACCGACCCGACAAGAAACATGAGCCAACCTGACCCAACCCGCCATGGTGGTGGGTTTATTGGAGTCACGGGTCAACTTTTTTCGCCGCCAAATCCAACTCGTGTCCGACATTGGTGTACCCCAAAAATGAAAAAGAGTTGTTGACTGGATACTTCTAATGGTAACAAGTTATTTAATTAAAAAAATTAGATTTTTTAAAAAAATCTAATACCTAGCCCCCCCTCCTCCCCCCCCCCCCCCCCCCCCTAAACTCCTATAAATACACAACCTCTCTTCCATTTTCAATTTCATTCTAATTTCAATATTCAAATTTTAAATTTTATCTTTTATTATAATTGTATAGAAATGTTTAAAAGTTTTCTTTTTTCTTTTATCATTGTTATTATTGTTGTTATCATTGTTGTTGCTCTTGTTGCTCTTGTTGTTGTTGTTATTATTGTTGTTGTTACTATTACTATTATTATTACTGGTATTATGTGTTCATAAATCACGATATCGTGACATGCACAATATTTGATTATATTCTTATTTTATCATAAATGACTTGAATTTAGATTTAAGATTTACATCTCAACTTGTATTGAGATATAAGATATAGCTCCTATAACTGAAAGCAAAACAAAATACTTACTAAAGTTCAATGCTGCAATGAACTAAATCACTTCACCCACTATTGCAGTACTGCAATTTCAAGTACCAAATGGGAAGAAATAGCCAGGCATGTAGGGTCACCTAAGGCAATAATATGGTACAGATTTTGTTTCAAAAATGTGGAATAGGATCTATTAAGACATGTACATTCCTCGAGGCAAAAAAAGGTCTCAAGGATGGAAGCATAGAAAAACAAAGGAGACTAAGCAGACCATACAAATTTTAAAGCCATGTATTTTATGTTTTATGTTTATAGATAATTGGCTAACCATTATATTTCATATTTTGTACGTTGTATTATTTATTAATAAAATTATAACTTTATTTATGTACATTTTATATTTATACATTTATATTGTATATTTTTATTTTTAATTAAAGGACCAAAAAAAGGAGAAAAGGGGGTCAAACCCATTTCAAACCTACCCCGAGTTTAACCAGGACTTGACCCGCCAAATCTCAACCCGTGTCAAACCCATAACCCGACCCTGGTTGTCCCAGACCCGTGTAGCCAGCTCAATGTTCTAATTGCACACATCAATATCATTTATTTGAAAAATAGTATCTATTAATAATTATTAATTATATGTAATATTATTATCAAGACGAAATTGATAATATTAGAACAACTTTATAAAATCTTAGAACTGTTATTAATTACAAGTCACTTCATAACTTTACCAGTAATAATTATTACCCTAACTAAACAATTGTCTAAATAAATGCCAATGATGTGGCCATTTTTTATGCTCTAAATTTTTTAGGCTTTGTCTAATAAGAGTTCTATAAATAAAGTTTCTTCTAATTTTTCTTTATTATAGTTCTATAAATAAAGTTTCTTCTAATTTTTCTTTATTATAGGTCTTATCCTACCAAAACTAATAAAAATAAAATAATTCTTTTTTTAATATGATAAGGCTTTCTGGAGGGTAGTAACATTGTCCCCAATGAAAATCGAACCCAGATGACGTGGTTGGCCCCAAGTGTTCTCCACCACTAGATTAAGTCCATAATAAAAATAAACGATAGGCAACAAATTTGATCAATCGAATCGAATTTTCGCATAGTTGCAATATAAGCATTGTGATCATTCTTAAGCCAAATGCTAAGGTGCTAAATTCATGTGACATTACTTCAAGTTTGATGTACAAATCGAAGAAAAAATGACATGTAACTCACCTGTTTAACCCTTTTTAGCATTTTTAGTCCATTCGAGTTCATCACGTGCAAATATAAACGGGCTGAACATGTTAGCACTACCTAAACCCAAATTCAACTCCATCGTGCCAACTGAACTTCAACCCACCTCCATAGCCACAAAACCTGTTATTTTTCAGTGTTGTTCTTGTTGTTCATGTCATGTCAATTTTTATCAGCTTCAGTTTCGACATACCTAACAATGTAACACCTGTATATTTGCATGTTACTAACTAACTAGGATATTGTTCCTAACATACATAGAATTTGAAATCCCATCAATGTAGTATACAATGAAGTGTATATTGACTTAACAGTTACATTAAAACTTTGTATCTCATTTTACAAATGCATTTCGAAATGCATACATAGCACAACCACCACTAAACCACCTCAAACAAGAAACCTCAAAGCCCAACAGATTAGGGACTCAGGGTAAAGTTAGCAATACATCAGATCTAGCAGCTCACAACGAGAAAATACTCGAGTATACGACTCTACATTGTTCTATAATCAATAAAAAGTATGCGATAGAGGCAAACATGAGAAAAGACAGACAAGTAAGAGAGAAACGAAAGCAAACTGAAAACTTAAGCACCATCTCCCTCAAAGCTTGGCTGATAAAAGTTGAATCGATTAGATGATTGGAGACGTATGTGTTTCTGGTAGTGAATAAGCTAGGCCTGTATGGGGACAGATGGCTTTCCTCGACCCATTGTAAATCCTCTTGTTCCATCTGGCATCCGAGGTCCAGGAGGCGGCCTGAATGGCTCACTAATGATACTAATTGCAGTTGTGCCATGTCCAAAAATTGGAAGAAAGCTTCAAGACATTACTAGACTTGCTTTTTCTTTCCTCCTTTTGTATGTAATGGTGAGTATGGTTTCGGATGTACCGATATAATGACAAACTGAAGAGTGAAAAAAGTTCCAACCGTTTGGCCGAGGTGAAAGAATTGCCTTTTCCAGAAACAATTTTCAAAAGCACTTTTGTAAGAAGTGCTTCAAATAGGAGTATTTTTGTCTAAAAAAATTGTAGTTTTTGTTTATGTCTCTGCTTTAAAGAAAAAGCATTATTTTTCTATTTAAAATCACTTTTCTTTCCAAACTAAACACCTTCAAATCTAGAAAAAAGTACTTTTTCTCCTCTGAAAAAGCACTTCTTTTGCAGAAAAGAAGTTTGACTAGACAAGCTCATAGCTAAACGAACAATCCTTGAATCTATTTGGGAATTTTGACATCTTAATACGTTAATCACTAATCCAAGCTAGATCATTCCAAGTTCACTAAAGACCAACAAAATCCGAAAGGAAGGACTATGAAATACACGGAATAGCAACCCGTTTGGTCTAATTTCAGACTAAATAACTTTGACTGGTTTTGTCTTTCAGCCCAAGCTGGTGGTTGCAAACCATTTTTTATTTTTTTTTATCAACCAATCTGTAGACTTGATTATCTCCTCTATTTTTTCTTGTGGGGCTGACTGGAGTGGATTATTGACAGAAGAAAATAAATCAATGGCATAGAGACATACCCACCCCATTGGCTCCTCAATTTTTCTATCCCCGGGATCGCCGGTTTCTACTCCTCCGACTGTTTTTCTCCCTAAGCAAATTTTCCCCGTCCTGAAATAAAATGGCAGCAACAATATGTAAATGTTAGCAATTGCAAACAGTAGCAGTTGTGTTGTCCTGCTTTTTAGAAACATAGGTAACTTTTAAGTCTTAAAATTTACAAATTTTGAATGAATAACAGCAGTCATTAATTTCTATACTTTTTGGATAATTCTTTATACATAGGTGGAAAATAATATTATAAAAAACATCGAGGTCAATAGAAAGCATGTAATGGCTAGCTTAAAATTTGTTAAGGCCTCTATTTAATTCCACAATGACAATACGCTCTTCTGCACGCACCCCTGCCAGCCCCTTTCTGTAAAATCAAAGAGCACTTTCTAGCAATCACAATGTCCAGACCAACTTATGCGCATACAATCAAAAAAACATATTCAATAGTAGGCATAAACTAAGTTCATTTTCAGAGATTTGATAAAATGGGCAAACACTAACAACTCTTTTTTAGATTACCAGAACGCTCTTCATACTTGAAAGCCAAATCATATCCAACCTGAAGTGTTTTAAGAGCTAGATGGAAAGACCGAGTCCCTAGGCAAATGACAGAATGAGAACTCGCATGACTGAAGCCTAAAGTGGAATCTTAGTGGAGCTTCCAAAAGGGAAACTAAGACCAATTAGAGGAATACGGGAGTACCTAGAGATTATAAAGGTAACATCAAAGCATGGCCTCAAAATCAATTGCTCTATGCCAATTCTAAAAAAGAAAAACTTCAGGGGAAAAATGTATTATAATGGAGATTTCAATGGGATATAACCAATGTAAACATATAGATTTGGATATTGAATCAAACTCTTAGGTAGCGGCATCATAGGTGAAAAAATTGATGTCTTGTGCCATTGAAAGTCATTTTCCAAACTCAAACAAGGCAGGCAACATCAAACCATTTTCACACTATGGAGTTTGTCTCATAGATGAAGAAAAGCAAGCGCAGCAGCTAACAGCCTAAGAAAGCCAGAATAAACAGGAAAAATTTATTGTTGGGATGCTAACAACATCATTTTCCTTTACTTTTTCCTATAACGGTCTTGTTATGTATGATCATGCTAATCCCTGTGGCCCTCCACATTTTTGGAGAAAACAGATGAAATCTGAAAAAGGTGTTAACAAATGGTTTCTAGAGTCCCAGAAACAGCAAGCATCTTTACTCTTTGCATTTATCATAGCAAAGTGGTCCAAGTAGAGAGGGAAAAAAGATTGAACATAAAAATTTTGAACAATTTGAACAAATTTAAAAACATTGGGAAATATTTTGAACAAAAGAATAGATTAGGATCCAATTTGAACAAACTGAAAACTTATTATACATAACTCCTTCCATTCCACAATTTTCCAAAGCCCATTTCTAGTAATAACAGGTACAATATTGCACATCCAATCTTTAACCCTCAAATGTATATCCCTAACAATCTACATTTCTCCTGTCCAGTCCAATCCAAATTTCCAACCTCAAACAAAATCAGCCATTAACTTGCCTTATCATTTTCAAAGAAACAAGTTTCTTAGCATATGGTTACTCAATCAGAATCTAATAAAATTTTTCGAAGAAACAGGAACAAGAAAAGCATAAAGAAACAAATCTCTTACGGTCATTTACACCCTTAGTCTCTCGTGATTTTAAGTTTTCTCAAAGTGGTCTCTTCTCTTTTCTTTTCTTTATAGTAATCCTGTCTTCAAATCCATCCTTAATTTTTTATTTTATTACCAAAATCACACGACATTTAGAAACATTATAGACCATTTCCAGTTTCCAAAATGACCAAAATTATGTACAATTTTAAAGAAGAGAATCAGTTTTATTATAAAATAAAATAAACTGCGAACTATTTTGAATAAAAGAAAATGTAAGGGACCAAGTTGAACACATTTAAAAATATTATAAACCATTTTGAAGAAAAAAAGACAAGATATCAATTTAAATAAACTACAAGTGATCTTTGAGTTGATAATAGAGTTTGGGGGATTAAATTTTGGGAGTTGTTTTCAACGTCGCAAAAAGATATTATTCTTAAATCGATGATATGATTTGAAAGAAACAATACCTATAGGTTTTTATAAAATTATTCTAATATTAATATTTTTATATTATATATTTAGGTCATGACATTCTATATTCTTATATTTAATAAAAAAATCTAAATGTAAGTGTAAAATTCTCGGTATTTGTAGGGGCGCACATAGGTCCAAAATTGGACCGAACCGAAGACCGAATTATATCAAATTATGGGACCAAGGACCAGATCAGTCTGGACCGATTTGGACCGTTTATTCATCTAGCAAGTGCAATTATATGAAGCAAAATGTTTCCATAAAAAAATTAAAAACTTAAAAATAATGATAATAGTATAATATATACAATATATATATATATAAGGAGAATTATACAAAATATAAAAACCACAACAAAAAAAAAAATTTACATATATAATCATTGAATAAAAAAAATATTTAATTATATAAGATTTAATATTCTTAAATACATATATTATATATTAATTAGATACTAAAATTATGTACCCAAAACACTTAATACAAAAGTAATATTGATCGGTCTTCGGTTTGAAATATTGGGTTTTCCGATCTTGATTTGGACCAAACTGAATACCGATTAGGCTTATATATTAGGATCGAGGACCTGATTAATATATAGTTGTATTTTGTTAAATATATGTAACTTTTGAATTGAAATATTATTTTACAAAATCAGTGGAATCATGTATTATTGTGCAATTTAACCAATTTTTTTATTATGTTTTGAATTTAAAGCTCCTTAGTCTCCTTTCTTCCAGATAATAACATTGTTATGGTATAATTTTAAATGGCAAAGCAAACTTATGAAATTTTATGGTGATTATTCAGTACACGTCAATTCATCACTCGAACAATAACAACTTTCGTTCCGAAAATATGTAACATCCCTTTTTCCAAAGTTTTGGTCCTTATTTAAGAATGGGTTTTTCTAACAAGAAGATGCTTTATATGACATATTACTTAATCAAAGATTTCTTTTAAGGGTTTGTCTAACATGTGCTCAGCCTATGTTAATAACATATTAATTGCATTATAATTGTTTTTAGTTAATATCAAAAATATTGTTATAATTTTATAAATTATATATAATATCTTCAAATTAAAATGCAGTACATTAATTGCGGGTTCAATTTTTTATACTAATTGATTTAGAAAACAACAAAAAATAATTCAATAAGATGCAATAAACATACATTAAGGCACATGTTAGAAAAATCTCTTTTTAATGATATTGATAAAGGATAATTTTATGTTTTTTATAGAATTAATACTATATCCTCTAATTAAATTCCCATGATCATTAGTTAGTTTATCACAAAAGATAATTTGTACGCAACTAATATATCTTATTATATACCCTTTAAGTCTATTTTTAAAAGTTTCTTTAATTAAAATCTTCATACAAATATTATAATAAAAAATAAAAAAAAACACACACACACACACACACACACATACACAGGTAGAACTGCAACCTGTGGTAGAGCTAGCTCTAATGGTGTAAATAGGTCGAGTTGCCCGACCCAACCCGAAAAATGAGCCAGCCAGATCCAACCCGCCATGGTTGTGGGTTGATCGAAGTCATGGTTCCATTTTTTTGACCGCCAAACTAAGACCCTACCCAACCCATGCAGGTGATCAATTAACGAGTCAGACCCGTGTTCGATATGGGTCAACCTGAAAAATGGAAAAGAGTGCATTGCAGCCTTTTCCATTTTTAGTACTGACTGGACACTCCCCCATTTTTAATTTTATTCTAATTTTTAAATTCACATTTTTAATTTTATCGTCTATTATAATTATATTGAAATGTTTAAATTTTTTTTCTTTTTTTATCATTATTATTGTTGTTGTTGTTATCATCATCATTATTATTATTATTATTATTATTATTATTATTATTATTATTATTATTATTATTATTATTATTATTATTATTATTATTATTATTATTGTTATTATTATTATTATTATTATTATTACAACTACTACTACTACTATTATTATTATTATTTTAAATTATTTTTATTATTACTACTACTATTACTACCATTATTATTAACAATTATTAATGTTATTATGTGTTCATAAATCACGATATAGTGACATGCATAATATTTAGTTATATTCTTATTTTATCATAATCAGCTTGTATTTAGATTTAAGATATACAACTTAACTTGTATTGAGATCTAAGATATAGCTTCTATAACTGAAAGTAAAACAAAATACTTATTTGAAAAATAGCATCCAAAAATGATTATTAATTATGGGTAACATTATCATAAGACAAAATTCATAATGTTAGAATAACTTTATGAAATCTTATCATTCTTATTCATTACAAATCATTTCATAACTTTACCGGTAATAATTATTACCCTAACCAAACAATAGTCTTATGAAATCTAGAGAGTTGTCCCAAGTGAAAACTAAACCCGAATAACGTGGTTGGCCCTAATATTCTCCACCACTAGGTTATATCCCTAAAAAACATAATAAAAGTAAACGATAGGCAACACATTGGATCAATCGAATCGAATTTTTGGATAATTGCAACATAAGCGTAGTGGTCATTTTTAAGCCAAATGCTAAGGTGCTAAATTCATATGACATTGCTCCAAGTTAGATGTGCAAATCAAAGAAAAAATGACATGTTATTGAAGATTTAACCAACTAAGAAACGAAAAACTCACCTGTTTAACTGTTTCACCAATTTTTAGTCCATTTGAGTTCATCAGGTTCAAATATACACGGGTTGAACATGTTAACCCTACCTATTCCCAAATTCTACTCAGTCGTACCAACCAAAATTCAACCCACCTCAACCACAAAACCTGCTATTTTTTAGTCTTGTTCATGTCGTGTTATCAAGTCATGTCAAATTTTATCAACTTCAATTTTGACATACTCGACAATGTAACACTCTTATATTTTTCTAGCTGCTAACTAAAAAACAGAATTAGAAATCTCATCACTGTAGTATATAATACCTGATTTTCAGTTTAGACATACTGTTCCAGACACAGAGAATTAGAAATCCCATCACTATAGTATATCATGTAAGTGTATATTGAATTAGCAGTTACATTTCAACTTTGTAACATTATATAAATGCATTTCCAAATGCATACACAACACAACCACCACTAACCACCTCGAACCCGAACCCTGAAGCTCGACAGTTTAGGGACACAGGGTACAGTTAGCTATACATCAGACCTAGCAGCTCACAATGTGAAAGTACTCGAATATACGACCCCACATTGTTCTACAATCAATAAAAAGTATGCGATAAGAGAAAACATGAGAAAAGACAAACAAGCAAGAAAGAAACGAAAGAAAACCAAAAACTTGAGCACCATCTCTTTCAAAACTTGGCTGACAAAAATTGAATTGATTAGATGATTGAAGATGTATGTTTTTCTGTTGGTGAATAAGCTAGGCCCGTGTGGGGACAAGTGGCTTTCCTCAACCCATGGTAAATCCTCTTGCTCCATCTGGCATCCGAGGGCTGGGAGGCGACTTGAACGGCTTACTGGTGATACTATTTGCTGTTGTGCCTTGTCCTAAAATTGGAAGAAAGCTTCACGATGTTACTGGACTAGCCTTTGCTTTTCTCCTTTTGTACGTATGAGTGTATGTTCATGGTCTTGGACCATACCGAGCCAACACCTTTTTTAGCTAAGCTCATAAAAAATTATTTTTCTTGGAAACACTTTTTTGATGTTTTGTTGCCGGCTTCAATTTTTATGATTAACTACTTATATTATCAGGTTCATTGTTACTAAAGTTTGTTTCTTTTTTTCAAAATATATTGATAAGTTTTCTCAATAATGACCTATTTAGATTATAGAAGTATTGTTCCATATCAAACACCTTCGAATCCTAGGAAAAATGGTTTTTTCCTTGAAAAATCACTTCTTTTATAGAAAAAAAGTTTGAACAAACAAGCTCATATACTAAACAAACCTACCTTGTCTTCCAATCTAGGTAGGTTTTTTAAAATCTTAATGTGTTAATCACTAGTCTAGACTAGATCATTCCAAGTTGACTAAAGACGAAAAGAACTCCGATAGGAAGGACTACAACTACACGGAATAGCAACCCATCTGGTCTAATACAACAATAACAATAAACTCAGTGCCAAAATGGCTTCCGCAAAGGTAGGATCTTTTTTTGGGGGAGTGGTTGAGATGTACGCAGCCTTACTGGTTCAGAGTGTTATCCTAAAAGGAGGCTGTGTCCAACCATCTGGTCTAGTCTCAAACTAAAGAACTTAGTTTGGTTTGGCTTTCCAACCCAAGCCGGTATTTGAACATTGCAGTATGTAGACTTATTTATTTTGTTTTTTTCATTTTTCTTTTTGGGGAACTGGCTGGGTTGGATAATCGACATAAGAAAATAAACCAATGGCACAGAGACATACCCATCCCATTGGCTCCTCGATGTTTCTGTACTCGGGATTGCTGGTTTTTACGCCTCCAATTGTTTTTCTCCCTAAGCAAGTAATGTCAAAAAATAATATCATATCATATCTACCCTTCTGATGCATGTATTTACCGCAAGTAATATCATATCAAGTCATACGAAGCTTTTTTATCACTTTCAATGAGGTACAACACGAGGACTATTATGGGTTCATCCTTCCTAATATTATTTCTATCCAAGCATTCTTTAACTTCGGAATTCTGTTGAGATCTGATTTTAGTGTTAGTATCATGCAAAATTTAATATATAGATTTGAGGAGTCTTGTAAAATCGCCCTTCAAAGTTTTACAGTAATCATTGACTGCTAAATGCAAACCTTCTGCTTTATTCGATTTATTAATTCTAGGTACTTGCTATAGAGTTTGCCCTGCTTTCCTTTTTTCGTGTTTCTATTTCTCCATTTTTTTGGTTCTCTTAGGCCTTGCTTGCACTAGTCACCTCTTTTGTATTACGACTATGTCGCTAATTATCAAGAAAAAAAAATGTACTTGTTATAGAGTTCTCCCAGTAGGCTGCATTTCAAAGCTAGATTCACATTTAAAATGGGTATCGAACTTAAGGTCACCTTGATTCAAACAATGGTTGAATCATTTTGGATAAGAAAAGACTTATCATATGACTTTTCGGCTATTTATAATTCGAAAATATTGCCACAATCATGCATAATTTTTGTACTTTTCTACAAAAAATCATCAAATTCTAATTGAAATACTAATATATTATCCAAATCGTGTTCAATTTTAGAATTTTCCAACTAATTATCAATTTTGACAAAAGGGTATCTAATCGATAAAATTTTAAAACTTCAGGGTCTCAAAGTGATAAAATATTTAAAACTTAAGATACATTATTATATATATTAAAATATCAAAATATTTAAGTAATAAATAATTAAATATCAGATACTTAAATAATAATTTCTCTATTTGTCAGTTATACAAGGCAGGCCGAGTCTAGAGCCAACACAAACATATTTGTGAGTGTGTTTCTTTTTAATGTTATTATCAGTATAAAAATTATTATTCTTCAGCAGAGGTTAATATCAGTCATTCGTTGATTTTAAGTAGGTTTTCTTCTTATGGGTCACTAGACCATACTAGCTCTGCTTATATAGTATAGTGTTTTCTTTTTATAAAAAAATAAAATAATAAGACTTATAAATAATAAAAGTTATAAAATTATCATAAAATTATAATCTTATTTAAATAATAATAATTTTATTACGATAATAACATTACTTTGTTAAATGTGGTCAAAGAATTGGGCAACACGCAGTGCAGTTCAAAACTTCATAGGGACCAGATATGGAGTTTTTTAGCTTTTTGGCATTTTTTTTTTTTAAAAATTTAGCTTTTTGGTATAATTTTAAAAATATTTAGTAATTTAACACTTTTTACTGTAGCAAAGTGGTTGCATGACGTACGGGACGTCCTGCAACCGCATCGTGGACGGTGCACGATGTATGGAACGTCGCGCAGCAGTGTTGCACGACGTCCCGTACATCGTGCAACAGTACCCTAATTTTTTTATTTTTTTTTTTACAATTATATCTTTAAAATTTAAAAAAATTAATAAAATCTCTTTTTAATTTAAATTATCTTAATTTTTAATTTCATAATTTGAATTACTAAATACATATGCATTTTAAATTAAAAGGTATATGTTTGAACTATTAAAAAGGAAGATATAAATGAGGAACATATTTAAATGAGGAGATGATAATATGTATATTATTATTTAAACTATCTGATGCAGGAACTATGGTATTATAATACTATTAATATGAAAGATATAAATGGGAGACACATTTAAATGAAGAGATGTTGATGTTTCCAACAAAAAATTACGAGTTTACGCTTTTATACATTATTATTTTAACTATTTTATTAGATACATGTAACTCAAAAACTAATATATATGAATTTTTAAAAAATATATTTCATCGCCACCTATAATCAATACATTCATCTCAAAATTTGTATGGCAAAGACAATGTTTATAAGTTTATTCAAATTAATTTCTCTCTTTTTTTCCATTAGTGTTAAGTTTGTTTAAATTAACCCTCGTCTTTTCTGTCGTTAAATAGAAAGGCTATTATTATTATCAGAGTAATAATCTAACTTTAGCAAATAATAGCAACAAGATCTCGCATAGTTAGTCTGACCTTCAACAATAATTTTACATAAAGCCCATCATGAGGACATATCAGTTAGTGGCGTCTTCTACTCATGTGGTCATCGCCCAGTTTTTGAGTTACACGTATCTAATAAAATAGTTTAAATAATAATATACAACTGCATAAACTTGTAATTTTTTATTGAAAATATCAACATCTCTTTATTTAAATGTGTCCCTCATTTATATCTTCCTTATTAATAGTATTATAGTACCATAGTTTCTATATGAGATAGTTTCAATAATAATATACATATCACCATCTTCTCATTTATATCTTCCTTATTAATAGTTTAAACATATACTTTTTAATTTAAAACGCATATGTATTTAGTAATTCAAATTATAAAATTAAAAATTAAGATAATTTAATTAAAAATAGATTTTATTAATTTTTTTAAATTTTAAAGATGTAAATGTAAAAAAAAAAATTGGGGTACTGTTGCACAACGTATGGAACGTCGTGCAACACTGCTACGCGACGTTTCGTACGTCGTGCACCATCTACGACATGGTTGACGATGTCTCTTACGTCGTGCAACTACTCTACTACCGTAAAAAGTACCAAATTATTAAATATTTTTAAAATTATACCAAAAAGCTAATTTTTTTTTTTAAAAATGCCAAAAAGCTAAAAAACTCCCATATTTGTCACTCAATTGGTCGTCCAAGTGTGGGAGCCAACCCACGTGTCATTTCTACACATGTCTTACCCGCGTGATAGAACTGTTGTGCGTGTGACTAGGCGGAGGGTTTTTTTTTTTTATAAATTGAGAAATTATCACTTAAATATCGTCAAAATTTGACCATTTTATCACTTGGGTACCCAACATTTTAATATATATAATAAGATATCTTAAAGTTTAAAAATTTTACCACTTAGATATCCTATGTTGAAATTTGATGAGTTTTTGTGAGAACTGGACCAAGTTTATATAAAATATGTTAATGTAGTACATAATTACAATAATATATCAAGTTATTTTAATGTTTTCAACAAAAATTTAACGAACTACAATAAACATGTTCACTTAGTTTGGATGCAAAATATTGTTACAGTGCCGAAATCATGAGTCATATCAGCATCTTTTGGTAAAATATCATCAAATTCTAATGAACATACTTATGTATTGTCAAAATCATATTTTACTTTAATATTTTTCAACAAAAAGCTATTAAATTTTGGAAGAAGGCACTTGATTGATAAAAATTTAGAACTTCAAGATACCTAAGTGAAAAAAATTTCAAACCTCAAGGTACCCTACAGTATATTTTATAATGTCAGGGTACCTAGATGATAAATGGTCAAACTTCAGGGTACCTAAGTGATAATTTTTCTTATAAATTTTATACAAGCACTCTCAAATTTAGTAAGGCTGGCAAAATCTAACACGACACGGACATGACACGAAAATAGGTTTGGGTGGGGGGTTTTGAAGCTGGGTTGACCCATTTAACCCGTTTAGGTAATTGGGTTGAATTTGGGTTTGACCTGTGTAACCCGTTTTCAACACGATTGACTCGTTTATATAATTATGTTAGGCATTTAAGTAATATATTACTATTATTATTATTATATATATATATATATATATTTTTTTTTTTTTTTTTTTTTTTTTTTTTTTGAGTTAAGATAATTTGAATTGTCATCATCATCATCATACACGGTGCCAAAGGCTCCCACTTGCGCGGTGTCTGAGGGGTTGGATGTATGCAGCCTTACCCCATCGGGGTTGCCCCTGATAAGATAATTTGAATTGTATTTAGTAATATTAATTTGATAGTTTATTTTAATAGTTATAAATATAACAAGTATTTATTAGTATTATCAATCATGAAGTACATTATTAACATGTTTATAAGTTAAAAAACTAGCATTTAATTAAAAAAGTCACTGATATAATTAAATGGGTAACCCGAGGCTTACTCATTTAATAATTAGATTGGGTAAGGGTTGAGAGTTCCTAACCCGTTTAATAAACGGGTCAGATTCGCGTTGACCCCATTCTTAAGACCCTTCGCATAGCACGAATACGAACACGACACAACACGACATATTTGCCACCCCTAAAATTTAGCGTATTAATTTTTTTAGTTTATAAATTTTATTATAAAACTTTTAATCTAAAAATTATATATATTTAATAAATTAGTTCAAATAGCATTATATAAGAATGCAACATAGCTTCCTTATTCAACTATTTTTTGTTATAAGGGTTAAAGCATGGTCGTAGGATGAGAGAAATAGCAAAAGAATGATAGAGTTTCCAATAAATAACAACTAGTGACTCCTCGTGCGTTGCACGGTTGGATATTCATATTTTAAATGATTTTAAGTTTTGTATTATTTGATTTGAAATAAAGTTAGTACATGCATACAGTGAACTTATCAATACTATTTAAAAAGTACTATAAGTTTTGTGTTATTGTAATATTTTTATATATAAGTAACACTTTTTCATATTTTAGTATACAGATAGATTCAATTTCTTATTAAATAATTAGTAGTTTTTTTTTTTTTTTAACTTAGTAGGTGTATGTTGCTACTTAGTTACTATCTTTTACCTAAAATATAGATAGACATGAATATTACTCCATTTTACAGTATTATTTAAATTATTTTATTAAATCTATATATTTTTTAAATAATTATTTCATAAAATTTATAAACTAAAAAAGATTAATACATTAAATAACAGAATAATTTATCATTTTCTTTTCTAGTTTTCCCCGCATTGCTGGTGGATTTTTGGTTTTTTTTGGCAGGTAATTAAATATTTTGGATTTATGTTTTCTTTCTTTGTGAAGTTCATATGTACAAGTGTGTGTGTATATATATATATATATATTTTTTTTTTTAATGTTCGTAAAGTCAGGGTGCTGTAGATATTTTTTATAATTTTTAATTAAGGTACTAATTCGTACTCGACACCCTTGTGTTCTAGTGGTGGGTAGACCGAACAAAATCTGATATGATAAGATAACAAGACATGAATATGATACAATAATAGCGGATTTTTGGGTCAGGGTTTTAAAGTCAGGTTGAATTTGGGTTGACTCGTTTTGCTCGTTTAGGTATTAGGTTAAATTTGGGTTTGATTCATATAACCAGTTTTCGACACGGATCTGTTTATATACTTATGTTAAGCATCTGAATGGTATACAACTGTTATTAGGTATAAATGTTTGGTAGTTTATTCTTTATAAAATAATTTAAACTATTTTTAATAATTGCTAAGCCCCCTAGGCAAGTTCTACATTTTTATTAACTTTTATTTTATATGATAATCCTATCCTTTATAATTTGTAAATATGACAACTTTATCGTTCTAGTAACTCTATCAACTGTACTTTTCCTCAATGAAAATTGGAAGATTAGTTATGGGTATGAAAGTCATTTTAATTGTATCTCATGGAAAGTTGTTAAGTCAACCAAACAAAACGTAGGAATTAAATTATCAGAAAGTTCTATTTTTCTTATGGGCAACCAAACTTTTACGTACCAAAGGACGTTCCATCCCAAAACTAATTAGCAATTAGTGGAGTAGCTCCTTAGGTAATATAAAGTGGTATTGCATAAGCTCTCCCATGAATGTGAAATTCATCCATATTGCCTTGTATCATTAACACTTTTATAGTACTTCCTAAGAAGTTAATAATAAAAAAAGTAAATTCTCAAAAAGTACAACTTCACGTAAAAATTTAATTCCTTCGACAACAAAACAGGCCAGAAATATGCAGATTCAGTTGACAATTCCAGAGGACCAGATTTGTCACTCAAATAATCTTCCAAGTGTGTGAGCGAACTTACGTGTAATTTCTACATGTGTCTAACCCACGTGATGGGAGTGCTGTGCGTGTGACTAGGCGCAAGGACGGACAAGTAACCCAAGTACTCGTTTGAGGCCCATAAATTTTAAGGTCCCTAGATTTTTAAATTTATAATTTTTAAAGTATTAATTTTTAGTATTAGTAAATTTTATTATCAAAATTATTATAATTTGTTATATATGAAGGGCCTTATTTAAAAATTTTGCTTGAGGCCTCAGAAATGTCAGGATAGGCTCTGACTAGGACAAGGGGGTTTTCTTTTTGTAAATTAAGGTTTTTTTAAAACTAAAAGTCACATAAATTGTAGTTGTAATTTCAAAAAATTACATATAGTTTTTAATTAATGTCACACTTTAATATTAACGCTGTTAACATCCATTAGTTTTTGCTTATGTGACATCCAAAAAAATATCTTTTGAAATATTAAAATTATTTTTAAAAAATATAATAATTTTTAATATATTTAAAATTTATTTTAAATATTTAGAATTATTACATGTAAATTCGATTTTTTAAATTATATTCTTTTTTGTTTTGAAAAATTAACATAAACAAAAACTAATAGATGTTAAAGTGTTAATATTAAAGTATGACATTAAAAAAATTTGGAAAATTTAGGGAATCTTTTGAAAAATTAGAAAGTAAAAGGTGACTTTTTAAAATCACACCTAAAATTTAGATAATTTTTCGTAAAAAAAAAAAAAAAAAATATATATATATATATATATATATATATATATATATATATATATATATAAACTCTATATTAGTGCTCTCAAGTTTATGTATTAATTTTTTTTAGTTTATCAATTTGATGAAATAATTTTCAATTTATAAATGACATATTTTCAATAAATTAGTTTAAATGGCAATGTATAAGGATGTAATATAGCCTCCTCATCCAAATTTGTTTCATTATAAATGTCACAACATTATAGAGTTTTCAATAAATACAATAGGTTTTACACTCTTTACAGTGTTATTTGAATTACTTTATTAAATATAGGAATTTATCACTTGAATATCCTGAGGTTAAAGGATTTATTACTTAGTTATACTGGCATTTCAATATATGCAATGAGATATAATAATATTTAAAAAAAATTTATTACTTAGGTATCCTAAAATTTAAAAATTTTATTCATTAGGTACCTTTTTCAAAATTATATATATTTTTATTAAAAATTGCTAACTTAAGACATAATTATAGTAATGTATAGACATCCTCTATCATAATGTTAAAATTTTTTATTATAAAATGCTAACATACCACATTATATACCAATGCCTTAATTCAGTGTCTTTTTTTTGTATTCCATTTAATTTTTGTTGAAAAAATTTAATATAGCTCGTACTTATTATTGTAATTACGTATTATATTAGTGTTTTATGGTGAAAAATATTCAAATTTTCACAAAAATTCACCAAATTCTCGTATAGAGTACCTAAGTGATAAAATTTTGAAACTTTAAGGTATCTTATCGTATATATTAAAATGTCAAGGTACTTAGGTGATAAATAATCAAACCTCAAGATAGCTAAATAATAATTTTCCTTAAATATATATAATTTCTAGACTAATTATTTCATAAAGTTCATAAACAAAAATAATTAATATGGAATAATTTATCATTTTGTTGTTCTAGTTTTCCCCGCGTTGTTTGTGGACTTTTGTTTATTTTGGCAGGTAATTAAATATTTTGAATTTATGTTTTCTTCCTTCGTAAAGTTCATCTGTATAAGGTTGGCCTTGGCTATATACGACAAGGTGACAGATATTTCTTATAATTTTTATTTAAGATACTAATTCGAACTCGACACCCTTTATCTAGTGGCCGGCAGAGCGGGCAAAATCTAATATGATAAGATAACCATATTTTTTAAATTTTGTTAGACGACATTTTTTATTGGAAAATATTACTGAAACGTTGTTAGGTAGCTTTCATTACATTCCAATAAATCATAATACGTTAAATTTTGGCCCAAAACACTAAAATGACTTAGCTATCTATATTATTATTACTGAGTTCCTTCCCCTCCTAAATGTCTTCCCACTCTTAATCCAACAAATATAAAGTGTCACCTATTTTAATTACTTAAACCAAAGAGGGTACCAACACGCTGTCACCGGATTCCCTTAGAACTCCGAAGTTAAGCGTGCTTAGGCGAGAGCAGTACTAGAATGGGTAACCTCCTGGGAAATTCTCACCCTCAGATTGGGGGCACTCAAAAACAGCCTCTCTTTATGTGTAATAGTCTGAAGAGGGAAGACTGCGTACATCCGTCCCCCGGACCCTGCTCAGGTGGAAACCCTTAAGGTACTGGGTATGTTTTTTTTTTTTTTTTCCTATTTTAATTACTTAACAACTTACTCTTACAATGTACTCCTTAAGTTCATTAACGACTCAATCAAAATAATGTTATCAAGAATTTTGATACACTACAAAACTACTATACCCGTATACCGTATGCTAAAAATTAAGACAATGGTATTATTTTTAATTTTAAATAATGAATATATAAATTAAGACTAATTAAAATATAAACACTAGTCATGCATCGTACGGGGAGAGACTAGTACATATTATGGTGAGCATGTATGATATCGACATTTATTGGATGAGGTAAGTCAGAATTTTTATTAAAATTTCCCAGTTTCTAACATTTTGGGTCATGTTATGTCCTGACAAAATTATTATTGTCAAAGTAATATTGTTATTGTTTTAAAAAAATTGTGACTATTATTTTTTATAAGTTATATTATTATTCTAATTAGGGGTGTATTTGAGCCAAGCGGAGTTGAGCCCGAGCCTGTCGGGTTCGAGGCGAGGCGAGGCTCATTAGCTTTAAGCTTTGTTTGGGCTCGGCTCGAAACTCGCCGAGCTTTGAAAATTCAGGCTAGGCTCGATTTAAGCTCAGTGAGCTTCAAATTAGGCTTGTAATATTTCGACTCATTTAATCTCAATATAGGCTCGTTTGGGCTCGTTTAAGCTCGGGCTTGGCTCATTTGTACTCCAATATGGCTTCATTGGGCAATATTTAAGCAAACATATTATATTAAAAAAAGGTCGCTTGGGCTCGCAAGCCTACAAGCTCGAGCTTTACTAGGCTCGGGCTCGGCTCGATAAGCTAAATGAGCCAGCACGGCTCGACTTGAAAGCTTAGGTGGTTTGCAAAGGACTGTGGAAGAGGTGATTGGTGCTCAGGTGGATGCGGGTTCAAAGATGCATTTTCAATTTCTTACCGGTGTTCCGGCTGTGCCCTTGTACGATGTCATCGATGATAGGTCAGTTATGTTTTGGAAGGCACTGGCCAAAGAAGATAGGGCGATGCATACCTTGATCGTAACTGTTGAGATATCCGGTGACAGGAATCCTTGCCTCGATTGGCAACGGACTCCCATTCAAACAATTCCCGATGGTGACGAGAACACTGGCGGTTCGCACCCTGAGGTGCCCGAGACTTTTGGTGGATGTATGAACGTGGGGATGGAAGAAGCAGCCTGCGGAGATGCATCTGAAATCGATTTGGATATGCCTACTGCGACGGTTGCGGCAGCGGCAACAGCAACAGGTGGAGATTGGGAAAATTCCAATCAAAATGCATGGGACAATTTGGATAATATCAATTTATCCCAGGTGCCACCGACTGTACCTAATACATCAACTCTAGACGAGCACACTTATGAGCATCAGAATATTTCCCCTGAAGACACTCTGATTGTCGAACATGCAGTGGAATGGAATGCGGAACCCAGCGGTGAACCGAATGTCCACCCCGACGTCCAAGCTGCTGGTTATCCTCGTTATGATGATGATGCTGGCTTCGGTGATGAGAGAAGCCGGATTGACGGGGTTTATGGGTAGGGCAAGATGGTTGAGGATGTTGAAGTGAATCAAATATTTCAAACGAAGAGGGACTTGTTGACTAACCTTGCAGTAATTGGGCTTAGGAAAAAATTTGAATTCAGGAGCCACAAGTCTAACAAATCCTTAACGGTTGTTCGCTGCGCACAAGAGGGTTGCACATGGAGGGTTCGGGCTATGTGTGTAGCAGATGGTGGCTACTATATGGTTACAAAAGTAGAAAAGAACCTCAACCACCCTACCGATCTTACCATTGTTAGACACAGGCAAGCAATCAGTTGGGTCGTCGAGGAATGCGTCCGCAAGAAACTTGTCAACCCCGGAAGAGTGTTCAAGCCACGGGATGTCATAGATGACATCCGCAGTTGCTACGGTGTCGATATCAGCTACAGTGTTGCAGGGAGGGTGAGAGAGTTTGCATACGACAATGTTAGATTGGGTACCGTCGAAGATTCATATGCATTCTTACCTGCTTATCTATAAGTCCTCAAATAGACTAACCCCGGTACCACATTTTATTTACAAACAGATGATGAAAGCAGATTTCAGTACCTCTTCATTGCGTTTGATGCTTCACTGAACGGGTACCGATTTTGCCTGTTGTGAGCATTGACGCAACACATCTGAAGGAAAAATACCGGGGTGTTCTGTTCATGGTTGTTTGCCACGATGCCAACCAAAAAAATTTCCTGATTGCTGTCGGTATCGGTGATTCAGAGAATGATACATCGTGGCATTGGTTCCTCAGCAGGTTGAAGGAAGTCATTGGGGAGCCTATTGGCCATGTCATTGTATCTAATAGACACCGAAGCATCCAACGGGGGGTGGAAGAAGTTTTTCGCAGCACATTTCGCAGGTTGTGCATGTACCACTTGCTTAACAACTTGAAGGCCAAATTTAAGAACAAAACGAAGCAGTTGGATCAGTCCTACTACAAAGCAGCTAAAGCATACAACATTTAAGAGTTCCATAGTTTATTTTTCAGTTTATGTTGTGCCGTACCCGGGGTAAAAGATTACTTGGAAGATGTGGGACTGGACAAGTGGACTCGTTCCCACTCCCCTTGTCGTCGGTACAACATAATGATGACAAACATTTCGGAATCCATGAATGCTGTAGTGGTCAAGGTGCGTGAGTATCCAATTACTGCCCTCGTTGATGAGTTTAGGCTACTGTTGCAGAATTGGTTTCATGACAGAAGAGCCAAGGCTGAACTTGCACCAGTACAATGTCCCCCGACGTCGAAAAAAAATTACAAGATAGATTCAAATTATCAAGAACAATGACAGTACGCTCCGTACATATTGTCATGTTTAATCCCTACTACAAAGCATGCTTATAGCGTGTTTTAAGTACTTAGGGGTGTAAGGTAGGTTTTAATGGTATGCAATGTACGATTGCTTAACATGGTGTGAAATCTACCTGTGTTGGTATGTTACAAGTTTGAAACGGTGTGAAATTTGCTAATTTTGGTGTGCTTCAAGTGTTTCGTGGCGTATGTTTAACCATACCACGTGTATGATACGTTTTAGGGGTGTAAAATCAACTCGTTGCTGTGCGAATCAAATAATCCTTGGACGTTTATCTGGGAGGAGGCGGAAGAGGAGGATTCCGTCTGTCGGTGAGGAGTGTGTTCATCAAAGGTGCAGTCGGTGCAAGGAACACGGACATAATCGATCCACGTGCAAAAATCTAATTACTCTGCGTCCTAATGGCGAAGGCACCTCATCCAACTCCGGCGGTCCTTCTTCTCAAGTCCCTCCTCCGAATTAAGTTACATTCTTCAAATGTATAAATTTTATTTGCTACTATCGGTGACAATATTGTACATTTATTTACTTACGTATATTATTCATTACAATTGTATACTGTCCTTCTTTCGCGCAAGAACCAACCTTCCAGACCCTTGTTCATCGGCGGTCCTTTATTTATTTTATTTTTTACAATGTAATTGCAATTAATATCAATAAAATTGTGTACTATTAATATACGTGCATTATTAATGACAGTTTTGTATTATCCATACCACATTGACTGGGGTGAGGTGTTGATGTATTTTCAAATTATGTAATGAAATTTGTGAATGAAGTGTTTTGAAGTTGGTCCCAAATGTGTGTTCTAAGTGTTTTGATGTGTTTTGATATATTTTGAAGTGTATTGGGATGTGTGTCGACACACAAGGCTGTGTGTCGACACACATTCTTACAGAAACAGGGATGCAGAGGTGTGTGTCGACACACAGGGCCCGTGTGTCGACACACAGATCAACAGAACCGATCATGCAGAACTCTCAATCAAAACACAGAGATGTGTGTCGACACACGCTGTCGTTTTTTCAATGAAATTGTTTTAAATAGCTTAAACCCATCAGTAAGCCAGATGTCATTGAAACATCCTAACACAAGTTGTTTTCAAACAAGTCAAAATCATGATCAATCACCTATGATCAATGTCAAGCATGTGATGTTTTACTGCTGAGTGGAGACACGCTAATTACCTGTGCTAAGCTTCACTGACTGATCATGATTCATAAAGGGTTTTGCTTGATAACATACTTCCTTTAAAACCCGATTAAGCAAAACTCTTGATGAATCATGATCAGTCGGTGAAGCTGAGCACAAGTAATTAGCAAGTCTCCACTCAGCAGTAAAACATCACATCCTTAACATTCTCCTTGATGTGTGAACCCTTGATGTAGCACGAAATTGAGGAACCGTGAATGCTTGGCTTCCTGGCCAACTCCTCCATTTATAGGCAAAAGCATACAAGGTACAAATACACCGTGAGAACCGTGGGGGAGGAGTAGGATAAAGTAGGTGGTAGTTGAGGTTATTAAATGTCTTGCTTGGGTGTCAATTATGACCCCTGAACATTCAGTGTTCAAACCCCAACTACCCCAACCGGTTATTATCATCCATTTAAAACAACAAGGGCATTTATAATACACAATCTTACACCAGTCAATGTGTTATGGATAATACAAAACTGTTATTAATAATACATGTATATTAATAGTACACAATTTAATTGATATTAATAGCAATTACATTGTAATAAAAAAAATTAGTGGTATACGATTAATCATACACTGTGTGTGATAGGTTTTAATGGTGTGAAACCAACTTGTATAGTTATGTTTCAAGTAATTAGTGGTGTATGACTTATCATACACGGTTTATGATTAGTTTGAATTGTAAAATCAACTTATATAGTTATGTTTCAAGTAATTAGTAGTGTATGACTTATCATACACGGCGTATGATGAGTTTGAATAGTGTAAAATCAACTTATATAGTTATGTTTCAAGTAAGTAGTGGTGTATGACTTATCATACACGGTGTATAATAAGTTTTAAATGTGTAAAAACAACTTATATAGTTATGTTTCAAGTAATTAGTGGTGTATGACTTATTATACATGGTGTATGATGAGTTTTATAGGTGTAATATCAACTTTTACATGTTTATTTCAAGTTTTGCTAGTATAATGGTGTAAAATCAACCTTTATAAGTGTTTTTCAAGTAATTATTGGTGTATGATGGGTTATATTGGTGTAAAATCAACTTATATAGGTGTGTTTGAAGTAAATAGCGGTGTATGATGAATCATACACGGTGTATGACGAGTTTTATGGGTGTAAAATTAACTTTTGCATGTTTATTTCAAGTTTTGCTAGTATAATAGTGTAAAATCTGCTGTTATAAGTGCTTTTCAAGTAATTATTGGTGTATGATGAGTTATATTGGTGTAAAATCAAGTTATATAGGTATGTTTGAAGTAAATAGTGGCGCATGATGAATCATACACGGTGTATGATGAGTTTTATGGGTGTAAAATCAACTCTTGCATGTTTATTTCAAGTTTTGCCGGTATAATGGTGTAAAATCAATCATTATAAGTGCTTTTCAAGTAATTATTGGTGTATGATAGGTTATATTGGTGTAAAATTAACTTATATAGGTGTGTTTGAAGTAAATAGCAGTGTAAGATGAATCATACACGGTGTATGATAAGTTTTAATTGTGTAAAATCAACTTATATAGTTATGTTTCAAGTAATTAGTGGTGTATGACTTATCATACACCGTGTATGATAAGTTTTAATTGGGTAAAATCAACTTATATAGTTATGCTTCGAGTAATTAGTAGTGTATGACTTATCATACACCGTGTATGATAAGTTTTAATTGTGTAAAATCAACTTATATAGTTATGCTTCAAGTAATTAGTGGTGTATGACTTATCATATACCGTGTATGATAAGTTTTTATTGGGTAAAATCAACTTATATAGTTATGCTTCAAGTAATTAGTGGTGTATGACTTATCATACACCGTGTATGATAAGTTTTGATTGTGTAAAATCAACTTGTACAAGTGTGTTTCAAGTAATTAGTGGTGTATGAGTTCTCATACACCATATATGATAAGTTTTAATTGTGTAAAATCAATTCGTACAAGTGTGTTTCAATGGTGTGCATCAACTTGTTTTAGTGTCTTTCAAGTCAATAGTGTTGTAAGATCAATCATACACCGTGTATGATTACTCTAAATAGTTTGAAAATAACTTGTTTTTTTGTGTTTTAAGCAATTTGTGATGTATGATCAATCATACACCGTGTATGATTGCATTTAATGTTGTAAAACCAACTCGTGTAGATGTTTTTAAGTAATTAGTGGTGTATGATTAATCATACACGGTGTATGATAAGTCATAATGGTGTAAAATCAACTTGTGTAAATGTGTTTTAAGTAATTAGTGGTTTATGACTTATCATACACCTTGTACGATACGTTTTAATGGTGTACTTGCAATTAATATCAATGAAATTGTATACTATTAATATACGTGCATTAGTAATGACAGTTTTGTATTATCCATAGCACATTGACTGGTGTGAGGTTGTGTATTATCAATAAAATTGTTTTAAATGGAGGAGACTGACCAGTTGGGGTAGTTTGGGGTTGAACATTGAATGTTCAGGGGTCATAATGGACACCCAAGCAAGACATTTAATAACCTCAACTACCACCTACTTTATCCTACCCCTCTCCCACGGTTCTCCCCATGTATTTGTACCTTGTATGCTTTTGCCTATAAATGGAGGAGTTGGACAGGAAGCCAAGCATCCACAGTTCCTCAATTTCGTGCTACATCTAGCCGTTGAAATTGCTAATGTAAGTGGTTCTAGTAGTGGCGGTGGTGGGCCAGTGACAGCTGAGAGGCAGGGAGAGGTGCGGGCACTTCTACAGATCATGATTCATCCAGGGTATTTCAAGTAATTAGTGGTGTATGATCAATCATACATGGTGTATGGTATATGATGAGTTTTAATGGTGCAAAGTGCATCCGCATGATAAGGATCTTGAACTTTGTATGCATGCAGTGGGTGCACTTTACAGACAGCATAGGCAGAGGGACAACTGTTTGAAATATTTTCATTATGTCCTTCAAATTGTCTGTAGGGTAATTTAAAGTTACACGCAGGCTAATATCAGTACCGTATATCCCTAGCTAATAAACCTTTAAATTATGTATAGCGTAAGGAAATGTATAGAGGATTTCTTGCAACTGTTCACTATACACGGTGTATGATAGTTTTAAATGGTGTGAAATCAACTTGTTTTAATGTGTTTCAAGTAATTAGTGGTGTATGATCAATCATACACGGTGTAAGATAGGTTTTAGTGGTGTAAAATCAACTTTTCCATGTTTTTTTAAAGTTTTGCTGGTATAATGGGGTAAACTCAATCTTTATAAGTGTGTTTCAAGTAATTGTTGGTGTATGATGAATCATACACGGTGTATGATGGGTTATATTGGTATAAATCAAGTTATACAGGTGTGTTTCAAGTAAATAGTGGTGTATGATACGTTTTAATGGTGTGAAATCTACTTTTGCAGTTTTTTTTTAAGTTTTGCTAGTATAATGGTGTAAAATCAACCTTTATAAGTGTGTTTCAAGTAATTGTTGGTGTATAATGAATCATATATGGTGTATGATGGGTTATATTGGTGTAAAATCAAGTTATACAGGTGTGTTTCAAGTACTTAGTGGTGTATGATCAATCATACAAGGTATAAGATAGGTTTTAGTGGTGTAAAATCAACTTTTGCATGTTTATTCCAAGTTTTGCTGGTGTAATGGTGTAAAATCAACCTTTATAAGTGTTTTTCAATTAATAATTGGTGTATGATGGGTTATATTGGGTTAATATGAACTTATATAGGTGTAAAATGAACTTATATAGGTGTGGTTGACGTAAATATTGTGATATATCACTGTTCTGTAAGAATGTGTGTCGACACACCATCTCTTTGTGTTAACACACCTCTGCATCCCTGTTCTGTAAGAATGTGTATCAACACACCATCCCTGTGTGTCGACACACACCTCTGTATCCCTGTTCTGTAAGAATGTGTGTCAACACACCATCCCTGTGTGTCGACACACATCATAACACACTTCAAAAACACATCAAACACTTAGAACACACAATTGGGACCAACTTCAAAACACTTCATTCACAATTTTCATTACACAATTTGAAAATATGTCAATAGAAATATACAATAATATGAAAATATACACTATTACATACACATCAACCTTTCTACAATTTTCAGTATAATGATTACAATGTAAATCCTTTGGTAATATACAATAACATATACGCATCACATAATTTTACTCACTTGTATACATTTTCATCTGTTTCTTTCTTCCATGCCTGTACAAGTATATGCATGTATTCATCCGCAACTTCCCCATCTGCCCTTGCGTGCATTGGGAGATGCTGAATCCATTTGTAAGCAAAAATTCAATAAACTTTACAACAAATATGCCACAATCTGACCTCCAGTTCATAATAATACAGATGACACAATAAGAAATTAGGCATCATTGTAAGTAATGACTATTTTTATCCACTTAATAACCAAAAAAATAAACATAGTAAAACAGCAATGGAAGTAGATTTCATAACCCATTTGTTGTGGACATGAATCCCGGTCGTAAGTGATCACGAAAGGTTTGCCTTTGAGATGTATGAGGTCCTTTCGGACGTCCCAAAAATTAACCATATCTAGAGTATATGGAAGCAATTTTGCAATTGGCTCCACATATTCTAATCTTGATTCCTTGGCTGTGGCGGAGTACAAGGAATTAATTACCTCTATCCGCCAATCTTTAAAATTGATGGCAGCAAGGAACCAATGTTGATTAGGTTGATTGATGGGCATGTATATCCGATCCACGTCGTGGCAGCGGACCCCATATTTAACATCCCTGGCAAGAAACTTGATGATCAACGAATCAAATCGTCAAAAGCTGATTTGATGGGGATTTCTCTGTTTTGAGTGCGTTTCAATAGGGGTCCAAATAGAATAGCAACCGACGTATTTGAGCATGTTGCCCTCTGGTCGAAATGCTCTGGTCACTTATGTTTCTTCTGCATAATGTAGTGCAGAACGACATCCATTTCCTGTAATATGAGACAAATTACTTCAAACACAACACACACCACTAATCACTTGGAACATAGCAACACAATAACATAAGTCAATTTACACCATTAAACCATATTGTACACGGTGTATGATTGATCATACACCACTTATTACTCGAAATACACTTATACAAGTTGATTTTACACATTTAAAACTCATCATAAACCGTGTATGATAAGTCATACACCACTAATGACTTGAAACATAACTATATAACTTGATTTTACACAATTCAAACTCATCATACACCGTGTATGATAAGTCATATACCACTAATTACTTGAAACACACTTATACAAGTTGATTTTACATATTTAAAACTTATCATACACCGTTTATGATAAGTCATACACCACTACTTACTTGAAATATAACTATACAAATTGATTTTACACATTTAAAACGTATCATATGCCGTGTATGATAAATCAAACACTACTAAATACTTGAAACATAACTATATAAGTTGATTTTACACAATTAAAACTTAACATACACGGTGTATGATAAGTCATACACCACTAATTACTTGAAACACACTTATACAAGTTGATTTTACACATTTAAAACCTATCATACATGGTGTATGATAGATCATACACCACTTATTACTTGAAACACACTTATACAAGTTAATTTCACACCCTTCAAACCTATCATACATCGTGTATTGTTCATCATACACCACTAATAAGCTGACACACCAACAAAAAATAATGGGATCCACTTACAGTAATCACACGCCAAATGGATCATGATGGGGAACATACCTCATCCGTAAGCCAGGCGTCGTCGTTTTTCAACCGATACCAAAACTGACCCGTACTGGCAGTCAAAATAGAGAAATCCATTCGTTGATCCTCAGGTAACTCGAAGGGAGTCTTCAAATTTCTGTAATATACAATAAAAAGTATGATATATAAGCGTCCCATAAGAAAATTGCAATGGAAACATTTCCATACTGATAATCAAAAAGCATAGTGTAAAATCACACTTACTTCTTAACCTTTGAGTGGAAACCTTTGTAGAAATTTTCAAACTCTTTTTTTCTTCCTTTGAGGGAGGTTGGAATGGATCGAAGGGCAGAACCGATTCCGGTCCAGGATGGGTCATTCTTACCCTCCGCGGTCCATTCTTCACCTTTGCACTTGGGATTTGGCCTGGGGTCCCTCCTCTCTTGCCCCAATTCAAAACTGTCTCGGACAATGTCATCAAGTTTTCAACGCCATCCACATGCGTTGACGATGGTTTCTTGTAGACATTTTCCTTGTCCCTGGTTAGCAGAGCAAATACCAAAGTCAATAAGCCTCAACATGCATGAAAACATACCAAATTGGGACAATAACAAGGAACCGTAGTGTCTTACCCAGTACGTGAAGGAGAAATAATAATTGCTCGCTCAATTGGGGATGGATGAGCAGAAGTTGATGGATAGATATTTGGGGATGTGGCATGCGGTGGACGGTGGACGATCTGAGAGCTCCTTAATCATTGCCTCCTGAGCCTCAAACCGTTGTTCATACATTTGCAACTGAAGCTGCTACGCTTCAAGTCTGCTTTCAAAGTGCATCTGCATGATTTGCGTATCTTTCTCCATCGCTTCAAGTCTCCACATAACCTGTAATATGTCCTTCAAATTGTCATAAACATGAATTTGGATAATATGGTACTTACAAGGATAAAAATTCAATTAAATAAACACAAAAAGAAATGTCAATACCGATTGATACGCTAAATTGGTTGATGTAGTAGATGGTTCCTCTTGGGATGTTGGCAAGGGGTGTTGAGCTACCAATGGTTCTGGATCAAAGCTTGGATCTGCTGGCATTGCCTCAACAGGAGATTGAACCCCCTCCTCACCATCCTCAGCAAAGGGAATGCCTTGTAGATTAGGCTGACTGGCTTTCGCACTCGTCAGTCTAATCGGTTCGGCATTCAATTGCTAATCAAAGGAAGATACATCATATGAATGTTAGTAAAATTACAAATCATAATTCTAACCCAAATGATATGAAACAACTAGTAGTAAAACAGTAACAACATAATGTATTATTACTTGATCAAATACCGTTAAGAGTAGAGCGGTGTATGAAACCTTATTGCCCATCTTCCAGTTTGGCAAGTTCTGGAAGGGTTTCCATGGCAAATATGGAAACTACATCATAGAATTCGTGAACGGAGTAGGTCCTTTCTAAACCCTGTTGCATTTTTGCCACGAAATCCTTAAGCTTCCGCACCAAGAATTTCCAGCTCAAGGATCCCCAAGCAACACTGTTAAAAGAGTCCACGTCGTCCACGAGGGCCAGGATGTTCGGGTCAATGGCTGTTCTCTTGTGTTTGGCAAACAGTAGATCCTTAACCAATTAGGCAACAACAAGCTTAACCTGGTCCTCCATAATGGAGCAGGTTCTGCATGCTTCAAGCAGTTGTTGCCTACTCATCCTCCCCCTCATGCCGTACTTGGCAATCAACCTGTTGGAACCACCGCGTACATCTTCCACACCGGCATATCTCAAGCCGGTTAAAATACAAAATTCCCTCCTCCCGAGGTGCACTAACTTCCCACCAAATGAGAATGATAACTCCTTGGGATTTGGGTTTGCCACCTGGTGGAGAAGGACAGCGTGAATGAGCCTATGCCAGAAGCTGACATTAGTCTCACGCAGCTCAAGCAGATGCCCAACATTGTATTGTGAAACAAGAGCAAGCTGTAATGCAAAACACTTTTAGTTAATAAGGGATCATAAATGTAATAGTAAAAAGTCAACATAATTCATATGGATACTGTGTCAAACCTTGGATTCGTCGTCCTTCAAGTTTTCCCTAATCTCCATCACAACTTTGGTTGATACTCCCATCTGGTTAACCTGCAGGAATTTCCAGCAACTACTTGGGAAAATGTAACCAACCTCCACTTCTGATCGGCTCTTCCTGCGTGTGTAAAATGCCATCTGAAATAAAAGAAAAACATCACAAAATCAAAGATTAAACCCATGATACACCATTAAAACAAACCATGCAAGGTGTATGATTAAGCATACCCCACTAATGACTTGAAACACACCCAGACAAGTTGATTTCACACAATTAAAACCTACCATACACGGTATATGATCGATCATACACCATTAATTACAGTAAATAGTTGATTTTACATAGTTAAAACCTATCATACACGGTGTATGGTTAAACATACACTACTAATCGGTAGAAACACACATAAACTAGTCGGTTTTATAGCATTAAAACCCATCATACACTGTGTATGATTAATCATATATCACTGTTTACTTCAAAAACACAAAGACAAGTTGGTTTTACACCAATACAACCTATCATACATGGTGTATGATCGATCATACACCACTGTTTACTTGATACACACCTAGATAAGTTCGTTTTACAGCATTAAAAACAATCATACATGGTGTATGATTAATCATACACCACTAATGACTTGAAACACACTAACACAAATAGATTTTACACCATCAAAACCTATCATACACCACTGTTTACTTAATACACACCTAGATAAGTTCGTTTTACAGCATTAAAAGCAATCACACACGGTGTATGATTAATCATACACCACTGTCTACTTCAAACACACCAAGACAAGTTGGTTTTACACCAATACAACCTATCATACACGGTGTATGATTGATCATACACAACTGTTTACTTGATACACACCTAGATAAGTTCGTTTTACAGCATTAAAAGCAATCATACACGGTGTATGATTAATCATACACCACTAATGTCTTGAAAGACACTAACACAAATTGATTTCACACCATTAAAACCTATCATACACAATGTATGATTGATCCTGCACCACTAATTACTTGAAACACACCTGAACAAGTTGATTTCACACCCTTAAAACCAATCATATACGGTGTATGATTGATCATACACCACTGTTTACTTGATACATACTTAGATAAGTTCGTTTTACAACATTAAAAGGAATCACACACGGTGTATGATTAATCATACACCACTGTTTATTTGAAACACACAAAGAAAAGTTGGTTTTACACCATTAAAAGCAATCATATACGGTGTACGATTGATCATACACCATTGTTTACTTTATACACACTAACACAATTTGATTTCACAGCATTAAAACCAATCATACACGGTGTATGATTGATCATACACCACTAATGACTTGAAACACACTAACACAAATTGATTTTACACCATCAAAAGCAATCATACACCACTGTTTACTTGAAACATACCAAGACAATTTGGTTTTACACCATCACAACCTATCATACACCGCGTATAATTGATCATACACCGCTGTTTACTTGAAACATACTAACACAAGTTGATTTCACACCATTAAAACCTATCATACACGGTGTATGATTGATCATACTCCACTAATTACTTGAAACACACCTAAACAAGTTGATTTCACACCATTAAAACCTATCATACACGGTGTATGATTGATCCTACACCACTAATTACTTCAAACACACCCGATCAAGTTGATTTCATACCCTTAAAACCAATCATACACGGTGTATGATTGATCATACACCACTGTTTACTTGATACACACCTAAATAAGTTCGTTTTACCGCATTAAAAGCAATCACACACGGTGTATGATCATACACCACTGTTTACTTGAAACACACAAAGACAAGTTGGTTTTACACCATTAAAAGCAATCATACACGGTGTACGATTGATCATACACCATTGTTTACTTTATACACACTAACACAATTTGATTTCACAGCATTAAAACCAATCATACATGGTGTATGATTGATCATACACCACTAATGACTTGAAACACACTAGCATAAATTGATTTTACACCATCAAAAGCAATCATACACCACTGTTTCCTTGAAACATACCAAGACAAGTTGGTTTTACACCATTATAACCTATCATACATGGTGTATGATTGATCATACTCCACTAATTACTTGAAACACGCCTAAATAAGTTGATTTCACACCATTAAAACCTATCATACACGGTGTATAATTGATCCTATACCACTAATTACTTGAAACACACTTGAACAAGTTAATTTCACACCCTTAAAACCAACCATACACGATGTATGATTGATCATACACCACTGTTTACTTGATACACACCTAGATAAGTTCATTTTACAACATTAAATGCAATCATTCATGGTGTATGATTAATCATACACCACTAATGACTCAAAACAAACTAACATAAGTTGATTTTACACCATCAAAGCCTATCATACACGATGTATGATTAATCATACACCACTGTTTACATCAAACACACCAAGACAAGTTGGTTTTACACCACTACTACCTATCATACACGGTGTATGATTGATCATACACCACTGTTTACTTGATACACACATAGATAAGTTCGTTTTACAGCATTAAAAGCAACCATACACGGTGTATGATTAATCATACACAACTTTTTACTTCAAATACACCAAGACAAGTTGGTTTTACACCAATACAACCGATCATACATGGTGTATGATTGATCATACACCACTGTTTACTTGATACACACCTCGATAAGTTCGTTTTACAGTATTAAAAGCAACCATACACGGTTTATGATTAATCATACGTCACTAATGACTTGAAACACACTAACACAAATTGATTTCACACCATTAAAACCTATCATACACGGTGTATGATTGATCCTACACCACTAGTTACTTGAAACACACCTGAACAAGTTAATTTCACACCCTTAAAACCAACCATACACGGTGTATGATTGATCATACACCACTGTTTACTTGATACACATCTAGATAAGTTCATTTTACAGCATTAAACACAATCATACACGGTGTATGATTAATCATACACCAATAATGACTCAAAATAAACTAACACAAGTTGATTTCACACCATCAAAACCTATCATACACGGTGTATGATTGATCATACACCACTAATCAGTAGAAACACACACAATCTAGTTTGTTTTACACCATTAAAACCAATCATACACTATGTATGATTGATCATATACAATGTATGATTGATCATACACGATATATGATTGATCATACATCACTAATTACTTAAAACACACCTAGAAAACTTGGTTTTACACCGTCAAAACCAATCTCACGCCGTGTATGATTGATCATACACCACTAATGACTTAAAACACAAGTCGTGAATCATCAATCATCCACCATTTATGCTTCACCGTCAATATATGCTTTCCACCCCCAAAATCCATACAACTTATAGAGAACTATCAATAAAAACCGATTCAACCACCACACACATAAAATACGAAAAAGCAAGTAAAACATCTACACAATAAAGTTAATCAACCACTGAATCAACAACCAAACAAGGATAAAACACACTAATCCTTACTCACAAAGCCACTAACACCAAAACCCTAAACCCTAAATAAAACCCTAACCAATACTATGCCCATGCAACACACGAAACAAACGCATATTATACATTTCCCTACAAAATAACTTTGGAAATCGATGCTCATCTTCGAAAATGGTGATTAAACCCTATATTGACGAAGAGAGCAAGGATGAAGTGAGCAAACAGACAATATCGCCGGACGAACCCGTCTTGGAGTAGATAGAGCAGCTAGAGGTTCACAACCGACAGGAACGAGAATCGCAGATGAAGTTAGAGGAGAAAGAGGATGAACGAGTGAGAGAAAGAGGAAAATATCGGTGGCTTGCAAAACACGGAAGGGAGGAGAGAGAAAACGGAAGGGAAGGGGGAGGGGTTATTCAAAATTTATAGCTGTACAAATTAAATGAGGAGAGAGAAAATGGAGGGGGTAAAGTAACGGGTGGGCTGCTAACATTAAATGAGGAGAAAGAATGGGAGAGAGAGAGTGGACGCGGGGGGGGGGGGGGGGGGGGGGGGGGGGGGGGGTTTAAAGTGGGAGGGGTATTTTTATTCAAAATGGTCTATTTTAGATTAAGGGGGTCTAAAAAAGATTAATGGGGGGTTGGGGTCTAATCCGTACAATTTTCCTTTTTTATAAGATAAAAGGTGGTACTTGTGCATTTGCACTGGCTGTCACGGGGCTTTTCGTGGCAGAAGCCTTTGCCAATTTGCCATTTATTTGATAATTTTTTTTTTTCCGTCTTATTTTAGATTTTAGTTTTTTTTTTTTAATTTAAATTAAAGAAAAAATATGAAGGAAAATATAGGTAAATGATAAATACAAAGTTTAAGGAATATCTTAATTGTGGAATATGATCGGGATTTGTCTTATTACCTTGATAGATCGCCATGAGAACATAGTAAATGATAAACACTATTTATAGGCACTAAAATTAGTCCTCTAATGTTACAGCCCAAAGGTATCCCATATTGGTGAGATCACCAAAATAATATCAATTTATATACTACAGGGGCTACTCCACCCATTGCCAATTGATTTTGGGATGGAACATTATTTGGTATATAACATTTAAACAACTACTCCCTATAAAGAAGGGAGGTTCGACTATGTTGGACTATATTGTATAGGATTGATAATAATTGTATATAGGCTTCATGAGCCTAGTATTGTACTTATCATATTGTAATCTCTGTCTCTAAACATATGAGATGGCTACTTCATTAGATGGGTTCCCTTTTATTCTTTTACACTACTTTAGTGGGAAAATATTCCCTATATCTAAACAATTGAAATACACTTAGTGGCCGACTAAGTCAGCCTCCAACAAAATAAAAATAAGAAACTAGGAGAAAAACATTATTTGCAAGATATGCCTTTTGATTTCTAAAAATAATATATTTTTTCTTTGTTTTAAATATATATATACACACACTATATATTAATTAGAAGTCGGCTCTCCTAAACCCTCTATTTTCTCATTCTTAAATTTCTAGGCTATCACTTCACTTTTCCTCCCCTAAACTTTTTTTCTTTTTTTTTTGATAAATTCATCTCTTAAACCTCTCTATCTATATGTATATCTTTAAAAAAAAAAAAAAAAAAAAAAAAACAACTACTTTTTACTCCTTTTGAGCCAACTTTTCCGGAATTCGACAAGAATAATAAGTTATTCCAAAAGTGGACCTTGCCGTCGTGTAATGACACAATACATATAACTTATAAAAACACAAAATAAAATAAATAAATATTCTATAATAAATGTCAACACTACGTTCATGTCGACTTTCAACGATTAGCTTACAATGTGGACAACACTGTTAAGTAGCGCCTTGTCTCCACCAATTGGCTTACAGGTCGTAGTAGTAGATAATGTGTAATTTATAATGCTTATAGGAGAAAAAAAATATATTTTGTAATAATTTTTATAGGAGTTAAAAAAAATTTCACCAAAAAAAAAAATTATATTAAAAATGGCGCCTCTACATTTTTTTGTAACACTTTGGGCTACTTTGCTAAATATTTTTATAAAAAAATATTTTCTAATTTTTTTTAAAAAAATATATAATATTTTGCTAAATAAATCTAAAGTACATGGACTCATAACATAGGAACACTTAAAAATCTAAAAAAAATACAGCACAATGTGTTGTATTGTAATACAAATTTTTGGAACCATATGCCATATTGACGTATGCTTACGTCATGGTATTCATTCTTACATTACGTGTTAATTAGTGCTATAATATAGTCATTTTTTTCATTACGTAAGGAAGCCACATCAATTATACAAACAATATTTTTCAAATTTTCTTAGATCTCTTCATTTCAAATTATGAAGGTGGGTTTCGATCCTACAGTTAAAATACTGAAATATAAAGAATTTACAAGTTGGGCTAGCTTGTTTCTTTGAACACAAAGAAACCCGAAGGCGAGATTAGATTGCATTAAAATTGTCAGTTAGTAACCGAAGTCTATCTATCAGGATTACAACAAGAGCTTTTTCTATTAAAAATCACCTAAATTTTAGGTACGGTTTTAAATATTACTTAAAATTGTCTAAATTTTCAATGTCATGCAGCAACAACAACAACAGTCTCAATGCCTCAAAATTTTCAATGTCATGCCTTGTAGAAAATTATAATCAAGACTAAACACAAAAATATGGAGAAATGTTCTTCTCTTTTCTTTGGATGATCAAAACAATACAATTACTAACAAATTTATACTTGCTAAATGCCCAATGAAAGGTCACACCTTATGACCTTCTCTTGCAAGTTAAAAAACAATGAACACTACCTTAATGCCCCACTTTACGAGCCCGTTGGAAGAGAGAAAAAGATGGGGAAAATCAACTATCCAACTAAATGCCTAGTGTACTAAATGCTATCTCATTAATGTAAAATACATAAATACAAAGTATATACTCAACTAAAATACATACAAAATACGATAAAATACTAGATATTTTAACATGTATAAACTTTCCAAAAATTTTTAATGTCACACTTTGATGTAACACTATTAGCATCAGTTAGTTTTTGTTGATGTGATATTCTAAAAAAAGAAAAAAATAATTAAAAAGTTAGAATTTATTTAAAAATATTTTGAAAAATATCTACATAAATTTCTAAAATATTTAGAAAAATAATTATGTATTTTTAAAGATGTTTTTTTAAAATGTCATGTTTGTAAAAACTAAAGAAAATTAACAGCATTTTATTAAGCTGTAATACTGAAAAATTTCGGACCCTATTTTCTAAATTTGAATAATGGCACTGATCTCCCAAGCACAAATAGTGTCTTTGCCAAGACAAGAGATCACCACCTTACATTTAGATTCAGTGACAATCGTCTCCATTTGCTTTACAATTATATTTAATAACATGAGCTAGCTAGAATCGTTATATTTCACTATGCCTTTTAGGTCCGACACATGTTTCGAACATATAGGTTCCACATTGGAGCCAAAGTGAGATTCTATTCTTAAACTAATTAACATTAGGTGGAGTAAACAATTATATTTAATAACATTGATCTCGTTGCTCTCACAACTCATGTGAGATTCATATTAGACTTATAAATTATCAATATTTCATTGTATATACATAAAAAGCAACATTCTTAATGCTTCAAGGGCTCACTACAACAAAACTAGGCTATTGCGACACTAGGTTAGATGCGCTTGCTTATGTGTTGGAAAATGCTCAAGAATGGCCTATTGCGACATTAAATTAGTTACACTTTTGCCTATGTGTTGAGAACCAAAAAGTCTAACTTTGTATATTTTGTGCGAGCTTAGACTTGAGTTGATTTAATATAGAATGCCCATATTTTTAACACTATCCTTAATATATTTTGAATATTTACGAGAAAGATTTCTGTATAAATCAGAGTTTGAGAAAGAAGAGAAATTAAATTGAGGAAGAGATAGAGAGAATAATAAGGCAGAGAAATATTAGTAAATATTCCAAAAATTATGATCTCAATACATCCTTAAACTCCAATTTATAGAAGAGGAGGGGAAATGACTAATACTAATACTATCCTAATTACATAATATAAAAAAAAATTATCTATATTATCATTAATATGAAACTATCTACTAAAATATTAGTTAGTCATATGTCCAATGCATAATTAACTTATTTATCCCGTATTAATACATTCCTAATTTTAAGACCCCTATCCTCAAGAGTTAAGGTATTAATACCCGTATTAATAATCCTTCGAGGGTCAAATATTAAAATTGTAAATTTTACCCCATTAAGTTTTCTAAAATAAACAATATTTAAGTAAAAAGTAGGGGCAAAATTGTAATTATAATAACTAATTGCTAAAATTAATTTCTCATTCTCCTTTTCTTTTTTTTTTTTTGAACCCCCTCGTTCTCCTTTCTCTGCCTTCGCAGAGCCCCACCCCCTTCGAAACCCTAATCCCATTCGCTGCGGGAGGCGGTGTTCCGGTGACCCCCAGGCTACGGCGGTGGAGATTGTGTAAGCGACGGCGTCGCAGGCGGTGGTGGCTGATACAACTATTTTAGTTGTATCCGAAATTAGTGGTTTAGATTGGGGATAGATTGAAGAAAGAGAGTTAGATGAGAGAGAGAAGTAGAAGAAGGAGAGAAGAGAGAGAATTAGGGTTAGGGTTTAGAGGAAGAGAGAAAGAGAGACAGAGAGAGAAGATATTTTATTATTGAATGCCTAATTTGATATTTGTTACAAGTATTTACACTAATTCACTTAACAACTCAACTAACTCTCCTAATTAGACTTTTATTTAACACTAATACATGTATCATTACCCCCCGCTCGACAACGACCTTGCCCTCAGGTCGAAAATCCAGGAAACAAATCTGGAACTTGTAGTATTCTTGCCAGCAAAGGGCTCAATTACAAGTCCTTTAAACATTTCTCCACCAGGATCAAAGACGAATATCTGGTTGACAAAGTTTTGAAGTTGAGACATCTCTTCATGAAGTTCTGCTGCAGCCTTTGATGAAGGATCATCCCGAAGTACAAAATCAACACACAAGGTAGAACAAACAATACATGCTTTAACCGAACTTTCTTTCATGTCAAAGGTGATTATCGGAAAGTAATCATTACCTGTAAATTCAAATGTTAGATCCAACCTAGAGAATTGAGCTCTCTTATCTATCAGTGGGTCGCAAACAATAGATGCCTCTAGTTGAAAAGTGGCTTCCAGTTTTCTGAAATTGAGCTTATCTGCCATCTCATCTTTACTGGAAACTCCAATGAGTCCATTTATTTCTAAGCTGTCAAACTCCTCAAGTTCCCTCTTAATGCTTGAATCCATGTAGATAGTGCCCATCGGTACTTGCTCATGTTTCTTCAACCAGGTAGTTCCAACAACTTCGTGTGTAGGTTTTGGCTCGATAATTTCAACATAAGAGGGTGGAACTTTATTTTCAGCTTGCATTATTGAAGTTTTACTACCACTTTTAATACAGAAATCACTCTTGACATGAATTGATTGCACTTCCTCAACCATATGTTGCGTATAGCAATCTAATGAGGCATCATGTGTACCTCCAATAGGTTGTGTCATGTCATATACTTGAGGCTCAAGATTGAGATATTGAATATCCATGTAACAACAACCATCATATACAGCTCTTGCATGTAAGAAAAATGCAGAAATTGCATTAGCTCTTGATGAAAAACGGACTTGAGCTTTAACCTCCAAAATTGATGATGAGATTATTTTGATTTCTTCAAGTGGGCCAAATGGAGAGAATACTTGGTAAAGGATATCCTCATTTACAGGATAGAGAACACTAGTAACCCTTACCGCAAGTGTACCTTCACTAGATGGCGATCTCCTTTGACAAATTTCTTGCAAAAGATCCATAATCTTGCCTTGTCCTTGCTTAATTGAAGTGAGATCCAATTTAATTGCTTGGAACGTCTCATCCATGGAACGATGTAAATGAGCCTCAGTATCGTCCAATTGAGCCCCAATCCAGCACAAATCAGTAACACTTCGTGTGCCATCCACCATGATTGAGCAAGAAAACGCAGCACGAACCTGAAATCTAATACCAATTGATACAACTATTTTAGTTGTATAAACTAGGGGTTTAGATTGGGGATAGATTAAAGAATCAGAGTTAGATGAGAGAGAGAAGTAGAAGAAGGAGATGAGAGAGAGAATTAGAGAGAGAAGAGAGAGAGAGAATTAGGGTTAGGGTTTAGAGGAAGAGAGAGAGAGAGAGATAGAGAGAGAAGATATTTTGTTATTGAACGCCTAATTTGATATTTGTTACAAGTGTTTATACTAATTCACCCAACAACTCAACTAACTCAACTAATTCTCCTAATTACACTTTTATTTAACACTAATACATGTATCAGTGGCGATGGCTGACCTCGATCCTCTCGATCGTAGATGGAGGTGGCCCCCTCGAGGTCAATCTTTGCTTCGATATCCTTAATGGCGTCGTCAATCTCTTCGTTCGGTGGCCTTCTCGGAGCTGTCGCAGTCGACGATTGGTGTCAGAGGTCCCAAAATATCAGTCTCTGTTCCATTTCCAGTCAGATCTGACTCCGATGCTTTGGTGGAGGTCGGATTAAGAGAACTATGAACTATTTCTTCTTAAATTTCTTACATTAGCTATAGATTTAGGTTTTGATTGACGTTCTAATTGATTAAGAGAGAACTATGAACTATTTCTTTTTAAATTTCTTACATTAGCTATAGATTTAGGTTTTGATTGACATTCTAATTGATTAAGAGAGAACTATGAACTGATTCTTCATTAATTTCTTGTAGTAGCTATAGATTTAGGTTTTGATTGACGTTCTAATTGATTAAGAAAGAACTATGACGTGATTCTTCATTAGTTTCTTGTAGTAGCTATAGATTTAGGTCTTGATTGATTTCTAATTGATTCAGAGAGAAATATGAACTGATTCTTCATTAATTGCTTGCAATAGCTATAGATTTTGGTTTGGATTAACATTCTAATTGATTCAAAGAGAACTGTGAACTAATTCGTCATTATGGGATATGGAATTTGATTTTTTAAGTAAGGGCTGACTTAGTGGTGCTGATTGTAAATTTTTTTTAATGTAGGAGTAATTTATGATGATAAGAAATACTGAAATATGAGTGTAGTTATTGGAGATCACTTTTTTGTAGGAGTAATTTCTTGTAGTAGCAAATTCCTAATTAGACAAACAACTGTGCAGTCGCGTGCACAATGCACATTGATTTCTTTGGACTTTTCATGTTACAAAAGGATTGAATCTGTCATTTTTGGTCATGTAAAGGCCTAAGTTGATTTCTCGTGTAAATGAACCCTAGATGACCTGTAATCAAGCCATAAATCTCCATTTTTTGTTCATTTAAAGGCTTATAGTTGATTTCTTTGGATTTTTTAATGCAACTCCTCGATCAACCGTCTAAGTTACTCAATCACACAAGTAAGCTCAAGAGATTTGTATTGCTGTTGATGTGTGATGATGCTTACTAGGATAAGGTATGAGTGTAATATAGTAAGTATAATAAAAGAATTGAGGAAAAAGAAGATTGAAGGGTTTGAGGGAAAAAGAGAGAGAGAGAAATCTCCAAACCTAATCAACATAACCGGAATCCAATCTAGAGACCTTATTTATATTAATTACCCAATTGGTCTACTAATGACTCTAAGCACTTAAGCATACTCTAATCTTCTGAAATATCTTCTTCACTGGCTAGATCATGTGCAGCTCACAAGTTGCTGCTGCAACTTGAGTCACGTGTCGGATCGTAAGGGGAGTCACATGCGTAGAGTGCTCGATTCTCCGTGTCGACTATTGTACTCATATCATTTTTATTTTGCAGAAGCATTGAATTGCCATCAACGTTGCACAAGTAACCTAAGCTCTCAAGTCGCATTGAACTTGCCAATCTAAGCTTGATTATTTGCATATTCATCTCTTGCTATAAACTGTATGATTTGGCTTTGTGTTCTATGTTGATAAGCTAATAATGTGAGTTCCTGATGAGTTCCAGGCAACCTAAACTGAGATTGCATTTGAGCTTGCCAGAGGTGAGGTTCAGGTAAAAATTTAGTTGCTAATTTCAGAGTTGATAGTTTCATAAGATATTTCTTTGAGCTCAAATGTGAAAGTTCTAGGTAAAAAGTTTTGTTTTGATATTTAGTGTTGGAATCTCATATTGAGCATATCATTTTGGCATGTCTAATAACTTTCTCTGTTTATTATTTTTTAGAATCAATTAAAATTGTCAATAGTTCATTAAGAGCTTGCCCATGTTTCATTTGGAGTGATTTCTCGGTAATAACTTGACAAACAAAAAGAAACAAAAAGGAACAAAGGAAACATACCCAATGCCTCAAGGGCTCCCGCCTACGCAGGGTCTTGGGGGGGCGATGTACACAGCCTTCCCCCTTCAGGGTGTTAACCTGAAGAGAGGCTGTTTCCCAGTGCCCCCAACCTGAGGGTGAGGATTTCCCAGGAGGTCACCCATCCTGGTACTACTCTCGTCCAAGCACGCTTCACTTCGGAGTTCTAATGGGATCCGGTGACGGCGTGTTGGTACCCTCTTTGGTTCGGTAATAACTTGAAAATGGATTGATAATGCCTCATTTGTAGCTTGAATAGCATGACAATTATTTGGTGTGTGATAGTGACATGTTAGTGTCTCAAATAGTTTAGTTTGGAAACCGGCTTGCTCCTATGACTAAACCTAGTTTATTAGGACTAACAATTTGGATTTATAATGACATACGTAATGCTTTGATTCAAAATTTTGGATACTGTTGACAAGCATGTAAGAAGAGATATGCTTGAATGGCATGACAATTATTGTAGCTTCTCAAATGGCTGAAAATGAAACAAAGATGAATTTCTAGGTAAGAGTCATATATACAAAATTGAGGTATAGCTAAGATGTACTTTGCAGACATTAATGATATTAATGAATCTAGCGAGAAATTTACATTAGAGTTGTGAGAGAAAGGAGATCAACACATAAGCCCAGTAGCTTACATGTCACTTTATTATTAGTTGCATAAATTCTTTGCTGTCTTTTATAAGTTTCATGTTTGTTGAGCTATCAACATTCTAATTTATCTATGCTTTTTGTTTCTACAACAGGTGAATTTAATGAAGGATATTACCTATAAATTGATATGTGGTCTTAGAAGGTGTTGAAAGGTACAATTCTATTTATTTTTTGCGTTTTTTGCATTTGTTTTTTTTATCGAGGATTACTAAACTTTATGTATGCAAGGGTTTAAATTTGAAAACGTTGCTTCAAGTGGGAAAAATGCAAGTCAGAGGCTCATTTGAAATTGAAATTAATAATGTAATTGATATGCTTTTGTTGCTCTTTTACTACCTGAAGCGAGAAAAGAGAGCATGATTTGATTGAACTTTTGTTATGGATACTAAAAACATACTACGGAGTTATGTCACCCATTTTCACCTAGTTGTTAGGTAGAACCTTGCTTAATAATGGAGCTCATGATCCTCGTTTCCACTTTGTAACCTATTTCTGGTTTCGTCGTCTAATTGATGACTCATGATGTTGAATATATAGCACTGGAGACAGCAATATGTCATTTCTGAAGTGTTGAAGAGGTTCAGCAGATGATTCTCTCATCCATGCAATCATGCGTATGTTTTGAGGTGATTGATGCTCCTTCTTCACTAAGTTTTACTAGAAAAATTTCATCTTAGTACTCTTGACAAGGCTAGCTTCATGCATTAATTATGTCTTGCACATTGTCAATAAGGTATCCTCATTTCGTGATAGCATGCTTGAAATGAATTTCCCAATTCTCAATAATTGGAAAACAGAATGAAAGCATGGTTGTGCTGTACATAAATCCTTATGTCTTCTTTTGGAAGAGAGACTTTCCCTATTCTTGAGGACTTGTTTGGTATTGTATTCTATTTGTTGCTTTTTAACTTCTATAAAACTAAAATTTGGCTTAATGATTCCTTTTTTTAGTTTTTTTTAAGTGATTTAAATGAAACCTAAAAACATAAAATCAAACATGGGAACAAATCATTTTCAAAGTTTGGTTTTTAAATTTTTCAAAAAATCAAAAACTGCAAATAAAAATTGATACCAAACAAGCCCTTGGACGGTGTGTCTTAGTGTTCTTTCGTAGCATTTCATTGTATAGTCAAAGCATTGAAAAGTAGGTCATATATGCAGCAATTAATCGAAATACAGAGTACCTAGAAGTAATTTAATCTAGTAGGTACTTAATTAGTTTATCTATTAGTTTAAACCATTGATGGCAATGGGGAGGGATGATTATGTAAAGATGTTGTCAATTTTGTGGAAATTGTGTCTTATAGTTGAACACGAGGATTGGTGCAATGTCAGCCTTAAGAATGGATTAGTGGAGAGCGAATGAATTGGTAAGCTTTTCTATGTTCTTTGTCCTATGTTTATGACCAATAATGAAAATTGAACACAAGTGGGATTGTCCATGAGTAATAGTTTACTAGTGAGAGTCATTGTTAAAGTTATTAATGACCTGTTATCAATTGATTGTTGACATTTATATACAGGTTTGAGGGATAAGTCCAGAAAAATATTCAGCTTTTGATTGGATTTGGATGGCATTGTGTAGAGATACAACAACAACAGTCCCAGTGCCACAATGGCTCCCACGATAAACCAGGTCCCGGAGAGAGGGGGGGTGGATGTACGCAGCCTTCCCCCTTCAGGTTGATACCTTGAAGAGAGGCTGTTTTCGAGTGCCCCCAACCTGAGGGGTGAGGACTTCTCAGGAGGTCACCCATCCTGGTATTGCTCTCGCCCAAGCACGCTTAACTTCGGAGTTTTAATGGGATCCTGTGACGGCATTTTGATACCCTCTTTGGTTAATAATTATACTATTATAATTTTTATGCCCTTCTTAGTCATTAGCTTAGCTTGCTAGGGCTACCGTTCCATTTCACTGACTGACTATTTGGTACGCGGAAATGGAGGGCCGGGAATGAGAATGAGTACTTTTTTGACTTTTGGCTATTCGGTATAGGAGATTAAGAACGGAGAAGGGGTGGGAGTAGGAATGAGTTGCATTTCTTTCCACATCTTCATACCCGGGGACCTAAGTTTGGAAATGTGAGAATAGGACAGGGATAAAAATTATAGTAGTATAATTATTAACCAAAGAGGATGTTAACATGCCGTCACCGGGCGAGAGTAGGGATGGCAATGGGGCGGGTCAAACCCGTTACCCGTGGGTATCTGCCCCGTTTGGGGCGGGTATGGGTATAGATGATACGGGTAACGGGTACAGGTAGGGTACACATTTTAATACCCGTCATGGGTATGGGGCGGGTACGGGTATAGGCTTGTACCCGCCCCGTACCCGGCCCGCCCCGCCCGACCCGCCTCGTACCCGCATGTATCCGCCCCGCTTTTCCCCGTACCGTATATCCCCGTTGTGTTATTTTATATAAAATAAATTTCTCAGGCAATTTATAATTATGAAGTCATGGTTATTATTAAAGGGAAAAAGAAAAGAATTTTATGTGTAATAAGTTGGACAATAGATAGGTAACAAGGTGGGTACGGGGAGCGGGTACGGGGTGGGTACCGGGCGGGTTGGGGCGGGTATGGGTTTGTACCCGCCGGGGCGGGTACGGGTACCCACTTCATACCCGTGGCGGGTAATGGGGTGGGTACGGGTATAGAATTTGGGTGGCGGATAGGGGTATGGAGGAGGCCCCCCCGTATCGGCCCCGCCCCATTGCCATCCCTAGGCGAGAGCAGTACCAGGATGGGTGACCTCTTGGGAAGTCCTCACACCTTAGGTTGGGGGCACTTGGAAACAATCTCTCTTCAGGGTATCAACCTGAAGGGGGAAGGCTGCGTACATTCGCCCCCAGATACTGCTTAGGCGGGAGCTCTTGGGGCACTGGGTATGTTACTTTATTAGTATAATTATTAGTAGTGTTGTTATTATTTTTGTTATTTTTATATTATATTTATTATTGGTATCATCAATTCTCATTCTGTCTCTCTCTTATCCATTCATTCGTTTCTTAGAGTTTTCTCTTTCTTTGATCATTGAAATGGCGCCTTCACCATATCCTCTATGGCTCTCTCCTGCAATCTCAAGCATCACCAAGTGAGTAATCGATTCAAAGTTCTTTTGATTTTGCCCCATTTTCAATTCTTTATCTGTGTTTAATTTTGTTGTTATGCTCTTTAGTCTGTGATTTGGTTGTCGTGCTGAGAAAATGACGTTGCCAATGCGAAAATTCTGTTAGTTGATTAATATTTCAGATCCATTTTAATGCTGTTAGTTGATTAATTAGAAGAATATATTTTTTCTCTAGATCCAGATTGATGATCCATTTTGAAATTTAGACTCTCTCTCTCTCTACTGCTGTACTACTGCTGATCTACAGTCCTCTCCAACGTTCACCTGCCAACCACCGCAGGCAACCTCGCCGACGCGGCAGGAGCACCACCGCCAGCGACGCAAAGAGGATGGCGCCACCCAAGCGCCGGAGCAGCGTCGCAAATCCGCCTTGGACCCCTAGCCCCTCTCCCCCCTCCCTTCGAAACCCACCCCCACCAACACCACACCACCACCACCAGCCACTCAACCCCCCCCTCCGGCCACTCGCTCAGCCACTCAACCCACCACCTCGCCGATCCCACCCAGGACCCACGAGGACCAAACCCACCCCCCTCCTAACTACGCAACAGACCACCCCCCCCCCCCCCCCCCCGGATTGGAACCCTACCCGACCGGACCCATCTCCCACCCCTACGCTCTCCCTGACCCCGGACCAACCACCGTCGCCACCCTACGACCACCCAACCCGGAGCCCCACCGACCTCATAGCCTGGGCCCATCAACACCAAGGCCAAACTCCTCCCCCTATCCCCAACAACCCGCCACCCCCGCAACCACCCATCCCGGAGCAACCGCTAGCGACAACCTCACGACCAGCTTGCAGCCGATCGATCCTGGTCAGCAAAAATCGGTCGGCCCCAGGTCTGTACCCTTCCCTCTTCCTTTTGATTTTGCTTCCCTTTTGGCTAGATAGCTTTTAATTTTTCAGTGGGGTTTACTATTTGATTTTCTTAGTTCGTCAAACCACTACTTGGCGTGCGTTTGTGTGCATATGTGTGCATTTGTGTACGATTCTCTCCTTATTGCCCTCTCTATCTCTATTGCTCTCTCTCTCTCTCTACTGCTCCCTCTACTTACCCGCGTTAGTCAGCTAGTGGATGAGCACGACCAGTTATGGGACTCATCTGCAAAGAGGTTGGGGAGGGGAAGGGCGAGGGGGAGATCGAGGCAAAATGGCACAGGGAAGTTGAGAATAGGGTCACTAAATGTCGGGACACTAACGAAGAAGAGTTTCGAGGTGGCCCAAATGATGATGAAGAGAAACATCAACATCCTTTGTCTGCAAGAAACGAAATGGGTTGGCGCGAAAGCCAGGAAGGTGCTGGGGCATAAGCTATGGTATGCGGGCAAGGTCAGAGGCAGGAATGGAGTTGGGATCATTGTCGAAAGCAACCTTAAGGATAGAGTAGTCGGAGTATCAAGAGCTGGCGATAGGATCATAAGTATCAAGCTGGTCCTGGATATGGAGAAGCTCTGAATGTAATCAGTGCCTACGCACCTCAAGCTGGACTGACTGAGCATGAGAAGGCAACTTTCTGGGAGGACCTTGACAGTATGATGCAAGGCATACCCCAAACTGAACAAGTAATAATTGGCGGGGATTTCAATGGGCACTTTGGCGCAACGGAGGACGGCTACGCTTCTCACCACGGAGGATTCGGCTTTGGAACCAGGAATGCAGAGGGCAAAGCCTTACTAGACTTCGCGGTTACATACGACCTAACGGTGGCCAACACCTTCTTCAGAAAGCGTGAGCAACACATCATCATGTACCAAAGCTGTGGGACAAGAACACAGATTGATTACATATTATTGAGGAAAAGGATGCAAAGAGACTGTAGGGATTGCAAGGCTACCCCAGGTGAAGACCTGTCTACACAACATAGGGTACTGTGGGCAGATTTAAAAGCCAAGAAGAGGGCAAAAAGACTCAACAAACCTGCGCGTGCGTATACCTGTTGGAGGGAGTTGAAGGGGGAGAAGTATAAGGTATACAAGGATAGAGTGGAGACTGAGCTCAGGGAGGACTTCGAGGGGGATGCAAACCAGATGTGGAACCAACTGGTCCAAAAGATGAGAGGACTGGCACGGGAAGTTCTCGGCACGTCATATGGAAGAGCACCAAGCGACAGAGAGTCTTGGTGGTGGGGTGATGAGGTCCATGAGAAGATAAAGGCGAAACGAGAGTGCTTCAAAGAGTGGGATCATAGCAGAGATAAGGATAAGCGGCAACCGTATCTTCAATCCAGGAGAAGCAAAACGAGCAGTCAGAGAAGCACAATCAAGAGCTTATGAGGATTTCTACAAAAGGATGGAGACCAAGGAGGGGGCGAGGGACTTGTATAGAATCGCCAAAGTAAGAGAAAGAAAGACTAGAGACTTGGGTAGAGTACAATGCATAAGAGGGGAAGATGGACAGATACTCGTGGACAGGCATCAAATTAAGGCTAGGTGGAAAATGTACTTCCACGAGCTATTCAACGAACAAGGAGGGACAGAGATGTCCTTAGGTGATCTTCAAATATCTGAGGTGCATCAGAACCACTATGAATGTAGGAGAATTAGCCCTGAGGAAGTCAAGGAAGCCCTGAGAAATATGGGAAGGGGTAAAGCAGTTGGACCAGATGGCATACCCATAGAGGTATGGAAATGCCTTGGTCAAAAGGGCGTCAGTTGGCTGACTAAACTATTTAACCAAATCCTTTGGGGGGACAAGATGCCTGAGGAATGGAGGAAGAGCACATTGATTCCGATATATAAGAACAAAGGCGCCATTCAGAGTTGCGCCAACTATCGGGGCATCAAACTGATGAGCCACACTCTGAAGTTGTGGGAACGGGTCATAGAAAAGAGGTTAAGGCAACAGACAGAGATGTCCGAGAACCAGTTCGGATTTATGCCCGAGAGATCAACAATTGACGCTATGCACATCCTAAGGCGAACGATAGAGCAATATAGGGAGAGGCAAAAGGACATTCATATGGTCTTCATTGATTTAGAGAAAGGCATATGATAGAGTGCCAAGGGAAGTCCTTTGGAGAGTCCTGGACAGGAAAGGGATCCCCGTACCATACATCCGAGCCATTAGAGACATGTATGAGGAGGCACAGACTATGGTGCGTACAGTGGACGGGGAGACGGACACTTTCCCGATAACAGTAGGGGTGCATCAAGGGTCTGCCTTGAGCCCCTATATGTTCATTCTGGTTATGGATGAGCTCACTACGCACATCCAGGGAGGTGTACCTTGGTGCATGCTTTTTGCAGATGACATAGTACTAGTGGGGGAATCGCGGGAAGAGATAAATGAGAAGCTGGAACGGTGGAGAGGGTCTCTAGAGTCAAAGGGGCTACGACTAAGCAGAACTAAGACAGAGTACATGGAACTCAAGTTCGATCCCTCTACCACGCCTAGCAGGGAAGAAGTCAAGATTGGACATGAGGCCATACCGAAGAAGGAGAGATTCAGGTACTTGGGGTCTATGATACAACATAATGGAGAGGTGGATGACGATGTCAACAGCCGGATTAAAGCGGGGTGGCATAAGTGGAGGATGGCCTCCGCGGTACTTTGTGATAGAAAGCTCCCCTTGAAGCTAAAGGGAAGATACTATAAGACAGTTGTAAGGCCAGCCATGACATATGGGGCGGAGTACAGGGCAATGAAATAACAGCACACACAGAAGATGAAGGTGGTTGAGATGCGAATGCTGCGGTGGATGTGCGGACACACAAGGAAGGATAGGATCAGAAACGACATTATAAGAGGCAAATTAGGCGTAGCCTCCATTGAAGATAAATTAAGGGAGCAGCGGTTGAGGTGGTTCGGACATGTCAGAAGGAGACCGGACAACGCTTCGGTCAGGAGATGTGAACAACTACTTACTACAATAGGCAGAAGAGGCAGAGGCAGGCCTAAGAAGAGATGGCTTGAAACGATCCGACAAGATCTCACCCACCTAAACCTTCGGGAGGAGATGGCCTTAGATAGGGCCCGATGGAGGGCCAGCATAGGGGTTTTAGATGTCTTGGTTGGAGTAGGGTAGGCTGGCTTACTAGTGCTAGGTCCTCTTGGCGCACGTAGGCTATTGATGGATTTCATGAGGATGTACGCTACTACTTGTCCACTCATCTTTATCTTCCTCTTATCTCCTTCTCTATTCTTTCCCTACCCCTACCCCTACCCCGTTCTCCTTCCCTTTCTCTTCCCTTCTATCTCTATTCTTCATCTCTATCCTCTTTCCCTTTCATACGTTAATCTTCACCTTATTGTTGGTTTACGCTTGTTGTGGCATGCTTTGAGCATATTTGCTTTGCATGCAGTGTGCCTGCCGTGAGTTTGCTTTACTTATGCCCTTGCTGCTTTCTCTGTTTTTGCCAGGTCCTTGGCTTTTTGCAGCGGAACAGTTTCTCAGGCTTCTCAGGCTGGGGGTCCTCGGAAACAGCCTCTCTTTAGGGTAGCCCCCTGGAGGGGGAAGGCTGCTTACATATACCCTCCCCAGACCCTGCTTTTGCGGGAGCCCTTGGAGGCACTGGATTTGTTGTTGTTGTTGTTGTTGTATCCAGATTGATGATAAGTCTCTCAATGAAGAATTTTAGATCGAATCACAGATGTTGTGGCTTCTTTTAGTAAGCTATGTAAATCCTCTTCTTTGTGCTTTTTCTGTTTGATTTTGAGCCGGTTCCCAAAATAATGCAAAATAAAAAAAAAATTAAAAAAATAATGCCCAAAAAAAATATTTACCAAACTACTGTTGAACCGCGTTTAGAAAACGCGGCTATATAAACCGCATCACAATAACCCGTTTCAATTCTCTATAAACCGCATCTAAAAAACACGGTTTAATTCAAAGTGAACCGCGTTTTTAAAACACGGTTTAGTTAAAAGTTAACCGCGTTTTAAAAACACGGTTTTACTCATATTGAACCGCGTTTTAAAAACACGGTTTAATTCAAAGTGAACCGCGTTTTAGAAAACACGGTTTTACTCAAAATGAACCGCATTTTAGAAACGCGGTTTTATCATAAACCGCGTTAATAAAACGCGGTTTACTCTCAGAAACTTTGCTCGCAATACATGGCCTGCCAGTAAGCCAAAATCAAAGTCAATTACATTAAAATTTTGTATTACAACAATATTTTCATTGATGTCATTCAATTATAGTATCTCTACAGCAGCAACTAATACAAACAATCACTTAATATCAAAACAATAGTGTACGAGAAGAAATTATCATACATTTGAATCGTGAAATAATATCTTTCATTCAAATAAAATGTATGTATACACTGTACAAATATGACATCTAAATTAAATTTTCATAATTAGTTTATTCATCAACATTTTCAAAGGGCACATTGTGAAACTGTTGATGATTGTCACGTTGAATCTCATGTCCCTCCCGATGAAGCTCCAACATCATAAGTAGAGGTGGTAGGAAATGAGACGAGGTTATCAAAAAAAGGCCCTTGGAGAAGATCGTTCCGTCCTACATGTCGTACACCTTGAACTGCGGATCTACGGTTCTCCTCTACAGCGAGCGCATTCATTTGATTGAATTGGAAGAGGTTGTGGTCAATTGGGCCTGGCTCCATCTATGCTGTCGCACAATAAGGTTTATTAAAATTAATCGATATATATAAATAACGAACTACTATGTAAAAAACAATATAAATAAAACATAAATAAATGTTCAAAAAAATGAAACATAAATAAATATTACCGTCATATATTTCACTGCTACTAGCTGCTAGCCGAGCCTCGTGCTCTTTTTTCCTCTTGCATGTCAATACGTTATGACCCTTTCTCTTACAGAACCCACATGTGACCCTTCGTGTATCATCGTTCTCATCCATTTTATTTTGAATTCGTTTCGAGCGTGGGCGTCCTTGACTTCGCTTTAAACTAGGATTCGGGATTATTTTAGGTCCATCATATGTCTCCCAATATCCCTTGTCCGGAATTGGACTGAATGTCGGCTCGTATGAATCACGATACATAGGAAGAGAATAATATGGGTTCAAGAATAACAAAGGATCATAATTTCCACTGTAGCATACGGCAAGAACATGAGAACACGGAATACCATACAGCTGCAGTTTTTGACAAGAGCATGTCCTTCCTTCCAGGTTAATGGTTTGTTTATGTCCCCCTTTTCCTCTCTCCCTATCACCTGCTGTAGTGATGACCTCATAAATACCTCTTCGGTAGTCAAATACTTCAACGCGATGATATCGCGCCTTGGCCTTATTTGACTCCAATATCTCATTGATTGTGGGGCAACAAGCTTTCTCTTCCGCAAGAAGTTCACCCGCAACTCCCCGCCGTCGAACAAACCACTTATTTGTCCGATAAAAGGTCAACTCTACAATTGAAGTGACAGGAAAGCTACGAATTCCCCTCAGCAAAGCATTCATGATTTCAGCCATATTGGTAGTCATAAGCCCATATCTCTTCCCCTGATCATGACAAAGAGCCCACTTGTTCGGGCCAATTTCACCAAGATATCTGCGGACATCGATATTCGACTCCCCGATTCTATCGAATGTAGAGTTGAATTTCCTGGGTTGAGCCTGCCTTGCAGCAAAGTGTGTCATATTTTTCAAAGTCGTATTTCGAAACCTTACATTCACATTAGACACAAGGTGTCTCGAACAAATTCTATGATAGGCATTTGGGTCCCTCCATTCTCTTCTAGTCATTACATTCATTATTCCAGCGTGACGATCTGAAATTACACAGACTTGTCTTTCCCCAATTACATGTTTTTTCAAGTACTTCATAAACCATGACCAACTAGCATTACTCTCGCCTTCTACGAGAGCAAATGCTAATGGAAACGCTTGATTATTGGCATCAGAAGCAACAGCAAGTAATAACACTCCCTTATACTTCCCATAAAGATGGGTACCATCAATAGATATGACAGGACGACAATATTGAAACCCTTGTATAGCCGGCCCAAACGACCAAAAAGCTTTGTCGAAAAAGTGGACAGAAGGGTCTGAAGTTGGAATACTTCTGAATACAGTCTTTGTACCAGGATTTGATCTTTTAATTGCTCTCAAAATTTGGGGAAGCTTTGCATAAGAGTCCTCAAATGTGCCAAATATATTGCCAATTGCCCTTTGTTTCGCCAAACCAAGCTGTTTTATATGTAATCTTTAATCGAAACTGATCGGAAATAACTTGAGCATAGAACTTGCAGAAATTGACACTTGTGTTCTAACAAGCTCCATTACATGTTGGGCAACAAAGGATGAGCTTACCAAGCGATGGTTCTGGGCAAACACATCATTGACACATGTGTGAGGACCTCTGTACCTTACAACTGAGAAGTAAGGGAATTGTGGATCTTTGACAACAACCCTTAACCACCATGGACAATCACTCTTCTTGCATTTGCACACTAGCTTCTGCGGAGTTGATTCAACTGTCTTACAAAATTGATTGTTTCTCACCGAATATTGTCGCACAGCGTTTATGACATCTTGTTTGGTATGAAAAAGTTGTCCCACTGCAAATTCGCCCGCATGATCATAGTGAAAATTAAGCTCATCAGGTTCCACATAGGGATTTTCATTGACACGAGCAAATTCAGGCACAGGAGCACAAGCACTAACAGGATCTTCATCCACATCATTACGTGCAAACTCGGTTTCAGTTTCATTAATTCGCTCATCAACGATATCGTCATCTCCATCGTCCTGTTCAAGCTCCCTTTCGATCTCATCCATTTGCTCACTGTCTTCATCCTCGATCGAATAACCCTGATCACTGTCATCGTGAGCTGTACTAACAAATACTCCGTCACCATCACCACCTTGTTCTACATATTCTCTCACAGGATTAGATTGTGACATCGGGCATCCTTCATTAGGGATACTCGCAGCTTGCCCAATATGGCTACTTGATGCACCCATTTGACCCATTCCGGACGTACATGGAATTGCAGTATTCGCAGGACATTCAGATAATAAAGTTGGACGAACTGTAATACTAGTATCGGTCAAATAAGTTTGGGGCATACTTGGAGCAGCCCCATACCCAAGGTAAGATATAGGATAAGCTGATTGACATTCAGGTAGACGATTTTTCATATTAACATTCAGATTTTCTGGTGCTACTTCTATATAAAAATTTGTTGTCGACTGCTTCTTTAGCTCAATGTATGACCACATAACTTGTAACGAAGTGTCATTGAAAAGATCAATCATTTGATGTCCATGCGCAGTACAAGTACCCCATTTCACTTTCAAATTAACAATATTTCGGTCAATATTACAACTCTCTTTCAACATACTGATTAATCCACTAAAATTGATGTCGTTTCTAACAAATATCATACTGCTATACCCTCCAACATAATTGACACGCTCTCCATTTTTCTCGGCCTTTCCACCCCAATGACAAATAATAGGATGCAAAAAAGCCATATTCTGAAAATGTTTACAATAATACAAACTTCAATATGTATTTTTTGATCAACAAACTTCAATACGTATAAAAAAAGTAAAATTTTAGCGACATTCAACATCACAATACAAACAATCACAAATTCTAACTAAACTCTGCAAAATAAACCTAGAGAACTAAATAAAAATCATTATAATATAATCCTATGTATTTTTAACAAGAAAAAATAATATTTCAAAAACAAGAAGTTAAAATTACCGCAGTTAATCTTTTCTGTGAAGAAATGCAGTAGTGATCAAATAACTCCAACAATGATCACTTGAAAAATCTCCGGTGTATGAACGAAACGACGTGACCGGCAGCGGGAGAACGAGACAGAGGTAGAGCAGGAGAATGGGGAGGTTCGTGAATGCATGAGCAGGAGAATGGGGAGGTTCGTTTAAGTGATCCGCGTCCTAAAGACGCGGTTCACCTATATCTAAACCGCTTCGTAACGACGCGGTTTTACAGAAAACCGCGTCTTAAAGACACGGTTTATTTAGAATAAAACCGATTCTTTAGAACGCGGATAACTTTAAATAAAACCGCGTCTTCAAGACACGGTTTTATTTAAACAAAACCGTGTCTTTAAGACGCGGTTTAATTAATGCGGTTTAAATCTTACCTAACCGCGTTTTCTAAACGCGGTTCAACAGTAGATTGGTAAATATTTATTTTTTAGCATTATTTTTTTTTTTTTTTTTTTTTTTAGCATTATTTTGGGAACCGACTCTTTGATTTTAGGGTAATATTGTTGTGTTTTTACCTAATTAACGAGATAAGCAAGCTCAATAATGGAAGTTTTTGATTATTGCTTTTGTGTCTTTCTGGTGCCTTTTCTGTTATTTGCTTGTTGTTTTAAATGGCCTTTTGTAATTTGGTACAGGAGTTGCAATGCAGAAAATGATTCCTGAGCAGTCTTTGCTAAGTTGCGATCGTGAAAGAGATCCAGGATATGGCAGCACTATATTCATCCTTTGAAATCGTATTTAAAACATATAGGTTCAACAACCATTATTTATCTCTGCGATAAAACTATCATAGTTTGATTAACGGTTATTTCATTTCAATTTTCAGTTCTGCAGGAGAAATCCTAGTTTACTTTGAAAATGGAGTCGGAATTTGCTAATATTGTTCAAATCCCTGAAGATCCGATTCTAGGGGCAATTTCTGATTTTGATTTTTCCTTACTTTGCAATTTCTTCTTTAGATGCGTATTATGATTGAATTATTGGCAGCAGTTGTTAGTTTGACCGATTAGCTCATTGACTTTATTGTCATTATTAGATAGATGGCATTGGGGCAAATAATAGAAGGATTCCTCATGATTATGTTTCCACTTCCTCAAGTACAACAATGCGACAGGTATTTGACCTCAATTCCTGACCTAAAAATTGAATCACATAAAACTTCACAACAATTGAGTTTAATGATGTGAATCACATAGTTGGGGACCCTCACACCGTGAAGGGGTAAGGCTGTGTGCATCTCACTCTCTTTACTCCCCAGACCCTGCTTTGGTAGGATCCCTTGTGGCACTGGGTTTGTTGTTGTTGTTATTGTGAATCACATAATTTGTGTAATAGTATGAATCGTATGAAACATTATAAAAACAAGTGGATCACATGATACACCTCACCCAATGTGCATTTGTTTAATGGTGTTTGATTTATTTTCCTTTTTCAATCTATAGTAATATCTTTTACAGGAACCTTTCTGTTTATGAGCCTTGCAACTACCAGACATGTAGAATAGTGTGTTAAAGCTCGTCACTTGTCTTTAGGATATGTTCCCAATGTGATGTTGGTTGAGTTTTTGATGTTTAAAAGGAAGCTATAGCAAAATTTTAGCATATAGTCTCTTCTCAGTAGCATTTTCTTTTGTGTTCCATGTTCAAAAGTGTGTGTTTTGGTTGGGGTTAGTCTATGGGGGTTAAGAGTATGGAAATCTGATACGAGCACGGGTGCTTGATTCTGAGTTTCTGACCTACTTTAGCTGTCTGAAATCTTTGATCATTGTGGATATGCAAAGCTACTATGCATTCAAGCAATTTGGCTTTTCTGAGTGCACATGATGTGCTTGATTCTTAGAGTCTCTTTGCAATATTTGGTGGAATATTTAGTATATGATGTTCTAATGTGCAACATGCTTTCTAGATTTGTATAGTTGGGAATTGAAAAGGGGATAGGAGTGGTGGTTGTCAACGACATATGATATTGGCTACATCCATTATAAGCTGTTTACTAATGTTAACGTATTAAACCAAACAGGACTCAAGGAGCCAGATTTTAGCAAAGTTGAACACAAAAGTTCTCATTGTATCTAAGGGGCACCTCTTGAATCAGTTTTTGCACAATTTTTTACTCATGCTCTGTGGTTCGATGACTGCAATATCTGTAATAAGAAACAGCTTACTAATTTTTCTTAGGGTGGTGACTAAGATGCTGCTAAACATACCGTAGTTTATGTGGTCTTGTTTAAGGCATAGCAACGAGATTTAACCTACATATTTTCATCGTTTGGCTAATCTTCCTGGTATTTCAGGTTCAGTTGCAACATAAAATTAAATAAGATATAAGACTCCTATGGATTTTCTTGTTCTGTAGAATCTATCAATTTTATAGCAAAATATAATAGAATCTAAAAAAATATGTACTCATTCTTTGATGGTGATTTGGGTTGTCATGGCCTTAAACATTCACTTTGATTTTAGTTTTGTTTTATTGGTATTTCTTATATCCAGGTGAGCTCTATATCTAGTTGGCGGTCTCTTGCTTTGAGCTCAATTTAATTCGCTACAGTTTATTATGTTTTATTGTACTCAATTTGTATTGAGCATTTGTTGTGTGCATACAAGCCATCTTATTGATTGATTTTTGAATGCAGGATGTAATTTAGGATTTAGGTCTGCATTTTACGATAATTTAATAATGGATGTTGCCAATAAATTGATCTATATGGTTTAGCAGGTGTTGAAAGGTATGCGTTCTTTTTATTTTTGGCCTTAGCCTTGTTTGTAACATGTTCCATCTATTTCTTTGTACAGGTATATGTTTAGCTTGTGAGTGCTCATAAGCTTTGTTCATAACAATGAAATTATTTGATGATTTATTATTAACTGCAAGTAGTGGCGAGTATCATGTAAAACATTATTATTCACTTCAATATTTCTTCTGAGGTTGCTCTTAATAATCGTATTGAAAGTTGTGATCTTCTGGAAGTCATTTCCTTGAAAGAACTACATTGTGTCTTCTACATTGGCGTTTTGTTCAGGAATACTGAATTTTATGTATACAAGGATTTAAATTTGAAAACTAGCGTGATTTTGAGAATTGAACAGATTTCAAATGTCAGCACTGAATGCTTGCGTTTGTTGACCTTTTTCTGATTAATGGGTGCAAAGTTGGTTTCAAAGGCGGGCATTGACGGAGAATCCAAAATTGAACTCTGAACCTCAACCTTTGTTAGAATCACACCACAAGACTAAGTGCCCTATTCTGCCTCTTATAACTAGCAAAAAAGTAGAAACCTTGTGTACATAATTAGTTTCAGATGTCGATACCATTATATGGTTAGATTGTTTGTTTGATGTAAACTTCCTGAATGTATTTATGAAGTATAATGAATTCGTTTTTCATAGTGCAATGAATGAAGCAATGAGAAGGATGGGAATTCACATTGCTAGTACCAGCATGTTGATAGTGTATTTGTTTAGACACTCGTTCTAAAAAAGCTTGGCGCTTCAAGAGTCTTAACTGTTATTTCTATTGTTGATTCTACACTATTATCCGGAGTGACTTTGTACCATATATTTGGATTTGTACTAAAACTAGCCAATATTTGAATTCTATCTAGGTGATGTTTTTAACAAAATGAGCAGTTATGCTAGAAAGTGTAGACTATATGTTGCTCCATAATTTTATATTTAAGCAACTAGTGATACTAATGGCTACTATGAAATTCAAATGCAATTGATGATGGTGACAAGTTTCCCAAGGTAAACATCACAGTTGAACAATGGTAATGTGTAAAATTGAATATGTAAATTGAACTATGGTTTAGGGACGCTAAAAGGTGTACTAGCTTTAGTGCTAGTGTCCATATACGGTTTTTTATATCTATACCATCGCTTTCAAAAAGTGTTGCTATAGCCTTTGTTATACAGTCAACCGCGACACTTTTAAGAGTGTTGCTAAGATGGCTAGAGACATTTTAAAGTGTAAAAATAGTTAAAATTTGGCATCTTAATAGACTTGTTTTCTTGTAGGGGTTTTTTGTCTTGTTTTGTTTATGCATGGTGTATCTTTTGTATGTTCTTTCAGAGGCTACTTAGATGCTCTGACTTCGCTCTACATTATTGCTTGGAGCATCATGGTTGTGGATCTGTTTTAAAGTCTGGCTTCTCTTTACGCGTAGCTTTGATCTTGGTGCGTAAACCTGCGTTGAGATCTAGTGTGTGTTTTTTTTTCGGCCTTATTTGTATTTTTGCTTTCTAAGCACTTTGTTCGTAAAAAAAAAAAAAAAGGACGCTGTAAATCTGGTATAAGTTTGCCTAGGTTTCTCTTACTCTCCTTTCTCTATATTCGCGTTTGCCGAATTCATGCCATGTATTCCCCACGTGCTTTTGATATCCAAGATGGCTGTCTTGTTTCGCCTCGGATTGTTGCCACATGTCTCCCTCCTACAGTTGAATTCTCGATAGGGTTCTCCCTCCCTCAGCTTGAAAGAAGATAAAAGTGAGAGATGAAAGGAATGAAGAAGAGAAATAGATATGAGAACGAGAAGAAGGCTAGGGTTCGGTTTTTGTCCCCTGTTTATAGTCGTCCTCCTCAAGATCTAGTTAGAGATCTTGATCCCCTTTATTGTTGATCTTCCTCCGAAGTTCTGTTAGGTTTTTGCTCATCCCATCGCTTATCAATTTCATTCATGGAGTCTCTATGAGGCTTTAATGTATGATTGTAAAACTATAAATACTGATAGTGGATATACTCCTGTGAAAATCGTGGAGCTCCTCTGAAACCAGGGGGTTGTTGACTAGGTTCATTTAGGTACAGCGTCAATTCAAAACACTCTTATGTTTAGCAAAAGGGAAAGGCCTTTTGCAATGTTATTGAAAAGAAATAGTGTTAGCATACTCCTATGTTTCTTCATTTCACTAGGTCTAGTGCTTAAGGTTGATGCCTTACTTACATGCAAACAAGACAGATAGAAATAGAGTGTATATGTCTTCTTTAGAGCACAAAACATAGGCTTCGCATATGACCAACCACGCAACATGATGCAAACAACGAGACATAGCCAATAGGAGTAAACATAGGAGTAAGGAAGACACTCCATCTTTTTTTCTGGAATAATTAGCAACATAGTCGCAGTACAAAATCAAGGAACTCAACAAAGCGAGCCTTAGGGACACCCCGTAAAGTAAACAGGGGTACAAAAGAAAAGAAAAAGAAAACAGGGAAAAACAACAGGGAAAAAGAGAACAGGGAAGACACTCCATCTTCTAAGCTCCAAATGATGCTGGATGAACTCTTTCAAAGTATAGCTTCTAAACTTCCTTCAGCATATAGAAATTCGACAAACCTCATAATGAGGTCACCAAATGCCCATATTATCATGATATCTACTTTGTCATCACTGAATACTTGCCCCTACAATGAAAATGGATATCCACCACTTCAGTAATTAGTTTGTTTTTAAACCAACATGACCAATTTTACATAACATATTTATGTTATTAAGTGATCCAATGATTAAAAGATGGCAAACCCTAGGAGTAAAATCAAGTCATGTTATATTATAAACTTCCACCTCTTCAAAACTTCATATCTTGGCTAATTGGTTTCTAAATGAGTTGGCTCACTTGAAGTTAGTGCTGACAAATGAGCCATGTCATGTTGTGTTCGTGTTTGTGTTATTCAAGAGTTCTTGAAGAATGAATCAACCCAAATCTGACTTATTGAATGGATTAGTAACTCCATACCCTTATCCAATCCAATAAATAAACAGATAACCCGTGTGTTATCTACTTAACATATGGGTGATTTTTTAAATGCTAGTTTATCAACTTATAAATATGTTAACAATACATATTATTGGTTGATACTTGTAATAATTGCACAACATATTAATACTTGTTAAAGAACATTAAAAACTAACATGACTAAATATAATTCAAAATAAGTTAACTATACAACGACAACACCACACAATTCCAGCGCCTCAAGGGCTCCCACCTGCGCAGGGTCTAGGAAGGATAGGATGTATGCAGCCTTACCCCATCAGGGTGAGACCCTGACGAGAGATAGAATAAGTTAGCTATATAAATGGGCTAAAAGTGTTCAGAATGGGTTTACTCATCTGAGACTAAAATCCAACACAATTACTTAAATGTGTTAAATGTGTAAACCCCTAATCCAAGAATGTTATGTTTGTATTGTGTTATTATATCGTGTTATAAATTTCAGTATCTCTACTTTAATCTTGAGCGGAGCTAAGTTGAGCCAAGTCATTCAGCTTAATGAGTCAAGGCGCCGAGGCCATTAAAACTTGAACTCAATCGTAAGCTAAACGAACCTCGACAAACCATTAATCTCGATACGGTTTATGAGTCTAAACACGTCTAATCGAGTCCAAGTTTGACTCCAACAGTTGCAAAAACATGTTTTGTAATCCTCTAGAATCAAACGTATGAAAAAAAATGATACTAAATGAATCGTCGGAAATTTAAAAAGAGAGATTACAGTAATAATTGATCAGAGTAATCCATCAAATGAGTTGCCAGGTTGCGCCAAAAGCGGATCATATCCGAATTCTTGTTGTAATCGGGAAAAGTGCCCATATCCCAGTCCGCTTCAGCACCAACGTACTCTCTAGGTCTAACCCCATCTTGAATCTTCCCGACAAATACAGCTCGAATAGGCCCGACAAGCTTTGGTCCACAGTGATCTGGGGAAGACCAGCCATATGGCGTTCCCAATTGAGTTACAGCCCTCTTGAAAGGTCTAGCAGCATGAGAACTAAGCTTAAAGCCCTTATCGCTCAATTGTTTTATAAAGGATGACCTATTCTTCGTAGACATAATCGCGATATGGTTCCTTATGAGATTACTTCTTCCACTGTCAGCATTGTAACATATAAAGTTGTGTTAGTATTAGTAATTTATATATCTACAGCACAACAACAATAACAACTCAGTGTCTCCCATTAAGATAGAGTCTGGGAAGGTTAGATATATACAGCCTTACCTCTACTGGGTTGAAGAGAGGTTGTTACTAGAGAGTCCTCAAACCTAAAAAGCATTATAGAGGTACGGGCCTATACTCTATGTTAATTAGAAGTTCCCCCTCCCAAAAGCCTATTCTTCATCTTTGAATTTTTGGACTATCATTTCATCTTTCCCTCCCTTTTTTTGATAATTATTGGCATATCCGTAGTACAAACGGGCAACTCGACAAAGCGAGTCCTGGGCCACCCCATAAGCGGGAGTGGGTACAAAAGATAAGATCAAAACAAATAGGGAAAGAGCAACAAAAACAGGCACAAAAAATCCAAGATCGGGAAAAACCTTCACACCCCCCACTACATGTATGTATATATGTGTAACATGTTTAATTTATGATAAGATCAACTCTTTTTTTCTTAATTTAAATGCCAATTGTATAGACAAACTCCATTATTTATTTGTGTTAATAATTTAATTTATCAGTTATAACTTATAAATATAATTATTTAAAATTTAATTACACACCGTACATTAATAGGAGTCATACTCCATACACTTATGAGTGGCTGAGAGAAGACCAGAGAAAATAATAACCGTTGGATCTAAATTAAAAGTTAAAATTTTAAAATTGTTTTTACACCTCTCATTAAAGTGAATGACTTACATTTCCTTTAGAAATGATCATTATTTTTCCTCTTATCTCTTAGCATCTCATAAAAGTCATGCCCTATATACGGGTATGACTCTAAGGAAACGGTGAGAGACAAGAGAAGAAAATAATAATTATTAGATCTAAATCAACGGCCAAAATTTTAAAATTATGTTTACTTCTTCATTCAAGCCAATAGCTTAAATTTCCTTAATTAGATCTAATAGTCATTGTTTTCTCCTCTCATCTTTCACCATCTCATAAGAGTCATATATATATGTGTGTGTGTGTGTGTGAGAAGTTATCATTTAGATACCTTAATGTTGACTATTTATTACTAAGGTACCCTAACATTTAAATATGTACAATGAATTATCTTAACGTTTAAACCCTTTATCACTTAGGTACAGTGGTAGATCCAGGAGTTTTATGATACGGGGTCCATAATATATAATAAAAATAAAATAATAGTAACATATTAAAATTGATCATGTCTATGTATTCATATTATCATAATTAAAAAATGAAATGGGAATATATACATATATATTAATATTATATTAATGTTTGTACAATTGAGAAAAATAAGAACTACATCGGACGATTGGTTGCGAAATCGTGAATTGGTCTTAAAGAATGGGAAGCAGATGAAGGAGAAGAAAGAGAATATAACTAAGGTTTACAACATCAGAGTTTAGTTTTAATGTTATAAGTTATTAGGAAATAAAAATATTTTTAAAAAATTATATTTTGTAAAATTGCCTATGTGTTGAGAACTTCACATGTGAGTCTATATAGTAGAATTTCACATTGGAGTTGTGAGAGTGAAAAATCAATTTATAAGCCTAATGGGTTACTCCACCTATTGCTAATTAGTTTTAGGATGGAACCCCACTTGTGCTTATATGTGGACCTCATGTATGCCAACTCTGTGGGTCGGACCTCAAGGCCTAGAGAAATTTAACACTACAAGTAATCATAAGGAGCTTTTAACACTAGGCTAATAGACAAGTTAGATGTCGGATTATTTTTGTTAAAAAATTAAAATTTTTATTTGTGTTATATGCTTTTCAGTAGCCTGAACCCCAAAGCTATTTGACAAGTTGAGTTGTAATTTTGGCTTCAATTATTTTTCTTTAGGAATTAAAAAGGAGCTTCTGATAAAAAATAAATAAATAAAAAAAAACCAAAATAGGAATAGAGGTTTGAAAAAGTGCTTAATTGCTTTGGAATGGGACTAGAACCCGTCACCTCTGTGTTCCAAACTCAAGGAGCCTCTACCATTGTGCTACTAGACTATAGATGCTGTGGGCTCACTGATATTAAAACATAAATAAATTCATAATTTTGGTAGCAACATATAGACAATTTTAAGGGTTGGGTGGTAAAGCTACGGGGTCCGTGCATCCCAGTAACCCTAATGTGCGTCCGCCACTGCTTAGATACCTTGAAGTTTCTTGACTTTTATCAATCAAACTACTCTTTGTCGAAAAACGATAGTGCTCAAATTGAACATGAATCCGACAATATATTACTATATATGTCCTTTAGAATTTGATGACGTTTTATGAAAAATGCTAGCATGTTACATGATTCGACTAATTTGGTAGTTTATATCAATATTTTTTTTGATAATTCAACTTTCATTCGAAAAGAGTCAAAGACATATCAACATACAAGGCAATAGAATATCAAAACCACAAACAAGAAGACTACTCTTGCATACCCCATTTTTCGGTAAGGTATCAGCATGAGAATGCTCCTCCCTCAGCGTACGATTAATAGAGATTGTTCTGGGAAAATTGAGCAGGTTGTTTAATCATCTCCAGGTAACAAGACTACCAGCCTTAATATAGAAGATAGATGTGCCAATTTTTTCTTTTATGAGTGCTTAAATTTTAGTAGAAGTTACCTTTAAGACCACTCATATATTATAAAAGGAACATACCCAGTGCCTCAAGGGCTCCCGCCTACGCAGGGTTTTGGGAGGGCGGATGTACGCAGCCTTCCCCCTTCAGGGTGTTAACCTGAAGAGAGGCTGTTTCCCAATGCCCCCAACTCGAGGGTGAGGACTTCCCAGGAGGTCACCCATCCTGGTACTACTCTCGCCCAAGTACGCTTAACTTCGGAGTTCTAATGAGATCCAGTGATGGCTTGTTGGTGCCCTCTTTGGTGCCACTCATATATTATACATATAATAATTGATTTTTAAAATCATTTTACAATTAATCATGTTGAAATAAGTAGTAGTACCTGCCAATTTGGAGTTGCTGTAAAAATTGTCCATATCAACAGGAGGTTGAAATTGAGGTCGGTTCAGGGGTCTCTTCAAGATCATAGTAATCACACAATGTAGGCGCCCATAATCCTGATCCATTGTTTGTCGAGTAGCAGGTTGGAACGTCAATTTCTAAAACTTAAACAACACCACCAACAACGCAAATGTTGGATTCATTGAAATCACATGTTGCACTACCGGTATTTTTATGCAAATCATAAATAAATTGAACCATTGATCGGAACGCCTTTCTATATTCTTCAGGGATATAGCTGGCCTGTGGTGGAACTGTTGGTTTGGGTTGTGCAACATTTTGTGTTACGAGCGGGATATGGTAATTCATAACCGGACGTACACCTTTCTTAAGGATCAAATTGTCAACCCACTGGACGACACTCGAATCAGGACGCGCGTAAACAATATCATGATTGATATGATCGATGAAATAGGCTCGGAGTAGATGGGGGTGCGTGAAATTCATTAACTTACTATGCAAATTAATGTCTTTGTGCTTAACAAAACTGGTAGGAGATTCATTAAACATGATTTCATCGTTGTTGTTGGAGGTCTCGCAACAGTAGGAGATTTTAGATGTCTTCATGCCGGCGACTTTTTCTTGAAAGAAAGAAGGAAAGGAAGGAGGGGTTGTCAAACAAGCTTTCCTATTTGTTGTTAAAACTCAATGCACACCCATCATAAGGGGCTGCAGTGACGGACCGCAGTGGTGGAAGAACAGTGGTTGTAGGGCGGTGGTCGTGGGTCGAGACGATGCGGATTTGATAGAGTTTGTGCGATGAGGGGTTGTGTGATACCGAAATTCCAATCCAATAGTAACAAATTAGAGGTTTATGGTCGAAAGAAGGGTTTAGAGTTTTAAGGGACAAGAAAAGGGAAATTGTAAGGGAGAGAGAGAGAGAAATTAGTTAGCATTCCGAAAATATGACTCTTACAATCTTAATGACCTCTGTTTATAGAATTAGGGAGGGAGTTAACTAACTAATACTAATACTATCCTAATTGCTTAATAAAAGAGCAAATTACCTATATTATTATTATTATTATTATTATTAATATAAGGGTATCTACTAAAATACTGGTTAATCAAATGTCTAACACGTGATTAACTTATTTTTCATGTATCATTGTGCAACTCCTCTTATCGTTAGGGATTTCTAGTGAGGGTTTGGATCTGAATTTTTTTTTTTTTTTTTTAGAAATTAGGCATTGTGCAGCTCCTCACCCCTCAGGTGGGGGCACTTGGAAATAACCTCTCTTTATAATAATAACCTAAAGAGGGAAAGCTGCTTACATCTACCCCCATTCCCCCGACCCTGCTTCGGCAGCAGTCCTTGAGGCACTGGTTATGTTGCTTTTTAGGCATTATGAGCTTTGCATTAGCCCTAGGGGTGTAAATAAGCTGAGTTGAGCCGAGCCTGGGCTCATTAGGTTCGAGGCTCGACTCATCAACATTTAGCTTGGCTCAGGCTCAGCTCCGCTCGCCAATGCTTCAAGCTTAAACTAATTTTTACATGTTACATAATTTTTAAACTCTACTTCTGCTTCAGTATACCCTAACCCTAACCCTAATTTCAGATATAACTAAAATAGTTGTATCAAAACACCCTTTAAAGGGGCGTTTTTTGTGTTGTCCACATTAAAAACCCCGACCGCGTCTGAAAACGCAGCTTCAAACGGCGTTCTTAATACAGCTAATGATGATTTATTGGGAGGGGTAAAATTGTCATTCCAAGTGAAGAAGCCAAGGACGTTGGAAAAAAGCATGAACCAACCTGCTTGTTCTCATTTTTCTTTTTTTTTTAAAAATAAAAAATGGTGGATGGCTAAGAGGACATAGTGAGCAGAATCAGAGTAGGCCGTTTGACTATAGCCTGAGAATCTCCGCAGGGGGACCAGTGGTCAAAATACTCCAGTGAGCAGAATCAAATTAGGCCGTTTGACTATAGCCTGAGAATCTCCGCAGGGGGGACCAGTGGTCAAAATACTCTAGTGAGCATAATTAGAGTAGGGCATTTGACTATAGCCCGAGAATCCCCGCGGGGGGGGGGGGGGGGGGGGGGGGGGGAGACCAGTGGTCAAAATACTCTAGTTTTAATCTATTGCTCGTTTTAAGTTTGACTAATCCTCAAGATCCATGGTCAATGGATCCATGCGCTCAAGGAAAAGCTATTTTCGACCAAATCTTGACCGGATGGATGCTTCTTACATGGTCGAGTTTCTCAAAATAGTCTTGAAATATGCATCAATTACATTTCATTATGTAGCTTTTCAACCTTTTTTTTGCTCCGTTACACTCTAGACCTAAATGTATTTAGATTACAACATAACACATATGTAGAAGCCAAATACGTCATGGGAACATAAGAAGTTTCCGCAGCCATTATAGCAATTGGATTTTGATTTTAAGGAACATAAGTTACCCATAAGGTTTATATTTCAAAAAAATTGAATAAAAGGCTTAGTTATATGAATTTTTTGGTGAAAGAAAACTACAAAACGCGAGCTCCCTTGTTCAATGTCGCACCATTTAAATAAAAGCAGCAGTACAAGATGAAGAAGCAAAATGCGGTCTTTGACTGCTCTATCAAAACTATTGGGTATGTGTCAAACCTAAATGTATTGTATATATATATATATATGCAGGGATTATGTGTATTAAAATTAAAGTTGAGGAAAACTTGAAAGTCGAGACGTCTCATGTGACTTTCAAAGATAATAGTGAAATTATTGTGCTCCCCTCCGTAGATATAGACTTTAGCTGAATCACGTAGATTCTGGCATTATTGATTTTACTCCCCAATCCCCTTTTCTGTGTGATTGATATTTCGATTTAGAGTTTATGTATTATATGGGTGATTCTAGGGAGTGCTATCAGACCCTCACAAAAACAACCATATAGAACAGGAAGAATTTCATTGAAAAGGTCCAAGAAGTGATACCTCTGCATTAGAAGATACGTCCGAAGAGCCTAACTTGCCACAAATAGAACATGGATGCTGCTGATACTGACAGTTCTTGCACAAAAAGTTTGCTACAGCCTGCAGTGACAGTATTATGGTCAAAGGAATCAAATAAAGGCCATCGTATAACTTTAAGCAAGCCATTTTGTGATTGGTCGTTATGTAAACAATCCATTTGTGGTAGCCGGCATATATACCTTATTTTGTTGATTCAAACATATCTACAAGTGCATTTACATGTTAAAAACTAACAAAGAGGTATAAATTTAATGAATGTACGAATATTCATTCTAATTTTTGTAAGCATGAGATTTAGAGAAACATTTGTTCCCTTAAACATCTAAAATGATCGCCGCAACCTGTTACAAAATATCCTCAATGCCCATAAATCACAACACAAAAGCAAACCACGGTTTTATTTTATATTATATTGTATATACACAGAAATGTAATATATATATATATATGTATATATATATCTGAGTGAATGTATTTGTATATGTATATACAGAAATGTGGGGAAAAAAAAGAGCTATGCATGTGAACCTTCCTATAGCGACTTGCACTGCAGTGTGTCCAACAGATTCGCATAATCCTTCTCCAGAAGCAACTGTGGGTTGAAACGACCTCATGCACCTCCCTTCACAACTGTTAGCAATTACAAGAAATGTTAAGAACACAAATACCAAAAAGATCCCAAATTGATCAACAACAACAAACGGAAGCAACCTCATGTACCTCCAAGTCCAAGCCTACACCAAGCCGTAGCCACCAATCCCTTCACCCACCTAATGACCGGCCAAGCCTGGGTCATGTACTGCATCATCTTGTTGTTGTTGTTTACAACGAGAAGCTCGCAACAAGTTCGCCTGAAACTGGATATCCGAGTTCTGTTTTGTATGTTACAAGACGACGATCAATAAGTTGAGTATTTTCTTGGCCCTCACTACAAGAAAAAGGGTCATTAACGATAGTGATTATCGTCGTTACAAGCCTAGTTTACCGTCGTTAATACTATTAACGACGGGGGAAACTTCCCGTCATTCGTTGTCGTTATTGCTTCCGACGTTAATACTATTTGGGATCAACGACCGCTAAACCGAGCCATAGTTAAAAAGTATCTACGACAGTATACTATGTCTGTCGTTAAAAGTGAAATCAATAACGACAGCACAGGTTGTTGTTAAAAGTAAAGTCTTTAATGTCAGGTGGCACTGTCGTTAACGAGTTGATTAATAACGACAACAATTGTCGTCATTACAAATATTTACCGCCATACAGGAAAAAGTTTTAATGATGACAAAAACCGTCGTTAAAATTTTTGCGCTATTAATTGAAAATAGTAATGATAATACAGACCATCGTTGGTACAAAATAGCAACAATAAACCATAGTTAAAACATTTTCCACCAATTAATGATAAGAAAAACTGTTGTTAAAAATGCTTCCTCCATCAAAAACAATTATAACCAAAAAAATTTATCAACGTTAAAGACTTTGTACATTCATATGGTACAATATATACATTCATAAATACCTGTACATTTATGTCATATAATGATAATTTTCTAGCTGTCTACAACATCTATACATCCATATAAGAACAATTTTTGGGTTGTTCATAACACCTGTACATAACTGTAGTATAACGACATTTCGTTTCATTTATAACACCTGTAGAATAGTACTGTATAACCATACAGAAATAACTCTTACATATCATTTAATGTAGTAACGAATTCTAGTAAAAAAATAAAGATGCTATTGAAACTTAAATATCTAAGTACTCACAAAAGCCAATTTAAATACAAAAACCGCTAAAAGCGTACGTTGTAAAATTCATCGCCTAACAATTTAGCAAGAAGTACAAATCCGACAAAAGTTCACAGATAAAAGTTACAACAAAAACAAGAATATGCAGTGCAATCTTCCAACACCCGAAAAATAAATACAACACTTATATTAGGAAATTCTTGTCACCTGAGCATCAATAATCAATAGTACAGACACACAACCGACCAGCAATAAAACAAAAAATACAACATATAAAAACTATATTAAAGTAATCAACATAAAATTGGCTAAAAAAGAAACAATTCATATGCTTTTTAATACAAAACAATGGCAAATCTTATCTCCACATTATAGAACTCAATCACAATATCACAAATTCAAAACATTCTTAAACTCCACTTAGAATTCAATCATAGAGTCCAAACTCAATAACTCTTCCAAATAACTCAACTCAATAATGTGTTCTTAATAAATACCAAAATTATTGTAAACTCTGAACTCCATATTGAAACACAAAGTTGTAAATCCACAAATCTCAAACTCACATAGAACTCAATCATACAATCCAAACGCATCAACAATTTCAAACAACTGAAGAGTGACATTTTTTCGATAAAAGCGAAGACTCATAATACAAAACCAAAACAAAACAAAATATAGGCTACATGCCATGACACATCAAAAGGCCTAGCAAGATACAAGCTCAAAACAAAGTGAAACTACTATCCACACTTACTTCAAAATGCCGATTCAAAAGCTCCTTTGTTATGATTGTAAAAAGATATACTAAAGGATTGAGACTTAAAACGCTTGGGGTGCCGAGTAACAAGAAATCAAGGCTGTCAATGCATGTGTCTGTAAACAAAGTGGCAAGCAATTCACGTTATAAGCTAAGTAGGAATGTTAATCACGATAAAAGCAAGGAACACACGCCAAAGATACAACCTAGTGTACGTCCTCCTAAGGTTATGCTGCATAAGTTTGTGTTTGAAGAACTAAAAGCTGATCTTTTGAGTACTACAGAGACACTTCAGTTAGTAGCAGAGGCAATTAAACTGGAAGAAGCAAAGTATGTACTTAAGCCAGCTGAATCACATTGTCATTTGAGGCATTTGCAAGATCGGGATGATCTGTGTCCATTTTCAAGAAGAGATGTTACTTATCAAAGCACCATCTCTTATGACAACCTTCCTCCTAAACCGGGAGAAGAAGATCAGGGTTATATGGAGATGAAACAAATGGCTGAGTTGGAGAAATACATTAATCAAGCGACCCAAGTTTACTCACAAGCTCAGCAGAGGCAAGGTTTTGTTCCTGAAAAAGTGTTTGAAGCATCAGTAGTTCACAAGCTGGGTAATGAGCTGGAAATTAGGCTGGTTCAGACAAGATCCAGTAGAGTTGAAGGTCATTGGAATATGGTTGAAGTTGAAAGACCCCCTGACGCTTTGGTGAGCTCTGGGTACTTCATCGTGTTTGAAATGACAATGTTGGACAACGGATTCGCAAGTGAATTGAGGTTTATACTTAGGTTGTGTCTTAATGGAGCTATGGTCAACTTGCTCCAATGGTGCAACCAAAGGTTTGGCCACCTAAATTTGAAGAAGAGGTGCAGTACATAAAGAATGGAGCAAATTCAGCAGTTCAAGCTAAGCAGTTCAGCCAAGATTATTCGAGCTGGTCGAGTGCGAATTTGAGGCAGAGTTTGAATCTGTATTTGGAGATCTATGGTGTTTATTGTGAATGGAAGAATCAGTTGCACAAGCTCCAGGATCTTCTGAAGGCTTGGGTGAAAGAGATTAACAAGAAATTTAAAATGACTCTAGCTGAAATCAGTTGGTACATCAGCTGGACAGCACAGAACAAATTTAAGCACAAATTTAAGCCTTGTCAAGTTAAGAGAGTGTGGTTATATTGTGTGGAATATACAAGAGTTTGGAGTAGACAGGTTGGGACTCTCATATCACACAAATTCAGAATCAAGGTGCAAGCAACAGAATTCAAGAAAGTTGCTGAAAATTGTTGTAAACTCTCAATTCCTTCCCTATCAGCAGCATATCAGATGATTAATGGAACTACGGTTGTATTCAGCAAGTTATCAGAGTACGTAGAGGAAGCAATCAATTATGGATTGGCACATGGAATTCTCAATCTTATGGCTAGCTTGTTAGTAGTTGGGTAAGTCGGTTGAAAAGGTTGGCTAGGTGCAATGTATGTGTCTAACCGCCTTTAGCATTAGGTGGTTATAAGTAGTTGTGTTCTTCATTGTAATGGATAACTTTGATCAAATACATGATATCTTTGATATCTTTGATCAAATACATGGAATTCTCAATCTTATGGCTAGCTTGTTAGTAGTTGGGTAAGTCGGTTGAAAAGGTTGGCTAGGTGCAATGTATGTGTCTAACCGCCTTTAGCATTAGGTGGTTATAAGTAGTTGTGTTCTTCATTGTAATGGATAACTTTGATCAAATACATGATATCTTTGATATCTTTGATCAAATACATGGAATTCTCAATCTTATGGCTAGCTTGTTAGTTTTGTAAGCATGAGATTTAGAGAAACTTTTGTTCCCTTAAAACATCTAAAATGATCGCTGCAACCTGTTACAAAATATCCTCAATGCCCATAAATCACAACACAAAAGCAAACCACGGTTTTATTTTATATTATATTGTATATACACAGAAATGTAATATATATATATTTATATATGTCTGAGTGAATGTATGTCTATATGTATATACAAAAATGTGGGGGAAAAAAAGAGCTAAGCATGCGAACCTTCCTAGAGCGACTTGCACTGCAGTGTGTCCAACAGATTCGCATAATCCTTCTCCAGAAGCAACTGTGGGTTGAAACGACCTCATGCACCTCCCTTCACAACTGTTAGCAATTACAAGAAACGTTAAGAACACAAATACCAAAAAGATCCCAAATTGATCAACAACAACAAACTGAAGCAACCTCATGCACCTCCAAGTCCAAGCCTACGCCAACCCGTAGCCACCAATCCCTTCACCCACCTAATGATCGGCCAAGCCTAGGTCATGGACTGCATCATCTTGTTCTTGTTATTTACAACGAGAAGCACGCAACAAGTTCGCCTGAAACTGGATATCCGAGTTCTGTTTTGTATGTTACAAGACAACGACCAATAAGTTGAGTATTTTCTTGGCCCTGTTTTTGCTCGACCATGTCTTTCTCATGAACTTGTATTTCATTGATTTCAATATTTAAATTTTTCTCCCCATCATCTAGAGAACCATTAAATCCTGCTTGTACATTGCAAATTCTTCCACCACCAAGAGAAACTACCATGGAAGAGCCACAAACTGCTGCCAAATAATTATGTTCACAGACTCCAGAATTGTTCTCGTATTCAAAGTAAATAGGCTTTGTCAGTCCGTTTCAGCAGAGAAATCATAGGCACAAGTCGGAGTGAAGCATAAATTATCTACCAGAACACCCTGACCACTAAAAGGGAATTGAGCGACACCACCAAACCTCTCCAAGTGCTGCCACGATCCAATAGGTATTGTACCAAACTCGGTCAGATCAAACATAGTGATTCCCCTTTCCTTGGTTGAGATGTAAAGCTTTTCTTTGTGCACACAATATGCTTCAATGGCGATGCTAGGGCAAGGCAAGAAAGAATCACAACAATCATCATCATCATCGTCATCGTCATCAAACTTGAAGGGATCGGGAAGCTTGAACCATGTGTTAGTAATCGAATCAAATATTTCGAAATTTGGACCTTGTCCGTTGATTAAGGACATCCGAAATACGCATATCTTCTCCCTTATAACCGTTGTAGCTGGGCATAGCTTTCCAGACTTCATAGGGGGCCCTTCTTTAATTTTTGGCGAGGGCGGTCGATAAAGGAAATCAACATGCGATTTGGCAGTGGTACCAAAACAAGCGACATAAACGTCCTTCCGCTTTCTCATGGGTTGATCTATGGGTTCACTATCTATCCAATCGGTACCTCCAAACATGTACAATTTTGATCCGAACACAGCAAATCCCATCCCGAATGGATAATCGTAACTTAAATGTACAACCCACCACCCGGCCTCAGAGGGTCGAGAACAATAACTTCCGCTCTCTTGGTAATCTAAACATCGGGCATGGCTATAATATCTTAGGCCGCAATAACCACATTCGGTTGTTTGGGTAATGTTATTATAGTATAAATGCAAATCGTTGCCATATAACCTTCCAAACATGGGTTAGGCATCAGATTTGAGATCAAATATGAATATTGTATAGAAGGACTCGTCACATGGGCAACCGTAAACAACGTAGAAAGGGGAAACCCATGGTGAGGAGCCTCCCCTCAAACCCTGCCCCTCCTCTCCTGTGGATACCATGGGCAGGTGCGACTCTAAGTCAGTGTTAGCCTCCTCCGTCTCCTTCTCCTTCTCCCATAGTGGCCTGTAATTAGTCATTGTATTTTAGAAGGGTAGTGTGGCAGAAATCATTGGAGACCAACAATAATTGACTTTAAAACTCTATATAACAAGATAAAAAAGAGACAAACTGATAGATAGAGAGACAGATGGACAGGGAACGTTGTACTTAATGGGATCCCCTATTTATTTGCCCATGTAATTATTGTTTTGTAGGGTTCATTTACCAAGTACTAATGCAACCGGATCCCATTAGATTGTAAAGCTTTGCTCCATGCAACCAGAGTGTCGTTGCTTCTCAGAAAGAGGAAGCGACAAAAACGGATTAAGAAACAACTTAATGACGTGCATGATTTTCATAGGACTAAGTAAAATAAAGATGATCTACAGAACTTTAAGTTTCAATGTGAAAAAGACAACAAATTACCCAAACCAAAATTTTCAGGCAAGCGAAAGCCAACTTGTAGAACTACATCAATGGACAATCTCAACTATGAAATAAACTAAAAAGACTACCTACGAAGCTAGACGTTCTGCTCATAAACCAAACAAAAATCTAATTTATTTTTAAAATGGAAAGAACAGACCTATAAGTTGAATCCAATTACTGGTCGTCAAACAAATGCACAGAGGTTACACTCCCTGAGCAGCAAGAAAGAAATTCCAATACGCGTGTTCGAGTATGAAACCATTCTTGGTCCTGCACCCATCAACTTAAGCTTTTGGGTGAGTTGGTTCTTTGACGTTATATCAGACCCTTGTTGACCAAACATTCACGAGTTCGAATCCCAACAGCCTCCAATCTAAATATTAATATATCTAAAGCACGAGGTATGAGTGGGCCTATGCATAATCCACGCTTCAAGTCCAATTGGCATTCGCGTGAGGGAGCATGTCAGAGTATAAACCATTTTTTGTCCTTCACGCATCAACTTAAGCTTTTGGGTGGGTTGGTACTTTGACAACACGAAACTGCCAAATTACTATGACTTGAAAAACTAAGAAAGAAGCAAGGAAGGAGAAGCAAAAGAATGGATAAAATATTAGCGTTGAAGAAAAAGATGGAAGTACGCACCAGAGTATTTTCCCACCGTCATCACAAAAAGCACAACATGTGTCAAAGAGGTCCTCCTCCTCATCCGATTCATTAGAATCACCAAGATCATTTGCAACTTCATCCACTGTAAAATTTAGTTTCTTTTTCCCTTCGTTTCTCTGCCAGACAAATTGGGGAATACTATTAGGGCCACCCACAAAAACCGAACCCTTTATTGAAAGAGTGATGATAAAATGCAATTGCAAGTAAACAATTCAAACACCCGAATTTATGTGGACGAGAAGCAGCGAAACTCACTATATAAATCGAGAATTACAATTCTTGCAAACACTACACTAGCACAAGAAGGCCCATTTACAGGCCACTCATCACTGTAACATCCTACAGGCTCAATAATCAATATGAACCACTAAGTGTCCCATAAAAATTGACCCTAGAAATCAAGCAATGATGTGGGGAGACCATCCATCAATCTCTATGGTATACGTAAGAAAAGAGCTACATAAGAATATTGAATGCACTGACCGTGTATTGTGCTTTTCTCTTGCTAGACTGCTCTGAGAGAAACCCAAGTATGTACTGCCCAGGAAGCTCAAAGTAAGTGTAATGATCATTCAATAAACATTGGTAGGGTTTGTCTAATATCGTTGTCTATTTGTAATTTTTGGTTTTTGAGAATTTCAAAACTAGATTTTGAAAACATCTTTTCGTTGTTTTGGTATCATGTTTTCAGTGTCCACTTCAAATAGGAAAAACTGAAACAAAAAAAAATAAAATCAGGAAAAATCCTTTCCAACATATGGGTTTAAGCTTCTAGAAAAACCCAAAACTAGAACTAGAAAAGGATAGCAAACAAGCCCTAAGAGAACATGAAAGCAAAAGAAGAAGCATGACCAATGGTAATTAGGATTTGCTTTCGACTACTCATCCAATCCCCTATTAGATAAATATCTGAACAAGTTGTCTCAACAAAGCTATCATGATTTGAGCTCATTGCACTTAAATTCCATCAAAAATGGCCAACTTCAGGTTGAACTCACTTGATTGACAAACAAAAGCCATCGAAATCCGCAAAATTCTGCTTAAATGTATAGGTTAGATAACTACTTTCCAAACTTAGTTTGGGCAGGAAAGTTAGGTACTAGCCGTTAGAGCTTTTGGCGCCTATTTTTTTGTTTCTCTAATATTCTTCTGTTTTATTCTTTTGCTACTTTTTCCATTGTAATCTCTATATATAAAGGCTTCCAAGCCTCATTTGTGTACACTTTTGTGCAAATTTGATCAATGACAATGTTGAATTCAGTTCATAATTCTCTCTCTCTCAACTCTTCTTTCTTTCTCCCTCTCTTCTTTCTGACTTCTCTCCTGAATTCTCCATTTTCCTTCTCCCTCTCAACTCTTCTTTCTTTCTCCCTCTTTTCTTACTGACTTGTCCTTTGAATTCTCCCTCAATTCTTCTTTTTCTCCCTCATTCTCCATCTTCTATGATCAAAGACAAATATTTTGGCCTAAAAAACTGGGTGGGCTCATAACAAAAGTCAAGATCTGAAATAGCATTGGTGAAAAAATACCTCCGTTTTCTCCAAGTCTCGGTCATTTTTGGCAGCATCTCTAATGAGCACAATGTGATCCATTATGTCAAGTTCAGAAGGTTGAAACTCATATAAGCTGAAAGCACTTAGACGTGATTATTAGCCCCATACAGACTGAAAGGGCTAATGTATGATAAAACATTGGTAAATTACATATTAATATCCCAAGATCTGGTGTATTAAACTTTTAGTCTATAAAATTTGTGAAACAATATAGTCATAAAGTTTATGTATTTCGTAAAATAGTCCAAACGGCGTTGCGAAATAGCCTAAAAGAGGCCACTATTTGTTGGCAAACCCACCATTCCCTTCTTCCTCTCATCCCTCACACGCACCGCAATGTTGCGACATTGCTAATGAAGAAAAGTCGAATAAGAGGCCTATTTTACATCATTATACACTGCTATTTGGACTATTTTATTAAATACATACAACTTTTGGACTAAAATATTATATCACAAAGTTTATAAACTAAATAGTTAATACACCAAACGCCGGGGAACATATACGTCCATATATTATACACAAACCTGAAAGGTCTTGACAAGTGGGTCCAAACAGCTTCACCTGGCTCCTTGGGATTCCGTTTAACAAACTGAAGGAAGTAAATAGTGATCAATATTGTCCTAACCGCAGCTGCAAAGACCTTTTTTGGCTTAATAAGTTTGATCCAGTGCTTCCCCTTGCACAGCAATAAAATCTCCGGTTGTACATAGGAAAGTTCATATTTCCATGCCATGACTTGCTTGTATATCCTTCGAAGGCTGCCATCACAAAACCCAGTTAAAAATATCCACGACTTCGAGCTACCAATGCTTTCATCCTAAACAAGGAAATGAAATGTGCTCGTTGTCATTATCAAGAAACTCGTAGTCTGTTATAGTACGTGGAAGAAACTCTCCCTCTTCATCAGAAGATGCCATCAAGTATCCACCAAGAGACTGCACATAAAGTAGGCATTGAATGAATAAGCTGATCCAGGTCAAACAATTGAATAAAATTTGAATTATGATAAGGTAGAGGGCAGATCTCGTAGGCAGTTAGTGAAATTTTTGAATGCTGCCTCATTAGGAGGGCTACTTTTAGTAGTTCGCTTAGGGTCCTCCTTACCGTTTACAAAAGATCGATATGACAAGGGGTTGACCCCAATCAAAACCCACTCAAATTGCCTATACAGGTTGATAGGGTCAAGTCAGGCTAGAATATAAAAAATCTTTGACATGGCTCAAACTAGTGAGTTGTCTCATGGACAGATCAAGTTGGGATGGATACAAATTTGACGTGGGTCAAATCCAAGTGGATCTAGGCAGGTCATACATAGGTCAGATCTAGTGAGTCAGAACCGAGTCAACAAATTTTAAATTAAAAAAAAAAAAAAAGAAAATTCAGAAAGTTGTTGAGATTTAGAGCCAAAGGACTCTAAATATGGTAGAGTAGGGCTCTATCAATGTTTTAGAAAAGTGGCCCAACTTAACTAAAAAGGTCCAACTCCTGTCAGACTTTGTTTCAACAAGGAAGCAAACAACTTCTCACCTGCCAACATTTACTATTATAATCCGGTTTGATCCAACATGCCTTGCAAACGAGCAAAAATGGGTCTTATTTCCACGGTCGGGATGGGTTAGGTCGCAGGCTAGATCAGGTTAAGCCATGGGTTGACTTGACCCATAAGCCATTTCCAGTAACATTTACAAAAGCCATACTCAAAACGGATGCAATTCACTGCAGAGCGGAACAATAAGACGAGTCTACTTGTGAATGGTAAAAACGGAATGTAATAAAATATGAACCCGTAGCATCAAACAACTTTAACACCCACTGCACTAAAATCTGCACTGATGCATGCAGATACTCTAATTCTTTATATAGGTTGTTTTATATCTATACAAGACTATTTTACGTCCAAGCACTAAAAAGTGTACAGCCAAAACACAATATGTTGTCATAGAAAATGCTCAAAAGCCCAAGGTGGTACCTATATTACATAAGAAAGTAGCAATATCCAAGTCCAAATATAATCACCAATCAATATGCCTATGGTAAGTGTCATATTTGTTTGCTAGGAAGTATTCATTCTCATTTATGTAATTTGCTTGTATGAGTAAATAGCAAAAGTAATCTAAGAAGAAAACTTTTATTCTTGAAGCAGAAAAAAAGGCTTAAAGGAAAAAAATACTAGGAGAAAAATGTCTTTCTTCTACTCCAACCAAGGGAAAAATGAAGCCAAACTCTAACTACTAAGTAAGCAAGCACGATGACATTACAAATTAAGTGTTATCATAGTCATCTGATACCAAAACAATACTGTTGCAGACAAATGAACGGTTTTATATCACCCGCATCCTCAGTCACCTTCACCTAAAATGGTCAAAGTTTTATGATTATTTTATCGTATCCAAATCGTTTTCCTATAACTATTCAATATTCGTAAAAGAAAATTGATCAAATCATACTCCCAATGCCATAGACAAACAATAAGTAGTACATGTTAAGTGTGGAGACTGTTTGTTTCCGAAAACCGTCATAATTATTGGCCGAAGTTATTAGATCTAGTGTTTATGAAATGACTCTTTGTATTCCGGCAGTTTCAGTTGTAAGAGGTCTATTCATAGACACTCTTGGCTGGATTGTGAAGCGAGTACAGCAAAAAAGAGTGCAAGTAAGAGAGAAAAATCGTAATCCTCGATTATATAGTGAAATTTCTGGCTCCCCCTCTGTGGATATAGGCATCAGCTGGATCACGTAAATTTCAGGGGTCTATTTTTCCCCATTCCCTTTCAATTCCGCATTGCTATTTTGATTTAAGGTTCAGAAAATTTGTAGGTGGTCCCAACAACCGGTATCAAAGCCAAACCTAAATCGGAGAAATAGTCGTTTGAGTGAGAGGAAGGTCCCGTGGCTGGTGTTTTCTGTTCCGGCAAAGTGCACGTCGGGTTAAAGGTGGCGCGTGGCTTAAACGTGTCCGAGAAAATAGACCGGTGGTGCGTGGTAAAGAGCAAGGCGGCGAGTGGTGGTGAACGAGGTGAGAAAAGACTAGATCGGGTTACCTGGGTGACAGATCTGGTGGTTCCCGAGCAAATCGGAGAACGATGACCGCCGGTGGTGGTTCTGCGCGAAATCGAAGGTCGGTGGTTGAAGACGGCAGTGAGAGAAGCAGTGGTGGCCTCTCGAAAGCTGAACAGGGACCAGCGGTGAAGATTTTGAGGCGGTTCGAAGGTCTCGGTGGTTCTGCGTGTTCGGTCATGCCTTTGGAAGACCGGTGTGTAGCGGTGGACGTTGGTGGTTCGCTAGTGTCGTGCTCATCGGCGGCGGAGCTCCTGTGGCCCGGTACCCGTGATTCCGCTAAGAGAGAGGAAAGGAGAGAAAACTCAACTATTTCCTGATCAAACAACGCCGCCGCCTCAAGGCTTCCTCTTGCATAGGGTTTTGGAAGGGTAGATGTACGCAGTCTTACCCCGTCAGAATGAGATTTTGATGTAAGTGGTTTCTATTCGGTTGCTGCAATTCGTTTTTTCCCTTTTGGGTTTTTTTTTTTTTTATTTTGTGGTGATCAAACTTTTGAGTAGATCCATTAGAAAAATCCAGATCAGTTTAAAAAATAAAAAATTTGTGCTCGAGGTGTTTGAAATCTGAAGTATTCATCAATGGCAACAGACGAAGCAAAAATTTCCGGCATTGAGAAATATGACAGGAGTAATTTTGCCTAATGGACGATGCGGACGAGGAGTGGAACTTGTGGTCTGATACAGACAATGTCGTGACTGAAGAGAAAATACAGGATACTCTGGCTCTTACTGTACATTCACCAGTGGATGACTGTATTTCAGATTCAGGGGCTTCGTTTCACTATCGTGTAGGGATGTAGTTCAGAATTTTGTGGCTGGGGACTACGGTAGAGTACATTTGACTATTGGACAACCGTTGGAAGTTGTTGGTCAGGGTGACCCCAGTATTTCATTACCGCATTGGTCAGTGTGGACTTTAAATGGTGTCAGATATGTGCCCAAGTTAAAGAATAATTTAATATGGGTGGAACAGCTCGATGAAAGTGGAAATTCTATCAGGTTCTCGAGAGGACAGTGGGTCGTCTCAAAATTGGCGCTAGTTATAGCTCGTGGTCTGAAGTCGGGCACACTATTTTCTACATCAAAGTTAGCTGATGGTGAGTTTACTACAGGAAACTCAACTTTGCGGAGGTCAAAAGCGTGTTAGCTGGAAGCCACTTCCCAAGGTGTCATATCGGTCCAGAAAGTCGACAGGTAAAACAATTAATCAGAAGGGTCATTCTAATGCGAGGCCGAGTGCATGTGTCAAGTGGGAGCTAGCAGTGGGAGCTGGAATGAATTCCCGGTACAAGAAGATAATTGGGAACGTGAATCCGACAACTCTGCTAGAGAAGAGTGTACCGCTTGATATACTGAAATCAGGGCGGGCTTCAAGTACAGTTCATGCGTGATGATTGCGTGGTGAGGGGCATCATTGAGGATTACTGTACAGTCTCCAAGTGGGAGATTGTTAAGTATGGAGACTGTATGTTTTCGGAGACTGTCGTAATTTTTGGCCGAAGTTATCAGGGCTAGTGTTTATGGCATGACTCTTTATATTCTAGCGGTTTAAGTTGTAAGAGATATACTTATAGATGCTCTTGGCTGGATTATAGAGTGAGCATAGCAAAAAAGAGAGCAAATAAGAGAGAAAAATTGCAATCCTCGATCATATATTGCTCCCCCTTCCATGAATGTAAGTTTCGGTTGAACCACCTAAATTTCCTTTGCTATTTTTCACCCATTCCATTTCAATTCCACATTGATATTTCGATTTAAGGTTTGGTAAATTTGTGGATGGTCCTTATAGTACATTCTCCATCTTATTCTTGAATACAACAACAACAACAACAAACCCAGTGCCTTAAGGGCTCTCACTTGCGCAGGGTCTGGGAGGGTTGGGATGTACGCAACCTTACCCCATCAGGATGAGACCCTGATGCGAGGCTGTTTTAGAGGACCTCTAACCTGATAGTTGACAGTTGACAGTTGTAAAGAGCATGTATGAAGAGCATGTAAGGCATGGCGATCATGCAAAGTATGTATGCATAATGTAAGTATTTAAGCATATAAGCAAATACTCATATAAGTATGTAAGCATGAGTGCAAGGGGGCATAGTAGGCTAGGTAGAAGGTAGCAGATAGATCATACATGCGATACAATACAAACACATGGAGATAATATGGCATTTAGAGAACATAGAGAGGGGGAGAGAGGGGGGAAGAGAGAGAGAGTCAAGAAAGAGGGCGAGAGAGAGAGAGGGCATAATATTTAATAATACATAATAATAAATATTTAATAATATTTAATTAATAAATGTTAAAATAGAAATTTATATATTAAAATTATTTTATATAATTATTTTAAATTTTATAAATTTTAAATTAATTAAATAAAGAAAAAATAAAACCTACCCTGATACACGCCAAAGTATAATCTAGCTAATATCAATTGAATATCAAGTTAATACAGACATATTTTGATAGTATAACTCTAAAAATGGAGGATTACATAGGAAAAAATGAAGGGATACAGAAGAAGGGGGGAGAAACTAGAGAAATAGGGGAAGAGAAAGACTTGAGCTCAAAGCTCTATATCATATTCATTTTTGGCATACTAACTATGGGGGAGGAGCTCCTTATTATAGATAAGGGAGGGGGAGATTAGGGTCGAGGTGGCACTAGGGCACCCCAAGTGTGGATCCCGGGTCTGAACCGGGTTGGTGAGTAAATCCGGGTTGGCAGGTAGGATGAGACGCGAGGTTCGTATCAATACCGTCCCCTTGAAAAGATCCTCGTCCTTGAGGATCAGCAATAAGGAAGTCACGTGGGAGGGGCGAGGACTAAGTGGGATGGCATCCTTCTGTGCGCCAAATTCCACTTTGGCTCGTATCATTTCATTTCCCTCCAAAGACCCTTGCGCCAATTAGTATCAGAGCATTCCTTCCTCAGCACCGCTACCATTGTCGCCGCCGGCATCTACACCATCTTCACCTTCATATTCCTCACTGTCACCACCCAGACCACCGCCGACAATCATCATCATCACCGCCGCCGCAACTCACATCATCTTCATCACCGTCGTCTTCAACCTCACCAATCACCGGTCATCAGCATCGTCTTCACCTCCCATCTTCATCATCGTTACCACCGTCAACTCCCACCATCACCGACCTTCCCCATCAGCAGCCACCATTGTCATCGTCATCAACAACATCGCCAACAACATCACCTTCCCCATTCACCAGCCATCATCGATCACCTCACCAACATCATCACCATCATCGACAGCAACAGCACCCCACCATCGTCATCATCACCCCCCCCCCCCCCCCCCCCCCCCCCCCCCCCCCCAATCAATATCTTGAAACCCTAACTCACCACTCCAAACAGAACCCAAACCCATATTTGGGTCCTCAACAAATTACCCCTCTCCACTGATTTTTGAGATCCTCCACCGACCCCCTCCTCCACGTATCAATCCAGTCCCCCCCAAAAAAAAAAAAAAAATTCTAAACCCAATCATCCCTACCCAAACCCAAACGCACACAAGGGGTTTGTAAAAATACCTTAACCAATTTCCCCCATCTTACCGCAAATCAAGTGCAGCTCACAAAGGCTCGCCCAAGTTATGGGCTCCTTGACTGGTCAATTCACCAAAAACCCTCAGCTCAACTCAATCATGGAGCTCATAAAGCTTCACCAATTGGCGAGTGTTGGCGAGTACCTGAGCCAATTTGAGTCCCTAGTGGACAAGTGTGGATTGACAGAAGAGCAAGAGGTTAAACTGTTGATAGGCAGCTTAAGGAAAGAGGTAGCTCAAAGGGTTCTCTGGTTTAGGCCCCAAGCACTGTATGACGCCAAAGTACTGGATAAGCTGGACGAGAGCAATCTCGCCTATCTTAAGAAATTAGCCGTAAAGGGGTCTACAAATACAACACCAATACCGCTCACGCCAACCCCTATAAGGGAAGATCCATCCAATCTTGTAACCCAACAGCCGTTGCCGCTAACATCAAACACGGCTCAGAGCCAGTTGAGTGTGGCATCTCCCACACTTAACAACAATGATGCCCCACCTTCACAGCTGGCCCTAGACCCGGGCCCCGACCCCATCCCCATCCCGGATACCGTCATCACCCCAGCTCTTGGCATCTTCTGGGATGCCGCCATCTTTATTACCAATAATGGGAACAGTTCCCATAACTTATGTACATACCTTCACAGCCGATGCCCTAGATGAGCAGGTATGTACATAAGTTATGGGAACTATTTCTTTGATTCATTTTCCTTTTCTTTATTACCACGATAGTGATTGAAAACATTTTGTTTTTCCTGTTATGTGTTGTGTTTGCTCAATTTTGTTTGTGGGTCATTTTTTGATTTTAGTAATTTTCTTGGATTTTTTATCACAGGACAATTTACTGTATTTGTATATGGCTGTTAGAGTATAAAAATAATTTATGTTATTTTAGAACTGTTGATTGCTTGACATCATGTTTGTCTTAAAATAAACATATGCTTATTTAAACAATCTTTCAGTTTTGTATGTCAAATACAGATAGAGTAAGTTATAAAAATAGAGCATTAATTTAATATTGCTTTCATATTTTATAGTTCTTTATTATATTATTTTCATATACAAATCTATCTTATATATTATTAGTCGGCCGAATGTTTATATTTTAAATAACTTTTACTTACTGTTATTTTTTTTTTAAATAAGTTATTAGTATATGTGCACCATAATCTTATTTTTATGCTATTTGGAAAGCTCTAAGTTATGCAACCTTAAATTTATAGCAAATATTTTCAATAACTGTGATTTATGTAAAGTTTTATTATTATTTCATAATTAAAAATGTGCAATATTATTTATCTTTGTTGGGATTTTATTTGTTATACATGACATTATTTGCTTGTATGTAATTTTTCAACGTTATATATTGATTGTTATTCTAGTAATGCATTTTCTTAATTTTGTTATAAATTATGTATGCAATGGTATTATTGTATTGAAATCATATTTATCAAGTGTTCATATTTGAGGATTTCAGAATATATGTAGTGGTACCAATTTCAAACTATAAGTTATGTAAGACTTTCTATTCTTATAATTACGTATAGTAAAATAAAAGAATTATATAACTTCTAACATAATAGTCAACTCATATTTATAGTACTTAATAGTAATGTAACTTCCGGCAACAAAATGATGATTGTGGATAGATATTTTTAAAATTTTTAATTTATCAATCAAATCAAGAAAAATGAAGGTTCCAAAATAGATAATGTATATAAATTAAATATGTTTCGATTGGATGATATCAGGGCTCAAAAAGGGGAGTAGTGGGATTTTTTTTATATATAAAAATGGATAGTTAATGAAATTAATTTGGTATGAAAAAATAATTTTTTAAGTTTAATTTTTAATATTCTTTTATTGGTAAAGCTATATTATTTTTAGAAAAGATATTTACAAACAAATAATTTTGGTGGTTGATGTGATTGTTTTTTTAATTTTCGAAAAGGTTTTATTTGAATTAAGGATTTTTAAAATTCAATTATAATATTATTTTTCATTGGTGAAAAATATTGTTTCTATAAAATTTTTAAATTATGTTTTAATTGTGTAGTTTTGTTTAGAATTTTTTTTATTTTATTGGGGATAAGAATTTTTAGATTTGAAGGATTAGGAAATAAAAGGATAGGGAACAACTTAATATATATAATAATATATATATACTAGATTTTCCCCATGCGATGCACGGATGATACTCGAATTTTGAATAACTAAAATTTTTGTATTGGGAATGATTTGTATAACATTTTTTTTTTTTGTAATAACTGGTACAACAATTTTAAAATATGAGTTTTCAAGGGAAAATTATTTTTCCATGTTATACTTTTTTCTTTTAAAATTTTTTACGTTACTTATGATGACTACCAAGGAGTAGTTAGGCATTTTTTGATGCAATAAATAGACTGCTTTAATTGTTGTTTTATTATCTTTTTAATTAATTGTAAGAAATTAGTCTCAAAAGCATTCTAAATAGGTAGATGTAGAAAATTTTAGAAGTTCATTTAAAAAACAACTCAACTTATATTCTAATTTTTTTTTCTTTATTTTGTATTTTTTTTTCAGATTTTATTTGAAATTGGCTAAATATGCATTTAAAATATTATGGTTTTTTGGAGTAGTTTTTGAACTTATTAATTGTATTATCATTTTTTCCATGAATAATTTTTTCACCATAAATTATTTTCTATTTGTTTTTATATTTTTTAATGATAATTATTTTATTTTATATTTTTTTTCCAAGAAAATTTAGTTTGTTCGTCTTTTTATTTTTTATTCATTTTTCATAATGAATGGTTTATGTTTTGAATTTTTTTGACAAAAAAGATTTTCTATTTCATTTTCTTAACCTTTTTAGATTTTATTTTATTTCAATATATTTTCTTCTTCAAGGTTTTTTTTTTCTTCTATGAGAATTTTAGATTTGAATATTTTATACAAATGCCATTATAATACGTAAAATAAATACATAAGTTATAATATTTTAGTAAATATATTTAATTCTTTCATTTCATATTGTCATAATTTTTTTATTTAACATTTTTTTAATTCTATATTTTTATATTTCTATGTCGCTGGTGGGCAACTGAGTTGCATCTCAATAATTTATTTTATATTTTATATTTAAATTGAATCACTGTGCACATAAACGTCTAATTTAGAAAAAAAATATGAACAAAACTACTAAATCCTAATGAATTGATTGAAACAATTAAATATTTAAATGTCCAAAAATGTGTTACTCACCTGCAATGCTGATGCCAGATTCTGATCGGAATTTTGATGAATGACGTTATTAGAAATTGGAAACCTAAAGTTCATGAAAATGTGGTCGTAAGATAAGAAATATTGGAGGAAAAGAAAAGCAAAGTAACAAATCCAAAATGGGAAATATTGTGACCCCTAAGCGTCCTTAAATCATATGCACTTATAAACAATGAATTCGAAAATACAATTTAAATCTAAGCAAGTTTTTAAGAAAGAAAGTAGAGAGAGCGAGAGATACCTTAATTAAGTTACATGGAGGCCCTTAAAAAGCTAAAATATATTTGTTTAAGAGAATATATAGCAATTCTTTTTCGACAAAAACTGCAAGGAAGTGGTGGAACATGTAAGTTATATACTTTTTCAGATTTTAAATGATACATAGATATAAATTAACTGCAAAAGTAGAATTTGTAACAGTAGAATTTCTAGAGGAGGGGAAACTTGGCATTAATAAATAGATAGAAGATTTACCTCAAATATGTCAAAGACTCAGGTTATGTATTGTTGATAATAGTAGGAGAAATTTTATGGGTTAGTTGTGGACATTTTAGTGAGAGGGAGAGTAACTGATTTAGATTTAGATTTAGATTTAGATTTTGCTTTATATATTTTTTTGAAAGTTCAATGAATTTAAATTGCCATTAAAAAGATGAGGAAAGTCATTAAGATGATGGGGTGGTTCCTTTGCAAATAAATCGTGAGGATTGAGAGGTGGGGGTTGATCAAATTTTATAGTTTTTCTTTTTTTTAAAAATCTTTTAGAACTAAGATAACGGGGTTGTTTTAGAACCCTAGATCTCGTATATTACATTAACATGACATTGTATGCCATGCATAAATGATTCCAAGTATTTGTTAGTTATTTTGTGTATTATAATATATATAGATTACACCAAAATTTTTAATGTTTTGTTTTTTGTTTGTTTTGTATTTTTCATTCAGATTTTATTTGAAATTGAATAAACTTTTATTTGAAATTTTATGGGTGCCAAAAGTATTTTCCCAACTTTTTAATTGTCCTATAGGTTTTTTAGTGAACAATTATTTTTGTGAAATAATTTTTTTCACCCTAAACTCTTTTCCAAGTATTTTTTGTATTATTTTGTAATTTTTAATTTTAATTTTAATTTATTTTATTCTAGATTTTGTTTTTGAAGAGAAATTACTTTGTTCATGCTTTTCTTATTTTTTTCATTTCTCTTAATGATGGTTTTTGTTTCGAATTTTTTGGGCAAAAAGATTGCCCATCTTTATTTTTATTTTTTTTTTACTTTCTTAGATTTTATTTTATTCATATACCTTTTCTTCTTCATGATTTTTTTGTTCTTCAAGACTTTTGGATTTAAACATTTTTCACAAATGCCATTATAATATGTAAGATAGATAGAGTGGATCTAGCATACAACGAAATATATATTACATATCCAAAATATTTTGTTTTTTAGCAAATTTTTTTCTGAATTCGTTAATTTTACATTTTCATCACACCCAAATTACAGTGAGAGTCTATCGTGCACGTAAACGTATGATCTAGGGCAAAATACACAAAATACTACTACCGAATCCCAGTGAATGGAGTAAAGCGAAAATACTTCAAATGTCAAAAATGCTCGGATAACTACCTAGATCTTCTAAGTTTAGCAAGAGCCCAATGCTCATTTTTATGAATTAGGGTGAATTCTAAGTAATTAGATAACCCTCAAAATTCTTTATATTGCAATTTCTTAAAACAATCACATATGGGGAAAAACATATAAATTAATTACAGAGTGGACAGATTACTAACCTCGAATATAAAGAATACCTTTGATAACATCCCAATTTGGAAGAAAGAAGAAACCTTGTTGGGGGAGAGAGTTGTCATGATCCCGGGATGGCCTTGGATCATGACTTAGAGAATTAGAAGAGTTAGAGTTTGGGAAGAGGGAGAATAGAGAAAGAGATGAGAATTAGAGGGAGAAGTGGAGAGGATTGAGAATTGAGGGAGGAAGTATAACACTTGAATTATCCTTTTGAATGCCTTTGTTAGTACAAGCCTAAGCCATTTATACTACTCCATCAAATAGTTAACCAATTGTAACTACTTATAACTTATACAAAAATATCCCAACACCCAAAACAACCACACCAAAGAATGACAACACATGCCTAATTACAACTATCCTAAATCTAAGCTACTCCTTATTCAATTCATGACATTACATCCCCCTTTAGAGATTCTTGTCCTCAAGAATCTAATTAAGGAATTTGTAGTGTGATGAAATGTCTTGAATGCTTAACTTGCTGCAGCCATGCTCACAGGTCTTGCCTCCATGTTTCAGCAGCGGTTTGAGGATTACATTAGGAGGTCTGCTAATTTCATACCAAATCAACCAAATTCTAGCATAGGCTTCAGATGCCCACAACTTCAACAAATCTTTAACCATGATAACTCAGTTATGAATCCATTGGAACCAGCTGCATATATTTGTTTGTTGCAACATAATTCTGCAGTAAGACCAAACCTGAACACTGGTTGCATTAGCTTGTAAGCACAATCAACTTCCTTCCTATCAACAAGGAATTGAAATTTAAGCTGAACTTGTTGCAGTTTGTCCTTAGGCTGCTTAGACCTCGAGATTTTGACGACATACATCCTTTTAAAAACTCTTTCATTCAACTTAGGAAGTAGACGATTGGGTGGTCTGCCGCTGTAAAACATCACTGTCCTTGTACCTGTTCTAGCAAAGTTTGCCTGCTTAGAGACATAATTCTGCATTCCCAACAGCTGCAAATGGACCTGCTTATCCCCATGCTGCATAACCATATTAAGGCCATGAATTGTTGCTGTAATAACATCCTTCCCCTTCCCTGGATCAGGAGGGTACCATTGAGCCTGCTTCGTTACTGAATTTATTGTAATATCAGCCTTCCAATGCACCTGAATTTTCTTAACATACTGTTGTAACAACACACTAACCAAGCCAACAACCTTAGAAACTAAATTAGCCTTGCTGCATTTAAGTTCCAGTCCATAGAGTTCTACTAATTGTTGCTGGAGTTGCAAGTAATCAACACTGTTGTACTGCTCCAATTCCATTCCAACAAGAGAATTAACCTTCATGCTTTCCTTCTTAAATAAAACACCTTGATATTTGAATTCGAATTCATCAATCAGCACTCTGACACTCTTGTATACTCTCAATAAACCAGCAATGTGTTCATCAGATCCAATCTTAAGCTGTTGCTTCCAATGAGAACTTGAATTTACAGAAATTTGACCCTTATGCCACAATATTTGAGGAGGTCTCACATTAGGATGTATCCATGGAGTCTGTTCCATATTCCAAACTCGACCCACACACTTTCTTGGCTTAAAAACTGAATCATTTGTCAATGCCACATCAGATACTTGCATTAGCATCTTGGATTTACTTCTACCCTGCGTCCTTTGCATGTTTTCACTCATCCCACTTCTATAGTGAGGTTGCCTTGGGAGATATACATCAGAAGGCTCAATATTCAAATCTTCCCTTGGACAAGTGATGGCAGATTCCACTTTCATTGAATCTGGTGGCCTCCCTCCATTATTCATAGCCTGAATTCTTGATGAACTTGTACTCTTGCTGAAGGAATTCCTCCTCCTCTTTGCCAATTTGATCCTTCTTTTGGCCCATGAACAAGCCCCAATTCTATCTATTAACCACATTATTCTCCTAGGCTGCTTCAATTTCATTTCCTTGAATAAGTGGAGCTTGTCAAGAATCATCTTATTTGCCTTAAGAAGTAGAAAGTCCGGAGGTTTCTCCTTGTAGACCATAATTGGCTTGATCAAGGCTCTAAACTTCTTGCTTGTAAAACACCTTTTGAGATTGAGATTGATTGCTAACTTAATCTCAAAGTCAGATTGTAATACCAGCCTCAATTTCAACCATCTGCTACTAAGGACTTTGATGATCACTTGTGGTTTCTTGGGTGCATCTGCAATCTCATTAATTTGTTTGTTGTTGGCTTCCTGTTGCACCCATTTTACTGCTGCAATTTCTTGATTTAAGCCCATACCAACTATAGTAGTTGCGTCGTTAATCTGTTTTGCTGCTAGCTTAAGTCGGGTTGCTGCATCATTAGCCCGTTTTGTTGCTTTTTGTGCTGAATCTTGATTCAAATTCTGCCTTAAGACTGATTTTTCTTGAATTTTCTTGCTATAACCAGGGTTCTTGCACTGATCTTGCTTGGCCTCATCACCCTGTTGCTGTGCTGTGACATTTCCTTGGTTCATTGTTGAATCTGCAACCACCTTTGCACACACTTTTCCCTCCTTTTCAACAGGGACATTAAGATATATTGGCCCATTTGGGAAAAGATTGTCTATTGCCTCTACAATCTCCTTACAAGGATTGAGAAATTGAATATCTAACACACAACATTTGTCATAGATTTTCCTTCCATGTAGCTTAATAAATGCTAATGCAGCTTGTTTCCTTGAAGAATAGATCACATAGGCTTCAACCTCTAAGGTGGAGATTGAATTAACTTCAATTCTTGCAATGTGACCATATGGATAGAAAACTTGGTAGAGAAGAACATTCAAAATCTTTACCACTAGAGTAACATCATTGGGGATTTGGAGAGTTTGTGCATCCATTTTGAGCAAGTGTACTGCTGCAATCAACAAAGTTTAGCTTGATCAATCAATCCCAGTACTTTCAAATGAAGGCTTCGATGCAGCAAAACTAGTGCAACAAAACTAGTACAAATCTGGCAAATCTAGTTTATGCAGCAATTCTTGATTGAAATGTGAAATTTTATAAGCTCAAGATCGAGCTCTGATACCAATTGTCATGATCCCGGGATGGCCTTGGATCATGACTTAGAGAATTAGAAGAGTTAGAGTTTGGGAAGAGGGAGAATAGAGAAAGAGATGAGAATTAGAGGGAGAAGTGGAGAGGATTGAGAATTGAGGGAGGAAGTCTAACACTTGAATTATCCTTTGAATGCCTTTGTTAGTACAAGCCTAAGTCATTTATACTACTCCATCAATTAGTTAACCAATTGTAACTACTTATGACTTATACAAAAATATCCCAACTACCAAAACAACCACACCAAAGAATTACAGCACATGCCTAATTACAACTATCCTACATCTGAGCTACTCCTTATTCAATTCATGACAAGAGTTTAGAATTGTATTTATCTTTATGATTTCATAACTATTTCTTTCAAAGTAAAAATTGCAATTACAATGCATTTGCGCAACTGTTTCGAAGTAAATGAATTTTTGGGTTATGCTTTTGTGTAACTACCATGGATAAAAGTAGGGTGGGAAGAGTGGAGTGAGTCATGGGTTTGGACGGTTTTCTAAAGTAATATTTAGTATAAAAGTAGGGTGGCGGTGGTGGACCCGGATACCGAGGTAGAGGCGGCGGTTATCAGCGACGTGCAGAAGAAGCTTTTGCTAAGCGCGCCTCCGGCGTCTTCGAAGGCGATCCCCCTGCCGGCGAGGCCTGGCTTTGGAGGGGTGATTTTTCCATCTTTTCATCTCCATTTAGTTTTCTAAAAGTTGTTACTAAGAGGGCAACAATTATTAACGATGTGATTTAAAAAATTGACGGTTATTGAAATTTTCTTGATAATAACAATGTTGCTATGATCGGAAAAAAAAAATTCTTCGCTAGGTTTTTTTAATGTGATTCTGATATATATAGTATCTTCGATTCCTTTTTATAGTTCATGATTATTATTATTTTCTGTTAAAAATTAGCGGTATTTTTTAAGTAATTTCTTCGCTTTGTTTTACTTATTTGTTGTGTTAATGTAGAGTTATTTACATTGATTTTGTTCATATGTGTCCTGTATGTTTTCTTTTATTCAAATTGGTCCATTATAGCATTATTTAAATTAGTCTTTGAATTTTTTTTATATGTATGTAATATTTATTTTACATCAAAGTAAAAATTGGTCTGTCATCTTTCTCTTTTTAACTAAATTTGGTCACATTTGAAGGACCAATTTTGCCCTAAACTGAAATATTAGAGACCATTTTATAAAAGAAAAATAAGAGACTAATTTGAATAAAGTTATAAAAAAAAAAAAAGATAAAGACTAATTTGAACAAACTTCAAAAAATAAAAGACCACGGGTGTAAATAACGCTTTTAGATTTAATGTCTATAAAATTTGGTTGATAACTGTTACATTTTTTTTTTTTCCTTTGGATTGTTTTGCTACATTTGTCTTCTGATCCATTTAGTCTACTTCTTTGGAACAGTTTGAGCTCATAGTCATTCATGAGTGCTCAATCTTTTTACTATTTTATCTTCGATATTATTATTTTTTTAAGCTCCAATTTGTGAAAGTGATGTCCTATTGTAATTTTGTTATTTTACAGGGTTGGTTTGTTTACTTCTAATAGTGCTTTAAATGGTGACAACTTATACATGCTGGTTTCAATGAATGCATATATGTCGAGTTTGTATTTGAAATGACTAGTTGATTATTTATGTCTATTCACCCCTATGTGGTATAATGCGTTGTTTTTCTTGCACATTATGTCAATCTTGGAGCATGTTGGTGGGACATTTTTATCTTTCCATCTATGACGCTAAACTACGATTTTGCATGATATTGAGGCTGGAGGGAGAAACACAGTGTTAGCGGACGCTGTTGGTTGGAACATTCCGATTTTGATTGATAAAGTAACCATAGTCTTTGGTGCGGATGTTACACATGCACCTGCTGGGGAGGATTCGGGCCCTTCAATTGCAGCGGTATGGTTGGGCGAATTTTGTTTTTATGGACATTCTAATTGCAGCTTCTCTTTTCATATCATGTAGAAAAATAACCGTTGGATTGTGGCAGGTGGTGGCTTCGATGGACTGGCCTGAGGTCACCAAGTATAGGGGGTTGGTGTCAGTGCAGGGCTATAGAGAGGAGATTGTCCAGGACTTGTACAAAGAAGTTATTGATCCTAAAATGGGCAAGGTTGGTAGTGGAATGATAAGGTAATGGATGACTAGCTCATTTGCAGAGTATCTAGAACCTGGAGTATGAGGTTTTAATCCAGCATTGGGCCCGTTTCCAAGCTTCATTTCTGGCAAAAAGGTCTATTATGCAAAAAGTACTTTTTTCATAGGGTTTTTGGTGTGAAAAAAAATGTGTTTTTACATAGAAGGAGAAGCTATTATTCTGCTTTTAAGGAAGAAAACTGTGCTTCTCTTTTAAAGTAGAAGGAAAAGCAAAAAACTAAAAGTTTTTCAAACAAAAATAAGTATTTTTTTTTCGAAAAAGCACGTTTTCTTGTTTAAAGGGTGTTTGGCCTGGTAAGAAAAATACTTTTAAATAGAAAAATAAGTGTTTTTTTTTTTCTCTTAAGCCGGAGCTGGATTTTGAACTTCTTTAAAGTGTAAGTGAAGAACTAAAATTTTTTCAAACAAAAATAGTTTTTAGTTCTCATAAAAGCAATTTTTTCATATTTTAAGGCCTGATGTACAAGCGCTTCCTCTGCTTTTAAAAGGGAGAATATCACAGTGACTATACTGGCCGTCATTTGTTTTATTTGTCTTTGGCCATGACTTGTGCAGGGAACTTCTGGTCGCATTTAGAAGATCAACCGGGCATAAACCGGAGAGAATCATTTTCTACAGGTAGGATTCCATGCTGTTTGTTCCCTAGTTCCCATTTCATGTGGCTATCCCATTGCATCCCCCTAATTATTTATTCAAATGGCAGAGATGGTGTCAGTGAAGGGCAGCTTGCAGATGTCCTTGCCATGGAGATGGATGCCATACGAAGGGTATGATCTTACCATATTTTTGTTGACAAATTTGTGCGAATTAATTTGCTGAGTATTATTAGACTCAAAAGTCTTTTAGGATATCACCGTACAACTCTTCTGTATTTATCATGTATTGTATTTGTGTGATTCATATGAGTTTTTACCTCTAGAAATATAATAGGTTGACAACTCCAATATTTTGGTTGCCTACTGTTCATGTTTCACTTTTACAATTAGTCAAAATTATCCAAAGGAAAATATTTCAAAGGAGTAATGCTTTTAGTTAGAAATAAATTTGAGGAAAGATATTTTCCCGAGGAAAGATGCCTTACTTCTAACCAAAAAAAGCGCGCGAGTTACATTTGTGTTTGTCTTGATTTTATATATATTATATTTGTGTTTGTCTTGATAATTTATTGTACAACTATCTTGTGTTTATTTTGTATTCTATTTGTATATTATATTTGTACGACATTTTCTCTCTATAAGTATGACAAGTGGCAGCCCCAACATTCAGCTTGCCTAATCTATATTTCTTGTCTTAATTCTAATGTATATAATGCTCTGACGACACCCTATGTTTTATACAGGCCTGTGTGTCGCTACAGGAAGATTACCTGCCAAGAGTGACGTATGTTGTGGTGCAGAAAAGACCCCACACACATCTCTTCCCTGTCAATCGGAATATGGCTATAATTACGATTGTTGTGGTATATAATTACGATTAACTATATGAGTTAATGTTTTCGCCAAAAATTTAGCAGAATATGAAAAAATTGAGCAGTTTTTGTAGGATATACGTATATATGGCCTGAATTATTTTTCATAGAGGCGCTTTTGCCTTGAATTTACTGGATATATAGAATCCTGTGCGCATCAACATTTTCCACCAAAAATCCATCGAATATTAATAGAGGTACCAAATTAATTTTACTTTCCCTAGTTCCATAATTTTTCAGTACAAAGTGAGAAATTACGAGCTGTTTCTTGTATCGGGTTGTGGTAAGCACATGCAAGGGAAGTTTGGTTGTATAATGGTTGCCTGACATGCAACATTTCGTGCAGGGTACTAGCAGGCCCACACACTATCATGTTCTGTATGATGAGAACAATTTTACTGCGGATCTTCTTCAATTATTGACAAATAGCTTATGCTACAAGTAATTTCCTCATTTCTCCTCAGTTAAACATTATTTGACCAGTTATGGTCCTATGATTAACAATGATTAACTCTGTATTATGATTTGATCTCGCAGATATGCAAGATGTACTTGCTCGGTTTCAGTCGGATAGTATCTGGTTTCTGAGTGCTGTCTTTCTCTTGTTTGTTGTATAAATAATAGTTACTAGCAATATAACTGAGGCCACTATAACTAAACCCATAACTACAGAAAGAAAATGACACCAAACAAACTTGTAGTTTTTGATATTTCTAGCCGTCGGTCACTCAAAAAAACTAATCATACTTGCTTGGAATCACAGTAACACCAGCATATTATGCGCATCTAGCAGCATTCCGAGCACGTTACTATGTTGAAGGGGATGCAAGCGAAAGTGGTTCTAGCAGTGGCAGTGGTGGGCCAGTGACGGCTGAGAGGCAGAAAGAGGCGCACGCACTTCCGCAGATCAAGGAGAATGTCAAAGAGGTGATGTTTTACTGCTGAAGATAATAGGTTCGTTAGCCATGTTATTTTGGTTTTTGAGATATGGCTGAAGATGATCAGTTCAACTATAGTTTCGTTTTTTGGGTAATTTGGGTGTCTTTAGGTGTCCAAGTTAGCTTAAGCAACTCGCACATTTAGGGATATCTTTTTTGGGATATAGTGAATTTTAGTGTTTGGTCACTGGGGTAAGGGGGTGGGAAGTACTTCTAATTTATTTGCCACGAATTGGAGCCTAAATGTTCCTTTGTTATTGTTTCTTATTTTTTATTATTTTGATATTGGCATATGATGATGATTTATAGTTGTATAGGTAAGCTTATTTGTATACTTATTTTATATGTTATACAAGACGGTGTAAAGAGGTCGGTGGATAACTTTTCTTTTAAACCAAACATAGAATCATCACAATGTGGTATGTTTTCTTTTGAAACTTATAATGGAAAATCTTACGTAGAACTTGAGTTTCTTAGTAAAGACATTTTTTGAAGAAAATTTCTTCTGGAGGAAGGGACTTCTCCATTTGCAAAATAGAGTATATTATTGTGTTTTTAATAAGGTAAGAACGCTATATAATCTAGGTAGAAATAATTCTCTTGAGACGCTGAAGCAGTTCTTCTTTGATCCTTTTTCAGTCCACCAAAAGTCTTAAAAACTATGGTAGGGTTCGTCTTCAAATTCTATTATACATTATTTTCTTGCATTAGCATATTAAATCGACACCAAAATAACAAGTTTGAGTCCGGGACTTAAAGATGGCTTAAAATTATGCTAAAACTCAGTTATTCACTTATGTGTAGTTATACTAATCGTTTGAGTTATAATAATTCACCGAACTATATCTATTTATGCTAATTTAATATTTATTTTTTGCACAATTATTATTATCAATGTATTCATTATTATTATTATGGATGATAAAGGCATACGGCTTTTGGCATGTTTGCAACCACGTACCGTTGTATGACAATCATCTATATAATTAAATGAGTAAACCCATAAGTTACTGTTTAATTATTTTCTAGGATGAAAGGTTATGGACCCGTTTAAAAATCCTCAAATGTGCTTATTTCTTTCTGAAACTCCTCATACAAATACAAACACAAACACGACATATTTAACAATCTAGTCCAAGAGGGTTGTTTGGCACCAGTTCTTTTTTTTTTTTTTTTCCCTAATCTAGATGAATATCAAAAACAAACAAACTAAAAAAAAAAGAAGCATTTTCATCTACAACAATGAACCCAGTGCCTCAAGGGCTCCCCCGTAACCGGGGTTTGGGAGGAGTGGATGTATGCAGCCTTACCTCTTTTAGGGTTTAACTCTGCCAAGAGATTGTTTTCGATGACCCTTAACTTAAAGGGTTTGCAACACGAGGACTTCGAAGAAGATTACCTATCTTGGTACTAATCTCGCCCAAGCACACTTGACCTCGAAATTCTAATGAGATTCGATGTCAGTAATGCTTTGGTGAATCCTTAACCATTTTCATAATAACTTTTTTTTTTTTTTAAGAGTAACCTAAATATAAGAATAAATCTTACTTTTTGGCGTATAGTAAATTAATTTAAACAGGAGGCCCATAATGCAAATAATAATGCAAAATAAATTCCATAATTCTGAACTATATGAATGTCATGTACGACGCCAATAAATTATACAAACCACCTCCCCATATACAAAAAAGAAGAGAAAAAAGAAAAAGAAATCAAATCTTGAAACCCAAAAGCAAAGACAAGACGAAGGGGCACTCGAAAAATAACTTGCAAGAAACACCCAAGGATCGAGCTAAATGAACGAACAAGACGAGAAAAGAGAGAACGTGCGAGAGGAGAAACGAAAATAAAAGCTTCGGGTCCCCGTTATGGCTCGAGCAAAGTAAAAAAAGGGGGAGAAAAATGGAGGTGAGAGGAAGGAGAAAGGAAAGCAGAAGTTCTACGGTGCAGAGACAATGCTTTTCTGCACCGTGTAAAAATGTACCCAAAATCATAAAAAATGTACTCAAAATCACCCGCTTATGTGTCGACACACAAACGAAAGGTAAGGGATAAAAGTGAAAGTAAAAGTAATATTGTGTAGTGGGAACCGGTCCAAAAGGGGCAAAAATAAACATCAGCATTTTACATTATCATATACACGGTAAACATCCGCACTATGTTTACAATGTGCCAAGGGCACATATGATAGGCACACAAAAGAGCACCAAAAAGGAAAAGAAATAAACAGCAAAAAACAATAAAAAGTAACAAACCACGAATCAAGATCTAGTTTATCATTCAGAATCCACAAAGTTAAGGCCGAGCCATGAAGCCCAGCTAAACATAAACGATCCTCCCTACAAAAGACCCCCAGGAGCTGACAACGAATAGCTTCGTTTTGAAATACAAGGGGGAAGAAATACCAGAAAATTAGAGTCTTCTACCATATCCCAAGCCACCAAATACGGATAAAAGTAAGGACTGTCAGAAGAAAAAGCCTCACTTCCCTCCTAGAGAAGGTATAAAACACTATCACAAAAAATGCCCATTTCGTAAAATCTAATGAACTGCCACCTGTACATAATAACGTTTTATACCTCCACTTCTCGCGTCGAAGCAATAAACTGAGTACTAGTCCAGCTGAGGCCACTCCTCATCCCTGAGAATCTCGTCCATATTTGAGAGAAAAAGGAAAATATCGTAGTTAAACGAATAGAGTTGAGCATTGTTGACCCTTATAAATATGATCTTCAGAGAGGAGCCCAGAAATCCCAACCCGTTTAATAAATAAGTTAAATTTCTGTTGACTCCTTTTTCAAGACCCCTCTCATAACATGAACACAACAGACACAACACATTTTCCAGCCCTAGTTTTAAGTTGCAGTCACAGTCGCAGAAGTACAGATCAGATGCCATGGATGCAACATAATGTGTAAGGGTTGGCAGTTGTGACATAACAGCTAGATTGTTTAAAGTTGTTAGTATGGAGGGAGTGTTTATATTACAATATATTATATATACACAGAAAATTAATAAATTGTTATTAATTGAACCGCTAATGCATAACACTTCATAACATGGTCAATACCAAGCAATATCTAAGAAAATTTAGTCCCCCAGTGAATAAATAAAAAAAAAATTGAATCGAACAAGTTGACATGATTCAATCTTTCTAGAATCGTGTGATAAACTTAGTCAACCAACAAAGTGTTAGGAATTTTCATTTCCATCTCTTTTCAGGGCTTGCTTGCAGCTTCTTTGGTCTGGTTTTCATTTTCCAACCCATACTTATGACAAAAGGTATGTGCTTGAATTGATACTCTCATTGTAATAAGGGCTGTAAATGAGCAGAGTCGTGTTGAGCACCCCCTTTTTTGAACTTGGGCTCATTAAGCCTTTTAGAGTTTGAGTTCAAGTTGAGCTCTTATCGAGCTTTCTTATCTTTGTTCAAGTTTGGTTCAATAAGATATTAGTGAGTTCATTACTTGGCTTGTTAGCCTAATCGAGCCGATTTGAGCTCGTTATCAAGTCGAGCCAAATCGAGCTCATATTCAAGCCGATCTCACTTTGTTATAAAATTGAGCTATTCGAGTGAATATCGAGCCATTTCTGGTAATGATCCATTAACGAGTACTTATTGAGCCCTTAATGAGCTCTTATCAAGCCCTTTCAAACTGCTCGCAAACGTTAACGAGTTGAGGACACTCTGTTTGAACTGCGCTCGCTAAGCTTTTCGAGTAGACTCAAGCCCTAAACTGAATACGAACGAGCCATAATCAATTTCAAACATGTTGAAGTTTATGTAGGTGCTGTGGCCAAGGAAAGGGAAAGGAGAAGTGAGTTATATGTTGAAGGGATGCACAGCTGTTGCCTTATAAGGGCTGTAGCTATGGTATCTGATCAGCCTGTGTATGTCACTATCCGAACTTTTTCTTATTTTGGATTTGCTACCATCAGCGCCATTCCTGAGATTTTAGGGGTTGAAAAGAAGTTTTGATTGGTGGACTCCTTTTTCGGTAATGGCGGTATTGTGGTTAACTCTTAAGCACACCTTGAATAATTCACTTTCTGTTGTTGAAAATCTACCACTTAAATATTCTGAGGTTTGAGAATTTATCACTTAGCCCTTCAGGGTAGCATCCTGTAGGAGTAAGGCTACGTATATTTCACCATCCTCAGACCCTCCTTTGGCGGGAGCCTTTCAGGCGCTGGGTTTTTTCTTGTTGTTTATGTTGAGAATTTGTTAATTAGGTACCTTTAATTATATGGTAAACTATTTTTCCTTACATGATAGTTTGTCAACTTATAAATATATTAATAACAAACCTAAGGGTTGATACTAACAATGAATATATAAAACATCTATAATTGTTAAAAGAAAATATTAAATTAATAGGACCAAATATAGTTTAAATTATTTTATGTGACATAGGCTACTGAAATAACAGTAGTATATTACTCAAATAAACAAACATAACTATATAAGGGGGTTAAACATCTTGAAGACGGGTTAACCCAACGCAAACTCAAATTCAACCTGGCTCGGAAAACCCTGACCAACCTGCTATCTTTGTGTCTCTTTAGCCCGGTGGTAAGCAGCGGGGGATTTTTACGCTAGGCCATATTTATTACTTTGTTTTTGACAACTCACTTTTATTTTAGGGGATTAGTATTTAAAAAAAAAATTTTCATTTTGGGAGATTGTTCCTACACAATTAATTATACTTCTTTTGGATCCAAATTAATTATACTTCTTACCATTGCTAGAGTTCTTTTTATATATAATATTTTTTGAACACTTTTTTATATATAATATTAAATATTTTATATTTTAGGAGAAAAATGAAAATAAAAATAAAGTAGTTTTTTTATATGTCAATTGTCTCACTAAATTTTTTTAGGTATACACAAATTACTCATATGCACTCTCAAAAATTTTTTAGTTTATATGCAAATGACTTCAAGTTTTCTTTCTAACATTTTCAACTTTATAACTTAGATCATCTAATTTGTATAGTTGTACTATTTTTTTTTTTGGACGAATATATTTGTACTTCTTGTTCAAGTTTATTTGAAATAGTTTACTTGTATAAAAATGTGCAATATCTTACATATAATGGTTTAAAAGTAAAAACAAAATTTCACAAATAATTCTAAAATTAATTATTGAACTCTCACGTGTACAAATTTGGATTTACCATTTAAAATTATCTTTCTTTCATTATGTGTGTGAATAAAAGTATGTTGTCCGAGAAAATTTTTATACAAATATTTTAAATGATGGTAAGACGCCAACTTAAGTGTGAACTGAATTTGAAAAATTATTAATTTTAGATATATATGTGTTTGTGTATGGTCAGATGATCAAAATAAAATTGTCTAAAAGATTTCTTATCAACATCAACATCAACATACCCAGTGCCCGAAGGGCTCCGGCTCGCGCAGGGTCTGGGGGGGTAAGATGTACGTAGTCTTACCCCATTAGGGTGGAACCCTGATGAGAGACTGTTTCCGAGGACCCCCAACCTGAAAATCTAACCCAGTATGGGTGAGTGCATAGTATTCCCGTAGGTGTACATGCAGTTATCCCTAATGGGACAGACAACAAAAGTAATCAATCATATAAGCACATAGCATATAGCATATAAACACATAGTCAGATAAGTATTTATGCATGTATGTATGTATAAGTGAGTGGGTATGTATGCATGAGCATTGACAAAGCGCACAAGGATAGAGAGAGAGAGATAGAGAGAGCAGATAGAGCAGATAGAGATAGCGACAGAGGGAGAAAGATAGAGAGAGAAGATAGATAAAGAGTGGTGATTAGTGATGGTGTGTGAGAGAGGGAGGGTGGGGGGTGGGTGTTACAAACCGAGAATCCGAGGCATGGGTTTAATTTTGGTACTTGGCGGGAAAGACAGTTATAGAATTAAAAATCGTTAAAGTCTGTTTTGCTGGTGTGCTGCTGCTGTTCTGCTTACTGCTGGTGCTACTGCGTTTACTGCTGAGTTGTTGCTGCTGTTATTTTCCTCTTTGGCTCCAACAACAATAATTCAAATATTAGTTAGTTAGATTCTAGATAGTTCCAAGTGATTGTCTAGATTCATTGCATTAGCATTGTATTAGATTGTTATAAATAAGAGGTGAATGTAATGTTAAGAATTCATTCAATCAAATATCTGAAAAATATCTCATTTGAGATCAAAGCTTCTCTCTCTAGTCTAACTCTCTCTATTTCACATCTCCTTTCCCTTCTTATCTTATCTAAGTCTAAAATCTCTACTTTCTCATCTAATTTTCCTTCTTTCTCATCTCATATTCTCAATCTATCCTCATTCTACTTAGTTTACGCTTGTGGTTCAATCCCGAGCGTAACAATTGGTATCAGAGCCTCGTTCCGATCGAGTGCGTAATCTCAAAAAAAAAAAAAATTTCAGAAACTCAATCCAGTGCTGAAGTCCAGTTCCAGTGCTAAATTCAATTAGAAAAATCAGTTCGGTTATAATAATTTGATCAAGATCCACTCAGATTTTTGCTTCACAAATCTTGATCTGGAAGTTGCCGAGGACAAGATTGCATTGAAGTGCGTGCTTTGTTCAGCTATTTGATCGATCCAGCACCTTCTGTCAACAGCTCGAATTGATCAAGATCATAACCGATCAGGTGCATAGCAGTTCAGGTTCAGATTCAATCAGAATCTGGTACATCTTGCGGTTGAACTTGTGAATGGAGTCCAATGCTGTGGTGATGTCTGGGGGATCTCTCACGCGTGCTGCGGCTACTCATTCAGCAGCAAATCCAACATATGCAGAGGTGGCTGGTGCATCGATTAATAACCATCAAGAGCTTACTGACAAGGTTGAGCTGCTGAGTACTAAGTTCGATCAGCAAATGACCGAGATCAGGCAGCAAAATGATAGCATTCAGCAAATGTTAAGGTTGTTCTTGGAAAGAGACGCAAGTAAGGAGGATCGATTACAACAAATTGAAGATAAGATGGTACATTTGCAAGATCAAGTTGATAAACAGGGAGAAAATGATCAAGGCAATGAGAAATTTGTGATCACTCAAGTGTTGATGCAAGATGAAGATAGAATCACTCCCAGCCAATGCATGCAAGAAATCTTAGCTGAAGAATCACAGATTCCAGGGGAGGAAGCACATGTTGCTGCTGCTGAGTTGCAATCGTGTGTTCCTAATGTGGCTGCAGGACCTGCAGTGGCGGAAGGAATGACTCATGTTGGACCTCAAGTTGTTAATGTGTTGGCTAAACCTCAAGTTCAAACTCAAACAGCTGGTGTTAGTCCTCAAGATCCAATTCTAGTAGCTAATATGCACTATCGGCATGCCGATTGGCAAGTTCGGCATGATCCACTTCCTCTTTTGAATGGAGTTTTGATTAATAGGGTCTTTATCATGAAGCTATGCTGTTGGAAGGATATTTGTGAGCTATTCACCAAGTTATATAGCTGTAACAAGTTCTCATCAGCAGTATTACATAGTTCTTACAGCTTAATGATCAAAGATCCAGAATTCATTACATTCTCTGCTGCAAATTCAGCAATCTTTCAGCATTAATAAGTGATTTTAAAGTCTCATTCTCTTTCATTCTTGAGGACAAGAATGTTTTCAAGGGAAAGAGAATGTTACAAACCGAGAATCCGAGGCATGGGTTTAATTTTGGTACTTGGCGGGAAAGACAGTTATAGAATTAAGAATCTATTAAAGTCTGTTTTGCTGGTGTGCTGCTGCTGTTCTGCTTACTTCTGCTGCTACTGCATGTACTGCTGAGTTGTTGCTGCTGTTATTTTCCTCTTTGGCACCAACAACAATAATTCAAATATTAGTTAGTTAGATTCTAGATAGTTCCAAGTGATTGTCTAGATTCATTGCATTAACATTGTATTAGATTGTTATAAATAAGAGGTGAATGTAATGTTAAGAATTCATTCAATCAAATATCTGAAAAATATCTCATTTGAGATCAAAGCTTCTCCCTCTTATCTAACTCTCTCTATTTCTCATCTTCTTTCCCTTCTTATCTCATCTAAGTCTAAAATCTCTACTTTCTCATCTAATTTCCCTTCTTTCTCATCTCATATTCTCAATCTATCCTCATTCTACTTAGTTTAAGCTTGTGGTTCAATCCCGAGCGTAACAATTCGTATCAGAGCCTCATTCCGATCGAGTGCGTAATCTCAAAAAAAAAAAATAATTCAGAAACTCAATCCAGTGCTGAAGTCCAGTTCCAGTGCAGAATTCAATTAGAAAAATCAGTTTGGTTACAATAATTTGATTCAGATCCACTAAGATTTTTGCTTCACAAATCTTGATCTGGAAGTTGCCAAGGACAAGATTGCAGTGAAGTGCGTGTTTTGTTCAGCTATTTGATCGATCCAGCATCTTCTGTCAACAGCTCGAATTGATCAAGATCATAACCGATCAGGTGCACAACAGTTCAGGTTCAGATTCAATCAGAATTTGGTACATCTTGCGGTTGAACTTGTGAATGGAGTCCAATGCTGTGGTGATGTCTGGGGGAGTTCTCACGCGTGCTGCGGCTGCTCATTCAGTAGCAAATCCAACATATGCAGAGGTGGCTGGTGCATCGATTAATAACCATCAGGAGCTTACTGACAAGGTTGAGTTGCTGAGTACTAAGTTCGATCAGCAAATGACCGAGATCAGGCAGCAAAATGGTAGCATTCAGCAAATGTTAAGGTTGTTCTTGGAAAGAGACGCAAGTAAGGAGGATCGGTTACAACAAATTGAAGATAAGATGGTACATTTGCAAGATCAAGTTGATAAACAGGGAGAAAATGATCAAGGCAATGAGAAATTTGTGATCACTCAAGTGTTAATGCAAGATGAAGATAGAATCACTCCCAGCCAATGCTCACAAGAAATCTTAGCTGAAGAATCACAGATTCCAGGGGAGGAAGCACATGTTGCTGCTGCTGAGTTGCAATCGTGTGTTCCTAATGTGGCTGCAGGACCTGCAGTGGCAGAAGGAATGACTCATGTTGGACCTCAAGTTGTTAATGTGTCAGCTAAACCTCAAGTTCAAACTCAAACAGCTGGTGTTAGTCCTCAAGATCCAATTCCAATAGCTAATATGCACTATCGGCATGCCGATCGGCAAGTTCGGCATGATCCACTTCCTCTTTTGAATGGAGTTTTGATTAATAGGGTCTCTATCATGAAGCTATGCTATTGGGAGGATATTTGTGATCTATTCACAAAGTTATATAGCTGTAACAAGTTCTCATCAGCAGTATTACATAGTTCCTACAGCTTAATGATCAAAGATCTAGAATTCATTACATTCTCCGCTGCAAATTCAGCAATCTTTCAGCATTAATAAGTGATTTTAAAGTCTCATTCTCTTTCATTCTTGAGGACAAGAATATTTTCAAGGGGAAGGGAATGTTACAAACCGAGAATCCGAGGCATGGGCTTAATTTTGGTACTTGGCGGGAAAGACAGTTATACAATTAAAAATTTTTTAAAGTCTGTTTTGCCGGTGTGCTGCTGCTATTCTGCTTACTGTTGCTGCTATTGCGCGTACTGCTGAGTTGTTGCTGCTGTTATTTTCCTCTTTGGCGCCAACAACAATAATTCAAATATTAGTTAGTTAGATTCTAGATAGTTCCAAGTGATTGTCTAGATTCATTGCATTAACATTGTATTAGATTATTATAAATAAGAGGTGAATGTAATGTTAAGAATTCATTCAATCAAATATCGGAAAAATATCTCACTTGAGATCAAAGCTTCTCTTTCTCATCTAACTCTCTCTATTTCTCATCTCCTTTCCCTTCTTATCTCATCTAAGTCTAAAATCTCTACTTTCTCATCTAATTTTCCTTCTTTCTCATCTCATATTCTCAATCTATCCTCATTCTACTTAGTTTACGCTTGTGGTTCAATCCCGAGCGTAACAGTGGGGGGAGGGGGGGGGGGGGGGGGGGAGCGAGTACACGCTCCCGCATTGTTGGTTTACAAGTCAATCTGAAATAGCTTGCTGATACGTAAATGCTCCAATACATCTATAATAGGTATACCTCTGCTCCAACTAAGGCCGCGTCTTCACTTAGGATTGGGGTTGGCGAGATCCTATCCACTTGTCTTCATGGAATTCTACTTTTACTTCTTCCTATATTCTTTGTCTTCAGTGAAGGAATAGGTGTCCCTGTAGGTATACGTTCTCGTCCTGGGTGGGTTTCTAATCAACTCTTGGTTTGCCTGCTTTCTCCTCCATTCGCCTCTCCATTCTTTTGTAGGAGCACCAGGCAGTTCCCGCCGGTACCAAGGCTATGCGTCCTTGTGTATCAAAACAAGCCCATTGTAGTAGGCTGCTCCTACACTGCTACTTCTGGTACACCTATGCTAATCCTCCACTGAGTTCTATGTAGGGCCATGTCCTCACTCAGGTTGAGGTGTGTGAGGTCTTGTCGTATCAACTCCATCCAGCTCTTCTTTGGCCGTCCTCTCCCCCTCTTGCCATGTATCACATGGAGTTGCTCGCATCTCCTGACCGGGGCATCCGTGGGTCTCCTCCTAACATGTCCAAACCACCGTAGTCGTTGCTCTCTCAACTTGTCCTCTATCAGGGCGACTCCTAATTTACTTCTTATGATGCCATTTCTAATCCTGTCCAGTCTCGTGTGTCCACACATCCATCTTAACATCCTCATCTTCGCCACTTTCATCTTCTGCGTGTTTTGACATTTTGCTAGCCAACACTCTACGCCATATGTCATAGCTGGTCTCACTACTGTCTTATAGTACTTACCCTTTAACTTTAACGGGACCTTCCTATCACACAGTACTGCCGAGCACATCCTTCATTTATGCCATCCCATCTTAATCCTGTTGTTGACATCGCCGTCCACTTCTCCATCTTGTTGAACTATGGAACCCAAGTATTTAAAGTACCCCTTCTGTTGTATGCACTCTGATCCAATCTTAACAGCTTCTGTGCTTGGTATGGTTAAGGTGCTGAACTTGAATTCCGTGTACTCTCTCTTAGATCTACTTAGTCTTAAACCCTTTGACTCTAAGGTCATCCTCCAAAGGTCCAGTCTCTCATTCACCTCCTCCCTAGATTCTCCAACCAGGTATATATCATCCATGAAAAGCATGCACCAAGGCACATCCTCCTGGATGTGCCTTGTGAGCTCGTCCATAATTAAAATGAACAGGAAGGGACTGAGGGCTGATCCTTGGTGGACTCCCACTGTAATAAGGAAAGCGTCTGTCTCCCCTACCATTGTGCACACTGTGGTCTGAGCGTCTTCGTACATGTCCTTGATGACTCGTATATAAGGCTCGTGGATGCCTTTCCCCTCTAGGGCCCTCCATAGGACCTCTCTCGGTACTCTATCATATGCCTTCTCTAGGTCAATGAAGACCATATGAAGGTCCGTTTGTCTATCCCTGTAGTGCTCTATAGCTCTTCTCAGGAGATGAATGGCTTCTACGGTAGACCTGCCTGCCATAAATCCGAATTGGTTCTCTGATACCCCTGCTTGTTGTCGGAGCCTTCTTTCTATTACTCGCTCCCAAAGCTTCAGAGTGTGGCTCATCAGTTTAATACCTCTATAGTTGGCACAACACTAAATATCACCCTTGTTCTTGTAGATAGGAACCAGTGTACTCTTCCGCCATTCATCGGGCATTTTTCCCTTTTGGATAATTTGGTTAAATAATTTGGTCAACCATCTTATGCCCACTTCCCCAGTACACTTCCATGCTTCGATGGGTATGCCGTCGGGGCCAACTGCTTTACCCCTGCCCATCTTCACTAATGCTTCCCTCACCTCTGCGGGTGTAATTCTGGTGCAGCAGCTGTGGGCCTCCGGCTCTATTGTTACTTGTATCTCCCCTATAGGTGCAACTGTATCTCCCTCTCCGTTGTACAGTCCATGGAAGTAGGATTTTCACCTAGCTTTAATTTGCTGCTCGTCTATGAGCACTTGTCCATCGGCCCCCTTTATGTACATTACTTGGTTCAAGTCTCTAGTCCTCCTTTCCCTTGCCTTTGCATTTCTATAGATTTCTTATACTTAGGAGTAATTATGAGCTACATTTTGACTTTGGATGAAAATATAGAACAAAATAGAGTTGAAAGTGAAAGTAATTTATAATTCAAGCCCCCAATCAAAATTCTAAATCCGCCACTGCTTTGTGTTGTGTTATCGTGTCATGTTAGATTTTGCAAGCTCTAGGACTATCCTAGGAGAGTTTGTATTGATAATAAATAGAGATTTTTGTACTAATGAAATCTACAATTTCTCTCAAAAAATGGCTCTTGAATTGGTGTATTATGAAACTGACTTAACTACCATTTTATTTCTTCGGAGTTACATTGTTCGTGTTTGGCTTATTAGCTACCCCTGCTGCGGCCATATGCTTTGTTCTTTTCCAAGTAAATCAATTATTGTACGGAAATACTGAATCCCAAGTACTTAATTCGAATAAAATACTACGCCAAACAAGAAGTAAAACAGATAAAAGAGATATGAAACAAGGGACACAACGATTTACGTGGAAAACCCTCTACAATCGAGAGGGTGAAAAACCACGGGCGAAGATGAGACTTTTATTGAACCGAGAAGAATTACAATTCACTTCTTTCTCTCTCTCTCTCTCTCTCTCTAGTACGGATGGCGCTCACTCTATTTTTGGATACCGCATACGAAACCCTACGGTGTATGTTTATACCCGCGTACATAAGCGGATCCCAATCGATCGGATTGATCGGGAGGGCCTTGGCTCATCCTCCCAAAAAAACTGGGTTAATGTCCGATCGATCGGGGATCGGGTTGCTCACGACCTTCATAATAAATCCAAGGAATTTGAGGCATAATTCTAACAAATCTCCACCTTGGCTCAAATTTAACATCGAATTAAAATGCCTCCACCTTCTCCACAAACACCCCACAAAGGAGGCTAACAAACAGAAATTGAAAGACCAACTAAATTTGAGCAAGGCTCGAATTTCATCCCAGGTAAGACTTTAGTGAACATATCTGCTAGATTATCTTTAGTGCCAATCTTCTTTGGCTCCACCTTACGCTCATTAATCAGATCTCTAATAAAATGATGCTTGACATCAATGTGCTTCATCCTGTCATGATGCGTCATCTGATCTTTAGCTAGATGAATCGCTGACTGGCTATCACAGTAGACCCCAACAGCGACCTGATCAACACTGAGTTCACTAACCAGACCTCTCAACCAAACGGCTTCCTTGAATGCTTCTGTTACTTCCGTATACTCGGCCTTTGTAGTTGACTGTGCGGTAACTGACTATGGACATGCTCTCCAACTGATAGCGCTGTCTCCCAAACAAAACACATAACCAGAAGTGGACTTCCTTTTATCAAGGTCTCTACCATAATTAGAGTCAACATATCCAACTAAACAACATTTACTCTTCCCAAATTCCAAACAAATATCAGAAGTGCCACGTAAGTACCTGAGAATTCATTTCACAGCGTGCCAATGCTCCTTTCCTAGATTAGCCATGTACTCACTTTGTTCACAGCATAAGCAATGTCTGGACGAGTACATACCGTAGCATACATTATACTACCCACAACACTAGAATAAGGGACATGTGACATGTACCTGACATCCTCCTCAGTCTGAGGTGAATTCAATGTTGAAAGCCTGAAATAAGCTGCTAAGGGAGTGCTAACTGGCTTAGCATCCTTCATGTGAAATCGGTCCAGAACCTTCTCTATGTACTTCTCTTGAGACAAGTACAACTTTCTTGTTTTTCGGTCCCTACTGATCTCAATGCCAAGAATCTTCTTAGCTGCTTCTAAGTCCTTCATCTCGAACTTGCTTTTTAGCATTGCTTTCAAATTATCAACATCTGGCATGTCCTTAGCTGCAATCAACATATCATCAACGTATAACAAAAGATAAACAAAAGAGCCTGAATCTGTCTTTCTAAAACACACACAACTACCGTACTTGCTCCCGAAGAACCCATGGCTAGTCATAAACTGATCAAATCTCTTGTACCACTGCCTAGGTGACTGCCTCAAACCGTACAAAGATCTTTTCAACAAACAAACATGATCTTCTTTACCCTCAACAATGAAACCCTCAGGCTGACGTATGTAAATACTCTCCTCTAGCTCACTATGCAAAAATATAGTTTTCACATCTAACTGCTCAAGCTCCAAATAATGCATAGCTACTAAAGCAAGTATCACTCAAATGGAACTATGTCTAACAACTGGTGTAAAAATATCATGAAAATCAATACCGTGTACCTGACTGTAGCCTTTAGCTACTAATCGAGCCTTGTACCTTGCATCTTCCACTCCAGGAATGCCTTCTTTTCGCTTGAAGACCCATTTGCACCCAATTACTGTTTTTCTTGTTTGAGGCTTGACTAGCTGTCAGGTCTGGTTCTTTTGAAGTGACTTCATCTCTTCATTCATGGCCACAAGCCACTTTTTGGAGTCAGATCTTGATACAGCCTCTGAATATGAAGACCGTTCACTGTCTTCCACTGTTTCAGTTGTAGTGAGGGTATAGGCTATCATCTCCTCATACCCATATCTCTGTGGCAACCTAATCTGTCTTTTCTGCCTACCACCTGCAATAGTATGCTGCTCGACCTGCTGACCTATTTCTGTATCATCAATCTCATCAGAAACCTGTACTGGAGGTGCCTGCATACTCTCAAACTGAACTACCTACTGCTGATCTGAACTTTCAGACTGTATCTGACTTTCATCAGGCTTTTGCACCTGAACTTAATCATGAACTAAGGAGGGCGTGTCTGGCGGATGTAGTAGAGCAGACTCATCAAATGTTACATCTCTACTAGTCAGAAATTTATGAGCTTTTGGTTCTCATATCCCTTCACACCTAACGTATAACCAAGAAAGATACATTTCTTGGCCCTAGGCTTTATCTTTCCATCATTCACATAAGCATAAGCAGAACAACTAAAGATTTTCAAAAAGGAATAATCAGCAGGAGTACCAGACCATACTTCTTCTGAAGTCTTCAACTGAAGCGACAAATGAGGAGATCAATTCACTAATAACAAGCGACAAATGAAAGCATACACCGAGCCTTCTCTAGTAACATCCTATTTAACCTTTCTGCCACTCCGTTCTATTAAGGTCGACCTGTGCACGTCCTGTGTCTGACAATGTCCTGATTCTCACAAAACTTTGTGAAATCTCCTTCAACAAATTCAAGACCATTATCTGTCCTCGACCTCTTGATCAGCTTCCCTGCCTATTTTTCAAGTAGGACCTTCCACTTCTTGAAGACTTCGTAGACTTCATTTTTCTGCTTAAGAAAATAGACTTAAACTTTTCGTGAATAATCAGTGAACATTAGTAAATACCTGGAACCTCCTTTGGAAGCAACTCTGAATGGTCCCCACAAATCTGAATGTGTATAGTCCAACGTTCCTTTAGTCCAATGCACTGCCTACTTAAAGCTGACTCTCTTCTGCTTCCCATATACACAGTGCTCACAGAATATATCAGTCCAGTTGACTGACCATATAATAGACCCCTCTTACTCAACTCTAACAACCCTTTATCACTTATATGGCCCAATCTCATGTTCCACATCTTAATGATATCTGTATCTTTCATAGACGGTGTGGAAACAGCTACTGTCCCTGTCACGGTAGAACCTACAAGCTCATACAAGGTTTCTACCCTTCATCACAATCAATGAACCTTTACTGACCCTTATAGCTCCACCTTCAGCTGTGTACCTGTACCCATTGGACTCAAGGGTACTTAAAGAGATAAGGTTTTTTTTTTTAATTCTGGAACGTGTCTCACGTCGCTAAGTGTCCTAATAGTACCATCAAACATCTTCACACGAACTGTTCCCATACCCATCATCTTACACGCGGGCATCGTTGCCCATCAAGACTACTCCTCCTTGAATTCCTTGAATTGACTTATAAGTGGTGAACTAGTCTCTATTAGGACAAACATGGTAAGAACAACCCGAATCCATGATCTACTTATCTCTGGACCTGGTTTGTGACTCGGCTACTAGTGGGACATCAGCATCTCCCTCATCCTCAACTAAAATAGCCTCAGCGGACTTATCACCTCTATTATGGTCATTCCTGCTATCTTCTTTTTGCCTATTTTTAAGCTTATAACTGTTTTTCTTTATGTGCCCTTTCTTGTGACAAAAGTTACATGACAGTTTCTTCTATCTAGATTTAGACTTAGACTTCTTTCCACCATCAGACCTTCTATGCTCAGTTCTACCTCTCACAAATAAACTATTACCAAAGTCATTCACAGAGTTAAATAATTCTTTATCTACTCGCTCTTTACTCATTAGGTTTCTTTTAACCTCATCAATTGTGATAGTTGACCTACCACCATATATCATGCTTTCCACAAAGCCTTTAAATGAATTTGAGAGCGAACATAATAACAACATGGCCTGATCTTCGCCTTTAGGGGCATCATCCAATTCTTTTAACTCTTGAATTATAGAGTTAAAATCATTAATATGTTCTTAACAAATGTACCTTCCGACATATGAAACGTGAATAATCGACGCTAGAATGCAAGTTTATTGGAGACCGATTTGTAGCAGAACATCTTCTGCAGCTTCTCCCACAACTCCTTAGTGGTTTTCACCTCCAAGACTTCTGTCAGTACATCATCTGTAAGACACATCTGAATAGCTGTGAACTCCTCCCACTGTACATCGGATAAGCTCTCCGGTTCCTTCTCTTTTCCGTCCAGTGATTTCTTCAAGCAGTTCTGAGCCAGGAGTCCTTTCACATGGACTTGCCACAAACTGAAACTTCCTTGACCTCCAAACTTCTCTACTTCAGATCTAATTGCCGATGTCATAGTACCGAATCAAATAACAAGTGCTCTGATACCAATTTGTGCGGAAATACTGAATCCCAAGTACTTAATTCAAATCAAATACTACACCAAACAAGAAGTAAAATAGATAAAGAGATATGAAACAAGGGAGACAATGATTTAAGCGGAAAACCCTCTACAATTGAGAGGGTGAAAAACCACGGGCGAAGATGAGAGTTTTATTGAATCGAGAAGAATTACAATTCACTTCTTTCTCTCTCACCCTAGTACGGACGTCGCTCACTCTATTTTTGGATACCGCATACGAAGCCCTACGGCGTATATTTATACCCGCGTACATAAGCGGCTCCCGATCGATCGGGGAGGGCCTCGGCTCATCCTCCCAAAAACTGGGTTAATGTCCGATCGATCGGCTTGCTCACAGCTTTCATAATAAATCCAAGGAATTTGAGGCATAATCCTAACAATTATTTTTAACTAACAAGATTTTATTTTTGATTTATAAAATCAATTTATTATATAAATTTGTATATGAATCATGTTTGATCTATTTGAAGTCGATGTGAGATCGAGGGTGTACTTTCAAAATAGCAAAGGTTTTTCCTTCCGTGAAGGAAAATCCCATTCCCTTCGACTCCATTTGTTCTAAGGGAAAATATTTTCCATCTCAATTCTATTACTATTTTTATATTTACTTCATGGAAGCAACCACAAATATGGAAAATAATTCCTTCCACTGACTTTCCCTAACAAAAGAGAAAATATTTTCCTTCATGGAGGGAAAAACGTTTTAGACGTGATATTAGGTCATATGCTTCACTTTGGCCTCAACTTGGTATACCTTGGCCATATTTGTGGAATGAAACTATTTTCTTTAGCTAAAAGGACCAAAAGTTTTAAGAAAAGATGTTTTTAATTGAAAATATTTTATAAAGAAGAATTTTTGTAAAATGTTTTCTGTTAAACCAAAAAGAGCTATTCTTGGAGAGTAAGTCATCTTATCCTTAGTGGGGGAAAAGATTTATTCTAAGCTATTTTAACTGACTATTCACAAAAGAGAATCATTGAAACAAGACCGAATTCTATTTCTGTAAAACAAACGGAGTCTAAATGCTGTGACAAAGCATAATGGTCATTTTGTAATGGAATTTGAGTAAGCCGATACATGATTGACAGTTATGAAACATGCTTTTTAACAGCGTCTATAATATATGTATATTGCATTTATTTATTAAAACATATTTATAAATATATTTACATGTTAAAAACTAGGGCTATTTACACCAAAGGTTTCTTTCATTGTGTCAGTTTAAGCCTTGTTGATGCAACCGCCATCTCGGCTAAAGTGGGATCAGCCGAAGAAAGACAAGTTTGGCGAACACGCGGTTGGAGTGAATAAGAAGCCGGGCTTAACGGCAGTAAAAGAGAAGAATATGAATACTTAGCACTACTAGTGCTTGGCGTCACCATACCTCGGCGCCACTATTGGGAGGACACGGTTAATAGCCGCTTGTAGTTAGTTTTATTTTAGATAGAGTTTGATTAGGATTAGGATTAGTTTTAAAATTCAGATTTAAGTCTTTATTTAATTCTATTTATTTATTTAAGAGCACACATATTGCGATCTCAGCCGTTAATTCATATCACACGGATTACGATCTCGACCATTGGTTCCAATTAGGGATTAATTCAAATTTTAAATTAGTTAGAGTCAAGTTAGGAAAATCCCTCTATATATATAGAAAGAAGTCTAGGGCTTTAGGAGCCAATTTCTTAGATTTATTTTATTATGTTGATTCTTCTATTCTCCAGAGAGAGAATTAGTATAAATTTTATCTTTCCCCCTGTAATTTTTATTAGAGTTTAATAAAATTACGGGAAGGCCGTCGTTCCTTCCCGTCCCCCTAATATTCCGCTGTCGCGCTGCATCAGTTGGTATCAGAGCTCAGAATGTTTCTGAGATGGCATCAAGCCGTCAGAGGTATGCTACCATCAAGGAGGTTTCTGATTAAGATCAAATTAAGCAAACCGAACTAAGATTAGACGAGTTCGAGGAGAGACTTAGGCGAATCGAGCGTTGCTTGATTCAAATGGGGGCAAATCCTGACCTAGCGCTAGGAACTTAGCCCCAACGCCCATTAACATCGGGTGACAACAAAAACGTGAAGGACAAGGTCAAGAATCCGGCATCGGATGTTGATCTACCAGACCTGATTCGAGACAGCATCTACTCTTCATCGGTACTGCCAATGTTGAAGAACAGGGGGTAGGCACCGACCTCCGTGAAGAAATTCTGGAGTCTGAAGAAGATGGTGTCATTGTGTTGGAAGAAGCTCAAGACGAGATACCTTTACTTGGCAAGGAGGAGCAAGTGGGTGACGAAGGTCGCTTGCTATTAGTCAGGCGAGTTGGCTTCACGCCTGAAGGAGAAGATTGATGCGTCATGACATCTTCCAGACCACTTGTACCATTGGCGGCAAGGTATGTCATATGGTCATTGATTCAGGGAGTTGTGAGAACGTCATCTCCGAAGAAGCCGTTCAAAAGCTAGGGTTGAAGATGGAAGAACATCTGAACCCTTATACGGTGTCTTGGCTTGAGAAAGGCAATCAGGTGACCATATCAAAATGTTGCTTGGTTAACTTCTCAATTGGGGATACATATAAGGAGGGAGTATGGTGTGACGCTGTCATGATGGATGCCTGCCATTTGCTATTGGGAAGCCCATGGCAATATAGCTTCATCTTCGAGGCAACAAGGATCATCTTTTGCCCAAGAAGGTTGAGATGCCATATGAATCAAAGAAGCAAGAACCAACGCCAGAAGAGGAAGCCGTGAACACCAATGAAGTTGGCGAGGCCAAATTGGCATCTACGCTAGTAGGCATTACCCAGGGAGGACCTATCTTTGATTATACACCACATCTAGATTTATCCTCTCCACCCATATTTGATGAGCCCACATATGATGAGCCCGTCTTTAACGAGGAGGAGGAATGGAAGAGGTAGGGAGCCAATCGAGGAAAGCTTGTCCAGAGGGGTTGGCATCTCATGTATTGCCTATAAGGGAAGAACAGAGCCGGCTAGATTGGGAACCTAAGGACACCTTACTGAGAAATAGGATGCTATACTGGACAAACATTGGGGAGCACGAGTACATCAGGTGCCTAATGTGGAAGCTACTTGTGATGATCTACATCCGGACGAGACAGAAAGGCGGATCTGCTATACTAACGCCAACCAAGAATGGGACTTGGCGGGATGGTGACAACAGTGATACAACACAGGTGACAGAAGCTAGAGAATTACCGGGAGTCGTGACAGTGGTAAGGACAAGTCTGCAATGGAAGTGTCAAGCATCGAGAAGGAAGTTACCGGATCCGCTCCATCACCAAGTAGAGTTCACTCCACCTGTGCCGCCTAAACCGGGCGAACCTTGGCGAGAACATATTGACAACAGACCCACCAACAACATCAACATGTACCGTGAGCCTCCTTCATCGCTGGCAAGTATCCTAACCATGACACGAAGGATTTCAGGAGTCCCGTGGCAAATTCGAGGACGAATTCTCTCCAACCAGGAGAGGATGATGCAGCCCCGCCTCCTTTGGCGGATTGCTTGGCGACACCATGGTTTAGGCATGGTTGGCATTGGTAGGTTAGCGAGGGATGAGGACACGAGTACAGGGTTGGAAGCAGAGCTGTGTTGGCTAAGCGAGATATCGCTACTAAACATCCGGATATGGCGTATAGCTTGGCTGAGGGAGAAGAACCTAGTCAAATCTTTCTTGGCACTATCTCATACTTGGCGGTTTACTAGAACCATATGCTTAGCCAATGAAGATTGGAGATTTAGCATGATTGAAGTAGCCGAGAAGAACCAGAGGCGAATTCGAGGACGAATTCGCTCCAACTAGGAGAGGATGATGCAGCCGCTATCTCGGCTAAAGAGGGATCAGCCAAAGGAAGATAAGCTTGCCGAACACGTGGCTGGAGTGAACAAGAAGCCGAGCTTAACGGCAGTAAAAGGGAAGAATATGAATATTTTGCGCTACCCGTACTTGGCGTCACTATACCTTGGCGCCACTAATGGGAGGACACGGTTAATAGCCGCTTGTAGTTAGTTATGTTTTAGATAGAGTTTGATTAGGATTAAGATTAGTTTTAAAATTCAGATTTAAGTTTTTATTTAATTCTATTTATTTATTTAGGAGCACACGGATTGCGATCTCAGCCGTTGATTCATATCATGCAGATTACGATCTCGACCATCGGTTCTAATTAGGGATTAATTCAAATTTTAAATTAGTTAGAGTTAAGTTAGGAAAACCCCTTTATATATATAGAAGGGAGTCTAGGCTTTAGGAACCAATTTCTTAGATTTATTTTATTATGTTGATTCTTCTATTCTCTAGAAAGAGAATTAATATGAATTTTATCTTTCTCCCTGTAATTTTTATTAGAGTTTAATAAAATTAAAGGGAAGGCCCTCATTTCCTTCCCGGCCCTCTAATATTCCGCTGTCGCGCTGCATCACTTGTACTTTTAATTGAGTCGTTTTAGTCCCTTTACAATTTATATTGTGTCAATTTAGTCCTTTGGTCAAGTTTAAGTTATGTTATTGACATAATTTTTAACGGTACAATAACGTTAGTTGTAACTAACTCACTACAAATCCGTTCTTTGACTCAATTTAACCCAAACAATGACCAAACTATTAAAATTTTAATTAATAATTTTAACATAAATTTTACTTTAAGGATCAAATTGATACAATATCAATTTTACAGGGACTAAATTAAAATAATTAAAAGTATAAGAATTAAATTGACACAGGACCTTCGGTGTGAATAACGCAAAAAACTTTTAAAGAGATGTATAATTACTTGGGACCTACTACTTTGATGATGCAAGAATTTGTTTTCCCTTCATTCTATTCACTTGCTGTCATGGTGATACTCGGAATGTTAGCCTTCCTCGCCGAGGTGCAATTCTGAACCCAATATCTTCTGCATGCTTATTCACATCAAGGTCGGTCCTGAGAATTTAGTGGTCAAAGCAAATTTTGATCAATGAGCTTGTATAAAATTATAAGAGAATTTGTTACTTAAGTATCCTAAGATTTGAGGATTTCGCATCTAGAAACTCTTACATTTCTATATATAAATAAGGTACCCTAAAGTTTCAAAAATTTATCATTTAGGTACCATTCAAGTTAATCTAGTGAATTTTTGTTAAAATGTTGTAATTTTTACGTGAAAGTTGCTAACATGACATATGATTACCATAACATATGTCATTTTAGTATTTTTAGGTAAAAAAGATTTGCCGCATCCCAACCTAAAATACTAGATTAGCGCAAAGGGTACCTATATATTGTTGAAATCAAGTTCCATGTTAGCATTTACATGCAACATATATTGGATTGCGGTAGAGGATATCCATATATACTTAAGTGATGAGATGATAATGGGAGGTGCCTCATTCTATATATTGAAACTCTAGGATACATAAGTGATAATTTCTTAAACCTCAGGGTATCTAAGTTATAAATTCCCAAATGATAATATATCATACTTAATTTATTATTTTTTAAACTATGAATGGTGATATACACAGTAGAAGCAAACTCATGATACATTATTCTTCAAAAGGGACCATTTACTTATTAGCAGTCCCAAGCGATTGTTTGGATTACTCAGGGTCTTGACCAATCCTGATTGACATCTTCATGTGTGTAACTCGTGCAAGACACCCAAGCGTCTCTGATCGTGAAGTCCTTAAGCATTTGAATTCAGAGCAAAAGCTTAATCATTGGCATGTTGCATGGAGTGAATTTATTCAAGCTTTTGCATTTTTACTGAAGTTAGGCACTCAAAACAAGGTTGCTGATGCTCTAAGTCAACGTCATAAGCTCCTTTCCACATTGCAATTGAGAGTTGTTGGTTTTGAAACTATGAAAGAATTGTACGAAGATGATCCTGACTTTGGAGAGATATGGAAGAATACTGCTGAAGGTCATATCGACTCTTTCATAGGCAAAATGGTTTCTTATTCAAGGGCAATCAAACATGCATCCCTCGAGGTTCATTACGTCACTCTATCATCTAGGAGTCTCATGATGGAGGATTAGTTGGACAATTTGGAAGAGACAAGACAGTAGATCTTGTTAGACAGAATTTTTACTGGCCAAGAATTAAGAGAGATGTTGTAGTTCATATCAAGAGATGTCACACTTGCCATATTGCCAAAATGGGTAATCAAAATACTGGACTTAATATGCCTTTACCTGTTCCACAAGCCCCGTGGGAAGATGTAAGTATGGATTTGTTTTAGGATTACCAAGAACTCAATGTAACAAAGACTCTGTAATGGTTGTGGTTGTCTAAATAAGTCTCGCTCGCTACTTCTGGCCCATGGTTACTAAACTCCAAATGTGGATTAGAATCTTATGATTCTAGGTCCTATAAGCATAGATCGATCCGGATCCCAAGTAGAATCTTAATTTTGTAGAATCTTACTATCTATTAATTTTTAAATAAAACTAACGGTACAAATATTTTACTATGTCTTACTATCTTAATTTTACAGTTATACTGATCTTACCTCGATCTTATCAACGAGTACAAATAAGAAGTTAAAATTAAAATATTCAACCATATATTATACACGAATGTACTTTTTTACATTGAAGTAAGAGAAAGTTAATTAAGTCTTTATATACTCTTACGAAACTTAAGTTTAATTTTAAATCGTAACCTTGAAGTTTGATTAGCAACATATATTTTAAAACCACTTATAATCATTTGAACATATAGTGACCCATCTATGTTATATGATAATATAGTATCATATTCGATTATGTTTCTTATAGTACATAACCTTTTAAGTTGAGATCTAATATAAACCTTTTGTGAATCATGTAATTAATTAAAAAAAATAATTATAATATACATTTTATAAAATCTTACAATTTTTAATTTATTCCAACAATTCCAATTACATAAACTTTTAATTATTTTAAGTAGAATCTCGATATTAACAACCTTCTTCTAGTCAATCAAACCAGTACTTCCCGCATTTGAGTGCATCTCAATCACATCGTGGAACCCAAGAGAACCACTCCCTCTATGGATCCCAACAACGAACCGCCACTGCCGGAACCTCACCAGCAACCACCACCACCACCAACCACCGCCGCCAACGACATAATCCCCAAATTCATGGAGATAACCTCCGCAACCGCCATGGAAGCTCAATTCTTCCTCGAAAGCCACGACTTTGTTACATGCTCCTTCACTCTTTCCCGGCAATATTATTCTAGGATGTTCTAGTATATTCTAGATTGTTCTAGTTATTAATTCAAATGTAATGGAGAAAAAGTTAGTTGAGTTTTTTATTTTATAAATAGTTTGTTATTGTATAAATACTTAGTGGTTGTATAGAAGTAAAGCTTACAATAACAACTTACTTCTTCTCTTACCCTAATCTCTCTTTCTCATTCTCTTCTCTAACCCTAATTCTCTTTCGAGGATGTATCACTAATTGATGCATCAGACTTCCACCTCGACCCTGCCGTCTCCACCTTCCTCGACTCCTCTTCCTCCTCCATCGTAACCGCTGCTGCCGCCGTAACCGGCATCGATGAAACCGCCGCTGCTGAAATCACCGTGGATCGAGAATCTCTGGCGTCCTCTTCGTCTGATTCTCCACCTTCCGCATCGGTTTCTGATTCTCCTTCGCGATCTAGGTCTCATACGCCGGCTCTAGTGACTCGATCGCAGTATAATCTCCGCCCTAGGAGACCACGGAGTCGTGGCGGTGACAGTGGATCCGTTAGAAAGATATGGTACAGAAATTAAACGTGATCTAATATTTAGATGTTGTATATTATTGACTGTGTGTACGAAAACTTTGGATAAAGATTCGTCAACTTATAATACTAAAGAATATAAGATATGATAAATGATAGAGTATAAATTTACTAACGAAAATTAAACTTGATCTAATACGTAGATGTCATGTATTATTTGATTATGTGTATGAAAACTTTGGTTAAAGGTTCACGGACTTATAAAAGTAAAGAAGATAAGACATAGTAAATGATAGAGTATAATTTACTGACATAAATTAAACTTGATGTAATACGTAGATGTCATGTATTATTTGGCTATGTGTACGAAAACTTTGGTTAAAGATTTGTCAACTTATAAAAGTAAAAAAGATGTAATAAATGATAAACAACAACAACAACAAAAAACCCAGTGCCACCAAGGGCTCCCACCAACAGCAGGGTCTGGGGAGGGTAGATGTACGCAGCCTTCCCTTTTCAGGGGGCTACCCTGAAGAGAGGCTGTTTCCTAGGACCCCCAGCCTAAGAAGATGGTCTTGCATCCATCAGCCAAAGAGCTGTCATAGGAGAAATATCAGAAAGCATAAGTATGGCCCACACCAAAAAAAAAAAAAAAAGATGAGAAAAAGAAAGAGAACGAGAAAGAGAATGAGATACGGATAGATAGATAGAAAGATAGAGATAAAGACTACCCTACTCTAACCAAATCATCTAATAACCCTATGCTAGCCCTCCATTGGGCCCTATCTAAGGCCATCTCCTCCCGAAGGTTAGGTGGGTGAGGTCTTGTCGGATCGTCTCAAGCCATCTCTTCTTCGGTCTGCCTCTGCCTTTTCTACCTAATGTAGTAATAGGTTGTTCGCATCTTCCGACTGGAGCATCGTCCGGTCTCCTTCTGACATGTCCGAACATGTAATTTGAGAGTTGCAATGATAAATTTAACAAAATATAGATTATGGATGTTCAATTAGTTGAATTATTGATTAATTTCAATTATTATTTATTTTTTGGAAGAATAATTATTTTTTGGAAGGGAACAATGTGGATATATATTATAGTACGTGTATTATATGAATGACATTCAAAAAAAGTGTATTTTACTCTATTATTGACAATGATGTGTAAACAGCGGCGAATCCAGGATTTTGGTGTAGAGGGGCTTGAATAAAAAATAATCAATTACATAATAAAAATAATTAAAAAATTTACTATCGACATTTTTTTAATAGTTTCACAACTCAAAAAAAAAAAAAAAACGCATATAATCAAACTAGGGAGGTAATGTAAAAATTAAAAAACAACAGAAAACAGTATCTCTATATCTTAAATTACTATAAAATTAACATAAGAAGATATATCATTATAACAAAAATTATTATTACCAATATAAACTAAAACACCACTACTAAGCATTTACAAACGGCCCCTTCGAGTTTTCATGTTTTGGAATCGTTCTATAATTGTTTCAACACTAATGTCTTCAAAAATACCTTTTCCAAAAGAGAGAATCAAACTATGCAGATATCAAGCAACAAAGACTATATTATTCCAAACTCGAGAAAGGATTTGAACTTGGAAACAAGTAATTGTTTTCCAATTAACAAAAAAATTGATATCTCTTATTGAAATTTATAAAATTAAAATTTTAATTAGATAAATATAAGATGAAAACTTAAAAGTATTGCATATTATGTAAATAGGACAAAAAATTAACAAAACTTACATTCAAGATGGCTGGTGCCTGATAGGTGGTGCACGAGGCGGGGCTAGCAGCGGTGGCAAACCGGTGGGCCAGGTGGCTGGGTGGTGTGAGTGGTCGGGGGAGGGGGGGGAGCTGTGTGGTTAGGATTTTCTTTTTTTTTTTTAACATATTTTCTTTTTACTGTTATTTTTACCCGAAAAAAAAGAGACAAACATATATAAATAAAATTCCTCTACTAAGAATTGAACCCGCGACCTCCTATTTACGTATGAGGCTGATAACCACCAAGCCAAAAGCTCAAATATGATTTTTTGCTTACTCCTAGTTAATTTTATTTTAAAATTTAGGGGGGCTCGACCCCCCAGATTCGCCGCTGTGTGTAAATGCACATTTTAAAATGAAAAATACTGATACGTATCCAAAATGTGTATTATACGTGAATTTTACTAATATAGGGTGGTGATGGTGATGTTAGGAGGAGAGGAGGTGTCCGCTCGTTGGAGGAGGAGGGGTCTAGTGGTGATGAGGACTCTGATCGGAGACCAGAGTACTACACCGGTGGAGAGAAGATGTATATTTGTCCAAGATCCTTCTTCTTTAGCATTATTGATGACTTATGGTTGAGTTTAGTAACAAACTTCATGTTGGAATTGAATTGTGATAAAGGAGTGATCGATATATAAGCTTCACCATTCTTGAATCTTTGCACATCCGCTGAAGCTTTTAAGATAGGTGGTTATTGGACAATACCAGAGACTTATTGACTGAGAGATCATGGGTTTGAATATGAACAATCCCTAGTCTCAATGTTAATATGATTCTAGCATAAGGTACGGGATGAGTTTATATGCTATCAATGCTTCAACCCAAGGAGCTTTTGTGTGAAGAGGGTATGGAAGAGTATAAAACTAATCTTGAGTCTTTCATCCGTCAACTTAAGTTTTGTATTATATCTTAAATTTTTAGTCTGGATTTAGGGAAGCATTGAAGAAGATGGGCAGGAGTAAAGCAGTCGGCCCTGATGGAATACCCATTGAGGCATGGAAATGCACTGGAGAAGCTGGTATCAGATGGTTGACTAAATTATTCAACCAAATTCTTCAGGGGGAAAAAGATGCCTGATGATTGGCGGAAGAGCACACTAGTCCCCATCTATAAGAACAAGGGCGACATTCAGAGTTATGCCAACTATAGAGGAATCAAACTAATGAGCCACACTCTGAAGCTCTGGGAGCGGGTCATAGAAGGAAGGCTTCGCCATTAAGCAGGAGTCTCAGAAAACCAATTTGGATTCATGCTAGGTAGATCAACGATAGAAGCTATCCATCTCCTGAGGAGGTCCATATAGTACTACAGAGATAGACAAAAGGACCTTCATATGGTTTTCATTGACTTGGAGAAGACATATAATGGAGTACCGAGAGAGGTTTTATGGAGGGTCCTGGAGAGGAAAGGCATCCACGAGTCCTATATACAGGTCATCCAGGACATGTACGAAGACGGTCAAACTAGTGTACGCACTACAGAAGGGGAGACAGACGCTTTTCCCATTACAGTAGGGGTACACCAAGGATCAGCCTTGAGTCCCTTTCTGTTCATTTTGGTGATGGACGAGCTCACTAGGCACGTCCGAGGGGATGTACCTTGGTGTATGCTTTTCGCAGACGATATAGTCCTGGTGGGAGAGTCCAGAATGGAGGTGAATGAAAAAATAAAACTCTAGAGGAGGGCCTTAGAACCGAAAGGTCTAAGGCTCAGTAGATTGAAGATAGAATATATGGAACTTAAGTTCAGCACCTCTACCATGCCAAGCGCAGCAGTCTTATGGATTGGATCAGAGCACATACCTTAGAAAGTTTGCTTTAATACTTGGGTTCCATGGTACAAAAACACTGCGAAGTGGATGCAAATGTCAACAACATGATTAAAGTGAGTTGACATAAATGGAGAATGGCCTCGGTGATATTGTGTGATAGGAAGTTCCCGCTAAAGCTAAAGGGTAAATACTATAAGACGGTAGTGAGGCCAGCTACGTCATACGGGGGAGAGTGCTGGCCACTAAAGTGTCATCAAACACAAAAGATGAGAGTGGCGGAGATGAGGATGCTGAGGTGGATGTGCGGGGCACATAAGGAGGGATAGGCAGAAATGAGGTCATAAGAAGTAAATTAAGCGTCGCCCCAATAGAAGATAAGTTGATGGAGCAACAACTGCGGTGGTTTGGGCATGTTAGAAGGAGACCCACCACTACCCCTGCCAGGAGATGTGATCAACTCCGCATAATAGACGAGAAGAGAAGGAAAGGACGGCCAAAAAAGAGCTGGATAGAGATAATTTGACATGATCTCACCTATCTCAACTCAAATGAAGAGATGGCTCTAGATAGAGTTCTGTGGACGAGTAGAATAGGTGTATCCGATATAGAGGCATAGAAGCATCCGAACAATGTTGTAGTGGTTCGGGCACGTTACGTTACGATATGAGGAGACCAACCACTGCTCCAGTCTGGAGATGTAATCAGCTCTGTGCCACGCTAGGCAGGAGAGGAAGAAGCAGGCCAAAGAAGGGATGACTGCAGGCGATACGGCAGGAGCTTACCTACCTAAACCTATAGGAAGAGATGGCCTTAGATAGAGATAGAGCTAGATGGAGGACTAACATACGATTAGTAGATGTAGCAGTCTCATACCGTTGCTTACTCTGCTATACTAGTGTTCCTAGGTATAGTACCTATTAGGGTGTACCTATCCGTCTATCTGTTTACTATCTGTTTACTTGCTTATTTGCATGCCGTATGGTGCATGTTATTGCCTTAAAGTCTCCTCTAGAGCGTTATGCTTCGTATTACTCACTTTATACTTTGTCCTGCTTTTATGCATTGCTGTCCCTTTTGCTCACAGGTTACTAAGATGCGATGACGACATGTCTCTCAGGTTGGGGGTCCTCGAAAATAGCCTCTCTTCAGGTTTAACACCCTAAAGGGGGAAGGCTGCGTACATCAACCCCCCAGACCCTGCTTCTGCGGGAGCCCTTGAGGCACTGGGTTTGTTGTTGCTGTTGTTGTTGTTATGATTTAAAAGCAGTGATATGGATCTTATTTATCAGGTAGGATCAATATACCCTACTTTTGTTGTGGCAGTTAGGGTTTCGTGAGAGTGGGCTTATAAATACTTGTGATAAGGCTTTTGCCTCCTTTGGAGAGTGTGAGAACTGCCTCTTTGAGCAGAGAGAAATCTCTTGTAACCTCTATTACTAAATCTAGCTAAGCTTTCTACGTACGCCCGTGGTTTCTCCCTCATTTGAGGGTTTTCCACATCAATCTCTGTGTCTTAGTTTCTCTTTCTTCCTTTATTTTAAATTCAGATCTTGATGTGATATCTAAATCGAACCCAATTTTTGGGATATTCGCCTAGCATTAAACTTTTAGAATAGCTTTTTTTTTTACATATATTTACCTCAATGCCCAACTTGTGGTATCTGGCAGTGCTCCAGATGAAATTTCACGAGCTTTGTGTTTGATTTTGCTGAAAAAATTGGAGGAATGCGATGGATTTTGAAGTGAATAATACTCACTTTTGCCTGCTTATAATGTACTGTATGGATTTGGGTTTGTAGTAATGTCGAAACTTGGGTACAAGTAGTGATTCTGCTGCCAATTGGTCTTTGGATTTAGGGCTGAGGTGGTTGGGAGGTTGGACTTATTTTGGCCTTTTGAATTTTGATGTATAACTCAATTACTTGATTTATCACTAAAATACTGTGAAGATTTTGAAGTAAAGCACTTCAGTCTCCCATAAGAAATTCACTAGAGTATATATGTCCTTGAATATTTTGTCGTTTCTTTGCAACCAATTACACCAAAGAACTGCTATCCTAGCTGCAGTAAATAATAATTTAACGTCTTTATTCATCCCCAACTCTCTTCGGAAAGTATTTCAGTATAACTTCAGGGTACTAGAATGTAATTGATCCTAAAATTAAAATAGTGCAAGTTGCACTTGGAGTAACAAGCTAAGCTAGACTTGTTTGTGGGTGCCAGATAGATGCCTAACCCTGACCATTACGTTCTATTATAGCTCCCTTTTTTGGTCAACAACAACGCCCCACCGGGCAAATTCTATTATAGCTCGAGTAGTAGATTTATGTTGGGCTCACTGCAATATCAGCTTCAGTTCTACTAATGTGAATGCAATTGCTGGAATTCATTGAATGTGACACTCAATCAAGTGATAAATGCTCAAAATAAGGGTCTCGATTTGTTCAGGGGAAAAACTACATTCTAGAAAATGGTTTTTGATACGAGTCAAAATAGGATTGGGGGTATTAATCCAGATATTCCTGGGTCTAATCCTCGATACCACTTCTTTGGCAGCTATTTGTCCCTGTTGAGGTGGTATGCTTAGTAGATATTTGTTAGATATTTTTTACAATATATTTTAGATATTTTCTCTATATATAGGAGGGGATTAGTTAGGGTTAGAGTATGTTGAAATTAAGCGTGCTTGGGCGAGAGTAGTACCAGGGATGGGTGACCTCCTGGGAAGGCCTCACCCTCAGGTTAGGGGCACTGGAAAACAGCCTCTCTTCAGGTTAATACCCTGAAGGGGGAAGGCTGCATACATTCGCCACCCCCAGACCCTGCGTAGGCGGGAGCCCTTGAGGCACTGGGTATGTTCCTTTTAGAGTATGTTGAAATTAGTGATGTGATGTATTCTCCCAATTTCTTTATGTTTCTCCCATTTCTTCTATGTTTCCTTCCCTTTTTGATACTACTTTAATATAAATGATATCAAATTAGTCTGGTCCAATTATATATCGTAACAGTTTTCCTCTTTTTCATTGTTTGGAACGTTATTTGCTTACGGAAAAGGTTCTCCGAAATAAGAGAAAATGACTTCCCTTTCAAAATGGGGGAAGTCATAATTCTAAGTGGCCCAAAACCTTTTGTGGTAATCATCATGCAAATCTAGATCAAATCAAAATAAATCAGACCAGACTGTAGACATTTAACGTCATAATTTCAGACAACAATTAGACCAAATAATTAAAAACAACTTGGATGTTACTTTGTTATAGTTACAACGGAACAATTTTAAGGGAGTTGAATTGCATGTTATATAATATTATACAAGAAAATTATCTAGATGCCCTAATATTTTAGCATTTATTATATAGGTGTTATGATATTTTAGTAATATATAATGATGTACCCTGAAGTTTAAATTTTTTTCATTAATCAAGTATCTTTTACCAAAATTTAGTAGATTTTAAATGAAAATAACAAGCTATATGTATCCTCTATCGTAATGTCATAATTTCTTTTGTCCGAAAATGCTAACATAACACATTTTTTGATAACATATAAGTAATTTTTGTTAGAATGTGGAAAACCTTTTGATAATATGATCATAATTTATACCACGTCAGTTTTTTGGTAGAAATTAGCCAATTTTTAATAAAAATTCACCGGATTGTAACATAGTATAAACACAAGTGATAAATTTTTTTATCTTAGGACCCTTATTGTATATGACAGGGTATTTAGATGATAAATGCTTAAATTTTAAATACTTAAGAAACAATTTTTCTAATTTATGCAGCTTTAATAGTTAACTTTTTTTTGTTTTTGTTACTTATAATATGTTGTATTATTACTTATATTGTCCTATAGTAAGATATAAAATAATTGGTGAAATTTTTTTTTTAAAAACATACAAGAAGACCTTACAATAAGAATTGAATTTTCCTTTGAAACAAATAACGAAAAATCCCACTTGCAATTTGTATTTCTTTGAAAAATCTTTTCTCAAGAAAATTAATTAATAGATTTTACTTTTTTGTCAAAATAAAGGGATTCCTTTAAAAAAATGAGTAACCAATGGTGTAACTCTTCCCTGACAAATTCGAACTGCTCACGGGAAGCAGGAGAAGAGAAAATTGGCGGTTGGTTTCAGGCGAAGCCGAGGTGAGTTTACGCCTACATCTTTTCAATTCTTGATAAATTTTGATTTCTAGGGTTTATCAATTGATGGAATCTGTTGTTTTTGTGGTGAAAATTAGTTGCATTCTGGCATCAGCGTTGCGTTCCGATTTCATGGTGTTTCGCTATTTTGTCATTAGATTCAATATCTGTCCAATTTCAGAATCAAATCATCCGTTGCTCAAGTGTTTCGATGAACTGATAAGTGTGGATTTTGGTACTGCCGAGTAACTTAGAGCTTGCAGGATTTGCTACGAATATTACCAAAATATGAACTAGATGAATACATGTTCTAGATTGCAATTTTCTAGGACTTGTTACTTATTATAACTAAAGAGAATCTTCTAAGATGGATGGTTAAGAGTTAGTTACAAAGTGAAGTGTGTATAGAAGGTACTTGTATGTTGTAATGAGAGGATATGTGAATGATAACAACAATTCTTACTCTCTATTCTTCCTCTCTTCTTTCTCATTCTACCTCTTGTTCTTCTAAACTCTATCTTCTTTCTCAATTCTATCTCAAACTTCTAAGTCCTCTTTTCGATCCTAACATTTGGTATCAGAGCCAGTTTTCCTCATTCATGTGTAGATCGTAATAGCATTTGAGCAGATCTAAGAAGCAAGCTAACATTGTGGACATGCAGCAGCTTGAAAAGTCTTGGGAGGCTATTATTACAGCATCTTTGGACTCCATTAAGGAATCCATTGTGTCATCAATCAAGGAATCTGTATTAGCATCCATTCAAGAACCACTTGAACCATTATCTGCAAGAAAGACACAACACGATCAAGAATTGGTGCAAATTGATGGAAGCAAGGCTAGTGGATCAAATGCTGCGACAATGGGAACGAAAGTTGATGTTGAAGATGCATTCACGTATCATCCAGTAGCAATTACAACAATGAATCAAGTTCAATTGTGGCTTCCTGCGCCAAGGAAAGTGAAATTGATGAATCATAAAAAGTGGTGCACTCAACAAATTCAAGACAAGATCAAACAAGCAAAGTCTGAAGAGCTTCTTGGTACTGCAATACAACCGAAGGGTCCTACTGAGCCTGCACAATCTAACAGCCTTAAAAGACACTACAACTCAAGTCCCTTGGAGCAAGAGCTACACCAAAACTGTATTACAATGGTAGACCACCTGATTTCCTACTTCCTAAGCCAAGTAAAAGAGTTCTTGTAAAGATACACATGATCAAGAACACGAGAATTGGGAAGCCTAAGGTAAAGATCAAGGCAATTAATAGACTTCATACACAATCTTGGACTCAAATGACATTCAAGTGGGTGAAGGGAAGGTTAGACAAATCAATGTGGTGTGTAGTGGTAATTGTTAGACTTCAGTTCAGATCTTGGATTCATAAAACGACCAAGAAAACTGTAGGACAACTAGGTTCTGTTGTGGCTTTTGTAATTCAGCAAGGCATCAGATTCATACCCTTGTGGACAAGGGTAGTCTTTAAGGGGGAGAGAATTGTTAGGACCCAAAATATGAACTAGATGAATACATGTTCTAGATTGCAATTTTCTAGGACTTGTTACTTATTATAACTAAAGAGAATCTTCTAAGATGGATGGTTAAGAGTTAGTTACAAAGTGAAGTGTGTATATAAGGTACTCGTATGTTGTAATGAGAGGATATGTGAATGATAACAACAATTCTTACTCTCTATTCTTCCTCTCTTCTTTCTCATTCTACCTCTTGTTCTTCTAAACTCTATCTTCTTTCTCAATTCTATCTCAAACTTCTAATTCCTCTTTTCGATCCTAACACATTCTAGCATCAGCGTTGTGTTCAGATTTCATGGTGTTTCGCTATTTTGTCATTAGATTCAATATCTTTCCAATTTCAGAATCAAATCATCCGTTGCTCAAGTGTTTCGATGAACTGATCAGTGTGGATTTTGGTACTATTGAGCAACTTAGAGCTTGCAGGATTTGCTACGAATATTACCGAGGGTCATGTCTAAATTAGTCTCGAGCCTTCCCAACTGCCACAGCACCAGTGTCAAATTAGCAACGTCACGTCATCACATATCACCACATCATCAACCTAAACCCTAATTAGTTAGTATAAATAGGTGGAATATTATGCTGAGTAGTGTGTGACGTATTCTCTCTCTCCCTCCTTAATTCTTCTGTGTTTTTCCCTCCCTTCATTTATGTATTTCTCCCCTTTCTTATACTATTTTAATATAGTTTATATTTGTAAATCTCATACGAGTTCAAGTGATATTAATTTGGCCTGATTTGATTATGATTCGTAACAGGATTCGACATAGAAAACGAAATCAGTTGTGGTTACTCACATTCACTAAATTAGCTAATTAAGCGAGATAGTCAAAACCAGGAAGATTGGTTAGATTGCATTCTACGAAACTTAGTTAGTATTTGATAGCAGAAATTGGGGGAGTGGAGTAGAATAGTAGCAGGGAGAAAGAGATTCAGGTTAGCATTCATTCTTTTCATTCATTAATGAAAGGGTTATTTATGCCAAAGACCTTTATATTTTACTCATTATGTCAATTTAGTTTTTGTACTTTTAATTGTGTCAATTTAGTTTTTGTGCTTTAATTGTGTCAATTTAGTCGGTATACTAGTGATATTGTCTCATTTTGGTCCTTAGTAACACTTATGTTAAGTTGTTGATGAAATTTTTAATGGTTCCGACTACGAGTTGGGTTAAATTAAGTCAACATGTAGATTTATAGTGGATTATTTGGATCGAACATGATTGAGCCGTTAAAAATTATATCATTAACTTCACTCTAATTTGAAGATAGGACTAAATTGATATAATCTAAATTGTACAGGACTAAATTGCAATTAAAAATTGATACAGTAAGTAAAGTACAAGAATGTTTTGTGTAAATAACCAAAATAAAATTACTATGAAAATAAAACTACTTGCTAATTGGGTCATGTTTTATGCATGTGATCAATTTATTATTCTTGCAACATGTAGGCTTTTAGTTTATGAAAGAGGAGATACTATGGAGACTCTAAACTATTGAACAAATTTCAAGTGGCACTTTCAATTTCTAGGCTCTGTTTGTTTTAATGCAAAATCTTTCTGCTTCATTTCTATAATTTTTCGCATAACTTCATAGCGACAACTACAAATATGAAAAATATTCTCCCCCATTGAGGTAATTTGACTTTCATTCAACGAAAGGAGAAAACATTTTCTGTCATTGAGAGAAACATGTTTCCATGGTAATCTCACGTCTTATGTCTTAGTTTAACCACAACTTGACAAGCATGAACCTCATACAAATTTATAGAATGAAACAATTTTCTTTGGTTGGAAGGACAATACTTTTTGAAGAAAAAATTATTTTTGATTGAAATATTTTGCGAAGTAATATTTTATGTAAAATATGTATTTGTTTGAACAAAACAAAGCCTTAATTTCAAACAAAACAAAGCCTCAATTTCACTGGACGCACTCTTTAACTATTAGCTTAATTAAAGGTAGTGTTGCAATCTGTCCAAATTTGAACTCCGTCAATTGCAAAAATGTTGTGTACATTGCTTGATTAGTTTGAATTAGAGCCTCCACAACGCAGTACATGATGTTCATTTGGTTATGGTTGTTGCAAAATTAAAATGTGCGATGCAGTCTGAATAGAGAGCCTATTCTTGTAATAGCTGAAAGGGTCTATTTGATGAAATTGAAAGTAAGGATTCTAGATTCTAGGTGGTGCTTTTCCTTTGCCAATAATTGATCCCTTTATTTTCTTTTGGATTTTGTGTCTTGGGCTAATTAATCCCAGAAGGCCTAGGTTCAAGCTTGTTAACTTTTGGAAGTTCATTTATCTGCTTATAAAACAAAAAGCTTGTAGTAGTGCACCTCATATCCTCAAATTAGGATCTGTAGGCTCTAGCACTTGCGGATGCGATGTCGTAGATGTTGCATAACAGATCTCAGCAATCGTGTCTGGTTTTTTAAGGGCAAAGATGTTGCTTTTAAGCTTGCTGTTTTAAAGTCCTAGAATAGCCATGTATGTGCATTGTGGAGGTTATTATGAAAGTACCATACATAGCCTCCACTTGTGTTTACGTAAAAACTTCTCCTTCAAAATTCTATGGTTTTATTGTGTAAATCAGTTGCAATTCTTGATTTAACCGAAAATATTTTCCTCCATAGATAGGAACATGACTTCCCCTTCGAGGAGAAAGAATGCCATTTTCCTCCCCTTGATGGGAATATTTTCGGGAAATCGTACGGTTTGGACCCCCCCCACCCCCACCTTATACTTTTTTAGACCCCCTTAACCATAAATAAACCTTTTTGGACAAAAATGCCCTCCCACCTCACCCCTCCCATCCGTCCTCTCTCTCTCTCTCCCTTTCTCTCTCCTCATTTAATGCAAGGCAGGCAAAAGGACACTTTTTTGACTCTTCCTTTTCTTCATTTTTTTTTTTTCGAATTTTTTTGTCAAAAAAAAAAAATATTATTTCCAAATTTGCCCTTTCTTTTTCTTCCCTCCCAGACTTTGTTTAGGTATGTTTCAAGTAATTAGTGGTGTCTGAAATAAAATCATACACTGTGTATGATGCATTATAATGCTGTAAAGTGAACTTATTCAGGTGTATTTCAAGTAATTAGTGGTAAATGACTTATCATACACAATGTATGATAGGTTTTAATGACATAAAATCAACTTTTGCAGGTTTTTTTTAAGTAATTAGTCTGATTTCGAATCATACACTGTGTATGATGCGTTAAAATGGTGTAAAATGAACTTTTTCAGGTATGTTTCAAGTCATTAGTGGTAAATGACTTATCATACACAATGTATAATAGGTTTTAATGGCATAAAATCAACTTTTGCTGTTTTTTTTCAAGTAATTAGGGGTACAGTGGTCTGAAATCGAATCATACACTGGGTATGATGCGTTATAATGGTGTAAAATGAACTTATTCAGGTTTATTTCAATTAATTAGTGGTAAATAACTTGTCATACACAATGTATGGTAGGTTACAATGGCATAAAATCAACTTTTGCAGTTTTTTTAATGTAATTACTGTTACAGTGGTTTGAAATCGAATCATACACTGGGTATGATGCGTTTTAATGGTGTAAAATGAACTTATTCAGGTGTATTTCAAGCAATTAGCGGTAAATGACTTGTCATACACAATGTATGATAGGTTTTAATGGCATAAAATCAACTTTTGCTGTTTTTTCAAGTAATTACTGTTACAGTGGGCTGAAATCGAATCATACAATGGGTATGATGCGTTAAAATGGTTTAAAATGAACCTTTTCAGGTATGTTTCAAGTAATTAGTGGTAAATGACTTATCATACACAAATTATTATAGGTTTTAATGGCATAAAATCAACTTTTGCAGGTTTTTTCGAGTAATTACTGTTACAGTGGTCTGAAATCGAATCATACACTGTGTATGATGCGTTATAATGGTGTAAAATGAACTTATTCAGGTATGTTTCAAGTCATTAGTGGTAAATGACTTATCATACACAATGTATGTTAGGTTTTAATGGCATAAAATCAACTTTTGCAGGATTTTTCATGTATTTAGTGGTACAGTGGTATGAAAGCTAATCCTACACTGTGTATGATCCCTTAAAATGGTGTATAATGAACTTGGTCAGGTATATTTTAAGTAATTAGTGGTAAATAACTCGTCATACACAATGTATGATAGGTTGTAATGGTATAAAATCAACTTTTGCAGGTTTTTTCAAGTAATTACTGTTACAGTGGTCTGAAATTGAATCATACACTGGGTATGATGCGTTGTAATGGTGTAAAATGACCTTATTCAGGTATACTTCAAGTAATTAGTGGTAAATAACTTGTCATACACAATGTATGATAGGTTTTAATGGCATAAAATCAACTTTTGCAGGTTTTTTCATGTAATTACTGTTACAGTGGTCTGAAATAAAATCATACGCTGTGTATTATGTGTTAAAATGGTGTAAAATGAACTTATTCAGGTATATTTCAAGTAATTAGTGGTAAATAACTTATCATACACAATGCATGATAGGTTTTAATGGCATAAAATCAACTTTTGCAGGTTTTTTCAAGTATTTAGTGGTGCAGTGGTATGAAAGCTAATCATACACTGGGTATGATGCGTTATAATGGCGTAAAATGAGCTTATTCAGGTATACTTAAAGTAATTAGTGGTAAATAACTTGTCATACACAATGTATGATAGGTTTTAATGGCATAAAATCAACTTTTGCAGGTTTTTTCATGTATTTAGTGGTACAGTGGTATGAAAGCTAATCCTACGCTGTGTATTATGTGTTAAAATGGTGTAAAATGAACTTATTCAGGTATATTTCAAGTAATTAATGGTAAATAACTTGTCATACACAATGTATGATAGGTTTTATTGGCATAAAATCAACTTTTGCAGGTTTTTTCAAGTATTTAGTGGTGCAGTGGTATGAAAGCTAGTCATACACTGTGTATGATGCGTTATAATGGTGTAAAATGAACTTATTCAAGTGTATTTCTATTAATTAGTGGTAAATGACGTATCATACACAATGTATGATAGGTTTTAATGGCATAAAATCAACTTTTGCTAGGTTTTTACTGTATTTAGTAGTACAGTGGTCTGAAATCGATTCATACAATGTGTATGATGGGTTAAAATGGTTTAAAATGAACTTTTTTAGGTATGTTTCAAGTAATTAGTGGTAAATGACTTATCATACACAATGTATGATAGGTTTTATTTGCATAAAATCAACTTTTACAGGTTTTTTCAAGTATTTAGTGGTACAGTGGTATGAAAGCTAAACATACACTGTGTATGATCCTTTAAAATGGTGCAGAGTGAAATTTTTTAGGTATCTTTAAAGTAATTAGTGGTAAAGGATATATCATACACAATGTATGATAGGGTTTACTGGTATAAAATCAACTTTTGCTGGGTTTTTTAAATAATTAGTGGTACATTGGTCTGAAATAAAATCATACACTGTGTATGATGCGTTATAATAGTGTAAAATGAACTTTTTCAGGTATGTTTCAAGTCATTAGTGGTAAATGACTTATCATAATTTATGACAAGTCATTTACCACTACTTAATTGAAACATACCTGAAAAAGTTTATTTTACACCATTATTACGCATCATACACATCATAGGATTAGCTTTTATACCAATGTACCACTAAATACATGAAAAAACCAGCAAAAGTTGATTTTATGCCATTAAAACCTATCATACATTGTGTATGACAAGTTATTTACCACTAATTACTTTAAGTATACCTGAATAAGCTCATTTTACGCCATTATAACGCATCATACCCAGTGTATGATTAGCTTTCATACCACTACACCACTAAATACTTGAAAAACCTGCAAAAGTTGATGTTATGCCATTAAAACCTATCATACATTGTATATGACAAGTTATTTACCACTAATTACTTGAAATATACCTGAATAAGTTCATTTTAACACATAATACACAGCTTATGATTTTATTTCAGACCACTGTAACAGTAATTACATGAAAAAACCTGCAAAAGTTGATTTTATGCCATTAAAACATATCATACATTGTGTATGACAAATTATTTACCTCTAATTACTTGAAGTATACCTGAATAAGGTCATTTTACACCATTATAATGCATCATACCCAGTGTATGATTCGATTTCAGACCACTGTAACAGTAATTACTTGAAAAAACAGCAAAAATTGATTTTATACCATTACAACCTATCATACATTGTGTATGACAAGTTATTTACCACTAATTACTTAAAATATACCTGAACAAGTTCATTATACACCATTTTAAGGGATCATACACAGTGTAGGATTAGGTTTCATACCACTGTACCACTAAATACATGACAAAACCTGCAAAAGTTGATTTTATGCCATTAAAACCTATCATACATTGTGTATGATAAGTCATTTACCACTAATGACTTGAAACATACCTGAATAAGTTCATTTTACACCATTATAACGCATCATACACAGTGTATGATTCGATTTCAGACCACTGTAACCGTAATTACTTGAAAAAACCTGCAAAAGTTGATTTTATGCCATTAAAACCTATAATAATTTGTGTATGATAAGTCATTTACCACTAATTACTTGAAACATACCTGAAAAGGTTCATTTCAAACCATTTTAACGCATCATACCCATTGTATGATTCGATTTCAGCCCACTGTAACAGTAATTACTTGAAAAAACTAGCAAAAGTTGATTTTGTGCCATTAAAACCTATCATACATTGTGTATGACAAGTTATTTACCACTAATTGCTTGAAATACACCTGAATAAGTTCATTTTACACCATTAAAACGCATCATACCCAGTGTATGATTTGATTTCAGACCACTGTAACAGTAATTACATTAAAAAAACTGCAAAAGTTGATTTTATGCCATTGTAACCTGCCATACATTAACAAGTTATTTACCACTAATTAATTGAAATAAACCTGAATAAGTTCATTTTACACCATTATAAGGCATCATACCCAGTGTATGGTTCGATTTCAGACCACTGTACCCCTAATTACTTGAAAAAAACAGCAAAAGTTGATTTTATGCCATTAAAACCTATCATACATTGTGTATGATAAGTCATTTACCACTAATGACTTGAAACATACCTGAAAAAGTTCATTTTACACCATTATAACGCATCATACACAGTGTATGATTTTATTTCAGACCAATGTACCACTAATTATTTAAAAAAAACCAGCAAAAGTTGATTTTATACCAGTAAACCCTATCATACATTGTGTATGATATACCCTTTACCACTAATTACTTTAAAGATACCTAAAAAATTTCACTCTGCACCATTTTAAAGGATCATACACAGTGTATGTTTAGCTTTCATACCACTGTACCACTAAATACTTGAAAAAACCTGTAAAAGTTGATTTTATGCAAATAAAACCTATCATACATTGTGTATGATAAGTCATTTACCACTAATTACTTGAAACATACCTAAAAAAGTTCATTTTAAACCATTTTAACCCATCATACACATTGTATGATTCGATTTCAGACCACTGTACTACTAAATACAGTAAAAACCTAGCAAAAGTTGATTTTATGCCATTAAAACCTATCATACATTGTGTATGATACGGCATTTACCACTAATTAATAGAATACACTTGAATAAGTTCATTTTACACCATTATAACGCATCATACACAGTGTATGACTAGCTTTCATACCACTGCACCACTAAATACTTGAAAAAACCTGCAAAAGGTGATTTTATGCCATTAAAACCTATCATACATTGTGTATGACAAGTTATTTACCACTAATTACTTGACATATACCTGAATAAGTTCATTTTACACCATTTTAACACATAATACACAGCATAGGATTAGCTTTCATACCACTGTACCACTAAATACATGACAAAACCTGCAAAGGTTGATTTCATGCCATTAAAACCTATCATACATTGTGTATGACAAGTTATTTACCACTAATTACTTTAAGTATACCTGAATAAGCTCATTTTACGCCATTATAACGCATTATACCCAGTGTATGATTAGCTTTCATACCACTGCACCACTAAATACTTGAAAAAACCTGCAAAAGTTGATTTTATGCCATTAAAACCTATCATACATTGTGTATGACAAGTTATTTACCACTAATTACTTGAAATATACCTGAATAAGTTCATTTTACACTATTTTAACACATAATACACAGCGTATGATTTTGTTTCAGACCACTGTAACAGTAATTACATGAAAAAACCTGCAAAAGTTGATTTTTATTAAAAACCTATCATACATTGTGTATGACAAGTTATTTACCACTAATTACTTGAAGTATACCTGAATAAGGTCATTTTACACCATTATAACGCATCATACCCAGTGTATGATTCGATTTCAGACCACTGTAACAGTAATTACTTGAAAAAACCAGCAAAAGTTGATTTTATACCATTACAACCTATATACATTGTATATGACAAGTTATTTACCACTAATTACTTAAAATATACCTGAACAAGTTCATTATACACCATTTTATGGGATCATACACAGTATAGGCTTAGCTTTCATACCACTGTACCACTAAATACATGAAAAAACCTGCAAAAGTTGATTTTATGCCATTAAAATCTATCATACATTGTGTATGATAAGTCATTTACCACTAATGACTTGAAACATACCTGAATAAGTTCATTTTACACCATTATAACGCATCATACACAGTGTATGATTCGATTTAAGACCACTGTAACAGTAATTACTCGAAAAAACCTGCAAAAGTTGATTTTATGCCATTAAAACCTATAATAATTTGTGTATGATAAGTCATTTACCACTAATTACTTGAAACATACCTGAAAAGGTTCATTTTAAACCATTTTAACGCATCATACCCATTGTATGATTTGATTTCAGCCCACTGTAACAGTAATTACTTGAAAAAACCAGCAAAAGTTGATTTTATGCCATTAAAACCTATCATACATTGTGTATGACAAGTCATTTACCACTAATTGCTTGAAATACACCTGAATAAGTTCATTTTACACCATTAAAACGCATCATACCCAGGGTATGATTCGATTTCAGACCACTGTAACAGTAATTACATAAAAAAAACTGCAAAAGTTGATTTTATTCCATTATAACCTATCATACATTGTGTATGACAAGTTATTTACCACTAATTAATTGAAATAAACCTGAATAAGTTCATTTTACACCATTATAACGCATCATACCTAGTGTAGACCACTATACCCCTAATTACTTGAGAAAAACAGCAAAAGTTGATTTTATGCCATTAAAACCTATCATACATTGTGTATGATAAGTCATTTACCACTAATTACTTGGAATGTACCTCAACAAGTTCATTTTACACCATTTTAACGCATCATACACAGTGTATGATTCGAAATCAGACTAATTACTTAAAAAAACCTGCAAAAGTTGATTTTATGTCATTAAAACCTATCATACATTGTGTATGATAAGTCATTTACCACTAATTACTTGAAATACACCTGAATAAGTTCGCTTTACAGCATTATAATGCATCATACATAGTGTATGATTTTATTTCAGACACCACTAATTACTTGAAACACACCTAAACAAGGTCTAGGATAGAAGAAGAAGAAATGGCAAATTTGGAAATAATATTTTTTTTTTGACAAAAAAATTCGAAAAGAAAAAAAAATGAAGAAAAGGAAGACTGAAAAAAGTCAAAAAAGTGTCCTTTTGCCTGCCTTGCATTAAATGAGGAGAGAGAAAGGGAGAGAGAGAGAGGACGGATGGGGGTGGTGAGGTGGGAGGGCATTTTTGTCCAAAAAGGTCTATTTATGGTTAAGGGGGTCTAAAAAAGAATAAGGTGGGGGTGGGGGGTCCAAACCGTACGATTTCCCGAAATTTTCGGTCATATGATGTCACGTCCCATATCTCGCTTCAGCCTAAAACTTGATCAAGTGTGAATGTCATGCGAACATAGGTAATGGAATTGTTTTTCTTTGCTAAACAAATAGAAACTTTTAACCAAAGAATATTTTATTAGCAGAAATTTAGCAGTAAAAAGTTTTTTGAGAGGATAATGTTTTCCTTCAATCACATAACAACTAGTTCAAAATTCGTTAGGTAGCAATTAATATTTTACATGATGACCTTTATTTGATTCAATGATGCAACTTGTTTATGGGTACTTTGGTGGTCATGTAACTATTGGGGCCCCCTTTGGAAACATCTCTACACGATAGCAGTAGGGGTAAGGCTATGTACAGACCCGGCCTTGGCGGGAGCCCCTTTTGAGGCTTTTGGTGGTTTATTGTATAAAGGATGTGCCACATATATGCAAATTGATTTTGAATTTCTCTGCTTGGTGAACAAGCCTTACCTCTCTGCAGGTATGATGTGCGTGAAGTAGGTCAATTTTGGCGAAGATGATGTGCGCTTGGATGAGCACAAAAAGTACTCGGGTCCTGAGCCTAATGAGAAGGACCCAATCTAGTTCAAGTAAAGCAATAGTAGATTTGGCAGCTAAGGATGGTGAGCTGAGAGTCTTTTTAGTTTCTGGCGAGGTTTCGGGTGACTCCATAGGTGCACGTTTGATTGCATCATTGAAGAAGATATCACCCTTACCCATCCGTTTTGCTGGAGTAGGCGGGTGAGCTTTGTTTTTACGCTTATTTTGTTTATACTATTAGGTGTCGGATTTACAAGATCAAGCTTTGTAAAATCATTAAGGTCATTGGTATCCATAGTTAAATAAAGGATTATTTATACCAAAAGTTCTTGTACTATGTACAGTATGCCAACTTAGTCCCTGTTATGTTTATCGTGTCAATTTAGTCCTTATACAAGCTAAATTAAGGTAATTCGATTCTTGAGTAAAATTTATGATGAGTTAGTGATGGAACTTTAATGTTTTATCAGCAGAAGACTATTTTTTCTGGAAGAAGCATTTTTTCAGGTTTTAAAGGTGCGAAACCTGTTTTTGTCTTAGGGGCCTATTTGGCCAAATTGAGTCGAGAACCAAAAATATGATAAATTGGTGATGGGTCTACTGAGTAAAACAGTTTTTTGTCCACTATGCCAATTTAGTCCTTGTTCTTTTTTCTAGAACAGAAGCTTGCTCGAATAGACTCTTAGCTGTCTCTTTTTCCTTCACCTATATTTCAATTTAAGGACCAGGATTTATGTTCATGTTCAGGGCCATGATGTCCAAGCAAGGATTGCAATCACTGTTCCCCATGGAGGATATTTCTGTTATGGGAATTTGGGAGCTATTGCCTCATCTTAATAAGTTTAGAGTAAGTATTATGAACTCATTACAAACTCATATTCTCAGATTTTTTTTTTGCTTCATCTGTTCCTTCGCTGCAATGTATTCTGCTTAAAATGCTTATGTATTAAGCTCAGAAATTATTTTTAGGGTTCGAGATCCTTCGAAAATAGCCTCTCTATAAGCAGCACGTTGTAGGGATAAGGCTGTGTACATCTTATCCTCCTCAGACCCTACCTTGGTAGGAACTTCTTTGAAGCTCTGTGTTCTTGTTGTTGTATTAAGCTTACAAATGCAATTCAATTTTTTAAAGTCAAAATCGGTATGAAACACGTATCAAATTTAAGAAAATGCAAATCATTCATTGTGTCGGCTGACTCATTTTTATGGATTCATCTGCTAACTCACTGACACATTGTATCACTTGGGGGAAAGAAAAAAAAAGAAGTCTCTTACATGCAGGATTCAATTTTCTTGGTTAGTGCATCATATCAATTTTATATTCAAATGTCCTGCTTTAAAAGGTGCAGTTGATGGAATTTCAGTAATTTCATTACTATAAATGTTCGCTCTGGACTCCTAACCTTAGAAACTTTAATGAATTATCACTCCCTGCTTCGGCTTCTTGCAATTATGATCCATTCATTGAGCAATATCAGCACATTTTCATGTTCATTTTAAGTTGATCTTTGAAATGACAGGTCAGATTGAAAGAAACAGTACAAGCTGCCGTTTCTTTTAGTCCACACGTGGTCGTGACAATCGACTCAAAGGGCTTCTCTTTCCGACTGCTGAAAAAATTACGTGGTATTATGTGAAACTTATTCGAATCTTGAATTGATTGATTGCATGTTTAGATGATAGTAAGCTGTAGAAAATCAGGGAAATGCCCTTTGCAGCTACATGTAACACACAAGGTTTATGCAGTCCCGTGCATTTCCATTATGTTGCACCATCATTCTGGGCATGGAAAGGGGGTGAAGAAAGACTCAGAGGACTATCCCATTTTGTGGACCATTTATTCTGTATTCTACCATTTGAAGAAGAAGTTTGCAGAGCAAACGGGCTCGCTGCTACATTCGTGGGCCATCCCGTGTTAGAAGATATTCTGGAGCTGAATCTAGTAAGTATTTTGAATTTTCTATATCCGAAATGGATAGGATTTATTGAAGGTCCAAATAGCAACCTAAGAGGGGGGGTGAATTAGGTTCTTTAGTGATAAATAAAAATTTAAATTTATAAACCAAAAAATTAATTAAAAGCTAAACAATAAATGTTAAATGAAAAAGATAAAGATAAAAATAAAAGGGATGCACAAAGATTTTTATAGGGGTACACTTCCAAACCGGAAGCTAGTCCACTTCTCATGTGACTACTCTTAGTCACTTGAGCCTTTAACTAAGCTCGATGATCCTTTTTAAAAACAGGCTCAGGATCCAACCTTTACAACCAGTCTTTTTGTACGTAGGCTCAAGACCAACCTTTTACAACCGATCCTTTTGCAACCGTAGGCTCAGGATCCAACCTTTACAATGCAACAAATTTGAATAAAGCAATGAAAGAATTAAAACACTCAAATTCTTCACTCTTTCAAGAGTAAATTGACACTTGATCAAGCTTAGCCAAAGCTAAGGATATGCCAAAAAAGCTCAAAGATCAACAATAAGAGAACAAGTGATACTCTAATAAAAGTTTTAAACTGAACTTAAAAACAAACTTTTAAAGCGCAAGTATGTAAGAGAACTTTTATCAAAGAATGCTTAGAGAGTATTAGATGTTTTCAACCAAAGCATTCAAGCCCTATTTATAGGCAAATGAGGGCCAATAAGACGTTCAAAAAGTTGGGAAAAGGTTTTGGAAAGAAATCAAGTCAAAAGTAGCCGTTTTGAGCTTTTTCAGTCTGTGTGTCGACACACAACAACTCTTGGTGGCTACTGTAAGCTTGAGTGTCGACACATACCATCTGTGTGTCGACACTCAGCCTACCCAGGTGCATTTACACGTTTTGATCAATTTGTTTGATTGGTGGGATACTTTTATCACATTTTCTAAGTTAAAAAATTGATTGATTGATTGCTATATTTGTTCAATTTTTTGAATTTATTTCCCACTTAACTTTGATCATAAAAATGATTTGTTCCATAAATCAATCTAAATCATCACCCATTAAAATTTTGTTTTTATTTGATTTGATCATACTTTTCAAAGTACCAATCTTAAAAAATATTTTAATTGATAACCTAGATTGGTTTAATTTTGACTTGAATATTTTTCAAATAAAATTTGATAAATCAGCTTTCTAAAATATTTTTCAAAAACATTTTTGTAAGAGCATCACATATCAATATTGATACTTGAACTCAATTGATATATCCCGATCCTAAGCCCTAGACAATAAAAATAAATAACTTTAGGATGCTCGGACTCGGATCACGTTCTCTTCAATTTGGATAAATCTTCTCTTCAGCTTTTATCTCTTTTCCTCTTGATTTATCATCTTTTGGAAAGCTTCGTATCCATGATTAATCTTTATATTCCTAACTTTCTTATAAGTCACTTAAAAATAATATTAGAACAATTTAAATCTCATGACTCACTAAATGGTTGTTATCATCAAAATTACAATAATATTGGCTTTAGGGCCAACATTTATGAATCAAGTAAAGGTTGTTATGTAACTTACTAGAATTATATGAAGGATTTGAGCTAGTCTTTATGCGGTAACTTGCTATTTAACAATACTTTTGTTACGGTTTTTCTAATGCAAATATATTGCATTTGTTCGCAATAATACCCAAGATTTAGGTTCGATTTAGATATCAAAATGAGGTCTGAAAAACAAATAAGGAGTTAAGGGAGAAAAAAAAGCGAAGGCACCAGTATTTACTTAGAAAACCCTCAAAGAGAGGGAATAACCAAGAGTGGAGGTCGAGAACTTCAATAGGTTGGAAATGGAGTATTACAAGAGTTTCTTCACCCACCCCCTCTCTCTCTCTGTTTCACTCACCAAAGGGTGGAAGCCCTAAATTTTTGTATGTATATATAGCTTCACAAAAACAGAGAAACCCTAGAGAAAACAAGGGGTATAACAACTTTATTCGTAATAGAACATCCGTACATAAATATATAACAACCTGACCCCAAAGGGCCTTGTCCCTCTGCTCCACCACAGACCTCTGCTTGGAATCGAGATAAAACATTTGAACACAACACAATAATATTTTGTTGATTAGAACATTATTGTAAAATGTTTCTACATATTACAAACTGTCAAACAGTATGTCAAAGACAATGGATTTGGCATGTCTCTGCTGTGTGGTAGACGTGCAACAATGTCGGGTGCCAGTTTCTACTCTTTGTTATCTGTGTGGCTGTGGGATACAATACATAAATAGATTGTTAATGGATCTTTTTGGTCCTAATCATGGAATCAAATAAACGTCGTTGCATCAAAGTACATCTGTGACACGCTACTTCCATGCCCTGAGACCATGAATCTATGCAACCGCAGACTACAATTTGATTACATGGCCCCATTGTACATGATGTTTCTAACTATAAATTGCTGGTTCTATTTTTCCTCTGAAAGGAAACGTAGATCTTTTAGGTTCTGATATGTTGGTATCTAAATTTTAGGGAAAAGGCTCGGTTGATTGGAGGGATCAGGGCAATAGTGAAGAATTCAGAAACAAGTTTGAAATTCCTCCAGGTATGGTATTTTGACGAAAGATCCGTTACTTCATATATTATGATATTTCTAATGTATAAAAAGTCTGCTATTCTCGCCATGTTTTGCCGTAATTAGTCATTAAAAGAGCCAACTATTCCAAAAGTTTAAGCTGTTAGATGATGTCCCAAGAACGATTTTATATTCAAACATGATCCTCATTGAATATCCATTGGGTTTGAAACGTGTATAATACACACGTTTCCTCACGTGAATGCCCATTGGATCTAAAGCCGAGGCACACTATGCCTATCTGATAAAATATGCTTGAATTATATTAGGATTTTTTTAACTGAAAACCTCCTAAGGTTTAGGTGTGGTTTCAAAAAATTACCTAGATTTATAGTTTTTTTAGTGTCACTCTTTAATATTATCGCCGTTGATACTCGAGAGTTTTTGCTGACGTGGCTTTTGAAAAAAAGGAGAAAATAATTTTAAAAAAAATTTGAACTTACATTTTAAAATAAATTTAAAATATTTTAAATGTTTAAAAATGATATTTTAAATATCTAAAAAATTGAAATATCTAAAAAATTTGTAAATATTTTAAAAAATAATTTGTATATTTAAAAAAAAATATTTCTTTAAATGCCATGCCATCAAAAGCTAATGACATTGAAAAATTAGAAAATCTAGCTGGTTTTTGAAACCGGACATAAAATTTATGTGATTTTTAGTTAAAAAAACCCATTATATTAACGTCAGAGGAGGAGGTGCCTATTAGAATTTGAAGCTTGAGGCATTTTAGTCAAAAGAGACTCTAACAACGTATTAAAGAACTATCTCAAGATAAAAGCAACATTCCTAGTGCCCATGGGCTCCCGTCTAAGCAAGGTCCTGGGGGTGAATGTACGCAGCCTTCCTCCTTCAGGGTGCTACCCTGAAGAGAGGCTGTTTCCGAGTACCTCCAACCTGAGAGGTGAGGACTTCCCAGCAGGTCACCCATTCTGGTACTACTCTCGTCCAAGCACGCTTAACTTCGGAGTTCTAATGGGATCCGGTGCTTGCGTGTTGGTACCCTCTTTGGTAAAGAACTATCTCAAGATACGAAGCTGTTAATTGAAGGGCTAAAAATGGTTTTATATTCTAACTGTAGCACACTCAAACACTTCTGCTGTTGATATTCATGATTCTTTTATTGTTTTAGATGCCTATGATTCCTTTTCCTTCTTTTCCAAAGATTCTTGAAATCTATTAATCTCCATTTAACATCATGTCATTTTGTTATTTAAAGAAGCAACGTTCATTAGCCTGCTTCCCGGTAGCAGATTACAGGAGGTTACACGTATGCTCCCCATCTTCTTGAAGACGATGAACATTATGAAGGGCTCGCTTCCGAATTTGCAAAATATCGTCCACATGGCACCTAACGAGCATGTCGAGAAGTACATTACTAGGATGGTTCATCGCTGGCCGGTTCCGCTTGTTCTCATTCCTGGAGGTTCAACTCACCTTAAATACAATGCGTTCTCTGTAAGTAATCGCTCTCTTATAATAGGCGTATTGAACATGTAAAATAAGCATATAATACACCTTTAGAATTGAATTCAGGTTAGGTTATGAAAACCTTGTATAGTGCGCATATTAAACCTGTATCCATATTTGTCCATTTAAAAAGGGTGTTTATGTTGCCAATAATATGGTAAAATATGAGTTTTCTTGATGTTATCTGTTATATACACTTCTTATAAGATATATCTATATTTTTCTTGTTTAAAGAACAAATGGTTAATTGAAAATAATCGTATTTACACTTAAATTGAGTATCTATATTATATATTTACTAAATCTGTAACTTCAACTTGCAAACCATTGCTTACACCATTGTTTGATTTAATTAAAGTCCAGTTGAGGGCACAGGGGTAAGATTAAAATGGAAAAAGTTTTCCTACACGTGAATGAAAATCTCATTCCCTTCCTTTCAGAGCAGTTCATCTTCTCTTCCATGGGGGAAAGATTTTCCTTCAAGTATTATTACTAACTTTTCACACAAGAAAATTATTAAAAACGGGACGGGAAAATGATTTCTGTCAAACTAAACGGAGCCCAATTATGTCTTGTTGATGTTGAAACTTTGCAGGCAAGCGCAGCTGCACTATGTACATCAGGAACAGTTGCACTGGAGCTGCAAATTGCAAGACTGCCATGTCTCGTTGCATACCGAGCGAATATCGTTACCGAATGGTTTGTTCGTTACAAAGCAAAAGTAGCATACGTGTCCCTTCCGAATCTTCTCTTGGGTTCGCCCGTTATCCCAGAAGTTCTCTTTCGAGCATGTACTCCGACGACTTTGGCATCTTCACTCATGTAAGGTCCCTTAATGTTTTATTTCTGTTCGGTCCAACCTATATATTTTTCTGTCTTACTCATCTTCATGATTGTAAATGGTTGTATTCTATCTATGGCCAATCTTGAAGTTTTAGGGTCTCGAAGTAGATTTTGACTAGTGGAGCGTTTTTCAATAATGGAGGTGACCTATTATACATCTTAAATATTTTACTGTGTTATAATACTAATTAATATATGAGTTTTTTATATTATAAACGATGATATGCAATACAAGTAAACTCATGTTGCATTATTTTATATTTATATTAAACTTATTCTCTTAGTCTTGATCTCTTTGACAATTTAAATCATGGACAAATTTAAACATATCGATGATAATTACAGGCGACTAATTTACGACGATGTTGTGAGAGAGAAGCAGATCAATTCTTCAGAGAAAGTTATGAAGCTTCTATCTCCTCCGGCAAAAAAATTGTTGGAGAATGGCCAATGGAGTTTTTCTACTCCAAGTATGATAGCTGCATCCACCTTGTTGTATTATCGGAGGCATTGGTAAGATTATCAGGTTTTCTACCCTGGAGAACTGGGCTGTTTGAATTGGTGTAGTGGTTAGGTTGCCTGATTTCCAACCTAAAAGTCTCAAGTATACACACATACGTAAACACAGTGGAAGATCATATCTAAACATGGTGGAAGATCTAGAAAATTGTTCAGGATCTTTTGATGATGCAAGGAACAGGAAAAAAAAAAAAACTAGCATGTTTAACCACTGTTTTTGAGAAATGAATGTGACTATTGACTGGGCGGCAAAGTCTAGGTCATTTTATCCCAATTGTGGTCTATTGGTTCTCATTGTATAGCTCAAATGTGGCTTCTATTCGATGTGCTGATGTATTAGATAGAGCTTTTTTTAAGAGGCTTTCCTAGCACTTTTTCAGGGTTCATTTACCGGTACTAAGGCATTAGATCCTATTAGAACTCCGAAGTTAAGCGTGCTTGGGCGAGAGTACTACCTGGATGGGTGACCTCTTAGAAAGTCCTCGTGTTGCCAACTCTATAAGGTTGGGGATCTTCGGAAACAGCCTCTCGACAGAGTTATACCCTGAAGGGGTAAGGCTGCATACATCAACCCCCTCCTAGACTGTGCTTATGCGGGAGTCCTTGAGGCACTTGGTTTGTTGTTGTTTCCTAGCACTTTTTCCTTTTACCGTTGTTAAGAAAAGAAGACCAAATCCATACCAAAGCAGAGGTATCTGAATGCCAGAGAGGGGACTAGAATGAATACTAACAGTTTAGCCCAGTTTTGAACCAAATTATCTAGTCTAGTTCAAGCTTCGGTTTGGACCAACGCTTTAGTTCCTCAAAATTTAACACTTAACTCCCATGTTACTTTTTTTGGACCATTTTATCCCTTAAAATTGAGGGGGTTAAATGTTTAATTATATTTTTAAAAGGGAGTTTTATATTATTAAGTAAAAATTAGAGAACATTTATATTTTTTGTAATAGAATTAAGGGATTTTTTATATATATAAAAAATATAATTATTTTAATTAATTATAGTAACAATATTATAAGTTTAGAAGATAAAAAATAGTTTTAAAATTTTCATAAAAAATATTATAGATAAGATATAATATTTTGTTGATATTATAAAATCACTACTATATAATTAATTAAAATAATAATTTTTATAAATATAGAAAATTCCCTTTTTTCCTAAAAATATGAAAAAAATTCCTTTTTTTTTCAAAACATAAAATTCTACCTAAAAATAATATTAAATACTTAACTATTTTATTTTCAGGGGCAAAATGGTCAAAAAAGTTGTTTGGGGACAAAGTGATAAATTTTTAAAAGTGAAGGGGTTTAGTAAGTAGCTTTATTTGTGAGAGAAATTTTTCTGCTATTAAAGTAAAAATCAGGAGGGTTTTCTGTAATTTATCCTTTTTTTTATAGATCTTGAGAAACTAAACATTATATTTTTAAAATATTTTGTCTGATTTTTGTTCCATTTCTACAGTTTTTTAAGTTTAAGTGAAAACTAAAAATATAAACTAAAATAAGAAAAAATAATTCTTAAAACTAGTTTATAATTTTTATATAAAATTATAAACTAGAAATAGAGAGCAATATAAACATGTCCCAACAAAGTTTACAAATTAGAAAACAGAAACGTTTTTTTTTTGGTCATCCAAAAGAAATTATTAGTCTCAAATTAAAAGGAAAAAAAGGTAAGAAAATTTTGAGTAATAACATTTAGATATTAGTTTACTTTACTGCAGACCAGCTTCTCAGGCTAGGGGTTCTCAGAAACAACCTCTCTTCAGGGTAACTCCCTAGAGGGGGAAGGTTGCGTATATATACCCCCCAAGACCTTGCTTTTGTGGGAGCTCTTGGAGACATTGGGTTTTTTTTTTTTTTTTTTTTGTTATTGTAACATTTAGATAATTTTTTTTTTTTAATATTTGAATGATTTAATAAAAATTCAATACATAAAGGTACCACACGTATTAGAAAAGCTCATATATAAATTACATTATCAATAAAATTGTAAAAATGGGCAATGGTATGATATCTGATCTATTATTTCTAAGTCCCTTCCCCAATCAAAACTTTCCAACCTTTAAATTCTACAATATCATGCCCTCAACATCTTGACTTCCCTTCAAACAATTGCAAAGGACTGAGAAGGGACAGTTACAAAATAAAATAATTATATTACAAGGATTAAATATTCAAGAAACATATTCATTAACAATTAATAATTCATATACAAGAGGCATATTCATTAACCATTTATTAACAATTATAAACCAAAGAGGGTACCAACACGCCGTCACCGGATCCCATTAGAACTCCAAAGTTAAGCGTGCTTGGGCGAGAGTAGTATCAGGATGAGTGACCTCCTGGAAAGTCCTTACTCTCAGGTTGGGGGCACTGGAAAACAGCCTCTCTTCAGGTTAATACCCTGAAGGGGGGAGGCTGCGTACATCCGTCCCTCCCAGACCCTGCGTAGGCGGAAGTTCTTAAGGCACTGAGTATGTTGTTTTTTATTTATTAACAATTATACCACAATCTCTCATTTCTAATTTCTCATTCTACATTTCATATTCCTTCAAATCCATACATCGAAAACCCGAATATTGCCAATAACGTGAAATTACTAACCCCCATCCAAGGACACCAACCAAGGCGCCACCACACCGTCAACGGGAAAAATAATATCAACCAACCTCACAATTGAAGGCATTCTCAAAGGCATGAGGGGTTGGTCATTTTTTTTTTTGTTTGATGATTATACCAAAAATAATATTGAAATAATAAAAACTATGAAAAGTTATAGAAAATATACAAAACTATTGTTTGACAAAAAAATAATTATAACATGTACATAAAAACAGCATGTAACAATCTATTTATCAATTTTTATATGTGAATTACAAGTGTCTTTTTCCTCAAATCCTTCCATAATGCTAATAGAGTTCATATAGGCAAAAACTATTTACATGAAAAAGTACCAAAAAGAAATCATATCCTTCTGTACATAATAAAATAAATACCAAATAAAACTTTTCATAACAAGGCAATAATAAAAAAAAAATACAAACTCAAAACCTTTTCATATTCTTCCATACATAATAAAATAAAAACCACCAATAAAGTAATAATAAAAAATAAAAAAACTTTTCATAACCTTCCGTACAATAAAATAAAATTAAAAAAAGAACCAAAAATAAAATTTTTTAAATCCTCCATACATAATAAAATAAAAAACACTAATAAATTAATAATAAAAAATAAAAAAAACTTTTCATATCATTCCATATGTAATAAAATAAAATTAAAAAAATACCAAAAATATATGTAAGTGTACAGGATTATAAAAAAAACAAAATACTTTGAGAAAAATATTAATGAATAGAAAATTTTATAAAAAAATATAGCACATTGTAGGATATTTAGCTGAAGAACAGTGTAAAGTAAAGGGAAAAAAATTTTAAATTAAAAAAATAAAATTCCTTTAAAATTACAACCATTGTCCATTGGGAAAAAAATTAGGACATTATATAATAGTTTAGGAAAAATTTGGGACATTATAGGATATTAAGAGACAATACATTATGAGGAAAAGGAGAAGAAAAATAATATGTGAAAATGTAATTCTAAGCAAAAAATAAAAAATAAAAAATAAAAATTTGCCAATACATTACCTAAGAGGGAGAAAATTTTATGACATTATACAACAATTTAAAATTTAGAAAGATGTTGGAATTGTAACCATTATAGGATATTGTAACCATTCTTTTTTTTTTTTTTTTTTGCATGTTTTATATAGTTATGAATTCTCAAATTTTAAAAAAACAAAAATTAATTATTTGATTACTTTTTTGTTAATTTTTTTTTCTGTAGTTTATATTGTAACCATTATAAGATATAAAAGTCATTTCTTTGAAGTGAAGAAAAAAATAATATGAAAAATATACAGAAAAAAAACTAATTCTAGGATTTTTTATGGATGGTGTTTATTCCTTAAATAAAAATAGCCACAAAAAATTAATCAGTAAATTTTATATGCATCTCAAACAGACGTGTGTATTGTAATTGGAGGGTTGATATGGTCAGAGTTATTTTCCGATCAAAATTGCATTTCACATTTTTTTTTTTTTGCAAAATATTCATGGAAGTTCTGTTGCAATCCATTTCAATATCCCAACTAATACCATTAGGTGATTTTTATTCCGTTATATATAGTTGTTCATTTTTCTTACGATTATTAAATAGCCACTGCGGATACTATATGCACACTTTTTAGATTTTACCAACTTAATATTTTATTAGGCTGCTTAGATAACTTATTTAAATTTGGATTCCATAGATGAATGGAAGCAAGGAATAAGTCAAACACAAAAAATATGCTTCAAACAGATTATGGATTTATTGCTTGGGATTACACATATGTCATATGTATTTATCAGTAGTCTAATACATCCAACACATTCAAATACATATAGTAGTTGTGTATCGCACGGAGTTTTACTCGATATATATATATATATATATATATATTCTTAACTATGAATTAGAAGTGCCTCCCTCTCTCAAATTCTTTCTTAACCCCAATGGACTTCGTACAGGCAAGAAACTATTCAATTTCACTAATTCAATGAAAAATACCCAAAAAAAAAAAAAGTTTCATATCCTTCCATATATAATTAAATTAAAAACACCAAAAAATAATTAAAAAATTAAAACTAATACTATAAAATATCAAAAAAAGTAATGAAATAATTAATTTTCTTTTACAAACATTCGAAATACATAAAATCAAATTTATTTTAAAAATTTTAAAAATTCATAACTACATAAAACATGCTAAAGAAGCTATTCACATCCTGTAATTCGATAAATCAATCAAAATAAATATATAAAATAAAATAAAATATAAACACGTAAAATAAAATAATAAAAAATAATAATATAAAATACCAAAAAGTAATAAAATAATTTATTTTATTTTATAAAAATTTAAAAATTCATAACTACATGAAATTAATAATAAAATAATAAAAATATCAAAAAAATATCATTACTTCATCTATGGTAAGAAACTATTCATATCCATTGCTTCAATAAAAAAGTACCCAAGAAAACTTTTCATATCCTTCCATACATAATAAACACGTAAAATAAAATAAAATATAAGCTCATAAAATAAAATAATAAAAACTACTAATAAAAAATACCAAAAAAAACTTTTGATATATAAAATAAATGAATTAGAATAAATATATTAAATAAAATACCATTACTTCACCTAGGGTAAGAAACTATTCACGTCCATTACTTCAATGTAAAAAATTCCCACAAATTTTTTTTTTTTACATATCCTTCCATACACAATAAAATAAAATATAAGCGCATAAAATAAAATAATAAAAACTACTAATAAAAAATACCAAAAAAAACTTTTGATATATAAAATAAATGAATTAGAATAAATATATTAAATAAAATACCATTACTTCATCTAGGGTAAGAAACTATTCACATCCATTACTTCAATGCAAAAAATTCCCACAAATTTTTTTTTTTACCTATCCTTCCATACACAATAAATATGTGAAATAAAATAAAATAAAATAATGAAAAATAATAATTAAAATTAAAAAAAAAAAATTTCATGTCCTTTAATTTATATATATATAATTAATTTCCTATTACAAAAATTTAAAAATTCATAAATACATAAATAATATCATAAAATTCAAAAATTTATAAATACACAATGTATGTATAATAATATTTAAGCCATGACAAATGAAATGAAATAATTAATTTTGTTTTAAAAAATCCAAAAAATCATAAGTACATAAAATAATTTTTTTTTTAAAAACCAATTAACTCTCATTTAAGTTTCTTTAAAAAAAATTACAAGGAATCTTTCAATATTATTTCACTCAGTGCTTAAGATTTTTTAATATTATTTCACTCATTAGTATAGATATTGATTAATAATAATTGATTTTAACACGATATTAATATTGTGTGACTAAAATTCAATGAATAAATATCAAAATTATTGCAATAAACCATTAAAACCACATTTAAAAAAATATAAAATCTACTATTATATATTTTTTTTAAAATATTAAATCCCAAAATCTATCATTTTAGGAATTGAAAAACTACTATTAGGTTTTTTTTAAAAAAAATTACACGAAATTAATCACAAAAATTCATTGCATTTGCTGTCACTCATCATCAAAACGAGGAAAAGAGGCATTACCACACAATCTGCAACATTTTGCAGGCCATTCGCCATAAACGAGATCTCCTACAAGGTTAGCAATTTTCGTACACATTATTTCTTTTACTCTTTGGTAAATATATATATATATATGTGAGTATACAAGATTATAGAAAAAAAAAACAACAAAAAAAAGTATTTTGAGAGAAAATTTTAGGACATTATATGATATTTTATGAAAAATATAGCACATTATAGGACATATAGAAAGAAGAACAGAGTGAAGTATAGGGAAAAAAACAAAATATGGAAAACTATAATTTTAAGGGGGGGAGAGAAATAGTCATTTAAAATTATACCCATTGTACATAGGAAAAAAATTAAGACATTATACGATATTTTAAGAAAAATTTAGGATATTATACGATATTAGAAAACAAAACATTATGAGATGAAGGGAGAAAAAAAAATGAGAAAATGTAATTCTAAGCCAAAAAAAAATGACAATATAATCATTTGTGTGATGTGAAGGAAAAAAAATAAAATAAAAAATTATAAAGGAAAAAATTAATCCTAGATTTTTGTATGGGTAGTGTTTATTCCTTACATAAAAATAATTATAAAAATTATTTTGTTGGTTTTTAATAAAAAATTTTATTTGCTTCATTCTTTTATTTAAAAAAAGAAAAAAATAAAATTTTAATAAATAAATAAATAAATTAAAAGGGAAAATATACATTAAATGGGAAGAGCCGTTGGGTCATGCAATCAAGCCCAATTAATTTCTAACGGGCAAATGAGTTTTGATGAGCCCAATTAATTCCAACGGGTATATTGAGATTTGGTGTTAATATTTTGATAATTTGATACTCCTAATTCTATCATATAAATAGAGATTGGAATGTTGTATTTAGATATAAGAATTGATTTTAATCTTACTCACCATTTTTCCTACCATAATTCCCCTCTTTATAATTTTGGGTTAAGAGTGTTTGGATAGTGTGATTTTAGCCTCTTAGATCAGTGCAGGGTTTAAGAGTGATAGTGTTTGCTAAGCGTTATATCCTAGGGACGGCGCGCTATTATACCTATTGCATCGGATTTATCCGTAGGAGCATGGAAACCATCTTAAAGAAAGCGTGATCCATGCCTCGCTCAGCTCTACTTCATCGGTAATTCTTCATTTCCACGTAATTGATGTAATATTTTTTGCTTATTTTTCCAACATATTTTTTCTTACATAAAAAACAAAATTAATTCTTTTTTTATATAAAATAGTCCTTTAAAATAATAACCATTGTAATTTTTGGGAGAAAAATTTAGGACATTATATAACATTTTAGAATTTGGAAAGATTTGAACTTGGAAAGATAACGAATAGTTTTTTAACATGTTTTATGTAGTTATGAATTTTTAAATTTTTTAAAATAAAATTAATTATTTCATTACTTTTTGGTATTTTTTATTTTCATATTTATTTTATTTTATGTATTTATGTATGAAAGAATATGAAATTTTTTTTTGTATTTTTTTAATTCATTAAAGAATGTGAATAGTTTCTTTCCTTAGGTGGAGTGTAGAATTTTGGCAGAAACCAGTTGGGGGAATATCTAAAGAAATATATAGACAGGACATGGATTTTTTATGTTGCAACACAATGAGAGGACGAAATGAGAAACTGGATGGCTGAAACCATCACAGGCGTACAGTGGGAGGCGGAATATTTTTATAACATAAATCAAATCAGAAATTTTGAATGATAACTACCAACAAGATATTGAAATAATCGTTACATTTTATATGCGTCTCAAACAAACGGTGTATTGTAATTGGAGGGTTGATATGGTCAGAGTTGTTTTCCGATTGTTGGATTATGGTCCCATAAAATTCGATATCCACTATAGAATGTAACTGAATTATGTAAGTTCATCAGTAATAATAGGCTGGAGCGTCTTGACTAAATGAAAGGTTAAAATTGTCGGAGAATTTCTATTCGGGAAATTAGGATGTCGTTTGCCGGTTTTAGCCACCTGCCTTGTAGGCTCGTTGGAGACAAACTTGTATAATTATATCCTAATTTGGGGAATAGAAATTATAGACAATTTTATTGATTTGAAATTGGGTTTTAAAATGGGTTAAAAGATTTGGAAAATATATTGTATTTTATTTTGGGTAAATATAATATCAGGTTTGTTATTATTATCCGGTGGTTATTACTCGACCCGGTTTTTCATACCCGTTACCCGTGCCCAGCCAGCTGTACCCAAACATCAGATTGTTGCCACGTGTCCCAGTGTTGCCCATTGGATTTTGGCTTGTCACTGTTGCTTTATATAATAAGAAGTGAAGCAAAAAGAACTTTACATGGAGCAAATTACTTCACAAAGAAAAATTGAAGAGGGCAAAGAATGGTGACACCCACCATTTGGGGTTTCCAGAAAACAAAACGCAGAGAGAGAGAGAAAGGAGAAATGGAGGAGAGAGACGACTTTCTAGTGAGAGAAAGATCAAGGAGAGAGAAAGTGTGAAGTCCGAGGTAGGAGGTTGAAGATTAAGGAGAAGAAGACGGTGGTGAACCTTGGAGCTCGGGATGCTCAGTTCAAGGCGATGCATCGTCCCAAACGAGGTCTTCTTCAACGATTTCGGCTAGGGCTTGGGTCCCTAGGCTGTTCTTCGCCCGTATTCGCTTGGTGATGGCTTTCATCTTGTTCTTTCTCATTTTCTTACTTTGATTATTGTTCAGTTTTCATTTTTTGTCGTAAGACTTGATGCTCGGTCTGTGTTTGTAACCCTAACATTACTGATAGTGGATTTGACTCCTCTGAAAATGGAGGCTCGTGGACTAGGACCTCGCTGAGGTGCCGAACCACGTATATCGCGTGTTCCTTGTCGTTTTCGTTGTTTCTGGTTTAATTTTCGCATTGTTTCGTTTGTGAGTTTTTCGGTGCTTAGTGCTTGGACAAGATCCTGTTTTTTTAGTTGAGTTCGGGTCTGATTTAGGGCCCGAATTCACGACAAGTGGTATCAGAGCCTTGGTTCGGTGTCCATTGGCACGGCGAGAACGAAAAACACGAATGAAACCAGAACTAGAATGAGGGTTTAAGTTTGATTGTCTTGATTTTCAGATCTAGGATTTTCTTGAAAATTTGGGATGTTCTTTGTTTCTCAGAGAGAAATGAAAGAACCAAGAAAATGTTTACAGCAATAGGGTCTAAAATGTTTCTTGTTTTTTGTGAAATTTTTTGAGTCAAAATTTCCAAATGGGTTTTAACAAGAACACTTGTTTTGAGATGATCAATGGGCTTTTGTTTCTTCAAAAAATCAGAGTGTTATTTTTTGGCTATTGCTGTGTATGTGGTAGTATGATAAAAGTCCGAAAAAGGAAGAACATATGTGCGATATGAAAGAAAAAGGAAAATGTTTAATCACTATCAGAAATTTAGGTTTGGCTTTACAATTAGAACTGGGTGTTGGTTTAGGCGTGGGATGCTTTGTTTTGACCTGGATTGAGGACTTTTACTGCCTGTTTTGGATTTAAATAGACAGTGGGGTGTGCGTGGTAGATGTTTCTTGAGAGATATTTGGAGGACAACTATCATGGGTGTAGAACATTGGATATCCCTAAATGGTTGAGAAAACTTAGTTTTCTTTTTTGGAACTTTAGAAGTGTCTAATTGGTTAGGACCTTCTTGAAGTCCTTAGTGGTCTCTAGTCAGGTTGGACTAGTATCGGAGATGGGTCATTTGGTTTGAGCGTCAGACTGCATCTAAAGCCCTAATTTGTCTCCTACGTGGTAGTTGAGACGAGTCTTTAAGTGTCTTAGTTTTTGGGCACTCGATTAGGTGGCCTAGGTAGCATGTATTTCTCGTTGCTGTGGTTTCCTGTTGTGGAAAAGATGTTTATGCCTTTAGACTAACGATTTGTCTTGAAGTGAGAAAGCTCCAGGTGCATCTAATCGGTGGAGCGGTTCGGGGTTAATCGCTCGTGTTTGGCCTCGTGAAGGGTTGGTTGAGAATCCGGAGTAGATTCTTGTTTTGGTGGAGTGATTTCGAAGGTAAATTGCTCGAGCCTGACCCAATTGGTGGTCGGATGGGAGTCCTTGGTTTGGATTTCGTTTTGGTGTTAGTTTGAACACCCTGGCATGGTGTTGGTGCTGCTATTGTGTGGCTAACTGTGTTGTTCAGAACTTGAATTATGCGCCTTTTTTCAAAGTTCTATGTGATTGTAGTGGTTAACATGTGTTTAATGCTTGAGTTTGATTGTGAACTTGTTGGAATGGAAGCCTTGAACCTAGGATTGACAACTCTTAGGTTAGGCATGTCTAGTTGCACAATCTTGGATCCCTTGTGTGGATAGAGCATTGCATGTTTTGAGTTTAATCATGGATTAGACTTTGTATGTGAGAATTGGTGTTTCTTGCAAATGTTTGAGTGAACTAAGTGAAATAGTTGATCATTGTAAAGGGTTTAGAGAACTTGTGAGTTCTTATGGAAAATCTATGTGTGATTTATTGTCTTGGTCTTCATGTTGACGTCTAATGTATTTCCCAAGGCTACGTTGGAAACAAGTTGAACATATATTGGTACTTGTTGCTTGAAGTGATGATAGCATATCGTTTTAGAGATGAACCAGGTCTTTTACATGTTGTTTATGGACTGTTTCAAGTTGAATTTGTTGCTGTTTTGGACTGATACATGTTGGTATGCTGTCTTTAGTGCTGCTCATACTAATTTTACTGCATTTTTGGCTGATTGCTGCTGGAATACGCTATAAGCTACTGTATTTTCTGCATATTATTATGTATTTGAGCTATTTTGCTGAATTTTAGCCAAGAGTTGGGAAAACATGATATGTTTGTGTCATATGTGGACATTGTGTTGTCTTTGGAGACTTGTATGCCCTTAGGATCATTGTTTCATACCTTCTTTTCTAGTTTTGGAAAAGTGTGAGGTATAGGTCCTATGTGAACCTTGGATGGACCATTTGTTTGGTAAGGTTATGTTTAGGTACCTTATATTTTGAGTAATGGTCATTAAGTTGTTTGCTCATGTTGGGTTGTTTTTTTGGATATTGTTCATGGTGGAGTCTTGTGATGCAATGTATGAATTGATTTGGCTAACTTGAATTCTAGGTGAATTGCATGTTTAGTTTGGATTTCATGTTGATATTGTGATAGACTTGATCACCGTGATTGTGCCCATGTTGTTTTGTGAGCATGTTTGGTTTCTTGGTGTGAAACTTGCTTTTCGAAATGGCCTCTATTTTCGAAGGAGCGTTGTAAGTTAATTTCATGAGACCATGGTGGAGTTTGTTGGATTATGGTCCCATGAAATTCAATATCCACTATAGGATGTAACCGAATTATGTAAGTTCATCGGTAATAATAGGCTGGAGCGTCTTGAATAAATGAAAGGTTAAAATTGTCGGAGAATTTCTATTCGGAAAATTAGGATGTCGTTTGCCGGTTTTAGCCACCCGCCTTATGTAGGCTCGTTGGAGGCAAACTTGTATAATTATATCCTAATTTGGGGAATAGAAATTTTAGACAATTTTATTGATTTGAAATTGGGTTTTAAAATGGGTTAAAAGATTTGAAAAATATATTGTATTTTCTTTTGGGTAAAAATAATATCAGGTTTGTTATTATTACCCGGTGGTTATTACTCGACCCGGTTTCCCGTACCCGTTACCCGTGCCCAGCCAGCTGTACCCTAACATCAGATTGTTGCCACGTGTCCCAGTGTTGTCCATTGGATTTTGGCTTGTCACTGTTGCTTTATATAATAAGAAGTGAAGCAAAAAGAACTTTACATGGAGCAAATTACTTCACAAAGAAAAATTGAAGAGGGCAAAGAATGGTGAAACCCACCATTTGGGGTTTCCAGAAAACAAAACGCAGAGAGAGAGAGAGAGAAAGGAGAAATGGAGGAGAGAGATGACTTTCTAGTGAGAGAAAGATCGATGAGAGAGAAAGTGTGAAGTCCGAGGTAGGAGGTTGAAGATTAAGGAGAAGAAGACGGTGTGAACCTTGGAGCTTGGGATGCTCGGTTCAAGGCAATGCGTCATCCCAAACAAGGTCTTCTTCAATGATTCCGGCTAGGGCTTGGGTCCCTAGGCTGTTCTTCGCCCGTATTCGCTTGGTGATGGCTTTCATCTTGTTCTTTCTCGTTTTCTTACTTTGATTACTGTTCGGTTTTCGTTTTTTGTCATAAGACTTGATGCTCAGTCTATGTTTGTAACCCTAACATTACTGATAGTGGATTTGACTCCTCTGAAAACGGAGGCCCGTGGACTAGGACCTCGCTGAGGTGCCGAACCACGTTTATCGCGTGTTCCTTGTCGTTTTCGTTGTTTCTGGTTTAATTTTCGCATTGTTTCGTTTGTGAGTTTTTCGGTGCTTAGTGCTTGGACAAGATCCTGTTTTTCGAGTTGAGTTCGGGTCTGATTTAGGGCCCGAATTCACAACACCGATCAAAATTACAATTTACATTTTCTGTTTCGAAGACATTCATGGAACTTCATTTGCAATCCATTTCAATATCCCAATTGGTATCATTAGATGATGTTTATTCCGTTATATTTAGTTGTTCGTTTTTCTCTGTGACTATTAATTAAGCATTGTGGGTGCCTGCTCTTACCAAAGGATACTACATGCACACCTTTTGGATTTCACCAACTCAATATTTGGTTGAGTTATTTATATAAATTACTTAAATTTGTATTCTTTAGATTAATGGAAGCAAGGATTAAGTCAAGCATAAAAAATATGCTTCAAATAAATTTTAGATTTACTGTATGGGATTACACATATGTCATATGTATTTATCAGAGGTCTAATACATCAAACATGTACAAATACATACAGCAGCCGTGCATCGCACGGGGTTCTGCTAGTTATATATGACAATGTAATTTTGGATCTGTATTGAATCATTTATATGTAACATAAATTGAATTATTGAAAAATATGTTATTAACTCAATTTCATTTTATTCATAATTCTAAATTGATTCGAATAAATTGTATATTAATAATATAGATAATATTAAAATTAAAGTGACTATCATTTATATAAATTGTATAGAAACGACTAAAATTAAAAGATGCCTGACACAATTAATAAAATAAGTAGATCTTTGATGAATATTGTTAGGAATATACCTCAAATTATTAGGATTTATGAGGAGGAAAGCAGGGAGCTCGCCAATCGATCAGTAAGGTGTGCAGAAGCATGACGCGTCCAGAGGGTACGTCGATCGATAAGTGAAATACCGATCGATCGGGAGTCTAATTTCCACGCGGGTATATATACATAGCTAGGGTTATGTATCAAGTATTAAAGTAAGCCGCCGTCATCCTAGAGAGAGAGAGAGAGAGAGAGAGAAGTAAATTTTAATTCTTCTATTCTCAAATCAATAAAAGTCTCCATCTCCGACTGTGGTTTTCTCCCCTCTCGATTGAAGAGGGGTTTCCACGTAAATCATTGTGTTCTTGTTTTTGTTCTCTTTTATCCGTATTACTTCTCTTTTGGTCGTAATATTTGATTCGAATTAAGTACTTGGGATTCCGCATTTAAGCACAAATTGGTATCAGAGCCCTTGTTGTTTGTTTTGGTACTATGACGTCAACGATTAAATCTGAAGTAGAGAATTTTGGTGGTCAAGGGAGTTTCACTTTGTAGCAAGTCCGTATTAAAAATCTCCTCACACATAATGGCTTGAAGAAAGCATTGGATGGAAAAGAGAAGAAACCGGAGAGTTCATCCGAGGCACAATGGGAGGAGTTAGATAGAAGGAACTTACAGCTATTCATATGTGTCTTACAGATGATGTTCTGACAGAAGTCTTGGAGGTGAAACCGCTAAGGAGTTGTGGGAGAAGCTGCAAGAGATGTTCTGCTTCAAATTGATCTCCAATAAACTTGCAGTCAAGCGCCGATTATTCACGTTTCGTATGTCGGAGGGTACATCTCTTAAGAACCATATTAATGAATTTAACTCTATAATTCAAGAGTTAAAAGAATTGGATATTGCCCTTAAAGATGAAGATTAGGCCATGTTGTTATTATGTTCACTCTTTAATTCATATAAAGGCTTTGTAGAAGCATGCTAAATGGTGGTAGGCCAACTATCATAATTGATGAAGTTAAGAGGAACATAGTGAGTAAAGAACGAGTAGATAAAGAATTTTCTGACTCTGTGAATGACTTTGGTAATGGTTTTTCTTAGAGGTAAAATTAAAAATAGAGGGTCTGATGGTGGAAAGAAGTCAAGGTCTAAGTCTAGACATAAGAACCTGTCATGTAACTTTTGTCGCATGAAAGGGCACATAAAGAAAAATTGTTATAAGGTTAAGAATAAGCAGAAAGAAGATAACAGGAATGGCTATAATAGAGGTATAAGTTTGTTGAGGCTAGTATAGTTGAAGATGAGGGTGATGCTGATGATCTTTTAGTAACCGAATCCCAGGTTAGATCTAAAGATAAGTGGATCGTGGATTCAGGTTGTTCTTATCACGTTTGTCCTAATGGAGACTGGTTCACCACATACACATCAATTCAGGGTGGAGTAGTCTTGATGGGCAATGATGCCGCTTGTAAGGTTATGGGTATAGGAACAATCAGAGTTAAGATATTCGATTATACTATCAGGACACTTAGCAATGTGCGACATGTCCCAGATTTGAAAAAGAATCTTATCACTTTAGGTACCCTTGAGTCACATGGGTACAAATACACTGCAGAAGGTGGAGCTATGAGGGTCTGTAAGGGTGCGTTGATTGTGATGAAGGATAGAAGGGTAGGAACCTTGTATGAGCTTGTATGTTCTACTGTAACAGGGTCAGTGGCTGTTTCTACATCGTCTATGTTAGAATCAGATATTACCAAGATGTGGCACATGAGATTAGGTCATATGGGTGATAAGGGTCTGACAGAGCTGAGTAAGAGGGGTTTATTGTGTGGTCAGTCTACAGGGATGATGCAGTTCTGTGAGCATTGCATCTATGGGAAGCAGAAGAAAGTCATCTCCAAGCAGGCAGTGCATCAGACTAAAGGAACGCATGATTATGTTCATTCAGATTTGTGAGAACCGTCCAGAGTTGCTTCTAAAGGAGGTTTCAGGTATCTTCTAATGTTCACAGATGATTATTCGAGAAAAGTTTGGGTCTATTTTCTTAAGCAAAAAAATGAAGTTTATGAAGTCTTCATGAAGTGGAAGGCGCTGCTTGAAAAATAAATAAGGGAGCAGATAAAGAGGTTGAGGATTGACAATGGTCTTGAATTTGTTGAGCGCGATTTCATCAAATTTTGTGAGAATCAAGGCATTGTCAAGCACAGGACCTATACAGGTCGACCTTAACAGAACGGAGTGGCAAAAACGTTAAATAGGATGTTACTAGAGAAGGCTCGATGATTGCTATTCAATGCAGGCTTAGGGAGAGAATGGTGGGTAGAGGCAGTTAACATGGCATGTTACTTAGTGAACCGATCACCTCATTCATCGCTTCAGTTGAAGACTCCAGATGAGGTATGGTCTGGATCCCTTGCTGATTACTCTCATTTAAGAATTTTTGGTTGTCCTACTTATGCTTATGTGAATGATGGGAAGCTAGAGCCTAGAGCCAAGAAATGTATCTTTCATGATTATACGTCAGGTGTGAAGGAATTTCGTTTATGGATCCAAAATCTCATAAATTTCTGACTAGTAGGGATGTTACATTTGATGAGTCTGCCCTACTACATCCGCTACACTCGCCCTTCTTAGGTCGTGATTCAGGTCAGGCACATAAGCCTGATGAGAGTCAGATACAGTCAGATAGTTCAGATCAGCAGCAGGTAGTTCAAATTGAGAGTATACAGGCACCTCAAGTACAGGTTTCTGATGAGAATGGTGAAACAGAAACAGGTCAGCAGGTCGAAGAGTATACTATTGCTGGTGGAAGGCAGAAAAAATAGATTAGGCCGCCATAGAGATATGGGTATGAGGAGATAATAGCCTATGCCCTTACTACAGCTGAGACAGTGAAAGATTCTGAACTATCTACATATTCAGGGGCTGGCTAATGGCCATGCATGAAGAAATGGAGCCATTACAGAAGAACCAAACATATTAGCTAGTCAAGCCTCAAACAGAAAAGAGAGTTATAGGATGCAAATGGGTCTTCAAACGAAAAAAGGCATTCCTGGAGTGGACGATGCAAGATACAAGGCTCGGTTAGTAGCTAAAGGCGACAATCAGGTATATAGTGTTGATTTTCATGATGTTTTCTCACCTGTTGTTAGACATAGTTCCATACGAGTGATACTTGCTTTAGTAGCTATACATAATTTAGAGGTTGAGAAGTTAGATGTGAAAACTGCATTTTCGCATGGTGAGCTAGAGGAGAGTATTTACGTGCATTAGCCTGAAGGCTTCATTGTTAAGGGTAAGGAAGACCATGTTTGTATGTTGAAAAGATCTATATATGGTTTGAGGCAGTTACCTAAGCAGTGGTACAAGAGATTTGATTAGTTTATGACTAGTAATGGGTTCTTCAGGAGTAAATATGACAGTTGTGTGTACTTCAGGAAGACAGACTCTGGTTCATTCATTTATCTTCTGTTATATGTTGACGATATGTTGATTGCAGCTAAGGACATGACTGATGTTAATCGCTTGAAAACAATGTTGAAAAGCGAGTTCGAGACGAAGGACTTGGGAGTAGCCAAGAAGATACTCGGTACGGAAATCAGTGGGGACCATAAAGCAGGAAAGTTGTACTTGTCTCAGGAGAAGTATATTGAGAAGGTTCTGGATCGATTTCATATGAAGGATGCTAAGCTTGTTAGCACTCCATTGGCAGCTCATTTCAGGCTTTCAGCATTGGATTCGCCTCAGACAGAGGAGGATGTTAGGTACATGTCACAGGTTTCTTACTCTAGTACAGTTGGTAGTATTATGTATGCTATAGTATGTACTCATCCAGATATTGCTTATGCTGTTAGCAAAGTGAGTAGATATATGGCGAATCCAGGAAAGGAGCATTGGCATGCTGTTAAATGGATTCTCAAGTACTTACATAGCACTTCTGATGTTTGTTTGAAGTTTGGAAGGAGTAAATGCTGTTTAGTTCGGCATGTTGACTCAGACTACGGTGGAGACCTCGATAAGGGAAAATATACTTTTAGTTATGTGTTCTGTTTAGGTGACAGTGTTATCAGTTGGAGAGCATGTTTACAGTCAGTTATTGCATAGTTAATTACAGAGGCCGAATATATGGCAGTGATAGAAGCGTTCAAGGAAGCTGTTTGGTTAAGAGGTTTGATTAGTGAACTTAGTGTTGATGAGGGCACAGCTAGGGTTTACTGTGATAGCCAGTCTGCAATTCACTTAGCTAAAGATTAGATGGCGCATCATGACAGGTCAAAGCACATTGATGTCAAGCATTATTTTATTCGAGATATGATAGATGAGCGCAAGGTGGAGCTGAAGAAGATTGATACTGAAAATAATCTAGCAAACATGGTCACTAAAGTTCTTCCCGACAGGAAATTCAAGCATTGCTCGAACTTGGTTGGGCTCTCAGTTTCAGTTTGTTAATCTCGGTTGTGGGGTGTTATTAGAGAAGGTAGAGGTATCTTTTATTTCAGTGTTAAATTTGAGTCAAGGTAGAGGCTTGTTAAGAATATACCTCAAATTATTAGAATTTATGAGGAGGAAAGCAGGGAGCATGCCGATCAATTGGGGGAAGAAGCCGATCAATCAGAAAGGTGCGCAGAAGCATGACGTGTCCAGAGGGTACCCCAATCGATCGGGACCCCTTGATTGATCGGGAGTCTAATTTCCATGCTGGTATATATACATAGCCAGGGTTACGTATCAAGTATCCAAATTAAAGTGGGCCGCCGTCATCCTAGAGAGAGAGAGAGAGAGAGAGAGAGAAGTGAACTGTAATTCTTCTATTCTCAAATCAATAAAAGTCTCAATCTCCGCCCGTGGTTTTCTCCCCCCTCGATTGAAGAGGGCTTTTCACATAAATCATTATGTTCTTCTTTTTGTTCTCTTTTACCCGTATTACTTCTCGTTTAGTCGTAATATTTGATTCGAATTAAGTATTTGGGATTCCGCATTTCACCACAAATATAACCCAAAAATTTATTTTAAAAACCCAAAATTTCGTTAATTTATAAGAATTTATTTTTACAATTTAATTATTTATTCATCATATTATTTACGAAATTGATTCGCAAATTTATCACATTTGCAATTCCTTACATCATATTATTTACAAATTTATTAAATGGGTATGAAAGTCAATTGGCATGGGTGCCTTCTCCGTACTCATATCTGCCACCCAAATTTATATATGTACCCGCTCCATTATCTACTATGGGTATGAAAAGATACCCGTACCTGCCCCAATGAGTACAACCCATATGCGAGTATCCAACGGGTATTCATTACTCGTCCTGTACTGTCCCTAATGTGGGTACAGAAGTATTTTTAATACTATTTTTAAAAATTCAATTATATATTTTTATTAATATTGATAAATAAATTAGGTAATTACATTTGAACACATAATTTAAAATTTAAAAGTTAATTAAATAAAGAATGGAACGAATATGATGAGCATAAGGCAAGGTGGAGCGGCTATGGAGCAAGACAAAGTGGGTATACCTAGAGGTGGCCACGGGCAGGGCCTGGGCAGGGCGGCCCGGCCGGGAGGGCTCAGGTTGGCCCCTTTTTCGCCAACTTTAAAAAAATGCAAAATTTAAATAATGCAAAGTCGTTTTGTACTAAAATTATTATAATTCATTGATAATAATATGAGATACAAATGTATTTTATCCCAAGCACTAATAATGCTAAATATATGTAATAAAATAAAATATAAAATAAGTAATAGTAAACAATGGTAAATAAATAACGTAACAAATACAAATACAACGCAGTTGGAGCCTAATATTTAAAAGTGCAAATTTGTTTATCAAAAATTACAAAATAAATAATTGACATACAAAAGTGTTGATATCAGTCGCATGGGGGGGTTGCTGTGCCATCGTTTGACGTATCAGTGGTGCGGTCGTCTTCTTCATCGCTCGATGAATCCAGCCTCATTTTCTGTTGATTCCTTGCCTCAGCTAGTAGCTAATCCTTCAAGCACACGGACATCTTCAAGCTTGACGGTGATAGCTTTGCCCTCTTCGTTCCAAGCAACTTGCCACAAAGACTGAAAGCACACTCCGATGCTACTGAAGACACCGAACAACTTAGTATATCACGTGCTATGGTGGAAAGCACGGGATACTGGGCTTGGTTTGTGTTCCACCATTGTAAAAGGTCAAAATGCCGGTTGGCCGGGGTCGCGAAAATATGGAGCAACGGTGTCCGCAAATAATAATCTAGCTCGTCACATGACGTGGGGGCTACTGTGAGCATAAATTGCTCCAACAGCTTCCACTAATATGACGCGTGTGAACTACTTCCACTAGATGTGAAAGATCCTACTGCAGTAGTACTAGGATGCAGATTATTGGACGCTAATTTTCGGGAATAGTGGGAAAATAAATTGTGCAAGTCATTATCGACTTCGGCAATGAAAGTGTCGATATTGATACTAGGATTCAAATATTTGAAAAAATGTTGGCAAAACAAGTTTAAACCCCCGCGTTTACAATGAGGATCTAAAATAGTTGCTAAGCAGTATGTAAGGGGTAGTTCAGAATAATATTTAGCAAACTTTTCTTTCATTGCCTTAATCAATTCGAACAAAATGGAGTTGGATTCATTACCTATGGTCGGATAATAGTAACCTGAAAAAATGTCGTGGCCTCTTTAAACATGCAAAAAAATTTACAAATTTCATCGATTGTCTCCCAATGTATATCGTTCAGGTTGTAATCACTCCATTCTGAACGATTGTCCTGTGCGAATTCCATCAGAACATCTTTATATGGTAGAATGCGCTCTAACATTTATATCGTAGACAACCACCTAGTTTGGGAGTCTAGTTTGAATTGTTTATATTCTATGCCATGCAACCTACATAAATTTCTAAATCTTTTTTTTCTAGTGCCGGATGATTTATTAGATATTATTACGTATCTTAAGGTGTTAAGGGATGCGTTTACTAGCTTTAAACCATCCATTACCATTAAATACAAAATGTGACAAATGCAACGAAGATGGAAACACTTCCCACCTAACATGGGTCTCATGTGCCTAATTAAATGTGTAACGGATGCAGTGTTACTGGTAGCATTGTCGAACGTAATACTGAAGATATGTCACTCTATGCCCCAGTCGCGGACTGCTGACATAATCGCACCCGTAATTATCTTGGTAGTGTGGGGGTAATCTAAATAACCAAAATGAATTATTCTCTTTTGGAGGATGTAGGAGTCATCGATCCAGTGTGCCGTTATGCACATATAAGGCACACCGGGTTTCGACTTCCATGTGTCCGACGTCAACAAGAACATGCTCGTGTTCGTCGCAAAAAGTGTTAAGACCTCAGCTTTCATCCTGTGGTACTCCGTAAAAGCATCCCGCTTTACGGTGTTCCGAGAAACCCTCACAATGGCGGGGTTCACCCATTTTGGAGGTAGTCGACGAAATATTGGTCTTCGCTGACATTGAAAAGCCTTTCACCCAAAATTATATATCTAGCTAGCCCCTTTCGGTTGCCCTCTTGAGAGAACCTAAAATTAGCAAGTGCACCGGTCACTTGCTGTACTAGACGTTGTTGGCTCTTATCTGGGCATTGATCGGGGTGGCACCTAAGTATATGTCTGCTTAATGTGCCTGTCCCACTGCCAGGTTGATGGCTAAAGGACCTAGGTGGGTCACATAATTTACAAATTGCTTTATTAGTTGTCCTATTAAGGGTAAAGTAATTCCATACCCCACTAGTTGTACGCTTACTTGTACCAGTATTACTTTCAGGCTGGCTTCAGTGGTGGGCGTGGGTTTCTCATCAGTTTGTGAGTCTCCACCCCCACCATCTAACTCATGATAATATTGTTGTTGTTCAAATTTTCAATTTATGTTATCATCAGTGTATGAGGGTGATGGGCCTGGTTGTATAAAAGCTTATTTTTTGGTATTAAGTTCGACAATTTTACTCCTTTTAGGGATTCTGGGTGGCCAAGAAGAGCTAGAACTAGCACGACCGACTCCAGAGGATGATGAAGAATTGTGTGCCATATTAGTATAAGTGATTAGTATTTATAAAATGTAAGTAGTAATGCAAATTAAATAGCTAAAAATGTGAATCAAATAAAATTGCGATGCTAAAATTATCGAAACGAGAGAACAATGAAATTCGAACTTCAGGCAAACACTTTATGAACTTCGAACTTCAGAGTACAATATTGCAATTAGCAAAGTTGAAGAAGATGGAGATGATGAATGTATAGAAAGAGAAAAAAGAATTGAAGATTTGGTGAGAAAATAAGTTGGAAAGGATTATGTATTTATAGGAAAAAAATAAATTTTTTTTTTTTAATTAGACGAAGGGGGAGCAACGGCTCTCCCCCCTCCAAAAGAGCCATTGGAGCAACAGCTACCAGGCCCGACGCCCATAAAAAATGGGCCCGGCTTGGGCCCGGCCTGTTGGCCATCTCTAGATATACCTAATCTATGCCCATTATCCACCCCAATTATACCTATACTGTCCAAAACGGGGTGGAGTACCCGCTATCCGCACCATTTGTACACCAAATAATTTGACTTCGAAAATCGCGATTGCGTCTCCTCGGACTTGTAAACGCCGATCTTCTTCTTCCGGTGCGATCGAGAGAGAGAGAGAGAGAGAGAGAAGAAGAAGAAGAAGAAGAACAAGAAGAGGGACAAAGAACTCCAAAAGCTCATCGAAGTGAATTGCTTGAAAGCAGAAGAAGGAGAAGAAGAAGAAAATGGCGATGCAGAGTGGTGTCTCTTCCTCCTCCAAAGTCCTCATCCTTGTCGGTGCAGGTGCAATTCATCACTACTTCAATTCCTTCATCTATTTTGATTCTATTTTATGTATTGATGTTAGTTTAATTTCGTTGTTCTTCTGGTGGAGATGGATTCTTCTGTATATGCACGTAGTGTGAAGCAAAATATGTGATTTATGTATTGTGGAAATTAGAGGCTGAGTGGATAGAGATTAGGGGTCCTCGGAAACAGCTTCCTCTCCACCCGGAAGGGGTAAGGCTGCGTACATCACCCCTCCTAGACCCTGCTTTTTGCTGGAGCCGGGAGGCACTGGGACTGTTGTTGTTGTTGTTGTAGAGGCTGAGTGGATAGAAATTAGGGAAACAAGAGGAATACGATCATAATTGATTGTATTTTAATTTTGGTTAGATTTGATGAATGTCAAAGGAACCAACTTTCCTAAAAGTTTAACTGATAGGAGAAGGCACAAGAATGGTTTTGTATTCTGAAATGCCCCCTAATTAGGGCTTGAAGTGTGGATATGATACACTAAAAAATGTTTGAGCAAAAAAAAAGGAGTCTCACATTGGTGGGAAGGCTCAGGAAATGCCAATTTATATACTTAAGGAGCTACTTCATCCATGACCAATTGGTTGTGGGATAGAACCTCTTTTGGTATGTAACAGGATAGTGCATAGGCCCACCCCATACCTTGTGCTGGCATTATATTAATATTGAAAGTGGAGGTTGTCGGGATTCCGAATTGTGACCTCTTTGTCAAAAAGACTCTAATACCATGTTAAGGAACCAATTTTCCCAAAAGGTTAAGCTGATAGGTGAAGACTCAAGAATGATTTTGTATTCTAACAATGAAGAATATAATAGGAGACAAAAATAGAGAGAATTGAGAAGAGAAAGAAGAGGAGAAAGATAAGAGATTGGGAGACTTGTATTGTGATTATTATCACTGATATGATCATTACACAACTATTTATATTGATCCCTAGTTGTAGTAACTCACTAAATCTAACATCTTTACCCCTAATTGTGACTAATTAGTTCTAACAACCATAGCAACTACTTATCTCTTTTACTTGTATCAAGAAGGAATAGGAACTAGGGAGAATGGGAGAAAGAGAAGCATAAGCTGGTTTAGCTGGATTGATTCATTGCTAGAGATTCTAGACGAATAGCTAATGCGTCAATTGTGGTTGCTGAGGCAATGGTGGCTGGAGATGGTATTTAGTGAGTAGTCAATTTGAGTTTCAAAAGTGTCTAGGTAGAAGACAATAATGAAATTGCAATCAATGTTCTTAATGGGAACTTCGGAGCTTCGAGGTAGATTTAGAGAATTGTTCAGTATCTTATGAAAAAGCACATGAAGAAATATTAGATTCAATCATTGTTTTAAAGAAGTAAATATGGTTGTAGATTGCACTGTGAAGTATGGTCCCCATATCCCTTCTCTGGTCCAATTGTTTTCTATTGTCTTCGTGATTTGAGGGCAGTTTTTGTCGGTGAGTTCTTGTAAGCTTTGTTTCACGTTGTCCAAGCTCAAGGAGTTGGAATGTAAGATATATGGAGGAACTCAAGTCAGGTTCTATCTTGAAACAAATTGGTATTAGATTGAGTGGCCTACCATGTTTTGATATAGATCTCTGTTTTTGCCACAACTCTGTAATGGAACTTTGTTTCTTTTTCGTGCACACCCTAGTCTACTCCAATCTAACTAGTTGTACAACCATCAAAATGGATGCACCATCACTGGGGAGACTCTTGATGTATCAGATAAGACTTGGAGTCATACTGATATACTTTGTGTCTTTCACTTGCTAATTTATTTCTTTTATTAGGAGAGAGAATTAATTAACGGCGAATAATTAGATTTTATTTCATGTGCCTTCGGTTCTGGTTTCACCTTAGCAAGATATGCTTTTTGCGTTCTTGATTGTTCAGCTGGATCTTAAGTCCAGGAAGCTTATGATTGCATGAAAGATCATTAAGTATTGTTAATTTGGTCATTAATAGGTCATTTTTGTCTATTGTGTCTCTATAGGTTTGTTGTGTTTGCTTTCATGTCTGTAATCGATAGAGCTGATAGGCCTTGTTTTCCCTGTTGCTCATTAGGTTTAACTGGTTCGATTCTTTTGAAGAGTGGGCGATTGTCCGATGTGGTCTTGCAGCTCCAGGAGCTTCTGAAGGGTGTTGACGTTGCTGAAATCTCTCCAAACAAGTATGATGCTACTCTTCTTGCCGCTCAGGTAATGCTTTTTTACTTGCTCTTGTTGTGCTAGGTAAGCGATGTACTTCATAGTATGTTACAATGGGGAGTAATAGAATATTACATCAGTTACAAATCTCAGTGACAAAGCGGTCTCCAATTTGATTGTTTGTACAGATTCTTCTGGAATGAAAATGGTATATAATCTTAGAACTTGTCACAATCATCAATTGTAAAAGATCTTCCTACGAGAGTTCCATTGGGTTTGAGGTCACCATATAAGCCTTGATGGGTCTCATTTCAAAAGCAATTGCCATTAAGTGGAGTAGCCTATTAGGCTTATATGATGATCTTTTCTATATTAGAAGAACGATTTGAACTTGTTAATAGATTCACATGCGCAGTCCCTGACAATTGCTCCTTCCATTGCATGGTTGGACCATTAAGTCCTGCAGTCTAATTGAGGATTTGATCTTCAATAATTGGATCCTTTGGTAACCAAAAACATCCACGTTAGCTCAAATAAGCATTTCAAATCAACCTGTGATACCAATTTTAAAGTTTTATTGGGTTCTAAGCTTAAGCCTGGGGAGCTCCCATTTGAGGTCAGATAATAAGTCCAAGTCAAGTTCTTTCCTAAAACATGTTGTCTTTTGATACATTATCAAATATTACAGCCTTTGTGTAAATGTGATGTTCCGATGCTGACACGCTTCGATGCTGCGGACTAGCGTTTCAGGTCGGGGGTCCTCGGAAACAGCCTCCCTTCAGGGTAGCTCCTCGAAGGGGGCAGGCTGCGTACATTTACCCCCCAGACCCTGCTTAGACCAGAGCCCTTTGTGGTACTGAGTTTGTTGTTGTTGTTGTTGTGTGAATGTGATGTTTAACCAAATTTCTATGAAGCAAACAGTATAATCTTGAATACCTGGTTTATTATATAGAAAAGCAAACTGACATTGTTTTACGTTTTCCTTTTTTTTTTTTTTTTGATGAATGCATCGTACTGTATTGACATGTCTGTATGTAATGTATGGCCAAAAATATCATGCACCAATTAATTAAGTGCTTGCACCTTATTTCCTTAGATAGCATATATTACCCTTAAGTTATGAGAGACGTATTTATCTTCATTGATGTTTACTTTCAGATCCGGCAATTGGCTCAGGAGATAAAAGAGCTATCAATGTCCAATCCAGTTACCATTTTCAATGGCAGTTCAAGCTCCAGTGGTACGTGATGATGTTGTCTTTAGTTGTTTTCCCATGTAACATTCTTAATTTGCTAAGATAGTTTCTTTTTTGATTTTAGAATTAGAAGGTAGAATTGGCTGTCTTGCTTGCATCATAGTGGACGCTTTTCTTAATTTTATTTTAGAATTTGATTTTCTTGTTGGAAAGGTGCACTGTTATTTAATGATTGCTTGAATATTAGCTGGTGCATGTCAGAGTCCTCATTCATATAACTCTGTCAATGTTTGCAAATGAGGGTATTGTTTGTTTCTACAATGGTCAGAAGTGATCCTTTGGTTTCCTACTTTTCTTCTTTATTAGCGGTGTGAACTAGTGTTGAACCATAGCTTGTTAGGATTAAAGGTTGGCTCGCTAACTTCTTGATTATCTTGAGGCTTGGCAGGCCAATATTTTGCTTTGGTTGAGTTTGACTCGAAGTTCGCGAAGCCTAGAAGTTTTGAGCTGAACCTCAGGTTGTCAATGACTTGATCTTGGCTCAGCAAGCGTGAACTCGAGCTTGGCGTGTTGAGGCTCGAACGTGACTCGTTTATGCACGTTTCATACTAAAATTTAGCTTGATGTTGGCTTGTTAAGGCTCTCAAACCACAAATCTCATGCTTGACTGGGCTCATCTCTGGGTTTGGTTGTGCTAGCTTGAGTTGGCTGGAGCTCTAGATGAGCTTGACTTCCCCTTTTGATTTGCTGTTTTTGTAATGCCTGTAAAGCTCAATTTATTGTTTTGGCAACAAAATAGGTATTTGCATAAATTTCTATGGAGAGCAGCAAAATTGTCTGTGGAGAGTTGCAAACATCGATTCTAAGAGAGAAATTTTGAAATCTTCTAAATCTATATGTGCATATACTCATGTTCTTTTTCTTGTACAGGGGGTTATGGTTCTTATCTGGTGCCAGCTGCTGCTCTTGGAGCCATGGGATATTGTTACATGTGGTGGAAGGTGCGATACCCTATGGCGATTATACGAGCTGAGATCCATGATATTTAAACATGTTTTGTACTTGCAATCCCGTTTCTAATGTTATTTATATTCTCGGTGTTGTTAATCTTTGTGCGCGTGGCTCTATAAGATGTTTTTGTGTTAGGCTTATGTGGAGCCTTGTTTTGATAGGCCTTGTCAATGAAGTAGAGCATCGGACTGATCCAATTTAGGCCCATGATGTACTAGGGTTTAGAGTGAGGTGATATTTACACATTAGGTTTGTGCAAGTTATGTGAACCATTGTATCATGTACTATTCTTAAAATTGTGAAATTGCTGCATTCCACTCCATGGATGTGGGTTTAAAGCTGAACCATGTAAACTGTGGTATTCTTGCTTTACGCAATCCCCCTTTTGTGTGCTTACTATTTTGATTTAGGGTTCCAGTGTGTGTGGTTCCTCCTGGGAAAATGTCCCTTGCATGATGTTGTTTTTATTTGTCTTTGGTATGCAACTACTACAGGGACTGTCGTTCTCAGATGTCATGTTTGTGACAAAGCAAAATATGGCAAGTGCTGTTGCAAGTGTGTCAAAGCAGCTGGAGAATGTGTCTGAAGCATTGGTGGTTAGTGTGCTAAAAATTTTACGTTTGGTAATTGCAATGCGCCCATTTGACCAAGTTGTGAGAATTGCTTCTTTCATAAGCAATTTCTGTAGAAGCACTTTTGTAAAAGGTGTTTTCAATATAGGTATTTTTGTATGAAAAATTATAGTTTCTGTTTCTACTTTTGTTTTAAAGGAAAATCACTGTTTTCTTGCTTCTACTTTAAAGTAAAATACAAATCATGCCTTTATTTAAAGACATGTTTTCTTTTCTAGTCAAATACCCTTAAATCTGGAAAAAGTGCTTTTCTAGAAAAAGCTTGTCCAGACAGGTCCTATGTCTCATGATGTTTGAAGTTATTTTAGGTCAATTTTTCAATCAATGTATGCAGTCTACCAAGAGGCATCTCTCAAAAAAGCTGGAAACTTTGGATTGGAAGGTAGAAGAGCAAAAGGAGACATCTAAGCTAATATTGAATGATGTATGTGACATTTTTTGTAGCCAAGTTAGTTATACTCTGATGCATTATGTGATGGGACTATGACAACCCTATTGATCATCGAGAACAAAAGGGTATCATGGTATCTGTCTGTGGTTTTACTTGTTTGAACCCTTGAGTTTGAGCCATGGAATAAAATAAAACCATTACGTAACGGATTTTGAGTTTGTTGTTGTATGATTTGCTGTTACATACTGGTAGCTTTGTAATTTCTTTTATAATTTATATGTAATGTATTTTATTTATTAAAAATACTATTAATATTTACATGGAAAAACACCATCAAAAGATTTAAAGATTATATGATGTCTTTCAAATTAGTGCAAACACGAGGCTTAAAAACAACTTATGTTTCCGAAGATAATTTGACATGATGGCTGGGACTCGTTACATAAAGTTCACAGTATCCACCTCTTCAGTGACATTGCATCGAGATCTTGAACTGTGATTTGGTTCCATGGTTTGAGCATCAGTTATCCTTGAATATGAGCAGTTGCACCTTAGCTCGTCTGTATTCATTTTGGATAGTTGTAATCTCTGAAGATCAATTTCAGTGCCCAACTCTTTTTGGTAAAAATAAAAAGAAACTAAAGTTGGGCTCTGATACTTTGGCGGGAGCCCTTGTAGCACTATGTTTATTGTTGTTGTTGTAAAGTTGGGCTGTAAAATTGATCTTCAGAACCCAACCTGTGTTAGCTTGAATTTGGATCTTACTTTCTGTTATCCTTTGTGTTATATGCAGGTTACTGAGGTGAAGTCAAATCTTTCCGAGATCGGGTTTGACATTGAGTCTATACGCCAGATGATTTGTGGGCTGGTAAGATTCATTCTACTGAGTAAATGGTCACAGGAATCTGAACAACCGAAATGACATCAATCCAATTGCTTGTTGTCAATTTTGTTGTTAAATAACATGAGGAAATATTTTGATCAAAGAAAAAGACAAGGCACCAATCTGAATAAATTTATAGACATTAGAGACTAATGGAGTAAATAACTCTTAATTTAATCTTGTGCCTGTTATTTGTCCACAGCAAATAAGCTTGTATCTGTTTGTTGACAGGAAGGAAAGCTTGAACTACTAGAGAGCAGGCAGGTATTTTTTCTATTTTTTTAGTTCCATTATTTTCCATGTTATATGTAGGGGCGTAAGCAAGCCGAGTTCAGCCGAACAGGCTTGAGCCAAGCGTTTATCGAGCTTCCGAACCTTTAGTTGAACTTGTTTGATAGAATGTAGTTGTTACCCTTTACTTGGCTTGTTTGTCTAATCAAACCGAGCTAATTGAGTTGATCCATTATCAAACTATTTTCGAGCCATTAACGAGTTCTTATGAGCCATTAATGGCTCTTAACGAGTTTTATCACAAATATTAGCTAGTTGAGCAACCACCTGGTTGAAGTCAGCTTGTTGAACTTATCAAACCTTCTTGAACTCGGGTCAATAAGCTATCTAGCCCCCCAAAACAAACATAAACGAGCCGTAATTAATTTTGAACACAAGTAGTTCATCAAACTTTTGGTTCGTTTACACAGCTGTATAAGTGTGTGCTTATATCTCATCTTTATTTGCTTAAATGGGTGACTAATATCAAATTTTGCTGCATTAGATTATAATTAAAATGCATATATTTTGGGTAAAATGGTGCAGGACATGACTAATTCAGGTTTATGGTATCTATGCCAAGTAGCTGGAGGAATCAAAGATGGGCTCAATTCCAGACTTTTTCAGGTTATACATGCCCTTCATTTTGTGCTTTGTATATCCTCTTGAACTGATGGGACTTGCCTGATCTTTATGAAGACAACGTCTTTTAGTGTTCTTTGAGACAGATAGCTACTGGGTTAATTATCACTTAGGTGTCCCAGGTTTGACCTCAGGTTTGGGGTCCTCGGACACAGTCTCCCATCAGGGTAGTACCTTGAAGAGGGAAGGCTGCGTACCCCCAACCATCTTGCTTAGGCGGGAGCCCTTGGGGCACTGGGAATGTTGTTGTTGATTTTGTGTCCTAGGGTATGACCATTTATCATCTATGTATCTTGGCATTCAACAATGAGGTACATTGAGGTTTGAAAATCTAATCACCTAGGTATCTTACGTCGGAATTTGGTGAATTGTTTTTGGAGTCTAGCCAATTTTTGCTAGAAAATTATTTATCATCTATGTATCTTGGCATTCAACAATGAGGTACATTGAGGTTTGAAAATCTAATCACCTAGGTATCTTACGTCGGAATTTGGTGAATTGTTTTTGGAGTCTAGCCAATTTTTGCTAGAAAATGTTAATACGATGCATGATTATCATAATATATATCAACCATGTTAGTTTTTTTAGGAAGATTCAACGAATCGACAATAAAAATCATCGCATTCTAATGGAAGCTACTTATATATATTTGAAATCGTTTGTCATGTTAGCATTTTCTCACAAAATAATAATCAAATTCTAACGGAAGATACCTATAAATTGGTGGAAACATGTTTCACTTCCATATTTTTGATCAAAATTCACTGAATTTCAACAAAAGGTATGTAATTATAAAATTTTTGGATTTCTGTGTACTTGAGTGATAAAATTTTGACATTCATTGACATTTCGGTATTTCGTTATATAAATTGAAACGTCAAGTTATCTAGAGAATAAACGCTTAAATTTCAGTCACTAGTCTCTACAAAATAAACATTGTGTACTTGATGTGTAATTTCTTCGTATTTGACAGGATGTGGGGTCCAAAGTTCCAGAACCTCCTAAAATTACAATGGAGAAGAACCCCATGAAGGTTTGATTAGTCTCGTTTTTTCTATTGTTTTGTGTTGTTTTCTATTAGTAATTTTTGGTTTTTAAGAAACTAAAACTAGGTTCTCAAAAGAGTTTCTCTTTGTTTTTGGTTTTCTATTTTTAACTTTCATTCAAACTAGTCAAAAACTTAACATACAAAATCAAAATTGAAAAATAATCGTTTTTGAAACCTGGTTTTAGTTTTGAAAACCAAGAACTTGTAAACAGAAAAAGACAAACATGAATGAAGGTTTAAGAGCGCTTTCATGCTGTAATATGGAATCTTGCTCGAATTTGCCATTGGGCAAGAAACTCGAATAGTGCATCAGCGCTCCTCATGCATTCTACTTGAATAACACGACCTTTTGTTCAGTCTCGATTATCGTATCAAATAACCACTTATTCTAAAGGCACTGTCAGTATAATTTTACGCTCTCAACAGCCTAACACCATTCAACCACATTCTACAGGGTCTACAATTTATTGTCGAGTCACGTGCATTGGACAACCCGGTTATTGCCACCAAGAACGATGACGATCACCTTGAGCCAACATTCGTAAAGAGCACCTCTCACACGAAAGCTCGAATACACCGATCTTTCCCAGTCGGTCTTTCTCTAGCCCGCGACATCTTCGGATCTTAATAGTGGTATGAATTTTTTCCATGTATATCATTGGGAATTTATCATTTAGGTACCTTGAGGTTTGAGCATTTATTCTTTGTATATCCCTACATTTCTATTATGAGGTATTTTGATATTTCAAAAATTTTATTACTTAGATGCTCTATGCCAAAAATTAGTGAATTTTTGTCAAAATACGACTAATTTTCAACAGAAAAAGCTTATGTGCTGCATGATTATGACATTTATATGGGGGCTATGTTAGTGTTCTTTGAGAAAATCCATTAGATTATGAAAAAAAATTCACAAAATTCTGACAAAAAATATATATATATTGTTGAAATAATGTCATGTTGGCATTTTTTATGGCAAAAATATAAGATCATGACTAATGATGCCTATATACTGTTGTTATTAAGTTTCACGTTACCAATTTCCTTTGAAAATCCACTGAATTTGACAAATGGTACCTGATTGATTATGCTTCAGGGTACCCGAATAATAAAGTTTTTAAACCTTATTCCGCCTTATTGTATATATCAAAATGTTAGAATATCTAAGTGAGAAATGCTCAAACCTCAAACACCTAAGTGGTAAATTCCTTATATTATTTTTTCGCAATCGAGTAAATTTTTTGATACATTTATACCCCAAATTATTTCTGAAAATTCATGATTTATCCCAGCTGTGTGTACATGTAAACAAGAATCGGGGTGGTTTGCTATTATTTCTCGTTTACAGTTTTTAGTTTTTGAGAAATTGAAAATCATGTTTTGAAAATATTTTTTCTTGTTTTTGATTTTTGATTTTCAGTTTTTCCCATAATTTGTGTGGAAACTGTCAAGACGAAACCAAAAACAAGAACAAATTGTTTTTAAAACCTTGTTTATGGTTTTTAAAGAAGCTTACACTGTAAATAGAAATTGATATCAAACTTACAATTGGAAATATCAAATTGCTCCCCATCCAAAGGTAAGCATATATTTTAGAACAAATGAAGTTTATTGTCAAGTTTTGCAATAGGAGACTTGATTATCTATGTTACAGATTCCTGTACTTTTCATGTTGTGATAATATGGTATATTTTTCATTGTTTTCCAAGGTAGCTAGACTGTGTAGATCTGTTTGATCAAACGTTTTTTTTGAAAAGTGTTCTATTTAAAAATTTACTTTTTTTGGATTTAAGAGTATTTGGTCTAAAATAAAAATGTATTCTTAAATAGAAATTTTTTTTTTGGCTTTTAAGTAGAAATAAGCAAAAGTAAAACACAAAAACTAATAGACAAAAATACCTCTACTGAATAAACATTTTACGAAAGTGCTTCTGCAACTAATTTTACAAAAATATATTTTTTATTTTGAAGTTTGGCCAAATAGATTCTAAATACTGCTTGGATTATACCATAGACTTAGTGTATGTGTAAAATTTGTACGTCCTTTTCTAAATATATTTAATGACTTCTTTGTTATTATTTTCTATTTGTGTTTCTTTATTTTAAATTTGTGAAACTAAAACTCAATTTTTAATAATTGTTTTTTCCCTGACTTTTAGTTTCTTATTTTTAATTTTCATTCGATTTAGAAATGAAGACTTACAAATATAAAATTAAAGGCAAATAAAAGTTATTTTTAAAATAGAATTTTTAGTTTCTAAACACCTGAAAACTACAAACAAAAGACGATAAAGCAGCAATTCTTTTTCCATTTTTTTTAACATCACAACTCTCCTTAGTTTTTTGAAAAATGCTTTTGGAAAATATGCAATAATTAGTTACCTCATACTTATGTTAGATGTAATCAAATTATAAAAAATACAATACTAAATAATATAATTATATGATCAATAATTTTGCATCATCTCGATACTAAGATTGAGTATAATCTAAGTGTACGATGACATCCCTTTTTCTTAAAGTATGAATGACTTAGATCATTTTGATATTAAGTTGAGTTGGATTAGCTCGTCAAGTTGAAAAGTGTAACCTTAGTAATAATTTGGATCTTATTGAGTCAACTTAAAAAATTAAGTCGAGATGAGTTCGAAGACAAAGTTTTCAAGATTGGCAGGCGTAGCTTGAATCCCGATGAGATCGGTGGACAGAAAAAAGTACTCACTTGGGAAATTATGTTGCTTCATATAAGTGGTGTTTAGCAACATATCTAGGTGGTACGGGATAATTGACAAACAATCTAACACGCAATGTAGATTACATGAAACAATTATGGACACCGATATCAATGATCTAAATATCGGGAACAAGTCTTACCTCTAATGTCGAAATCAAATTACCTATGGAAGCGCATGCCAGCATGTACAGACGATATGAGATATTCAACAAATTCTTGTCCCACACAGTGTGGATCATGCCAAGCAACTGTGGACATCAATATTTAGGGTCCAAATATCGAGGAATTATGCCTTGCTCAATCACATTTAAATATATAATTGATCTAATTTTGATTAAAAAAACAAAAAAAAAAACAAAAGAAGACATACGCTAAACTGTCCATATAATATAAGATATTAACGCCCCATCTCATGCCGAAAAACAGTCAGGGATATAGATAAATTAAAGTTGATCGATAAACTTAATAAAGAGAATCTTAACTCAACGACTCGTTTGCTCGTCTAATTATCAGTTAAAAATCAAAAATATTTTCCATCCCGTGAAGTACGACAACGCAAGAGAGTATGTCCAAGGGGAGAGACAAAAATAGAAAGCAAAGTAGGATTTGACTCCAAGTCTTTCTTGTAAAGAGTCCTGGGATGTGGTCATTGACTTGCAACTATTAACTATAAATCGAAAATGGGGTCAATTCTTATGCCAATTTTATGGTACGTATGACTTCGGTATATTGAGATTTGATCTTTTATTATTTGGATATCTCAAAATTCAAATTTTTTTTTTATAGACCACCATGATTAGTATTTTATAGAGCTGGTAAAATATGACCTAACTTACTGGACCCACTATCCGATCTGATCCTAACCCGAAAAATTTTGAATTTATTAGGATCCGAACCCAAAAATAAACCAACTTGAATTTGACTCGACCAGAATTTGAGCTGACCCAAAACCCAAAATGACCTAACCTAAATTATACCCGACCTAAGTTTGTTCTAACTTGTGATGACACGAAACCTAAACCAAACCTCTCTTACAACCCAAAATTACCCAATTAGAGATTCAACTTATCATATAATCTTAATAATAGGCTAATTAAAATCATTTATAATCTTAATAATAGGCTAATTACAATCATTTATTTTATAATTTTAGTTATAATTTTTAAGGTCGAATAAATATGTTATCAAAATAACTTGATGAATCAACCTGAAATCCGAACTGACCCAAGGATGACCTGACCTGATGTTAACTTGACCTATGGTTGACCCAACCCAACGTTGACCCAACTTGAGACTGATCCAACCCAAGGTCGACCCAAACCCAAGGATAACCCAACCCAAGCCTAACCCAATCTGATTTTGACTCAACCCAAGATATACCAATGTGACATTAATCCGAACCAAACCCGATCCGACCCAATTTCCAGGTTTATTATTTGGTGAATTTTCACAAGAAAATGTTGATATGAACTGTACTATCGATAATATATAGGAATCTCTTGATCAGACAAGGTAATATCTTGATGAAAAATGCGGATGTGACACATCATTAGATACTTTTTATGAAAAATTAGTGATGTTGTGTCATGTTCTGGTAATTTTTTTCCGAAAATGATGGCATTACATACATATTGTCAAAATCATATGCCATATCATTTTTTTCTCGCAAAAGTCTAATAGATGTTAAGAATCAAATTAGAATTTGATACTTAACCAAAGAGGATAGAGTTAAGATGAGAGAAAGAAGGGAAGGAGATGAGAATTAGAGGCAAATATCAAAGATATTTTCAGTAATTTGTTATTGGATGATTCCTTCTTACATCATACTAGCTTCTTATAGTAAATTGCAATGCTAAAAACATGCTTACAACTTGCCGGACACATCATCAAACATTAACTAACTTTCCCGCCTAATTGAACTATGAACTAGAGTTTCCCACCAAAATATATTAAGCTAATTACATGCTCGGGTCATGACAATTCCCTCCCCTTCAATTCATTCTTGTCTCAAGAATGGAAGGAAGGGAATTGGGATTTGATAAAGTTGGAATTTTCCCACATAGCTTGTGCAGAACCTAAATTGGTCCATTTGATCAGAACTTGCCGTGTAGTGATACCCTGCTGCTGTACTACCCGACTGCTAAGGATGACTTCAAGTTCAAGGATCAGTTGTCCATCAGTACCTGCTTGCAAGCTTGTTGCTGTCCCTTTCTTGGTACTTCCAACTCCATCTGACTTGGTGGTGATCTGTTTCTTCAACAAGGATACATGAAAAACAGGATGAACCAAGTAGTCCGGGGGAAGCTCCAATTTCTATGCTACCTTGCCAATTCGCTCCAAGATCTTGTAAGGACCATAGAACCTGGCAGATAGCTTGATGTTCTTGCAGATTGCTACCGAACTCTGTCTGTATGGCTGTAGTTTAAGATAGACCATATCTCCTACATTGAAGCTCCTACCAGTTCTCTTCTTATCAGCGTAAAATTTCATCCTAGCTTGAGCCAATTGCAAGTTGTCCTTGAGCTGACGAACCAGCTGAATCCTTTGCTGAAGTAAGTCATTAACTCCTTGCACATGAGAGACCATACCTTGATTGAACAAGGGTGAAGGAGGATCTTGCCCATAAAGGGCCTTAAAGGGAGTAGTCCCCAAGGAACTATGAGAGTGGGTGTTATACCAGTACTCCGCAAGAGAGAGCCATTTGTGCCATTGTTTGGGATGTAAGAATGTCATGCCACGCAGATACTGCTCCACACTCTAATTTACTCTCTCGGTTTTCCCATCCGGCTGTGGATGATAAGAGGAGCTCAAGGCCAATGTAGTGCCCAACAAAAGGAGCAACTCACACCAAAAGCTGCTGGTGAACAACTTGTCTCTGTCTGATACAATTGTCTGAGGGAGGCCATGGAGTTTGTAGATGTGGTCTAAAGAACAACCGAGCAAGTTTTTCTGATGTAATGGGATGATGAAGAGCAATGAAGTGGCCATATTGAGTAAAACGATCAATGACCACCCAAATAATTTCCTTTCCCTCAGATTTTGGTAGTCCCTCGATGAAATCCATGCTAATGTGGGTCCAAGAGCCCTTAGGAACTGGAAGAGGCTGCAGCAACCCTTTGTAAGGCGTGTGCTCAACCTTTATCTGTTGGCAAATCTGATACTGATCCACAAAATCTTGAACTTGCTTCTTAAGCTTGGGCCAGTAGAAATACTGCTTGACCCTCTGATATAAGCCTTCCCTACCTGAGTGACCACCCCATGGGGAGTCATGAGACGCAGCAATAATCTGTTCTCTTAGTGTGCTGTCATTGCCCACATAAATCCTGCCGTTAACCCTGATTATGCCTCCATTGACAGAAATGTTGGAGTCAGGATCTGCAGGAGAGGACCTGATGCAGTGGGGAACAATGCAAGCTTTAGGAAATTCATCATTCTCGTAAGACTTGATCACTTCTGTCATCCAAAGGGGAATTATTTCAGTGACTGCAGCACACTGAGCTGCATCTACTTTTTCTGCTGCTTCTGCCTCAGTACATCTGGAGAGGGCATCGGCCACAATGTTTTCAGCACCCTTCTGGTACTCAATGGTGTATTCTAACCCCAGCATTCTCATCAAGCCTTTTCGTTGGACCCTTGTGGTGATCCTTTGCTCCAGCAGATATTTGAGGCTTTGGTGGTCTGTTTCCCCTTCACCTCTGCGCCTAACTGTCCATTTTCTGATCCAGCTGCTGGACATTCTGGAGCATACTTTGCATCATCTGCATAACCTGATCCAGCTGTATTCCTTGGGAATTACCTCCCTCTGCTCCTGCAACAACAGCATAGGTAGGAGCTCCACCCGAAGTATTTCCAGGCACCACATTAGGTACAACATTAGTGGCATTGTTAGCTGCATTGGATCAAGTGGTAGGAGGCATTTTCGATCTTTTCTTCCTTGCCAGACTTGATTCAATGCAAATAATAGGATTGGAGTGATGCAATCTGATCAAATTTGCCTAGCACTAGGCTCTGATACCAAATGTTAAGAATCAAATTAGAATTTGATACTTAACCAAAGAGGATAGAGTTAAGATGAGAGAAAGAAGGGAAGGAGATGAGAATTAGAGGCAAATATCAAAGATATTTTGAATAATTTGTTATTGGATGATTCCTTCTTACATCATACTAGCTTCTTATAGTAAATTGCAATGCTAAAAACATGCTTACAACTTGCCGGACACATCATCAAACATTAACTAACTTTCCCGCCTAATTGAACTATGAACTAGAGTTTCCCGCCAAAACATATTAAGCTAATTACATGCTCGGGTCATGACAATAGACTCCGATAAAAATCACCAAATCTTAGCAGAGGGTACCTGAAGTGATTTTAAAGTATGTTTTAAAACCGTCTACCCGCAAGCGTACGAGATCATCGTAGCTAAATCGGGTATACGGGTCCTATCCTCAGGGAATCGGAGTTAAGTTGGATTTTGTTATTAACGAGCGGTTGAAATCGAGTTTTGGGTTGGTTTAAATGATTTGTTAACTAAAATAGCAAAACTGACGATAAACTAAAATTGTCAATACAATTGAGGTTAGTTTAGGAAGTGAATTTACGGTAGCTTAACACATATCCGTCATTATATTTTACTTAGGATGTTGATTTGAAGGACTTAGGCTACAAGCTCTAAGCCAAGGTTAATATATAAATTAGGACTTAGGGTAATGAACTAGTCTAAAGGCATAACCTATCTTAGCACCCTAAGTGTAGCATAGGTTATCTCATTAATACTACTTAATTCTTTGTTACTCCTAATTCAATATTAATTTATATAAAAGATTGGGTTCAGGGTTGGGTACAACCCCAATCCTGACCACGCGTGAAATCCTGTTATGTTATAATCTAGGCTACAAGCACAAGACTAATCTCTGCAAAGTTGGAGATCTAGTCATGGCTACAAGCACACATACAAAAATATCCAACAATCATGAAGAACTTCCCACAGGGGTGCGAATATAATATAACTAAACCAATCGTCAAAAGTATAATATAAATCTGGGATACGGGCGGCTATCCGCCCTTCATCCCTAAACTAAAAGAGTCTACTCCTCTATTAGAGTTTTATACATCATTACATCTAAAAAAAAGAGAAAACAATGAATAAACAACTAGGAATTGAAAACTCCCTCAATTGACGTTGACGTTGATCCTTGCTTTGATCCTTCCGGCACTCCGACCACCTGCGCTTCGGCACTCCGACCACCTGCGCTTCGGCGTTTGAGAACCCCTTGGATCTTGTAGCGGCTTTGGGAGGAGAGGAGGAGAGGAGGTGTAGCAAAAGATGTGAAATTAGGTGTCCCCCTCCATATTTATCCATGGGGCGTGCTTTAGGGTTGGTCCCGTGCCATTCCCAATCGATCGGTGGTCAAACCGATCGATCAGCGCCTCCCTTAGCAGCTTGCGCAGTTAACTTAAAACAAGCGTAACTTTTGATCCATAATGAGTTATGAGCCAAATTATGTACCAAATCGAAAGTATCGAAGAGATCTACATGAACCGAGTGGTTTTATAAGTATATTAGCAAAATATTGGGTCATAAATACCCTTTTTTAGCCTTTTACTCGTTTTAAGCTCGACCGATTGCCAAAATGCATGGTCAATCAATCCACGCGCCCAAGGAAAGACTCTTTTTGATCGAATCTTGACCCGATGGGTACTTATTTTGCACACGTGGTCGGGTTTCTCAAAGTACTCTTCAGTTATGCCTCGATTACGCTTGAATCTTCCACTTTTCAGCCTTTGTTTGGTCCATTGCGCTCTAAGCCAAAATGTACCTAGATTACAACAAAAACACACATGTAGAGGCCGAATATATGGCAAGAATGGGAAATAAAATATGTAAAAATCAAGTGCATCAGTACCCAAATGAAAACATTTAAACCCTGTGGTATAGTATATATTGAAATGTCATAATCTCTAATAATAAATGCTCAAATCTAAAGATATTCAAGTGATAAGTTCCTGACAAGCTTCATCTCAAATAAATTTTATCTGGCTTGAGAAGCTAAAGTTGAAATACAACATCCATGTATAAGATAAGTCAGGTTTTATTCCAAAACCTATTGATATTAAATAGATTATTCTATGAGATAGCCTTATATACTGTGTCAAGAAACCAACTGTCTTATTAGACTTAGCTATTCGTGAATCCATTGATTTTATATTCTAACATGTCAGCTCTCATGCAAATATTCATCAGACTTTAAGTCTAGATAGCCCACATGATTACCTGGTACGCTCTGTTAGAAATTATATTTAATACGAAGAACGGGGGCCCTTGGGAACTGAAATTCCTGATTTCTCGGTCAAAGAAGCTCTAATGCTATATTGAGTTACCAATTATTTCAAAAGTTTAAACTATTAGTCAAATAAACTATAAGAATTATTTTATCCTCTAACAAATTGACTTCTTTTTTACTGTGCTTACGTGCACGGTATGCAACTATTTGACTATCTGTGTAGAGACCTTATTATATGCTCACTGTATAAGTTTGGGCTCGATGTGGGTCCAAATGGAACCCGATATTTCTGGCTCTGTTGCGCATATCGAGGTCTGTATATGGTTATAAACATTCACCTTACTTGAGAGAGCGAAATTATCTTGTATTCTTTCTTAAAAAGACAACAAAAATCTTTACAACTCCATTTATACCGGTACAATTACCCAAATCATATAAATCTTGCATTTTTTTCTTTTATATTTTCCATTATTCTTTTATTTCATTTTCCTGACTGTGACAAACTTCTGTTGCCTATAAAAAGGCAGCTAGTAGTGTTGCATCTCTTGCCCATCAAACAAAACATACATAAAAAATACAATGGCTTCCAAAGTTTTTGTGTTCTTCATTAATCTCATTTTTATCGTTTGCTTGGTCTCGGTGACAGCTTCGAGGAACTCAGTTGATACTCGTCCTTTTAAGAAAAACAATTGAGTAAAATCGTTTTTATTTTTTATGAATATTTTTAGGGATTATTTATGTTATTAGTCCTGATACTTTGTTTATTCTTTCAGTTTAGTTCATATAGAATTGAAATTCTTTTAATCAAGTCCAATGTTAAAATTAGTATTAATTTTAGGCTAAAATTATAACAGATTTACTCTTTCTAAACATTGATGTCTACTGGAACTCCCCTTTACACAAAAAGTATAAGTAATTTAACTGCTGATAAATACTAATTTTTTTTTTGGTCATAAATTAATATTAAATTTGATTGAAACAATTTCAGTTATACCAGGGCTAAATTGGCAAAATGAAAGTAGAATAACATAATTGATAAAAAAAAAAAAAGCGAAATAAATGGGCTAATGAAGTAAATAACTAAGATTTTTATTTTATATTTAATTTATATATTTAATATATATAACAAAATGTTAGTGGTTGGGTGGAAGTTATATATAACGATAAAACTCCTTTTTTATTTACAAATTAAGGAGGAAAAATATTACTTAGGTATCCTAAGATTTGACCATTTATTATTTGCCTTTCAAAATATACGATGGGTATCTTGAGGTTTAAAAACTTTATCACTTAGGTATCCTCAACTTTAAAATTTTATCAATTAGTTACCTTTCTTTAAAGTTTTGATTGATTTCATTGAAAATGTTATAGTGAAACATTATTTTGATAATATATAAGCATATACATTAGAATTTGAGTTCCAATATGACACTCAATTTTTGTATTATATAGGTAGTTTACATCAAACTTTAATGAATTTTTTGTCATAATTCATTTAATTCGCCGAAAATAATAACATGGCTCTAGTTCTCACAAAAACTTATCAAATTCCGACATAGAATATCTAAATAATAAGGTATTCAAACCTCAGAGTATCTCTTTGTATATATTGTAACATCAGGATACTTAGGTTATAAATGTTCAAACCACAGGATTATTAAGCAATAATTTCCTAATAATATATATATATATATATATATATATAAACATTTAATATATAGAAATTCTATATGTTAGAATACAAAGTATAAACGTTTAAAAATTTTATCATAGAGGTACCTTTATGTTGGAATTTAATGAACTTCTACATGAAGTTGTCAAAATTTCACAAGAAATTGTTGACAGGGCATCTAATTATGATAATCTATCATGTTGATTGTGAAAAAAATTTGACGGATTTTAATGGAAGATATCTACATATTATTGAAATCACGTATTATATCAGCATTTTCTTGTAAGAGAATCATTAATTAGATTTGATGGGCCTCAAGGTATACATCTAATGATAAAATGGTAATGCAACTGAATCCCATTGGAACTTTGAAGTTAAGCGTGTCTGGGCGAAAATAGTACCAGGATGGGTGACTTCCTGGGAAGTCCTCGTGTTGCCAACCCTATAAGATTAGGGGTCTTCGGAAACAGTCTCTCGGCAGGGTTACACCCTGAAGGGCTAAGGTTGCGTACATCTACCCCTCCTAGACCTCACTTATGAGGGAGCCCTTGAGACACTGGATCTGTTATTGTATATGTAAAGAAAACTTAAACAAATCTAGTATACTCTGATACAAATTTGTTAGGAATAAAACTTAATGCGGAAGCGTAAACCCTGATAACTTGATTCGATTCAAATAATATGACTCACACAAAACGAGAAGTAAACAAATATGGAGAAAGAAAGAACAAAACAAGAACACACAATATTTACGTGGAAACCCCTCTACAATCGAGAGGGAAGAAAACCACGGGCGGAGATGGAGATTCTTTATTAACTGAACGGAAGAATTACAGCGACACTTCCCAAACGAGATATATGGAAGAATTACAATCACTCCCTCTGAACTCTCGTAGCATTCGAATATCTTGGAGGAATTACGAAATCACCTCTTTTTTTTCATGGCGGCTCACCACACTTTGATTGGATCTAAATTGGAGAAAAAACTCTCTCTACAAAAATCGAAACCCTAAGCCCTTATTTATAGAAAATAATTAGGGCCGCCGGAAAATGACTCCCCATCGATCGGGAGGGTCCCGATTGATCGGTGTCCCGATCGATCGGACAATGTCGATCGATCGACCCCTTCACGGCCAAAATCCCGAATCTTTCCTTAAATCACCCAATCGATCGGTTTCTCTCCCGATCGATCGGTGACCCCGCGGCAGCCCCATATAAATAAAACAAGTAATTTGAGACATAACCTAACAAATCTCCACCTTTGCTCAAATTACATACAAAAAAGAATTTCCTCCACGTTCTCCACAAAACTCCCCCACGGGGTTAACACAACGAAGTACGAAACCTAACCGTGCGAAGCTTGAACTTCCTGTTAGGTAGAAACTGAGTGAACATATCTGAGAGGTTATCAGTAATGCCAATCTTCTTATCTGAATTGGCTCTTGACACATCAACTGAAACAGCCACCCGCTGCTGAACTGTGTTACTAAACTGAACTCCCTCTGGCTTACTCACCTGACCTGAATCACAAACAACTGATGACATCTTCTGTGGAGATAGCAATAATGAAGACTCACCAAACGTGACACGTCTACTCGTCAGGAATTGTTTGAAGCGAAAACCTTTCTACTTCCCATAAAGCCCTTGTTCACATACCAGCAATTCTCTGGACTGACCACGCAAAGAGCCCCTTACACTGTGCTCAGACAGACTCCTATCACCTGAACGATCCAATCTCAAACGTCCTAAATTTGTGATCTCTGGTTCTATCAACAACAAGGATGATGAAGATACTGCAACAAATCTAACAACTGTGGAACCGACAAGATCATACAACGTACCTAGCCTTCTGCCCTTCATAACTGTCAATGCACCCTTAGCGACCCTCAAAACTCCACCTTCAGCTGTGTACCTATACCCTTTAGACTCAAGAGTACCTAAAGAGATGAGATTCTTCTTCAAATCAGGGACATGACGAATATCGCCCAAAACCCTGATAGTGCCACCGAACATCCTAAAATGAATTGTTCCTATACCCAAAACTTTGCATGAATTATCATTACCCATCAAAGCAACTCCACCTTGAATAGACTCGTACGTGGAAAACCAATTCCGGTTGGGACAGACATGATAGGAGCAACCCGAATCCAAAAACCAACTATCTTTCAAGTTGAACTGGGGTTCAGACACGGACAATAGAAAATCTTCATTCTCACCATTCACAACACTAGCTGCTATGGATCTCTGGTCAGACTTGTTATCTGCTTCTAATTTTCTCTTAAGCTTGTAACAGTCTTTCTTAATGTGCTCTTTCTTATGACAGTAGTTACAGATTAGGTCTTGATACCTAGACTTAGACTTGTTACCACTATGATCAAACTCGGTCCTCCCCCTCACAAATAAACCACTACTTGAGTTATACACAGAGTCAAATAATTCCCTATCTACTCGTTCTTTACTCAGTAGATTTCTCTTAACTTCATCAACAGATATGGTTTGTCTACCCCCATAAATCATGCTTTCGACAAAACCCTTATATGAAGTAGAGAGAGAACATAACAACAACATTGCCTGATCTTCATCCTTAGGAACATCATCCAATTCTTTCAAATCTTGAATAATTGAATTAAATTCACTGACGTGGTTCTTAAGCGACGTACCTTCTGACATACGAAACGTGAATAACCGGCGCTTAACTGCGAGTTTGTTGGAGATAGACTTGAAACAGAACATATCCTGCAATTTCTCCCACAACTCCTTAGCGATCTTCACTTCTAGAACTTCTGTCAAAACGTCATCGGTAAGACACATCTGAATTGCTGTGAGCGCCTTCTCATCCAACTCCTCCCATTGTGCTTCTGTAAGATTCTTTGATTTCTTCTCTTTCCCATCTAAAGCTTTCTTCAAGCCATTCTGAGTCAAGAGGCCCTTAACGCTAACCTGCCATAAGCTGAAGCTCCCTTGACCACCAAACTTCTCAATTTCGGATCTAATTGCGGACGTCATATTATCAAATCGAAATAAACAGGGCTCTGATACCAATTTGTAAAGAAAACTTAAACAAATCTAGTATACTATGATACCAATTTGTTAGGAATAAAACTTAATACGGAAGCGTAAACCCTGATAACTTGATTCGATTCAAATAATATGACTCACACAAAACGAGAAGTAAACAAATATGGAGAAAGAAAGAACAAAACAAGAACACACAAGATTTACGTGGAAACCCCTCTACAATCGAGAGGGGAGAAAACCACGGGCGGAGATGGAGATTCTTTATTAACTGAACGGAAGAATTATAACGACACTTCCCAAACGAGATATATGGAAGAATTACAATCACTCCCTCTGAACTCTCGTAGCACTCGAATATCTTGGAGGAATTACGAAATCACCTCTTTTTCTTAATGGCGGCTCACCACACTTTGATTGGATCTAAATTGGAGAAAAAACTCTCTCTCCAAAAACCGAAACCCTAAGCCCTTATTTACAGAAAATAATTAGGGCCGGCGGAAAACGACTCCCGATCAATCGGACAATGTCGATCGATCTACCCCTTCACGGCCAAAATCCCGAATCTTTCCTTAAATCACCCGATCGATCGGTTTCCCTCCCTCCCGATCGGTGATCCCACGGCAGCCCCATATAAATAAAATAAGTAATTTAAGAAATAACCTAACAGTATATATATATATATATATATATATATATATATATATATATATATATATATATATATATATATATATAGACACACACACTCACACACTATTGTATATATTAAAATGTCATATGAAAAATAAGTGATAAAAAGAATAAATTTAGGATATCTAAGTGGGCTAATGTCATGAATGAGTTGTTAATCTAACGACATCGATTTGCAGAAAAGGCAAGTCATCGTTGGGATGCTAAATATGGAGAGCACCGAGATAGAGGATACCCTCGTGACGGATCATATCATGAGTATCCTGGAGGTGGATCATTCCATAAATTTCCCCCCCCAACTTTTACAGGGAAGAAACTATTCCAAAACAAAGATTTCCTAGAAGAGGCATAAAACCAAATCCATAAAATCCCGGTTATATGCCGCCGTTCTGTGGATGCTACAGTGAAAATGCGCAAATATACGCTAGCCCTAGTCGTGGAGTTGGAAACTAGTGGCGACTTGCAACATACACAAATAGCCCGAAGGCCAATCAATAGTAGTATGTTAGGTTTATGTGTGTTATTAGTTTAGTATTCAGTCCTCTGCCTATGGATTGCTAGAGTTGTACGATATATAATGTAATGTTGAATATATATAAATAAAGATTAATATTATGGATATTTTAGTTTACCATCAATTTGAATATTTAATTCAGTTGTTAAAATTATTAAAATTAAATATTGTCAATGTTATAAGTCCATTATTTTGTATACCACTTCAGTTTAGTCCTTATATTGCTAATTCTATTAATTAAGTTGGTTAGGTTATGGGTGAGTTTGAATTGGGCTACTTGTACTTGATATATTAACGACTAAGTCGTGAAAAATTACAGCATTGATTTAATTTCGATCTTATCATAGCACCAACTCACAGGGTATAAATTAGATAAGAATTGAACTCATACAGTTAAAATTGAAAGAATGAAATTAACACGTTGTAGAAAATGTAACGATCTTTGACATAAATAAGCCTTTTTTTTGTCTTCTGTTTCTATTGAAACATGTGTCAAAGCTTATCATGGTTATTAAAGGAAAGATCCCCCAAAACTATAGGAGTTTCTCACTTGAGATTCTATGTTCTGCTCTTTTGTGCTTTCAATCAACTCAGATCGTCATAGGCTTGGGCTCTATATTCACTCGGTTGTATTTGAAGCCAACTCAACTAGTTTTGAGCTAAGCAAACCATATTTATGCTTATTTAAGTTTAATCTTTATTCGTTCGGGCTTATTTAGGCTCGGGCTCATAAATGGATATTTAATTGTCTGTATTACATAATTTCTAAATGTATATAGTTTTTTGGAAGTAAATTTATGTACCGAATGACGTGACTAAAAATCATTTGCGTTAAAGGTTTAGAGTGTAGAATCTTGCCCCGATTAGAAAAAATAACACAAATGGCTAATTAGAAAAGCAACTTAAGACACAGAAGGCTAGCTAGAGATGTGGATAAAATAGACTTGGCCCAACTAACCGAGGGGCTTCAACCTAGAGGCTCTTGATCTGAACAATATAGACTCCAGACTTGGTTAAAATGGATTCGAGGCAAGATAATTAAACAACAGAATGAAAGAGATGCAAAGAAGGAAGATCAACCTAAAGGAAGTAGAAATAGAAGTAATATTCAGACAAAAATATATATATTGGAAGCACTTTCTGTACAGTTCTTCTACAGCAAGTTCAAGTTTGGCCAAAGAGACCACCAGTGTCGCTTGGATTAGACCAAAGACTCGGTGTATGTGTACAGTTTGTACATCCTTTTTCAAATGTGTTTGAGGGCTTGTTTTTTGTTGTTTAAAAGTTGCCTTTTTTGAGGGAAAAAATGGTGAAACTAAAAGTCAATTTTGAAATTTTTTTTTTTTTTTGGGTTTTTGGATTCTTATTTTCAATTTTTATTCATATTATAAAAATGACCTATAAATGTAAAACCAAAAGCAAATAAAAATCATTTTCAAAATATGACTTTTAATTTCTGAAAGCTTAAAAATTACAAACAGAACACGTTAATGTTGGGATACTTGTGTGGAGCTTGGTTTATACTGTCATGGGCCGAGTCCGTTAGAGTGGAGTTTTTGGCCTCGGTTTGGGCCTAGGCCAAGGTCCAGGCCCGCTTTGGAGATCTCAGTTGAAAATTAGGGTTTCATGTGCTGCGCCTAGGGCTTAAGAGAGTAGAGTGAATTGAAGAAAATTCTCTATAACAATTTCAAAATAATAAAATTCTCCATTCCGTGGACGTAGGCAATTTTGCCGGACCACATAAATCTGTGTATTTCTTATTTATTTTTCTCGTTAAAATTTCGTTGTTTAGTTATTGCATTTCGTAACTGATAAAGCATCAATTCTTTTTCTATTTTCTTAACAATGCAACTCTCCTTAGTTTTTTTAAAAAATGTTTTTGGAAAATATGCAATAATTAGTTAATTACCTAATACCTATGGTAGATGTAATTGAATTATAAAAATACAATACTAACTAGTATAACTCTACGACCAATAATTTTGCATGATATGTACTTGATACTCATATTCAGCATAATCTAAGTATACGATAACGTTCCTTTTTCTTAAAGTATGAACGACTTGGCTAATTTTGATATTAAGCTGAGTTGGACTAACTTATCAAGCTAAATAATGTAACCTCGGTAATAATTTGGATCTTATTGAATCAGCTTAAAAAACTGAGTTGAGATGAGTTCGAACCCAAAGTTTCCAAGGTTGGTGAGCATTAAGTTAAACCAAAGCTGTGAGCCAAATGTTGGCAGATCAAGCCTTAACCCTTGTGAGATCAAATTGGCCAAAAAACGTAAGCATAGGGGAAATTATGCCGTTCCATGAAACAACATATCCAAGTGCAAGATATTTAACGATATAACATGCAACGTGGATTACACCAAACAAATACGGACACCAATATTAGTGTTCTTAATATCTGAAACTAGTCTTATTTTAATGCCATTTCAATGGATACTTCGGTATAAATTGAACTGCAAAATTAGCTTACCTAGGGAAGCACATGCAAGCATTTATAAACACTACGATATATTTAACAAATCCTCTCTGGATCCCTCCAAGCAGTTGTGGACATCAATATGTAGGGTCCAAACATCGAGGAGCTATGCCTAGCTCAATTACATTAAAATACATACTTACTCTTATTTCAATCAGAAAAATAGGTTTATCAAAGGGAGCCACACGCAAAACTCTTCATACAATATAAGATATTTAACACTCCTCCGACAAACAATTAGGATCACATATAAATTAGACTTGAGCAGTAAACTTAACAAAGGGGATCTTGACTCGACAACTCGTTTACCCGTTTAATTATTAGTTCACATATAAAAAAATTTTCCATCCCGTGAAGAAGGGCAACACAAGAGAGTATGTCGAAGGGAAAGACAAAGATAGAAGGCCAATTGTCAGAGTCCTGTGTTGTGGGTTATGGACTTGACTTGGAGCTATATTTACTATAAATCCAAGTTTGAGTAAATACTTGTGTCAATTGTGTGATCTCACCCCTCTACCAATTTTTTGATTGTTAGCGATAAGAGCCTCTATACAAAATAGACATATTTATAAGAGTAAGGCCTAGGCCAGCCTGTGTAAAAACACGCAATAGAGAGGGACAACAAAGTGACATCACAATCAGAAAACTTAATTTAGAGAAAAATGGAGATGCTATTTGGCGCTGGAAGACTTCACTATCACCGGAGAGGACACAAAGCAGGAGGAGAATGAGCCAATTATGCACCTAAATAGGATAGGGTTGATATAGTAAGAGCATACCGAAGCTCCAACCCAACTGCACAATATTGTAGAATTGAAAGGCGATTACTGACAGGGATGCAAGCCGATCTTATTAGTTCCACTATGAGAGCACACCCCTCTACCAATACCAATAAAAACCTTCATCTAAGTAAGTTCAAGTATAAAATCGTTTCTTGGCCCTCACCCATCTACTTAAGCTTTTGGAGAAGTCGGTTGCTTGACATTCCCCGCTGGAGTTCTTTTCCACTTCCTTTAGAAATTACAAGGAAATATATTTGACTTGCTATTTTTTCTTGCACTTCCCTGCTTTCCTTCTCTTGTCATGAATTGATGGGTTTATAGCGACTCTTTGTATCCTTAAACTTTTACCCCTTCTGGTTTGCTTGTTTCCTCCATGGTTTTTTTTCCCCCCCGATAATTAGCAACTAGGCCGCGTTCTAATTCTAACGCTCGAGCAAACGAGCCCTTATAAAACCCGCTAAATAGTGGGGCACAGAAATATAAGAGCAGGATAAAAATAAGGCTACAAACAACAACCGGCATAACAGGACGAACCAAAGTGACCACTATGACTGATTCGGGACTCAGGACTATTAAAGCAGGATAGAAGGCATTCAGGTCACCCTTTCATCAAGTATGGCTCTCATTGTAGGCGGGTCAAAGCCATCGAAGTTCAGACCTAACCTTTTTCCCATCTCAATTACTCGCTCAGCCTCTTGTTTCCTCCATGTGCATCGGCTCGTCAACAATTTGCTCGGTTCGGGCTCGGTTTGAACCTTGCCAAGCTTGAAAGGCTTGAGCTCGACTTGTTATAGGCTAGAGCATGGCTCACCATTGGCTCAAGGCTCGTCCAACTAAAGTCACTCACCAAGGGAGTATTTGTAGTCATCCATAGTAACTAGAGTACTAGTCGTGCGCATTAGCCATTAATATGTATGTTATTTTTTCTTGAACATTTATAGATAATAGGTAATACCTTTAACTGTGGGGTGAATTGTAGAACATCTAAGATTTAAAATTAAATTAACCTAATATAAATGAAATGTAAATAAATATTAAATTTTATTATTTTTATATTAAGGCTCGTTTACGAGCTCACGTGCTCGAGCTTTACTAACCCAAGCCCGAGCTATACAGGCTTTGGAAAGAGCTAGCTCACAAAGGCTCGCGAGCCAGCTCTGCTCATTTACACATGGGACCGAAATTCATTTCCATGTGATCAGTAGAATAACTAGGAACGGTATTGTACTCTAACATGTTGATTTCTTCTTTATCATGAAACTGACACATGACTTTATTACTATACTCATATAAACAGTCAGTAACTATTGAGTTTCACGTGTAGAGATTTTAGTACTATACTCATCATAAAAGTTTGGACTCGATCTAGGCCTAAATTCCACCCTTTTTAATAGAATATTAGGATTCGTGTGAGTTTATAAATACTTATATAGGGTCTATATGCCGTGTTATATAAGAAACCCAAACTCTTGTACTTTTTCCACGAGAAAGGTAAAAAAGTGAAGATCTCTACAATTTCTTAATTCTAGACACAATTGGCTAAACCATGTAAGTCTTGTATCGTATCTTCTTCATTTTTGTTAATTTTTTTTGTTTTGTTTCCTTTGACAACAACGTCAAAGCTAGATTGCCCATAAAAAGCAACAGTATTGTAGCTTCTCTTGGCCATCAAACTAAACATACATAAATGACAAAGCTATATTAGCAAAAACAATGGCCTCTAAGGCTTTTGTGTTCTTCGCTCTCATTTTTATCATCTGCTCGGTCTCAATGATTGCTTCGAAGAATCAAGCTGATACTCCCACTCCGAAGAAAAGCAGTTGAGTCAAGCTTTTTTTTTATTTACTATGAGTATCGTTATGGAAAAAAAAAAACTAAACTAAGCATATATGAAAAATTTAGCACTTACTAATTTAAACGGAAATGATTCTACTACTGTTAATAAAATTTTTTTAGCACTAAACTAGGAGAAAACTATTTTTTTTAACACTGCATGGTAGGGTTTGAGACCCACTTGCTGTGTTGCAAGTGGAAAGTATTAAACTAATTTTATTATATTAAAATAGTTAATAAAATATCAAAATATCTCTATGTAAACTTTTTTAATACTATAGTTGATTTTCCATATGAAATAATGCAAATAATAACCCATGCAGTGCTAAATTGGTTAAGGTTTGAATATTTATTACATACGTGTTTTGATGTTTTAACATATCACGATGGTACATTTTTGAGACTTAAAAATTTTATCACTTACATTTCATATGTCAGAATGTAGTGATTCTTATCAAAATCCAATAGTTTTTTGCAAGAAAATATTGAATATCATGTGATTGTGATAATTTATATGAGTCATAGTAGTGCATTCAGGTTGGGGGTCCTTGGAAACAGCCTCTCTTCAGGGTAGCCCCCAGAAGGGGGAAGGCTGCGTACATCTACCCCCCAGACCCTGCTTAGACGGGAGCCCTTGGAGGCACTGGGTTTGTTGTTGTTGTTGTTGTAGTCATAGTAGTGCATTTGGTGACCTGTTGCAATAAACAACACCAGATATATCATTAAGATCATATATTATGTGTCAGTTTTTTCGATAATTAGTGAGAAAAACTAGTGATACAAAAACTGGCATCTTATGAAGAGACCCAAAAGCGCACACATAGTGTAGAAAAGGAAAATAACAAGAAACACCATAAAGTCATATTATAATTTTTGATATTGTAGAATACAAAATAAAGTATTTTTAAGGTTTTAAAAGTTTTATCATAGAGGTAAAACAAGTATTTGACGAACTTTTATATGAGTCAGACAAATTTTTACAAGAAATTGTTGATGGGGCATCTAATTTTGATAAGTTATATGAACCCTATTAGTCTTTTCAACAACAAGATTGCGATAAAAATTTAGCAGATTTTAGTAGAAGATACCTATATGTTTTGGGTACAGGTTCTTTTGATAGAATGTGAAACTCAAACCTCTTCTTTATTAATTATCGAATTAGATACAAGAATGTTTTGATTTAGTACAAGTGTAATAGAAGAAAAACGAAAAGTGATTAATTCTGCTTTCGGGTTTGATTGTTTAGGGGTGGGAAGAATGACTTGCCTCTTCTCAAGACCTCAGACCATATTTATAGATTTTCTACTGGGGGGAGCCTCAAAGCCATGTTTAGTACGGGATGAATTTCGCCCGGTCTTCAATGTGGGGCGTGATGCTTCTGGCTTTAGGGCCCTCGGTTTCAGGTAGCTGCTGATAGTCTTTGTCAGTTGATTCATGGGCGAGACAATAACTAGGGGCGAGATGGCCCTGCAGGCCCGAGATGCATCTCGCCTCGGCCCGCTGTTGTGATGTTCAACATTGGTTTGGGATTCATCTCGGTAGCGAGATGCATCCATGCCTTACTGGCAGGATGTAGTTGTTCAAGGACACCATCCGGGATGCTTCTCGAGGCAAGATACACTTCAGTCCTTGAGGCTTTGTATTCTTGCACAAATATTGTTTGTCGATTGTTATCACTATGTATTGTTAAAGTCATTTGTCATATTAGTATTTTCGGATAAGAGAATAATGCAAAGAAAGGTAACAAAAGAATAAATTTAAGATATTTGTCTTCAAAAAATTTTCAAGAATGTCAGGTTACTATAGGTAAAGGTAGAGGTGGCCATGGGCCGAGCTAGGCCGAGTTCGGACCCAGGTTGGAAACAGGCTTGGCCTAGGTTCCACCCAAGCCCAGCGAGCCCAGCCTGGGCCAGGGCTCGGGCTCGACCCCCCCCCCCCCCCCCCCCCCCCCCCCCCCCCCCCCCCCCCCCCTCCCCCCAAAAAAAAAAATTATACATAATTCAATATTTTGTTTATCCTAATATACAACAAAAAGGCTGTAGGTCATATGGGAAGGGCTTTGCCTTCGTGTGTTTTTCGCGTTAATTTTTTTCATGGCATAGAACATTTGCTGTATTATAATTTATTAAAAATTACAATTATAACAATATAAATACAAAATAAACCATAAAATAAGTTAAAATGTCCAAATGATCCCCCAAATTGCTATAAAATGAGCTAAGAGGCCTCAAGCCTCCTCACCCCTGAGGAGGCCCAGGGCCCACCCGTCCCGGTCCACTAGCAACCTCTAGATAAAGGCTCAGGATTGAATTTTTTCTCTAACGACATTGGTTTGCAGAAGAGCCAAGTCATCTATATGCTGAGGACCCAGACCAAGGGCACGCATTATGGCGTCCTCCACTAACCTGTAAATCTAGTGACAAAGCACAAGATACTCTGGTGGTGCTGGTGGTCGAAACTAGTGGTAATTGCACCATTGTGGCGGTGGTAGCCACCCGTATGCTCTACTTATGACGATTGTGCTGTAATTATGCTTTTTATTTTGGATAAATGGCACCGTAGTGCGTTACAGGATAAGCGCACTCCAATAACGAGGCCTAAACCAATCAAGCGACCGACAGAAATAAGATACAAGAAACAAAAAACAAAATACATAGAATAGGTTAATCCACACAAACAGTCTAGTATCTAGTCCTATACCTATGGACTGCTAGAATTGTTTGATTTAGGATGAAATCTTGACTTTAAATAAATAAAGATTAATATTATGGATATTTTGGTTTACATTCAGTTTAAATATTTAATTCACTTGTTAAAGTTATATACAAAAATAAGAGTTATTTACATGAGAAGTGCATTTACTATGTATATTGTATTAATTTCGTCCCTGCACTGCTAATTGTGTTAATTAAGTTGGTCCGGTTAGGGATGGGTTTGATTTGAGCCACTTGTACTTGATATAACAATGACTAAGCCATTAAAAATTATATCATTAATTTAGTTTCCGTTTGCCATATTGGACAAGAACTAAATTGAACAGTGTACAAATTATAACAATCTTTGATATAAATAAGCTTTTTTTTGGGTTTCTATTGAAATACGTGACAAAGCTAATTTGATTATACTTATTAAGCTCCCGATCCAGACCATACAATCTTATGATTCCACAATCCCACATTTGCATACCAATCTCAAGTCAATGTAGAGTCTTAATTTTCTAGAATCTTATGATCCATTGAGTTTAAATAAAACTAATAGATATGATTATGATACGACTTTACGATTCTACAGATTTTACCCCTGATTCTACCGAGGCACAAAAATAAAAAGTTAACAGGTAAAATTTCAAGTATATATTATATACGAAGTCACTTCTACCCTTCATTAAAACAATTTAGTTTAAGTTATACCCTTAAATTGGCTAGTAAAAAGTTTAATTAGCAACATATATCATCTTAAAAAATCTCTTGCATTCATTTAAGCATAATGTCATGGGATGACTAAATTCCTAAGTCCAAGTCCGGTGAGGCTACTCAATGTCACTCTAAAAAGTCCCTAATTGAGTCAAGCGTCCAAATCTCCTTGCAACGGTAATGAATTCACACAAAGTCCCAAAGTCTCGTTTGTTTAGTATTTCAATTGGAAAGTGAATAATGGAATAAAGATGATTGAATTAACACTCACACTCACACACGTTTGTTTATGGAAGATCAAAGCCACAAAGAACAATAGAACATACACATAAACACACGAACACATGTATTGGCGGGTAAAGGGAAAATTACCCATTTCATTGGTGCTTGGACCTATTTATAATACATAAAGGGAACCAGTACAAGTACATGAAAAGGCACAAAATAACTAAACACATCCTTTCCTAAATTCTAGCCTAATATCACGCCAAAAAATCAAGAAATGCAACTAACTAACATAACCGCCTAAAACTACCCTAACTGTCTAACCTCCCTAAACGTCCTTAAGTGCCACGTCACTTATCCATGTCATTACACACGTAGATTTTCTAATTGTACACGTAGGAAATTACATATTTACAAGTAAATTAAATACAAGTAGTAAACACACAAAATACATAGTATAAAAAGTACTAAAAATTCTACAAACTAAGGCTGTGGGTGACACTCTCCCCCACCAAAGCCATTGACGCCCTCGTCAATGTGATGCAGACTTGAAGGCTTCAATCTCCTTCTGATACTGCCACAAGTCATCCTCTTTCTCCGAGCTCGCTTCCGCTACTGGTTGTCCCTTCCAATGAATGAGGTACTCCGTGTACCTGGGCACACCCCTGCGCCTCACGGTCCGGTCTTCCAAGATCTATTTAAGGCCCCTGGCATAGGACACTGTCACAGCAGTAGGGGCGCGCTGTGTCACACCCCTGTCCGGTTCTTCCGAGTCTTGATTATATGGCTTCAAGTAGCTCACGTGAAAGACCGGATGAATCTTCAACTTGGGTGGCAGCTCCACCCTATAAGACACCTTCCCTACCTTAGCAATGATAGGAAAAGGGCCTTCATACCTGCACACAAGCCCCTTGTGCACCTTGCGAAACACCTTAAACTGTTGAGGCAACAACTTTACCATGACCATGTCCCCAATCCTAAACTCTAAGTGCCTTCGCTTAGTGTCAGCCCATTTCTTCATCTTGTGCTGGGCACGGCTTAGGTAGGCCTTGGCAATATCTAACCTCTCTTGCCAATCTTTCGCTGTCTGAAACGCAACAGAGCTGGCCCCCGTGTACTCGGATGTCACGGCTTGTGGTGTCAAGGGCTACTGACCAGTGGCCAGCTCAAACGGGCTGTGCCCCGTGCTCTTGCTGCTCTGTAGGTTGAAGGAGAATTGGGCTATGTCAAGCAACCGTGCCCAGTCCCTTTGGTTGGCACTCACATAGTGCCTCAAGTATAACTCCACTAAGGCATTCACTCTTTCGGTTTGCCCATCCATTTGACGATGAAAGCTCGTGGAATAATGGAGGTTTGAGCCCATCAATTTGAAAAGCTCACTCCGAAACTTACCCGTAAACCTAGGGTCCCTATCACTAATGATACTCCTAGGAGAACCCCAATACTTGACCACATACTTGAAAAACAAGCGGGCGGCCTCAACGGCATTGCAATCCTTAGGGGCTGCAATGAATGTCCCATACTTTGTCAAACGATCTACTATAACCATAATAGAACCCATACCTTCGGAGTTTGGCAAAGAGGAGATAAAGTCCATGGATATGCTCTCCCATGGATGGGTAGGTACGGGCAGAGGCTCAAGCAACCCAGCCGGTGTCTTCAACTCAGCCTTGTCCTGTTGACAAACAAGACATGTCTTGACAAACACCTCCACATCGTCCCTCATCCTAGGCCAATAAAAGTTTTCCTCCAAGAGCGCCGTTGTCCTCTCGATCCCCGGGTGCCCAGCCCAAGGCGTGTCATGACATTCCTTGAGTATGTCACGCCTCAAGTTGGCCCACCTAGGTACATACACCCGGTTGCCCACTGTGAACAACAGCCCATTGTCAAGCCAAAACCTGCGTGTCTGACCCTGTGCTGCAAGCCCTAACATTGTCTGACCCCAAGAGTCCCGTGTCATACCCTCCCTGATCTTGTCCAGGATTGTGCCCTGGACAACACTGACAGCAGCCAACCCGTGCTTGCGACTCAGCGCGTCTGCCACTACGTTCACCTTACCCGGCTTGTACTCCATGACATAGTCGAACTCGGCTAGGAAGTCCTGCCACCGGGCCTGTTTCGGACTGAGTTTTTTCTGATTTTGAAAGCAACTCGTAGCCACATTATCGGTCTTGATCACGAACTTGCTCCCTAACAAGTAGTGATGCCAAATTCTCAGACTATGAATTATGGCGGTCATTTCCTTGTCATGAACGGCATAACGGCGTTCCGTGTCATTGAGTTTTCTGGACTCGAATGCCACAGGGTGTCCTTGTTGCATCAAAACCCCTCCTATTGTGTAATCCGAAGCATCAGTATGAACCTCAAATGGCAAAGCAAAATCAGGTAGACAAAGGACCGGCTCTTCCATGATGGCCCTCTTGAGATCCATGAAGGCATTGTGACAAGCATCATCCCAATGCCATGACACCTTCTTTCTAAGCAAATTGGTTAGGGGCGTAGCCCTAGCCGAGTACCCTTGAATGAACCTACGTTAATAGTTCACTAGGCCCAAGAATGACCTTAGTGCACTAACATCCGTAGGCGCACCCCATTCCTCAATAGCACGAACCTTAGCGTTGTCCATGCTAATCTTTCCATGGCCTATGCGGTGGCCAAGGAATTGAACCTCCTCCTGAGCAAAGAAACACTTCTCCCTTTTCACGTACAATTGGTTCTCCCTCAAAACCTGAAAAACCTGGGCTAAGTGCGCCACATGCTCCCCCAATGACTCGCTATACACCACTATGTCATCAAGGTAAATGACAACAAATTTGTCCAAAAACGGTTTGAAGATTTCATTCATCAAAGTACAAAATGTTACGGGTGCATTTGTCAAACCAAAAGGCATGACAAGAAACTCATATGACCCATACCGTGTCACACAAGTTGTCTTGGGCTCATCCCCCTGCGCTCTCCTAACCTGCCAATAACCGACCTCAGGTCCAACTTAGAAATGATCCGGGCCTTACCCAACCGATCAAACAAATCGGCCACAAGTGGGATAGGATACTTATTCTTCACAGTGACCTTATTCAAGGCCCTATAATCAATGCACATTCGAAGAGAACCGTCTTGTTTCTTTTGGAACAAAACGGGCGCACCATAAGGGGCCTTGGAAGGTCTGATGAACCCTGAGTCAAGAAGATCACCCAATTGCCTCCTTAACTCTTCCAATTCCGGAGGAGCCATGCTGTCAAGCCCCATGGCGGGCGGCCTTGCCCCATGCTCCAATTCAATCCTATGATCTACTCCCATCCTAGGTGGTAGATGTTTGGGTAACTAGTGTGGCAATGAAGGTCTTCCTCTTTTTCCTAGTCCCCCTCCTAACTTGCATGGCGGAAAGGAGTCTAGCCCCCACTCTACCCCGTAGTAAAGGCACTCCAAAGACTCTCCCCCCATGTGTTATGACCATCCCCAAAACAAACCTAAAGTCATCTAAGGGCACCACTGTCAAGTCCACCGTGCCGCACCAATTCCCCAACTGGATGTGCACGTTCCTAGCTACCCCATGGATAGGTTGGGTTGAGGCATTCACGGTCTTCAACCAACCCACCCCCTTGTCAAGGCTCAACCTGAGCCGTGCTGCCTCCTCCATGGAGACAAAGTTATGAGAAGCCCCTGTATCAACCAAGGCCTTCGTTTCCATGCCATTGACATAGGCACTCACGAACATCAGTCCCCTGTGCGGATCTCCACTGTCACGGGCCTCAGTCCCCAAGGCCCTGACAACCCCTGAGACCTCCGCGCGTGTCCGCGCCTCGGTCCTCCGAGGATGCCCAGCCGGGCTCTTCTGTCCACGACCCTACTCTAGCATCTGTGTCATTGACACTCCTGTCTCGGGCCTGACATGCCCAGTCTCGGTCCTGGCATGCCCAGTCTCGGTCCTGACATGTCCAGCCCCGCGCCGGCTATGCCCAGCATGCGCGTCCCCTGTCGACCCCGTGCGCACCCCATGGGACATGGCTCCCAGGGTGCGCAAGGCGCCAATGTTGGTGGCCTCCGGTTCCGGTTCAGGCGTTGTCACAAGTGCGTTGAGAGCCTTGCGTTGTGGGCATTCAAGAACATAATGAGGCCCACCACACAAGAAGCAGTCCCTACGTTTCCCTTGGTCCTGTTTCCCCTCGTGTTGCTTGCCCTTATCCTTGTGAATTGGGGGTTTGTGAGGGCTATCTCCCCCACCTTTCCCCTTCCCATCCTTGACGTCTTTCTTCTTAGTAGAGTCCCTCTTGTACTCTACCAGACCCTCGGTCTCAGCAATGGCACTCGTCAAGTCCTGAACTCCCCGTCTCTTCAATTCCACTTCGGCCCAAGTTTGAAGGCCATCCATGAAATAGAAGAGGCGGTTAGCCTCTGTCATCTCCGGGATCTCCAACATGAGAGACTGATACTCAGCAATATAGGCCCTTACTGACCCTGAATGCTTCAAATTATGAAGCCTTTTCATGGCCAACTCCCCTACGTTCTCCGAGAAGAATTGTCTTTTGAATTCTTTGACAAACTCATCCCAAGTGTCCATAGTACAATGCCCCCTAGCAATGTCCCCATGGCGAACCCTCCACCATAACGCGACATCCCCCTCTAAATAAAGAGTAGCCGTGTTGATTTTGGTAGCATCATCCCCTAAACGTAATGCTTCGAAGTACCTTTCTAAACCCTCAAGAAAGCCATCAACCTCCTTCGCATTGCGCCTGCCCCCAAACCTTGGTGGTTCCGGGGCCCTGACACGGGACGCAGACCCCGTGCCTAGCCCACCCGAGTATGCCCCTTTGAGGAGTGCACACTCGGTCTTCACTAACTCCAAATCTTGTCTCAACCCTAACATGGCAGAAGACAATTTCTGTAATTCTACATCGATCGTAGCCTTAAACCCGTTCAAAGCCGTGAGGGTTTGGCCCTTAAGCGTGACCACAGCCTCCCTCACTTCTTCAACGTTGTCAAGGTGTTCATGAATTTCCCCAAAGACAACCTCTAACCGAGACACCCTTGCGTCTAAAGCCACGGGCTCCCTATTAACAGAGGGATCCTTGGTCTTAGATTTCTTGGTGCGAGTCTTGGGCCTACCCCTTGGTGGTTCTTCTCCAACGAGCGAAGTGCTTGCATTAACCTCTTCGTTCACGACACTCCCAGCCATGATACTAAACTTTGCTCTGATACCACGTTTGTCACGGGATGACTAAATTCCTAAGTCCAAGTCCGGTGAGGCTGCTCAATGTCACTCTAAAAAGTCCCTAATTGAGTCAAGCGTCCAAATCTCCTTGCAACGGTAAGGAATTCACACAAAGTCCCCAAGTCTCGTTTGTTTAGTATTTCAATTGGAAAGTGAATAATGGAATAAAGATGATTGAATTAACACTCACACTCACACACGTTTGTTTATGGAAGATCAAAGCCACAAAGAACAATAGAACATACACATAAACACACGAACACACGTATTGGCGGGTAAAGGGAAAATTACCCATTTCATTGGTGCTTGGCACCTATTTATAAAACATAAAGGGAACTGGTACCAGTACATGAAAAGGCACAAAATAACTAAACACATCCTTTCCTAAATTCTAGCCTAATATCACGCCTAAAAATCAGGAAATGCAGCTAACTAACATAACCGCCTAAAACTACCCTAACCGTCTAACCTCCCTAAACGCCTTAAGTGCCACGTCACATATCCATGTCATTACACACGTGGATTTTCTAATTGTACACGTAGGAAATTACATATTTACAAGTATAAAACACACAAAATACATAGTATAAAAAGTACTAAAAATCCTACAAACTAAGGCGGTGGGTGACAATAAACTGACATATCTGTGTTAAAATGATAATCTACAATTTTATATGGTTCCACTTCCTATATATGTACTTGTAAGTCAAAGTGTTATATGATAATTCTACAAACAACATAGCTATTTTTAGTACTAAAAATAATTATGCTATATATTCAGTGGAATCTTAATATTGTTGATTCGATCCTATGATTCTTGTTCTGAAAGCCCCTAACAGTCGTAGCTAGAATCCTGATTATGATAACCTTGGCTATGACTTTAGGGAAAATATTGCCCTACTACAACATGTAGCTTGAAACTATCACGATCAGTTAAAGCTCGTCAGCCTTGAGCCTTGACTCGAGCTTGAATATTGTTGAGTTTGAAAACTTCAAGCCTTTTGTGTGTGTGTGTGTGTGTGTGTAATGAAAAATCTCTGACTGCCACAACTACAAATAATTTCAGAGCTACAACATCATATCCATTTAATCTCCCATGTGAAGTCAGTTTGTTGCAGACCATCATCAAAGCTAGGCACCGTATTTGTCTGGCTTTGATCACGATGCACAATTAGATTTTGGGATTGAGGGTCTCGTACTTTCGCTTTTGGTTTTTCTTCTTTGAAAAATACTACATATTTACAGGGTTTATTCAACTCGGTTGTATTTAAACCATTTCAACTAGCATTAAGCTAAGCTACTTTATTTATGCTTATTTAAGTTTAATCTAGGCTCGTTAGGGCTTGTTTAGGCTCAGGTTCAACTATGGTACGTCATTCTATAATTAGAAAAGCAACTTGAGACACAGAAGGCTAACTCGGGATTGGGGGCAAAATAGACTTGACCCAACTAACAAAGGGACTTTAACTAGGAAGCCCTTGAGCTGAATAATATGGACCCTGAACTTAGTGAAAATGAACTCAAGGCAAGATAATTAAATGACATAATGGAAGAGGTGCAAAAAGGAAAGATCAAACTCATGGAAGTAGATTTAATCGTAGTAGCGAAACAAAGAAATTTTCAGACAAATATATCTATATTGGAAGCACTTTCTGCACAGTTCTTCTACAGCAAGTTCAAATTTGGCCAAAGAGACCATCAGTGCTGCTATGACTAAATCAAAGACTCGGTGTATGCGCATAGTGTGTACATTCTTTTCTAAAATTCCTCTTTTATTTTCTAGTTTTTGGATTCCTGTTTTCAATTCTCATTCAGATTAGAAAAAATGACTTACAGTTATAAAACTAAAAGCAAATAAAAATCAGTCTCAAAATATGATTCATAGTTTATGAACACCTGAAAACTACAAACAGAAGACGATAAAGCAACAATTCTTTGTCTATTTACTTAACAGTACAACTCTCCTTAGATTTTTTGAATAATGCTTTGAAAAATATGCAATTTTTTTTTAAAAAAAAAAGTTACCTAATACTCATTGAATTATAGAAATATAGTAATAATTAATATAACTCAATGACCAATAATTTTGATTCATATGTACTTGATAGACATATTCAGTATAATCTAAGTATGCGATAACATTCCTTTCTTTCTTTTTTTAAAGTATAAACGACTTGGCTCATTATGATATCGAGCTGAGTTGGACTAACCAGTTAAGTTAAAGAATGTAATCTCAGTAATAATTTGGTTCTTATTGAGTCAGTTTAAGAGCTGAGTTGGAATGGGTTTGAATCCAAAGCTTTCGAGATCGGCAAATACCAAGTTAAACCCAAGCCGACCCAAATGTTATTGAGCGAACCTCATCTCTGAGGAGATCAAATCGGTCAAATAACCTATGCAGTTGGGAAAGTAAGTCATTTCATATAAGCTAGTGTTAGTTGCATATACACATAATATTATACAGAACGTAGATTAAACCAAACAATTATGGACGCTGATATTAGTCGTTTGAACATCGGGAACTGGTCTTGTCTCTAACACCATTTCAAAGGATACTGGGATTGAATTCAATTCGGAATTCTAGCTTACCAAGGGTGGCATATGCCAGCATGTTCAGAAAATACAAGATATAATCCTCTCACACTGCTTGGATCATGGCAAGCAATTGTGGACATCAATATTTAGGGTCCAAACGTCGAGGAATTAGGCCTCGTTTAATTACATTTAAAATATATACTTGCCCTTATTTCAATCGGAAAAACAGGCTAATCAGGAGAAGCCGCATGCTAGACTATCTGTTGGGATATTATTTATCTCAAAATTAAATATTAATCTGATATGATTTACATTTTTTTAGGAGATAATTGATTAAGATTGGGTTACCTAAATAAGTTTGATTTGAATTGATATTTTTAAACTAGATTAAATTTAGATAACTCATTATAAATAGAGGTTGAGGGTTATTGTGTTAGGAGTGAAAAAAAGAGAGAAAAGATGTGAGAGTTTAAGGGTCTTGTAAAGGGGGTGCTCAGTGGGGCACCCGGGCAGGGGGAGAGAGATTGATGTTGAGAGGTTTTATAATTGAGAGACATTGACAAGAGAGTTTTTGTAGCTTTCTTTTTCCAAAGCTACATTTTGGAGGGTTGGTGGTTCGTCATGAAGAAGCTACACATTGAAGAGGGTTGGTGACTCGCGGTGCAGTAGTTACACTTTGGGAGGACCGGTGGTTCGCCTTGCAAAAGCTACGATGAGGAGGGTTGGTGACTCGCCATGCAGTAGTTACACTTTGAGAGGGTTGGTGACTCGCCATGCAGAAGCTACATTGAGGAGGGTTGGTGACTCGCCATGCAGAAGCCACATTAAGGAGAGTTGGTGACTCGTCGTGCAACAGTTACATTTGGAGAGGGTTGGTGGCTTACCACATATATAAGCGATTTATAATTAGGTTTTTCGCGATAGTTCGAGAGAAAACTCTATATAAAATCCAGCATATCCATTAAAGTGGAGCTCGAGAAAATTCACTAAAGTAGGACAAAAATAAAAGAGAAAAACTAGGTGAAATATTAGTGTATTTAAATGATAAATGACTTGGCAATCAGGCTTCGTCGGGTCACATTCCGGTCAGGTTGATGTCACATCAAAACTTTGTCAGGTTGGATTGAAAGTGGGTCAAGGTAGACTTGGGACGGGTCATCCTCAGGCGACCTCGGGTTGGATTAGTCTCGAGTTAGGTCAACATCGGGTTAGGCCAATTCTGATCAACCTTAGGTTGGGTCAGTCTCGGGTTAGGTCAACAATTGTGGATTAAGCAACAGGCACTTTTGGGACTCGGCATTAATAGGTCAACCACAAGGTATTTAGATCATCAAAGAAGTAACTATTTAAAAGTCTAAAATGTTATGTCAAAGGCTGAACACTATTTGATATGAATAATGCGCAATCCTATCTCATACCTTATGCTGAAAATTATATAAGTGCTAAACGTTCAAATTTTTGTTACAAACCAAACCCCATCGAGTATCGAAATATAAGTTTATATTATATTCATAGAAAGAAAAGGGAAGGAAGACATAGAAGAAGTAGAGAGAATTAGAGAGAATTTAGGAGGAGAGATAGAGATCAGTATCACATGTCACAATTAGCATCACAGAGGATATCTAACTACCCTATGTATATATATTAGAGGGTAAGGAGATGGGTAGCGATGAGCTGCTCTTGATGTGGTGGCGGTGATGACGTGGCACGGGATGTCGATGATGTGGCAGTCGGGCCGGCTCGAGACTTATCCGAGCATGACCCTCGGTAATATTCCTATCAATTTATGATCTCTTAGCCAACAAGGGTTTGATGACAAGTTGAAAAAGCTTACTATCCTCACAATTTAAGTTGTTAGGTAAAATTCTAACTTAATTTTATACTCTAATATGTACACTTATATATGTTATTAATGTACCTTATATTTTCATATTTTATTTCTCATTGTCACAACGTATTTGGCTTCTACATATGTGTTATGTTATAATCTAAATACATTTAGGTCTAGAGTGTAACGGGGCAAAAATAAAGTTGAAAAGCTGCGTAATGAAACGTAATTGATGCATATTACAAGACTATTTTGAGAAACTCAACCATGTGTGTAAAAAAGCACCCATCCGGTCAAGATTTGGTCGAAAATAGCCTTTCTTTGAGCGCATGGATCGGTTGACCATGTATCTTGGCGATCAGTCAAACTTAATACTAGCAACAGATTAAAACTATAGTATATATGTCACAAACCCGAAAGTTAGTGGCGGGATATTCACGAACCAAGGCTCATGATGGTGAAATAAAGGTCAGATGAGAGATAGAAATAGAGTTTAGAGTATGGAATGAGAAAGAAATTAGAATATGATATGAGAAAGAAGGTGAAAGGCAACTATAGTATATATGCCCATATAAGAGCCAACAACGTCTAATACAGCAAGTGACCGGTGCACTTGCTAATTTTAGGTTCTCTCAAGAGAGAAACCAAAAGGGGCTAGCTAGATATATAATTTTGGGTGAAAGGCCTTTCAATGCCGGTGAAGACCAATATTTCATCGACTCCCTCCAAAAATGGGTGAACCCCGCCATTGTGGGGGTTCCTTGGAGCACCGTAAAGTGGGACGCTTTGACGGAGTACCACAGGATGAAAGCTGAGGTTTTAACACTTTTTGCAACGAACACGAGCATGTTCTCGTTGACCTCGGACACATGGAAGTCGAAACCCAGTGTGCCTTATATGTACATAATGGCACACTGGATCGATGACTCCTACATCCTCCAAAAGAGAATAATTCATTTTGGTTATTTAGATTACCCCCACATTGCCGAGATAATTACTGGTGCGATTATGTCGGCAGTCCGTGACTGGGGCATAGAGCGACGTATCTTCAGTATTATGTTCGACAATGCTACCAGTAACACTGTATTCGTTACACATTTAATTAAGCACATGAGACCCATGTTAGGTTGGAAGTGTTTTCATCTTCGTTGCATTTGTCACATTTTGCATTTAATGGTAATGGACGGTTTAGAGCTAGTAAACGCATCCCTTAACACCTTAAGATCCGTAATAATATCTATTAAATCATCCGGCACTAGAAAAAAAAAGATTTAGAAATTTATGTGGGTTGCATGGCTTAGAATATAAACAATTCAAACTAGACTCCCAAACTAGGTGGTCGTCTATGGTAGAAATGTTAGAGCGCATTCTACCATATAAAGACGTTCTGATGGAATTCGCATAGGACAATCGTTCAGAGTGGAGAGATTACAACCTAAACGATATACATTGGGAGACAATCGATGAAATTTGTAAATTTTTTTGCATGTTTAAAGAGGCCACGACATTTTTTTGGGGTTGCTACTATCCGACCATACCTCAAGCAATATCAAGATTGCTTGATATTGTAAATTGGATGGCGGATAATAAATTCAATCCTATTTTGTTCGAATCGATTAAGGCAATGAAAAAAAAGTTTGCTAAATATTATTCTGAACTACTCCTTACATATTGCTTAGCAACTATTTTAGATCCTCGTTGTAAACGCGGGGGTTTAAACTTATTTTACCAATATTTTTTCAAATATTTGTATCCTAGTCTCAATATCGACACTTTCATTGCCGAAGTCGATAATGACTTGCACAATTTATTTTCCCACTATTCCCGAAAATTATCATCCAATAATCCACATCCTAGTACTACTGCAGTAGTATCTTCCACATCTAGTGGAAGTAGTTCACACACATCATATTCGTGGAAGCTGTTGGAGCAATTTACGCCCACAGTAGCCCCCACGTCATGTGACGAGCTAGTTTATTATTTGCGGACACCGTTGCTCCATATTTTCGCGACGCCGGCCAACCCGCATTTTGACCTTTTACAATGGTGGAACACAAACCAAGCCTAGTATCCTGTGCTTTCCACCATAGCACGTGATATACTAAGTTGTCCGGTGTCTTCAATAGCATCGGAGTGTGCTTTCAGTCTTGGTGGCAGGTTGCATGGAACGAAGAGGGCGAAGATATCACCGTCAAGCTTGGAGATGTCCGTGTGCTTGAAGGATTGGCTGCTAGCTGAGGCAAGGAATCAACAGAAAATGAGGCTAGATTCATCGAGCGATGAAGATAGGTCAAACGAAGGCACAACAACCCCCCATGCGACTGATATCAACACTTTTGTATGTCAATTATTTACTTTGTATTTTTTGATAAATAAATTTGTACTTTTAAATTAGGCTCTAACTGCGTTGTACTTGTACTTGTTATGTTATTTATTTACCATTATTTACTATTACTTATTGTATATTTCATTTTATTACATATATTAAGCATTATTAGTGCTTGGGATAAAATGTATTTGTATCTCATATTATTTATCAATGAATTATAATAATTTTAGTACAAAACGACTTTGTATTATTTAAATTTTGCATTTTTTTTAAAGCTAAGGAAAAAGGGGCCAACTTGGGCCCGCCCTGCCCTGTCCCCCCTGCCCAGGCCCGTCCCGACCCGGCCCTTGGCCACCTCTAGGTATACCCACTTTGTCTCGCTACATAGCCGCTCCACCTTGCCTTATGCTCATCATATTCGTTCCATATTTTATTTAATTAACTTTTAAATTTTAAATTATGTGTTCAAATGTAATTAACTAAATTATTTATCAATATTAATAAAAATATATAATTAAATTTTTAAAAATAGTATTAAAAATATTTTTGTACCCACATTAGGGACAGTACAGGACGAGTAATGAATACCCGTTAGATACTCGCAGGTAATGGGCCAGGTATTAGTATGGGTTGTACTCGTTGGGGCAGGTACGGGTATCTTTTCATACCCGTAGTCGATAATGGAGCGGGTACATATATAAATTTGGGTGGTAGATATGAGTACGGAGAAGGCACCCATGCCACTGGACTTCCGTACCCATTTAATAAATTTGTAAATAATATGATGTAAGGAATTGCAAATGTATAAATTTGCGAATCAATTTTGTAAATATATGATGAATAAATAATTAAATCGTAAAAATATATTCTTATAAATTAATGAAATTTTGGGTTTTTAAAATAAATATTTGGGTTATATTTGTGCTGAAATGCGGAATCCTAAGTCCTTATTTCGAATCAAATACTATGACTAAACGAGAGTAATACGGGTCAAAGAGAACAAAAACAAGAACACAATGATTTATGTGAAAAGCCCTCTTCAATCGAGGGGGGAGAAAACCACGGGCAGAGATGGAGACTTTTATTGATTTGAGAATAGAAGAATTACAGTTCACTTCTTTCTCTCTCTCTCCCTCTCTCTAGGATGACGGCAGCTCACTTTAATTTGGATACTTGATGTGTAACCCTGGCTATGTATATATACCAGCGTGGAAATTAGACTCCTGATCGATCGAAGGGTCCCAATCGATAGGTGTACCCTGTGGAAGCGTCATGCTTCTACACACCTTTCCGATCGATCGGCTTCTTCCCCTGATCGATAGGCAAGCTCCCTGCTTTCCTCCTCATAAATCCTAATATTTTGAGGTATATTTCTAACAAGCCTCCACCTTGACTCAAATTTAACATTGAAATAAAAGATACCTCCACCTTCTCCAATAACACTCCACAACCGGGGTTAACAAACTGAAACTGAGAGCCCAACCAAGTTCGAGCAATGCTCGAATTTCCTGCCTAGAAGAACTTTAGTGAACATGTTTGCTAGATTATCTTCAGTATCAATCTTCTTCAACTTCACCTTGCGCTCATCTATCATATCTTGAATAAGATGATGCTTGACATCAATGTGCTTCGTCCTGTCATGATGCGCCATCTGATCTTTAGCTAAGTGAATTGCAAACTAGCTATCACAGTAAACCCTAGCTATGCCCTGATCAACACTAAGTTCACTAATCAAACCTCTCAACCAAACAGCTTCCTTGAACGCTTCTGTCACTGCCATATATTCGGCCTCTGTAATTGACTATGCAGTAACTGACCGTGGACATGCTCTCCAACTGATAGCACTGTCACCAAAACAGAACATATAACCAAAAGTAGATTTTCTCTTATCGAGGTCTCCACCGTAGTCTGAGTCAACATGCCTAACTAAATAGCATTTAGTCCTCCCAAACTCCAAACAAACATCAGAAGTGCTATGTAAGTACCTGAGAATCCATTTAACAGCATGCCAATGCTCCTTTCCTGGATTCGCCATGTATTTAGTCACTTTGCTAACAGCATAAGCAATATCTGGACGAGTACATACCATAGCATACATAATACTACCAACTGCACTAGAGTAAGAAACCTATGACATGTACCTGACATCCTCTTCTGTCTGAGGCGAATCCAATGCTGAAAGCCTGAAACGAGCTACCAATGGAGTGCTAACAAGCTTAGCATCCTTCGTATGAAATCGATCCAGATCCTTCTCAATATACTTCTCCTGAGACAACTACAACTTTCCTGCTTTATGGTCCCCACTGATTTCCGTATCGAGTATATTCTTGGCTGCTCCCAAATCCTTTGTCTCGAACTCGCTTTTCAACATTGTTTTCAAGCTATTAACATCAGCCATGTCCTTAGCCGTAATCAACATATCGTCAACATATAACAGAAGATAAATGAATGAACCTGAGTCTATCTTCCTGAAGTACACACAACTGTCATATTTACTCCTAAAGAACCCATTACTAGTCATAAACTGATCAAATCTCTTGTACCACTGCTTAAGTGACTGCCTCAAACCATATACAGATCTTTTCAATAGACAAACATGGTCTTCCTTACCCTTAACAGTGAAGCCTGAAGGTTGATGCATGTAAATACTCTCCTTTAGCTCACCAAGCAAAAATGCAGTTTTCACATCTAACTAATCAAGCTCTAAATTATGTATAGCTACTAAAGCATGTATCGATCGTATGGAACTATGTCTAACAACAGGTGAGAAAATATCATGAAAATCAACACCATGTACCTGATTGTCGCCTTTAGCTACCAACCGAGCCTTGTATCTTGCATCTTCCACTCCAGGAGTGCCATTTTTTCGTTTGAAGACCCATTTGCATCCTATAACTCTCTTTCCTGTTTGATGCTTGACTAGCTGCCAAGTCTGGTTCTTCTGTAATAACTCTATTTCTTCATGCATGATCATTAGCTACTTCTCTCAGTCAGATTTAGATACAGCCCCTGAATATGTAGATGGTTCAGAATCTTCCACTGTCTCAGCTGTAGTAAGGGCATAGGCTATTATCTTCTCATACCCATATCTCTGTGGCGGCCTAATCTATTTTTTCTTCCTTCCACCAGCAATAGTATACTCTCCAACCTGCTGACTTGTTTCTGTTTCATCATTCTCATCAGAAACCTGTACTTGAGTTGCCTATATACTCCCAATCTGAACTACCTGCTGCTGATCTGAACTATCTGACTGTATCTGACTCTCATCAGGCTTCTGTGCCTGACTCGAATCACGAACTAAGAAGGGCGTGTGTAGCGGATGTAGTAGGGCAGACTCGTCAAATGTAACATCCCTACTAGTCAGAAATTTATGAGATTTTGGATCCATAAACGAAATTCCTTCACACCTGACGTATAATTAAGAAAGATACACTTATTGGCTCTAGGCTCTAGCTTCCCATCATTCACATAAGCATAAGCAGGACAACCAAAAATTCTTAAATAAGAGTAATCAACAAGGGATCCAGACCATACCTCGTCTGGAGTCTTCAACTGAAGCTATGAATGAGGTGATCGGTTCACTAAGTAACATGCCATGTCAATTGCCTCTACCCACCGTTCTCTCCCTAAGCCTGCATTGGATAGCATACATCGAGCATTCTCCAGTAACGTCTTATTCAATCTTTTTGCCACTTTGTTCTGTTGAGGTCGACCTTTACAAGTCCTGTGCCTGACAGTGCCTTGATTCTCACAAAATTTGATGAAATCACTCTCAACAAATTCAAGATCATTATCAATCTTCAACCTCTTTATCTGCTTCCCTATCTATTTTTCAAGCAATACGGATAAAATGAGAAGTAATACGGATAAAAGAGAACAAAAACAAGAACATAATGATTCACGTGGAAACCCCTCTTCAATCAAGAGGGGAGAAAACCACGGTCGGAGATGGAGACTTTTATTGATTTGAGAATAGAAGAATTACAATTCACTTCTCTCTCTCTCTCTCTCTCTCTCTCTCTAGGATGACGGCGGCTCACTTTAATTTGGATACTTGATACATAACCCTAGCTACGTATATATACCTGCGTGGAAATTAGATTCCCGATCGATCAGTATTTCACTGATTGATCGACGTACCCTCTGGACGCGTCATGCTTCTGCACACCTTTCCGATTGATCGGCGAGCTCCCTGCTTTCCTCCTCATAAATCCTAATAATTTAAGGCATATTCCTAACAATACTCATCAAAGATCTACTAATTTTATTAATTGTGTCAGGCATCTTTTAATTTTAGTAGTTTCTATATAATTTATATAAATGAAGACTCTTTAATTTTAATATTATCTATATTATTAATATACAATTTATTTGCATCAATTTAGAATTATGAATAAAAAGAAATTGAGTTAATAACATATTTTTCAATAATTCAGTTTATGTTACATATAAATGATTCAAGACAGATCCAGAATTACATTGTCATATATAACCAGCAGAACCTCGTGCGATGCACGGCTGCTGTATATATTTGTACATGTTTGATGTATTAGACTGTTGATAAATACATATGACATATGTGTAATCCCATACAGTGAATCTAAAATTTATTTGAAGCATATTTTTTATGTTTGACTTAATCCTTGCTTCCATTCATCTAAAGAATCCAAATTTAAGTAATTTATATAAATAACTCAACCAATTATTGAGTTGGTGAAATCCAAAAGGTGTGCATGTAGTATCCTTTGGTAAGAGCAGGCACCCACAATGCTTAATTAATAGTCATAGAGAAAAACGAACAACTAAATATAACGGAATAAACATCATCTAATGATACCAATTGGGATATTGAAATGGATTGTAAATGAAGTTCCATGAATGTCTTCGAAACAGAAAATGTAAATTATAATTTTGATCAGAAAACAACTCTGACCATCATAACCCTCCAATTACAATACAACGTTTGTTTGAGAAGCATATAAAATATAATGATTATTTCAATATCTTGTTTGTAGTTGTCATTCAAAATTTCTGATTTGATTTATATTATAAAAATATTCCTCCTCCCATTGTACGCTTGTGATGGTTTGAGCCATCCAGTTTCTCGTTTCGTCAACTCATTGTGGAGCTTCAACATAAAAAATCCATGTCCTGTCTATGTATTTCTTTAGATATTCCCCTAAGTAGTTTCTGCCAAAATTCTACACTCCACCTAAGGAAAGAAATTATTCACATTCTTTAATGCATTAAAAAAATACAAATTTTTTTTTTTTTCATATTCCTTTATACATAAATACATAAAATAAAATAAATATGAAAATAAAAAATACCAAAAAAGTAATGAAATAATTAATTTTCTTTTAAAAAATTTAAAAATTCATAACTACATAAAATATGTTAAAAAACTATTGGTTATCTTTCCAAATTCTAAAATGTTATATAATGTCCTAAATTTTTCTCCCAAAAATTACAATGGTTATTATTTTAAAGGACTATTTTATATGAAAACAGAATTAATTTTGTTTTTTATGTAAGAAAAAATATGTTGGAAAAATAAGCAAAAACTATTACCTCAATGCGTGGAAATGAAGAATTACCGATGAAGTAGAGCTGTGCGAGGCACGGATCACGCTTTCTTTAAGACGGTTTCCACGCTCCTACGGATAAATCCGATGCAGTAGGTATAATAGCACGCCGTCCCCAGGATACAACGCTCAGCAAACACTATCACCCTTAAACCCTGCACTGATCTAAGAGGCTAAAATCACATTATCCAAACACTCTTAACCCAAAATTATAAAGAGGGGAATTATGGTAGGAAAAATGGTGAGTAAGATTAAAATCAATTCTTATATCTAAATACAACATTCCAATCTCTATTTATATGATAGAATTAGGAGTATCAAATTATCAAAATATTAACACAAAATCTCAATATACCCGTTGGAATTAATTGGGCTCATCAAAACTCATATGCCCGTTAGAAATTAATTGGGCTTGATTGCATGACCCAATGGCTCTTCCCATTTAATGTATATTTTCCCTTTTAATTAATTAATTAATTAATTTATTAAAATTTTATTTTTTTTCTTTTTTAAATAAAAGAATGAAGCAAATAAAATTTTTTATTAAAAACCAACAAAATAATTGTTATAATTATTTTTATCTAAGGAATAAACACTACCCATACAAAAATTTAGGATTAATTTTTTTCTTTACATTTTTTTTATATTATTTTTTCCCTTCACATCACAGAAATGATTATATTGACATTTTTTTTGCTCAGAATTACATTTTCTCTTTTTTTTTTCTCCCTTCACCTCATAATGTTTTGTTTTCTAATATCGTATAATATCCTAAATTTTTCTTAAAATATCGTATAATGTCTTAATTTTTTTCCTATGTACAATGGGTATAATTTTAAATGACTATTTCTCTCCCCCCCTTAAAATTATAGTTTTCCATATTTTGTTTTTTCCCCTATACTTCACTCTGTTCTTCTTTCTGTATGTCCTATAATGTGCTATATTTTTTATAAAATATCATATAATGTCCTAAATTTTTCTCTCAAAATACTTTTTTTTGTTGTTTTTTTTTCTATAATCTTGTATACTCACACACACACACACACACACACACACACACATATATATATTTACCAAAGACTAAAAAAAAAATAATGTGTACGAAAATTGCTAAGCTTGTGGGAGATCTCGTTTATGGCGAATGGCCTGCTAAAGGCTATAGATTGTGTGGTAATGCCTCTTTTCTTTGTTTTGATGATGAGTGAAAGTAAAAGCAATGATTTTTTGTGATTAAGTTCACGCAATTTTTTTAAAAAAACCTAATAGTAGTTTTTCAATTCCTAAAATGATAGATTTTGGGATTTAATATTTTTTTAAAAAAATATAATAGTAGATTTTATTTTTTTTTTTAAATGTGGTTTTAATGGTTTATTGCAATAATTTGATATTTATTCATTGAATTTCAGTCACACAATATTAATATCGTGTTAAAATCAATTATTATTATTAATTAATATCTATACTAATGAGTGAAATAATATTAAAAAATCTTTCTCTTTAAGTACCCTTGAGTCCAATGGGTACAGGTACACAGCTGAAAGTGCAGCTATAAGGGTCAGTAAAGGTGCATTGATTGTGATGAAGGGTCGAAGGGTAGAAACCTTGCATGAACTTGTAGGTTCTACCGTGACAGGGACACTAGCTGTTTCCACACCGTCTATGAAAGATACAGAGATCACTAAGATATGGAACATAAGATTGGGCCATATGGGTGATAAAGGGTTGTTAGAGTTGAGTAAGAGGGGTCTGTTATATGGTCAGTCAACTGGACTGATGAATTTTTGTGAGTACTGTGTATATGGGAAGCAGAAGAGAGTCAGCTTTAAGCAGGCAGTGCATCGGACTAAAGGAACATTGGACTATATACATTCAAATTTGTGGGGACCGTCCAGAGTTTCATCCAAAGGAGGTTCCAAGTATTTACTAACGTTCACTGATGATTAGTCACGAAAAGTTTGAGTCTATTTTCTTAAGCAGAAAAATGAAGTCTACGAAGTCTTCAAGAAGTGGAAGGTTCTGCCTGAAAAATAGGCAGGGAAGCTGATCAAGAGGTCGAGGACAGACAGTTGGTCTTGAATTTGTTGAAGGAGATTTCACAAAGTTTGGTGAGAATCAGGGCATTGTCAGACACACGACGTGCACAGGTCGACCTCAATAGAACGGAGTAGCAAAAAGGTTAAATAGGACGTTACTAGAGAAGGCTCGGTGTATGCTTTCAAATGCGGGATGAGGGAGAGAATGGTGGGCGGAGGCAGTTAACATGGCTTGTTATTTAGTGAATCGATCTCCTCATTTGTCGCTTCAATTGAAGACTTCAGAAGAAGTATGGTTTGGTTCTCCTGCTGATTATTCCTTTTTGAAAATATTTGGTTGTCTGCTTATGCTTATGTGAATGATGGAAAGATAAAGCCTAGGGCCAAGAAATGTATCTTTCTTGGTTATACATTAGGTGTGAAGGGATATCGTTTATGGGATCCAACAGCTCATAAATTTCTAACTAGTAGAGATGTAACATTTGATGAGTCTGCTCTACTACATCCGCCACACTCGCCCTCCTTAGTTTGTGATTCAGTTTAGGTGCAAAAGCCTGATGAAAGTCAGATACAGTCAGAAAGTTCAGATCAGCAGCATGTAGTTCAGTTTGAGAGTATGCAGGCACCTCCAGTACAGGTTTCTGATGAGATTGATGATACAGAAATAGGTCAGCAGGTCGAGCAGCATACTATTACAGGTGGTAGGTAGAGAAGACAGATTAGGTTGCCACAGAGATATAGGTATGAGGAGATGATAGCCTATGCCCTCATTACAGCTGAAACAGTGGAAGACAGTGAACGGTCTTCATATTCAGAGGCTGTATCAAGATCTGACTCCGAAAAGTGGCTTGTGGCCATGAATGAAGAGATGGAGTCACTTCAGAAGAACCATACTTGGCAGCTAGTCAAGCCTCAAACAAGAAAAAAAGTAATTGGGTGCAAATGGGTCTTCAAGCGAAAAGAAGGCATTCCTGGAGTGGGAGATGCAAGATACAAGGCTCGATTAGTAGCTAAAGGCTACAGTCAGGTACATGGTGTTGATTTTCATGATATTTTCTCACCTGTTATTAGACATAGTTCCATTGGAGTGATACTTGCTTTAGTAGTTATGCATGATTTAGAGGTTGAGCAGTTAGATGTGAAAACTGCATTTTTGCATAGTAAGCTAGAGGAGAGTATTTACATACATCAGTCTGAGGGTTTCATTGTTGAGGGTAAAGAAGATCATGTTTGTTTGTTGAAAAGATCTTTGTACGGTTTGAGGCAGTCGCCTAGGCAGTGGTACAAGAGATTTGATTAGTTTATGACTGGCCATGGGTTCTTCAGGAGCAAGTATGATAGTTGTGTGTATTTTAGAAAGACAGATTCAGGCTCTTTTGTTTATCTTCTATTATACGTTGATGATATGTTGACTGCAGCTAAGGACATGCCAGATGTTGATAATTTGAAAGCAATTCTGAAAAGCGAGTTCGAGATGAAGGACTTAGGAGCAGCTAAGAAGATTCTTGGCATGGAGATCAGTAGGGACCGAAAAACAAGATAGTTGTACTTGTCTCAGGAGAAGTACATTGAGAAGGTTTTGGACCAATTTCACATGAAGGATGCTAAGCAAGTTAGCACTCCCTTAGCAGCTCATTTCAAGCTTTTAACATTGAATTCACCTCAGACTGAGGAGGATGTTAGGTATGTCATAGGTCCCTTATTCTAGTGTTGTGGGTAGTTTAATATATGCTAGGGTATGTACTCGTCCAAACATTGCTTATGCTGTGAGCAAAGTAAGTAGATACATGGTGAATCCAAGAAAGGAGCATAGCACGCTGTGAAATGGATTCTTAGGTACTTATGTGGCACTTCTAATGTTTGTTTGGAATTTGGGAAGAGTAAATGCTGTTTAGTTGGGTATGTTGACTCTAATTATGGTAGAGACCTCGATAAAAGGGAGTCCACTTCTGATTATGTGTTTTGTTTGGGAGACAGCGCTATCAGTTGGAGAGCATGTCTACAGTCAGTTGCCGCACAATCAATTACAAAGGCCGAGTATATGGCAGTAACAGAAGCATTCAAGGAAGCCGTTTGGTTGAGAGGTCTGGTTAGTGAACTCAGCGTTGATCAGGTCGCTATTAGGGTCTACTGTGATAGCCAGTCAGCGATTCATCTAGCTAAAGATCAGATGATGCATCATGACAGGATGAAGCACATTGATATCAAGTATCATTTTATTAGAGATCTGATTGATGAGCGTAAGGTGGAGCTGAAGAAGATTGGTACTGAAGATAATCCAGCAGATATGTTCACTAAAGTCTTACCTGGGATGAAATTCGAGCCTTGCTCAAATTTAGTTGGTCTTTCAATTTCTGTTTGTTAGCCCTGGTTGTGGGGTGTTTGTGGAGAAGGTGGAGGCATTTTATTTTGATGTTAATTTTGAACCAAGGTGGAGATTTGTTAGAATTATGCCTCAAATTCCTTGGATTTATTATGAAGGTTGTGAGCAAGCCGATCGATCGGGGGAATGCTCGATCAATCGAAAATTAACCGAGTCTTTTGGGAGGATGAGCCGAGGCCCTTCCAATCAATTCGATCGATTGGGATCCGCTTATGTACGTGGGTATAAACATACGCCATAGGGTTTCGTATGTGGTATCCAAAAATAGAGTGAGCGCCGTCCGTACTAGAGAGAGAGAGAGAGAGAGAGAGAAGTGAATTATAATTCTTCTCGATTCAATAAAAGTCTCACCTTCGCCCGTGGTTTTTCACCCTCTCGATTGTAGAGGGTTTTCCACGTAAAGCGTTGTGTCCCTTGTTTCATATCTCTTTTATCTGTTTTACTTCTTGTTTGGCGTAGTATTTGATTCGAATTAAGTACTTGGGATTTAGTATTTCCGTACAATAATTGATTTACGTGGAAGAGAAATAAGCATATGGCCGCAGCAGGGGTAGCTAATAAGCCAAACACGAACACTATAACTCTGAAGAAATAAAATGGCAGTTAAGCCAGTTTCATAATACACCAATTCAAGAGCCATTTTTTGAGAGAAATTGTAGATTTCATTAGTACAAAAATCTCTATTTATTATCAATACAAACTCTCCTAGGATAGTCCTAGAGCTTGCAAAATCTAACATGACACGATAACATAATACAAACACAACACAATGCAGTGGTGGATTTAGAATTTTGATTGGGGGCTTGAATTATAAATTACTTTCACTTTCAACTCTATTTTGTTCTATATTTTCAACCAAAGTCAAAATGTGGCTCATAATTACTCCTAAATATAAGAAATCTATAGAATTGCAAAGGCAAGGGAAAAAAGGACTAGAGACTTGGACTAAGTAACGTACATAAAGGGGGCGGATGGACAAGTGCTCATGAACGAGCAGCAAATTAAAGCTAGGTGGAAATCCTACTTCCATGGACTGTACAACGGAGAGGAAGATACAATTGCAACTATAGGGGAGATACAAGTAACGATAGAGCCGGAGGCCCACAGCTACTGCACCAGAATTACACCCGCGGAGGTGAGGGAAGCATTAATGAAGATGGATAGGGGTAAAGCAGTTCCCCCCAATGGCATACCCTTCGAAGCATGGAAGGGCACTGGGAAAGTGGGCATTAGATTGTTGACCAAATTATTTAACCAAATTATCCAAAAGGGAAAAATGCCCGATGAATGGCGGAAGAGTACACTGATCCTATCTACAAGAACAAGGGTGATATTCAGAGTTGTGCCAACTACAGAGGTATTAAACTGATGAGTCACACTCTGAACCTTTGGGAGGGGGTAATAGAAAGAAGGCTCTGACAACAAGCAGGGGTATGAGAGAACCAATTCGAATTTATGTCAGGCGGGTCTACCATAGAAGCCATTCATCTCCTGAGAAGAGCTATAGAGCACTACAGGGATAGACAAGCGGACCTTCATATGGTCTTCATTAACCTAGAGAAGGCATATGATAGAGTACCGAGAGAGGTCCTATGGAGCGTCCTAGAGGGGAAAGGCATCCACGAGCCTTATATATGAGTCATCAAGGACATGTACGAAGACGCTCAGACCACAGTGCGCACAATGGTAGTGGATACAGACGCTTTCCCGATTACAGTGGGTGTCCACCAAGGATCAGTCCTCTGTCCCTTCCTGTTCATTTTGGTTATGGATGAGCTCACCAGGCACCTCCAGGAGGACGTGTCTTGGTGCATGCTTTTCGTGGATGACATAGTCCTGGTGGAAGAATCTAGGAAGGAGGTGAATGAGAGACTGGACCTTTGGAGGATGACCTTAGAATCAAAGGGTTTAAGACTAAGTAGATCTAAGATAGAGTACATGGAATTCAAGTTCAGCACCTCCACCATACCAAGCACAGAAGCTGTTACGATTGGATCAGAGTGCATACAATAGAAGGGTTGCTTTAAATACTTGGGTTCCATAGTTCAACAAGATGGAGAAGTGGACGGTGATGTCAACAATAGGATTAAGATGGGATGGCATAAATGGAGGATGGGCTCGGTAGTACTGTGTGATAGTAAGGTCCTGTTAAAGTTAAAGGGTAAGTACTACACGACAGTATTGAGACCAGCTATGACATACGGCGCAGAGTGCTGGCCAGCAAAATGTCAACACACGCAGAAGATAAAAGTGGCAGAGATGAGGATGTTAAGATGGATGTGTGGACACACAAGGCTAGACAGGATTAGAAATGACGTCATAAGAAGTAAATTAGGAGTCGCCCTGATAGAGGACAAGTTGAGAGAGCAACGACTACGGTGGTTTGGACATGTTATGAGGAGACCCACGGATGCTCCGGTCATGAGATGCGAGCAACTCCATGTCATACACGGCAAGAGGGGGAGGGGACGGCCAAAGAAGAACTGAATGGAGTTGATATGACAAGACCTTGCACACCTCAACCTGAGTGAGGAGACGGCTCTACATAGAACTCAGTGGAGGATTAGCATAGGTGTACCAGAAGTAGCAGTGTAGGAGCAGCCTACTACAGCGGGCTTATTTTGATACACATGGACGCATAGCCTTGGTACCGGCAGGAACTGCCTGGTGCTCCTGCAGAAGAATGGAGAGACGAATGGAGGAGAAAGCAGGTCAACCAAGAGTTGATTAGAAACTCACCCAGGATGAGAACATATACCTACAGGCACACCAGTTCCTTCACTGAAGACAAAGAATTTAGAAAGAAGTAAAGGTAGAATTCCATGAAGACGGGTGGACAGGACCTCGCCTACCCCAATCCTAAGTGAAGAGACGGCCTTAGTTGGAGCTTAGGTATACGTATTATAGATGTATTGGAGCATTTACCTATCAGCAGGCCATTTCAGATTGACTTGTAAACAAACAGTGCAGGAGCTTGTAGAGCGCTTAGGAATTCTAGGATCTACTCTTTAGACTACTACTCCCACCTCTCCCCCTACGATAACTCGCTGCACCCCCCCTCCCACCCACCATCGCTAATCACCCCTCTTTATCTATCTTCTCTCTCTATCTTTCTCCCTCTGTCGCTATCTCTATCTGCTCTCTCTCTATCTCTCTCTCTCTATCCTTGTGCGCTTTGTCAATGCTCATGCATACACGCATACATACCCACTCACTTATACATACACACAAGCATAAATACTTATCTGACTATGTGTTTATATGCTATATGCTATGTGCTTATATGATCGATTACTTTCGTCGTCTGTCCCATTAGGGATAAGTGCATGTACACCTACGAGTATACTATGTACTCACCCATATTGGGTCAGATTTTCAGGTTGGGGGTCCTCGGAAACAGTCTCTCATCAGGGTTTCACCCTAATGGGGTAAGACTTCGTACATCTTACCCCCCCAGACCCTGCGCGAGTAGGAGCCCTTCGGGCACTGGGTATGGTGATGTTGATGTTGATCAGTAATTTTTTAGACAATTTTATTTTGATCATCTGACCACACACAAACACATATAGATCTAAAATTAATAATTTTTCAAATTCAATTCACACTTAAGTTGGAGTCTTACCATCATTTAAAAAAATTGTATAAAAATTTTCTCGGATAACATACTTTTATTCACACACATAATGAAAGAAAGATAATTTTACATGGTAAATCCAAATTTGTGACACGTGAGAGTTCAATAATTAATTTTAGAATTATTTGTGGAATTTTATTTTTACTTTTAAACCATTATATGTAAGATATTTCACATTTTTATACAAGTAAACTATTTCAAATAAACTTGAACAAGAAGTACAAATATATTCGTCCAAAAAAAAGGTACAAATATACAAATTAGATAGTCTAAGTTATAAAGTTGAAAATGTTAGAAAGAAAACTTGACGTCATTTGCATATAAACTAAAAAATTTTTGAGAGTGCATATGAGTAATTTGTGTATACCTAAAAAAATTTAGTGAGACAATTGACATATAACAAAACTACTTTATTTTTATTTTTCTCCTAAAATATAAAATATTTAATATTATATATAAAAAAGTGTTCAAAAAATATTATATATAAAAAGAGCTCTAGCAATAGTAAGAAGTATAATTAATTTGGATCTAAAAGAATTATAATTGATTGTGTAGGGACAATCTCCCAAAACGATTTTTTTTTTTTTTTTTAATACTAATCCCCTAAAATAAAAGTGAGTTATCAAAAACAAAGTAATAAATATGGCCTAGCGTAAAAATGCCCAGCTGCTTACCACCGGGCTAAGGAGGCAAGGTTGTTTTCTACTTGTTGATATATATAATTAATATAAACATAGATCCGCCGCTGACACAAAGATAGCAGGTTGGTCAGGGTTTTCCGAGCCAAGTTGAATTTGAGTTTGGGTTGGATCAACCCGTCTTCAAGATGTTTAACCCCCTTGTATAGTTATGTTTGATTATTTGAGTAATATACTACTGTTGTTTCAGTAGCCTATGTCACATAAAATAATTTAAACTATATTTGGTCCTATTAATTTAATATTTTCTTTTAACAATTATAGATGTTTTATATATTCATTGTTAGTATCAACCCTTAGGTTTGTTATTAATATATTTATAAGTTGACAAACTATTATGTAAGGCAAAAACGGTTTACCATATAATTAAAGGTACCTAATTGACAAATTCTCAACATAAACAACAACAAAAAACCCAGCGCCTAAAAGGCTCCCGCCAAGGGAGGGTCTGAGGATGGTGAAATATACGTAGCCTTACGCCTACAAGGTGTTACCCTGAAGGACTAAGTGATAAATTCTCAAACCTTAGAATATTTAAGTGGTAGATTCCCAACAATATAGAGTGAATTATTCAAGGTGTGCTTAAGAGTTAATCACAGCACCGCCATTACCGAAAAAGGAACGGCGCTGATGGTAGCAAATCCAAAATAAGAAAAAGGTTGGATAGTGACATACACAGGCTGATCAGATGCCATAGCTGCAGCCCTTATAAGGCAACAACTGTGCATCCTTTCAACATATAGCTCACTTCTCCTTTCCCTTTCCTTGGCCACAGCACCTGCATAAACTCCAACGTGTTTGAAATTGATTATGGCTCGTTCGTATTTAGTTTAGGGCTTGAGTCTACTCGATAAGCTTAGCGAGCGCAGTTCAAATAGGGTGTCCTCAACTCGTTAACGTTTGCTAGAAGTTTGAAAGGGCTTGATAAGAGCTCATTAAGGGCTCAATAAGTACTCGTTAATGGCTCATTACCAAAAATGGTTCAATAATGGCTCGATATTCACTCGAATAACTCGGTTTGATAACGAAGCGAGATCGGCTTGATTATGAGCTCGATTCGGTTCGATTTGATAACGAGCTCAAATCGACTCGATTAGGCTAACAAGCCAAGTAATGAACTCACTAATATCTTATTGATCCAAACTCGAACAAAGACAAGAAAGCTCGATAAGAGCTCAACTCAAACTCAAACTCTATAAGGCTTATTGAGCCCAAGTTCAAGAAAGGGGGCGCTCGGCACGACTCTGCTCATTTACGGCCCTTATTACAGTGAGAGTATCAATTCAAGCACATACCTTTTGTCATAAGTATGGTTTGGAAAATGAAAACCAGACCAAAGAAGCTGCAAGCAAGCCCTAAAAAGAGATGGAAATGAAAATTCCTAACTCTTTGTTGGTTGACTAAGTTTATCACTCGATTCTAGAAAGATTGAATTATGTCAACATGTTCGATTCAATTTTTTTTTATTTATTCACTGGGGGACTAAATTTTCTTAGATATTGCTTAGTATTGACCATGTTATGATGTGTTATGCATTAACGGTTCAATTAATAACAATTTATTAATTTTCTTTGTATATATAATATATTGTAATATAAACACTCCCTCCATACTAACAACTTTAAACAATCTAGTTGTTATGTCACAACTGCCAACCCTTACCCATTATGTTGCATCCATGAAATCTGATCTATAATTCTGCGACTGTAACTTCAACTTAAAACTAGGGCTGGAAAATGTGTCGTGTCTGTTGTATTCGTGTTATGAGAGGGGTCTTGAAAAAGAAGTCAACAGAAATTTAACTTATTTATTAAACGGGTTGGGATTTCTAGGCTTCTCTCTGAAGATAATATTTATAAGGGTCAACAATGCTCAGCTCTATCCGTTTAACTACGATATTTTCCTTTTTATCTCAAATATGGACGAGATTCTCAGGGGTGAGGAGTGGCCTCAGTTGGACTGGTACTCAGTTTATTGCCTCGACAGCGGGGGGTGGAGGTATAAAACGTTATTATGTACAGGTGGCAGTACAGTAGATTTTACAAAATGGGCATTTTTTGTGATAGTGTTTAATACCTTCTCTTGGAGTGAAGTGAGGCTTTTTCTTCTGATAGTCCTTACTTTTATCGGTATTTGGTGGCTTGGGATATGGTAAAAGGCTCTAATTATCTAGTATTTCTCCCCCCTTGTATTTCAAAACGAAGCTATTCGTTGTCAGCTCCTGGGGGTCTTTTGTAGGGAGGATCGTTTAAGTTTAGCCGGGCTTCATGGCTCGGCCTTAACTTTGTGGATTCTGAATGATAAACGAGACCTTGATTCGTGGTTTGTTACTTTTTATTGTTTTTTGCTGTTTATTTCTTTTCCTTTTTGGTGCTCTTTTGTCTGCCTATCATATGTGCCTTTGGTACATTGTAAACATAGTGCGGATGTTTACCGTGTATATGATAATGTAAAATGCTGATGTTTATTTTTGCCCCTTTTGGACCGGTTCCCACTACACAATATTACTGTTACTTTCACTTTTATCGATTTCCTTTTATTTGTGTGTCGACACATAGGCGGGTGATTTTGAGTACATTTTTGGTGAATTTGGGTACATTTTTACACGGTGCAGAAAAGCACTGTCTCAGCACTGTAGAACTTCTGCTTTCCTTTCTCCTTCCTCTCTCCTCCATTTTTCTCCCCCTTTTTTACTGTGTTCGAGCCATAATGGGGACCCGAAGCTTTTATTTTCATTTCTCCTCTCGCACGTTCTCTCTTTTCTCGTCTTGTTCGTTCATTTAGCTCGATCCTCAGGTGTTTCTTGCAAGTTATTTTTCGAGTGCCCCTTCATCTTGTCTTTGCTTTTGGGTTTCAAGATTTGATTTCTTTTTCTTTTTTCTCTTCTTTTCTGTATATGGGGAGGTGGTTTGTATAATTTATTGACATTGTACATGACATTCATAGAGTTCAGAATCATGGAATTTATTTTGCATTATTATTTGCATTATGGGCCTCCCGTTTAAATTAATTTACTATACGCCAACAAGTAAGATTTACTCTTATATTTAGGTTATTAAAAAAAAAAGGGTATTATGAAAATGGTTAAGGATTCACCAAAGCATTACTGACATCGAATCTCATTACGAGGTTTAGTGTGTTTGGGCGAGAGTAGTACCAAGATAGGTGATTTTCTTGGAAGTCCTCGTGTTGCAAACCCTTTAGGTTAAAGGTCATCGAAAACAATCTCTTGGCAGGGTTAAACCCTGAAAGAGGTAAGGCTGCACACATCCACTCCTCCCAAACCTCGGTTACGCGGGAGCCCTTGAGGCACTGGGTTTATTGTTGTAGATGAAAATGCTTCTGTTTTTTTTTTTTTTTTTTTAGTTTGTTTGTTTTTGATATTCATCTAGATTAGGAAAAAAACAGAACTGGTGCCAAACAACCCGCTTGGACTAGACTCTTAAATTTGTCGTGTTTGTGTTTGTATTTGTATGAGGAGTTTCAGAAAGAAAGAAGCACATTTGATGATTTTTAAACGGGTCCAGAACCTTTAATCCTAGAAAATAATTAAACAGTAATTTATAGGTTTACTCATTTAATTATATAGATGATTGTCATACGTCGGTACGTGGTTGCAAACATGCCAAAAGCCGTATGCCTTTATCATCCATAATAATAATAATGAATACATTGATAATAATAATTGTGCAAAAAATAAATATTAAATTAGCATAAATAGATATAGTTCGGTAAATTATTATAACTCAAATGGCTAGTATAACTACACATAAGTGAATAAATGAGTTTTCGCATAAGTTTAAGCCAACTTAAGTCTCTGACTCAAACTTATTATTTTGGTGCAAGAAAATAATGTATAATAGAATTTGAAGACGAACCCTACCATAGTTTTTAAGACTTTTGGTAGACTGAAAAAGGATTAAAGGAGAATTGCTTCAATATCTCAAGAGAATTATTTCTACTTAGCTTATATTGCGTTCTTACCTTATTAAAAACACAATAATATACTCTATTTTGCAAATGGAGAAGTCCCTTCCTTCATAAGAAATTTTCTTCAAAAACTGTCTTTACTAAGAAACTCAAGTTCTGCGTAAGATTTTTCATTGTAGGTTTCAAAAGAAAACATACCACATTGTGATGATTCTATGTTTGGTTTAAAAGAAAAGTTATCCACCGACCACTTTACACCGTCTTGTATAACATATAAAATAAGTATACAAATAAGCTTACCTATACAACTATAAATCATCATCATATGCCAATATCAAAATAATAAAAAATAAGAAACAATAACAAAGGAACATTTAGGCTCCAATTCGTGGCAAATAAGTTAGAAGTACTTCCCACCCCCTCCCCCCAGTGACCAAACACCAAAATTCACTATACCCCAAAAAAGATATCCCCAAATGTACGAGTTGCTTAAGCTGACTTGGACACCTAAAGATATCCAAATTGCCCAAAAAAACGAAACTATAGTTGAACTGATCATCTTCAGCCATATCTCAAAAACCAAAATAAAATGGCTGACGAACCTATTATCTTCAGCAGAAAAACATCACATCCTTGACATTCTCCTTGATCTGCGGAAGTGCCCACGCCTCTTTCTGCCTCTCAGCCGCCACTGGCCCACCACCGCCACTGCTAGGACCACTTTCGCTTGCATCCCCTTCAACATAGTAACGTGCTCGGAATGCTGCTAAATGCGCATAATATGCTGGTGTTACTGTGATTTCAAGCAAGTATGATTAGTTTTTTTGAGTGACCGACGGCTAGAAAGATCAGAAACTACAAGTTTGTTTGGTGTTGTTTTCTTTCTGTAGTTATGGGTTTTGAGAAACAAAGTACCAAGTTTTGAAAACAAATATTTTCTTGATTACCATTTTGAGTTTTCACTCTAATTAGGAGAAAACTAAAAACCAGAAAAAAGTAGTTTCTAATATATAGTTCTTTAGTTTTTAAATTTATCAAAAACTACAATCACAAAATGATACCAAACGGGTCAAAGATTTTTTAACATAGAGCCTCAATCATGGTAACATATATTTACCACAAAATCAAAAGCCTCATTGGCCTCAGTTATATTGCTAGTAACTATTATTTATACAACAAACAAGAGAAAGACAGCACTCAGAAACCAGATACTAGCTGACTGAAACCGAGCAAGTACATCTTGCATACCTGCAAGATCAAATCATAATATAGAGTTAATCGTTGTTAATCATAGGACCATAACGGGTCAAATAATGTTTAACTGAGGAGAAATGAGGAAATTACTTGTAGCATAAGCTATTTGTCAATAATTGAAGAAGATCCGCGGTAAAATTGTTCTCATCATACAGAACATGATAGTGTGTGGGCCTGCTACTACCCTGCACGAAATATTGCATGTTGGGCAACCATTATACAACCAAACTTCCCTAGGTTGCACATGCATACCAAAACTCGATACAAGAAACAGCTCGTAATTTATCACTTTGTACCCAAAAATTATGGAACTAGGGAAAGCAAAATTAATTTGGTACCTCTATTAAAATTCGATGGATTTTTGGTGAAAAATGTTGATGCGCATAGGATTCTAGATATCCAGTAAATTCAAGGCAAAAGCGCCTCTATGAAACATAATTCAGGCCATATATACGTATATCCTATAAAAATCGCTGAATTTTTTCATATTCTGCTAAATTTTTGGCGAAAACATTAACTCATATAGTTAATCGTAATTATATACCACAACAATCGTAATTATAGCCATATTCCGATCGACAGGGAAGAGACGTGTGCGGGGTCTTTTCTGCACCACAACAAACGTCACTCTTGGCAGGTAATCTTCCTGTAGCGACACACAGGCCTGTATAAAACATAGGGTGTCGTTAGAGCATTATATACATTAGAATTAAGACATGAATTATAGATTAGGCAAGCTGAATGTTGGGGCTGCCACTTGTCATACTCATAGAGAGAAAATGTCGTACAAATAGAATACAAAATAAACACAAGATAGTTGTACAATAAATTATCAAGACAAACACAAATATAATATATATAAAATCAAGACAAACACAAATGTAACTCACACGCTTTGTTTGGTTAGAAGTAAGGCATCTTTCCTCGGGAAAATATCTTTCCTCAAATTTATCTCTAACGAAAAGCATTACTCCTTTGAAATATTTTCCTTCGGATAATTTTGACTAATTACAAAAGTGAAACATGAAAAGTAGGCAGCCAAAATATTGGTGTTGTCAAAAACTCACATGAATCACACAAATACAATACATGATAAATACAGAAGAGTTGTACGGTGATATCCTAAAAGACTTTTGAGTCTAATAATAATACTCAGCAAATTAACTCACACAAATTTGTCAACAAAAATATGGTAAGATCATACCCTTCGTATCGCATCCATCTCCTTGGCAAGGACATCTGCAAGCTGCCCTTCACTGACACCATCTCTGCCATTTGAATAAATAATTAGGGGGATGCAATGGGATAGCCACATGAAATGGGAACTAGGGAACAAACAGCATGGAATCCTACCTGTAGAAAATGATTCTCTCCGGTTTATGCCCCGTTGATCTTCTAAATGCGACCAGAAGTTCCCTGCACAAGTCATGACCAAAGACAAATAAAACAAATGATGGCCAGCATGGTCACCGTGATATTCTCCCTTTAAAAGCAGAGGAAGGGCTTGTACATCAGGCCTTAAAATGTGAAAAAATTGCTTTTCTGAGAACTAAAAACTATTTTTGTTTGAAAAAAATTTAGTTTTTCACTTACACTTTAAAGAAGTACAAAATCCAGCTCTGACTTAAGAGAAAAAAAAAAAAAAAACATTTATTTTTCTATTTAAAAGTATTTTTCCTACCGGGCCAAACACCCTTTAAACAAGAAAAACGTGCTTTTTCAAAAAAAACAAAATACTTATTTTTGTTTAAAAAACTTTTAGTTTTTTACTTTTGCTTCTACTTTAAAAGAAAAGCACAGTTTTCTTCCTTAAAAGCAGAATAATAGCTTCTCCTTCTATGTAAAAACACATTTTTTTTTCATACCAAAAACCCTATGAAAAAAGTGCTTTTTGCATAATAGACCTTTTTGCCAGAAATAAAGCTTGGAAACGGGCCCAAGGCTGGATTAAAACCTCATACTCCAGGTTCTAGATACTCTGCAAATGAGCTAGTCATCCATTACCGTATCATTCCACCACCAACCTTGCCCATTTTAGGATCAATAACTTCTTTGTACAAGTCCTGGATAATCTCCTCTCTATGGCCCTGCACCGACACCAACCCCCTATACTTGGTGACCTCAGGCCAGTCCATCGAAGCCACCACCTGCCGCAATCCAACGGTTATTTTTCTACATGATATGAAAAGAGAAGCTGCAATTAGAATGTCCATAAAAACAAAATTCGCCCAACCATACCGCTGCAATTGAAGGGCTCGAATCCTCCCCTGCAGGTGCATGTGTAACATCCGCACCAAAGACTATGGTTACTTTATCAATCAAAATCGGAATGTTCCAACCAACAGCGTCCGCTAACACTGTGTTTCTCCCTCCAGCCTCAATATCATGCAAAATCGTAGTTTAGCGTCATAGATGGAAAGATAAAAATGTCCCACCAACATGCTCCAAGATTGACATAATGTGCAAGAAAAACAACGCATTATACCACATAGGGGTGAATAGACATAAATAATCAACTAGTCATTTCAAATACAAACTCGACATATATGCATTCATTGAAACCAGCATGTATAAGTTGTCACCATTTAAAGCACTATTAGAAGTAAACAAACCAACCCTGTAAAATAACAAAATTACAATAGGACATCACTTTCACAAATTGGAGCTTAAAAAAATAATAATATCGAAGATAAAATAGTAAAAAGATTGAGCACTCATGAATGATTATGAGCTCAAACTGTTCCAAAGAAGTAGACTAAACGGATCAGAAGACAAATGTAGCAAAACAATCCAAGGGGAAAAAAAAATGTAACAGTTATCAACCAGTTTTTATACACATTAAATCTAAAAGCGTTATTTACACCCGTGGTCTTTTATTTTTTGAAGTTTGTTCAAATTAGCCCTTATCTTTTTTTTTTTTTTTATAACTTTATTCAAATTAGCCTCTTATTTTTCTTTTATAAAATGGTCTCTAATATTTCAATTTAAGGCAAAATTGGTCCTCCAAATGTGACCAAACTTAGTTAAAAATAGAAAGGTGAGAGACCAATTTTTACTTTGATGTAAAATAAATATTACATACATATAAAAAAACTCAAAGACTAATTTAAACAATGCTACAATGGACCAATTTGAACAAAAGAAAACATACAGGACACATCTGAACAAAATCGATGTAAATAACTCTACATTAACACAAGTATAACAAATAAGTAAAACAAAGCGAAGAAATCACTTAAAAAACACGCTAATTTTTAACAGAAAATAATAATAATTACGAACTATAAGAAGGAACTGAAGATACTATATATATCAGAATCACATTGAAAAAACCTAGCGAAGAATATTTTTTTTTTTTTTTTTTTTTCGATCATAGCAACATTGTTATTTTCAAGAAAATTTCATTAACCGTCAATTTTTTAAATCACATCGTTAATAATTGTTACCCCCTTAGTAACAACTTTTAGAAAACTAAATGGAGATGAAAAGATAGAAAAATCACCCCTGCCGTCGGAGGCGCGCTTAGCGAAAGCTTCTTCTGCACGTCGCTGATAACCGCCGCCTCCTGCCGCGTCTGTTTTGAGAGTACTCCAACTGACGGCGCCTGGTACTGTCAGCGACCTCCACCACCGCCACCATCGCCTCCACGGCCACCATATCCTCGTCCGCCACCTCCACTGCCTCCTCTGCCACCATATCCTCGTCCGCCACCTCCATCGCCTCCTCGGCGACCATATCCTCGTCCGCCACCGCCTCTACCGCCGTATCCACGTCCTCCACCGCAGCCTCTGCCACCTCCGGTGCCGTCACCTCTGTAAGACATGGAGAGAGAGAGAGAGAGAAATGTAAAGGGCGCTGTGCAGCAAGACAGTGAAGACGGAAGGTGAACGGGTTCTTCCCCGGAGGCAGAGGGCTCTTACACCAAATTTCAACCCAATGATTTCAAATTTCAGCAACTAACTCCAAAAATCTTGAAAAACCTTCAAATTCACGGATTTTTCCTACAAAACAAAAGATCAAAAACCCCAAACTCAACAAATCCGTTCAGGGACAACAATTGCTAGCAAGCATCTGACAAAAAAGAAAATCGAAATTCGATCAAACCCTAACATGCAACTCAATCCAACGAGCATATACACCATAAACCACAAAATACATCCCTCAAACAGACCACAAAACACCCAAAACGAACCAACAACCTCAAATTTAACCTAATCTTGAACAGACAACAGCAAAATCCACATCAAACCCCAACACGAAACCACATTGAACAACAATCACTCAACACCAACCAGATCGAACCAAAAAACACAAAAATTACAGCTTAACGATCAAGAATCACAACAAATCAAACAATTTAAGACGAAACAAAAAGAACACAAACCTTCACCAAATCTCGAGAGAGAACGAACCACAAAAAAAAGCAAAACCGAGCTTTCGAAATTGAATCAAACAAATATTGCAAGAAAATATCTGAAAGCGGAAATATAGATAGTGTTGCATTCCCCATTCGGGCCGATGCTATTGAGGTCCAGTGTTGGCCTATGGATCATATCGGGTCGGCCCGACTCCCAGGCACATCAGTTCGAGGCGAGGAGGAAGGGTCCGATGGGGCCATAGCGTCTTTTGCTAGCCCGGGACAGAATATTAATTCTGCAGGGGCTGTGATTTACGACACATAAGTAGTGGGTGATAATTTAGTATTTATCTAGCATTTTGCTCTAGCTAGAGTTTTTGGATGTTTTCTCTTCTTGTGTATTTATGTATATGTGTGGGTGCTCTTGAACAATGAAAAGCTTGCCATTTTCTCTCTCTTTAGCTTAAGTTATTTCTCTCGTTATTGTTTTGAGATTCAATCCCCTAAAATATCTAGTGGGATTGCATCATTGGTGTTAGAGCTAATCGGTGCTCGGATTGTGGGTATTATGAACACCCGAAGTAGGGCTCAGGGGCAGCCGCCAGCTGCACCACCAGGACCGACGGCCACCACCCCTGCCACCACCACAACCCTAACCCCCAACACCCCGACCCTCCACCAGCAACTTCCCTTACCGCCACCCGCAGCACACCTCACCCAGACCCAACTACCCCCACCGCACGCAGGGATGGAGAACGACCCTCAGAGCTCCATCAACGACCAGACCCAGCAAGCAATCGACGACATCCGACACATGATTGCGGGGCTCACTGCTCAGGTATCGATCCTTAACCAACTCTTCAGGTCAAAATCGAAACCCTAACTCATTTGCTTACCCCACCGGGGCAGCGACAACATCCTGCCCCCAGTCTTTGGGGTCGGACGCAACTTCAAGGCCCTTCCGACGCGCCGGCGCCGGAGCTCCGGGCAGTATTCCGGTGTGGGATAGAACTATTAATTTTGGGTCTTACGGCGGCACAACCGGAGCCCCTTTCCGGGACCCGGAAACTCATCGTTAGGGTTTTCCCAACACCCCACCCTTTCAATTCCAACCCCAACCATATCATTGTCATCCCTTCCCTTGACATCCAATTTTGCTCAATCGTCATACACTAATATCATACCTCAAACCCTCCCTAGCGCAGGTTCAAGCGCATATAGACCCACCCCTCACCCTTTAGGGTCGGTCCCATTATTACCCCAACGACCTCAGACTGAACCTAGTTCTATAGGTATCAATCCCAACACATTTCCCCATGACTTCTCACCATCCCCGAGCTCCAATCACCAATTATCAACAAGAATGGCCAAACTCGAATTCCCTCGCTTCACAGGTAATGATGTACGAACATGGATTTATAAATGTGAACAATTCTTTCGAATTGATCGCATTGCAAATCATTCTAAACTTGAAATTGCCACTGCGCACATGGAAGGTTATACTCATGAATGGTTCCAACACTTTATGCGTAAACACGGCCCATTTGTTACGTGGGACCACTTCAAAGTTGCCGCCCTCGACCGCTTTGGCGGCGCTTTCGAGGACCCTATGTCGGACTTACTAACTCTCCGACAGTCAGCCACTGTTAGTGACTACATGAATGCATTTGATAGTTTATACGCCCAGGTTCACTTGCCAGAAGATTATGCCATTAGTTGTTTTTTAAATGGATTGCGTGAGGATATTGGCATGTCTGTCTGTTCTTTCCGGCCTCAAACACTTCACGACGCTATGTGTATTGCCAAACGGCAAGTAAGTAGTTCTCAGTGCGCAACGACCACGATCTTACCCATGCCCTTCTTTTCCCAACATGTCATACAACAGTCGACGCCCAAACCCCGGCACTCCGGCACCACCCGGACCCACCGCACCACGGCCCCAAGGGGGCCTCCCTCGACGCACATTAACTAGCGACAAAATTGATGACAAACGCGCCAAAGGTCAATGCTTCTATTGTGACGAGCAGTATGTCTTAGGACACAAATGCACCGCAAGGAAGGACCGTGGACAATTTTTCCTCGTGGAGGTTGACACTGACCCTCTTGATGATATGACCGATCCCATACCTGACCCTGAACCCAAGGACACCCCTACTATTTCTATACATGCACTTTTAGGGAACACTTCACATCAGACACTTCGTGTTATTGGCTACCATGGCAAGCATGCCTTACATATCTTGATTGATTGCGGTGTCAGCCATAATTTCTTGGATATTAATTTAGCTAGAAAACTACGATGCCCCATTTCCAATACCCAACCCTTTTACATCACCATGGCCGATGGGGGTCAAATGCCCACCACCTCCTCTTGCGACAATTTCGAATGGACCCTAGACACCACGACCTATCACTCCGATATGATTCTTATCCCTCTTGGAGGGTGCGACATGGTGCTTGGATGCCCTTGGTTATCTCTTGTAGGACCCGTGTCCTTGGATATGAAACACGTCACTGCTACATTCACACACGGCGGTACAACGCACACTCTTCGTGGCCTCACCCATGACCATATTCGTGAAATCACTGCACGCACAATGACTCGCACTTTAGACGATCCTCATAACTGTGGTACCATTTATACCGCCATTCTTACCTCAAATACACCAACATTTTTCTCCGTCGAGGTCACTACCTCACCAACACATCATCCTCCTGCCCCTACTAACCTACTTGACGAGTTCCAACTTGTCTTTAGCGAGCCGTCACTCCTACCGCCATCCCGCCCCCAATTTGACCATCGAATCCCACTTAAGGATGGGTCCTCTCCGGTTAACTTATGCCCATATCGCTATTCTCTTGACCAAAAGAATGCGATAGAAAATATGATTTCGGAACTTTTGACAAAACATACCATTAGAGAGAGCACTAGCCCCTATGCCTCACCCGTTGTTTTAGTTAAAAAGAAAGATGGCTCGTGGAGGATGTGTGTAGATTATCGTGCACTTAATGCCACCACTATAAAGGATAAATACCTAATTCCTTTAATCGATGAGTTGTTTGACGAATTGCACGGGGCCAAAATTTTTTCAAAAATTGATCTTCGATTTGGCTATCACCAAATCCGCATGCATGATAACGATATTTTCAAAACGGCTTTTCGCACCCATTCAGGCCATTATGAATTCGTCGTCATGCCCTTTGGCTTGACAAACGCACCTTCAACCTTCCAATCTCTCATGAATTCCATTTTTTGGCCTCATTTACGCCGTTTCGTCTTAGTTTTTTTCGACGACATATTAGTCTATAGTCCAGATTGGCAATCGCACATTACTCACCTTCGCATGGTTTTTGGACTTCTTTTGCAAAATTCTCTCTATGCTAAACGTAGCAAATGTACTTTTGGTATGATTGAGATTGATTACTTGGGACATATCATTCGTGCGGGTCACGTTTCAACTGATCCGGCCAAAATTCAAGCCGTTCGTGATTGGCCACTTCCAACAACACTTAAACAACTTCGTGGCTTCCTTGGACTGACGGGCTGCTATAGACATTTTGTCCAAGACTATGAGAAAATTGCCAAACCACTCACAGAAATGTTGAAACACCCAACACTTGTTTGGACAGATGCGGCACGCACCGCCTTCGATCTCCTCAAAGAGGCCTTGATTTCCGCTCCACTACTTGCTCTTCTGGATTTCACGATGACATTTGAAATTGAAACTGATGCCTCAGGCATAGGCATTGGTGCCATTCTCATTCAAAAAGGCCACCCCATCGCGTACCTTAGTAAGGCCCTATCCCCACGTCATCAACACAAGTCCGTTTACGAACGGGAATTGTTAGCCGTGGTTCACGTTGTAAAAAAATGGAACCAATATTTAATGGATCGTCACTTTTGCATCCGCACGGACCAACAAAGTCTTAAGCATTTATTAGAACAACGCATTTCCACCCCCTTTCAACAACAGTGGCTAGCTAAACTCATGGGTTATAGTTATGATATCGCTTACAAAAGGGTAAAGAAAATATTGTCGCCGATGCCCTTTCCCGTGTAACAAGTGGCGAATTACTATCACTCGCCCTCTCCACCATCTCCACCGACCTAATGTCTCAATTGCAACAATCATGGAACACTAACCCCCACTTTCAACGCATTATCAACGACCTTGTTCACAACCCACAAGCCCATCCGCACTACACATGGACAAACAACCAACTTCGTAGGAAAGGCCGCTTAGTCATCGACCATGCTAGTCCTGTCAAAACCCACATCATGACTTGGATGCACGCCTCCCCTGCCGCTGGTCACTTTGGAATTACACAAACCCGCAAACGCATTACTACTCTTTTTTATTGGCGTAGACTTAAAAACGATGTGACTAACTTTATTAAACAATGTCCCACTTGTCAAAAATGTAACTATGATTCCGCGGCATTCCCTGGGTTGTTACAACCCCTCCCTAATCCCGACTCCATTTGGACTAGCATATCCATGGACTTTATTGAGGGACTCCCAAAATCCCATGGCAAGGACGTCATCCTTGTCGTCGTTGACCGCCTAAGTAAGTATGCTCATTTCCTTCCTCTTTCCCATCCTTATACTGCTTTATCGGTTGCTAACGTGTTTATGCGAGAAATATACAGGTTACACGGTCTCCCTGAGGAGATCATTTCCGATAGGGATCCTATTTTTACGAGCAACCTTTGGGAGGAACTTTATCGTATGCAAGCTATCGATCTCCGTCGCTCGACATCCTATCACCCTCAAACTGACGGACAAACGGAGGTGCTTAACCGTTTTTTGGAAAGCTACCTTCGTTGTATGTGTTTTGAATACTAAAAAAATTGGTTTGAATGGATACCGTTAGCCGAATGGTGGTACAACACTACCTATCATTCGGCCACACACACTACCCCTTATGAGGTAGTGTATGGACAACCTCCACCGGTACATCTTCCATATTTACCGGGGGAATCTCACAATGCCGTTGTGGACCGCAGCCTGCGGGCGCGGGAAGAAGCAATGAAGGTCCTTAAACACCACCTTCATCGGTCTCAAAACTGAATGAAGCAATTGGCGGACCAACATCGAAGTGACCGCATGTTTAAACGAGATGACTGGGTGTACTTAAAACTGCACCCCTATAGTCAACACTCGGTTGAACGCCGAACGGTCCATAACTAGCCCCTTGTTACTGTGGCCCATTTCGAGTACTTGATCGTATCGATCAAGTGGCTTATAAATTGGAGCTACCCGCGACTGCCTCCATACATCCCGTATTTCACGTCTCGCTGCTCAAACCTCACCATGGTGCCATCCCTCACTCTCCCACACTGCCTCAAGATTGGGCTTCCCCGCTTGCTCCCACTGTTCCTGAAGCCATCCTAGATTGACGTCTGGCTCGATACCGCAATGCAGCCGTTACAAAGGTGTTAGTTAAGTGGAAGGGAAAACCCGCAGAAGACACTACCTGGGAGTTCTTTCATGACATTTGGGAGAAATACCCGACATTTGACCCTTGTGGGCAAGGATCTTCTGGGGAGGAGAGTATTGTTGCATTCCCCATTTGGGCCGATGCTATTGAGGTCCAGTGTTGGCCGATAGATCATATCCGATCGACCCGACTCCCAGGCACCTCAGTTCGAGGAGAGGAGGAAGGGTCCGATGGGGCCATAGCGTCTTTTGCTAGCCCGGGACAGAATATTAATTCTGCAGGGGCTGTGATTTACGACACATAAGTAGTGGGTGATAATTTAGTATTTATCTAGCATTTTGCTCTAGCTAGAGTTTTTGGATGTTTTCTCTTCTTGTGTATCTATATATATGTGTGGGTGCTCTTGAACAATGAAAAGCTTGCCATTTTCTCTCTCTTTAGCTTAAGTTATTTCTCTCGTTATTGTTTTGAAATTCAATCCCCTAAAATATCTAGTGGGATTGCATCAGATAGATCTAGAGAATTTTAATGGAAGGATTTTAGCACTCAAAATTTGGAGTCAGCAAAAAATTTAGGAAAGAGAATTAGAGAAGAGAGAGAGAGAGAGTAATTATTTATTTTTACCTAATTGCAAAGTTAATATAAGTATTTATACTAATTGATAATTAACCCCTTACACTTATTCAACTCTAATACATGTATCACTTTATAAAGAGTGATTTAAAACAACAAAAAGGGCGTGGAGGTAGGGAAGGCAATGGAGCGGATAAAATTTGCCTGTTTGATCGGCTAGTGGGTATGGGTTAGGTGTATTCGCCCCGTATTCGTTATGGGTATGAGACGGGTATGGGTATAAGTTTGGCCATGCCCTGCCCCGCCCCATCCTATATCTGTAAAATGTTTGATTGTGCAGTGTAAAAAGATCTTTTTTATATAATAAAATGTTTGGATTCAAGTTTGAAAAATACATTTATCTATTATAATCATAAAAATGACTCAATAGTATAATTTAATCAATAATAATAAGCCAGAGAGAATCATAATAATAGTTAGCTATGGTAATGGAGGGTGATAATTATAGTGACCCATAGGCATAAAAAGGGTGGTCTTGAGTGGAGTTGGTGATAACAAGTAAAACTATGTCATAGTGATAAAAACTAAATGTTAATATATTCCTTTTATAACATATTTTTGAAATAAGTTGTAAAAAATATTTAGTTTTGCATCTTTTTATGCATAGTTATAAAACAACTTTTTCATCTTTCTGTTTAACCTGTGAAAAAGATTTAAAAATATATTTTCTGTCAACCAAACGCAAGTTTTATAGTCAATCAGATCTTTTTCACAACTTTAAACTGTTAAAAAGCTAAACCAAATGAAACCCGAAAAAATGAGATAATTTAAGGCCTCATTTCACAAAATACGAATTTAAACTTTTGTTTGATTGATAAAGAAGTAAGTTACTAAGTTTCCTGTGTAAAATCTAATTCATTTGTTTTTAACTAGGTTTGCGGAGAAGTTTTATTTCTCATATTATATTGTTGGGACAAAAATGTAATTTTCAAACACTAAAAATGTGAATACTTAAAGAAATTATTATGTGACCATGGGTCACTGCTGATATGGTCTTATTTTTACTTTTTAACCGAAGTTATGCCCAAATTTTTTTACTATTTTTCAAATTTTAAAGTTCTAAAATATTAATATTTTGCTTAAAATTTTATTTTGGCACTATTTTTTGAAATAGTAATTTTAAAAATTTAAGTTGCAAATTATTTTAGTTAAAGCATATAATATTTTAATATGATTTTTATCTATCTGATTCAAACCTTGCATAGTCAAGGTTGTATTTTGTATCAGGCTCTCATGTGGAATACTTGAAATTGTTTGATTCCAAATTGGCCTGCACATACAAGAAATGCAACACTTATATTTACTTTTCAAATTAAATTATCTATCATTCTATTATTATAAAATAAAAGCTAATTTAATTATTAAATTTTAATTCCTATAAAATTAGGCATAACTTCCACTAAAAATTAAAAATAAAGTAGGGATCATCACATCAATGGTAATCTATAGTCATACAATAATTTCTGGAGCAACTTAATGCTAATTAGATGCTTAGCATTCCCCTACCATAACTAATGGGTAGTTCCAAAATAGATAATATAAAAATATAGCATTCAAAAACAAATTGCTAAATAACAAAATATCATATCATCCGTGCATCGGAGAAAATCTAGTCTAGTATATATATATATGTATTATTTATGTAGAAGTTCCTCCTCACCTATGCACGCTTCCCGCCTTCAATTCCCCTTTATTAAGCATTTCCTTATTTAATTAAATTATTTAATAAAAAAAATACTAAATATTACTTTAGAAAACCGTCCAAACCCATGACTCACTCCACTCTTCCCACCCTAATTTTATCCATGGTAGTTACACAAAAGCATAACCCAAAAATTCATTTACTTCGAAACAGTTGCACAAATGCATTGTAATTGCAATTTTTACTTTGAAAGAAATAGTTATGAAATCATAAAGATAAATACAATTCTAAACTCTCTCCCCCAACAAGGTTTTTTCTTTCACCCGAATTGGGATGTTATCAAAGGTATTCTTTATATTCGAGGCTAGTAATCTGTCCACTCTATAATTAATTTTTATTTTTTTCCCTATATGTGATTGTTTTAAGAAATCGCAATATAAAGAATTTTTAGGGTTATCTAATTACTTAGAATTCACCCTAATTCATAAAAATGAGCATTGGGCTCTTGCTAAACTTGGAAGATCTAGGTAGTTATCCGGGCATTTTTGGACATTTGAAGTATTTTCGCTTCACTCCGTTCACTGGGATTCGGTAGTAGTATTTTGTCCTAGATCATACGTTTACGTGCACAATGGACTCTCACTGTAGTTTGGGTGTGATGGAAATGTAAAATTAAAGAATTCAGAAAAAAATTTGCTAAAAAACAAATATTTTGGATATGTAATATATATTTCGTTGTATGTTATATCCACTCTATCTATCTTACATATTGTAATGGCATTTGTGAAAAATGTTTAAATCCAAAAATCTTGAAGAACAAAAAAATCATGAAAAAGAAAAGGTATATGAATAAAACAAAATCTAAAAAAGTAAAAAAAAAAAAAAAGGAAAATCTTTTTGCCCAAAAAATTCGAAACAAAAACCATCATTAAGAGAAATGAAAAAATAAGAAAAAGATGAACAAAGTAATTTCTCTTCAAAAACAAAATCTAGAATAAAATAAATTAAAATTAAAATTAAAAACTACAAAATAATACAAAAAATACTTGGAAAAGAGTTCAGGGTGAAAAAAATTATTTCACAAAAATAATTGTTCACGAAAAAACCTATAGGACAATTAAAAAGTTGGAAAAATACTTTTGGCACCCATAAAATTTCAAATAAAAGTTTATTCAATTTCAAATAAAATTTGAATGAAAAATACAAAACAAAGAAAAAACAGAACATTAAAAATTTTGGTGTAATCTATATATATTATAAAACACAAAATAACTAACAAATACTTGGAATCATTTGTGCATGGCATACAATGTCATGTTAATGTAATATATGAGATCTAAGGTTCTAAAACAACAACCAGCCTAAATTCAACCCATTTATCAAATGTATGGAGTACTAACCTTCTACATTGGGCAACTAAGCAAAGTTCAAATGAGTCTGCTCACTGATATTATCAAACATTATATGCATATGATACAAATTTATGACTATTAAAAGGAAAAGGAACATACCCAGTACCTCAAGGGCTCCCGCCTACGCAGGGTCTGGGGGGAGCAGATGTACGCAGCCTTCCCCCTTCATGATGTTAACCTGAAAAGAGGCTGTTTCCAAGTGCTCCCAACTTGAGGGTGAGGACTTTCCAGAAGGTCACCCATCCTGGTACTACTCTCGCCCAAGCACTCTTAACTTCGGAGTTCTAATAGGATTCGATGACGGCGTATTGGTGTCCTCTTTGATAAATTTATGACTATTACAATATATAATATAAATATGTTATCCTTTGTTCCAAAGTAGTAAAGTATAATTTAAACTATAAATATCATTCATGCATCGCACGAGAAATGACTAGTGTGTGTGTGTGTGTGTATATATATATATATATCTATCTATCTGTATTATATATAATTGTGGAGTCCCCTCCCCCCTAAAAAGCCCCGTAACCCCCAATCCTTTTTTTTTACATTTTTTTTCCCTTAAAAGCCCAATCCTTTTTTTATTACATTTTCCCTATTTTCTTATTTTGCTTTTATAATATTGATAAATAATTAGGATTAATAAATTTAAACACATATTTTTTAATTTAAAGGTTAACTATATAGAAAATAAAAAGCGGCGAGTATGGAGCGGGCCAAGCCGGGTCCCCACTTACACCCATACCTGCCCTAAACAGAGTGGTTACCCATGAGCGTCATACCATGTGCCACACTGAACTACCAATTCAGTATCTTTTAAAATCAAATTTTTAGAGCTTCATTATTTTTGTGTACAAAAGTTGTAACTAAATTATTTTGATGAAAACCCTAGCGCACTATGCCAAACGTATATTCCTGCATAAAGCAATAAATTTTTAATTTAAGACTTCTCTTATGTAATCCAAGAACAAGCCGCGGGTTAGACCTCCAAGAACCAAAAAAATATTAAATTTAAGACTTTCGTATTTAGTCCACGAAATACAGCATTTCGCGTGGCTACGGTAACGAAGGATTTATTTTCACCCGGTGAGATATGTGAAGTTTGACTTTGGTTTATAAGATCTACGCATTAGAGAACAAAACTAAAATACAACAAAACTTAATTCATTAAAGTTCCAAAAATTAAAAAAGAAAACAAAATTTTAATTTAAGACTTTTCGTATTTAATCTATAAAAAAATAGAAAGGGTTCCCGCCACGGGTACTAAGTGCATACCCGTACCCTCCCGGCGAACATAGAGCCGTACCCCTACCTGCCTCATTGCCCGCGAGTATCTATTACCCAGCCCGTACCTCCTTAATGTAGATACAGAACGATTATCTATACCTGTTCTTATTAGTTATTTAATATTGTTTTTAAAAAAAATTATTTATTTATAACATTGATAAATAATTGGGATTATTAAATTTAAACACACATTTTTCACTTGCAATGTTAACTGTATACAAAATAAAGCATGGCGGGTATGGAGTGGGCCAGGACACGTACCCACTTATACCCGTACCGGCTCCAAACGGGGTGGCTACCTGCGAGTAGCGGGTTTCACCCGCCCAATTGCCATATCAATATCTCTTAATCAAAAAATGACCCAACTCTAACTTTTCTATAAGAAAAGTTATAGCTAGATAGTTTGATGAAGACCGCAACGCACTATGTCAAATATATAGTCTTGCATGAAGCAATAAATTTCTAATTTCAGACTTCTCTTATGTAATCCAAGAATAGGCCGCGGGTTAGACCTCCAAGAACCAAAAAAAATTAAATAAATTTAAGATCTTTCGTAATTAGTCTATGAAATGCGATATTTTGCATGGCTACTGCAAGGAATGATTTATTTTAACTCGATGAGATATGAAAAGTCAAAAAAGGAAAAATAAATTTCCTGTTTAAGGCTAAAATAGAAAATACTTTTAGTCATATTTTTTTAATATTTTCTTACATTTTTTCATTTTTCTTATTTTTCTTTTTCCAATCATACTCTTAAATACCCTTTTTATCTTCCTTTTTTCTTATTTTTTATTTTCTAAAAAAATTAATAAAATAATTTCCTCACCCAATTATTTTGTATATTTTTTTTACTAAATAACACAAACCAAAATTAAATAAAATAAGTAAATTTTTAATTTAAGACTTTCTATATTTAATCCATAAAGGAAAAAAATCCACAAAAGAAAGAAGGGAAAATAAATTTTCAGTTGAAGACTTAAAATAGGAAATACATTTAGTCATATTTTTTATTTAAAACTTTTATGGTATAATAATAGTTTTCTCACTGAAATTGACTCAATACCATTTAAGTTCACCATATCAAGATATACAACATTTTCTTGATATTTATAACCAAGCAAGTGTTCAAAATTCTAAACATATATCATACTTCGCAAACAAATGTTTGGGTCATTAAGGGAGCAATTGACAAAAATATTTTCATCCTCAACCCACATCCTTTTCCATGGAGCAAATCTCAATTAATTACAATTATATTGGTACATTAATATTTTTCTTTAATAGTTTATAGCATATTTGATTAAATTAAAAATGAGGTTATAATGATTTTCACTAATAGTTTAGAGGTATTAAGGATGAAATTATACGTTCGGTGTCACTTTGATTTTGATTAATGGTATAATTCGAGAGGTCTTTATGGTATTTGTACTATAAGAAAATTAATCTATTACGACTTTGTTTAGTGTACTCAAAATATCAAGTTAAATGTTAAAATATAAAGAGATTCACATGTAATTATGGTAGGAGAATGTTGAAGATATATGAGATACAGGAGGCATCGTGGGCAATTTAGAAAGTTTTTGAATCTTAAGTTAGGAAAAGGCCTCTAGAAGAGTTTAAATTATGGTTCACTTCATATTTTTCAATCAAAAATTATATTTATTTTAGTATTTGATTTGTTTGGGTCATCAAGGGAGCAATTAATGTTCAAAAAAAAAAATAATCAAGGGAGCATTTGACAAAAATCTTTTCATCCTGAACCAACATCCTTTTCGACAGAGCAAATCTCTATTAATTGCAATTATATAGGTACGTTAATATTTTTCCTCAATACTTTGTAGCATCCTTGATTAAATTAAAAATTAGGGCAGTTATATTGATTCTCACTAATAGTTTAGAGGTATTAAGGATGAAATTATAAGTTCGGGGCCACTTATACTCGTACCCGCACCAAACGCCACTGTAACTTTTCAATAAAAAAAATAATCCAACTTCATTTCCATACCAAAAAAATACCTAACTTTAACTTTTCAACCAAAATAAACCTGAGCGTCATACCATGCGCCACACTTAACCACCAATTCAGTATATTAAATAAAATTGGGTTATTTTTTGGTTATTAAATCAAGTTGTATGATTTTTCGTATTTACTCTATAAAAAGAAAAAAATAAACCTCCAAGAACCAAACATAAAAAAAAAATTATTTAAAACTTTCTGTATTTAATCTATAAAAGAAAAAATCCATAAAAGAAAAGAAAAAAAATAAATTTTTTGTTAAATACTTCAAATAGGCAATATATTTTGCCATATTTTTTGTTGAAACCTTTTTAAGGTTACTACTATGAAAATTATGTAAACTTAACAAAATTGTGGACAACTGATAGTTGGATGCAAAAAATTAGAGCTACAAAATACAGTAACCAATAAATACTATATCGCACGGGAACAAAACTAGTACTATATATATTATAGGATTTGGGGCTCCTCTAATATAGGAGTTGGGCCCCCTACCCCCAATTCTTTTTTTTTAGATTTTTTCTTTTTTTTTATTTACCTTTTTTTAATTCTTTTTAGATTTTTCTATATTTATATATTAAATAACAACAATTATTATTTATTTGTAGATTAAATAATAATTAATCTAAAAGTAGTCCAATTATATCTCAACATATTAAAGGAATAGCAATGGGGCAGGGCGGGTACGGCGTGTCCCCTCCATACCCGTACCCGCCACCCAAATCTTATACATGTACCTGCCTCAATACCCTAATGTACGTACAAAACAATTATCTATAACTGTATCCGCTACCCAAATCCTATACCTGTACCCGTCCCATTACCCGCCACAGGTATGAAGTGTATATCCAACAATAATTATTCTAAAAATAGCACAACTATACCTCAATGTATTAAAGGGATGGCAATGGGCCGAGGCGGGTATGAGGTGCCTCTTCCATACCTGTATCTGTCACCCAAATCCTATACCTGTACCTGCCTTATTGCCCTAATGTGCGTACAAATCGATTATCTATACCCGCTCATATTAGTTATTTAATATTATTTTTAAAAACAAATTTAAAAACAAATTACTTTTTTATAACATGTACAAAACGATTATCTATACTCGCTCATATTAGTTATTTAATACTGTTTTTAAAAACAAATTATTTTTTTATAACATTAGTAAATAATTTTGATTCTTGAATTTAAACACATATTTTTTTAATTTTAAGGTTAACTATGTACAAAATGAACCGATTATGGTGGGTATGGGGTGGGGCAGGAGGGGTATGAACCGTGGCCGGGCCGGTCCCCACTTATACCCGAGCCCGCCCCGTTTCAATTTGGTTTATAAGATCTACGCATTAGACAACAAACTAACCTTAACCGCCACCCAAAAGTTATACCCGTACCCTCCCCATTACCCGCCACCGGTATGAAGTGCATACCTAACAACAATTAATCTAAAACTATCACAACTATATCTCAAAGTATCAAATGGATGGTAATGGGGCGAGGCGGGTACGGGGTGCCTTCTTCATACTCGTACCCGCCATCTAAATCCTATACCCGTAACCACTTCATTGTCCTTATGTACATACAAAATGATTATCTATACCCACTTATATTATTTGCTTAACACTATTTTTAAAAATAATTTTTTTAACATTGATAAATAATTTGGATTATTGAATTTAACCTCTTATTTTTTAAATTTCAAAGTTAACTATGTACAAAATGAGCCGGACATGGTGGGTATGAGGCCGGGAGGGGCGGGTATGGAGCGTGGCGGGGCGGGTCCCTACTTATACCCGTACCTGCCCCATTTGACTTTAGTTTATAAGATCTACGCACTAGACAACAAAAATAACCGCACCCACCACTCAAATCCTATTCCCATAAGCGGCCCATGACCTGCCACGGGTACGAAGTGCATACCTGTACCCGCCCGTAGGTGACTGACCCGTACCCCTACCCACCTCATTACCTATGGGTATCTATTACCCACCCCTTACCTCTTTAATGTGCGTACAAAACAGTTATCTATACCCGCTCCTATCAGATGGAGCCCATTGCCATCCCAATATCTCTTAGCCAAAAAATTACCCACTACCAACTTTTCTACCAAAATAAACTAGAGTGTTATACCATGCATCATACTGAACCACCAATTCAATATCTTTTAAAATCGAATTCATTGAGTTTTGATTATTTTTGGGTTAGAAAAGTTATAGTTGGATTTTTTTGATAAAAATCCTAACGCACTATGCCAAATGTATATTCGTGCATAAAGCAGTAAATTTTTTATTTAAGACTTTTCTTATGTAATTCAAGAACAGGGCGCAGGTTAGACCTCCGACAACCCAAAAAAAAAAAAAAAGAGTTTTCGTATTTAGTCCACGAAGTGGGACATTTTGCGTGCCTACTGCAAAAAAATGATTTATTTTAACCCGGTGAGGTATATAAATTTTGACTTGGGTTTATAAGATATATGTATTATATAACAAAACTAAGGTACGAAAAAACTTAATTCATTAAAGTTCCAAAAATTAAAAAGGAAAACATATATTCAATTTAAGACTTTTCGTATTTAACCTATAAAAAAAATAAAAAGGGTTCTAAAAAAAAAGATCTCCCCGAGAACCAAATATGATAAAGAAAATATTAAGCTAATATATTATTATTTTAATATTTCTCTTATATAATCCGAGAATAGGGTACCGGTTACACCTCCAACAATTTCGAATTAAGACTTTTCGTATTTTGTACATAAAAAAAAAAATCAAGTAAACCTCCCATTACCAAAAATTAAAAAAAAAACAATAAATTCTTAATTTAAAACTTTCTGTATTTAATCCGTTAAAAAAAAAAATTAATCCATAAAAAAATAAAATAAATAAAGTCCCTGTTAAAGACTTCAGTTACTCTCCCTCTCACTAAAATGTCCACAACTAACCCATAAAATTTCTCCTACTATTATCAATAATACATAACCTGAGTCTTTGACATATTTGAGGTAAATCTTCTATCTATTTATTTATTGTTATTATTTTTTTTAAATGGTAAAGACGAGAAAGAGACTTTAATGTCTGTGCCTCAGCGCCGGACATCCTGAAGCCTCAGCACTAGAGATGAGAAGGAGGGGGATGGATGGCTCCACGAGATACAGCTGGAACCCAGTACTCCCCAAACCTTCGCTAGCCATAAAATCTACAGATCTATTCGCCTCACGGAATACATGAGAGAACTTAAGATTTCTAAACTTTCCCGCGATGGCTCTGATTTCATCTCTGATGGTTCTAATATCATTTGGGCAAGAATACTCTTCCTTGAAAGTTTTGATGACGACCTCGTTGTCTCCTTCGACTATTACACTATCGGCTCCAAGGGATATGGCCTCATACATACCATCACGAGCAGCCGACGCCTCAGCCACAATGACAGGAGCATTACCCAGCTTTCTAGAACTGCTTCGAAGGATCTTACCACTGGCATCTCTGATGACAAAGCCTGACGCTGCCGACGATTTTTGCCCCATCGAAGTTGATCTTTATCCACCCTGGATCCGGAGGGGACCAGCTTACCCAACGACTCCTCTTTCCAGCAGTGGCCATATTACGGTTACAATCAGCATCGTAACAATCAACCTTGGATCTACACTGCCATTCCAATTCCATTGTTCTAGCTCGATTAAGGGTCCGAGTCACAAGAGGTTTTTCCTTTCTGAATATCGCGGAGTTTCTATCCTTCCAGATCTGCCAGCACATAATCACGAATTTATCTATGTCCTTACTTTTCCTTCTAGCTTGGATCTCGTTCCTTATATCCCCTCGGGTTGGACGGTGAGGAATCCACCCGGCGACAGCAGCTGAGTTCCAGACCTGTTTTGTTCGAGGGCAACTGAGAAAACAGTGGGAAGCGTCTTCATTACAATTGTTGCACCATGGGCATTTGTCATCCCAATCTCGGATGCGTTTTTTCATTTGGTCACCTGTGGCCAGATATCCATTGAGGACTTGCCAAAGAAAAATCTTAACTTTGGGTTGAACGTCCAGGTTCCAAATCCACCGAAATTCCTAGCCATTCCTGTCTTCCCAGTTGATATTATGCGCTAGCTAGGTAGCAGACTTAACACTGAATTCACCTGAACTTGTATAGCCCCATCCCAATTGGTCCTCAACAGGCATATGAGGGATTGGAATACCCATAATGGAATTAAGGGTCTCAGGAGAGACCAAACCATTCAAAAGGTCACGGTTCCACTCTCCATTAGAGATAACGTCAGCCACACAGAGAGAGGGATCCACTCCACTAAGATTGTCACTTCTTTCCGCAATAAGGGGGGCCTTACCCACCCACCAATCATTCCAGAAGTTTATCTGGTTACCCTTCCCTACTCTCCATTTCAAGCCTTTATGGAGAATCGGTCTTACAGCCAATATTCCTTTCCATGTTGGAGAGTCTGTCTTTTTACACCTGTACTCAAACAGAGAGTTTCCTTTTAGATACTTTTCCTTGATGACTTTGACCCACAGATTGTCTTCATTGATTATGATTCGCCATCCCAATTTGCAAAGGAAAGCCTGATTAACAGCTTCCATTCTTCGCAACCCCAATCCGCCTGCTCCTTTTGGACGACAAATGGAGTCCCAGGCTGTAAGATTGATCCCCTTTCTTCCTGCTGTGTTCCAAAAGAAGCGCCTACTTATGGAGTCCCCTTGTTTGCAGGTTCTTTTGGGAAGTATAAAACACTGCATAACATGACTTGGGATAGATTCAATCGAGGCCTGAATCAGAGTGGCCCTTCCAGCCTTAGAGAGAGGTTCCGCCTTCCACATCGAGACTTTACTTTCCATTTTGTGAATCAAGTCTCCAACAACTTGCGATAAGAATCTGCCTGTTCTAAAATTACACCCTAAGTAGCGTCCCAGGAATGCATTGCTAGGGATGCCCAAGATATCAGAGATACGCTGTCTTTGATTCCTATCAATATTAGAGGAGAAAACAGCTGCTGACTTTGACCGGTTTATCTGGAGTCCTGAGTCAGCACAAAACTAGTTCATGATAATCTGCAAACGTTGAGCAGCCTCCACTTTGGCATCACAAAAGAGAAGACAGTCATTAGTAAAGAAGAGGCAAGGAATCGGGCTGCCTCCCCTTGACACCTTGATCGCTATTCCTGATTTCCTTTCTTGACCAATCTCCTGTAGGTTGGAGGCCAAAGCTTCAAGCCCAGGATGAACAAAAAGGGGGAGAAGGGGTCACCTTGGCGAAGACCTCTGGATGGTGAGAACCAACCCATAGGATTATCTTCGATCAGCACTGAGTATGACGTAGTAGAAACACATTCCATGATCCAATTCACCCATATGTCATGGAATCCCAATTGGCGCAAGACCTGTTTTAGGAAACCCCATTCCACTCTGTCGTACGCCTTCTCCATATCCAATTTTGCTGCTACCCAGCCAGACTTTCCTTTCTTTTTCCTAAAAGCAGCTAGGATCTCATGAGCAACAAGAATGTTGTCCTAGATATTTCGGCCTGGGACAAAGGCTGCCTGCCATTGTGACACAACTTTGGACATTAGCGGTTTCATTCTATTAACAAGGACCTTTGCAATAATTTTATAAAGAACATTACAGAGGCTTATTGGTCAGAACTGGTTAACAGTACGGGGCGCATCCACTTTGGGAATGAGAGTAATAAAGGTATGGTTGAGTTCACGCAACAAAGAGCCACACCTTAGAGTGGATCTTATTGCTTCGCATACATCTTTTCCTATAATGTTCTAGTAATATTGAAAGAATAAGGCTGAGAAACCGTCTGGGCCTAGGGTTTTGTGGGGGTTCATATAAAAAACAGCTGCTGAGATCTCGTGATCCGAGAAATCTGCAATAAGCGCCTTATTGTCAGCCTCTAAGATTCTCCGTTTCAGTCTGGAAATAGAGGGAAAGACGGTCCGTGTGCCACTAGATTTAAATCTCTTTATGAGTTCCTGGATAAAGGTATTTCCAATATCACCTTTATCCGTAAGGGTCAGGCCTAAATCGTTTTGGATTTCCAAGATACTTCTTCTTCTTCTTCGCGCCTGGACCGACGCGAAAAAGAATTTAGAATTCCTGTCTCCTTTTGTAAGCCATTCCTTACGTCGGTATTTTGCCCAGTACTTATGGTTGTCAAAGAGGATCTTTTCTCGCTGCATGAGCAGTCTTTTGAGTCTACTGTGCAGATGTTGGTTGCACGGGTCCTGATCTAATTTTTCTTGTACCTCTCGTAATCTTTGTTCATTTGCTTCCTCTAGTATCTTAATTTTGCCAACACTAAAATTCTTATTATCTTTAATAAGTTTTTTATATTTTTCAGTTTTTGGACAACTTCATACATTCGTGATCCATTTATTCTCGTGCCCCAGAGGTGGAGAATAATATTCTCCATGTCTTTATTTTTAGTCCATCCATGTTGGAACCTAAATGGGGGGGCCTTGCGCAGCCCCTCTGCCTCCGTACATAAAAGCATCGGGGAATGGTCCGAGACAGGCCCAAAGCCATTATAAACAAAGGAGTTTGGGAAGCTTTGGAACCATTCACGACTGCCCAAAGCCCGATCAAGATTCTCTTGGATATAGATACCGTTAATTGTCCTTGCCCATGTAAATTTCTGACCAGTCCAGGGTAGATCCTCTAGGTCAAAGTGCAGACACAAATTATTGAGTCTATTAAGTCTTCTGGCCTTGACAAGGGTCCCCCCTTGTTTGTCTCCGGGCTGTTTAAGCTCGTTGAAATCCTCTACAATGCACCATGGCTTACCCTTAAAATGATTAAAGTCATGGAGTGCGGACCAGAACTGGTCCTTTTCTCTTTCTTTTGTAGGGCCATAAATGAATAACACTAGGGCCATCTTGTTGCTGTCCTTTTCCAAAACATGGGTGTGAGCTAATCGATTATTACAAAAGAGAATGTCAACATGGCAATGGGAAGGATTCCAAAGGAGCCACAACCCGCCCACATGGTTCGAAGGGGGTGAATAGAAGTGCCCATCAAAGCCTAACTTTCTAGTCAAAGACTGGATGGTTGATTCCTTAGCCATGGGTTCCAGAATAGCTAACAAGTCGAGCCTGAACTTCTTAAGAAGTCCTTCCAGTTCTTGTTGAGCAGCCACACGAGCCACTCCTCTAATATTCTAGTATAGGATTTTCATTGAGAGAAACTCAGTTGAATAGAACCAAAGTTAGCCAAGGACTTGTTCTCGTCCGGACAAAGAGGGGCACTCACCCCGAAGTGTATCCATGAGCCCGAAGCTCGCTCCATGTTAATCAAAAAGAACAACAACATGCAAGCCGAAAATTGAAACGCTCCATGCACATTGCTAAACAACAAAGAAAGGGGCGAGAAAAGAATTATCATACAGAGCATTAACACACAAAGGACCACATATATCATTAAAGCACTTAAAAAATAACATACATCATACTTTTTCACAAAATAAACTAAGGGACAGTACATACATAGATGTTTCCTGATCCACAAAAAACTAGACATAGCACTGCCCCTTTGATTTTTAGCCCTAATAGCATTTAAAGGGACAAAGTCCCCCCAAATTTTGGCCAGGAGCCAGAGGGCCTTCATTTCTTCTATTGATTCAACCCCTAAGACCCCTCTGGACGCTCCTGTCCCGAGTTCATAGGGCCGAGGACCACTTCCCACAGGATGTTTATCACCTCCTGCCCCATCATGATCAAAGGGACTGTGACCCTGATCACAACCGGGGAACTAGAGGGCACGCTTGTAGTTTGGTTGGGGCTGTTTTCGGTCGGGAGAACCTATAACTAGACCACCAACGGCACCATGTGACATTGGGAGTCCGGGAACAGGAAGGTCACTGGGAAGATGACTTTTACCCCTGATTGGAGATTCATGATCTCCAGTTTCAGGTTGCATGGAATGATCCCCCCGTGGGTAATGGCGAGAGGCGAGAAAGGGAGAGAAGAGGAGAGAGATTTCGACTTGGGTGGAGAAATCCACTGCCCTTCCTTTCCTTATAGAGACAAAACCTTTCCCCCTCATCCAGCACCCCTGTCTCTTTGTAAAACCCGGCCCTAGGTCCCTAAGAAATCCCCTTTCAGGGAAAAACCACCAAAAGGAGCAGAAAAACCAAGTAGACTTACCTCTGTCCACATGCAATTGGATTGTCAGTCTGAGGCCGCCGATTTTGACCCATGGGAGGGTATTTTTGCATAATCATCCTTTGATCTAGAGGGAAAGCTGCAGATCTAGCCCTTCCACCCCCAGATCCGCACATGCATCGCCTATTGGGGAGGTATTCTTTGTCAACGCTTCTTACTCTCTCTGATTGGGTCGTTTTGGGGTCGTTTTCTCCAGATGTAGTGGAGTGATTTCTGATTTTAGTGATTTTGAGAAGCAAACCCATTCTTTGGGTAGAGAGGACTAGCTTGCCATGATTGAGAGCATAGAGGTTATTGATTGAAGCCAAAAAGCAGCAGAATTGGGAGACGCCATTGGAGGTGAGCTTGGGTTGCTTTCTTGGGAAGGAGAAGGGATGATTTTGCTTTTCTTCTATCTATTTATTAATGCCAAGTTTCCCCTCCTCTAGAAATTCTTCTGTTACAAATTCTATTTTTGCAGTTAATTTATATCTATATATCATTTAAAATCTAATAAAGTATATAACTTACATGTTCCGCCACTTCCTTGCAGTTTTTGTCGAAACAAATATATTTTAGCTTTTTAGGGGCCTCCGTGTAACTTAATTAAGGTATCTCTCACTCTCTCTACTTTCTTTCTTAAACACTTGCTTAGATTTAAATTGTATTTTCGAATTCTTTGTTTATAAGTGCATATGATTTAAGGACGCTTAGGGGTCACAGTATTTCCCATTTTGGATTTGATACTCTGCTTTTTTTTTTCCTCCAATTTTTTTTATCTTACGATCACATTTTCATGAACTTTAGGTTTCCGATTTCTAATAACGTCATTCATCAAAATTCGGATCAAACTCCGGCATCAGCATTGCAGGTGGGTAATACATTTTCGGACATTTAAATATTTAATTGTTTCTATCAATTCATTAGGATTTAGTAGTTTTGTTCATATTTTTTCTAAATTACACGTTTAGGTGCACAGTGATTCAATTTAGATATAAAATATAAAATAAATTATTGAGATGCAACTCAATTGCCCACCAACGACATAGAAATATTAAAATATAGAATTCAAAAAATGTTAAATAAAAAAATTATGACAATATGAAATGGAAGAATTAAATATATTCACTAAAATATTATAACTGATGTATTTATTTTAGTATTATAATGGCATTTGTATAAAATATTCAAACCTAAAATTCTCATAGAAGAAAAAAAAAACCTTGAAGAAGAAAATGTATTGAAATAAAATAAAATCTAAAAAGGTTAAGAAAATGAAATAGAAAATCTTTTTTGCCAAAAAAATTAAAACATAAACCATTCTTTATGAAAAATGAATAAAAAATAAAAAGTCGAGCAAATTAATTTTCTTGGAAAACAAAATATCAAATAAAATAATTATCATTAAAAAATATAAAAACAAATAGAAAATAATTTATGGTGAAAAAATTATTCATGGAAAAAATGATAATACAATTAATAAGTTCAAAAACTACTCCAAACCACCACAATATTTTAAATACATATTTAGCCAATTTCAAATAAAATCTGAATAAAAAATACAAAATAAAGAAAAAAAATTATAATATAAGTTGAAAAGTTGTTTTTTAAATGAACTTCTAAAATTTTCTACATCTACCTATTTCGAATGCTTTTGAGACTAATTTCTTACAATTAAATAAAAAGACAATAAAACAATAATTAAAGCAGTTTATTTATTGCATCAAAAAATGCCCAACTACTCCTTCTTGGTAGTCATCATAAGAAATGTGAAAATTTTAAATGAAAAAAGTACAACATGGAAAAATAATTTTCCCTTAAAAACTCATATTTTAAAATTGTTGTACCAGTTATTACAAAAAAAATATATTATACAAATCATTGCCAATACAAAACTTTTGGTTATTCAAAATTTGAGTATCATCCGTGCATCGTATGGAAAAAATCTAGTATATCTATCTACCTATCTATATTTTAATTGTAAAGATGGTAACTAACCCCTCCCCATCTAGAGATCTCCTATTCCTCTAATCCCATTATTCTAGCCACTCACCAATTTAAAAAAAAAAAAAAAAGAATCGTGGGATTAAGGGTAACTTCCCTCTGTTCCACTCTTTCCCAACATTCCACTGTGCACATACCCCCCCTCCCCCCCAAACGCCCTTCTGCCTTGATAAAAAAAAGAGAAAAAACTATAAACATATTAGCAAAATAAATCGCGAAGTTGCTTCTCATAGTGTTCAAATATGAGTAAAGAATAATAATTCACATCTTAACAACTTAATTCAGAGTCACAAAATCAGGTCAGTAATATAGTCACCCTCTGAAATTTGTTGTTAAATTTGTTATATTTATGTTCTGTTATTCCTTTCGTTGTGGGAAAGCACTGAAATTGGTGCGTTGTAATAGGTTTTACATTTGTAGGTGTAAGTAGGATTTTATGTATGTGGGGTTACACTTGAAACAATAGTTCAAATGCTTCAACTATTAATTGTCTTCTTTTCTAGGGTTAAAGATTTTTATTAATTAATTACGACATTATTGAAAACATTTATCAAGGATTGATTGTTCTTATTGTTTGTTATAGATTTTAGTTACAATGCTTTAAATGTCTATTTCTAGATTATACTTGAAAGTATAAATGTATCAAAAACTGATTCATATATTAGTAACTCATATTTTCCATTCCTTATACCAATATTATGTGTTCCTTAGTACCAAAGAAAAATTTCGCTCCAGACTCTTTAAAACATTTTAAAAGTAACCACTAAAAAGTTTGAAATTTGTAATGAAGATTCATTAAAACACTTCTAATTATAATGGTACAAATAAATTTGAAATTACAAAAAAATACAAGGCACATGTTAGAAAATCCCAAAAATATACTTGCATAATGTAAATTTAAATTTCAAAAAAAAAAAAAAAACACAATACATTACAAAGCAATACCCCATTCCAATCATGTTTCCAATAATTTAATTTTCAATTTGTAGGTAATAATTAAACACCCCTTTCTTTCATTAAATCTGTAATTGTGAAGAGACAATGACATAGATATTTAGAGAAAAAATAGTAAATGAAGACTCTGTCTCGATTAGAGTTATATTAATTTCAAAAAGCATTGTCTAAACGTAAGTGGCAAAAGTAATGTTCATTAATTATATTCATATTGTATATCATACACTTTGCACCTTATATTTTTGTATGTCTCAATTATTTTAGGGCTTTTTTTAATCCATATATCTCTACGGGATTTTCACATAAAAATTCACCACTTGCATAATTTATGCATGTAGCCTACAGCAACTGTCATATTTTTTAAAAACTATTTTTCAGTAAAATTATTTGTATAAAACCCCATATAGTTTATGCTAACGAGGAACCCGATTATCTTCATTTATTATTCCTATTGATGAAATTTCAAACTTACATGTCTCTTTCTCTCTATATTTTTGGGTCTTTTTTAAATATTATTTTTTACACATTCTGTTTCAAATAATATGTGATAAACAAATAAAACTTAACACAAAGGAAACATAGTTCCTTTCTATATATAAAGTAAAAGTTAAAAACTTCCCCTTCCCCTCTAAAATTTCCCACCTCTAATATAACTGCCATCCACTACATGCCTCTTACTTTTCAAAATGCAGAATTTAACTGCTATCCCCACTACACTTAGAAAATATATTCACATACCTCTGCACTACCCGTATTCTACAAACAATACTTTCACATACCCAGTATCCATCCACACTTTCACATTCCTGCTGCCCATTATATTTTCACATACATAATTCATCAAGCTACAATTTGGTTAAAGCATTGGCGTGAAAATGACATAACAATGTTGCCGATATCCATATGCAGAATTTGATTTATTTCTCAGGTAATATGCTCTGCATGCACATTGATCCTTTGGGTATAGTATACTTGACATTTGTATTTTTACATATCAAAATTCATTTCTTTGGTTACATGTTGCTATGATCCCTTCATTTTCACAATTGTAGCTCTTAGTTTCTCCAAAACCTAGAAAAATATGAGGAAAGAGAGACTCGAAAGATAGATTGGCGGCGAGAGAGAAGAAACAAAGACAGTGAGGGACCATTAAGACATTGCGATGAGAGAGAAACAGGTGATATAGGGGAGAGAGAGAGGGATGAGAGAGAAAAAAAGGGAGCTAATTTTGAAGATAAACAAACAAATGTGTAAATGAGAAGAGCAAATTACGATTAAAGCTTTCTTTTTTTAATTTCATAAATTTTGGGTGCTAATATTGACATAGTTTATATTATTATAAGTTTATACTATAATAAATTCTTTTAAGAAATTTGTGATGTTCATACAAAATTTATCAAATTCAATCGTAGGGTAACTATATATACAACGTATCTCATCGTTCACTTATAAATCAGATAAATCTCTAAATAAATTTACTTTTTTTTTGTATATCTATGCATATGCTAATCATTTACATGATATTAAATTGCATTTTAATTAGGTCTATAAATATCTATATCTATCTATCTATATATATTTAATTTGAAGTTCCTTTTTAATTTGATGAAAAATCTTTTCTAATTTTTAATTAAATTGTCTAAATATTAGTTTGCATGATATAGTTTAATAGTGAAACTAGATGTTCCTCATGCGGTGTATGGTCATTATTTAAATTTTAAATAATTCAGCATTTGAAAAAGATAAAAAATTAATATAAATTATCAACATAAACAAATAGTAATGGGCTTTATAAATTCTTTTAATTTTGGCTTTATTTTCTTTTTGGTAGCGTCCTTATTTTTTCAATCGTAGGGTTACTTTTAATATTGGGTGGCCATGTTGTTCTTCATGTAGTATTATAGATCATGTATAAAGTTTATTAATATAATCATGCAGTACTATTTTCTTGAAAAATTAATATACACATAAATTAATATATAATAACCCAAAAAAAATATCATTACTATAAATGATTATGTACAATCATATAGTATGTAGTATTATGCTGAACATATTAGGATAAAAAACATATAGCTATTATTTATTGAGTTGTACATATTATTTCCCAAAACCAATTCAAGGTAACAAGGAACAAAACAAATATGGACATGGATAGTGCCAATCGTACAACATTACAACGACTACGATTTATGGCCGCAAGATTGTACCGGAGATTACGGATATTAAATATTCGTAGCAATAATGCAAACGACTTACACACGAGAGTGCAAAGACAATTACTATAAAGACGGCCCAGACATCTTAGAACTCAAATATTACGGTTACGTGCAATGATGAGTAGACATGCTACATGTCGGGGAATGAATGCACCAACAAATCAAGGCAGTCCACCACGATCGCAATCAACGGATTCACAAACGCAGGATGTGGACATAGTACCTTCCACGTATGATGAAGTACAAAGTGTAGAAATACAAAGCGACAACGAAACCCTGTCTCCAATGGAAGCTACTTGGTTGAATGACTCAAATGACAACAATGGTACTATTTCATTACAATAAACGCCAATCAAAAACCTTACAAATTAGTGGAAATTCAAAATTCAACTAAAATTTTGTTTAAAACATGCAAATGAAGGCGAGGAGGTGCAAATTCATGCCATTAATGTAGAATGGCCATCGATAACAACACTAATGAGCAATGGAGCTACGGATACTTCACAACAAGAGGGTATTGCAACAAATATTATGAACATAACTGCACATTCAACTACAGAGACAACACATTCACATGCAAATGAACAAGGTACCAATTTTATTACCGTTAATAACATCCTAACTAACCTCACATAAAATGTTTTGTTTGTTTACAAAGATAAGTCAAAAGTTAACATATTAAAAGAACACTTACACAAGTTTAATTCTCATACAATGATCAATGCCGCATAATTCCCAGAATTAATCCAATTGCTCGACCAAAATGATAATGATTCCATTCCGCAAAGACAAGTGACTAGGACAGTGGCTGCTCAAAACACAAGCAATCAACATGCGAATAACACCGGTATGTATTCTTACTACAAAATAATTGGAAAACTAATCCAATAAAACCGTGTTAGCCAAAATCAAAACATATCTTATAGTATTTCCCATATGTTACATATAGGACTATGTAGAAGGCGCCCAAGGATATCAACCCGTTAGAACTTGGGTAGTAGGCAATCAAAGTGCCAACATTGCGAGGCAATTATGTGGGACGCGGAACGAACAAGTGACAGTAGCATAAGAAACCCGTTGTTCAATTTATGCTGTAGCAGTGGCCGAGTGAAACTCCCAAGAATTCCAGCAACACCAACATACCTTCAATTGCTATTAGAAGATGCAAACTTCAGAAAGGAGATTCGAACATACAACTCCATGATGTCATTCACATCAATGGGAGGAAAGATTGACCAAACAACACAACACAGTCGTGGGCCATACTCTTACAGAATTTCTGGAGCCAACTACCATAGAATCGGATCATTGTTGCCACAGCCTGGAGCACAACCGCGCTACGCTCAATTGTACATCTACGACACAGAGAATGAGGTCCATAACTGGTGCATCGCACTTAGAGATAACAATAACAGACCACGCCTTCAAGTTGCATGGGTACAAGGGTTGCAAAGGATGTTAGATGATATCAATCCTTATGTCAGAGTGTTTAGAAATGCACGAGATGTGATGCATACTAACAATGTTCAAAACCTAAGGATTAGCATAATCGAAGCAAGAAATGGGAGACAGTACGCAATGCCAACAGCTAATGACGTGGCACCTATAATAGTAGGAGATGGTGATTTATCAATTTCCAATCGTGACATTGTGATTCACAAAAGGGAAGGAGGACTACAAAGGATAGACGAGATACACCCATCATACATGCCTCTTCAATATCCTTTGCTATTTCCGTATGGTACAGATGGATGGAACCCTGAAATACATACAACAAATAACACAAACCACATCAATAATGTGGTAACTCAAAGACAATTTTATGCATATAGAATACAACTGCGAGAACTGGAAGGAAGAAACTTCTTACAAGGTGGTCGGTTGTTTCAACAATTTGTGGTTGATTGCTATGCTGCTATTAAGCACTCCAGATTAAAATATTTAAAGTTCAATCAAAGTAAGTTGAGAGCAGACTTATACAGTGGAATTGAAGATGCATGGACTGCCGGAGAAGCTGATGCCAGGGCAATAGGACGACGTTACATCCTTCCATCAAGTTTCATAGGAGGACCACGACACATGATGCAACGTTACCAAGATGCAATGGCAATGTGTCGTGTAATGGGACCACCAAATTATTTCATCACATTTACATGCAATCCTAATTGGCCAGAAATCTCAGCAGAGCTCTTCCAAACCCTAGCACAACGACCAACAGATCGCCCTGACATAATCGCCAGAGTGTTCAAAATAAAACTAAAAGAGCTTCTTCGGGATATAAAAGAACGACAAATGTTTGGCAAAGTTATTGCAGGTATGAATACTTATTTCTTATATCTTCAGCGTACATGCTGAATAAATGCTAATTACATTAACTACATCACTGCAGAAATACATGTGATCGAGTTCCAGAAACGAGGACTCCCCCATGCACACATCTTAATAACAGTTGCCAGTGAACAAAAGCCAACATGTCAAGAGGATATTGATCAGTACATATGTGCAGAAATACCAGATAAAGAACAAGATCCCCTAGCCTATGAAACAATATCCAAATTCATGATACATGGACCGTGTGCAGTATACAACTCTAACTCACCTTGCATGAACCAATCAAGAAAATGTACAAAACACTACCCCAAATAGTTCAATCAAGAAACAACAATTGAGGATACTGGATTCGTGAATTATCGTAGATGAGATAATGGAAGGACAATTGAAGTAGCAGGGGCGAACATTGGAAACAATTGGATCGTACCCTACAATCGTGATCTTTGTGTGAAATTTGATTGCCATATCAATGTGGAACGTTGTGCGCACACAAAAGTTATTAAATACTTATACAAGTACATCCATAAAGGATTTGATCGTGCAACCTTTGTCATAGAACAAAACACTGCATCAGGGAATGACACTTTACATCCAAAATACAATCAGGTAGATGAGATACAACAATACATGGATTGCAGATATGTCTCTTCCATAGAGTCATGTTGGCGAATCTTTCAGTTTGAATTACAACATCAGTACCCATCTGTTGAAAGGTTGCAATTCCACTTACCAGGTGAACAAAGTGTCACATTCCATGATAATGACCCAATGGCTGAGATAGTCCACAATAATCGAACAAAAGACATAATGCTCACTGCATGGTTTAAGGCAAACATAGAATACCTAGAAGCAAACAACTACACATACGCTGAATTTCTGACATTTTGGGTATGGAATACAACAAGAAGACGATGGAAACTGAGGAAACAACGTATTAGCATTGGAAGACTGACTTACACACATCCCAACTCAGGGGAAAGGTTTTATTTGCGAATGTTGCTTAACATTGTGCGAGGTGCAAAATGTTATAAGGACATAAGAACAGTACAAGGAACAACATATTCCACCTTCAAATCTGCATGTATGACCTTAGGATTACTTGATGATGACAACGAATGGGATAGCAGTTTATCTAAAGCAGCAATTTGGGCTACCGGGGGACAATTAAGAAAATGTTCTGCTCTATATTAATGTTTGTAGAGGTTTCTCATCCAGAAGAATTGTGGGAAAAGCACTGGTGTAATTTGATAGATGATTACGAAAGAAATCAACAACGTCGATTCAATGATGCGAACTATTGTGCCAACAACAACCAACGTCAGCAATGGGGACTCAGGGAAATTGAACTAATCCTAAATAAAAATGGACGTTCACTTAAGGATTACGCTCCAATGCCATTTCCAATACAACCAACAACAAGCAATTTATCAAGCCGCATGTTTGCCGAGTACATGAATTTTGATGCATCAAAAGAGCAGGACAATTTTGAAAGCCTAATCAGGACGTTAAACATGGACCAAAAGTGAGCTTTCGATGCTATCATGCTAGCACATGAGAGGGGGAAAGGTGGTTCATTCTTTGTTTATGGTAGTGGAGGTACTGGAAAGACATATTTATGGAAGACTTTAATATCTAGATTTAGAGCTGAGTCACTCATAGTTCTCCCGGTTGCCTCATCAGGAATAGCTGCATTGCTAATACCTTCTGGAAAGACAGCACACTCCATGTTCAAAATACCCCTCAAAATAGATGACACATCATGTTGTGCAATCTCCAAACAATCAAATCTTGCTAAACTTATTCAATCAGCTTCACTGATAATATGGGATGAAGCACCAGTGACACACAGAAATGCTATAGAGGCGGTAGATCGCATGCTCAGGGATATTTGTTCTAATGATGCAATTTTCGGCGGAAAGTTAGTAGTGCTTGGAGGAGATTTCAGACAAATATTGCCAGTAGTATACAATGGATCACGTGCAGACATTGTGGATGCCACCTTACATAAGTCAACATTCTGGGAACACACACGCATTATACAACTGCAAACAAATATGCGGTTGATATGGAACATTGATACAAATGAAGGACAAAACAACTTAGTTGAATTTGCACAGTGGATAATACAATTAGGGGAAGGGAGAATACGTGGAAGAGCACTTTCTGAAGGCAGTGATGCTGATTGGATTGAAATCCCATAACAATTCCTACTTCAAAATGATGGACACGATATTGACAAGTTAATTAATTTTGTCTATCCAGATTTGCAGACCAGGTTCAATGACAGCACATACTTAAGAGAGCGTGCAATTTTAGCGCCACGAAACATCGATGTCGATGAACTCAACGCTAGACTGCTAGCTCTACTACCTGGGAATTCGAAAAGGTTTTTAAGTGTAGACAAACTACATCATGCAGACCAGATTGAAACCCACGACCGAATGCAACCACCAGAGATATTACATTCACTCAAAATACCGAGAATACCAGACCACAATCTAGAGCTCAAAATTGGTGCACCTGTAATACTATTGCGAAATCTAGACCCATCATCTGGCCTATGCAATGGAACCCGATTAACAATACAAAAATTAGGAAGAAGAGTAATAGAGGCAAAGATCATATCAGGACATAATCTTGGTGAAACTGTTATGATCCCACGGATTGATTTGACCCCAACCTTCAAACAAAGCCCAACGGCATTTAAAAGGAGACAATTTCCAATAAAGCCAGCATTTGCAATGGCAATCAACAAAAGCCAAGGACAAACATTGAAGCATGTGGGAGTTTATCTTCCACAACCTGTATTCAGCCATGGACAATTATATGTTGCTGTATCTCGAGTGATGTCACCATTAGGATTGAAAATACTATTATGTAATAATGCAGATACACCTCCAAAATTGACCAAAAAATGTTGGGTACCAGGAAATCTTTCAAAATTTAGAAAGAATTTAAAGAATAAAGGTTGACGATTTTGAACTTTTGAGTTATTTGGACCTTAACCAATAACTTATAGATATTACTTACAGTACGCATTTCCAAATCATGTCAAATGGATTATCATTTAGGTTCCATTTTCTCATTTAAAAGTAAATCTTTTCTTATGGTTTTGTGAGTTGGATAAGGACACTAACAAAAGTAACAGGAGGCATGATATACTATATTCCGATATGCTACATTAGCCAAATGTCAATAACAGTAAATGTGTGCGCCCGTCTCATGCGAAATCTTGGACTTTATTCACATAAAAGAAAGAACACATCATATCAAAGCTGGATTCTGATTTTCATGGATCACCAGGTAATTGCCTATGCAACTTATTACAAACTCAAAACTTTACTAAGTACTACAAACTAACCCAATGTGTATTACTCAGTGTGATGTAATTCTGGTAACCATTGAATATAAGGCAGCAGAAAGATGGGATGGAATTTTTCTCACTGGACAAGCATACAAAATCAAACGAGCAGATGTATGGCCACTGACATATGGTACGCACCTAACACATAACAACTTCCAACTAAAGTTCAGCTCGCGCACCGAGGTAATACAACTCACACATGAAGAAAGCAGTGACATCCCTTTTCACAAAGGAGACATAGTTCCTTTCTTACATATACCACAATATCTTCGTCAGGAGACTGTATACGCAGGTAAAGAAATAAACAAACACAAATAATGGAAATACAATTCAAATTAACAAATTGTAATGCATTGTCATATGCAGATGTAATTGGCATAGTAATTTCAGTTTCTCATCTGTCTTCTACAACGCCTATCAAGCGTGAAATTCTGTTATGCGATACGAAGTAAGTCATATAATTTTTATTATATTATTTATTTAATGATAATATATTTTAAGAGTTGCTTGCATTAACTACTTGCAATTGAATCAAGGGCAGGAGGTGTACCATACGTTTAACATTATGGAAGGAATTCGCAATCAAAGAAGGCAACTACTTGCTCACAAATTTGGAAACAAGCAACATTCTTATAGCATCCCAAGTAGCTGTAGTGGACTACCATGGTAAGAGATACACAAACTTCTACCAACTTATAAAAACATACAATTCATATCTATGGAGTAATAAGACTTACATCAAAACATAAATTAGGGACCTCGCTATCTACGACCCCACAAACATGGATGTTAATCAATCCTATCCATCCGAAAACAAAGGAATTAAAAGCCTGATAAGCATAACATAATCCCTTTTTATGAATTACAAACAAGTAAATGCATCTTGGTCAAATTAACATCATATTGTTTCTTAAATTAGGTATGCAGAAACTAAAGAAGCACAACAAAAAGTGAAATGGATGCGTGAAAAAGACTTCGGAGTTATTCAGTCACAAATACTTTTCGAGGCAAAGAACATTTATGTTGACCAGTAATGTGTGACTACAAATGTAAGCCGTACCCATGACAAATCAATTTCATTTACAATTTAAACGCAAACCCAAGCATTAAACTCACATCCCACTATATTGTACAGGTAAAACATTATAGAATGTTCGCCAAAGTTATAGGCTTTGACATGACACATGGTTTAACAAACATTGCATGCACAAAATGTAAAACGGAGGTTGAACAATTGGTGCTAGGACATCTATGCAAATTATGCAACTTCAAAGATGCAGCAACAGAAAAAAGGTACGCATGTTAATAAATTTTAGACTACATATAAAACTCAATATTACTTACAATTACATATTTTGTTTCTTTTAACATCTAAAACGCAGATTTCGATTCAACGTCATTATTGAAGATATCAAGCACTCACGAATGACAGTACAAGTTACGGGACAACAAGCAGCTATTATAACACAAAGCACGCCTAACAAGTTACTGCAAATAAAATCAAAGGTATGACCAAAATACAATTCAAAAAAAAAAAAAAAAAAAAAAAAACAAAGACAACTAACAACACTGTGCAAATATACAGGTCAACGGAGACAATTTTGCTTACTACATATTTGCAAGACTTTGTGGAACGAAGTTGGATATTTATAATAAATGCTCCGGACTTTGGTACAGCAACCGATGTTCCGATAGTATCTCTCATTACACCAATCAAATGGGAAGAAGAGCTATACTACATCAAAAACTAGGCAAGGACAAGAGCGCAGGTATCAAACTAAATTGTAACACAAAACAAACAAAATGATACAAAACATAAATATAATAGGCTACACTTTTATCACTAAAAACTTTATACCATGAACAATAACACAAAGTATGCTTTACAACACTTTTATAATAACAAATAATCAACATAAATATGGCCAACCTCAAAATAGCAACAAAATAAAACTTATAATACACAAAACATATGGAGGTAATGTTTACTAACAAATCTTCTTTAATGCAGGAGATTGAAGCCAATGCTACATGTGATATGCCAACACTGCAATGCAAACAAAAAAATGACACTGCAAATGAAAGTAGAAATTTGTAAACAAATGACTTCGATTTAATTAAAATTTTGTTCGTCCTACAAACCTGTACCATATTTTCATTAGATGTGCAAACACGAGCCATGCGAAACACGAGATATTTAATATTTTCATTTCTCCAACAAATCTATACCGCATTTCTATTCAAACTTTAAATGCCGCCGTGCATCGCACGGGATCCAACTAGTATATATATTAAGTTAAATTTGTTCCCTATCCTTTTATTTCCTAATCCTTCAAATCTAAAAATTCTTATCCCCAATAAAATAAAAAAAATTCTAAACAAAACTACACAATTAAAACATAATTTAAAAATTTTATAGAAACAATATTTTTCACCAATGAAAAATAATATTATCACTGAATTTTAAAAATCCTTAATTCAAATAAAACCTTTTCGAAAATTAAAAAAAAAAAAAAAAAATCACGTCAACCACCAAAATTATTTTTTTTGTAAATATCTTTTCTAAAAATAATATATTTTTACCAATAAAAGAATATTAAAAATTAAACTTAAAAAATTATTTTTTCATAACAAATTAATCTCATTAACTACCCATTTTTATATAAAAAAAAGGCCCACTACTCCCCTTTTTAAGCCCTAATGTCATACAATCAAAACATATTTAATTTATATATATTATCTATTTTGGAACCTTCATTTTTCTTGATTTGATTACCAAACTAAAATTTTTTAAAATATCTATCCACAATCATCGTTTTGTTGCTAGAAGTTACATTACTATTAAGTACTATAAATATGAGTTGACTATTATGTTAGAAGTTCTATAATTCTTTTATTTTACTATACGTAATTAGAAGAATAGAAAGCCTTACATAACTTATAGTTTAAAATTGGTACCACTATATATATTCTGAAATCCTCAAATATATAAACTATGAAAACTTGATAAATATGATTTCAATACAATAATACCATTGCATACATAATTTATAACAAAATTAAGAAAATGCATTGCTAGAACAACAATCAATATATAACGTTGAAAAATTACATACAAGCAAATAATGTCATGTATGACAAATAAAATCCCAACAAAGATAAATAATATTGCTCATCTTTAATTATGAAATAATAATAAAACTTTACATAAATCACAAAGTTATTGAAAATATTTGCTGTAAATTTAAGGTTGCATAACTTAGAGCTTTCCAAATAGCATAAAAATAAGATTATGGTGCACATATACTAATAACTTATTTAAAGAAATAACGTTAAGTAAAAGTTATTTAAAATATAAACATTCGGCCGACCAGTAATATATAAGATAGATTTGTATATGAAAATAATATAATAAAGAATTATAAAATATGAAAGCAATATTAAATTAATGCTCTATTTTTATAACTTACTCTATATGTATTTGACATACAAAACCGAAAGATTGTTTAAATAAGCATATGTTTATTTTAAGACAAACATGATATCAAGCAATCAACAGTTCCAAAATAACATAAATAATTTTTATACTCTAACAGCCATATACAAATATGGTAAATTATCCTGTGATAAAAAATCCAAGAAAATTACTAAAATCAAAAAATGACCCACAAACAAAATTGAGCAAACACAGCACATAACAGGAAAAATAAAATGTTTTCAATCACTATCGTGGTAATAAAGAAAGGGAAAAGGAATCAAAGAAACAATTCCCATAACTTATGTACATACCTGCTCATTTAGGGCGTTGGCAGTGAAGGTATGTACATAAGTTATGGGAACTGTTCCCATTATTGGTAATAAAGATGGCGGCATCCCCGAAGATGCCAAGAGCTGGGTGATGGCGGTATCCAGGATGGGGTCAAGGCCCCGGGTCTAGGGCCGACTGTGAAGGTGGGGCATCATTGTTGTTAAGTGTGGGAGGCGCCACACTCAACTAGCTCTGAGCCGTGTCTGATGTTAGCGGCAACGGCTGTTGGGTTACAAGGTTGGATGGATCTTCCCTTGTAGGGGTTGGCGTGAGCGGTATTGGCATCATATTTGTCGACCCCTTTACGGCTAATTTCTCAAGATATGCGAGATTGCTCTCGTCCAGCTTGGCCAGTACTTTGGTGTCATACAGTGCTTGGGGCCTAAACCAGAGAACCCTTTCAGCTACCTCTTTCCTTAAGCCGCCTATCAACAGTTTAACCTCTTGCTCTTCTGTCAACACACACGTGTCTACTAGGGACTCAAATCGGCTCAGATACTCGCCAACACTCCCCATTTGGTGAAGCTTTATGAGCTCCATGATTGAGTTGAGCTGAGGGTTTTTGGTGAATTGACCCGTCAAGGAGCCCATAGCTTGGGCGAGCCTTTGTAAGCTGCACTTGATTGGCGGTAAGATGGGGAAAATTGGTTAAGGTATTTTTACAAACCTCTTGGGTGCGTTTGGGTTTGGGTAGGGATGATTGGGTTTGGAATTTTTTTATTTTTTCATTTTTATTTTTATTATTATTTTTTTGGGACTGGGTTGATGTGTGGAGGAGGGGGTTGGTGGAGGATCTCAAAAATCAATGGAGAGGGGTAATTTGCTGAGGACCCAAATCTGGGTTTGGGTTCTGTTTGGGTTGGAGTGGTGAGTTAGGGTTTCGAGAGATTATTTGGGGGGGAGGGGTGATATATGATGATGATAATGATGACGATGATGGTGACGATGAAAGTGAAGATGGTAACTAATGGAAAAGCTGTGAGAAGGAAAATGGTAGTGGTTATATTTATTCTTTGTCATGGACATCTAGTGGAGGGGTTGTTGTCATCAATACAGTCTATTAGGGAGATATCAAATGAATAATTTAAGTCTGGAGTGTAGTGAGATTTATTTAGTTGAATTAAATCTCATTAAATGGTAATTAAATTAATATCATGAGATGATTTAATTTAATCCATTTGGAGCTAGATTTAAATTATCCCTGAGGACCCTGCGCAAGCCTCTGCAATTTATTGCCATTAGAAAAAATTTTAAAGAATTCATGAGATGAATTATTTGTCTATAAGATGGGTTCATTAATTTTGCCAAACATTATTCATGAGATGAATAAATATTAAAAATTATAAAATAAAATAATTTTTGAAAATTAAAATTTATAAGATGAATTTTTACAAGTGTGAAACAAAGCAAAAAAAAAGGGACGAAAATCGCACAGGCTAGCGATCCGTGTGCTTCAGATCCAACGAATCCGAGCGTGACACCATGGCTATCCTCTTCCCCACGCGGGGACCAATCATGCGTTGACACATGTCACGAGTTTTTGAATTAAAATAACAGGTGCGATTTTTGTGTTGATGAAATGACGCATTTTGAACTGTTTTCCAATTAAAACGATGTGTTTTATTTTAAACTGGGCAATCCGTTTTCGATTAAAATTAGATTTTTTTTGCTCCGGTATATTTTTATAAATAGAGGGGCTTATTCCGAGATTTGGCATTGGAGTTGAACTATTTCTTTAGGATTTCTGAAACTGTTTCGGAGATCTAATTGGGGAGAAAATTTTTCGCTGAAATTTTTCTTTCCTCAAGTTTAATATTTTTCGGAGCCCACCCTCCGGACAGTTCCAGGTCATTGCGTAGAAGGTCTCGGGGTCTCGATTTTGAAGAATATTATTGTCTTTCTGGTTTTCTTTATTATAGGAGCAACTCCAGGCATATTCTTCTTTCCTTATTCTTTTAGTTTTGCGTTTCTATTTATTTATAGTTTTCGTTATTATGTCTGTTGAAGTTTATGTATTGTTATGAATATATTAGAGTAGAAGGCCTATAGATCTAAATTAAGAATTTAGATCTGTTGATTTAAATTATGAATTTAAGTCAGTAGATTTAAAATTATGAATTTTAAATCGACCCTAGGTTTAGAGTTATGAATTCTAAACCTGTTCCGCTGTGTAATCTTTAGGGAGAATTTTGAAATTCATCCCAACGACCGGTATTAGTGCAAAGGGTTTATAGAGATAAATCTATTCCCGGGAACTCTCGCACGTGAGGTGTCACGAAGCGTGACTGTCCGATCGAGGGCTTAGGTAGAGAGAAGAGTCTCCTACTCTAAGTGCTCTAATAGGTGCCTATTGTTGTGACCAAAGTTGTGAACTGTGAACCCAATAGTCGGCATCAGAGTTTATTTTCCAACAAATTTTTTTTTGTTTTTCCCAACAATATGATGTATGCAACCTTACCCCATCGAGGTGAGACTCTGACAAGAGACTGCTTCCGACGACCCTGAACCTGAATATGTTAAGCATGTATGTATGTAAGCATGTAAACAAGTATGTATGTAAGGAGCATGCAAGGCAATGAAATTATACAAAGCATATATGTATATAAGCATGTAAATATATAATCAAAGTAGGCAAAATAATCATGTAAGCGTTTAAGCAAGTACTCATGGGAGCATAGGAGCCCGAGCATAAGGTAAGAGCAAACAAGCATACAGGGGAGAGATCGGACAAGTGAGATAGTAGAGAAATAGAGAAAGAGAGCGAGAGAGGGAGAGTATGGGAGAGGGAGATAAAGAGAAAGAGAAAGAGTGCAAGAGAGTGAAAGGGAGAGTGAGTATAGAGTATAGAAATTATCAACAACAATTAGCTCTACACCCCAAGGTAACAAATCCTAGTAGCGCTAAGCTACCACGACCGCCCGTACTACGTATCTACAAATGATTCTACAAGCAACCTCGTGCTACTAGAACTAGCTAACAACGGGTGCTCGGAGCTCTTACATCGCTCAATCAGTTACCCCTAAAACCCTTATACCTTAATAACTAATCCCCCACTGAGCTCTAGCTAGGGTCATCTCTTCATTTAGTTTGAGGTAAGCGAGGTACTATCGAATTATCTTCAATCAACTCTTCATTGGCTAGCCTCTTCCACTCTTCTTGTCTGTACTATAGAGTTGTTCGCATCCCCTTACATGGGCAGCGGTGAGTCTCCATCCAACTCTTCTTTGACCGGCCTCTTTCTCTCTTCTCGTCTGTGGAATTGTCTCCAACCAACCCCAAGAGCATTAATCGCTCAACAAATGCCAAAACTATGTATAACTAGCCAGTAATACTCGACGGGTATCTTATATTGTCGGGCATAGGCTATGCTTTTTTTCCTTTTTTTTAAGATTTAGGCCATTTTTGGGAGTAACGTTTTCATAGCTTTTCATATAGCTTTTAGCTTTTTTACTAGTTAAAGAGCTAAACGCTGTGTTTGGTTAAAAAAAAAATTTAAAATTTGTAAGCGTTTGGTTTTTGACCAGTTAAAAAGTTAATGGTTGTGTTTGGTAACTATTTTTTTTACTTAACGTTATCATTTGCTTTTTAGTGCTTATTATAGCATTTTAAGAAGCTTTTGAAAAAATGTGCATAGTAGCTTTTCCTTTGTAAAAGCTAGCTGATGTGAAAAAGAAATAATTACACATTTGTATAATAATTCTAAATATATGCATATGTGATAAGTTTGTATTTTAAATTTAAATTTTATTTTTATAATTTTTTAAAAATATTTAGTTAATGAAAAAATTAGTTGATAAAAGATAATTCTTTATCTTTTTTTTTATTAAAATATTAATATTTTCATGTAAAAATAGTTTACAATCAAAATTATTTATTTAATAGAAGAACCTTTTTTTTAAGAATATAATTAACTAACAGCTAACAACGATCTTATAATAGCCAAAGGCTATCGACTATAAACCAACAACCAATAGTTATCAGTCGACAACCAATAGCTAGTCGCTAACAGCTAACAACTGACTTTAAATAGTTGACGCCACGCATAACTTTGACTAAAATTATTTTATTCGATGGTGACAAGTGATATTTGAGTTGATAATAGAGTTTGGCAGATTAAATTTTAGGAGTTGTTTTCAATGTCCCAAAAAAAATTATTATTAAATTGATGATATGATTTGAAATAAATAATAGCTATAAGTTTTTATAAAATTTTTTTGATATTAATATTTTTATATTATATATTGAGGTCATAAAATTATATATTCTTATAGTTAATAAAAAAAAGTATAAATGTTAGGGTAAAACTTGTCGTTATTTGTAAGGGTGCACATAGGTCCAAGACCAGACCGAACCGAAAACCGAATTACAACAAATTTTGAGACCAAGGACCGGATCGATCGGGACTGATTTGGACTGGTTATTCATCTAGCAAGTGCAATTATATGAAGCAAAATGCTTCCATAAAAAGTTAAAAATTTTAAAAATAATGATAATAGTATAATATGTACAATTCACATTTTATATATATATATAAAAATGTAAAATGTAATATAAGGAGAATTGTACAATATATATATATATATATATATATATATATATATATTATTAAATAATAAAAAATACATATTTAATTATCTAAGATTTAATATTTTTAGATACATATACTATGTATTAATTATGTACTAAAATTATGTACCCAAAATGCTTAATGCAAATGCAATATTGATCGATCTTCAATTCGAAATATCAGGTTTTCCGATCTTAGATAGGACCCAATTGAAGACCGATTAAGCTCATATATTAGGACCGAGGACGTGATTGATATATAGTTGTATTTTCTTAAATATATATAACTTTAGTATTGAAATATTATTTTTCAAAATTGTGAAATCATGGTATTATTGCGTAATTTACCCAATTTTTTTTATTATGTTTTGAATTTAATGCTCCTTAACCTCCTTTCTTCCAAATAATATTATTGTTATGGTATAATTGTAAATGACAAAGCAAACTTATGAAATTTTATGGTGATTATTTAGTACAAGTCGTATCATCACTCTAGCAATAACAACTTTTTTTCCGAAAATATGTAACATCCCTTTTCCCAAAGTTCGGGTCCTTATTTAAGAATGGGTTTTTCTAACAAGAAGGTGCATAATACGACATATTAATTAATGCCAATATAATAGTTTTCCTTTTTGTTAGTGTCAAAAATACTATTATAATTTTATAAATTACATATAATGTTTTTCAATTAAAATATAGTACATTAATTGTTGATTCAATTTTTTACACTATTTGATTAAAAAACAACAAAAAACAATTAAATCAGATGCAATGAATATACCTTGGAGCATATGCTAGAAAAATCTTTTTTTAATGATATTGATAAAAGACGTTATTATGTTTTTGTGGAATTTATACGATATCCTCTAATTAAAGTACACTTCTTTGAGAACGTTATCCCATAACAATTAGTTAGTTTATCACAACAAAAAAAGATAATCTATATGAAATTATTATGTCTTATTATATATTCTTTAAGTCTATTTTTAAAGTTTCTTTAAGAAATTAAAATCTTCATATAAATGTTAAAAAAAAAAAAAAACACAGGTAAAGCCGCAACCTACGATAAAGCTGGCTTTAGAGGTGGAAATGGGTCGAGTTGACCAACCCGACCCGAAACATGAGCTAACCTAGCCCAACTCGCCATGGTGGTGGGTTAACTGGAGTCACAGGTCAATTTTTTTGACCGCCAAATCCTGACCTATCCCAACCCATGCGGGTGACACATGTCACGCATTGACCAGTTAACGGGTCAGACCCGCGCCCGACACGAGTGTACCCCAAAAATGGAAAAGAGTGCACCGCAGCCTTTTCCATTTTTAGTGCTAACTAGACACTTATGATGGTAACAAGTTATTTAATTAAAAAAAAATTAGATTTTTAAAAAAAATCCCAATCCGTAGCCGCCCCCAAACTCGTGTAAGTACAAAACCCCTCCTTTATTTTCAATTTCATTCTAATTTCTAAATTCAAATTTTTATTCTATCTTTTATTATAATTATATTGAAATGTTTAATATTTTTCTTTTTTTTATCATTATTATTGTTGTTGTTGTTATTTTTATTATTATTTTATTGTTGTTGTTGTTTTTACTATTATTATTACTTTTTTTTTTTGACAAACGGTAAAAATTGATATATTACTGAACCTCAATTACAAGAAACCAACAAAAACTAAAGAAAAACCCCCATCCTATTGCATCAACCAAAAACCAACTCTAAGACCTAATCCCTAAACAAAAAGTTAAATTGGCACCAAACTTGAAATACAATAACTCAACACAGTTCTTCCTCCTCTCTCTTACAATTTTGGAAAATTCTCCTGTTTCGTTCACACCAAATATTATAAACTATAACCGCTAATACAATATGTTTCATAACATTGCGTCCAAGTCTATTATGTACCTGAGTCCCAAACGACTACAGGATATGTCCAAGCTCTCCTCAGGGGAATCTGGAATTGGGCGGCCACTTCCGTCAAATTATTAATATTATTATTACTGTTATTATGTGTTCATAAATCACGATCGTGACATGCATAATATTTGGTTATATTCTTATTTTATCATAAACGACTTGAATTCATATTTAAGATATACATCGCAACTTGTATTGAGATCAGAGATATAGCTCCTATAACTGGAAGCAAAACAAAATGCTTACCAAAGTTCAATGCTGCAACGAGCTAAATCACTTCACCCACTATTGCAGTACTACAATTTCGAGTACCAAATGGGGAGAAATGGCTAGGCATGTAGGGTCACCTGACGCAATAATGTGGTAAAGATTTTGTTTGTGGAATAGGACCTATCGAGACATGTAAATACCTCGAGGGAAGGTCTCAAGGATGGAAGTACAGAAAAACAAAGGAGACTAAGTGAAGTACACAAATTCTAAAGCCATGTATTTTATGTTTCATGTTTATAGATAATTGGCTAACCATTATATTTCATATTTTGTACATTATATTATTTATTAATAAAATTATAACTTTATTTATGTATATTTTATATTTATGCATTTATTTTGTACATTTTTATTAGTAGAAAAAGGACCAAAAAAGCAAAAAAGGGGCCAAACCCATTTCAAACCTGCCTCGAGTTTAAGAGGGACTTGACCCGCCAGATCTCAACCCATGTCAAAGCCGTAAATGACCCAACCCGACCTGGCTTGTCCCAGATCCGTGTAGCTAGCTCATTGTTCTCATTGCACGCATCAATATCATTTATTTGAAAAATAGCACCTAATAATAATTATTAATAATATGTAATATTATTATCAAGACAAAATTGATAATATTAGAACAACTTTATGAAATCTTATAACTGTTATTAATTGCAAGTCACTTCATAACTTTACCAGTAATAATTATTACCCTAACTAAACAACAGTCTAAATAAATGCCAAAGATGTGGCCATTTTTTATTTCTAAATTTTTTAGGCTTTGTCTAATAAGAGTTCTATAAATAAAGTTTCTTCTAATTTTTCTTTTTTATAGGTCTTATCCTACCAAAACTAATAAAAATAAAATAATTTTTTTAATATGATAAGGCTTTCTGGAAGGTAGTAACATTGTCCTCAGTTTTCTCCACCACTAGATTATGTCCATAATAAAAATAAATGATAGGCAACAAATTCGATCTATCGAATCGAATTTTCGAATAATTGCAATATAAGCATTGTGGTCATTCTTAAGCCAAATGCTAAGGTGCTAAATTGATGTGCCATTACTTCAAGTTAGATGTACAAATCAAAAAAAAAAAAAAAAAATTTGACACGTTATTGAAGATTTAACTAACCAGAAACGACGAACTCACCTATTTTACCCTTTTACTGATTTTTGGTCAATTCGAGTTCATCACGTGCAAATATAAATGGGTTGAACATGTTAACACTACCTAAACCGAAAGTCAACTCAATCGTGCCAACCAAAATTCAGCCCACCTCCATAGCGACAAAACTTGCTATTTTTCAGTGTTCTTCTTGTCGTGTTATCATGTTATGTCAAATTTTATCAGCTTCAGTTTTGACATACAAGACAATGTAACACCTGTATATTTCCATGTTGCTAATTAACTGGGATACTGTTCCAGACATACATAGAATTTGAAGTCCCATCAATGTAGTATACAATGAAGTATATATTGACTTAACAGTTATATTACAACTTTATATCTCATTTTACAAATGCATTTCCAAATGCATACACAACACAACCACCCCTAAACCACCTTGAACAAGAACCCCAAAGCCCAACAGATCAGAGACTCATGGTAATGTTAGCAATACATCAGACCTGGCAGCTCACAATATGAAAGTACTCGAATATATGACTCCACATTGTTCTATAATCAATAAAAAGTATGCGATACAGGAAAACATGACAAAAGACAGACAAGCAAGAGAGAAGTGAAAGCAAACTGAAAACTTGAGCACCATCTCTCTAAAAACTTGGCTAATAAAAGATTAATCAATTTTATGATTGGAGACGTATGTGGTTCGAGTAGCGAATAAGCTAGGCCTATGTGGGGACAGATGGTTTTCCTCGACCCATTGTAAATCCTCATGTTCCATCTTGCATCCGAGGGCCAGGAGGCAGCTTGGATGGCTCATTGATGATACCAGTTGCAGTTGTGTCATGTCCTAAAATTGGAAGAAAGCTTCAAGACGTTACAAGACTTGCTTTTTCTTTCCTCCTTTTGTGTGTAAGGGTGAGTATGGTTTTGGATGTACCGAGGTAATGACAAACTGAAGAGTGACAAAAGTTCCAACCGTTTGGCCGAGGTGAAAATATTACCATTTCTAGAAACAATTTTCAAAAGCACTTTCGTAAGAAGTTCTTCAAATAGGAGTATTTTTGTCAAAAAAATTGTAGTTTTTGTTTATGTCTCTACTTCAAAGATAAAGCATTATTTTTCTATTTAAAATCACTTTTCTTTCCAAACAAAACACAGTCAAATCTAGAAAAAATATTTTTTTCCTCTGAAAAAGCACTTCTTTTGCAGAAAAGAAGTTTGACCAGACAAGCTCATAGCTAAACGAACAATCCTTGAATCAAGATAGGAATTTTAACATTGTAATATGTTAATCACTAATCCAGGCTAGATCATTCCAAGTTCACTAAAGACCAACAAAATCCGAAAGGAAGGACTATGAAAAACATGGAATAGCAACCCGTTTAGTCTAATCTCAGACTAATTAACTTTGACTGGTTTCACTTTCAGCCCAAGCTGGGGCTTGCAGACCAAATTTTTTTTTTTTATCAACTAATCTGTAGACTTGATTATCTCCTTCTTTTTTTTTTTTTTTTTTTTCTTCTGGGGCTGACTGGAGTGGATTATTGACATAAGACAATAAATCAATGGCATAGAGACATACCCATTCCATCGGCCCCCCGATTTTTCTGTCCCCGGGATCGCCGTTTTCTACTCCTCTGACTATTTTTCCCCCTAAGCAAATTTTCCCCATCCTGAAATAAAAATCGCAGCAACAATATGTAAATGTTAGCAATTCCAAATAGTAGCAGTTGTGTTGTCATGCTTTTTAGAAACACGGGTAACTTTTAAGTCTTAAAATTTACAAATTTTGAATGAATAATAGCGGTCATTAATTTCTATACTTTTTTGATAATTCTTTATACATAGGTGGAAAATAATATACAACACATCGAGGTCAACAGAAAGCATGTAATGGCTAGCTTAAAATCTGTTAAGTCCTCTATTTTATTCCACGATGACAATATGCTCTTCTGCACACACCCCTGCCAACCCCTTTCTGTAAAATCAAAGAGCACTTTCTAGCAATCACAATGTCCTGACCAACTTAAGCGCATACAATCAGAAAAACATATTCAATAGTAGGCATAAACTAAGTTCATTTTCAGTGATATGATCAAATGGGCAAACACTAACAAATCTTCCTTGGATTACCAGAATGCTCTTTCCATACTTGAACACCAAATTATATCCAACCTGAAGTGTTTTAAGAGCTGGAAGGAAACGCCAGGTCCCTAGGCACGTGACAAAATGAGAACTCGCATGACTGAAGCCTAAAGTGGAATGTTAGTGGAGCTTTCAAAAGGAAATTAAGACAAATTAGAGGAATACGGGAATGCCTAGAGATTGTAAAGGTAACTTCAAAGCATGTCCTTGAAATCAATTGCCCTATGCCAATTCTATAAAAGAAAAACTTCCGGAGAAAAATGTTTCACAATGGAGATTTCAATGGGATATAACCAAAGTAAATATATAGATTTGGATATTGAATCAAACTCTTAGGTAGCGGCATCATAGGTGAAAAAATTGATGTCTTGTGCCATGGAAAGTCATTTTCCAAACTCAAACAAGGCAGGCAACATCAAACCATTTTCACACTATGGAGTTTGTTTCATAGACGAAGAAAAGCAAGCGCGGCAGCTAACAGCCTAAGAAAGCCAGAATAAACAGGAAATATTTATTGCTGGGATGCTAACAACTTCATTTTCCTTTACTTTTACCTATAACGGTCTTGTTATGTACAATCATGCTAATCCTTGTGGCCCTCCACATTTTTGGCGAAAACATATGAAATCTGAAAATGGTGTCAACAATCGGTTTCTAGAGTCCCAGAAATAGCCAGCATCTTTACTCTTTGCTTTTGCCACTAAAGGTATAATTTTTGGTGTTATCACAAAAGTAGGCAAAGTGGTCCAAGTGGAGAGGGAAAAAAGATTGAACTTAAAACTTTTGAATAATTTGAATAAATTTAAAAATATTAGGAACTATTTTGAACAAAAGAATAGATTAGGATCCAATTTGAACAAACCGAAAACTTATTATATATAACTCCTTCCATTCCACAATTTTCCAATGCCCAATTCTAGTAATAACAGGTACAATATTACACATCCAAACTTTAACCACCAAATGTATATCCTTGACATTCTATACTTCTCCTATCCCTTCCAAATTTCCATCCTCAAACAAAATCAGCCGTTAACTTGCCTTATCGTTTTCAAGAAATTAAGTTTCTTAGCGACTAGTTACTCAACCAGAATCTAATAAAATTTTTCGAAGAAACGGGAACAAGAAAAGCATAAAGAAACAAATCTTTTACAGTCATTTACACAATTAGTCTCTCGTGATTTTAAGTTTGCTAAAATTGGTCTCTTCTCTTTTTTTTTTTTTTTTTTGTAGTAATCCTTTCTTCAAATTCATCCCTAATCTTTTATTTTGTTACCAAAATTAGACGACATTTAGAAACATTATAGACCATTTCTAGTTTCCAAAATGATCAAAATGATGTAAAATTTTAAAGAAGAGAATCAATTTTATCATAAAATAAAATAAACTGCGAACCATTTTGAATAAAAGAAAATATAAGGGACCGAGTTGAACACATTTAAAAATATTATAAATCATTTTGAAGAAAAAAAAAAGACAAGATGTCAATTTAAATGAACTACAAGTGATTTGAGTTGATAATAGAGTATGGGGGATTAAATTTTGGGAGTTGTTTTCAACGTCCCAAAAAAAATATTATTATTAAACCGATGATATGATTTGAAATAAATAATAGCTATAGGTTTTTATAAAATTATTTTAGTATTGAAATTTTTATATAATATATTTAGGTCATAAAATTATATATATTTATATTTAATAAAAAATCCAAATAGTGTAAACTTCTCGTTATTTGTAGGGGTGTACATAGGTCCAAGATTGGACCGAACCGAAGACCGAATTATATCAAATTATGAGACCAAGGACCAGATCAGTCTGGACCGATTTGGACCGTTTTTTCATCTAGCAAGTGTAATTATATGAAGCAAAATATTTCCATAAAAAAACTAAAAACTTAAAAATACAAAATATAAGAACAACAACAAAAAAAAACATATATGATCATTGAACAATAAAAAATAAATATTTAATTATATAAGATTTAATATTCTTAAATACATATATTATATATGAATTAGATACTAAAATTATGTACCCAAAACACTTAATACAAAAGTAACGTTGATCAGTCTTCAGTCTGAAATATCGGGTTTTCCGATCTTGATTTGAACCGAACTGAATACCGATTGAGCTCATATATTAGGATCGAGGACCTGATTGATATATAGTTGTATTTTGTTAAATACATATAACTTTTGAATTGGAATATTATTTTACAAAATCAGTGAAATCATTGTATTACTGTGTAATTTACCTAATTTTTTTTTATTATGTTTTGAATTTAAAGCTCCTTAATCTCCTTTCTTCAAGATAATAACATTATTATGGTATAATTGTAAATGGCAAAGAAAACTTATGAAATTTTATGGTGATTATTCAGTACATGTCATATCATCACTCTAGCAATAACAACTTTCATTCCGAAAATATGTAAAATCCCTTTTCCCCCAAGTTTTGGTCCTTATTTAAGAATGGGTTTTTCTAACAAGAAGGTACATAAATACGACATATTAATTAACCAAATATTTTTTTAAGTGTTTGTCTAACATGTGCTCAGCCCATGTTAATAGCATATTAATTGCACTATAATAGTTTTGTCTTTAGTTAAAATCAAAAATACTATTATAATTTTATAAATTATGTATAATACCTTCAGATTAAAATGCAATACATTAATTGTGGGTTCAATTTTTGATACTAGTTGATTGAAAAAACAACAAATAATTAAATTAGATGCAATAAATATACTTTAGGGCACATGTTAGAAAAATCTTTTTTTAATGATATTGATAAAGGATAATATTATGTTTTTATGGAATTTGTACACTATCCTCTAATTAAGTTGCATTGGTTTAATTGTGGGATTGATATCCCATGATAATTAGTTAGTTTATCACCAAAAAAAAAAAAAAAATCATCTATATGCAACTATTACATCTTATTATATACCCATTAAGTCTATTTTTAAAAGTTTCTTTAAAATATTAAAATCTTCATATAAATGCTAAAAATAAAACAAACACACACACACACACACAGAGGTAGAACTGCAACCTGTGGTAGAGCTAGTTCTAGAGGTGGAAATAGGTCGGGGGTTTCTGTCTTCATTGAGTCCATCAGACCCTGGTTCTGGAAATGTGGGGTGCCGGGGCGGGGGTTTCTATCTTTATTGATGGTCTCCCAGAAAGATCATCTTGCTCCTGGCTGCGGGCTGTTTTTCGGGTCTTCAAGTCTATCTACGATATCTTTATTCCTGCAAAGAAAAGACTAAAATCTAGATGGTCTTATGGATTTGTTCGGTTTTATGACCCAAATGAGGCTAAATGGTCTATTGAAGCCATCGATGGAAGATAGATTGCGGATATCAAAATTCGGGTGCAATGGGAAAACCCAGATAGAAGAACAACTTCTACGTCCTCTAGAGGCCAACCACAACAAAGGGCAACTCAACCGGTCAGAACTGATTATAGGACTCAGGATCGGGATGGTGCAGCACCTAATCGGAGTGGTGCTCCTACTAACACAGTTATTCCATGGATTATAGTGTCTGATTTCAACAAGAGTGTTAAAGCGTGGCTTGAGCGGTCAATCATTGCTCACTCGCCAGTTGAGGTCAGTTTTGATGAAATCCTTACTTTTTTCACCGAAAATGACCTTTACGGACTTTCACCTAAAGGCTTAAGCAACAAATCATTTATCCTAGTTTGTGACTCAACTGACACTATGGATGCCTACCTCGGCCCCCAGAAGGGGATTCTTCTAAGGAAGTTCAGAGAAGTGTATAAGTACACTGGAAAAACGCTTGGATCCCTTAACAGAAGGGTTTGGCTTGAGATTCATGGATTACATGTCCTGTGTTGGTCTAAGGACTGCTTTGAGGATATAGCCAAAATATGGGGGAATTTTATTAGGGTGGATTCCAGGTCCTCCGCTATGAGACGTGTCGACGTTGCAAGGATTCTGATTGACACTTGCCACACATCCTGTATCCATCAGACAGTCTAGATTCTGTAGAGTAGGGGTTCCCGTTTGGTTCTGGTTAAAGAAGGTAGCTCCGTTTTGATACCCGACTTATCCCCCAGCGTTGTGTCCCGAGTTGCATCTGCTAGATTGGCCAGGGAACAAGCTTCCTGGCTAACTCAGTCAACTCAAAGGAACGAGTGCTTTATCGGTGCAAGGGTCGCTCCACATGTCCAACCTCCTCTACATAGTAAGGAGCTTGGAAATCCTATCCCGAGGCTTGTTAATGAAGTGATGGATGCTACATGGGAACCGTCTGGGCATGTCTCCTTCCACCTCAATGGTCAAATCACGAGAAGATGGGCTATGCAATGCTCATTCCTACGCCCCACCTCTTACGCTACTCAGCTTGCGAACCATCTTCCTCTTCGACTACCATGGGTCGAGGATGTTGAAGTTTTGGCGGATCCACATCGAGCTCAGTTAAATACTCCTGATATCAATGCTATGGGGAGTAACAGTGATAATGATTCATCAACCTCTGGACCGGAATTTCCTCCAGGATTCGAGCCCCTAGTACCGATCAGTAACTATCAAGAAGAGGATAGTTTGTCGCGGAGCCATCAAGCAATAACACCGTCCATGGAAGGATCTAGCTTGGACTGGAGGAAAAAGGATAAACTGCACTCAACAAAAAGGGAGAGAAGAGCAATTAAGCACAAGAGGAAGGAAAGAGAGAAGCGGGAGCTGCAGGTCTTCCTACAGGAGATGTCCCCCAGAAATAGTGCCGGGAAAGCGTCTAAGATAACCAAGAAGAGGAAAAAGCGGAAGAGGGGAAATCGAGTTCAGAAGATCACGGAAGAGAAGTATGATGAGAGGATACTAAATACAGAGCGGGTAATAGAGATAGGAAAATAGGTGGGTTTCAACTTTGATAGCTTCGACCCTCCGATGGTAGCAGACATTCTTGCGCAATAAAGGGATTGGGTGTTGGGTGAAGGCTTCAGTTCCGCTTTCTTTGCTCATGTTCGCCTTCTGGTTTTTCTTCTGCTTGGGCCCCTGTGTGTGTGTGTGTTTGTTCTGTGTGCGTTGTCCCCGTGTCTTGTCTGGTCTTGTTCTCGTTGGTTGCTGTGTCATGTTTTGTGGGGAGCTTTTGATTCTGTGTTCTTATTTTGTGTATTTTTTTTTTGGTCCCCGGGCTGTTGCGGTCGGACTCAGGGCTCGCCTAGCGAGTAGCCTGCTTGTGTTCGCGATTTTGTCACAAATTACCCAAAAAAAAGGCCGGGTCGCCCGATCCAACCCGAAAAATAAGCCTGCTAGATCCAACCCGCCATGTTTGTGGGTTGATCGAAGTCATGGGTCCATTTTTTTGACCGTCAAACAAGGACCCAGCCCGACCCGTGCAGGTGATCAATTAACGGGTCAGACCCATGTTCGATATGGGTCAACCCGAAAAATGGATAAGAGAGCATTGCAGCCTTTTCCATTTTTAGTGCTGACTGGACACCCCCCATTTTTAATTTCATTCTAATTTCTAAATTCAAAATTTTAATTTTATCGTCTATTGTAATTATATTGAAATGTTTAAATTTTTTTCTTTTTTTTCATCATTGTTATTGTTGTTGTTGTTGTTGTTGTTGTTATTATGATTATGATTATTATTATTACTACTACTACTATGACTACCGTTATTATTATTAATTATTAATGTTATTATGTGTTCATAAATCACGATATAGTGACACGCATAATATTTTGTTATATACTTATTTTATCATAATCAGCTTGTATTTAGATTTAAGATATACAACTCAACTTGTATTGAGGTCTAAGATGTAGCTCCTATAATTGGAAGCAAAACAAAATGCTTATTTGAAAAATAGCATCTAATAATGATTATTAATTATTATTAATTATGGGTAACATTATGATCATGACAAAATTGATAATATTAGAACAACTTTATGAAATCTTATGACTGTTATCCATTACAAGTCACTTCATAACTTTACCAGTAATAATTATTATCCTAACCAAACAACAGTCCTAATAAATGCCAAATATGGGGCCATGTTTTACGTTATAAATTTTTTAGGTTTTGTCTGATAAAAGTTCGATTAATAAAGTTTCTTCTAAATTTTCTTTTTTATAGGTTTTATCCTACTTAAAATACTCAAGATAAATAAATTTTTATTTCCCTTTTTTAATAGGATAAGGCTTTTTGGAGGGTTGTCCCAAGTGAAAATTGAACCCGAATACCGTGGTTGGCCCTAATATTCTCCACCATTAGGTTATATCCCTAAAAAACAAATTTAAAGTAAACGATAGGCAACACATTGGATCAGTCAAATCGAATTTTCGGATAACTGCAACATAAGCATTGTGGTCATTTTTAAGCCAAATTCTAAGGTGTTGAATTCATGTGACATTGCTCCAAGTTAGATGTACAAAATCAAAGAAAAAATGACATGTCATTGAAGAATTAACCGACTAAGAAGCGACAAACTCACCCGTTTAACCGTTTCACCGATTTTTAGTCCATTTAAGTCCATCAGGTTCAAATATACACGAGTTGAACATGCTAACCCGACCTATTCCCAAATTCAACTCAATCGTACCAACCAAAATTCAACCCACCTCAACCACAAAACCAGTTATTTTTTAGTCTTGTTCATGTCATGTTATCATGTCATGTCAAATTTTATCAACTTCAATTTCGACATACTTGACAATGTAACACTCGTATATTTGCTAGCTGCTAACTAACAAACAGAATTAGAAATCCCATCACTGTAGTATATAATACTTGATTTTCAGTTTAGACATATTGTTCCAGACACGGAGAATTAGAAATCCCATCACTACAGTATGTAATGTAAGTGTATATTGAATTAGCAGTTACATTTCAACTTTGTATCTCATTTTATAAATGCATTTCCAAATGCATACACAACACAACCACCTCAAACTCGAACCCTGAAGCCCGACAGATCAGGGACTCCGGGTACAGTTAGCTATACATCAGACCTAGCAGCTCACAATGTGAAACTACTCAAATATACGACCCCACATTGTTCTACAATCAATAAAAAGTATGCAATAAGAGAAAACATGAGAAAAGACAAACAAGCAAGAAAGAAACAAAAGAAAATGAAAACTTGAGCACCATCTCTCTCAAAACTTGGCTGAGAAAAGTTGAATCGATTAGATGATCGAAGATGTATGTTTTTCTGTTGGTGAATAAGCTAGGCCTGTGTGAGGACAAGTGGCTTTCCTCGACCTATGGTAAATTCTCTTGTTCCATCTGGCATCCGAGGGCCAGGAGGCGGCTTGGATAGCTCATTGGTGATACTAGTTGCAATTGTGCCATGTCCTAAAATTGAAAGAAAGCTTCACAATGTTACTAGACTAGCCTTTTGTTTTCTCCTTTTGTATGTAAGAGTGTATGTTCATGGTCTTGGACCATACCGAGCCAACACCTTTTTTGGCTGAGCTCATAAAAAAATTGCTTTTTTCGGAAACACTTTTTTCAAAAGCACTTTGGTAGAAAGTGCTTTAAATAAGGGTATTTTTGTTTAAAAAATTTAAAGAAGTATTATTCCATATCAAACACCTTCAAATCCTAGGGAAAATGGTTTTTTTCCATAAAAAATCACTTCTTTTGTAGAAAAAAATTTGAACAAACAGGCTCATAGACAAAACAAACCTACCTTGTCTTCCAATCTAGGTAGGTATTTTAAAATCTTAATGTGTTAATCACTAGTCTAGACTAGATCAATCCTAATTGACTAAAGACTAAAAGAACTCCGAAAGGACAGACTACAAGTACATGGAATAGCAACCCATCTGGTCATCTGGTCTAATACAACAATAACAATAAACTCAGTGCCAAAAGGGCTTCCGCCAAAGTAGGATCTCTTTTTGGGGGGGTGGTTGGGATATACACGGCCTTACCCGTTCCGAGTATTATCCTAAAGGAAGGCTGTGTCCAACCATCTAGTCTAGTCTCAAACTAAAGAACTTAGTTTGGTTTGGCTTTCCAACCCAAGCCCGTATTTGAACATTGCAGTATGTAGACTTATTTATTTCTTTTTTTTTTTCATTTTTCTTTTTGGGGGATTGACTGGGTTAGAAAATTGACAGAAGAAAATAAACCAATGGCTCAGAGACATACCCATCCCATTGGCTCCCCGATTTTTCTGTCCTCGGGATCGCCGATTTCTACCCCTCCGACGTTTTTCTCCCTAAGCAAGTAATATCCAAAAATAATATCATATCATATCTACCCTTGTGGTGCATGTAATTACAGCAAGTAATATTATATCAAGTCATACTAAGCCTTTTTTCACTTTCAATGAGGTACAACACAAGGACTATTCCGGGTCATCCTTCCTAATATTAATTCTATCCAAGCATTCTTTAACTTTGGAATTATGTTGAGATCTGATTCTAGTGTTAATATAATGTGGGATGCCTATATAGATGCAAGGAGTCATGTAAAAACACCCTACAAAATTTTACATTAATCATTGACTACTAAATGCAACCCTTCTGCTTTATTCGATCTAGGTACTTGCCATAGATTTTGCTCTACTTTCCTGTTTTCCTGTTTCCATTTCCCCTTTTTTAGGTTTGCTGAGGCCTCGCTTGCTCGAGTCACCTGTTTTGTGTCATGACTATCTCGCTAATTATTAGAAAAAAACAAAAGGTACTTGCTGTAGAGTTCTCCCAGTAGGATGCATTTCAAAGCTAGATTCACGTTTAAAATGCGTATCGAACTTAAGGACAACTTGATTCAAACAAAGGTTGAATCATTTTGGATAACAAAACACTTATAAGATGACTTTTTGGCTATTTATAATTCAAAAAATAGCTAAATCATTTGGATATTCTCGGACTTGGCTATGCTTTTTTTTTTTTTTTTTAAGATTTAGGCTATTTTTTCGAGTAACTTTTTTATAGCTTTTTATATAGCGTTTAGCATTTTAACTAGTTAAGAGCTAAACTTTGTGTTTGGTTAAAAAAAAAAATTTGTAAGCATTTAGCTGTTTGACCAGTCAAAATGCTAACAACTATGTTTGATAACTATTTTTTACTTAACGTTTTCATTAGCTTTTTAACGCTTATTATAGCATTTTGAGGAGCTTTTGAAAAGTTGTATCTCGCTTTTCCTTTCTAAAAGCTAACTCATGGGAAAAAAAATAATTACACTTTTGTGTAATAATTTTAAATATACACATATTTGATAAGTCTGTATTTTAAATTTAAATTTTATTTTTATAATTTTTTTAAAATAATTAGTTAGTGAAAAAATTAGTTGATAAAAGATAATTATTTATCTTTTTATTTTTTATTTTATAAAAATATTGATTTTTTCATGTATAAATAGTCTACAATCAAAATTATTTATTAGAAGAACTATTTTTTTTTTTAACAATATAATTAACTAACAGCTAACAACTATCATCTAATAGCCGAAGGCTATCAACTATAAACCAACAACCAATAGTTATCAGCCAACAACCAATAACTATTAGCTAACAGCTAACAACTGACTTTAAATAGTTGACGCCACACATAACTTTAACTAAAGTTATTTTATTCGATGGTGACAAGTGATATATGAGTTGATAATAGAGTTTGCAGGATTAAATTTTAGGAGTTGTTCTCAATGTCCCAAAAAAAAAAATTATTATTAAATTGATGATATGATTTGAAATAAATAATAGCCATAAGTTTTTATAAAATTATTTTGATATTAACAATTTTATATTATATATTGTGGTCAAAAAATTCTATATTCTTATAGATAATACGAAAAAGTATAAATGTTAGTGTAAAACTCGTCGTTATTTGTGAGAGTGCACGTAGGTCCAAGACCAGACTGAATCGAAGACCGAATTACATCAAATTATGAGACCAAGGACTAGATTAATCTGGGCTGATTTGGACTGGTTATTCATCTAGCAAGTGCAATTATATGAAGCAAAATGTTTCCATAAAAATTAAAAATTTGAAAAATGGTGATAATAGTATAATATGTACAATTTAATTAAATAATAAAAAAATACATATTTAATTATATAAGATTTAATATTTTTAGATACATATACTATATATTAATTATGTACTACAATTATGTACCTAAAATACTTAATGCAAAAGTAATATTGATCGGTCTTCAGTCCGAAATATCAGGTTTTTCGATGTTGGATAGGACCGAACTACAGACCGATTAAGCTCATATATTAGGACCAAGGACCTGATTGATATATAATTGTATTTTCTTAATTATATATAACTTTTGAATTGAAATATTATTTTTCAAAATTAGTGAAATCATGGTATTATTGTGTTATTTACCCAATTTTTTTATTATGTTTTGAATTTAAAGCTCCTTAATCTCCTTTCTTCAAGATAATATTATTGTTACAGTATATTTGTAAATGACAAAGCGAACTTATGAAATTTTATGGTGATTATTTAGTACAGGTCGTATCATCACTCTAGTAAAAACAACTTTTGTTCCAAAAATATGCAACATCCTGTTGAGTTTTAGTCGCAAAAACTTTGGTTCTTTAATAAAAATCTCAGATCTTAAAGAAACTTTAGAGAATATGAATACAAACTTTCAGATCTAAGTCTAAACCTGTAACTACAGTAAAATAAGTATCAAATGAAAAATCTGCACACACACATACGACAAAGAACACCAAGATTTATGTGGGTCAGCCTTTAAATAAGGACCTACTCTACGGCTCCCTATTTCTATGGAAGTCTGTCCACTATAGTCAAGATTCAAGTTATTACAGACCAAACCACCAAGACAACAACGAAATACAACCAGATCTCAAAGTTCCTAAGTTAGAAACCTTTACCGTACAAATATAAAGCAGAAAGGAGAAGAGATACTCACAAAGAAGCCATCAATGGCTTCTCAAAGCTCCAAAGGAACGAGATCTGAACATGCAAGCCTTAACTCCCACGGATCTGAAAGATCGCCTCCAAATCGCCTCCAAATAGCCTCAAAAGAGAGAGAGTGATGGCGGTTGCTGATAAACAAAGGAAAAATGAAAGCCTGTCATAGTAACCCTAAACAAGGGTCCTTATATAGGCAAGGATGTGGCAATCCGTGGCAAGGCAGTACGTTCAAATCTCAGCCGTCCATCTCATAAGCATCAACGGTCCAGATTCACCATAAACAAACACAAAATAGAGCGCTGGATGGCTAACGTATGTAATCCCATTTAAATCAGATTTGGGAAGCTTCTTCAGCAAGCTTCGGGCAACAATGGGCAGGCAGGAGGTCAGGTAATTAAAACAAGCAAGCAGGGGCATTTTGGTTAATCTCCTAACTGACCAGTTTTAATCAATATAAAACTACTCTTGTACATATTAATATTTACATCATATACCACTCAACATTACATATAATCCTGATACAATATATATTCCGTTGTCTACTTGATCTATAATACTTGAACAATACTTGACTAAGTTAATAATCGTCATAGTTAAGTCATATAGAGACCAATAATTCAACACGTTCCATTTCCCAAAGTTTTGGCCCTTATTTAAGAATGAGTTTTTCTAACAAGAAGGTGCATAATACAACATATTAATTAACCAAAGATTTTTTTTTAAGGGTTTGTCTAACATGTGCTCTGCCCGTGTTAATAGCATATTAATGCATAGTTTTCTTTTTCATTAATATCAAAAACACTATTATAATTTTATAAATTACATATAAAGTCTTCCAATTAAAATGCAATACATTAATTGTTGGTTCAATTTTTTATACCAATTGATTGAAAAACAACGAAAAACAAGTAAATCAGATGCAATGAATATACCTTAGGGCATATGTTAGAAAAATATTTTTTTAATGATATTGATAAAAGATATTATTGTGTTTTTTGTGGAATTTATACAATATCCTCTAATTAAAGTACATTGCTTTGGGATCGTTATCCCATGATAATTAGTTAGTTTATCACAAAAACAGATAATCTATATGAAAGTAATATGTCTTATTATATACTCTTTAAGTCTATTTTTAAAAGTTTCTTTAAGAAATTAAGATCTTCACATAAATCTTTAAAAAAAAAAAAAAAGGTAAAGCTGCAACCTACGATAAAGCTAGCTCTAGAGGTGGAAATGGATCGGGTTGACCGACCCGACCCGAAACATGAGCCAACCTGACCCAACCCGCCATGGTGGTGGGTTGACTGGAGTCACAGGTCAACTTTTTGACCGCCAAATCCAGACCTAGCCCGACCCGTGCGGGTGACACATGTCACGCATTGACCAGTTAATGGGTCAGACTCCTGTCCGACACAGGTGTACCCCAAAAATGAAAAAGAGTGCACCGTAGCCTTTTCCATTTTTAGTGCTGACTGGACACTTCAGACGGTAACAAGTTATTTAATTAAAAAAATTAAAATTTTAAAAAAAATCCTAATCCCTAGCTGCAGCCCCCCACCCCCTCCCCCCAACTCCTATAAGTACAGCTCTTCCATTTTCAATTTCATTCTAATTTTAATATTCAAATTTTTAATTTTATCTTTTATTATAATTATATAGAAATGTTCAAAATTTTTCATTGTTATTGTTGTTGTTGTTGTTGTTGTTGTTATTATTATTATTATTATTATTATTGTTGTTGTTGTTGTTGTTGTTGTTGTTACCATTACTATTATTATTACAGTTATTATGTGTTCATAAATCACGATATCTTGACATGCATAATATTTGGTTATATTCTTATTTTATCATAAATAACTTGAATTTAAATTTAAGATTTACATCTCAACTTGTATTAAATCTAAGATATAGCTCCTATAACTAGAAGCAAAATAAAATGCTTACTAAAGTTCAATGTTGGAGCGAACTAAATCACTTCACTCATTATTGCAGTACTGCAATTTCGAGTACCAAATGGGGAGAAATGGCTAGGTATGTAGGGTCACCTGAGGCAATAGTATGGTAAAGATTTTGTTTCAAAAATGTGGAATAGGATCTATCGAGACATGTAAATTCCTCTACGCAAAAAGAGATCTCAAGGATGAAAACATAGAATAACAAAGGACACTAAGTGGACCATACAAATTTTAAAGCCATGTATTTTATGTTTAATGTTTATTGGCCATTATATTTCATATTTTGTATGTTATATTATTTATTAATAAAATTATAACTTTATTTATGTATATTTTATATTTATGCATTTATTTTGTATATTTTTATTTTTCAAAAAAGGACCAAAAAAGGAAAAAAGGGGGTCAAACCCATTTCAAACCTACCCTGAGTTTAACAAGGACTTGACCCGCCAAATCTCAACCCGTGTCATGCCCATAACCCGACCCAACTTGACCCAACTTGTCCCAAACCCGTGTAGCCATCTCAATGTTCTCATTGCACACATCAATATCATTTATTTGAAAAATAGCATCTAATAATAATTATTAATTATATGTAATATTATTATCAAGACGATATTAATAATATTAAAACAACTTTATGAAATCTTATAACTGTTATTAATTACAAGTCACTTCATAACTTCACCAGTAATAATTATTACCCTAACTAAACAATAATCTAAATAAATGCCAAAGATGTGGCCATTTTTTATGCTCTAAATTTTTTAGGCTTTGTCTAATAAGAGTTCTATAAATAAAGTTTCTTCTAATTTTTCTTTTTTATAGATCTTATCCTACCAAAACTAATAAAAATAAAATAAATTTTTTTAATATGATAAGGCTTTCTAGAGGGTAGTAACATTGTCCCCAGTGAAAATCGAACCCGGATGACGTGGTTGGCCCCCAATGTTCTCCGTCATTAGATTAAGTCCATAATAAAAATAAACAATAGGCAACAAATTCGATCAATCAAATCAAATTTTCGAATAATTGCAATATAAGCATTGTGGTCATTCTTAAGCCAAATGCTAAGTTGCTAAATTCATGTGACATTACTTCAAGTTAGATGTACAAATCAAAGAAAAAATGACATATTATTGAAGATTTAACTAAACAAGAAACGACGAACTCACCCGTTTAACCCTTTTACGCATTTTTAGTCCATTCGAGTTCATCACGTGCAAATATAAACGGGTTGAACATGTTAACACTACCTAAACCCAAATTCAACTCCATTGTGCCAACTGAACTTCAACCCACCTCCATAGCCACAAAACCTGCTATTTTTCAGTGTTGTTCTTGTCGTCACAACCACCACTAAACCACCTCGAACAGGAACCTCAAAGCCCAACAGATCAGGGACTCAAGGTAAAGTTAGCAATACATCAGACATAGCAGCTCACAATGTGAAAATACTCAGAGTATATGATTCCACATTGTTCTATAATCAATAAAAAGTATGCGATACAAACATGAGAAAAGACAGACAAGTAAGAGAGAAACGAAAGCAAACTGAAAACTTGAGCACCATCTCCCTCAAAACTTGGCTGATAAAAGTTGAATCGATGAGATGATTGGAGATGTATGTGTTTCTGGTAGTGAATAAGCTAGGCCTGTATGGGGACAGATAGCTTTCCTCGACCCATTGTAAATCCTCTTGTTCCATCTGGCATCCGAGGGCCAGGAGGCGGCTTGGATGGCTCACTGATGATACTAATTGCAGTTGTGCCATGTCCTAAAATTGGAAGAAAGCTTCAAGACGTTACTATACTTGCTTTTTCTTTCCACCTTTTGTATGCAAGGGTGAGTATGGGTTCGGATGTACCAATGTAATGACAAACTGAAGAGTGACAAAAGTTCCAATCGTTTGGCCGAGGTGAAAAAATTGCCTTTTCTAGAAACAATTTTCAAAAGCACTTTGGTAAGAAGTGCTTCAAATAGGAGTATTTTTGTCTATTAAAATTGTAGTTTTTGTTTATATCTCTGCTTTAAAGAAAAAGCATTATTTTTCTATTTAAAATCACTTTTCTTTCCAAACTAAACACCTTCAAATCTAGAAAAAAAATACTTCTCCTCTAAAAAAGCACTTCTTTTGCAGAAAAGAAGTTTGACCAGACAAGCTCATAGCTAAACGAACAATCCTTGAATCTATATGGGAATTTTAACAACTTAATACGTTAATCACTAATCCAGGCTTAGATCATTCCAAGTTCACTAAAGACCAACAAAATCCGAAGGGAAGGACAATGAAATACATGGAATAGCAAACCGTTTGGTCTAATCTCAGACTAAATAAATTTGACTAGTTTCGCTTTCAGCCCAAGTTGGTGGCTGCAGACCATTTTTTTTTTTTTTTTTTTATCAACCAATCTGTAGACTTGATTATCTCCTCTTTTTTTTTTTTTTTTTTTTCTTGTGAGGCTGACTGGAGTGGATTATTGATAGAAGAAAATAAATCAATGGCATAGAGACATACCCATCCCATTGGCTCCCCGATTTTTCTGTCCCCGGGATTGCCGGTTTCTACTCCTCCAACTGTTTTTCTCCCTAAGCAAATTTTCCCCGTCCTGAAATAAAATGGCAGCAACAATATGTAAATTTTAGCAATTCCAAACAGTAGTAGTTGTGTTGTCCTGCTTTTTAGAAACATAGGTAACTTTTAAATCTTAAAATTTACAAATTTTGAATGAATAACAGCAGTCATTAATTTCTATACTTTTTTTATAATTCTTTATACATAGGTGGAAAATAATATTATACAACACATCGAGGTCGATAGAAAGCATGTAATGGCTAGCTTAAAATCTGTTAAGGCCTCTATTTAATTCCACGATGACAATATGCTCTTCTGCACACACCCCTGCCAGCCCCTTTCTGTAAAATCAAAGAGCACTTTCTAGCAATCACAATGTCCAGACCAACTTATGCGCATACAATCAGAAAAACATATCAATAGTAGGCATAAACTAAGTTCATTTTCAGAGATCTGATCAAATGGGCAAACACTAACAACTCTTCCTTGGATTACCAGAATGCTCTTTTCATACTTGAACACCAAATTATATCCAACCTGAAGTATTTTAAGAGTTGGAAGGAAAGGCCAGGTCCCTAGGCAAGTGACAAAATGAGAACTCGCATGACTGAAGCCTAAAGTGGAATGTCAGTGGAGCTTCCAAAAGGAAATTAAGACCAGTTAGAGGAATACGGGAATACCTAGAGATTGTAAAGGTAACTTCAAAGCATGTCCTCGAAATCAATTGCTCTATGCCAATTCTAAAAAAGAAAAACTTCAGGAGAAAAATGTTTCACTATGGAGATTTCAATGGGATATAACCAAAGTAAATACATAGATTTGGATATTGAATCAAACTCTTAGGTAGCGGCATCATAGGTAAAAAAATTGATGTCTTGTGCCATGGAAAGTCATTTTCCAAACTCAAACAAGGCAGGCAACATCAAACCATTTTCACTAGCAAGCGCGACAGCTAACAGCCTAAGAAAGCCAACATAAACAGGAAAAATTTATTGCTGGGATGCTAACAACTTCGTTTGCCACTAAAGCAATAAATAAACAAAAGCAATAACCAAATCATTATTTTCCCATACCAGGGTGGCTTATGTGAGTGCCGTCATTATATCTTGGCCAGTTACTGTAGCAAAGCAAAAATTGCTAGGCTGTATATGTTTGCAAAATTTTGATTGAATGGCCACACATTCATTATTTTTTACCACTATGATAGTTTTCACATCTAAGTACATCTGTAAATATGTTCTATCGAATAACATAAATGAAAAAACACCTGCGGCCCTTCATAAATTTGCCATTATATATTAGTTAATTGCATATTGTATAGCTCAAAAGAACATTAGTTGTTTTATTCTCTAGTTGTAAGGGAAAGACAGAGATTACGGCACCAGCTACAATTTGATGGACAGGGAAAAAGGGATGAAGAGATGGTGGTTGTATGGGGGAAGGTCTACTAAGAAGTGATTGACCTTTTACATCGCCCACACAGCCATCCCCAACAAAGGAAGGAAAATAACAAATGTCTTTTTCCCAAGGCCTCGTATTTAAAGATAGCAGTCATCCAAAGAGAAGAACTGGCGTCCATGTGATGAAGTGTTTGAATCTTTTAAATTTACGAAATACAGAGCATACTTTTGAATCAGGATGCCATATAGGTGACAATGAAAAAAGAAAATTGCCTCATCTGCATGCGCACTGTCGAGAGGCTCACTTGAATCAGTATTTTCCTCTCTTGGTGCGTCAGATATTCGGCAGTGATTACCCTTCTCAGAGTCGGATCCTTTCCAGGTTTTCCGTCCCATACTGTACCCCTGCAGCAAAGAAAACCTTTTTAGATCCCCTAGAAGAATAGACAATCTCCTTTGGGTTCCGATAAAAGGACAAATCAGGTCCTTTGCAGTTTTTTTTATTTTATTCTTGAAAAATTAAAAACTGGGTTTTACAAATGATTTTTTCATGTTTATGATTTCCTATACTCATTTTTCACTTAAAATTAGGAAAAACTAGAAGCAAAAACCTAACAACTAGAAAAAGTTATTTCTAAAATATGATACTTGGTTTCTACGGAACAAAAAACTGCAAATGAAAAATAGATGCAAATTACCATTCTCTTGCCCAGAAGCTGAACCCGCAGGCCATTTCTCCAATCTGTTTCATCATTTAAAGTAGCCACCTGACCAATTCCATATTTGAACTAAGCAACTTTTTTCATGACTTAAAATGAAACACTAGAATGCTTTAGATGAGATTAGAGAAGTGCTACACACGGCCTTCTCAGCAGCCTCTGTCGTCTCATACTCCACAAGAGCATGCACCTGCACGAGGATGAGAAAAGGACGCCCTAAGTCACTGAGTTGAAGCTTTCACACAAGCAATGGGAACCTTATGAATGAAAATTTATCAACATACGCCAAGATATTGGCTCTACTGAACATCGTACAACAAAGCCACCTCAATAATGGTAATTCCTTTGAACCATCCTCACGCCTAGTTGTTTCTAGACTTCTCAGCATTCTAGACGACGTTCAAAAGGAAAATCTAAGAGGAAAAGAACTCACTTAGCTGGAAAAAGTTTGACTACTTACCATGGATTATCCACCAATGATCAGCATTTTCTATTTATTTTTACTAATGCACGAAGTTAACTCAATCTATATTACTTGAACAGCAACCAAAAAGCAAAAACATAAAAGGAACATACCCAGTGCCTCAAGGGCTCCCGCCTACGCAGGGTCTGGGGCGAAAACCAAAAGCATATTTACTAATAAAAGAGTATCATCTCCAAAAGCATAATCATTCTATTTACTTTCATTGCCCACAACAAATTGACAAGATCAGATTCACTGGCTCATACCTTTCCACTAACTAGTTTCTCTGATTTGTTGCTGCGCAAGGAATCACCAGCGGCATATGGATCATGGATGCAAATGCTCTTTATACTACAACCATCAACAAAAACCGTTCAAGATAATGCTAAAATGTTTTAAGATTTAGGGAACTAACATAAAAAGGAACATACCTAGTGCCTCAAGGGCTCCCGCCTACGCAGGGTCCGGGGGGGGGGGGAATGTACGCAGCCTTCCCCCTTCAGGGTGTTAACCTGAAGAGAGGCTGTTTCCCAGTGCCCCCAACCTGAGGGTAAGGACTTCCCAGGAGGTCACCCATCCTGGTACTACTCTTGCCCAAGCACGCTTAACTTCGGAGTTCTAATGGGATCCGGTGACGGCGTGTTGGTGCCCTCTTTGGTATTTAGGGAACTAACATAGTCATCTAAAATGAAAGGAACGAAAACGTGGGATCACTTACTTTCCAACTTCACTAAATATTCGTTGGATATTCTCCTTTGAGCGATCTTCTGGAAGATTTTCTACAACAACAGTATATAACTAGAACCAATTTATTAGATACCTCAAATTTCCAACAGAAACAAAGAGTGAATAGTCCCTCAAAATAAATACCTTTGGATCCTTGATCTCATGGGCCGGAAGAGGATGAAGTCGCTTCACCTTCTTTCCATCGGGACTCACAACCTGCATTGCAATCACATCATTTTAACTTAATAGTTCACCAGGAAAAGAAGCAGAACGCATTGATTAATTCAGAAGGGATTAAAAAGAGAACTTACAAGCAGAGAAGATTCCCTGAGTGCATCCACAACCAATGAAGTATCCTTTGTAAGTTTTTTAATTTTTCTAAAAGAAGCCACTAACGAGATAGATACTGCAAGAAGCATATTGGCCATTTCAGAGTAATATCTAAAAAATATGCCAAGTGCAAATTGCACAGACCTTACTGAATATTGAAATAAAACGCAGCAAACATGGTTAAAACTTGGACTACTGTAAGCAAAAGAACAAGTCTTTGCAAGTCCCTAAAGCCAGAAAGCTCAGAATGATCGGTCTTGTATTCCTTCCATCTGCATACATTTAAAATTGGACTACTGTACCCTTAACAACTATATATGCAGTTAGTCAAAACTAAGGCTTTTTACAAGGGTCACCAACCCAATTTATATATAGAACTCCACCAAAGAGAACATATGATGAACTAGTTACCAAAACTCTCCAAGTTTCAACTATTAACAATAAAGTAAAGAGTTAATGAAACCAGGATGCTACAATCAATTTCAGATCACCAAATTGCATAAGGATAAAAAACAAGGTCATAACTGACCCAAAGAGCAGGAACAAAAACACTAAAGATAGGACCTACACAAGTACATAATTGTGAAATTTGTTTGACATAGACAAGCAATGGATAAGAAAAAAGTACTCTTTTTGCGTAGAGCACACAGACATTGGAGAGTCAAGGTTAAACATCAAGCACATTGGAGGCTATAAATAAAAGCCAGTACAGGGACAGAAAGAAGGGTACAGTCTGAGAGTGAAAAAGACAACATCCCTTCATAACATAGTTTCTCCGGTAACATTTGTTGTAAGAAATAAGAGTAGCTAGAACAGGAATAACATTATATAGGTTGACCAACAAGTTACAGCAGATGAATATACGTAGTACGCAGCCAAAAGATGCCAACAAGATGAGTAAAGCCACAAAGGATAGAGAACAAATCAGAGAGCAGTATGTCTTCATTCAGGCCCATCCTAGAAGCTCGGCACAGCCACAAGTAGTTTGGGCGCGCCAAAAAGACTTCAAGGTCAAAGGCCTGTCAGAAGTACCTGCTTTAATTCATCACGTTCATCTCTACTCTCAGGCCATTAGTATATTAACAAATCAAATGACAATAGAAACAAATCTTCCTGTTTACCTCAGCTTTATTTTAAATTCTATTAGTTAAATATTAAGTTTAAGATAATAAATGTACAACTCCATCTTTGAATTACAGCAGATGAATATATGTAGTACGCAGCCAAAAGATGCCAACCAGATGAGTAAAGCCACAAAGGACAAAGAACAAATCAGATAGCAGTATGTCTTGGTTCATTCAGGCCCATCCTAGAAGCTCGGCACAGCCACAAGTAGTTTGGGCGCACCAGAAGACTTCAAGGTCGAAGGCCTGTCAGAAGTACCTGCTTTAATTCATCATGTTCATCTTTACTCTCAGGCCATTAGTATATTAAAAAATCAAATGACAATAAAAACAAATCCTCCTGTTTACCTCAGCTTTATTTTAAAATTCTATTAATCAACTATTAAGTTTAAAATAATAAATGTACAACTCAATCTTTGAATATCTCCCTCGTTTTAACATGTAGATACAAAGGTGTCTAAAGATCCTGCCAAATGAATAAGAACATGAAGATAGAAAACAAATCAAAGAGTAGTATAATTCAATTACTCTAAAAGTCCTCGTCCTAATAACAGGTACATCTACCTCCCTTGCTTCCCCCTGCTCCAGTATCTCAGAAAGGGTGTCATCAGATCACAGGGACTCTTGGACATTTGGCATCGTCGGCTGAAATTTCTAAAATAACAGCTTATAAATCTAGATTTGAGGTGTGTTCTAAAAAACTCAGTAATTAGCATATAACACTATAACCATCTTTCTACGGTATTTCCTCCTCTTTGATCTCTACCCATCCATTGTGTTTCAGAAAGCATTATTTTTCTATTAGCTTAGCAAACAAATATTGAGTTTCGAACTACTCCAACCTATTCGAATTCAACAAATACTTTTCTATCAACTGCTTGTGTATTGATGTCCAAAATGGGACTCCACCAACCTCTTAAAATCCCCATCCAGCCTTGCCTTTACGGGATATCCTATTGTCCACATAAAACATCCAGATCTAGATTTGGAATATACATTCAGTACATCCTGATTCTTTCAAAATATGAAGCACAGAAATTGTTAAGGCTAACATGGAAACTGTAACACAGAGTACTTACCAAACCCTTCTTTGTCCTTGTTCATATGTTTCAACAAGAACTTGTCATTGGGCAAATTTTCATCACTGAAGTAATACTCTACCTGCAGAAAACACATAATATTTTCAATAACTCATCCCTACCTCGATACAATTCTTTCAATATGAGCAATCCAAAATTTTCAAAGGATTTGAAACTGCATCCAGATGAGAAGGGGGAAAAAAAACAAAAACACACCAACTTACTCACTACACAAGCCAAATATCTATAATGGAAGCTTCAAAATCTTGATCACTTTGGATGAGACAATCCCTTGGAGAGAACAAAAGGATTCGTGAAGAAAAGGCAAGGTAATGGGGAAATGATATTTGAATATCAGCGGCAAAGAACAAATAGGTCAGGAAGGCACATGATCCAGGCAGTAATAGTGAGATTGTACAGAGTAAGGATGACACGAGTACACTGTGGTGTCTGCTATCATAAGGTCTTAGTTTAAATGTCCACCATCACACCAACCTTGTATCGAAAGGACCTAGTATGCAGGATTACGAGAAGGCATTCAATTGGATCTCGCCCTGCTATTTCCAGAGTGTCAATGCAGAGATGAGCCAGTTGAATACAAGGTTTTAAAACTAGGATGACATCAGAAAAGGGTAAATCAAAGTTCCTGCGAGCTCGTGGATGATGAAAGACACAGACCTCAGCTTAAGACTACTTTGCAGACTTTGTAATAGAAGAGCTTTGGAAGGAGGAGAAACTTACATATATTGGTCACCTTGGGGCAGAGAAAAACAGCAACAAAATCAAAACCTTTGGGTGTTTTGCCTAGAAATGACGTGGAAGACATTTTCCTTATCAAAGCTAAGAAGGCATAGATGATCATCATCATTGCTCTTTGCTGTACAGCTCATGCTGATCACTATGACAGAAACATCCAACAACAACAAACCCAGTGCCTCAAAGGGGTCTTTTTTTTTTTTTTTTTTTTTTTTTGGGGGTTGGGATGTATGCGGCCTTACCCCTTCAGGGTGCTACCCTGAATGAAGGCTGTGTCCGAGGACCCCCAACCTGAGAGAAGCAACGTCCAAATAGTGAAAAACATCTAGATTCAAATTTAACATGAAATATTCACTTCTTGTTCATCACCATGGTATCAAATAAAGACACTTTAACAGTAATCACCTCACAAATTTGGAGTAACCCATCACTGGATCAACTATTATGTAGTGGTGCTATTGTAACAGGCCTTCATAAACTATGTATTGTACTTCATTTATCAAAATTAACAAGTGTGTTTATATGTTAAAAATTACCAAAACTTAATGGCTGCATGCCAGTAGCAAATTTCCATTACGCTTCCTCTCTACCTCGACTCGTCCTATAGTCCTTGTACCCCACACCCCCCACATCCCGTTGGTAAGCAACCGAACGTAACTGTACTACAGCGAAATATCACCGATCTACTCACAAGTTGGCAAAATGAGACATTGCTTTCTACTTTCGATTGATATTTATGTGCTCATGATCTAATCTTATATTTTCACTTTTCATAAGTTTCTTGGAGAAATATAATCGTTGATAACAAATCCACATACAATGAAGAGATTTGCATCATTTTTTCCAGTTATAGATCCATAGCATAGCCACGCACCTAATAACCAATTTATCAAAACCATGTCAACCAGTTTCTTGAAGATATTTATGGTTTCAGTTTTTATATGTTTTGACTATCTTGATTAACCAAAAAAAAAAAACAGCTTTCAGCTGGTCAAGCAAACCATCAATAGTCCTACCTCCCGCTATTGACCTAAGCTGCTATACTCCCTCCCTCCCTCCCTCTGTCTCTTGCTATTTACTTGCTCAAATCCGAGTGTTCTTTGGGTTTTATTCTCCTAAGGGTGCGTATGGTTTAGCTCACTTCAGCTTATCTTTTTTCAGCTTATATGTTTCAATAAGATCTTTCCATTTAAGATCTGTATCTTTTTACAGTGAAGTGTTTGGTTGTGTAGTGCAGAAAGATCTTTTTTACTAAATAAAGCATTTCAATACAAGTTAAAAAAGTAAATTACCTACTATAATTACAAATATGACTTAATAATATAAATTATCTAATTATAGTAGGTAAGAAAGGATTATGACCATAGTTGGTCATGGTAGTGGAAAGTAGTTAGTGTAGGGACCCATGACCATAAAAGGTGCGGTAGTCAATGGAAGTAGTGATAACACGTAAAAGTAGGTCATGGTGGTAAAGATTTAATGTTAATGTAATGTTTTTAAAGCATTTCTCTAAAATAAGCTGTGAAAAATATCCAGTTTTGCATCTTTTTCTGCTTAGTTATAAAATAATTTTTTTATCTTTCTATTTAAGCTGTGAAAAAGATATAAAAAGATCTTTTCTACCAACTAAAAGCAAGCTAAATGTCTTTCACCAATAACGAACTGGACAATACCCATAAAGACCATAAAATACTACCAAGTCCTTAAACGCTAAGGCCTACTTTTTCCCCCTTTCACTTTCAGCAGCTGCTTCTCCAACTATCACAAAGCTCCATAAACCTGCTCAAATCACTAAGGTCATGGATTTATACCCTCACTCTCTTAATAAATGCAGACCAATGTTAATAAAAAGGAAAAAAAAAAAAAAAAAGAATCTATGTTAATGTGTTTCAAACTCTTTGTTCCCCCAATGACAATAGATTCTCTGCTCCAAGCAGGAAGAGAAAAAAGGGGCATTGGGAGTTAGCATACCCTAAAAATTTCATAAATAAACAATGCATGGCAACTATCGAGAATAAAATCACCAAAGCACTATTTGATTCATTTTCAACAACCTCTATATGTTTTGGTCCAAGGCCAAAACTAAATTAAGAACGACACAAATTTTGACACTTTAGCTTTGTATGTGATACAGCTAAAAATATCTAAGCAATACAAGATGCCGCGAAACATATGAGGCAAGGGAAAAACAATATCTCACAATTGGGAATAGATAACTGACCATATGTTCATCAAACACACTTTAATGTTGTATGACTTAATCTTACTATGATTTACTTCTAGTAAAAAATTTGCATGTTCAATATCACACTCTCTATAAAATTTTGGTACAAAACAAAAATTAAGTTAAGAACCCACAAAATATTGATAGTTCAATTTATTATGTAACATAGCTATGGATATCTAAGGCACGAAACATATCAGGCAAAGGAAAAACAATATTGAGCAATCACAATGGGAAATTGATAATAGACTGGATGTTCATTGAACAATCACAACACACCATTTTATCTCATATGACTTCCATTGTGAGTTAATGATAGTTTGACACCTTTGATCCTTGATGTTTTTAAATTTGTTCAAATTGGTCCCTCATCTTTTTTTGTCTAAAATGGTTCCTAATGTTCTTAACTTTGTTCAAATTGATTCGCATCTTTTCTTTTTTTTTAAAATAGTCTCTAATGTTTTGTTTTATAATAAAATTTGTCCCCTCACTTAGTGACCAAAACTAGAAAAAAAATTAAAAAGATGAAGGACTAATTTTGTCTTAATATAAAACATTAGGGACTATTTTGAACAGAATTAGGTGAAGTGGTCCGAGTTGAGAGGGAAAAAAAGATTGCACTTAAAATTTTTGAATAATCTAAGCAAATTTAAAAACATCAGGAACTATTTTGAACAAAAAAACTATGAGGGACCAATTTGAACAAACTTAAAACATATTAGGGACCAAATGGTGTACATAAATTCTTCCATTCCATAATTTCCCAATACCCATTTCTAGTAATAAACAGGTAGAATATTACACATCCAATCATTAACCACCAAAACAATGTAATTTCTCCTATCCAATCCAAATTTCCATCCTCAAACAAAATCTTCCATTAGTTTACCTTATAGTTTTCAAAGAACTAAGTTTCTTAACGTATGGTTACTCAACCAGAATCTAATAAATTTTTTTGAAGAAACGGGAACAAGAAAAGCATAAAGAAACAAATCTCTTACAATTATTTACACCATTAGTCTCTCATCATTTTAAGTTTGTTCAAATTGCTCTCTTATCTTTTCTTTTCTTTATAGTAATCCTTAACATTTGTAACTTCATTCAAATTCATCCCTAATCTTTTATTTTGTTTAAAATGGTCGCTAATGTTTCAATGTTTGACAAATTTGGTCCTCCATCTAGTGACCAAATCAGACAACATTTAAAAACATTATAGACCATTTCCAATTACCAAAATGATGTAAAATTTTAAAGAAGAGAAACTAATTTTATTATAAAATAAAATAAACCGCCAACTATTTTGAATAAAAGAAAAGACAAAGGGACCAAGTTTCTTGACAAGGAAAAAGATGAGAAAAAGAGAGAGAAAGCAACCTGCTTGATGATCCTTTCTCGGATCTCTCCAATCGAACTCGCCGGCTGTAAAAGATGAAGATCTTCATCGTAATCCGAAGGCGACGATTCAACCACATGATCCTCATTCCCTCCCGATCCAACGGCGGTGACAGCGCCCTTCCCCGATGGCGGAGATTCAACCAAAAAATCCTCATTTCCTGCCGAAGATTCGGCGGTGGCCGCGGCCGCGGCGAAGATTTCTTCAACAGCAGAATCATGCGGCGGCGGAAGGGAAGTGACGGCGGGGATCCCTTCGCTATCCATGGAAAAGAGAGAGAGAGAGAGAGAGAGGAGAGAGAAACGAAAACGAAATCCCTTCCCGCTTCGCTCCACCGGTGTTTCCTTCTCCTGACCTCTCGCTTTGGGTTCCCCTACGGGTTTTATAGTAACGGTGGGTCTTGTCTCTTCGGGGTAGTTCGGTCATTTTCCTAGGTATGTTTAATAAAAACGACTAGAAAGACTCCCTAAATTTTATAATTAAATACAGTATAATTTTTATACTTTTAATTTTATAAAATGATTCTCTAAACTTTATAATTAGACATAACATACACCCTGCACTTTCAATTTTATAGAATAACCTCCTGAACTTTATAATTAAACACAATACACATCCTATACTTTCAGTTTAGCCCTTGAACTTTATTATTACACAAAACTTACTCCTTGAACTTTGTTACTAGATATAATACACCACCTAGACAATAATAAATTTAAAATTAAAAATGAAATTAAAAATGAAATTAAAAATTTTGAAACAAAAAATGAAAAAATAATTTTTTAAAAAAAGTTTGAAAAAATATAATTTTATTTTTAACTTTGACTTTTCAATATTTTAAATAATTATTTTCAGAATTTATTTTTAAATTTTGAATTTTGCATAATTTTTTAATTTTAAATTTATTAATCTAATTTTGAAATTAGATTTTTTTAAAATTATTATATTTTTCTTATAATATTTTTTATATAAATTTTTAAAATGTATTATTATATTTTAAATTTATAATATTATTACTATGTTTTATTAAAAAAATTTATCTTTTTCTTAAAAACATAAAAGTCCTATCTTTCACATAAAAATAGAAAATCTATATTTTTTATACAAAAGTAGAAAATTTATGATTTCAATTTGATACTTTTTTGAATTTTAAATTTATTAATCTAATTTTTTTCCAAGTTAAAAAATATTATTATAGTTTTTGAAACTCTTTCCAAATTTTTTTTTCATAATTTGTTTTAAATTATTTTAATTCAAATTTATTAATATCCAAGAGGTGAATTATGTTTGTGAATAAAATTTGGGAGATTAGTTGTGTATATTTACAAAGTTTAAGGGTTATTTTTTAAAATTGAAAGTATGGAGAATATATTGTGTTTAACTGTAAAGTTTAGAAATTATGTTATGTGTAATAACAAAGTTTAGGAGGTTATTTTATAAAATTAAAAGTACAGGGGTGTATTGTATTTAATCGGAAAGTCCTAGGCCCTATTTTATGAAATTGAAAGTTCAAGAAATGTGTTGTATTTAATTATAATGTTTAGGGGGTCTTTCCATAATTTGGCCTTTTTAGAATTGAAAGGGTAGGGGTTGTATGTTTAGTTACAAAGTTCAAAAAGTGTGTTTTGCATAATAACAAAGTACATGGAACTATTTTATGAAATTAAAAAGTGCAGAGGATGTGTTATGTTTAATTATAAAGTTTAGGAACTATTTTATGAAATTAAACGTTCAGGAGATATGTTGTGTTTAATTATAAAGGTCATAAAATCCTTCTATATTTTGCCCAAAAATAAATGTGTATAATTAAAAGGGCAAAGAATTTCTTGTGTTTAACGAGAAAGGCTAGGGGGTATATGTATATTTTCCACTTTATATTATTTCAATGTGGTCTTAACAAAAAATTGACGTTAAATAACCAACAAAAATTTTTGATAGCCAGTCACATCTGCTTTAAATTAGGTCAACGAGTAAATTTCTACTAGATCACTTATATATGACTTAACCGAACGATTAAAAGTTATATTAAGAAGATTGTGCATAACTTTTTCAAGGCCATATATATATATATATTCTATACAAAGTACGTAATATTTTATGAATCGCGTGTTATCATAACCTTTTCTGGTAAAGTAAAAACAATAAAACAGATAACTAAAGAATGATTGCAAACGTTATTACCTTTTTTTTTTTTTTTTTCCTCTCTACTTAAAAAGTATAAATTTTCTAGTATTTACTCCATTTCAATTGAAAAGCCTTTATTTAGAAATAAGCAAAGTTGTATGTTTGAGTGATGAATAAAAGAAAATTCATGTAAAGCTACAAGTCTTTCACAACTTTTTATACAACAATTCTTTTCATGCTCACTATTTAATTTTTGCAAAAGTAAAAAAGATCTTTTTTATTAAACGAACATGAGCCTCACAGTGTACTAAAATTCTTTTGTAATTTTAAGCTATTTAAAAGCTAAACCAAAAGCAACAATAATATAATACTACAATTTTTTTTTTTTTTTAAATTGTTTGTCAATAATTTATACAAGAGAAGCCCAACGTCATTGTGACAACAACAACAACAAACCTAGTGCCTCCAAGGGCTCCTGCCTAAACAGGGTCTGGGGCGTAGATATACGCAACCTTCCCCCTTCAGAGGGCTACCCTGAAGATCAATGTCATTGTGACACAAAAATTAAAAAAAGATCAATGTGAAACTCAACCACAATGGCCAATAATAATAATACCACCAATTCCAAGAAAAAAACACAGACCTCAACTCCCGCACTCTCAACTCCAAAGCAAAATACCTACAAAAGCCAGAAAAAGAAGCCAACCAAAACAACACATAAAGAAAGGTTGGGGCCTCAAATGTACGTGCACACAATCCCTAAAAGAGAACATTCAGGCCTCCAACTAAAGACCAATCTCACGTCCTAGCTTCCAAGTTTACTTTGCAAAAGGAGAGCAAGTCTAGCTCTAATTCGGATGGTGAATCACCCACATCCGGAGGCACTAGAGCTTTTAGACGTTTTGCCTCAGACCCCTAACCAACACCGCACCTTCTCTTTCTTTTTATCTTGGCTACCTAATCTTGATCTTCTTGAACCTGTATCTCCTCAACCTTACGAGAAGTTCAGTCATAGTTGGTGATTGAGGAAAAAACTCTCAAACCCAGGGAGAATGTCCTAATCATAAATTGTCGCTGCCAACAAGCCCCTATATTCCATGGCTATCATGCCCCATATTTCCTCAAACAAAACTTTGTTGATCAAACTTGCAATTCAAGTTCTACTCACAAACTCATTGGCTTCTTCCCTAACCTAGTGAGCACCAAGCTCATCCTCGATGACACCTGACACCCTCTTCTTCAATTGTTAGAGGCTCCAAGACATCCTCACTGAAACACACTATCTTCACCCTCCGAATGCATTTGAATTGAGGAGGACAAATCACCCACAGCAGCTTGATGACCATGCCCAAGCCCATGTGAGTCTGGCATTGTGGACATCTCCCTTACGTGAATCAGGAAATCCAAATCTTCAGACTAAAGAATTATGTCCTCGTAAATCTATCTCAACTCTCAAGTACATTGTATCAATAAGAATTTTGTCGCCAATAGGGACTGACAATGCTTCGTCGTGTGATCTAGGCAAACAACATTGCCCCTTAACTTCTTCCATTGCCTTGAAGTTCTCCATACACCATGTATGAGCCACGACACCTAATAACTCAATCCACGTTTTTGGGAGTCACAGCAATGGGCAACAAAACTTTTTTACAATTCTCAAACCAAGAGGAGCCAGTCGTTTTCATCCTCTAAGGCGAATGTCATACCATCTATGCTTTCGTATGTAACAAGAAACTTACTTCCCTGTGTCCTTTTAACTTTAGCTTTTCTGCAATTTTCCATAAAAGCTTTGAGTGCTTTATGGCTTGGCATTCAAGCTTTCTTGAACATAAGGCTTAGAAGCAAGTTATAAGCACTTGAAAATTCCTAACGAGATTTGTTGCAACATTATATAACATTCATGATACCTCGACAAGCTTACAAACTAGTAATGTAAATGAGTTGGCTCCCAAAGCCTTACGATCTGACTCATAAATCAGCACAAAAGTCAGCTTGTTTCGATCTTTAGACAAGAGAGAGCTTAATATGGCTCAAGCTTAGCACCTGCAAGTATAAATAACCCCAACTGACCTCAATTTCGAGCTAAATTTGAGTAAAAATATGCACATTTGAGCCTGACTGAAATGTAATGAACCTAAATAAACTTAAAATAAGGAGCGCTGAGCTTATAGCTCACCAAGTTGAATTCAAACTTAGCGGATCCAAACTCAAGCTTACAATGAGCCAAGCCCGAGCTCCAACTCTACTTGTTTGACAAGCTTCAAGCCTAGCAAAACATCAGTTAGCCAACCCTGGAGTCTGGCGAGCTCAGCCTCAGCTTGACTCATTTATGCTCCAATACGAACTTTGATGGGAATTTTCTAGCAATCTTGATGCTAGAGGAAATATTGAAATGGGAGGAGAAAATAATCCTAATACAGTCTAAAGACAAGCACCCAGTAGCATTATACCAAATTGCTCAACTTACCTCATTCCATTGAAGACTTACAGAAACATTTTATCTGCAGAACCATGAAGAATGGACAGATATTTTGTCAGTTGTGAAACAGGAATAGACCCAAAAATTCATCAAAAAACAAGCAAACGGAAAGAAAAATGCCCACCTTGAACAAAAAAACCATATTCAATTTCCTTCTCATTCTGACAACATTAATATTCCAGATCCCTGCAGGTTAAAGTTTCAGCGCCGCACCTCAATAAAGATCATCAGTCCGGAGAAAGCAGCAGTAGACAGCATCAACAATGATCAGAAAATTGTACCCCAAAAAAAACAAAATAATAATAACAATAATAATCAGAGATGGATATTAGAGCGGCAAAAATGGATTACAAGTCCTCTAATCCCTCTATCATGAAAGTTTGTTATTTTGACTATTCATTCTGTCGTCAAATACCCATGTCGGATAAGAACATTTGGATGTTGATATAACATTTAGACACTTCAAATAAGATAAAAAAAAACATAGAAAAATCTTACAAAATAGCAAAATCTAACCTCGTACACACATACTCATGCGCAACTCATTTGGCTAACATATGAGCATGAGGAGCAAATATACTCAAATGAAGGCTCCAATCTTTGTATGTGACAAACAGTTTAGTGCGCATAAATTATACATCTATCATAAACTTGTGAAGTTCGATCACGCAATCGAAGAGATCCTCTGCTCTATCGGTCTTTCAGACCATTGGTGTACAATTACCGATTCCATTTATGAAGAAGAAACGTCACTCTGCAACATATTTAAATCCCGGCACCATTGCTGGCTTCCTTGGTGGAATTTGTAACAAGAGAACGAACAAAATTCGCGGGTGCCATTCAATTGTCTCCAGGAACTATGATTCTATGCGACCGTGAATGATTATAAGTATTATTCCTTTCTATTGGATGTGTCAACAGGGAAAGGGTGTGCCTCTGTGTTGAAAACAAATTTGTCCAAGGGAATAAGACTGCTATCCGAGAACAATAAATACAAATACTTGAGTGTCTCTCCCAAGAAAAAGGTCTCCATCTTGTCTCTTCTATGAGGAGGAAGAGCAGTCACATCATCAAGAGAAGTGTAACCACCAGAATCAACCTTTGTGTATTTCTCAAATGCCTCGAAGATCTGCCATCCCCACTCCCGGTATCTGCAGATATATGGAATCTTTAGTTTATAAGCACTAGAGAAAGAACAGGACGGATATATGCAGTTTGAGATTTCATCAGAGTCACGGAAGCGCTAGGTAACTGATCGCAGCAATAGTGTTGAGCTTTTCGTGGAATACAAATTGCATTAAGCTTTATCTTTGCAATAATTAGAATGAATAGCTATACAAATAATTAAATTTTATACTCCTTTGATAGTTTTACATGTAAATACAATTTACGAATATGCTCCGATAAATAAAACACAATACATATGTATTTATTACGGAGTTCGGAGACTATTACGAAAGTATTGTTATGTGATCACCAAATGTAGAATGGCTCACTTAAACTTCATTACAAAATGGTTATTGTGTCACATAGCAATCTTTGTTTGATTCCAAGGCATATGTGTATGTCATGTATGCGAAAATCAACCACATACTTTGGATCTTCTGTGATTCGATAGAGAACAAACAATGATTCAACCGTTTCTGGGCGCAGAAGGTTGTGATGATCAAGGGGCTTGATTATTATATCATTAGAATATTCCGAAGACTTGTTTCCACCATCAAGACCTGCTTCAGAGTAATCCTGCTTCGAGTCAAAAATAGACATTAAATCTCTTTGGTGTATATCAAATCTCTGAAACATAACCAGTTGAAGTGAACATAAAAAGTTTTCCCATTAATCACAGTATCACTAACCTCGGTGTGGAAGTACGCGATTTCAGGAGCAAGACCGGTGGAAGTTACCGCGTACATTTCATAGCATGTCTTAGCAAGGTCCTCAGCTAGCTTTAAATTTTCGAGATCTTCAAAAGTAAGCAAATTGTCTTTCATGGCCTTCGATTTGGTGATACCTTTGGTGGCACCTAGTGCAAGAGTACCAGGTAGGAAACAAACCTGAAGAAGGAAATGGTACGACGCCTTTAACTAACAACAGCCGATACTGAGGCTTTCTGAAAATAGTGGATAACCGACAAAGTATGTTTAACGTATACAATGCCACAATCTTCATAAGAGAAGTGAGAAAAATTGGAAGTGAATTTTAATGGAAAGTTCATAAGACGATTTAAAGTGAGCTGCTATAAAATGTACATCATAGTATCAAAAATGGAAGTACACGAAAAACAATGACAATGACCACCGGACTTTAAACTGCATGACAGAGGAATTTACATTGTTTACTAGAAAGAGCTTTTTCAGAAATTGTAAATATTAGATGTTTCCGGCAACAAAGAAAATCTCAAAAGATCCACTTCTCACATAATGTGATGATCCATTTCTTGAAATTTCTTCTTTCCAAAAGCATTTACCTCGCATCTCTCAAAAGAAAATTCAGGAACACAGCACTCCACTAGCAATGTCCATGCAGAAATTCAAGTATCTCAAGAACTTTCGACTTTCTGTACCATGGGCAAGGAATTTTTCTAATAAGACATGATCTCATGAACGTAAACTCGCTCTGTCCAGCCACTCTTTCTTTAAGTCTTCAGTAACTGTAGGAGATTCTGGCTTTCAACGGGAGTAGTAATCTAAGCCCCAAGAGAGTGATACAGCAAGGTGTGGCAAGTAACCTTGCCATCATCCACTTGGCAAACCTTCCTATCCTAAAAATTCATTCCTTCGGAATATTCTAAAATTTATCCTAATGTTTCTTTTTTTTGTTTTTCAAATATCATATGAAAATGGTGTACCACGAAAAACTTCTCAAGTTTTAACAGGCATGAAACCATCGTTAAAAGAAAAGTTTTAACAAGCATGAAACAGAAGTCCTGACCCAGATGAAGGGCTATGGCGAGACCTAAGGATGCATTTCAAGGAACGCTTGGATCCAGGAATGATACAACACTGTCACAAACCCACCCCTTACTGTTCCCAGTTTCATAGACTTAATCCTCATAATTCATTTCGAGAAGCTTAAATATCAGACAAAAATCAGGAAAAATTAAGTATTAGTTATGCAATAGGTCACGCTTGTGATTCCCTAAATACTTACAATATGTCTCATGGACTCAGAAAAATGGTTAACAACACTCAAAAGTGGAGCCATCTGGGTATAAATTTAGCGGTAGTAGCTACATTGAACAAGAAAAACCCAATTATATCTAAAATAAATAGCTTGATTAGTAAACAAGACTACAACTAGATATAAACCAGCATGGAGAGAAAATAACTCTAGCAATACAACATACCAGGTGATCCATTTTGGGACTAAATGCACCATTTGCTCCATAAGGTAATTCCCCGACAAACAACAGCCCTTTTGGAATAGATTTCCGAACAAGCAAGTGCCTTACACCCTTCATAGCTTCTTGATACATATCATGTAAGTAGGTCAAATTATGGCTCCTCTTCTTCCCTTGATGGAGCCACACTTTCAATAAATACTCATAATAGCTATCACCACGTGATCCCAGTCTAATGTTTTCTCCACTGAATTCACCAGACTGAGGACTGCGATCAACAGAAAGTAAAACCAACAACGGCAGTATTTTCAGTCAACATATCACTCACCAAGGAAACCATTTCTTTTTTCAAATTTTCATTTTGTCAATAAAGTTGAGAAAAACCAAAATAAATAATATTTTGCAAAAGCATCTATGCACATTAGTCACACAATGTGATTCTTAAAAATTAAGAACACAGATATATAGTTTCACTGTGTTGCTCAGCCTAAAAATTCAAAGAGTGACAAAAGGTACACAATCTCAATAAACAACATTTAGAGCTTACTAATGAGGAGATATTTGACATAGTTGTGGCAAGCTGGCTAGTGCTCAGGCATGGAAGAAAGGGACACTCTAGTAGTGGCAAATCCAATTTTTTTTAGCACTTAATAAAGCAATGCCCTCCACAGAAGGCTCGAAAAAGTAAACTCTGATAACGAAGTAAAGTTCCTAAATATGACTACAACAACAAACCCAGTATCTTAAAGGCTCCCTCCAATGCAAGCTCTGGGGAGAGATGTACGCAGCCTTACCCCTTTTGGGTACCTTAAAGGGAGGGTGTGTCTAAAGACCCCCAACCTGAAAAGCAAAGTTCCTAAATATGAAAAAGACATAAATAGTATACTTTCATCGGGGCATGAAATAAAAATTCAGACAAGAACCAGGCAGATCCTGTCATACTGAACTTTCAAGTTTTCCAAAGGCTAATACCTAGGAGGCTGGAATGGCTGATCAATAATGCAGCAGCTGAAAGTAAATGACTAGCTCAGGCTACAAACTTTAAGGAAAACTACACGCCAAAGTCGAAGTCTTGGATGTGGTCCTTAGAAAATGGCTCATGTCAGCAATTCATCATACACAAATCTAAGGAGCTAAATAAACAGCATTATGTTTATCTGGCTGAATCTATGTGATAGAAGAAACCAAACAATAACATCAAAAAATTATGAAGTATTCTGATAAGTTCAAATCATGTATTGTTACTCATAACCTTGTAATATTAAGTACGTGCTTTTACTCCAAATGATGCACTGCAATAGTGTAAAACTTTGATCCAACAAGCATTAATATAAAATAATTGTGCAAACGAACAAAGCAACACTAGTTCATCATGCTCCTACATGAAAGTACTTAATGAGAACAAATACAACATAGTTGAACAAGAGAGAAATCAAAAGTAATGGAACAGAGAACAAGCAGAATAGATAGGATACATGGGCCAAACAGCTTTGTCATAGAATCCACAATGGGGACCTGTGAGTATCATGTACCTTATGTAGATAGGCACAAGTCCTTCCACCTTTGGTAGAGTCTTGATGTGTTCCAAAACCTTCATTGCTTCCACACTATATTTCGGGTCACCAGATAATGTGCTTAAGTAGTTAAATTCAAGTTGTACAGTGGAGACTTCTGATGTACTACTCAATCCATCAGGGGCTGGATGTGATGTGTTATCTCGTAAAACAACGTCACTGAAAGGAATAGAAGTAGGACTGGAGGTAAAAGCAGAGAGCAAGCGATCGGCAAGCATCTTAGCAATTTCTAGATACACTGTAGGTTTAGGCCCAGTATGAACTGATTTTGTTGCTCCACCACTTAAATGATGAGCACTTAAAAGGCCACCTAACACTCGAATTGTTGTTTCAAATAGATTGACTTGGCCTTTCTGACTGATCCTTTCTGCTAGGTGAGTTTCAATCCAGGATCCCGCTTCAGAAACAATATTATCAATACCCATTATCATGGCTGTATCTAGAGCATCCACGACAGTTGCGCCTAGACCTCCTAAACCATCAACTCCCGTTTTGCTTAGAGGCATAAGTTCGTCAAAACCCATTGCATAATTTTTATAGCCAGACCAGGCATGAATAAAGGCCTTCTTAACTCTTTGCTGTTTATCCATCCACTTTAGTGTTTCAGCATCAACTCGAAGTGTAGAATTATTTCTGCTACCCATATCATCTGGTGTCAACCGAGGAGGTAATCTAGGTGGCAGTCTAGGAAGCTTTCTCCAGAATTTTAATCTGCTGACAGCACCTGCTGTCACATTACCTTTTGGGCTTCTTATTTCATCGACAGGATGGACTTGAGTTGAATGTGTCAGCATGAGATAAGCCAACCCACAGATCATTAGTATCACCAGAAACTTCCCAGTGCTGCATTGTAAACAGTCTCGTTTAACACTGGTGGTGACCAGCACCTGGTTGACCATCTATTGAAATAAGTAAACACAAAAACCACAAAATTAACCCTACACTGAAACTATATTCAGTGAATCACATACACGATTTTGCAGGTAGAGTTCAGCAGTAACACATCAGATACAATTGGCAACACACATTACACGAAATCAATCATTTCGACCTTTCCTGTTATGGTGATGTCCCTTCTATCTACCTATACAGACAGGGTCATCACTAGCAAACTTAGAAATTCCCTTGCTGTGAAATTTACATTGGTCATCGCATAAAACATTCCCACCATTCCATAGCAACTATCGCAGTTGACTTGACTGTGATGGTATCCAAATGTTATCTTTCACCATTATACGTTCAGAATTATATGAATTCCAAATTCGAAACAATGATCTTAGTGAATCTCTTCAGGAGACTATTTCCAGTCAAATCTCTATTTCGCAAATTAGTGTTTTCCAAAAACACCGCATGGTCAATGAGGAAGAAAGACTATTTCAAACTAATAATTCATTGGAAGACTCAATCAAGAAACAATTACAATATCAACACTTAAATCTCAATCCAAGCAAGACTCAATCAAGAAACACTTACAATATCAACACTTAAATCTCAATCCAAGCATACATATTTACACTGTGTTGTTCAGAAGCTAGCACTCGAATTGAACCGATATGCTACTTCATTAACAACACAAGCAAAGAAGAAGCTAGAACCTACAAACACTCCTTGAATAAGCATGAAATACTCCCTCCATACCATGGAATCAAACCTTGAAAAGGAAAAACATGGAATGAAACTGAAATTCACAATTGCGTCATGATGTCGCGGAAACGGAGTTCTGCAGATATTAGGTAATAGGTCGCAGCAATTGCGGTGGGTATTTTGGGAAAACATAAATTGTTTTTAATTTTTATGTTACCAAAATTTTGAATTAATACCACAATCATTAATTTTTAACCCATTTTGTAGTTTTTTTTAATATTTAAATGCATTCTTAATAAGTTTTAATTATCAAAATACAATATATATGCTTGATAAAGGCCATAATAAAAGCAATACTACTGAAACATCCAATGAGCAATGGCCAGCACGAAGTCTGTCCCTAAATGGCCTTTAGTTGATTCTATGCTCCATACTACATAATATTCATTTTCTCTTTTTATTGAAAAAAGAAACGAGGATTAAGAGAGAAAGAACATAAAAGGACTAAGGACTAGATTCCTCAAATATAACACCATGCAACACCAAAAAGCAAGAATTAATAACATGAAGCCTTCCAATCCCTCTACAAATTAGTCAAGGTTGTGTCAGGTAGTCCCCAAATCTCTTTGTCTAAAAGACCACCTTTTCCTAAAAGACATTCACCAGGTGTATATTGGCCTATGAAAGTTCTTCATTACTTTTTGACCAAATACACCAAACAATTGCAATCTTGGCCATAGAAAATAATATCATGGTGTCTTTCCTCTTTAATTTGATAAGAAGGATACTCTAAACAGATGTTGCGTTAACCCACATCTGGCCAAAATGTAAGAATAGCTTGCACCATAAATACTACGCCACTACATATTGCAAAAATAAATGAATGTACGTTTCCCCACTCTAGAAGCACATTATAAAAATCATTTGCAACAAAGCGTTAGAAGTTCTCCATTTCTGCAAACGATCTTGAGTATTAAGTTTGTTAAGACGTATATACCACATAAAAACCTTGATTCTAAAGGGCAACCTAGCTTTCAAGATGTAAAAGCATAAGGGAAACTTGAAAATGATTCTGTAGTTTAAGATGTCAGAAAAAAAATTAGTAACATAAATGCCAGATCCATCCAACACACCCAATCCCTCTTGTTAGGCAACGGAAACATGCGTATTTTATCCGAAAAGTGGCTTAACCATGTGAACTCATATAGTTTACTTACAAGAAGATTCCTGCAAAGGTGTAAGTTCAAAGCTAGTGCGAGTCAACCTACTAAGTTGTGAGGAAAGTAATGAGGTATCATGAAAGTGAATTATCAATATAAAATTGGAAACTAATAAGCGAAAACAGTTTTCCCAACCCACGTCTTTCCAAAATCAAATATGTTCACCTAACGCAATCATGAGACGAACGTGGGGAAAGAAAGGTGGTCTTTGAAGGGTGGTGCAATTGCCCACATAACTGGCCATGCAACATGAATTCATGTTGAACATGTTCTTATAGAATCTTCCTAAATCTCCTTCATCTTTCCACTTTCTCTGCTGTTATTCTCATAGAAACCTTATTTGACTTTGTTGACTCATCACTTACCCTAATGTTTTTAGCCTATATAACATTGATTTAACCATCACTTTTTTTAATCGAAAAAAGAAATATCATTAAGAAAGAAAAAATAGACAAAGAATTAAGGACAAGATAATCCTCAAACACAAACAAAAAAAACAAATGAAGGTGCAATAAATACCACAAAGCTCTTCAATCCCTCTGCAAATCAGCTAAGGCTTTATCAAAAAAGACTCCGAAGCTCTTGGTCCACAAAGATCCTAAAGGAGCCACCTTTTCCCACATGAAATGAACTAGTGTATATTGGTCTTTAAAAATCATAACATTCCTTTCTAACCATATACACCCAAGAATAACAATCTTGGTCTACGAGAATAACGTTAAGATGTCTTTCCTCTTCCTAATGCCGGATTTCACCGTCACTATTACGACCTATGACTTCTCAATATCCTTGACCTTTGGGAAACGCTAGAGACTCTCATAACGTAGAAAGCTATGTAACATTTTATTTTCTTCTTTAGGTCTCAAAATTACAAGCAACGTACGACAAGCTACTGTAAGATCCCAAACCTTAACCCCACCAGTACTGATTGAAAGGATAAACAAGAAGTCTGAAGCAGCTTCTCCTTAACAAATGAATCTGTTGTGTTTCACAGAAAGTCTGACAACTTTGTATAGTTGAAAGACCTTCAGCCTCCCAGCGCCTCACGATCCCAAGGCCCCACTACCAACACACAGACCCCAAATGAATACAAAATATGGATCTCATATATAGAGCTTGATTGAATCCCTAGGGTGAGATGAATACAGCAGATGGAATCCCTACAATGCATATGGAATTTGGGTTTTGAGATGAAAGTCTTAAAAATTAGAGCTTGATTGACACCACCACCAACAACAAAATTGACCACGCCATCCTTTGAAAGCAACCTCTTTTTTTTTTTATCAAAGAGGTTTTATTATTTCCCTAAACTTGGAATCCACCGAAAGAAATCCCTAAACTTGGGAAAACAACATCTTTTTATGCCAAACAGAAGTCGTTGCATAATCAATTCAACTAATCACATAGTCCTCTTATGTTACCTCATTGAAGAATGGCCATGTCTTGGCCATAAACTTCTATACAACCACATATTTTTTTGATAGAAAAAAGAGATAGTAATAAGAGAGAAAGAATATACAAAGGGTTGACGACAAGATGCCCTCAAAATTACAAAACTTAACAATAAAAACCAGAAACTAATAACATAAAGCCCTCCAATCTCTTTGCAAATCAACTAAAACTATGTAAAAAAAGCCTCCAAAGCTCATCATCCAAAAAGTTACTAATAAGATAACCTTCTCCTATAAGAAATTAACTGGTATATGTTGATCTTTAAAGATCTCAGCATTCCTTTCAAACCAAATACACCTAAAAATTGCAGTCTTGGTTGTGGAGAATAACATTAAAATGTCTTCCTTGGATACCCTCAACCATGAAACGCCTTCCTTCCATACAATCACATGACCATTAGCTTAAACTACATACTTTACTTCATTTTCAAGCAAGATCAATGAATCCTACTAACCCCCACCATCAGCAATCGTTCCAGTCTCTCTAAACATGATTCAATCTCCATGAACAATCCAAAACAAAGGCATTCTATCCCAAACACACAAACAACCAATCTAGATCACATAACTAACAAAAACTAAGCAAATCATCCCCATCCTATCAATCATCACCACATGATTCATGCCCAAATAGGTATAAAGGCCCATAGCAATAGAGTAGCCCAATAAGTAGTAGAGTGGGCTCAGCCCTGGGAAGAGATAAAAGATGACATTGATTTTCATTGATTGCTTTGCAAAACAATTCCTACGTGTATATATATATATATATATATATATAGTTTGTTCCCTTCTTCAAGCTAGGCTCACTCTACTACCTGGGCTACCCCATATATTATTGGGGCATGTATGACCAAATAAACAGCAGAATTCAACAAAGAACAGCCATAGGCATTAAAGAACCAACTTTTCCAAAACTAAGCTAATAGATGAAGGTTCAAAAATAATTTTATACTATACCGTGCTCCCTCAAGCAAATGCCTATTGGATTGGAAGAGTGGATGATACACAAGTCTATCCACAACTTGAGCTTGAAATATGTTAATATTTAGAGTGAAAGCAATTAGAATCATCTCATTCAACAAGACTTTGATACCATATTAAGGAACTAACTTTCTCAAATGCTTAAGCTAATGGGTGAAGATCCATGAATGATTTTAAATGCCAATTTGATTGGAAGCATGGACAATGCACAAATCCACACATACTTTATGTTTGAAATATGTCAACATTTACAGCGAGAGCTAAGGAACCAACGTTGGCTTAAGCCATTGAGTTAAAGATTGAATGATTTTATACTATAACAACATAAAGCTGAAGATCTAAGTAAAAACAAACAGACCTTGTTGAAAGGGCGATGGCGAAACTTAGCATTGTCGTAATGAACATCTTTAATGGAGTAGGGCAAAGACGTTGGCATGCTCTCAGATCAAAATTCAGGATTGTAAATTCTAGGGTTTTCCGCTATTATTGTATCGGATTTTCTCGAACCCTAGATGTTAGCACACAGGAGGAGAGAGAAAAGGGATCGGGCAGGGGAATTTGGTGATGTCTGATCCCTTGTTCGTTCGGGAGGTGGGATTCAGACGAGAGAGAGAGGAGAGAGAAAGGAGAGAGAGTTTTTGGGTATGTTTTCAAAGTCAACGCGTAAATTTGGAGACTAAAAAGGTATATATCCAATACTTCAAGGATTTACGCCTATGTAGGATCTCGGAAGGCAGATGTATATAACTTTTTTTTCTTCAAGGTATTAATTTAAAAAGAGGTTGTTTCCCAGTGCTCCCAACATGAGGGTGAGAATTTCCCAGGAGGTCATCCATCCTGGTACTACTCTTGCCCAAGCACGCTTAACTTGACCATAATTGCATCCAAATTCATTAAATATATATCCATTCAACTTGATTTATTTATGATATATTTTAGAATAAATTACAGAAAATCTTTTTAACTTATGCTTTAATAACAAAATATTCTCTTACTAATAAAATCACTCACTACACTCCCTAACTTTTGAAAATTTTTCACTTTGCCCCCAAATAACTTTTTTTGACTATTTTATCCCTCAAAAAAATTATATTTTATCTCATAATATTTTTTTTCTGAAAATTTTAAAAATACTTTTTATCTTCTGAACTTATATAAAAATATAAAATATTTAATTTTTATCTAATAATATAAAACTCTTTTCTAAAAATAAAATTAAACATTAGGGTAAAATGGTCAAAAATAAGTTGCATGGAGTTAAGTGATGAATTTTTATAAGTGAAGGAGTTTTGTGAGTGCTTTTATTTGTGAGGGGGGTTTTCTATTTTTGAAGCAAAAGACGGGGAGTTTTCTATAATTTATCCTATATTTTAATACAAAAAATAGATTTAAATTTAAATATTAATAAATGAGTTGTAGGTCTGATTGGATCTAAATGATATCAAACTCAACCCAGACCTGACCTAAATCCAATTCGAAATTATATTTTATGTAACAAAAATCTTTAAATTATTAAATTTTAAGTCCCTAACATGTGAAACCATATTCTAACAATTTTTTTTATTTTGCTAATATTTTGAAATTTGTTTTGGCACTATAATATTTTTCAAAATCATGATCTAACAAATTTATATATAAAGATTACTTCTCAAGAGATTTGAATGATTTATAATGATCTATTAAAATATCAGCCTTTAAGATATTAATATTACATTATCCTTGTTAATATATTACTATTAAATTGTAATATTATAATGGGTAACTTATAAAAAATTCAATTACTTTTGTTTCAATAACAGAAAGCGCCCTCACAAATAAAACCACTCACTAAACCCCCTTAATTTTGAAAATTTATTACTTTGTCTCCAAAATTATTTTTTTTTTACTATTTTGTCCCTCAAAATAAAATGGTTATATGTTTGATTTTATATTTAGGCAGGGCTTTTCTATTTTGAAGAAAAATAAGAATTTTTTATATTTTTAAAAAGGAGGTTTTCTATATTGAAAAAAATTATTATTTTAATTAATTATAGTAGTGACATTATAACATCAACAAAAAAAATATTATATTTTATCTCATAATATTTTCATGAAAATTTTTAAAATACTTTTTATTTTCTGAACTTATAATATTATTATTATAATTAATTAAAATAATAATATTTTTATAAATATAAAAAATCTCCTTAATTCCTTTGCTAAAAACATGAAATTTCTATTTTTTACCTAATAATATAAAACCCTCTTCTAAAAATAAAATTAAACATTTAACCCCCTACTTTTGAGGGGCAAAATGGTCAAAAATAAGTTGTATAGGGGTTTAGTGAAAAATTTTTAAAAGTAAAGGAATTTTGTGAGTGCTTTATTTGTGAGTGAGATTTTCTGTTTTTGAAATAAAATACATAGGGGTTTTCTATAATTTATCCTATTATATTTTATCCTATAATTTAATGGATTATAAATTTTGGTCGGATATCCATTACACCCGATGAATTTGGATTTAGATTGAATTTTTATGAAATAAATGAGTTTTTAAGATTTGGGTTGGGTTGGGTTGGGTTGGGTTTTTTTGGCTTGGTTCTGGATGAAGGCGAACCCAACCCAAACTTGACCTATTGCCATCCTTTAATTGCAACATCGTTCTTGCTTATTGGAAGGGCTTTTTTCCCTCTAAAAATCACCTAAATTTTAGATACTTTTTTAAAAAACCGCTTTTTAGATTTGGGTTAGGTTGAATTTTTTTCTGGGTTGGATCTGGATAAAGGCAAACACAACCCAAACTGTTCTTGCTTATTGGAAGGGTTTTTTTTATTCTAAATTTCAGATACTGTTTTAACAAATCACTTACATTTGTTAATTTTTTTAAATCACATTTAAACTTTTTAATTTTTTTCAATGTCACGCCTTAAAGTTAACTCCATTAGCATTCGTTAATTTTTGCTGACTTGACATTTAAAAAATTTTTTTTAAATATAACAATTATTTTTAAATAGTTATACATTTTTAAGATATTTAAAATATTTTTTTATTATTTTATATGTAAATTTATTTTTTTAATTTATTTTCTCTTTTTTTAAAAGACATGTCAGCGAAAACTAACAGAATGTTAACGGCGTTAACATTAAGGTGGGACATTGAAAGATTTTGAAAATTTATGTGCGACTTTAAAAAATTAGAAAATATAGGTTGTTTTTTGAAATAGTGCCCAAAATTTAGGTAATTTTCAATAAAAATTCTTCTTGGTGGGAAATACCGATAAATTTCCTTAAAAGGGATCCACAATGACCCTAGTAGGAATCGAATCTGGGTTGCACAGTTGGTAGCCGAGGAAATCCGCTACTAAGGTATGTCCCTAAGGGACAAGTTGTTCTTGTATTGGCTCGAAGAGTTTTTTTTTTTTTATAATTAGCGATCAGGTCACGATACAATTCAAATGCTTGAGCTAGCGAGCCCCTATAAACCTGTTAAATAACAGGGCATAGAAAAACTAGAACAGGATCAAACAGGACTATGAACAACAACCGGCATAACAGAACGAACCTAACTGACCACTATAACTGATTTGGATCTCAGGGCAATTGAAACAGGATAAAAGGCAGTCAGATCGCCCTTTCATCAAGTATGGTTCTCACTGTAGGCGGGTCAAAGCCCTCAAAATTCAGACCTAGCGGCTTGAAGAGTTAATTGCATTTAATTATTCTATATTTAGTTAAATACCATATTTTCCCGTGCGATACATAAAGTGTAATTAATTCTAAATAATTATAAATATAATACATTCATACCTATTAGATCATACCTGCCCTTTTACACCCACAAAGCTGTAGCCTAAATTTACCGTAGCAAGGGTCAATAGTCCATGGGAATCAAGGTAGAACTAAATGGATATAACCAAAAATGTGGGGTGTATAATATGCATTACGGTCTAGCCCATATATTATAAATTTGTTTTGTGTTGAAGAGCAAAAGCAAAGGGAAATTGTAAGTCTTTATAGGCTCGTATTTTTTTTTTTAATTTATATATAAAAAAAAGCACCCTTTATAGAATTTTGGTGATATAAGCCAAGAATTAGAGTGGGCGACGATGCCCCCAAAACCAAGAGAGAGGATTAGAGAGGCCGCGATAGCTCAGCTCGTGAAATTTTGTTTTTCTGGTGGATATCGGGGATCGATCTTGGTGTAATTTAGAACGGTTTTCTAGGTACTATTTGGAGTAAATTGATCAAGTGAATCAATACATCCCGGGCCTAGGGGGGTATTCCTTATATCGCTCTAATTGCTTGTAAGTTTCAAGTTAGGGCAAACATCTTGAATTTATAAACTTTGTAATTGCTATTTTTATAGTGGATTAGTTTGCTCCGTGGTTTTTCCCTCTACCCTGGAGGGTTTTCCACGTTACATTTAGTGTTGATTTATTTCCGCTTATAAATTTTTTTCATTGATATTTAGACATAGTGGTGTGCCTGATGATTTATATTTGTCATTAATATTAGCTTGAGTGGTCAATTGAATCGAGTTTAGGTGTCTAGACCTCAACAAAGTGGTATCAGAGTTAAAGTTTATTTTAAGGGTAAATAATAATAGATGGTACTAGTAATAGTACGATGATAAAATTGACTTGTAAAAATTATTTAATTTGGAAGCCAATAATGGAGGATCTACGTTATTGTAAGGATTAACATGACCCGATTGAGGATGTTATTGATGTTAACTAACCTAGTTATTAATTAAGGTAACTTTGATGTCAATTGTTGGGTTCACAGCTCTCCAACTGTAGTCACAACAAAGTGCACCAATCAGAGCACTCAGCATAGGAGACTCTTCTCGCTACTTGAGCAGCCGGTAGGAGAGTCATGCTTTGTAACACCTCACGTGCGAGAGTTCCCGGGAATAAGGTTATCTTTATATATCACTTTGCTCTAATACCAGTTGTTGGAACAAATTTCAAAATTTTTCCTTAGTTTATTAAACTAGCGCAGTGGTAGGGTTTAAAATTCTTAATTTTAAACCTAAGGTTGATTTAAAATTTTTAATTTCAAATTTACAGATTAAATCTATGAGCCCCTACTCTAATAAATTCATAACAATAACATGAACTTATATCAGGCATAATAGGAGAAGCTGTGAATAAATAAAAAAGCGAAAAACTTAAAATAGAAGGAAAGAAGAACATATCTGGAATTGCTCCAAATAAAGAAAACAAAAAAATAATAATGCTCCAAGAAAGTCGAGAAGCCAAGACCCGGTGGTCTTCTACTCAATGACCTCAAATTGTCCGAAGGGTGGCTTCCGAAAAATATTAAATTTGAGGAAAGAAAATTTTCAAAAGAAGTTTCTCTCTTCCACTAGGTCTTCAAAAGTCAACACTTTCAGAAACCTTTAATTTTGGAATTAATTCTAATTTGAATGCCAAACCTTTGGAATAGGTACCTCTATTTATAGTAGTATACCGGAGCGAAAAATAGCCAAAATTTGATGTGGTATTCGTTGGAACTAAAAAAATGAAACGCAGCGTATAACTACAATAACAATTAAAACGCAACGTTTTAACACGGTTCAAAACTGCCTCCTCTTTTTTTTTAAATTAATGCGTGCCATGTGGTGCATGTGATTGGTTCGCGCTGTGTCACACTCTGGTTGGTCTGTGCCCGAAGGCACAGATCGACACAGGGAGTCGGGCACTGGTTCGTCCAATTCAGTGAACATGGATGGTGAGCTGGGCTGCGATTTTTGCATTTTTTTTGTTTTGCTTTATTTTTCACATGTAAAAATTCATCTTATAAATTTTAATATTTCAAAAATTATTTTATTTTTATAATTTTTAACTTTTATTCATATCATAAATAATGTTTAGCAAAATTAAATTTACCCATCTCATTAATTAATAATTTATGTCATTAATTCTTTAATATTTTTTCGATGGAAATAAAATATAGAGGCTTGCGCAGGGACCTCAGGGATCTAAATTGGTTAAATTAATTACCATCTTATGATAAAATTTAATTACCATTTAATGGGACTTAATTCCACTAAATAAATCCCACTGCACTCTAGACTTAAATCATTTATCCGATATTTTAAAAATAGATTGTATTAATGATAACAACCCCTCCACCTAGATATCCATGACAAAGAATAAATATAACTACTACCATTATCCGTCTAAGAGCTTCTCCATTAGTTATGGACTCGCCCTTCACTGAAAAATGTATTTATACTTGAACATATTCATAGTATAAATTCCAAATGTCAAACACTTTGAATACTTTGGCCAAAGTTTCCGAATTATTCAAATATTTACAATTAACTAAGGGGACATCTGTACCTCATAAGAGATTGCAGATTCCATATTGAATATCTGATCCTTGTCACACTTCACGCCGCTATCCAATGTATGTGGGAATTAAGTCATTCATTTAGACCTTACTTATAGTACACCAAAGTAACTAACGCTCTATGCATAAGCCTAGAATACTCTCAGGATTTAAAGTCGTCATTCAAATTATAAAACATGAATCACTCATCTCCCATAGTAGTCTAGAAAAAAGCAACTCACATGGTCCAACTCAGTGTGTCAATCTTATTAAACACACCAACATATCACTTTTGGAACACCATCCACATGACCAAGAACGGCGATCTTAACAGACAAGGAGCCCAAGCTCATCACCGACCACGAGTTATTCAAATAACATTCCATACTATTTATTCCAAGCCTATCTATGGCTTAATCTCATTATCCACTTAAAACAAACATGTAAAATGTAATGTGAGGACTCTGTCCATCTCATGGACGATACTTAAAAGAATGCTCGCTTACACAAATTTAACAAAGAAACAACTGGAACTTCAATGTTATTCATTAATAAAATAATATCGATGGAATAACTATGGATTTCATGACACTATTCCTAAGAATTGATAGGTCGAAAAAATTGACAGATAAAAAAATGAGAGAAACTGAATAGAAAAACTATTGGTATAATTAGACGGTGGGTAGATTTCAGTGTTTTTTTACCATATATCACAAGAGATTAGTCCCGCGACATTATGGAAAAGTTTAGAGAGTTGGTATGATAGAAAGAATTTGCAAAATAAGGCTTTTCTGATTAAGAAATTAGTCAACTTCATAATGTTATTAACTAGTTGAACGTCATGAAAATTATTTTAGATGATGAGTTGCAGGCTTTATTCCTTTTAAGTTCTCTACCTGGCAATTGAGAGAATTTGGTGGTAACTATTAGTATCTCAGCTCCTAGTGGAAAGTTGGCTTTGAGTACCGTAAAAGATTGCTTGTTCAATGAGGAGATGAGAGCAAAAGAGATGGGTGCCGATGAGCAGGCACTTGTTATTAGGAATCAAGGTCGAAGCAAGAGTAGATGGCCTAAGGGGCGTGGTAAGTCTAGAGGCAGGTCTAAGTTTAGGGAAGAAAAACCAAAGTGCTACAGTTGCCATAAAATTGGACACTTAAAGATAGATTGTTTTCTTCTAAAGAAGGACCATAAAGGTGAAACGAGTCAAAAAAAGGCAGATGATAAAAGACTGTAGTTGTAGTGATAGGTGATGATAATGATGACAAGGAAACATTATTTTGTGCTCAGGGTGAGTGCAATTATATAAGTGATCTTAATGTTGAATGGATTATTGATTCTGGTGCTTCTTATCATTGTTTCCCAAGGGAAAGTAATTTTTCATGTACAAAGCATGTGACTTTAGTACTATGAAAATGGGTAACATTAGTGTTGCTAAGATCGTAGGATTGGGGTTATCCGTGTACAGACTAGTACTGGTTGCACTGTTACTTTGAAGAATGTGCGACATAATTCCCGAATTGCTCCTTAATCTAATTTCTATGAATGTTCTGGTGTTCGAAAAATTTAATTTCTAAAACTAAAATTTCCTAAATAAATTTTCCTAAATAAATTAGATCACGTGCAGCGGATTCACAATTTAAAATTCAAAATTTTACATTAAATATAGTATCTACTCTAACTCATTCATGAGAACGTATAACAACACCAGATAACAGGAAACATGAGTAAATAAGAATTTTAAAAGAAAGCTCACGAGTTTGCATACCTTCATGTAGACCGCAATGTAGCTTCTAGAAGAAGGTCGACACCACCGAGGCCTTCTTGAAAGTCCTTCGAGCACCAGGTGTGTGGGCACCAAAATATTAAGTTCTCTATGAAACTTTTTCTCAGAGAAAGAGAGAAATGGCTTCTTTGTTTTTTTTGTATGTTGAATAATGCTAAACTGATGTGTAGGAATAAAAGGAACATACCCAGGTGTTAACCTGAAGAGAGGTTGTTTCCCAGTGCCCCCAACCTGAGGGTGAGGACTTCCTAGGAGGTCACCCATCCTGGTACTACTCTCGCCTAAGCACGCTTAACTTCGGAGTTCTAATGGGATCCGGTGACGGTGTGTTGGTGCCCTCTTTGGTATCCCTATTTATAGATAAAAATATCCCTATTTAGAAAATAAAAATAAAACAATAGAATCAAGATTTAGATATTATTCAAAATTCAAAATCTAAACAAAACAATCCAATTCATCGTTGTCGTGTGGCAGCCACGGATTGGTCCGCGTTGTTAGACGCGGATCACTACTTTGGGACGTCCCAGCGCGCGAGACGTGTCACGCATTGGTTCGTCCATAGGGGCGATACATGGATTGCCCCTGTGTGCTAGTCAGTCCCATGCTTATTGGCTAGTGCGTTATTTTGCCAATTTTCCTTTTTTTTTATTTTCTTGTAACAGTGTAATTATGGAACTTAATTCTAGCTCCAAACTGGGTTGAATCTAATTATCATCTTATGATAATATTTTATTACCATTTAGTAAAATTTAATTCCACTAAATAAGTTGATCTGCACTCTAGAAATAGATATATTTATTCGTTAATTCCTAATTAATTGTTTACTCAAAATTAACCCCTCTATTAGATGTCCATGAGAAAAAACAGTTCTAACTTTTATCATTATTTTTCTCACAGCTATCATCTTAGTTCCCAACTAGCCCTTCTTGAATAATTTATTAGTACAAAAAATAATTTTTGTACTAATTTCAAATATCAAACATCTGAAATACTTTGGCCAAATTTTTTTGAATCTATTCTAATGCTTGCGAATCAACTAAGAGGATATCTTTATTTCGTAAGATACTATAGATTCCGTGTAAAATTCCTGTTCCCGCCACACCTTATACCGCTTCCCAATGTAATTAAGACTTTAATCACTTATAGCGACCTAATCATTTAAGCACATTAGATAATTAACACTCCATGCATATGTTTAGAATATTTCCTGGATTTAGAAGTTATTGTATAAACAATATAAAATTAAGTTATTCATTTCTGATAGTAGTCCAGATACGAGTATATCATGTAGTCCAATTCAGTGTGACAATCTAATTGAAAAATGCCCACATAATATTCTGGATTACTATCCACATAATCAAGACAAGTTATCTAAATATTATATTATAGAATTAACAGACAAGTAGTCCAAACTCGTCCCTGACCATGAATTAATTATTAAATAACACTTTAATCTATTATTAGTCTATCTGTGGCATAGTCTCATTATCCAATAAAACAAATATTTTAAATGTTATTTAAAGACTACGTCCATCTCATGGTACGTTGCTTAAAAGAAAACATCATATGTATGATAAACTCATAATCACATAGATAACAACAAATAAATTCATTAATAAAATTTTTACAAAAATTGAGTTTCCTAAGACACTAATTCTAACATTTGGACAAGTGAACATTATACTCATCATCTTGGTGATAGAAAATGGAAGCTTACCAAGGGGTCACTGATTGAAGCCATAGGAAAGCTTTGTTGTTCTTTATGCAAGACACGTGTGACAGTGCGTGGTGGTGCATTGAACGCGGTCGAGGATGATGCTTCACAGAATTTATGGAGCAGACGGCTAGCTCATGTCTATAAGAAAGGATTGCAGATATGGGCTAAAGAGTTCATCATTCCTTCGCTCGAACATAAGTTTTTGAACCCTTGTGGTGATCGTTTGCTGGGTAAGCATCATAAAGTTAGTTTTCGTAAACATCTAAATCGAAAACAAAATAAACTTGAATTGATACATTCTTATGTATGTGGGTCTTATTGAGGTGGAGTCTCTAGGAGGAAACATATATTTTGCTATTTTTATTGATGACGCTTCATAAAAAACTTGGTTGTTTTTGTTGAGATCCAAAAGCTAGGTATTTCACGTCTTTTAGCAGTTTCACGCTATGGAAGAGAGACAGATAGGGATGTTGCTAAAGTGTCTCTAGACTGACAATGGGAGAGAATATGTTAACCTTGATTTTAGAAGGTATTGTAAGAAGCATGTGATTTGCCATGAAAGAACAGAACTAGATACTCCTTGGCACAATGGTGTCACATAAAGGATAAACATAACCATTGTGGAGAAAACTAAATGTATACTCAGAACGTCAAAGCTGCCTAAGGCATTTTAGAGTGAAGCTGTGAGTACTACTGTGTACATCATCAACAAGGCTCCATCGGTTCCTTTGAATTTTGACATTCCAGAAAGAGTGTGAATAGGGAAAGACGTTTCTTATTCTCACTTGAAGGTGTTTGGGTGAAAAGCCTTTGTGAATGTACCAAAGGAACAAAGATTGGAGCTTGATAGTAAAGCCACTCCATGCATATTTGTAGGATATGGTGACAAGGAGTTCAATTACAGATTATGGGATCTTATGAAGAAAAGAACCGTGAGAGGCAGGGATGCTACATTTCATAAGAATAAGAACATGGCTAATTTTGAAAAGTTAGAGAAGACTAAATGTGCTCCAAGTGGTGTTGTTGATACTACACCGATTTTATCTTCATTAGATGCCATAGATGAAAAGCATGTATATGATGGGATATAACTCAAGAATGACTCTGAACCAATTACAATTGATGATGCTCCAGGTACAAATAGTGTTGAGCAGGGAGAGCCAGCCCCCCAACCAATGACTGTTGAACTTATGGTGTGGATGTCTGATAGAGAATGTGTCGACCGTCTATGAGTTATTCGAATTCTGATAATATTTATCTTACTTATGAGGGGGAGCTAGCGAGCTACTAAGAAATGCATACTCATGAAGACAAGGATTGTTGGACGAAAGCAAAGAAGGAAAAGCTGAATTCTGCAGAGAAGAATAGAACCTATTAGTTGGTTGATCTTCCTAAGGGTAGAAAAGTACTTCAGAACAAGTTGGTGTTCAAGCTAAAAAAGAATAGTGATCAACTTGTGAAACATAAGGCTCGATTGGTGGTAAAATGCTTCAATTGGAAGAAAGAGATTGATTTTGTTGCGATCTTTGCTCTAGTTGCGAAGATGAGTTCCATTCGACTGGTATTGGGTACGACAGTTGGCATGAGTCTTGAGCTTGTACAGTTATATATGAAAATTGCATTCCTCCATAGTGATTTATAAGAGGAGATCTACATGAAGCAGCCTGAAGGATATAAAATTCAAGGTAAAAGTACTTGGCTTACAGATTGAAAAAAAGCTTGTATAGTTTAAAACAGGCTCCTAAGCAGTGGTACAAGAAGTTTGACTCTTTTATGGTGGGTCAAAGGTACAAGAGAATAGCTACATATCATTATGTGTATATAAAGAAATTCTCTGGATGTAATTTCATTATTTTACTGCTTTGAATTGATGATATACTAGTTGTTGGTCAAGATGCATATGTGATTCGAAGGCTTAAAGATGAGCTGTCAAAGTCTTTTAAAATGAAAGAATTTGGTCCAACGAAGTAGATTTTAGGTATGGAGATTACCGTGATAGAGAGGTTGGAAAATTGTGGTTGTAACACTGAAAAGTATGTCGAACGATTTTTTGATAGGTTTAACACGAAGAATGCTAAACCAGTTAGCACACCTCTTGCTGCACAGTCTAGTCTTGTGACTAAGAAAGAGAAAGAAAAGATGTCATATATTCCTTATTCCTTTGGTATTGGATCTTTGATGTATGCAATGGTTATACCAGATTAGACATTGCTCATGCTATGAGTGTTGTGAGAAGGTTTCTTTCAAATCCAAGGAAAGTTTATTGGGAAGTAGTAAAGTGGATCTTTAGATATTTGCAAGGTACTTCGAAATAGCGTTTAAGTTTTGGTGGTTTGGGATCGATTCTTGAAGGGTATATTGATTCTGATATGGCAGGATGTCTTGATAATAAGAAATATATTATGGGTTATTTGTTCACTTTTGCAGGGGGAGCTTTGTCTTGGGAGTCTAGATTGCAGAAATGTGTTGCTAACTACACTACTGAAATGGAGTATATTACTGCTTTTGAAGTAGGGCAAGAGATGTTGTGGATGAAGAGGTTTCTTCAAGAGTTGGGTTTGAAATAGAAAGAATATGTGGTATTCTGTGATAGTTATAGTGCAATGGACACGAGTAAGAATTCCCATGAATCATGCCCGCACAAAGCACATTGACGTGCAATATCACTGTTGCATTTTGTGATTGAAGAAAAGCTGATAATATTGAAGAAGATTCACACTAACAACAACATGACTAATGTGTTGATCAAGGTGGTACGTAGTGGCAAGTTGGACTCGTTTATTAGGTTGGCTAGTATGGACTCCAAATAGTTTAATGTGAAGTTTACTCCAATTCGTTGTGGCTGAAGGGGGAAATTTGTGGGGTGCATAATATGCACTATTGTCTAGCCCACATGCTATAAATTTGTTTTGGGTTAAAAAGTTAAAAAATAAAAAGGAAAATTGGATTTCAATTGGGTAAGTCCTTATAAGCCTATGTTTCTTTTTTAATTTACATAAAAAAAGCCTTTTGTAGGGCTTTGGTGATATAAGCCAAGAATTAGAGTGGATGGCAGTGCACCTTAAAATAAATTGAGAGAGAGAGAATTAGAGCAGCGATGATAGCTCATTTCTTGACATTTTATTTTTTGGTGAAGATAGGAGATTGAAATTGGAGCAATTTAGAGCGGGTTTTTGATACAATCCCACATCGGTGAGTAGAAAAGAAATATACCAACTTATATACTAGGAGCTACTCTGCCCATTACCAATTGGTTTCGGGATGAAACCTCCTTTGGTATGTAACAGTAGTATCAGAGCCATCGATCCTCTGATCAATTCCAAGCAGCACGATTTGGTATGGGACAGACCCTGCTCCGAAGTCCTACTCGGTTTGGTATGGGATGCACCGTGCTCGATGTTGTGCTTGACAAGTCACACATAATGGGCCCAAGTTTCTGAAAGGGATACCTAAGATAGGGCTGCCCAGAGTAGAGTGGAGCTGTCTATTGGAGAAAAGGGCTGCCTACTCAAAGTAATGCTACCTAGAGTGAAGCCGTTGTGGACAATGGTTGCAGAGCGTGATGGTTTGATACAAGTCAAAGATTGAGCAAAAGAAGAAGTGAATCAAACCACATGTTACAGGCCCAAGTTTCGAAAAGGGCTACCTTGGAGAGGGCTATCTAGAGTAGAGTGAAGCTGTCTATGAGAAAAAAAAGGGGCTATCTACTCAGAGTGAAGCTACAATTGCGAAGCGTGGTGGATTGATACAATCTCACATCGGTGTGTAGAAAAGAAATATAACAACTTATATACCATAGGAGATATTCCATCCATTACTAATTGGTTTTGGGATGGAACATCATTTGGTATATAACAGTTTTCTAGGCATTATTTAGAGTAAATTGATCAGATGAATCAATAGTTCTCGGGCCTAGGGAGAAAATACTTATATCGCTCTAATTGCTTGTAGGTTTTAAGTTGGGACAAACATCTTGAAACCATAAATGTTTAATTGTTGTTTTTATAGTAGATTTTGCTGTCGGTTTACCCCATGGATTTTCTCTCTACCCTAGAGGGTACGTCATATATGGTGTAGATTTATTTTCGCATATTTATTTTCTTGTTGATATTTGGTGATATTTGTATGCCATATGATTTATATCTATCATTAATATTGGCTTGAGTGGTCAATTGAATCGGGTTTGGGTGTCTAGACCCCAACAAAAAAGTTCCAACACGAGTCCCACCAAAATGAGTTGTTTACAACCCAACCAAAAAATGGATCAACACAACAAAATGACCCTCCATTAAACTAAATAAATATATTTAGCAAACCATTAGCTTTTGTTAGGATTATGCCTCAAATTTTTGTATTTAAAAATTAAGGGTAGCTAAGGGGTCACCGATCGATCGGGGGATGTCCGATCGATCAGGGTGATTTAAGTGAAAAAAATACATGTTTTGTCCGAGAGAGGGCCGATCGATCGGGACCCCAATCGATTGGAACTCGCCGATCGATCAAGAGTCATTTTTTTGTGAGGGTTATAAATAGACCTGTTAGGGTTTTAGTTTAGGTATCCAATTTCAGAGTGAGGCTGCCGTCATCAAAAGAGAGAGAGATGATTTCATAATTCCTCCAATTCAGATATTCTAATGCTACGAGAGTTCAGAGGAAGTGATCTATAATTCTCCATAGATATCATTAAGAAGAAGTGTAATCGTAATTCTTTCGTTCAAGTTCAATAAAGATCTCCATCTGCACCAGTGGTTTTCTCCCTTCTCGATTGTAGAGGGGTTTCCACGTAAATCATTGTGTTCTTCTTGTTTGTTCTTTCTTTCACCTATTTTGTTTACTTCTCGTTTGTGTGAGTCATATTATTTGAATCAAATCAAGTGATTAGCGTTTACGCTTTCGCATCAAGATTTTCCCTCACAAATTAGTATAAGAGTAATCAAGTTTGTTCCAATTTTACTAACAACTTTCAAATCTTTGAGCCACCCCTTGCACCCTTTATAGTCCTCTTAGAAGCTTGGGACCCTTCCTCCTTTTCTTTAAGCTCGCGCTTCCTGGACTCAGTAGAGGGGGACATGAAACTCATACCTAGATCCGCTTCCTCATATTCATTCAAAACAAAGAATTTATGTACATTATATCTATTAAATATTATATAACATATTGTATAAATAAAATTAATATGCACTTGCTTCGATTGGTGAGTCACTTGTAATGGAGTTGTTGTCATCTTCGTCCTAACTTAATGATGCAATGACCATGATTCCCTAGTTCCTTGCCAATGTGGTAAGCCAGTACCTCTAACATACGGATCTTTCTAATGTATATGGTGCTAGCTTTGCTCACTTCATTCCTAGTAGTCTTTTAACTACACTAAGCCTCCATTTGTTTTGGAGGAAAAATAAAATCTAGGAATTAATTTTTCTTCGAAAAATATTTTCCTAGGGAATATAAAATCCAATTGGAGTTTTCCGTTGTTTGTTTTAAAGGAAATTTTAATTTCGCATTGGGATGTCTTCTTATATGTTTAATAAAAAATATTTTTCACCAATCATTTTACATTTTGTTAGAGGACAACATAAGTAAGAATACAACATATATGAAAAATAACGAAAAAATAAAATAAAATAACTATCAATGCCTTATAAATTAGGGAAATTGTCTCTTAGGTATCTAAAATTTTGAGCATTTATCATCTAAATATCCAGTCATTTTAATATATACAATGAGGTACCCTGAGATTAGAAATTTTGTCACTTGTGTATACACTGTGTTGAAATCAGGTGAATTTTCATTAAAATTCGGCTAATTTCTTCCTGTAAACTAATGTCATATAAACTGAGACCATATTACCAAAATGTTGCCCATATTCTGACAAAAATTACTTATATATTATAAAAAAATGTGACATGTCAGGATCTTTGGATTAAAAAAATTATCACATTATGATAAAGAATACATATAGATTGTTATTTTATTTAAAATCTACTAAATTTTGGCAAAAGATACATGATTCATGATAAAATTTTTAAACTTCAAGTACATTGTACATTACTAAAAATGTATGATACCTATGTAATAAATGCTAAAATACTGGGGCACCTAGATAATTTCCCTGTGTAATATTATATAGCAATTCAACTTGATTAAAATTATTCTGTTGCAACTATAACAAAGTAACATCCAAGCTGCTTCTAATTATTTGGCCCAGTCCTTGTCCGATGTTGTGATATTAAATGTCTATAGTCTAGTCTAGTTTATTTTGATTTGATCTATATTCACATGATGATTACCGCGAAAGTTTTTGCCCCACTTAGAATCATGACTTCCCCCATTTTGAAAGGGAAGTCATTTTCCTTCATTTAAGGGAAAAAGTTTTCCGTAAGCAAAACTTGTGCCAAACAATGGAAAGGTGTGATTTTCCCTCTAAACAAACGGAGCCTAAAATTTTAGTTTTCTAGTTGACATTGGGATATTGGGATTGATGTTATTTTTACTATCGCAAAATATCAAAAGGTTTGTTAGTATTGATTGGAAATCAATGGTGGGAGAGCACAAGTATAAAAAAAAAAGTTTAGATACTACGTGTGTTGGGATTGAGAACAATCCATGTGAAACGCTTGAAAACACAAGAGACTGAAGAGAAGAATCCAATTGAATTGTCTGGATTGAAAGATTGAATTGAATTACAAGAATATGAGCTTTGCTTTTTATATACAAGACATAACTAACTAATAGAGTAACCTTAGTTTAATAACTAATCATAGTTAATTTAACTAACTAATCATAGTTAATTAACTAACTAATTACTTATACATTTGCAGTTAATCTCTAATACTCTAATATCCCCCCCTTAAGTTGGAGTGTAGATATTATACACGCCTAACTTAGGAAGTACAGGAATGAATCTAGTAGAAGGTAAAGGCTTTGTAAGCAAATCAGCTAATTGATGTTTTGAGCTGATGCGAATGACCTTTACAATCCCAGCTTCTACCTTTTCGCGGACAGAGGAGCAATTAATGGAAAAGTGTTTACTCTTTTCGTGAAGACCAACATTGTTGGCTAGAAAAGTAGTAGACTTCTTGTCACAAAATATTAAAGCACATTGGTGATTGTCAATTTGTAAATCCCTAAACAGAAACTTCATCCATAGTAGCTCGCAAATTACAGCTGCTAGGCGTCTATATTATGCTTCGGTGGATAAGCGAGACATTGTTTGTTGTTTCTTAGATTTCCAAGAGACTAATGATTCTCCAAGAAAGATAGCATATCTAGTTATAGATTGTCTGGAATTCGGGCAATTACCCCAATCTGCGTCTGTGTAAGCCTTGAGATGCAGACTAGAAGTTTTGGGATAGAAAATACCTTGCCCTGGTGCATTTTTGAGATACCTCAGTACACGGTAAGCTGCTTGAAGATGTGCATCGCGTGGCTGAGCTAAAAATTGACTGAGTTTGTGCACAAAAAATGTAATATCAGGTCTTGTAATGGCCAGATATAGAAGCTTCCCAACCAATCTTCGATAACTTGTTGGATCATCTAGTAACTCTCCATCTGTTTTGCTAAGTTTGGTATTGGGATCCATAGGCGAAACACACGGTTTGCAACCTAACATTCTTGCAGACTCAAGTAGCTACAGTGTGTAATGCATTTGGCTTAAAGAGATGCCAGATTTGTTTCTGGCAATTTCCAGACCAAGAAAGTACTTCGGAGGACCTAAGTCCTTGAGTTTGAACTGTTGGTCTAGCATTGTCTGGAGCTGCTATGCTGCTATGCTATTGTCACTTGCAATTATAATATCATCCACATACACAACAATGGCTATAAAAGAGTGATTGTCTTTTCTTGTAAACAAACTACAATCTGAAGAGGCCTTTGAAAAACCCAAATTTAACAAAGCATTGGAAAATTTCGCAAACCACTATCTACGGGCTTGTTTGAGCCCATACAAACTTTTGTTTAATTTGCATACAAGCTTTGTTGAATCAAATTTTTATTTTTGAAATGGTTCAAGTAAAAAACCAGGTGGTGGGGTCATATAGACCTCTTCATAAAGATCTCCATGCAGGAACGCATTGTTGACATCTAGTTGCAACAAATTCTAGTCTTTGATGACCGCTACTGGTAGTATGGTTTTCACTGTGTTTAATTTGGCAACGGGGGAAAATGTATCTAAAAAATCTTGTTGTGTGTACCCTTTTGCAACCAACCTTGCCTTATACCTCTCAATTGAACCATCTGACTTAAGTTTTATTTTGTAAACCCACTTGCATCTTATGGGTTTTTTATTGGGAGGCAGAGGAACTATAGACCAAGTATTATTAGTTTGTAAAGCATCAATCTTAGCAGCCATTGCTTGTCTCCACTCAGCATGCTTAACAGCCTGTGAGTAGGAAACTGGCTCTTCTTTGACTGAAATAGACATTGCAACGTTTTTGAATTTTTAAGACAACTTATCATAGCTCAATACTACAGACAAATCATGAGCTGTTGGGAAATCTCCAAAGTTCTGTAAAGAACTTTGCTATTCATGAACAAGGTTGTAGTGAAAGTCTTTCAGATAACTAGGTGCCCTATGGGACCTTCTTATATTATTTGAAGGATGAACAGCAGGAACTAACATATTGTTATCAACACTATCAGACCGTACATCATTAGAAACTTGGTTTGGAATTGCACCAGAAACTTGTTCTGGATTATTACTCAGAACAGGACCTGTAGTTGGAGGTTGTACAGGTTGCTCCTCTGTGCTAACTAGTAAAGAAGTATCACAGATAACCCTGGGCATCACTATTTCATCAAAAGGGTCTAGATATAAGGCATGGTTCTTAAAGGGAAAAATATTTTCATGGAATATAACATCCCTGGATATGAACTCAGTTTTAGTAAATAAATCATATAGCTTGTATCCCTTTTATACCAAATGGATTGCCTATAAGAATCGCTGGTCTAGCTCTAGCATCAAACTTATGCTTATGACCTTTGATGTTTGAAGCAAAGCATAAACATCCAAAAGCTTTAAGATGTAGGTATTCAGGTTTTGTTTTAAACAAGATTTCATAAGGTGTTTGATTCTTTAGCAAAGGAGAGGGAAGCCTATTAATTATATAAGCTGTTGTCATAACACAATCAGCCCAAAATTGTAAAGGTAAGTTAGCCTGAAATCTAAGGGCACGTGCAACATTAAGTAGATGTTGATGTTTTCTTTCTACAATTGAGTTTTGTTGAGGCATTCCTACACATGACAATTGATGTACGATGCCTTGACTATGGTAGAACTCAGGTAGAACAAATTCTTGTCCATTATCACTGCGCAATACCTTAATGCTAGTGTTAAATTGGTTTAGTACTAGAGAATAGAAGCTTGGTATTGTGTTTGAAACCTTTGATTTGTTCTTCATCATATATATCCAAGTTATTCGACTACAATCATCTACTATTGTCAAGAAAATCTATGTTTTTGAAGTGATTCTATATGAAAAGGTCCTCATATATCACAATGAATTAAACCAAAGATTGTAGATGATAAGTGGTTATGAGAGACAAAAGGCAACCTTCTTTGTTTAGCTAAAGGACATATCATACATGGATTTTTGTCTTTTCTATACAATGAATCAGAAAAACCAAGAATTTGAAGTTTGTAATCGGAAGGATGTCCTAGCCTCTTGTGCCAAAGATCCTGACTAGTTAATGTGCTTATGTTTGCTGACTTTGCAGAGAAAGGTTTGTTAGAACATGAATAAGACTTCTCTTCTCCATTGACTATGTATAGATCTCCTACTCTTTTACCCACTCCAATCATTGTCGACTGGGTGTGGTCCCGAATGCAGCAAGATTCAAGTGAGAAGATGCAAGTATAGTTCATCCTTTCAAGAAGTTTTCCAACTGAAATCAAGTTATACTTGAACATTGCAGCATAAAGGACATTGTCTAATGTTAAAGTAGGTGTTATAACCACTGTGCCTGTATGAGTGACAGGGCCTTGGTCACCCGTTGGAAGTTGTATGTTAAATTGAGTACAAGGCCTAAGTTCTTGAAATAAATGCTTGTAACCACATATATGATGGATTGCCCCTGAATCTATGATCCAGGAACTTGGTATAGAAGAGTTGAACTTATAAGCATGTGAAGCAATGAAAGTACTAGCAGCAGATGCAAAACAGGGAGAAGAAATTATACCAGACATGACAAAAGAAGCGTTTGTTGCTGGTATTGACTGAGTTGAACCACCAGAAGTTCCACCTTGGGTTGTTCCTGCCAGCTGAGAACTCAACAGGGAAAGCAACTGTTGGCATTGTTCTGTAGAAAACATATTGGAGCAGAGGACTGTTGTGCCTCAAAAACTGGAAGAGATGGATCTGTAGTGACATTGTTAGCCTTGGGAACACTTGTTTGTGTCCTTGTTTTTCCTTTATAACTAAGAGGGAACCCATGTGGTTTATAACACTTATCCACAGTATGAGTAGTATACCCACAATGGGTGCATATGGGTCTATCTTTCTTGCTATACTTGTTCTGGTTTCTCCCTTCACTAGCCTTACCAAGCATGGCTATTATATCAAAAGTAACTGAAGAGCCTTTAGTGGTTACTTGCCTTTGTTTTTCTTGTTGAACTATCTTGGAAAACACACAGTTTATACTACGCAAAGGATCAGTGGAAAGTATTTGTTCACTTACAGAAGCGTAACTATCATCCAATCCCATCAAAAAAACTCATTGTTAAGTCTTTCTGTTGTAAATCTTGCAGAACTTTAGTATAGTTGCACTGACATAGGCCATAAGAACACTCAGGTAAGGGATTATATGCTACAAGCTCTTCCCATAAGGCTTTAACCTTGCCAAAGTATGTAATAACACTCGTATTATCTTGTTTTAGAGTTGATAAAGATCGTTTCAATTCAAAAACTCTAGGGTCATCATTTTGTGAAAATCTTTCCCTAATGTCATCCCATAGTTCCTTGGAGGTTCAACCATATATGATAGTAGACCCAATCTCCTTAGAAACTGAATTTAGAATCCAAGAAAAGATCATAGAATCACACCTTGATCGTTTCTCATAAAGACTATCACTAGCTTGTGGTTGTGAAATCTGTCCAATACCGAAACCCAATTTGTTCTTTGCCTTAAGTGCTACTGTCATAGATCTAATCCAAGTATTGAAATTTTCTGGACCAATTAGCACTTGAGTTACCAAAATCGAACCAGGGTTTTCATAATTACTTAGAAAATAAGGAGAAGAAGCAAACTCATCTTGCTGTACTTGAGTAGTAGATTGTGAAATGTTCGAACTAACACCATTGTGTTGATCCGCCATTGTAATTTCACAGCAAAGAATAAAACTCGAGCAGCAAACACTCGATCTGCAGAAGAAATGAAGCTTCTGCACCAGACATAAAATGCAGTTCTTGAATCAGCAAGAACTTGAAGAAGAATGAACATAGACAAGCAGATCTCTAAGCTCTGATACCATGTTGGGATTGAGAACAATCCATGTGAAACACTTGAAAACACAAGAGATTAAAGAGAAGAATCCAATTGAATTGTCTGGATTGAAAGATTGAATTGAATTACAAGAATCTGAGATTTGCTTTTTATATACAAGACATAGCTAACTAATAGAGTAACCTTAGTTTAATAACTAATCATAGTTAATTAACTAACTAATTACTTATACATTTGCAATTAATCTCTAATACTCTAATAACATGGGACCTTATTCGGGTTTTATTCCATTGAAATAAAACTACCGAGGTTGCGTAAAGCTTGCTCAACATAATTAAAAAGTTTTTAAATCAAAGTCGGGTTTGCGTTCTTTCATAAAATAATTGGACAAAATTTGAAAAACTTATAAATTTGCACCATGGATCACAACCATGGCAGATCCACGTTAAAACTACCGTGATACACAGACACTGCAGCTTTATCACCCCGTACGTGTACCGCTATAAAATTATCAATATTAATAGTCATTTTAAGCCGTGAACCTGCAGCATATTGGGTTTGTTAGTGTAGTTGTAAGGGTTCCTTACTATGTTCCCTCAGTTGCGGGTTCAAGCTATGCAAAGAAAATTGGTTTTTGACATTTTTGCTGCCTATAAAATGACCTTAACACATGAAAAGCTTGGTTTTTAAGTTCATTAATATTTTTCCATGGATGCTTGCAAGTTTTAATTTTTTTTATTTTACATTTTTGCTTCCTAAAAGCTCCAGCCTAGACTAAAAACTAATTCTAATTTTTTAAAACTACCATTATTCTTCAATTGGACATATAATAGCTAAATCTAATATATAAATGATTTTATATTACTCATTTTCCAAATTTTAAATTGAGGTTATGAATGATAATATGGTATTATGTATAATTTTCATAATATGAATGACTTGTTGTGGATAATTAAGTTAGTTAATCAATTCTGTTTCTCTCTTACATGGATATTAATATAATTTTATTTGATATATATGTATGTATATATGGACCCCATATCATAAAGTGGCTAGATCTGCCACTAGATAACCAAAATGTGGCAATATAATATGCCATGCGTAAAATATTTTAAAAATTTTGCTTACACGGAGGTCAAAGTATTAATGTGGGTATCGACGAATTGTTAATCATCTATACAACAATATCTAGCATTTTTGATATTGCGTATGAAATGATGCATAATAATAAGAAGGAAATAATATTGTAGCATTATTAAAAAGTGATAAACCAATTTATAGTCTCAATTTTAAATATGGATGGACCCCTTAAATGCATTTGTATAAACTATGACAAGATATGCTTATATTGTATAAATTTTTTTAACATATCTACCGTCAACCCTCACCTATTACTTATATCTAGTTTAAAACATTTTAATGATAAACAATGAGACTTACACAACTCTTTAAAATATTGTTACCTATTTAGGAATGTTTTAATTTCTTTGATAATATTTCTCAAATTTGTAATGCAATTATCTATAAATTTTAAACCACAACAACAACAACAACCCAGTGCCTCAAGGGCTTCCACATAAGTGGGGTTTGGGGGGTAGATGTACGTAGCCTTCCCCTTTCTGCGGGTTGCTGATATTATAAATGTGAAAAATGCAACATAACTAAAATAATTTTCCTATCGGTTTTAAAGTTCTAAGAATACTCCTAACCCAAGTCCTGTTGAACCCTATTTTTGCCACATCACCAAAACTAGAAAAAGAGCACTTACCATTCAACCCAAGTCTCTTTTTTTTTAATTTGTTGTTATTTTTATGATATAAACATGATATAACCATATATAAATCTAATAAATCATCCAATTTTGAACCAAACATTCTATATTTAAAGACAAATGATATCGAAATATATAATATATAAATCAATTATGTATAACATATAAATCAATCTTCTATATTATAAACTATTGTAATACAATTACGTGCTCCTCACTACCCTAGCGGAGGAGCTTTTCTAGAGCCTCATGCTCTGTCCCAATCCGCCGGCGTTCTATGGTTTCTCTTGCCCTAGTGACTTCTTCGGCCCCGCATCTGCCCTCCTCTCTAGAATTCTCTCTTTGTAAGTCCCCTCACCCTTCATTGTCTGTCCCTACCCCCTTCTGTACCTCCATTTAAGTCACTCCCCTTCTCTCTTCCCATATACCAAATTAATCCTTATCTTCACTGATTCTCCCAATTCTCATTTAATACCATTTCACTCAAACACCAAATCTGTGCTTTTTCTCTCCCGATTTTCGTTGATTGGGGTTCTGAAGTTGGTGGGGCTTTGTTTTCTCTCCTTCCACCATATTATGTCTCCTCTTTCTCTCCCCCCCTCCCCCCTCCCCCCCAAAAAAAAATATAATCCTAATCTGCCATTTGTGAAGCTCCATCTGCCCTTCTGTAGCCCTAACCACCCCTACGCATAGGTTTTTTTAATTTTCCTTTGCTTTTCATCTCCTTCTTACACAGTTTCACCTCCATTTATTCCCCTTCTAGAACCTATCCAAACCTCCACCCCCACCTTTAAATCCCCCCATCTACCACTATTTAAACTTACCTATGAGTATCATTTGTTGGAATTGTCGAGGGTTGGGCCAATCCTGCACAGTTCAAGCTCTTAGGGAATTACTTAATAATCTTAGGCCCACTATTGTGTTCTTGATGGAAACTAAGCAGCCCCCCAGGTTGTTCGTACTATTGCTAAAAAACTTGATTTCCAAAATGTCTTTTGTGTTGATCCAGTAGGATTATCGAGCGGGCTCTCACTCATGTGGAACAATGATTGTAACATTTTGATTAATATGGATTCTCCTCATTTTATTTATTGTGATGTGCACTATTATGTTATGGATGTAAAATGGTCCCACTGTTTTTTGTATGGAGAACCCAACAAATCCAAACGCTCGACGTTCTCGTCAAGCTTGTCAAGCCATTTTGATGATTTAAATCAGCCAACTTGTTTTGCTGGGGATTTTAATGCTTTATCTTTGGCTTCCGACAAGCTCAATGGGTGCCCAATAACTGACTCCCAATTGGAGTGGTTATGGATTTCTTAGATTCCCTTAATCTTATCGAGGTTGTCTCCTAGGGATGCCATTATTCAAGGTCCAACAAGCAGGGTCAAAGTCGAAACTTGAAAGAGTGTATTGATAAAGTTGCCGCAAATCGGGGATGGCATTCGTTGTTCCCAATAGTCCCTATCACTCCCCACCTAGCTACGACATCCGATCACTTGCCTTTCTCCATTCAACTCCGCGACCCTGCTTAGCAAAGGAAAAAAGGACTTTAAATTTGAATCAAAATGACTTCTCGATCACAATTGTGCCAACACTGTTAAAAGGGGGTGGAGTGTGAATGGGTTTGGTTCTAGAATGTTCAAATTGCACAAGAAGACCATCTCTTGTAGAAAGACTCTCAAGGACTAGAGTATAAAAGAAGAAAGGAAAGATTAGAGTTCTTTAGCCATGCATCTACTCGGCTTATTGAGCTTCGAAGTAGAGCCACTTTGGATAAGAAACAAAAGAAGAGGAAGATCTAAAAAAAAGAATGGAAAAATGGTGGGAAGAAGATGAGAGGCATTGGCATCAAAGATCCTAGGTTAATTAGCTCTCTAATGGTGACAAGAATACCAAGTTTTTTTTTCATGTCTCTTCCTCCCAAAGAAAAAGAAGAAATACCATCACCAAGTTGAAGATCAAAAGGAACATACCTAGTGCTTCAAGTGCTCCCGCCTACGCAGGGTCGGGGTGGGGGGGGGGGGGCCGGACGTACGTAGCTTTCCCCCTTCAGGGTGTTAACCTGAAGAGAGGCTGTTTCCCAGTGCCCCCAACCTGAGGGTGAGGACTTCTCAGGAGGTCACCTATCCTGGTACTACTCTTGCCCAAGCACTCTTAACTTCGGAGTTCTATTGGGATCCGGTGACGGCGTGTTGGTGCCCTCTTTGGTCGAAGATCGATTACCTTTATGGGGAGGACGATCGGTCAAAGATCAAAACTCACATTGCCCACCATGTTGAAGTTTTTTATGCGGCCAAGGGGACTTTGAATAGGGATGATGTGATCAAGGAGTTGCAACCTGTTGTTTCTGACCAAATGAATGAGGCTCTCACTGCTCCAGTTACCAATAATGAAATCAAAGAAGTTGTTTTCCAGTTAAAGCCCCAGGTCCTGATGGCTTCCCGTGTATTTTCTATACTTCTTTTTGGGATACGGTTACCGATGATGTTATTTCTGTCATTAAAGGTTTTTTTTAGAGTCATAAAATGCTAAAAGTTCTCAATTTCACAAACATTATCCTTATTCCAAAAATCCCATGACTCAAATCAATCCACAATTTCCGCCCAATTAGTCTAAAATCATTACGAATCGTATTAAACCTTTCATGAATGAAATTATTTCCCAGTCCTAAGCTGCTTTCATAAGAGGCCATCTCATTCAAGATAATATTCTTATTGCCCATGAAGCCAACCATGCCCAAAAAACCGTCGTCAGGGTAAAAGACATTTTATGGCTCTCAAATTAGACCTTGCGAAAGCTTATGATTAGGTTGAATAGCCCATCCTTGAAGATGGTCTTTCCAAGAGGGGTTTCGCCCATACTTTTATTGAGTGGGTGATGGAATGTGTTATAATGATTTATATCTCTCTTATTGTTAATGGTGAGCGTCTCAAGTCCTTCCCCATCGGTAGGGGCTTGAGACAAGGAGACCCTCTCTCCCTGTTCCTCTTCTCTATTATTATGGGTTGTCTCTCCCAGCTCATCATTAACGCCAAGAATACTAGGCTTTGGGGAAGATTCCATATTAAACTGGCTTGCCCGGGCATCACCTACCTCCCTTTTGCAGACGATTGCCTCTTTTTCTTCCAAGCCACTCCTCTCATGTGCTAAATGGTCAAGCATCTTTTTGGTAATTTTTGTCTGGCCTCGAGTCAAAAGGTTAACCTCCATAAATCCCTTGCTTTCTTCTCTTTGCGCACCCCCTGAGGAACTAGAGAGGAATGCTTGGGAATTTTGGAGTAGACCTCATGAGAAATGATGAATGGTACTTGGGTTCTTACCTTTTATAGGGAAGGTCAAAAAAGACGACCCTTTCATTCCTTTTCGATAAATTTAGGAATAAAATTCAGGGATGGAAAGCCAAGTTCCTTTCTCATGCCGCAAGAGAGGTCCTCATCAAGTTCGTTCTTTCGGCCATTTCGTCTTTTGTTATGAGTTGTTTTAAAATCCCAACCTCTTTTGCAATAAAAAAAATTAATGGTTTTGTTGCAAGGTTTTGGTAGAAGGGTGGTAGTTGTAAGGATAGAGGTATTCATTGGGTAAATTAGGGTAAATTATCTAAGCCTAAGTCGTTGGGTGGCCTTGGCTTCCATGACTTGGTGGATGCCAACCTCGCCATACTTGCAACGAACACATGGTGAGCTATTGAGGACTCGAATACTCTATGGGCCCAGATCCTTAAAGGAATTACTTCCCTAATGAATCTATTCTTGATGCTTAGGTGGGGCGACCCCTCCTGGGGTTGGAGAAACTTCATCAAAAATATAGATCTTATTAAAAAAGGTATCGGTTGGAATGCGAAAAGTAGGAATGATATCGACATATGGAATGACAAATGGGTTCCTGATCTTCCCAATTTTGTCATTCCTAGGATGAACCGGTTGCGATGGGCCTACAAAAGTCAAGGAGTTGATTTTCCACAATGCTTGTAGGTGGAATGAGGGGTCAATCTCTAGTTTATTTGAGAAATGGGTAGTGGATTGCATCTGTTTCATTCTAATTGGTGATTGCTCCAAACCGAAGAGCTTGGTTTGGCATTTCACAGCCAACGTCAACTACACGGTGAAGTCGGGCTATGCTCTTTGGGCATCCTTGGCTACCGATGGAAATGACGACGCGGACAGAAATGCAAACCATGATCATGCAATGAAACTCATTTGGGTAACTAATGCTCCCCCTAAGATCCGTCATTTCCTTTGGTGAGCCCTCTCCAATGTACTTGCTACTTGTGAAAAGCCTTTTTTGTAGGGGGATCATTAAGGACTCAATGTGTCCAAGATGTGGGAAGGATGTGAAACAGTGGAACATATTTTATTCTTTTTCCCTTTTGCTAAAGCAACTTGGTTTGCCTCGAACTTAGGCTACAAGCCAACTTCTAATGGCTTTCGGCGTTTCCTTCATTGGTGGTCATCCATTCATGACGAGTTCAAGTGTTTTAAGGATGTTATTACTCTTATTTGTTTCTTTGTTTGGAACTTTGGGAGGAAAGGAATGCTTTCTTCTTGCAACACTCTCACTCCTCACCATTCACGATTGCTCATCAAGCTTGTGTGGCTACTGCCCTTTTCCTTTCAGTCGCTGGCTTTGCTGGCCACGGCAAGAGTCCTACCATGTCGTCTTTCCCCATGGTGAAGTGATTGCCGCCCCCACGAGATACCATTAAAATTAACATTGATATTGCTTTTGATGCCCCTTCCCATCGTAGTGGTGTGACTGTTGTTGCTCGTTTAGATGATGATCTCATTAGGGTTGGTGCTCCTCGACGGTTACCTGCTCGGTGCTTTTCAGGGAAACACTTGCCCTTCGAGCCGCTACTGCCTTGCTATTGCTCACAAACGGGAGAACATCATCATTGAGTCAGACAACAAAGGTGCTATTGATGTAATCTCCTTTAGTGCCGCTCCTCCTTGGGAAATTTCCTCCATTGTTGATGGTATTAGGAGTTTTATCTGCTGTTTCTCTTTGTGTACTTTTATTTCGCGATGCTGTAATGCGGTGGCCCATTGCATTGCTCGAAACCATTTTGGTATGTGTTGCAACCATGATTGGTGGATGAGTATCCCTTCTTGGCTTGTATCAATTGTCGGATTTAAATGAAGTGTAGTCTCGCCCTCGGGCTTTCTTATGCTAAAAAAAATATATTATTGTCAAGTCTCTCCTCCTTTCGAATGCCTAAAGCACATCCTTACAATTACCAAATCCCAAAGGGACCGTTTTGTACGAGGGAATGAATTTGTGAGAGTGCAAATGAGGGAATGAGAATGGCTTTTGGGGAGTGGGAATGATCCAGTCATTTCCATTCTCCCATTTGGTATATGTGTGGAATGAAGATGGAATGCGTCAAAGTAGTTATTCCCATGCTTAGTATGAACTAGTGGGAATGGGTATAAATAACATAGTTTATCAAAATATTCTCCAACAAATTTTAATATAATAAGAACAATAAGAACAATAATAATAATAAGAACAAGAACAACAACAATAATAATAATAAATTTTAATTTTATTTCCATTCCAATTCCCGCGTTTTCAAACCCAGGCACCCCTTGGATATGAAAAAGTGGGAATGGGAATGGATTTCGTTCATACTCCCACCCCCTCCCTATTCCCATTCCCACCCCTCCATTCTCTTATACCAAATAGCCTCAAAAAGTAAAAGAAAAATTATAAGGAACATATATTTAAATAATAACAATGAATGTAACAGTTAAAGGAGCAATTATATATATATATATTGGGCAAGAGTAGTACCAGGATGGATGTGTATATATATATATATATATATATATATATATATATATATATATATATATATTGGGCAAGAGTAGTACCAGGATGGATGATCTCCTGAGAAGTCCTCACCCTCAGGTTGGGGGCACTGGGAAACAACATCTATTCAGGTTAACACCCTAAAGGAGGAAGGCTGCGTATTGTTAAATTTCACCGGGCCTTTAGACCCAACCCATAGAGTTGGAACACATGAAATCCACATATAAGTCCAAGTGGGGTTCCATCCTAAAACCAATTGGCAATAGGTAGAGTAATCCACTAGGCTTATAAGGTGATCTTTTTCTTTCTCTTAACTCCGATGTGGGATTCCACAAGACTCACATGTGGAGTCTTCAACACTCTCTCTCACATGTGAGTCTGTGACAAACGTACCCCTCGCCTTCTTCGATCCAATTGGATCCAACATACTGGAGAGGCCCTTGGCGCATCAAACACAAATGCACCTCCTCTTCATGAGGACAAGGTGCGACAAACACGAGATTGGGATTAACAACCCGCTCTGATACCATGTTAAATTTCACCGGGCCTTTAGGTCCAACCCATGGAATTGGAACACATGAGATCCACATATAAGCCCAAGTGGGGTTCCATCCTAAAACCAATTGGCAATAAGTGGAGTAATCCACTAGGCTTATAAGGTGATCTTTTTCTTTCTCTTAACTCCGATGTGGGATTTCACAAGACTCACATGTGGAGTCTTCAACACGTATATCTGCTCCCCCAGACCCTGCATAGGCGGGAGCCCTTGAGGCACTGCGTATGTTTATATATATATATATATTAAATTTATTTATTTATTTATATTATTATTGTCAAGTTTCTCCCTCTTTTCAAATGCTTTCCTACCCTGAATCCAAAAATTCTAAACTATGACCCTCTAGCAATTACCACATCCCAAAAAGTAAAATAAAAATTGTAGGGAAATCGTACAGTTTGGACCCCCCACCCCAACCTTATTCTTTTTTAGACCCCATTAACCATAAATAGACTTTTTTGGACAAAAATGTCCTCCCACCTCACCCCCCCCGCCCCCCCCCCCCCCCCCATCTGTCCTCTCTCTCTCCCCCTTTCTCCCTCCTCATTTAATGCAAGGCAGGCAAAAGGACACTTTTTTGACTTTTTTCTCTCTTCCTTTTCTTCATTTTTATTTTTCCTTTCGAATTTTTTTGTCAAAAAAAAAAATATTATTTCCAAATTTGCCCTTTCTTCTTCTTCCCTCCCAGACCTTGTTTATGTGTGTTTCAAGTAATTAGTGGTGTCTGAAATAAAATTATACACTGTGTATGATGCATTATAATGCTGTAAAGTGAACTTATTCAGGTGTATTTCAAGAAATTAGTGGTAAATGGCTTATCATACGCAATGTATGATAGGTTATAATGGCATAAAATCAACTTTTGCTGTTTTTTTCAAGTAATTAGGGGTACAGTGGTCTGAAATCGAATCATACACTGGGTATGATGCATTTTAATGGTGTAAAATGAACTTATTCAGGTGTATTTTAAGAAATTAGTGGTAAACGACTTGTCATACACAAGTATGATAGGTTTAAATGGCATAAAATCAACTTTTATTGGTTTTTTCAAGTAATTACTGTTACAGTGGGCTAAAATCGAATCATACAATGGATATGATGCGTTAAAATGGTTTAATATGAACCTTTTCAGGTATGTTTCAAGTAATTAGTGGTAAATGACTTATCATACAAAAATTATTATAGGTTTTAACGGCATAAAATAAATTATTGCAGTTTTTTTTATGTAATTACTGTAATCGAATCATACACTGGGTATGATGCGTTTTAATGGTATAAAATGAACTTATTCAGGTGTATTTCAAGCAATTAGTGGTAAATAACTTATTATACACAATGTATGATAGGTTATAATAGCAAAAGATCAACTTTTACTGTTTTTTTCAAGTAATTAGGGGTACTGTGGTCTGAAATCGAATCATACACTGGGTATGATGCTTTTTAATGGTGTAAAATAAACTTATTCAGGTGTATTTCAAGCAATTAGTGGTAAATGACTTATCATACACAATGTATGATAGGTTATAATGGCATAAAATCAACGTTTGCTTTTTTTTCAAGTAATTAGGGGTACAGTGGTCTGAAATCGAATCATACACTGGGTATAATGCATTTTAATGGTGTAAAATGAACTTATTCAGGTGTATTCCAAGCAATTAGTGGTAAATGACTTGTCATACACAATGTATGATAGGTTTTAATGGTATAAAATCAACTTTTGCTGGTTTTTTCAAGTAATTACTGTTACAGTGGGCTGAAATCGAATCATACAATGGGTATGATGCATTAAAATGGTTTAAAATGAACCTTTTCAGGTATGTTTCAAGTAATTAGTAGTAAATGACTTATCATACACAAATTATTATAGGTTTTAATGGCATGAAATCAACTTTTGCAGTGTTTTTATGTAATTACTGTTGCAGTGGTCTGAAATCGAATCATACACTGGGTATGATGCATTTTAATGATGTAAAATGAACTTATTCAGGTGTCTTCCAAGCAATTAGTGGTAAATGACTTATCATACATAATGTATGATAGGTTATAATGGCAAAAAATTAACTTTTACTGTTTTTTTCAAGTAATTAGGGGTACAGTGGTCTGAAATCGAATCATACACTGGGTATGATGCGTTTTAATAGTGTAAAATGAACTTATTCAGGTTTATTTCAAGCAATTAGTGGAATGACTTATCATACACAATGTATGATAGGTTATAATGGCATAAAATCAACTTTTGCTATTTTTTTCAAGTAATTAGGGGTACAGCAGTCTGAAATCGAATCATACACTGGGTATGATGCATTTTAATGGTGTAAAATAAACTTATTCAGGTATATTTCAAGCAATTAGTGGTAAATGACTTATTATACACAATGTATGATAGGTTATAATGGCATAAAATCAACTTTTGCTATTTTTTTCAAGCAATTAGGGTTATAGTGGTCTGAAATCGAATCATACACTGGGTATGATGCGTTTTAATGGTGTAAAACGAACTTATTCAGGTGTATTCCAAGCAATTAGTGGTAAATGACTTGTCATACACAATGTATGATAGGTTTTAATGGTATAAAATCAACTTTTGCCTTTTTTTATGTATTTAGTCGTATAGTGGTCTGAAATCAGGTCCTACCCCCCAACCCGTCCCCTTTCTCTCTCCTCATTTAATGCGCAGCCGATTACTGTACTTTAGCCCCTCCCCACTCCATTTTCTCTCTCTTCATTTAATGCAAAAGTACATATTTTTACTTTATGTCATGTAACTTGCTTCTCACTCTAACCGTCCCTTCTTCTCATTTCCCGCCCATTTACTCACCTCTTATTCATAGTATTTGTTATTTTTCTCTTAATCTGAATTCCCCAAGTCCATTTTTCTCTCAATCTGCTACATTGGGCCCTCGGAAGAAGAAGAAGAAGAAGTCGTTTTAAGATCTAGTTTGAAGCTTCGTGGCATTGTTGTAGGTTCAACGTTGAGTCGTTACACACATTTCACGGTTTTCAGATCAGATATTGAAGGTAACATGACCATTTGCTGACATTGTCGTTAATGTATCCTTGTCCTATGAGGTCGGTGTGTTACAAGTTGTTTATGGTTTATGTTTGGTTTAAATGATGTATTATAACTTTCTTTTGGTGTGTTCGAACTCATTAGTGGTGTATGATTAGTCATACATCGTGTATGATAGGTTTTAATGGTATGAAATCGACTTGTTTAGGTGTGCTTCATGTAAATAGTGCTGTATGATCTATCATACACCGTGTATGATAGGTTTGAATGGTGTGAAATTAACTTGTGTTTGTGTATGTAAAGTAATTAATGGTATATAATCAGTCATACACTGTGTAGGATTGGGTTTAATGGTGTATAACCAACTTGTGTTTGTGTGTAATTAGTGGTGTATAATCAATCATACACTGTGTATGATTGGTTTTAATGGTGTATAACCAACTTGTGTATGTGTATGTTAAGTAATTAATGGTGTATAATCAATCATACACTGTGTAGGATTGGGTTTAATGGTGTATAACCAACTTGTGCAGATGTTTTTTAAGTAATTAGTGGTTTATGAGCAACCATACACTGTGTATGATTGGTTTTAATGGTGTATAACCAACTTGTATATGTGTATGTTAAGTAATTAATGGTGTATAATCAGTCATACACTGTGTAGGATTGGGTTTAATGGTGTATAACCCATTTTTGCAGACGTTTTTTTAAGTAATTAGTGGTTTATGAGCAACCATACACTGTGTATGGTTGGGTTTAATGGTGTATAACCAACCTGTGTATGTGTACTTTAAGTAATTAATGGTGTATAATCAGTCATACACTGTGTAGGATTGGTTTTATGGTGTATAGCCAAGTTCTGTTTGTATATGTTAAGTAATTAATGGTGAATAATCCATCATACACTGTGTATGATTGGTTTTAACTGTGTATATAATGGGGCATATTAAACCATACACTGTGTATGAGAGCTTCAAAGGGTGTATGATGAACTTATTTTAGTGTCTTTTCAAGTACAGAATGGTGTATGGTTTACCATACACCGTGTATGATAGCTTTGATTGGTCTAGGATGAACCTGTTTTGGTGTCTTTCGTGTATAGAATGTGGTATCCTTAACCATAGACCGTGTATGATTGCTTTAAAAGGTGTGTGATGAACTTGTTTATGACTGTAACGCAAATCATACACCATGTATTCTTTCTTAAAGTGGTGTTATTTGTGTATTATGGTTTTAAACCAATCATAAACCGTTTTTAGTGGTTTCAATGCTGTACTTTCATTCCACCCTAGTGTGTTTCATGTCAATTTTGCTTTGATATCATTTTTTTTCTTGTCCACAGTAATGGGTGATGCTGCTATTGCATGCGTTCTGTACGGTGGCCACTTTAGGGAGAGGGAAAAGTACGCTGGTGAAAAATTGGCTTATATTTTTGTGGATGAGAAAACTGACTTCGCTGGTTTGCAAAGGACTGTGGCGGAGGTGATTGGTGCTCAGTTGGATGCGGGTTCAAAGATGCATTTTCAATCTTTCACCACCGTTCCGGCCGTGCCCTTGTACGATGTCATTGACGATAGGTCCGTTATGTTTTGGAAGGCACTAGCCAAAGAAGATAGGGCGAAGCATCCTTTGATCGTAATTGTAGAGTCATCCGGTGATAGGAATCCTAGCTTCAATTGGCAATGAACTCCCTTTCAAACAATTCCCGATGGTGACAAGAATAGTGGCCGTTCGCACCCTGAGGTTCCCGAGACTTCTGGTGGATGTATGGATGCAGGGATGGAAGAAGCAGCCCGTGTAGATGCATCTGATGTAGATTTGAACATGCCTACTGTGACGGTTGACGCAACAGCAACAGGTGGAGATTGGAAAAATTCCAATCAAAGTGCACAGGATAATTTGGACAATATCAATTTATCCCAGGTGCAACCGACTGTACCTGATGCCTCACCTCCAGAGGGGCACACTTACGAGCATAGTAATATTTCCTGTGAAGACCCTCTGATCGTCGAACCTGAATTGGAACGGAATGCGGAACCCAGAGGTCAACCGAATGTCCACCCTGACATCCAAGCTGCTGGTGATCCTCGTTCTGATGATGAGGCTGGCTCCGGTGATGAGAGGAGCCGGATTAACGGGGTATATGCGCAGGGCCGGATGGTTGAGGGTATTGAAGTCAATCAAATATTTATGACGAAGAGGGACTTGTTGACTAACCTGGCAGTGATTGCGCTTAGAGAAAAATTTGAATTCAGGAGCTACAAGTCGAACAAATCCTTCACGGTTGTCCGCTGCGTACAAGAGGGCTGCACATGGAGGGTTCGGGCTACGTGTGTAGCAGATGGTGGCTGCTGGATGGTTATAAAAGTAGAAAAGAACCACAACCACCCTAGCGATCTCACCACTGATAGACACAGGCAGGCAACCAGTTGGGTCGTCGGGGAGTGCGTCCGCAAGAAACTTGTGAACCCCGAGAGAGTGTTCAAGCCACGGGATGTCATAGATGACATCCGCAGTTGCTACGGTGTCGATATCAGCTACAGTGTTGCTTGGAGGGCGAGAGAGTTTGCATACGACAATGTTAGATTGGGTACGGCCGAAGAGTCGTATGCATTCTTGCCTACCTATCTGCAAGTCCTCAAACAAACTGATCCCGGTACCACATTTTATTTACAGACAGATGATGAAAGTAGGTTTCAATACCTCTTCATTGCGTTTGGTGCTTCACTTAATGGGTACCGATTTTGCCGGCCGGTTGTGAGCATTGACGCAACACATCTGAAGGGAAAGTACTGGGGTGTTCTGTTCATGGCCGTTTGCCACGATGCCAACCAGCAAATTTTTCCGATTGCTATCGGCATCGGTGATTCAGAGAATGATGCATCGTGGCATTGGTTCCTCAGTAGGTTGAAGGAAGTAACTGGGGAGCTTGCTGGCCATGTCATTGTATCCGATAGACACAAAAGCATCCAACGCGCGGTGGAAGAACTTTTCCCCGTCACATTTCACGGGCTCTACATGTACCACTTGCTGAACAACTTGAAGGCCAAATTCAAGAGCAACAGGAAGCATTTGGATCAGTACTACTACAAAGTAGCCAAAGCATACAACATTCAAGAATTCCATAGTTTGTTTTTTAGTTTATGTTGTGCCGTACCCGGGGCTAAAGATTACTTGGAAGATGTGGGACTGGACAAGTGGACTCGTTCCCACTCCCCTTGTCGTCGGTACAACATAATGACGACAAACATTTCGGAATCCATGAATGCTGTATTGGTCAAGGTACGTGGCTATCCAATTACAGCCCTTGTTGATGAGTGTAGGCTACTGTTGCAGAGGTGGTTTCACGAAAGAAGAGCCAAGGCTGAAACTTGCATCAGTACAATGTCCCCCGACTTCGAAAAAAAATTACATGACAGATTCAAGTTAGCAAGAACGATGACGGTAAGCTGTGTACATATTGTCATGTTTAATCCCTACTACAAAGCATGTTTATAGCGTGTTGGTGCTCTTCGAGTGTGAAATCCACTAATTTTGGTGCCCTTCGAGTGTTTCGTTGCTTATGTTTTGTTGTTTTTTTTTAATTTTTTTTTATTTTTCTCATATTTTTGTATTTTGCATGCACCTTGGTTGTTTGACGTGTTTTTCTATTATTGTGGTAATGCAGATATTGCCAGCTGATGATCATACGTTCGACGTCATCGATGGAGAGAAAAACTTTGTAATAGATATGTCGCTCTGGACATGTACCTGCCACAGGTTTCAGCTTGAGTAGCTTCCATGTGAGCATGCATTAGCAGTGGTACAGCACAGTCCTTATGCTCTGTACGACTTGTGCTCGCCGTACTACAGTAGAGAAAATTGGTGCGAGTCGTATAGAAGTGTCGTCTACCCGATGCCGCACATAAGTGACTGGCGTATCCCGCATGATGTAGCTGACATGAATCTTCTTCCACCCGACATGCGAACCTCTTCTGGGAGGAGGCGGAAGAGGAGGATTCCGTCTGTCAGTGAGGAGCGTGTTCATCAAAGGTGCAGTCGGTGCAAGGAACACGGGCATTACCGATCCACGTGCAAGAATCCAATTGCTCTGCATCCTAGTGGCGAATGCACCTCATCCAACTCCGGCCGTCCATCTCAAGTCCCTCCTCCAAATTAACTTACAGTCTTCAAATGTATAAATTTTACTTGTGACATACCTATATAATTTCGTTTTACCATAGGATTTACATTGTACATTACCATAGGATTTAAAATTTACTGTGATGTGTATATGTTATTGTATATTACCATAGGATTTACGTTATATCCAGTGTACTGAAAATTGTCGAAAGGTTGTGATGTGACTGTAATAGGGTAATGAAAATTGTGTATATTTTCATACTGTTGTATATTCCTGTAATGAAAACTGTCAATGAATTGATTTGAAGTTGGTCCCAATTGTGTGTTCTAAGTGATTGATGTGTTTTTCAAGTGTGTTACGATGTATGTCGACATGCATGGATGGTGTATCGCCACACATATCAGCATCAAAGGTGTCCACAGGTCTGTGTCGCCACACTAAGTAGTTGAAACACACTTGTACAAGTTGATTTCACACCATTAATACTCATCATACACTATGTATTGTAAGTAATACACTACTAAGTAGTTGAAACACACTTGTACAAGTTGATTTCATACCATTAATACTCATCATACACTATGTATGATAAGTAATACACTACTAAGTAGTTGAAACACACTTGTACGAGTTGATTTCACATCATTAATACTCATTATACACTATGTATGGTAAGTAATACACTACTAAGTAGTTGAAACACACTTGTAGAAGTTGATTTCACACCATTAATACTCATCATACACTATGTATGGTAAGTAATACACTACTAAGTAGTTGAAACACACTTGTACAAGTTAATTTCACACTATTAATACTTGTCATACACTAAGTATGGTAAGTCATACACCACTAAGTAGTTGAAACACACTTGTAAAAGTTGATTTCATACCATTAATACTCATCATACACTATGTATGGTAAGTAATACACTACTAAGTAGTTGAAACACACTTGTACAAGTTGATTTCACACCATTAATACTTGTCATACACTAAGTATGGTAAGTCATACACCACTAAGTAGTTGAAACACACTTGTAGAAGTTGATTTCACACCATTAATACTCATCGTACACTATGTATGATAAGTAATACACTACTAAGTAGTTGAAACATACTTGTACAAGTTGATTTCACACCATTAATACTCATCATAAACTACGTATGGCAAGTCATACACCACTAAGTAGTTGAAACACACTTGTACAAGTTGATTTCATACCATTAATACTTGTCATACACTAAGTATGGTAAGTCATACGCCACTAAGTAGTTGAAACACACTTGTAGAAGTTGATTTCACACTATTAATACTCATCATACACTATGTATGGTAAGTAATACACTACTAAGTAGTTGAAACACACTTGTACAAGTTGATTTCACACCATTAATACTTATCATACACTATGTATGGTAAGTAATGCACCACTAAGTAATTGAAACAAACTGTAAATTTATTTATTACACTATAATTGCCACAACTATCAATGAAATTGTGTACCAAGCAATATAAATGCCCTTGTTGATTTATATGGATGAGGCTGACCGGTTGGGGTGGTTGGTGGTTGAACATTGAATGTTCAGGGGTCATAATGGACTACCAAGCAAGACATTTAATAACCTCAACTACCACCTACTTTATCATACCCCTCTCCCACGGTTCTCCCCCTATAAAGGGATGAGATGGACAGGAAGCCAAGCATATACGATTCCTCAATATATCGACCCATTTAAATTGCTAATGTAAGTGGCTCTAGCAGCGGCGGTGGTGGGCCAGTGACAGCTGAGACACAAAGAGAGGTGGCACTTCTACGGATCATGTTTCATCAACAGTCTACCAAGCAATTAGTGGTGTATGATCAATCACACATGGTATATGGTGTATGATGAATTATAATGGTGTGAAGTTCATCCGCATGATAAGGATCTTGAACTTTGTATGCATGCAGTGGATGCACTTTACAGACAACATATGCAGAGGGACAACTGTATGTAGTTCCAGCAGTTATATATGTCCAGTTTGTCATACAAATTGTATGCAGGGTTTTAATGTGTGTCAAGTTCTACGTATCATACACAGTGTATGACGAGTTTTATGTATGGTAAAATCTCGGGCTGTGCATGTATTTTTAAGTTTGTTGGAAATTATTGGTGTCACACCATTAATACGCGGTGTATGATGAGTTATATGGGTAAAAAATCAAGTTCTACAATTATTTTTTAGGTACTTAGTGGTGTATAACCAATCATAAACGGTGTAGGATGAGTTTTAATGGGTAATAACAACCTTTGCATGTGTGAAGTTCAGGTTTTGCTGGTATGATGCTGTGAAATTAACCTATATTGGTGGTCTGTAAACATTGTATCACACTCAAAGTAAACATCAAACCCCAAGAAAATCACACAATTGCAACCAACTTCAAAAATTGACAATTTTCATTACACCATTTGAAAATACATCAATAGGAACATACAACAACATCGAAATATACAATATTACATACAACTTTCAATATAATGAATACAACGTAAATCCTTTGGTACAAGTATGCATTTTTATTACATACAATTTTCAGTATAATAAAAACAATGTATAATGAATAACGTAATTTTATTGACATGTATGCATTTGAAGCCGTTTATTCCTTCCGTGTCTGTACAAGTGTACAGAAGTATACATACGCAATTTCTCCATCTGCGCTTGCGTGCATTGGGAGATGCTCAGTCCTTTGGTCAGCAAAAATTCTATGAACCTAATAACAAAATTTCACAGTCTGACCTGCAGTTAATATTGATACAGATTCCACAGTCAGAAATTATACATCATTGCAAGTAATGACTATTTTGCATCCACTTCATAACCAAAAGTCCAAATGAACAGAATAGTAAAATTGCATGGGAAGTAGATGTCATACCCCCTTTGCTGTGGACATTCATTCTGGTTGTAAGTTACCGAGAAAGGCTTGCCCTTGAACTGCATGACGTCCTTTCGGACATCCCAAAAATTAACCAACGCTAGAGCATGTGGAAGCAATTTTGCAATTGGTTCCACATGTTCTAATCTTGCTGCCCTGGATTTGGCGGAGCACAAGGAATCAAATACCTGTACCCCCAATCATTAAGATGGATGGCAGCAAGGAACCAATGTTGATTAGGTTGATTAATGGGCATGTATATCCGATCCACGTTGTGGCAGCTGACCCCATACGTGGCATCCCCGGCAAGGAACTTAATGATCAACGAATCAAAATCAGTAAAAGCTGACTCAAGCGGGATTCCACTGTTTTGAATCTGTTTTAGTAGGGGTCCAAATTGAGGAGCAACCGTTGTGTCCGCGCATGTTGCCCTCTGGTCGAATTGCTCTAGCCACTGATGTTTCTTCTCCAAAATGTAGTGCAAAATTATATCCATTTCCTGTGATTCAAAACTAATTAGTTGAGACACCCTAACACAAGTTATTCTTGGACAAGTTGATTTTACACACATAAACAAGTTCATTTTACACAGTTCAACCCTATGACTAATCATACACCACTCTTTATTCAAAACACACTAACACAGGTTGATTTTACACCTTTAGCATCAATCATACATGGTGTATGACTAGTAATACAACACTTACTTACTTAATACACAATAACATAAGTCGATTTAACACAGGTTGATTTTACTTATTAGTTGACACACGGCAAAACTATCATTATGGGAAACATACCTCATCAGTAAGCCAGGCGTCCTCGTTTCTCAACCGTTACCAAAATTGACCCGTCGTCACAGTCAAAATAGAGAAATCCATTCGTTGATCATTAGGTAACGGAAAGAGGGTCTTCAAATCTCTATAATATACAATACCAAGCATGATATATAAGCATACCATAAGAAAGATGATTTCAGACCACTGTAACTGTAATTACTTGAAAAAATCAGCAAAATCTGATTTTATGCCATTAAAACCTGTCATACATTGTGTATGATAAGTCATTTACCACTTATTGCTTGAAATACACCTGAATAAGTTCATTTTACACCATTATAATGAATCATACACAGTGTATGATTCGATTTCAGAACACTAACAGTAATTACTTGAAAAAACCAGCAAAAGTTGATTTTATGGTATTAAAACCTATCATACATTGTATATGACAAGTCATTTACCACTAATTGCTTGAAATACACCTGAATAAGTTCATTTTACACCATTATAACGAATCATATACAGTGTATGATTCGATTTCAGAACACTAACAGTAATTACTTGAAAAAACGAGCAAAAGTTGATTTTATGATATTAAAACCTATCATACATTGTGTATGACAAGTCATTTACCACTAATTGCTTGGAATATACCTGAATAAGTTCATTTTACACCATTAAAATGCATCATACCCAGTGTATGATTCGATTTCAGACCACTGTACCCCTAATTACTTGAAAAAACCAGCAAAAGTTGATTTTATGCCATTAAAACCTATCATACATCGTGTATGCCAAGTCATTTACCACTAATTGCTTAAAATACACCTGAATAAGTTCATTTTACACCATTAAAACGCATCATACCGAGTGTATGATTCGATTTCAGACCACTGTACCCCTAATTACTTGAAAAAAATAGCAAAAGTTGATTTTATGCCATTATAACTTATCATACATTGTGTATGACAAATCATTTACCACTAATTAATTAAAATACGCCTGAATAAGTTCACTTGACACCATTATAGTGCATCATACACCGTGTATGATTTTATTTCAGACACCACTAATTACTTGAAATACACCTAAGAAAGATGCATCCTAGAAACATTTACATACTAATTATCAAAAAGCATCATGCAAAATCACACTCACTTAGCGACCGTTGCGTGAAAACTTTTGTAAAAATCTTCAAAATCTTCTATGTCTTTGTCGGAGGGAGGCTGGAATGGATTGAAGGGCAGAACTGGCTCCGGTCCAGGATGGGTAATTTTTGCCCGTTTGCTCTTACCCTCCACAGTCCATTCCTCACCTTTGTACTTGGGGTTTGGCTTGGGGTCCCTCCTCTCTTGCCCCAATCTACACACTGTCTTGGACAATGTCATCAAGTTTTCAACGCCTTCCACATGCGGTGACGATGGTTCCTTGAAGACATTTTCCTCGGCCCTAGATGGCATAGCACATAGCAAAAGTCAATAAGCATCAACATGCATGAAAACATAACAAATTGGGACACTAACAAGGAATCTAGTGTCTTACCCAGTACGTACAGGAGAAACTATTATGGCTTGCTCAATCGGGGATGGATGAGCGGAAGTCGATGAACATAAGTGCGGCGATGTGGCCTGCGCTTGACGGTCTGAGAGCAGCTCCTTAATCAGTGCATCCTGAGCCTCAAATCGTCGTTCGTACATTTGCAGCATTCGCTGGTGCGCTTCAAGCTGTATCCGTACCATTTGCACATCTTTACCCATCGCTTCGAGTCTCTCCATAACCTGCAATAAGTCCTCCAAATTGGCATAATCAGCAAATTTGAATAATATAATATCCACACGGATAAAAATGCGATTAAATAAACACAAAATAATTCATCATACCGATTGGTCCGCCGAATTGGTTGACGTAGGATACGGGTCCTCCCTGGATGCCGGCAACGGTGGTTGAGTTGCCAATGGTTGTGGCTCCTCACCAAGCTCTACCGGCATTGCCATAACAGGAGATTGAAACCCCTCCTCAGCATCCTCAGCATAGGGAATGCCTTATAGATTAGGCTGACCGGCTTCCGCACTTGTCAGTCTAATCGGTTCGGCATTCAATTGCTGATCAAAGGAAGATACATCATATACACGTTAGTAAAATTACAAAACACACTTCCAACCCAAAATATATGAAACATACAGTTGTAAAATAATAACAATATAGTGTATTTATTACCTGATCAAATACCATTGAGAGCAGAGCGGAGTACGGAGCCTTAACGGACATCTTCCAGTTAAGGATCCGCCCCAAAGGCTGGTCGCCAACCCTCACCGCCCCAACCTTGGCAAGTTCTGGAAGGGTTTCCAAGGCAAATATGGAAACCACATCGTAGAACCCGTGGACGGAGTAGGTATTCTCCAAACCGTGCTGCATTCTTGCAGCGAAATCCTTGAGCTTCCGCACCAAGAATTTCCAACTCAAGGATCCCCATGCAACACGATTGAAAGAGTCCACATTGTCCACGAGGGCCAGGATGTTCCGGTCAATGCCCGTTCGCTTGTGTTTGGCGAACAGTAGACCCTCGACCAGGTACGCAACAGCAAGCTTAACCTGGTCCTCCATGATGGAGCAGGTTCTGCATGCATCAAAAAGCTGCTGCCTAGTCATCCTCCCCCTCATGCCATACTTGGCAACCAGCCTGTTGGGACCACCGCGTACATCTTCCACACCGGCATATCTCAAGCCGGTGAGAATGCAAAACTTCCTCCTCCCAAGATGCACTACCTTCCCACCAAATAAGAATGATAACTCCTCGGGATTGGGGTTGGCCACCTGGTGGAGAAGGACAACGTGAATGAGACTATGCCAGAAGCTGACATTGGTCTCACTCAGCTCAAGCAGATGCCTGACATTGTATTGTGAGGCAAGGACAAGCTGTAATGCAAAACACTTTTAGTTAATATGGGATCATAAATGTCATTGTCAAAAGTCAACATAATTAAAATGGATACAGTGTCAAACCTTGGCTTCGTCGTCCTTCAAGATTTCCTTTATCTCCGTAACAACCTTGGTTGACAAACCTATTTGGTTGACTTGGAGGAATTTCCAGAAACCCCTCGGGAAAATGTAATCAACCTCAACTGCAGGACGACTCTTCCTACGTGTGTAAAATGCCATCTGAAATAAAAGCAATACACCATTAATTACTGAACACAAACATACACACTTTGGTTCTACACCATTGAAACAAATCATAGAGTGTATGATTGATTATACACCACCACTAATTACTTATAATACACAAACACAAGTTAGTTATACACCATTAAAACCAATCCTACACACTGTATGATTGATTATACACCACTAATTACTTAACATAAACAAACACAGGTTGGTTATATACCATTAAATCCAATCAGACACACTGTATGGTTGCTCATAAACTACTTACTTAAAAAACATATACACAAGTTGATTTTACACCATTAAAACCAATCCTACACACTGTATGGTTGCTCATATGAAACATGCAGAAGTTCATTATACCAAAAAGGTCGATTTTACGTGAAAAAAAACCACAAAACATGCAGAAGATCATTTTACACAAATAAAAAACACTAATCACAAAGCCACTAACACCAAAACCCTAAACCCTAACAAATACTATGAACTAACACCAAAACCCTAAACCCTAACAAATACTATGCACTATGTTCAGGAAACGGTACGAAACAAACAGATATTATACATTGGAGCACCAAAACCCTAAACCCTACAAAAATAACTCTTACTCACCTTTGAAAATGGTGATTAAACACTGGAGCAGCTAGAGATCAAGGATGAACGTGTGAAAACAGAGGTCAGACCCACGGGAACGAGAATTGCAGCTGAAGTAGAGGAGAAAGAGGATGAACAAATTCGGAAAGAGGAGAGAGAGAATGAACGGGTGAGAGAAAGAGGAGAGTGACTGGTGGCTTGTAAAACAAGTTGCTTATGGGGAAGATAGAAAGGCGGGAAGGGGTTTTACAGCTGTAAGTAAATGAGGAGAGAGCAGGGGTACGGATGGGATGGCATTAAATGAGGAGAGAGAAAGGGGACGGGTTGGGGGGGGTGAATGAGAGGGCCTTTTTGAAGGGAAATCGTACGGATTATTTTATTGAAAATGTATATTTTTTTTCTAAATACACATCCCAAAAATACACAAATATACGTTGATTTTATACAAATATAACCCATCACACACCATGTATGAAGTGCATCATACACCAATAAAACTTCAAATACACGTATATAAGCAGATTTCAGACCACTGTACCACTAAATACATGAAAAAACCTGCAAAAGTTGATTTTATGCCAATAAAACCTATTATACATTGTGTATGACAAGTTATTTACCACTAATTACTTCAAGTATACCTGAATAAGGTCACTTTACACCATTATAACGCATCATACCCAGTGTATGATTCGATGTCAGACCACTGTACCCCTAATTACTTGAAAAAAAAGCAAAAGTTGATTTTATGCCATTATAACCTATCATACATTGTGTATGATACGTCATTTACCACTAATTAATTGAAATAAACCTGAATAAGTTCATTTTACAATATTAAAACCCATCATACCTAGTGTATGATTCGATTTCAGACCACTAAAACAGTAATTAATTAAAAAAACAGCAAAAGTTGATTTTAAGCCATTAAAACCTATAATAATTTGTGTATGATAAGTCATTTACCACTAATTACTTGAAACATACCTGAAAAGGTTCATATTAAACCATTTTAACGCATCATACCCATTGTATGATTCGATTTCATCCCACTGTAACAGTAATTACTTGAAAAAACCAGCAAAAGTTAATTTTATACAATTAAAACCTATCATACATTGTGTATGACAAGTCATTTACCACTAATTGCTTGGAATACACCTGAATAAATTCATTTTACACCATTAAAACGCATCATACCCAGTGTATGATTCGATTTTAGACCACTGTACCCCTAATTACTTGAAAAAAACAGCAAAAGTTGATTTTATGCCATTATAACCTATCATACATTGTGTATGATAAGTCATTTACCACTAATTGCTTGAAATACACCCGAATAAGTACATTTTACACCATTAAAACGCATCATACCTAGTGTATGATTCGATTTCAGACCATTGTACCCCTAATTACTTGAAAAAAACAGCAAACGTTGATTTCATGCCATTAAAACCTATAATAATTTGTGTATGATAAGTCATTTACCACTAATCACTTGAAATATACCTGAAAAGGTTCATTTTAAACCATTTTAACGCAACATACCCATTGTATGATTCGATTTCAGCCCACTGTAACAGTAACTACTTGAAAAAACCAGCAAAAGTTGATTTTATACCATTAAAACCTATCATACATTGTGTATGACAAGTCATTTACCACTAATTTCTTGGAATACACCTGAATAAGTTCATTTTACACCATTAAAACGCATCATACCCAGTGTATGATTCGATTTCAGACCACTGTACCTCTAATTACTTGAAAAAAACTGCAAAAGTTGATTTTATGCCATTATAACCTATCATACATTGTGTATGATAAGTCATTTACCACTAATTGCTTGAAATACACCTGAATAATTTCACTTACACCATTAAAACGCATCATACCCAGTGTATGATTCGATTTCAGACCACTGTACCCCTAATTACTTGAAAAAAATAGTAAAAGTTAATTTTTTGCCATTATAACCTATCATACATTGTGTATGATAAGTTATTTACCACTAATTGCTTGAAATACACCTGAATAAGTTCATTTTACACCATTAAAACGCATCATACCCAGTGTATGATTCGATTTCAGACCACTGCAATAGTAATTACATAAAAAAAATTGCAATAATTTATTTTATGCCATTAAAACCTATAATAATGTGTGTATGATAAGTCATTTACCACTAATTACTTGAAACATACCTGAAAAGGTTCATATTAAACCATTTTAACGCATCATACCCATTGTATGATTCGAGTTCAGCCCACTGTAACAGTAATTACTTGAAAAAACCAGTAAAAGTTAATATTATGCCATTTTAACCTATCATACATTGTGTATGATAAGGCATTTACCACTAATTTCTTGAAATACACCTGAATAAGTTCATTTTACACCATTAAAACGCATCATACCCAGTGTATGATTCGATTTCAAACCATTGTACCCCTAATTACTTGAAAAAAACAGTAAAAGTTGATTTTATGCCATTATAACCTGTCATATATTGTGTATGATAAGTCATTTACCACTAATTTCTTGAAATACACCTGAATAAGTTCGCTTTACAGCATTATAATGCATCATACACAGTGTATGTTTTATTTCAGGCACCACTAATTACTTGAAACACACCTAAACAAGGTCTGGGAGGGAAGAAGAAGAAAGGGCAAATTTGGAAATAATTTTTTTTTTTGACAAAAAAATTCGAAAGGAAAAAAAAATGAAGAAAAGGAAGAGTGAAAAAAGTAAAAAAAGTGTCCTTTTGCCTGCCTTGCGTTAAATGAGGAGAGAGAAAGGGAGAGAGAGAGAGGACGGATGGGGGGGGTGAGATGGGAGGGCATTTTTGTTCAAAAAAGTCTATTTATGGTTAATGGGGTCTAAAAAAGAATAAGGTTGGGGTGGGGGTCCAAACCGTACGATTTTTCAAAATTATAAGAAACATATATTTAAACTATAACAATTAATGTATAAAAACAACAGTTAGATAAGCAATTATGTATACGTATATTTAAATTATAACAATTAATATATGAAAACAACAGTTAAAGAAGCAACTGTACATGGGTATGAAACTAACGAAATACATATATTTATAAAGGAGTAAATAGTGACAATTACATAAACATATAAGAAATAACAGTTAAGAAAAAATAAACTAATTTGAATATAAATAAAAAGGTTTAGTCTTTCTACATTTTATAAAATAGTGACAATTACACCCTTATATCGCACAGGAAAAGACTTGTTATGTTTAATTTTCATGCCTTATTTTATAAAAAATTATATTTTAATACTCAATATTTTAAAAAATAATAATTTTTATTTATTTATTAATATAACAAAAATCTAAGACACTCAAAAATTAATTCAACAATTCAAACTCTTTTTTAAAAAAAAAATATCAGATAATAAAATGTAAAACTCGAATACGAGCTATGCTCGTGAGATTTTAGCCTCTCGCACCTTCAGCCTCCACAAGAATGTCACTGAGGCATTTCATCAGACACCTTCCGCGCAACCTTTTTCTGGTACGCTTCTCTCCCCTTCACTCTCTCTCCTCCACTCTCAATCCTACACAACAATCACAACAGCAACGCACAGATCCATATGCTCTGATGAAAGAAGACCCAATTCAAGCGTGTTCTGACATCTGGATCAAGTCTTTTTCAACCCCAAAATCAAAACCCTTTTCCAATTTGACCGGATTCCTCTCAAAATTTGATCTTTGGGTCTTGGCTTACCAGCGCTCTGTTGCCTATTTCACTGGGTCTTTCCCCCCTCGTAATGCCATTCATACTGGGGTTTTGTATGATCTTCTCTCTCTTCGAAACGCCGTCGTTAAAGGGCAGTTTGAGTGGAATATGAAGACCCATTTGTATGTTCGGAGTCCTAATGAGAAACCCTTTACTAAATTGATGTCTAAGAGTAAGCTTAGGAAGATTTTGGAGTCGAAGGAGCCACCTTTTCAAGATCGTGTTGTGCAAGAGGTGGCGTTGTTGATTCTTGAACCCATTTTTGAGGGTAGGTTTTCGTCGAAATCGCATGCGTTTAGGCCTGGTAGGAATGCTCATACTGTTATTAGGAGTATTAGGAGTAATTTTGCTGGTTATCTTTGGTTTTTGAGAGGGGATTTGAGTGAGATTTTTGGGAATGTGGAGGTGGATGTGGTGATGGAGTGCTTGTGTAAGGTTGTAAAGGATAGGAAAGTGTTGGGTTTGATCAGATCAGCACTAGAAGTACCGGGGAAGAGCGGGTTGGAGAATGAATCTGATGATGATTTGAAGGGGGAAAAGAAGAAGAAGAGGAGGAAGAAGGGTGGGAAAAGTAAGAAGAAAGTTTTGAACGAGAATGAGCCGAAACCAGACCCTTATTGGCTCAGGACTTTCTTTGATTTTGCACCGGAGGAGGCAGCAAAGTTGCCAAATTATGGGCATTGTGGGATTCTAAGTCCATTACTAGCTAACGTGTGCCTAAATGAATTGGATCAAATGATGGAAAAGAGGATACTCGAGTTCTTTAGGCCATCCCCACTTGACTCAATATGGAAGAATTCAATTGACGATGGTTGTCATAACCCGTCTTGGCCTGAGTTTGTACCCACTAGCGGAAAGGAGAAAACGAAAAAAATGGATTACATAAGGTACGGTGGTCATTTCTTGATAGGGATTAGAGGGCCGAGGGAAGATGCTGTGGAAACAAGGAGGGCAGTGATTGATTTTTGTAGAAGCAATTTAGGGATATTGTTGGACAATTCAAAGGTGGAGATTGAGCATATCAGTAGGGGAATTCAGTTTCTGGACCATATTATATGTCGTCGTGTGATATACCCAACATTACATTACACAGCAACAGGTGGAAAAATTGTGAAGGAAAAGGGTGTGGGAACTTTGCTTTCAGTTACGGCTAGCTTACACCAATGTATTCGAAGCTTTAGGAGCCTTGAACTGTTAAAGGGTGACAAGGATCCAGAGCCATTGCCTTGCACTCCAATGCTTTATTCAAGTCAAGCTCATACAAATGCTCAGATGAATAAGTTTCTTGAAACTATGGCTGATTGGTATAGATACGCAGACAACCGCAAAAAGGTAGTTGGGTTTTGTGCTTATGTGATCCGTAGCTCTTTGGCAAAGTTATATGCTGCAAGGTATAGACTTAAATCACGTGCCAAGGTGTATAAAATAGCTTCTCGTAATCTCAGCCATCCGCTGAGGGAGAGTAGTAACAATTCTGCACCTGAATATTCAGATCTTTTAAGGATGGGTCTGGTTGATGCCATTGAAGGTGTTCAGTTCTCCCACATGTCTTTGATCCCGAGTTGTGACTACACCCCTTTTCCCAGGAACTGGGTCCCTGATCATGAACAAGTTCTACATGAATATATCAAACTTCAGGACCCAAAATTCTTCTGTGAATTGCATAAATCAGTTAGAAGACAGGGTCTAAGTTTACCTCAAGATGAAATATCTGAAATTGTGTGGGACTACAAGACTCTCGGTGTGCATCGGTTTGGTATTGATAAAGAGAGGCAATATGTTGGAGTAGAAGTGGCTCAAACATAATAACCTTTTGATATGTAACTAGCTTTTGAGTTAACAGACTCAGTAATTAGCTTGTTATTTAGGATTCCACGTTTAGTAACGTGCCAATTCTCATGCAAGATGCTAATTTATTTACCGGATGAGATGACATGGCAGGTCTGGTGTTTTGCATTTGGTGTTTCATTACCATGGGTGATTGACCGAGGAATTCTAGGCTTAAGCATAAGGGATGAACGGAGCTGAACCGATGGTGAATTGTGATAGATGATGCAGGGAATGCAACCATGGAATTGAATAATGGTTATTACGTAATGTAATAAATGTTCTGTACTGAAAATCGGCTTATTTATAATGCTACAGCATCTTGTGACAACCACGATCTATCATGGCGCTTCGGAATACCAATTTTTACAATTCCACGACCATGACCATGATTGCAACCATGATTTCGCACCATGTAGCATTCAAACTCTGTATGGGCAGAGTGCTGTCTAATGAGCAGTTTCATTGCGAGGCCTCCTCTCCGGGATTAATGGTAAGGATACTAAATCTTTTGTCCAAAGTCGTGTCATGCCACTTTGTCTCTTACTGTACCCTTTTTTTGTGGCAATATGGCTGCTAGAGATGGGTCGCATACTTCGAATGTTGCCATTGAGTACAATTGTGGTGTCCTTTCGAGTAGAGAGCCGCTGTAATCTTCCATCTTGAGACAACTGTCAATTGTGTCCCACTTGCCTGGTCATATGCATAGCATTCAACATTTGCGTTACTGTGTGAGCAATCAAATTCCAAATGACTGATTCGTCAAATGCAATGATATTCTCACTTGGAAGATGCACTTGTGATGGATATGAGCCATGAAGATTGGCACCCAGTGACCATAATTCCTCCAAATTTGATATGAATTCTCTGCATTCTTTCATTTATGCTGTAGAAGACAATATTCTTTTGTTGCGTTTGTTGTCCAGTACCCAAGCAAAGGTGTTCTTGATGCAGTACTACTTTGCTAGAAAGAAAAGTGTTTTTTAAATAGAAGTAAAAGTTGTTTTTCTACTTTAAGCAGAAGCAAAAACTAAAATTTTTTTAGACAAAAATGCCTTGCTGAGCATTTAGTGCTTTCGCAATAAACTATTTCTGGAAAAAGTAAATAGGCCATAAACATGGGAAAAAATAGTGAAGAAAACTTTCTCCACTTGTGATAGAGGAAATTTCTAAGCATGAAGAGCACAAAAATATTACTGGCTTGTATGTGTGTTTTCTTACGGCAATAATCAGACACTCATATGTAGGTTTTGTGTCTTTGCACCATATGAGAAGTTTAGGTAACTTGCTAGTTTCACGCATCTTGTATTGGCAACCAACATTCTCAGTGCCCCAAGGGCTCCTGCCTAAGCAGGGTCTTTTGGTGGGGGGGTGCATCTTGTATTGGCATTTTTAGCAATTCCTGCCCGTTGGTTTTCACCATTCGGCATCAATCTTGCCGAAGCATTTCTTTGAGATACTTTCTTGGTCATATGCTCTTTAACGTGCTAAAGAACCCACTTGACTATGCAATAATAGAAATCTCATTCTTAATTTATATTCTTAAATGAGGATGAAGCACGACTTGAAGAGGAAAGAGAAACAAGCAAAGGGGGAGAAAAGAGTTGGTATGTTGCTTCCTCCTAAAGCCCAGCTAAGTAAATTTTGATCTGCTTTGATATGCTTTGTTTAGTCTCCGTAAAAATTTTCTCCCTAAAGAATTTTCCTTTCTTGTGAAGGAAAATGTCTTCCCCTTTCAGGCAATTGATTTCTCCTTCACGGAATTTTTTTTTTCCCCCTCCCTCGTAAAGCAGAATGTCTTCTCCTCTCCTTGAGTGGAGATTGATTTATTCTCCACGGAAGAAAATGTTTTCCTGGTTATTATTGTTATTCGTTCATGTAAGGAAATAATATAAATAGATCGAAGTGAGCTTCCCCAAACCAAACTGAGATGTGACTGCTGTCCATATTAACATTGTCTATCCATTCTTACTTGCCTCAAACACAAAAATGGATTATGCATTCTTCCTATTCTTCATTTCTATACTCTACCCTTTTATGCTGGCTATTATTGTAAAGCAACAACAACATACCCAGTGCCCCAAGGGTTCCTGCCTAAGCAGGATCTGGGGGCGGATGTGCGCATCCTTCCCCCCCTTTAGGTTATTACTCCTGAAGAGAGGCTGTTTCCGAGTGCCCCCAATCTGAGGGTGAGGACTTCCTAGGAGGTCATCCATCCTGGTATTGCTCTCGCCTAAGCACGCTTAACTTCGGAGTTTTAAAGGGATCCGGTGGTCGTGCTAGCTAATATTGTGATGAAAGGAAAAGAAAAATCATCTTCTTTTGTCACAATCTTCTCTAGGAGTAAAAACAGCTCTAAGACTAGCCCAAACGAGAGCCATTTTTGGGGCTCCCACAATTTTGGGGAATAAACGGGGCTTCATTTTGGAAGCCCTAAATAATTTTCTTCGGTGGATTTTTTTTTTTTTTTTTTTAAGTTCTAACGGTTACTTGCATCTTTAAATTTATTTTTAAAAAGCTTATGTAGCCATTGGGGTTTTAAAAGGGGGGTTTTTTTTTTCCCTGATTTAATAAAATATACTAAATTTTACCCATAAATACATCCCTAATTCCTCCAAATTTCGTACACTACATTTGAGTCGTTTCCTCTAACTAGTTACCAAGTTATTTCTCAAAAACATGAATCCCAATTTCCGTAATTTTAATCCATTCCTTTAATACTCCCCTTTCCAAAATTCAGATAGTTCTCCTAATGTCCAATATACTTAATCTGGATTTTGTAATCCATTTTCCCAAGTGCCCTCACCGTTGATCCATACTTACCTACCAATTTTAGTGGAAATTATAATTCCATGTTTTATTCGTACCAACAAATTCCTGGTCATTCTTTCATTCTCAACCAAATCCTTCTATGAATGAGGATTTTTTGCAAAGAGAATTTTTTGAGTACTCGTCAGAAAATTTGGAACACAATTTGGCCATTACAAACGAAGACAACGAATGGTGCCGGAGACTCCGCCTACGTCTAAACGTGATGCCGAATGGAAGATCCCCGAGGATCAGCTTTTACTTAGCGCGTGGTTAAATGTATCAACTGATTCCATCTTCGGTACTGACCAAACACATAAGGCGAAGTGAGATAGTATTGCCGAGTATTATGAAGAAAACTGGCATAATTTGTCAACGCAAAATCCCAAAATGCTTAAACCTTGGTGGCAAAAAATAGCTCTGACATGTAGGAAATTTTTTGCATGCTGTGGAAGAATTTGTTCCTGACGTGAAAGCGGAAAGTTGGAAAGCGACAAAATCATTGATGCGGGCAATTTGTACTCGACAAACCACACGTAAAAATGGAACTTGGATCATGCATGGCGAATGTTGAAGAACCAACCAAAGTGGAGGCCTCTAACTATATCCGCGTCTAACTAGTGCACCAAGCGGACAAAAGTTACTGCTTCTGGAGAGTATACATCATTCTCTAATCCTACAACTCGTGGCAGCGATGACATTGTTTCTCCCATTGTCCGACCAATTGGTGGGGTTGCAACCAAAAGGAAAGCAATACAAGTGGCTCCTGGAAGTAACACCAGTTTGGATGGCCAACAACAATTTATTGGACAACAACTTACTGAATTGAAATGTCAGGAACAGAAAAATTGGATATGATGAATAAAGCCCTGGAGTTAAAGGACAAGGACATCTAAGCGCAAACCATGGAAATGGAGTTTGGTATATTTACTGTGAATGTGTCCAATTTATCTGAAGACCAAAAACAATATGTGCTTTGAAAATGCGTAGAGATATTGCGATCACAAAACGAATGATGTGTCCAATTTATCACTTTGCGATTTATGTTTTTTTAATGTTTTATTATCAATCTTGCGCTTAGGATTTAATCAATTGTGAATTGTTCGATTTTAATAGATTCTTTTTTACATTTATCTTACAGAAAATTATTTTTTATTAATTCAATCGTTGGAAATTAGCCATTGTAAAAGTAGCCATTAGAATCTTGCCTATATATATACACTCTTCTTACTCTAATTTCTCACTCCACTCTTCATATTTCAATTTCATACTCAACTTTTATACTCCAGTTCATACTCTAATAATTTCATCATCCAATTTCATACTGCCACATCTCAACATATCTGACAACTTTGATTCCGACCCTTTGAGCCTTGACAACATCATTAATGAATTGATGAATGACGATGTTAAAAAAACGATGTTAAAAAAACAACAATGACATTGCTTAATATATATGCTTCATGTATAAAACAAGCTTCTAGAAGCTTATCACTCAACAGGAGGTTTTGGGGAATGGCCCATATAGAAAGATGACAAGAAGAAGGCCACATCCATCTTTGACAATGACTACTTTGCCCCAAATTCGGTGTACACCGGAGCTCAGTTTCGTAGGAGGTTTTGCATGCGGAGGTATTATTCCTTCATATTGTGAATGCACTGGAAGATCATGACCTCTACTTTACGCAAAAGAAAGCCGCTAGTGGTAGGAATTGCCTATCACCTCTTCAGAAGTGCACAACTCCAATGCATATACTCAAATTGGAGTCATGGCCAATGCTGTGGATGACTATGTAAGTATTAGTGAATCAATTGTTGTTCAGTCATTAGGGAAATTTGTTCGCGGTGTAATTAAGATATTCTAGGATGGATACTCGAGAAGATCAAATCCCGACGACATCCAACGGCTTCTTAGGTATGGAGAGATGCGTGGTTTTCCGGGTATGATGGGTAGCATCGATTGTATGCACTAGATATGGAGAAATTGTCCTGTAGCATGGAAAGGACAATACGCTAGAGGGGATCACGGGGTTCCAACAATCATCCTAGAAGTTGTTGCTTCATATGATCTATGGATATGGCATGCCTTTTTTAGTCCTTCTAGTATGTGCAACAATATAAATGTCTTGGATTGATCACTAGTTTTTGATGACATTTATGAAGGGCAGGCTCCTCCCGTACGTATTCAATAATCGATCACGACTATGATACGAGATAGTTACTGATGGTATCTATCTGCAAAGGGCAACGTTTGTAAAATCAATCCCTTATCCACAGGGAGGAAAGTGAAAGTATTTTGCCCAGGCTTAGGAATCAGCTAGGAAGGACGTCGAACAAGCATTTGGGGTGCTCAAAGCTTGCTTTGCAATTATAGTTGGTCTTGCTTGATATTGCATAATATGATTGTTGAAGACGAAGGAGATTTGTACCATTTACTCGATGATTTGATGGATCGGGTGGATACCAATAACATGGATGTTGAAGTATCGCATGATCTTTTAGCCAAATATTCAACCTACCTACAAAATCATATTCAAGTTCGTGACAGGGCTAAGCACGATCAACTGCAGTTGTTAGAGAATGGGCTACACACGGATGCTACTTTTTTAACTGCTACTTTACCAAAGGTTGAATTAATAAAAAATAATTTTTTGTAAAATAAATATAAAAAGGAATCTATTAAAATTGAACAATTCACAATTGATAAAAAGGTAAAATATTTAAATTAAATAGTAATTCTAAGTACAAGATTGATAATACAACATTAAAAAAAAAAAAAAAAAAGAAAACAAACAAACAAACAAACAATCAACATCAACAACATAAATCACGAAGAGATAAATTGGACATATCATTCATTTTGTCATCGTAATATCTCTGCGCGTTTCCATAGCACTTATTGTTTTTGGCCTTCAGATAAATTGGGCACATCTACAGTAAATATACTGCACTCGGTTTCCATGGTTTGCGCTTGGATGTCCTTCTCCTTCAGCTCCAGAGCTTTTTTTCATCATATCCATTTTTTTCCTGTTCCCAATGATTCAATTCAAGAAGTTGGTGTCCAATAAATTGTTGCTGGCCATCTGAACTTTGTGCTTCCAGACGCCACTTGTTTTACTTTCATTTTGGTAACATGCCTACCAATCGATTGGAAAACGGGAGAAACATCATGCTCGTTACTAGGAGTTGTAGGATTAGAGGATGACGTATATTCTACAGAAGCAGTAACTTTTGTCCATTTGGTCCTACAGTCAGATGCGGGTGTAGTTAGAGCCATCCACTTTGGTTGGTTCTTCAATATTCGCCATGCATGGTTCAAGTTCTACTTTTGCTTGTGGTTTGTTGAGTACAAATTGTCTGTGTTGATGATTTTGTCACTTTTTGATTTCTTGCTTTCATGTTGGGAACAAATTCTTCTGAATGCAGAAAATTTCATACATGTTGGAGCTATTTTTTTCCATTGACGTCTAAGCATGTTGGGATTTCACGTTGACAAATTCTTCCTGTTTTTTTCGTAATATTCGGCAATCCTATCCCACATCGCCTTGTGTGTTTGTTCAGTGCTAATGATGGAATCAGCGAATACATTTAACCATGCACTAATTAAAAGCTGATCCTCGGGGATCTTTTGTTTGGCACCATGTTTAGATGCAGGCGGAGTCTCGGGAACCATGTTGTCGTCTTCGTCTATAGTGGACAAATTGTGTTCCACATTTTTTGACGGGCACTTAGAAAATTCTCTTTGCAAAAATTCCTAATTCGTAAAAGGATTTGGTTAGGAATTTGTTGGTACGGATAAAATGCGGAATTATAATTTCCATTAAAATTAGTAGTACGTATGGATACGACGGTTAAGGAACTTGGAAAAATGGATTATAAAATTCAGATCAAGTAATTATCAAAAAAAAATTCAGATGAAGTACTTTGGACATTGGGAGAACTATCTGAATTTTGGGAACGATAGAGTTGGGAGAATGAATTAAAATTATGGAAATTGGGATTCATTTTTTTGAGAAATAATTTGGTAACTAGATAGAAGAAATGATTAAAATTTGGTGCGTAAAATTTGGTGGAATTTGGAGTGTATTTATAGCTAAAATTTAGTATATTTTATTAAATTTAAAAAAAAAACATTTTCAAACCCCAACAACTATGTAGCGGTTGGGGTCAACTTTCTTTAAAAAAAAATTTTAAACCTACAGGTGACTGTTGAAGCGTTAAAAAAAAAAAAAAAAACCCAAAACGCAGCGTGAGATATGGCAATAGGGCGGGGCGGGGCCAAGGGATGCTTCTTCCATACCTGTGCTTGCCACCCAAATCCATACGCATACCTGTCCTATTACCCGCGGGTATCTATTATCTGCGCTAATATGCATACAAAACAATTATCCATATTAATCCGTATTAATTATTTAATTCTTTTCTTTAAAATTCAATTATATTTTTTATAATATTGATAAATAATTTAAGTAATTAGATTTAAGCACGTATTTTTTAGTTCGAAAGTTAATTAAATATAAAATGAAGTGGGTGTGGTGTATATATACCCGTACTCGCCTGATACTCGTGTTGGGTACACCCAACTCATACTCACTATCCATCTTGGTTATACCCTTACCCGCCCCAAACAGGGTGGTCCCTGCAGGTAATGGCTCTTACTTGCCCCAAACAGTGTGGTACCCACGGATAATGGATTTTTCTCACCTCATTGCCATTTCTACCCAGCGTTTTGGCCAACATATTTCAAAATAAAAGAAAATTACTTGGGCTCTCGTTGGGGCCAGCCTTGAAGGACATCAGGTGAAAGCATATAAGTTATATTCAGATGAAACAAGTGCACCCTAAGTGGCATTAACGACTATTTTTGAGCTAGCCGTTATGCTATACTCTTTTGTATTCATCTCTACAATTCTTTTCGGAGGTGATTAGAGTTAGGGTTTTGAATTTAAAGGCCCCGACCTTGGCTGTATATTTAGATCTTGGCAAATGCCTCATTTATTTGGTAGGTCGGTGAGATTAGAAGTGGAGAATGAAATTGATTTTGATTAATAATTTTGGGGTATCTCTTATAAAATTAGAAGTTGTGGGGATCATATTGATGGAGTGTTGTTGATGAAACTAAAACTTGACGGGTCACATTGCTTTGGTGAATAATTAGAAGTCGGGGGATCACCTTAATTTTGATGAATAGTTCACAAGTCACTTATGATATTTACCATTTCTGAAATAGTTAGAATTACAGACATAAAATAATTTTTTTTGTCTCTCATAATCAATGAATTACAAACTCCAAGAGATGCTGAATGAGCTCTGAATAATTTGAGTTCCTGTTTCAACTTCAGATTAAGAGGGAATTTGTGTTTCAAGCTGCACATTTAGGCTCTGTTTGTTTAGGGGAAAAATCATATTCTAGGAAGTGGTTTTCCCCTTTTCCGTTTGGCGCAAGATAAGGAAAAACATTTTCCTTCAAAGGGAGAAAATGACTTCTCTTTTAAAAGAGGGGCAGTTATCATTCCAAGTGACCTAGAAATATGATCGCGACAATATATAAGTATTTTCATTAGATTTTTCCTAAAAAATGCTAACACGGCATATGATTTCGGCCATATTTATGTAGTTTGTACATCAATATACGATGAACTTTTTATCGTAATTTGCGAAAAATATTGACATGACTTGTAAATATTATCATAATTATGTATTATATTCGCACTTTTATATTTGGTCAGATTCATACAAAAAATTATCAAATTTTGATGTATGGTATCCGAGTGATAAAATATTCAACTTTAGGGTACGTCTTTATATACATTCAAATGTCATGATATGTAATAAATGATCAAACCTCAGGGTATCTTAGTAATAATTTTACAAACACACAGAGTCTAAATAGTTTTAAATATATTGTATTGTTAGTTATATTATCCTATAACTAGGTATAAGATGATTGGTAAAAGATTATTCCTTTAAAAAAAGGAATATCAAAATGTGAAAATATGTTTTCTGTTGAAACAAACAACGGAAAACCTCAACGGGAATAACATTTTCCATGGAAAACATTTTCCAAAGGAAAACATTTTCCGTAGAAAAAGTACTTCTGTTGAAACAAGCGGAGCCTTAATCTCGAATGTTGCTAGAGTGATTTTTTTGCCGAGTTTTAATAGAGTTTTTCTTAGTTTAATTGTGACCAAGCTTGAGTATCTTGCCTAGGGGTGTATTTGAGCCGTGCCCGAGCCCGCCAGGCTCTTTGCATTAAGCTCGGCAAATTTCAAGCTCGAGCTCGGGTCATCAAAAGGTAGGGCTCGGCTCGGATCGATCGATCTAAGCTCGGTGAGCTTTTTCAAATTAATCTTGCAATAGTTCGGTCATTTAAGCTCAAACTCGGCTAGTTTAAATTCGGGTTCGGCTCATTTAGGCTGAAATTTGGCTTCATTGAGCATATCTAAGCAAATATATTATATTAAAAAAAGCTCGCTTAGGCTCGTTTAGGCTTGCGAGCCAATGAGCTCGAGCTTCACTATGCTGGGGCTCGGCTCGAGCTCAAAGCGGGCCTAACCTTTCAAGCTTTATACGAGCCGGCTCGCAAGCCTGGCTCATTTACATCCCTAACTGCCCATTGGTTGAGTTGCACTCCTAGTTGTGAATGAATATGCAGACTCCTTTTTGATGAATACGCAGACAGAAAAATGGAAAAAATTAAAATATTTTACTTAGAAATTATACTACACGTGAAATAGGAGAATCTCTAAAGATATTTATTTTCCTTTTTCTACTTCTTTATCTCATTCTAACGAACATAATGAAAAAAAAACAGTGCTTGGCTGATGCCAGGAGGAGTTTGGTCTGAAGATCAACTGGAAGCGAATATCGATTGCTTTTATCTAACAAGGAAGCTTCTTAGGTTGGGGATCCTTGGAAACAGCCTTCCTTCAAGGTAGCTCCTGGAAGGGGAAAGGCTGCATACATCTACTCCCTCAAACCCTGCTTTTATGGGAGCCCTTGGAGGCACTAGGTTGTTGTTGTTTTATCTATCAAGGAACCTGGTAAACTCTGGCCCATGCAGCGACCCATACACTACAGAGCTAGTTAAGTCAAGAACTCCTCAGGGAGAGGTTCAGGGGGGAAATCGAACTCCGGACCTTTTTTCCAAAACAACACTTTTATCTCCTCACTTGTCTTCTATCGTTGAGGTAAGGCCATGGTGGGTAAATGAAGATCGATTGTTCTTCCCTAACGCTTAAGTTTTGACCATAGTAGGTTGAAACACTTAAAATGCTAACAAATGATGTTCAAAAACACAATTTAGCATTTTGAAGTTAAAGTTGCATTTTGAAATGCGTATCAAGTTTAATAGAAGGACACTCGGTCGAATTGTTTAGATAAGAAAGAATACCTTTTATAGGCTAAGTCATTTTTCGGGCCTAATTCGAGGAATTATGGTTCTATAATTATATTACTTGAAGTAGATACTTCTATATACTAGACTCAATTTTTTCGATCATATATCCTTATCCACTACACTTTAGAGGGAAGCCTTACTTCATCATTGTGGGCACAATGTTTCTAATAATTTTTCTTTCACCATTGATCTTAATTTTGACTTGCAGCTGTCTAGTCTTTTTATAACCTCTCAAATTTTCCTTTAAAAGAACATGTTTATCTGTTAAAAACTATTAAAATGTCGTTAAGATTGATGATTATATGACTTTCCATTCAAATTGCAATCATAATGCTTAAAAACATTGTAATGATGCCATGCTGCCACAGATGGTGATGCATTAGAATACTTATAGAGAGTTACTTGTATGGCTTGGGGATGTGATGTCTATACAAAGGTATGTACATAATGCTTTTCTGAACGTAGTAACTATTCCATGCTACAAAATCTTTTCTGGATTTGATCTCTGAATCATACACGAAGCTCGGTCTGGCCCTATTCTATTGCTTTTTCAGAAAGAGATGAGTATAACACTATCCTGAAAAGGGCCATCAATATCTGGGGGAGTGAGAAATAAGCTTTGAACTCATGACCCCATATGCTTTTGGTAGCTAAATTACCATATTAAACCCAACATCTCTAGTAGAACTTGTGTTTGCATGAATGCAAGTTCTTCCTACATTGGTAATTTGCAGTGGTCTAGCATGGTCCATGTTGTATAAGGGAGTTTTTGGAGTCCTAAATCACTTAAAGAGTGTTGGTATGGTCCAGCTTATATGGTGAGCTCTGTAGAAAGTTGAATTTTGGGAGTAGTTAGGTCCACTATTCTTCTTTAACATTCTAAGTGCCGCCTAAATTTTCCACTTTGAAGAAAAAGGCGCCTCTCACTTGCAAACAAGCGAAGTTTCCAGGATTGGAACTCTACTTAGAGCAAGGGAATAGGGATGACAATGAGGTAGGGCGAGTATGGGGGTGCCTCATACTCGTATCTGCGATAGAACTCTATATTTGCTACTTACCTTATCATCTATCATCGGTATTGAATGAACATTCATACATATACTTCGATGGGTCTGATCGTATATCGGTACTCACTTAACTATCTACTGATACCAAATAGTACCTATTACCTGGCCTGTACCCACCCCCTACCCTCTCCATAGTGGGGATCTTACAAATCCATATCCGCCCATACACGGAGCGGATGAGGGGGAGTGACATAATTATGCCCAATACCCGCCTCATACACTAATTGGTATTGCCACGTGTACCAAACCTGTATCTGCCGATTGACACACCTATGCCCATATGATCTCCAAATGGTGCTTTACTTGGCCCACTGCTATCCTTAAATGGAATGACGACTTATTTTCTTCGGGTGAGCGAAGTAGTTATTAACCATTTTCTTATTTAGTTTAGAGTGAATTCCAGTATGTTCATATCTACTGATTTTAGAGTGCGTTTTAACATCAAGGATTCATTTGTTTGGACGTAAATTATTTTCTGTTGAAATTTTTTGCACTTATTTTTTCTTCAAATTCTGTTGAATTTGGTTTGGGAAATAACTTGCATTTGATTATGTACGTGATGCTTAACACATTTGGTTTTTGGTTTGGAATGAGTCGGGAGTCGTGGTAGGAAAGAAAATGACTTCTTTAGGCTTGGCTTGTCGGTGGGCTTAAAAAGTTTTGAACTTGAGCTTGACATAGGTTGGTTAAACTTGAATTTAACTTGACTTGTTGAGGCTCATTTAGCCCCTAGGTGACATAGGAACATATAAGAAAATTCATATGTATCAATTATGGTGAGGCTAGAAATTGCAACTACAGCAAATCTTATAAGCAATTGATAGGTGTCGACCATGGCGAGGTTACAGACTGCAATATAGCGAAACGTACAAGGAATTGATAGGTGTTGATCGTGATGAGGTTAGAAACTCCATTATGACCAAAGTCATATTCATCGCCTTGGTATGTTAGATTTAAGATATAGAAACTCTAAATCACACTAGAGAAATAAAATAGAAACTCTCAATTTTTTTGATAAAAATAAAGATAAAGCAAACTCTAGTCGATAAATATAAGGATAAAATAACAATATATCCAGTGCTTCAAGGACTCCCGTCTAAGCAGGGTTTGGGGGTAGTGGATGTACGCAACCTTATTGCTTTAGGGGTGTAATCCCGTCGAGAGGTTTCTGAGGACCCCCAATCTTATAGAGTTGGCAACACGAGGACTTCCTAGGAAGTCATTCATCCTGGTGGTATTACTCTCGCTCAAGCACGCTTAACTGCGAAGTTCTAATGGGATCCAGTACATTAGTGCATGGTAAATGTATTATTGATAAACATAAGGATAAACTTGATAATAATATGACATCAAAATAAAATACAAATTGCTTTTAGAAACAAGGCTAATAAAAGCTAGACTAATTAAACTATGTTAACTTTACAAATACTCCGTGTAACTAGGTCTCGTTTAGGTTACCTAGACTCAAGTTTGACACAAACTAGGGTAATTTAAACACATTTAAACTTATAATATAGCTTGAGATTAGCTTATATGACATTGTTGTGGTCTTGAGAGTTGTCTAACTGAAGCATTGTCGGGCTTTTCTTTCATTATTGGTTGTTGTGTCTACTGTTCTTTTCTATTGCATGTTCTTATGCATGTCAGTTCAGGTGTCGCTTTTGTGAGTGAATTGATTTTTGTGTCACGACTTATGTCGCTAATTATCGAAAAGAAAACATTGTGAAGGCTTACAAGCAAAACTTAACACAATTATCCCCTCGTTGGCTTTCTTCTACGAAACCATTAATTTGCCTGCACTTCACTCAAAATTATTAAATTATTGCTCCCTCGACATCAAAGTATCTACAATTTTGAGGTTTAAATATTTAATCATAATGGAACCAATTTTAATAATTAATAGGGAAATTATCACTTAAATACTATAAAGTTTAATTATTTATTATTTAGATATTATAATATTTTAATATATATAATGATGTACTTCAAGATTATAATATTTTATCACCTAGGTATTTGGTGTCAAAATTTGATAAATTTTATAAGAATTTGGCTAATTCTATACATAAATTGTGATATTATACATAATTATGATGAGATATATAAGTTATGTTAATATTTTCAACAAAAAATTAGCAAGCTAGGATAAAAAATTTACCGAATATTGATATAAATTATTTAAATATTCCAAAATTAAATGTCATGTTAGTATGTTTTTTTGCAAAAATTGTTAAGTTCTAACGAATATACCAATATATGGTTAGAATCATGTTGTGTTCTAGCACTTTTTATTTAACATATATCAAATTGCAACAAATGATACTTGATAGATAAAATTTTAAAACTTCAGGGTACTTAAGTGATAAAATATTTAAATATTAAGGTAGCTTATTGTATATATTAAAATATTAAAATACTTTGGTGATAAATGATCAACAAGACTTTAATACCATATTAAATAACTAATTGTCTCAAAAATTTAAGTTGATAAGTAAAGATTCATAAATCATGATTAGTTTCTATACTTTAACATTACATTGGGGTGCAAATATATGTATTTAATATATTGGCTTTATGCCCATTAGGCCATTGGCATAGTGGTTTGTATCGCCTGCACCCATTCAGGAGGTCTCGGGTTTGATTCCCACTTGCCTTGCTTGTGGTCCTCTTAATTGAGGAGTTTGTGGGGTTTACTCCCCCGTCCTTCCCATGTATAAAATATATATATATATATATTCGCTTTATATTTTATCAATTTTACAACACTTTGACGATTGTGTACAAATTAAATATAAATTTGTAGAATTGATAAAATAAAAACTAAATTTGCATAAATAACAACAGTCTAATTTTATAACACAAAACATATAAAAAGAGTACTTTATAATCCAAAAATCAAAGGTCCCTTTAATGAGCATTTAATTCTCTCTCTTTTAGACCGACCTTACCATAGAAGAATATCTACTTTATGGTCAAGATAAAAGATTGCAGTCTGTTGTATAAATTATATATTAGTATCTTAAAATTTAATGTATTAATTTTTTATTTTATAATTTTTTAAAATAATATTTTATTTTAAAAATTACATATATATATATATATATATATATATATATATAATAAAAAACGTTAAATTATAGTGTAAAAATGTGTGAAACTTTTATTTATTGGTAAAGCCATTATGTCCTCACTATTCCTCAATTATATATTAGTATCTACTTCATTGTTGCTAGTGAAGAAGACTCGAATGAGATACCTATTTTATATTGATACAGATTAAAGAAGATTTTATCTTAAAATTAATTAATAATAAGTAGGATAACTTCTTGAGCCATATATATTGGCATTTGCTTAGTTAAGCCACTGACGTGGGATTGCTATTTTGCCAATATCATATAATCATATGCTTTGTTATTTTGATTATTTATTAAATATACGTAACTTGTGGACAAAAATATTTTTTCACAAAGTTTATGTGTTAAAAATAAATATATTAAACCTCAGGGTACTAATGTGTAGTTTACCCGTCAATATAAGAAGGGTCCTAACAACTTATGAATTTTTTGGGGTGAAGGGCGTCTTTTATAGGGTTGTAAATGAGTCAAGTTGGCTTACAAGGTCAAGCTTGAAAGGCTGGAATTGCTAGCCTAAGATTGTAAGGCTTGTAAGTCTAAACAAGTCTATGTAATTTGGCGCTATTTATAACCTTAAATGTACTATTTGAACCTAGTTCGATTCTTGGTGAGTTAGGCTTAAGCTTATGGAGCCCAAACGAAAATAAACCAAGCTTAGAAGAGCCCAAATAAAATGAGCATCCCTCGAAACTTGTTGAGTTGGGTTTGAGATGAAGGTTTGCATGCAAGATTAGAGGTGTAAACGAGCTAAGCTGAGCTGAGTTGAGACTCCACTTGTTTGACCTCGAGCCTGATAAGCTTTTATCGAGCTCCAATTTGAGCTGAACTCTTATTGAGCTTTTGAACATTTGTTCAAATTCAGTTCGATAAGATTTTAGTGTGTTCAATACTCGGTTTGGCTTAACTTGTTAGCCTAATTAAGTCGATTTGAACTCATTATTAACTCGAGTTGAGCTCGTTAATGAGCCAAATGGAGCTCATATGTACTGTTGGCATTAAGTCATCCCTAAACTGAGCTAGACTTATTTATATCCCTAAATCTCTCCTATTAGTTATTTATTTTTTAACATTAGTAATTTTATATTCTGTAATTGATCAACTGCTACCAGAACCATTGAGGTAAACTGAAAACCAGCACATACCTCCTATCAGTTTTCACAGAAGAAAATTGGGAAAGCACACTTCACGAGAAACCAACCTTATCACTTCCTCATTACTGAACCAATAAATGCAAATCCAACCTCCTTATCTTGGACCCTCATTTGTTTTTATTTTTTGAAAATTATTACTCACCTAGTTCTCTTTTTCCATGAAAATTATTATTTTGTATCTCGAATTTTAATTATTTATCATTCAAATATGATCCTATTTTAATATATAATATAATAGGTATTTTTAAGAGCAACAATAACAATAACAACTGTTCTAGTGCCACAGGGGCTCTCGCACGTTTAAGAGCAATAATATGAATTGTAAAAAAATGCAAAAGCAATACTCTCAATGTCCAAAGGGCTCCCACTTAAGCAGGATTTTGGAGATGGATGTACGCAGCCTTCCCTCTTCAGGATACCCAAAAGAAATATTGTTTTCGAGAACTCCCAACTTGATGGGTGCAATACGAGGACTTCTCAGAAGGTCACCCATCTTGGTACTATTGTCGCCCAGGCACGCATAACTTTAGGATTTTAATGGGATCCGGTGCTTGCATGTTGGTACCCTCTTAGTTAATAATATGAATTGTAGTAAATAATAAATATTTGTATAAGCTTGTTTTGTCATTAACACTTTAATCATGACAATAACATTAGCCATACAATCAGGTACCATGAAATTTAAAACTTTTATCGCATAGGTGGCATATGTTTGAATATTGTATTTATTCATTTTTGGATAATTAAGAGAAAAAATCACAACAAAACATAGAGAAAGTCTCCACAATAAAAGCAAAAGAAACAAAAGAAAAAAAATCTTAAGAAGAAAAATCACAAGTTGGAAGCGTAATATGGGCAAAGCAAAGCATTTTGCACCCGGCTTTGATCATGATCTGCAAATGGGATTGCTACAAAGAAGGAAAGATCATAAAGAAAGAGCAAGTTAGGACAAGATCCAAACTGTGAAGATGGTAGATCTTGTGGCTCAAGGCACCGGAAGTTAAGTGACATGTTGATGCAACCGCCATCTAGAGATTAGCGGGTGAAGGCTAACGGGAGCACAACGCCATGGATAGAGGTCCAGCTAGGAAGGAGAATCGGGTTAAAGCTGCTTCACGTCCGTGAGTGGCGCACAGCTTGGTGGAAAAGGGTGTTTGGCAGCTCAAAGGGTACGCGGGTTGACGGCATCAAAGAGTTGGACTCGGTTGACTTAGCAGCTGCGAAGAAAGAGACAAGAGGACAATCTTGGCATCACCATCTCGGTGGCAACCAAGTTGGCGTCACCATTGACGCAGGCTGACGAGGAATGTTGCAGGCAGTTGGGCTTTAGACAGAGTATGATTAGGATTAGGATTAGTTTTAAAATTCAGATCTAAACCTTTTTATTTGTTTTCTTTATTTTAAAAGGAGCACAGGGATTGCGATTTCAGCTGTTGGTTCTAATTAGGAATTAATTTAAACTTTAAATTGGTTAGAGTCAAACTAGGAAAACCCCTCTATTTAAAGAGAAGAGAACCTAGGACTTTAGTTAGTTGTTGGTTATCAAAAAAATATGAGTAATTTTTTGAATTCTCTTGTTTCTCGAGTTGTGAGAAATCGAGTTTATCTTTTTCCTCTTTGTTTTTAATATTCAATTAATAAAATTATAGGGCTGGTTGTCGTTTCCTTCCTGTCCCTCCCCCCTCCCCCCCCCCCCCCCCCCCCCCCCAAAATCTTCCACTATGTGCTGCGTCAGTTGTATCAGAGCACAGAACACTTCCTAAATGATGGCCCTGAGATGTCAGAGGTACACTAACATTGAGGAAGTTTCTAACCGAGACCGTATTTTGCAAAACGAACGGAGATTAGACAAGTTCGAGGAGAGACTTAGGCGAATCGGGCGTTGCTTGATTCAACTGGGGGCAAATCCCGACGTAGATCCGGGAACCCAGCCTCAACGCCTATTAACACCGGGTGCTAAAGAAAAGGTGAAGGACGAGATCAAGAATCCGACATCGGGTGTTGGTCCACCGGGCCCTGAGCCGAGGCAGCTTCAGCTCTTTATCGGTACCCGCCAACTTTGAAGAACGAAGGGTGGACACTAGCCTCCGTGATGAACTTCCGGAGTTTGAAGAAGACGGCGCCATAGTGTTGGAAGAAACTTAGGTCGAGTTGGCTTCACTTGGCGAGTAGGAGATAGTAAGTGATGAGGGTCGCTTGCTATTAGTCATGCAAGTTGGCTTCACGCCTGAAGAAGCAGCAGGAGAAGATTGGCTGCGCCATATCGTATTCCAGACAACGTGCACAATTGGCGGCAGAGTATGCCGTCTAGTCGTTGATTCTAGGAGTTTTGAGAACGCCATCTCCCAAAAAGCCATTCAAAAGCTAGGGTTGAAAATGGATGATCATCCGAACCCTTACAAGGTGTCATGGCTCGAGGAAGACGATCAGGTAACCATATCAAAACGTTGCTTGGTGAATTTCTCACTTGGGTCGAAGTTCAAGGATGGCGTGTGGTGTGATGTCGTCACCATGGACGCTTGCCACCTATTGTTGGGGTGACCTTGGCAATACGATAGGGGTGCCATGCATGATGGGAGGAAGAACACCTATAGCTTCATCTTCGAGGGAACAAGGATCATCTTGTTGCCTAAGAAGGTTGAGGCACCATGTGAGTTAAAGAATGAAGAACCAACGCCGGAAGAGGATGCCGTGAACACCATTGAAGTTAGCGAGACCAAGTTAGCGTCTATACTAGTAAATGTTACCCAGGGAGGACCTATCTTTGATGAGGCACAACATCTAGACTTATCCTCTCCACCCATATTTGATGAGCCCATGTATGATGAGTCCATCTTTGACGAGGAGGAGGAATCCGTTGAGGTAGGGAGCCTATCGAAGGAGGCTCATCCAGAAAGGTTGGAGTATTGTGTACTGCCAACAAGGGAAGAATAATGCCGGCTAGATTGGGATCTTGAAGGCGCCTTACTGAGAAATAGGATGTTACCGAACAAGCCTTGCAGAGCACGAGAACGTCAGATGCCAAATGTAAAGGTTGCTTGTGATGATTGACATCCAGGCGAGGTGGAAAGGCGGATCTGCTATACTAACGCCAACCAAGGATGGGACTTGGCGGGAATACCTTGATGGTGAAACAGCACAAGGAGAAGAATCGAGAGAGTTACCAGGTCAGCTCCATTACCGAGTAGGGTTCTCCGCACTTTTGTCAATTAAGATGGACGAGCTATGGCATGAAGATGTTCACTGCAGATTCATCACCAGGGTCACCAGATACCATGAGGCTTCTTCACCATTGGCGGGTGTCTTGACAGGGATGGCGAGACGAAGTCTAGACGTGAAGGCACATGACCGGGCAAAATTGACCCCTATGATCCGTCAACAAATTCAAGGGAAAATTCTATCCAATCGGGAGAGGATGATGCAGCCCCGCCTCCTTTGGCGGATAGCTTGGCAGCTTATTCACCGGCAAGTATAGACCATGACAAGAAGGCGTATGGACTGGAGCTCAAAAAGCTTGGCGGCTGGGATAAGAGGATTCCACATGGCAAGAAAGACCCATTTCCGAATTCGAGGATGAATTCTCCCAAAGCCGGAGAGAATGATGTAACCGCCATCTAGAGATTAGCGGGTGAAGGCTAACGGGAACACAACGCCATGGATAGAGGTCCAGCCGGAAAGGAGAATCGGGTTAAGTTGCTTCACGTCCGTGAGTGGAGCACAACTTGGCGGAAAAGGGTGGTTGGTAGCTCAAAGGGTACGCGGGTTGACGGCATCAAAGAGCTGGACTCGGTTGACTTAGCAGCTGCGAAGAAAGAGACAAGAGGACAATCTTGGCATCACCATCTCGGTGGCACCAAAGTTGGCGTCACCATTGACGTGGGCTGACGAAGAATGCTGCAGGCAGTTGGGCTTTAGACAGAGTTTGATTAGGATTAGGATTAGTTTTAAAATTCAGATGTAAACCTTTTTATTTGTTTTCTTTATTTTAAAAGGAGCACAGGAATTGCAATCTTAGTCGTTGGTTCTAATTAGGAATTAATTTAAATTTTAAATTAGTTAGAGTCAAATTAGGAAAATTCTCTATTTAAAGAGAAGGGAACCTAAGATTTTAGTTAGTTGTTGATTATCAAAAAAAATAAGAGTAATTCTCTGAATTCCCTTGTTTCTCTGTTTCTCGGGTTGTGAGAAATCGAGTGTATCTTTTTCCTCTTTGTTTTTATTATTCAATTAATAAAATTATATTAGTGTTTTCGACAAACAATTTAGCATATTACGAAAAAAATCACCAAATTGTAATAGAAGATAGCAATGTATGGTTTAAATCATATGTTATATCAATATTTTTGACAAAAGAATTGTTGTATACCAATAGAGTATGTCTAAAATCATGTTCCATATAAACAGTTTACAACAATAATATTTCGAGGCTTCAAATTAAATTCTAAGAAATGGGCCACCATAATCTCAAGCCTTATTTTTTTAATAATATTTTGACTGTCAAAACGTAGCGTTTTAGCCCTATATTTTGGTTTTTTTTTTTTTTTTTTTAATGTATCTGTTTTAGAACATGTGCATTTTTAGTGTATTTTTGTGGTATATAAAGTAATATAATAGCTATTTTTAATTTTTTTTGAATATGTTTTTTTCAATATATTTTCATTTGTATCTTAATATAATTAAAATAATAAAAATAACTATTAAACTAATATAAAAATTAAAAATAGGGGCTCAACAAAATAAAACTTAGATTAGATTGGAAAAATTCTATTCAAAGTGAAGCCCCATTTTTATTAATATAGCAAAAATAAGGCTCCAAAATTTAGAGCGTTATTAAAAAAGATTGTAATATAATTTATAGTATATAATTAGTATAAAATTTCACAAAACTAGCTATAGTGCTAACATTTTGGCCATGACAACTAACATTACGCTATAAATAACTCAATCTTTACATGATTATGATATCATCCCACCCATCCCCTAACAATAAATAAAATAAAAAGGGTAATATTTTAATTTGGATACAATTGTCATTATAAAAGTAAGATTGTAATTTTTAAAGTAATTTTATATCTCTTATTATTTGTCAATGGTATTATTGCTCTAATAATAACAATTTTGATATTGACAATAACTAGTAATATTCAGGAAATCCATAATCCAAATATGAATCGAATTTCCGAAATAGCGACCCAAAAATGCGGCTAACCATATCGAATTTCAGTTTGGTTAGTTTCAGGTATTTCGGAATGATAATGGTTAGTAATTTTGTCCATTTTGATTAATCGATTTAGCGAACTAATATATATATCATGTATATGTTGTTCCGTGTTCATAATATTATATTATTTACTAAGTATGCTTTTTTAGCATATTAGTGACTATTCCACAATGCATGCTACACTCCTGCCTCACTATCATAACCCAAATGCTAGCTAAACTCTATTTGCTACAGTCCAGTGCTATTCGTTTGCGAACTTGTTGATCAAAATAAGATATTACACACTTAATTATTTAGAATTGGACTCTCAGCTCAAATATTCTTGAATATTCTCACATTTAATACATTTTTTATACATTTATAAATCATTAAGTAGACCGATCATATAACATAAAAGAAGCGATATATTATTTTTTCGGTTACCAGTTAACCAACACAACCAAACTAAATTACAAACTTACTGAAAGCCGATTAACGAGCCTTTTCGTTTACAATAGTTATTAAAAAATTTTAAATATTTTCAGTACAATTAACCGATCTAGGAGTACCCCTAACAATAACAACTACATATAAAAAATAAGTCAAAGAGAAAAAAAGGAAAACAAGGTCAGTATGAAACCCCTCTATATAACCCCACCCCAGCCACACCTTCCCCATTACCCATCACTCCAGATTCAACCCTTTCTCTCTCATCCCCCAAAAAATATCAAAAATTCACAAAATCCCAAAAAAAATGTCATCTCAGATAATCGAATCCCACCGCGAAAACGCCGAGGTCTACACCGGCGGCGATCTCTGCAAGCAAAAATCAACTGAACTCTTGGCCGAGCTCTCCCTTCCCAAAGGGCTCTTACCCTTAAACGACGTCGTAGAAGTGGGCTACAACCGCGCCACTGGCTTCGTCTGGCTAACCCAGAAGCAGCCGATGCAGCACCGGTTCACTAAGATAAGCAAAACGGTGTCGTACGACAAGGAGGTGACGGCTTACGTGGAGCCCCGCCGGATGAAAAAGGTGAGCGGGGTGAAGTCGAAGGAGCTGCTGTTTTGGATAACACTAAATGAGATATATATTGAAGATCCTGAATCTGGGAAAATTACGTTTGGTACCCCTACTGGGATTTCAAGGTCTTATCCTGCCTCTGCTTTTGAAGGGGATGAGGATGGGAATTAGGGCAATGTTTTAGGGGTCAAATTGGGATGTTACAGTTCGGGTTGGGTTCGGTTTGATTTGGTTTGGTTTCGTGTTTTTGATTTAATGTAATGGCTGATTAACGAAAGGTAATGTTATTGGTAACGTAAAGTTGTTCTTGTTAGAGCAAGATTGTGATTTTTAAGGTAATTTTGTGACTCTTGATATTTGTAGGTTACGTTATTATTTTGATAATCATAATTTTTATCTGATAATAATAGTAACTACGTTAGAAAAGGGCAATCTTGAATTTAGAGTAATTTTTGTTATTGTTGGGATATTTTTATGTAAAAGTTAAACGAGTATAATGTTTTAGGTGGATTGGTAATAATAAAAGTTGTCCTAAATTTAACTTCATTACCGGGCACTGATGTACCGGATTCCATTAGAACTTCGAAGTTAAATGTGCGTGGGCGAGAATAGTGCCAATATGGCGATCTTCTGAAAAGTCTTCGTATTACCAACACTATAAGGTTGGGAGTCCTCGGAAATAATGTTTGGGCATGGTTAGACCCTGAAGGGGTGAGGCCACATACATCCATCCCAAACCCGACTTAGGCGGGAGCCGTTGTTGTCGTTGTCCTAAATTTAACTGCGTCCTTGAAAAATTGGGTAATTAAAAATTAAGGGAGTGTAGAATTATCATTCAAAATTACAAAAAAAGGGGATATTGTAGCAAAAAAATTCGGTTTTTTAGTCTTTTTTTTTTGGACCATCAAGGAAAGCTTGTATATGTCTTAACCAAAATAAGTTAAGAAAATTAAATGAGGTTTCCCCTTATTAAAAAAAATTAAATGAGGTTTAATATGTATAAAAAAAATTTTGTCGAAAAAGTTTTTTGATATATAAAAGTAATGATAGTTTTAAATATCATAACGGTTGCATAAATGGAATACATGATAAATAATAGAATATAATTAATAATTTGATTAAATGGTAAATTTAGTAAAATTTAAAATGCATATATCTGTGGGTATGGAATATTTTTTTATTTTCAGTTATTTATTACATATGTGGATTAAATGGATATCGTAAATATACAAATATTTCTTAAAGCTGAAAAATATAAATTTATGTCTAAAATGTGTAATTAATGCAAAGTTACTATCAAATTGATTCTACATATCATATATTTTATCAAGTCTTTTAAAGTTTAGAATAATATTATTGACAGAATAAAATATTAATGTTAGTTTAATTTGATAAAAAATTATAATAATTATTTGTCATAACTAAGCCAAATGATGAGGTGATAATGTTTTTTAGTTTATCAACTATAATGAGCTAGTTATATTATATTTATATTGTTATAACTGGATATTCACACCATATTTCTGTATACAATATATTCGCACCACCCTTTCTTATTGGATGATCGAGGCGGCAAGAATACTTAAAGCGTGTATCCTCTATCTTGATCGGGGACATCTCTTATAATTGTGTATTTTAGATAAGTGAATCATTCAGCAAGTTGGTGAATCAATGCTCATCATGAGGGTTTTGATGTTTCTACTTGGGACTATGTTTTCTCTCGAGCCTTTCTTTCTATTTTTTGGATTGAATTTTTGGGGTTTTCTCTATTAAGGGGGCATCTTAAAAATCTCTCAGCTATATCCTTACCTTTAAAAAAAAAAAAAAATCCTCTGTCTCGATCAATTGATCAGCCCTTTGTCGTATTGGTTGGCCGTCACCTCGATTACTGTTGGTGTATTTTTAAAATGTGTATTGATAAATATGTAAAACAATGTTTGATATATGTATAAGATGTGTATGAGATAGTCCAGGTAAGTGTTTAAGTGTTTAAAACATATGAGGGGTGTGTGTCGACACATGGGCCATGTGTGTCGACACACAATCCAACAGTACCACTGGGGAATAGGTGTGTGTCGACACACATGGCCCGTGTGTCGACACACAGCCTTACAGAAGCGCACGGCAGAATGTTGTGTGTCAACACACAGGTCAAAATTTCTGACGATTTTGCACGGTTTTTCCCCTAATCAGTGTGGCTCTTTTTGTATATTTTGGAGGGACGTCACTGCTCTTTTAATGACATACACATTACCCAGATCCCATCTTGAAAAGAATTACAAAAAGAAGAACAACTACAAGTGTTCTTTAGTGAAATCCAAGTGTTTGATTGTTAAACTTAATCAATCTCTCTACATCTTTGTCAATCTCTCCCTTTACACTTCTTCACTCCATATTTGGTTGTTGTTGTATCTCCGAGGATATTTCGTACACCGAAATAAGCCTTAAGGAAAGTGATTACATAGCCTCAACACCTGAGATTTTCTGGTTACCCGTTTGCAAGGATTTTGCAAGTATTTGTGAGATTTACACTAATAATTACAATGTTTGATTGATCAGCCAAATACATAATTTAAAAGTCAAATTTTGACCTAATGGGTCCTTTTTCACACACGTGGTTGAATTTCTCAAAGTAGTCTTCTAGTTTATCAATTTTAGTTCGTTTTCCATCGCTATTCAAGTTGTTCTTGCTCCAACATGTATCAAACCTAAATATACAAAAGTTATGCCATAGCACATATAATAGCTGAAAATATTATAGGAATGTGATATAATGATATGAATATATGACACATCAACTCCTCATATTGAGATGTAGATGAATTTCGAAGCTCGATAGCTTATGTTAAGCTTGATTCAATCGGGTACAAGTCATGGCAAACTTGACTGAAAATAACTAAATTAAGATCACACATAGCAACCATTATGAAAAGGAAAAGAAAATAAACGCTTGTGTGCATAGAAAAAAAACTAAAAAGATTGTGGCATGGTTGTTGAACCTTCCACTAAGCGATCAATTCTCTTATTTATAAACTCAAAATTCTAACTATTGCTTCGAGATTCGAGCAAGCATATCATTGGTGTTGAGCTCCCTTTGATCTATTTGATGGTGATGTTGTTATGGCTGAGGAGATTGCAATGATGAACTGGAATTATAATTGACCTGATTTCCTGCCAACTTTATTCCTAGCTTTGGCGCATTGGTGTTACTCTTCTCTCCTGATCCTAGCACTTCTTGTTTCCTCTCCAGTGGTGGTATAGTCATCTGACGCTTGTTGGTTTCGTCTGTAATTTTTTGTAATCTCATTTTTCAAACCGGGATGTTATATTTTTGTTTCCTTGTGATCTCTATTTTTATACGGGTTGACTCAGATCTTATTTGTACTAGTTGTCCATATATTGTATTGCGACTTTGTCCCTAATCATAACATTCCTTGGGGGTCAATGTCCTTCTCCATGCTACGTAATTCTTCTTAACTATCCTTTAGGCTCATGTTTTTTTCAAAATCCCCGGTGACTACTAGAATTTGAGTGTCTACCTTATTTGTAGTGCCTTCGCTATTTGCCTTGAGTTCGAGTTAGCTATGTTCGAGTGTTTGTCCTCTAGAATATTTCCCTTCCAGTGCTTACTTTCCTCGAACTAGTTCGAATCACGCATTAGACACACGCCTCATTAATCATAACCGCGTGGTTTCCCAACTTGTCCTTCATTGGGTAACAATCAAAATAGTAATTTGTTGCATAGTTCTATATATTAATAATATATCCAAATTGAAATACAGGTATATAATATTTTTCATATTTTAAACTTATATAGACATTATATTTACTTTGTATATATTATATACGCATGTTTATTTCCATATTGTTTTCCGAAAAGAAATATCATTTTTCCAGACCTATGTATCATTTTTTGTAAATTTTTTATTATTTTTCCAAACTAAATAATTAAGGCTGCCTATGTAAAAATGTTATTATAATAATTTTGTTAAAATTTATGACTATTATTTAATTACAATTTATATCATCGATCCAATAACTAACATTTTTTACATTAAAATAACAATAATGTTGTAAATATTGGATATTTTTCGGGTATAATTTTAAAGTCGATTAAAAATTTATGACTATTATTTAATTACAATTTATATCATCGATCCGATAACTAACATTTTTTACATAAAAAAAACAATACTGTTGTAAATATTGAATATTTTTCTGGTATAATTTTAGAGTCGATTTTGGAAATTATTAAACATCATAAAAAATTAAAAATTATGTAAAATACCTATTTACGTATATATATATATATACATATATATAAATGAGTATTTATATATACTGTGACAAGTGTCACAACACGGGCCATCAAAAATGAGAAGGAGAAGGAAAAATTTGAATAAAATAATCTCGTTCTGATATAAAATACTTGTTATTTTTTGTTAATTATATTTGAGGTTTTTTAATTTTTATTCTCTTCCTATAGAGAATAATATCTCTATAATTTTATGACACGTTATCGACACGTGTCTCTAGTTAGCTGATGATTGTTCTATACTTGAGGTAAGTTTTCATACCCTAATTTTTGTGATTTATAATTTTACTAATCTTGAGTTTACTGGTATTGATATATCTGACAAAAATTATTTGCCCTAGACTCTTGTTGAGATTCACTTGGAGGTTATGAATCTCAGAGATTCAATTAAAAGGGAAAAATAGCGCATCCTTGCAGGATCGCGTTAAAGCAATGATATTTCTCAGGCATCATATCCCTGAAGGATTGAAAGCTGAGTATATTACTGTAAAGGACTTGTATGTCCTTTGGTTAAATTTAAAGGAGAGGTTTGATCATCGAATGTCTATGATCCCCTCTAAAGTTCGCTATGAATGGATTCACCTGCGGTTGCAGGATTTTAAAACTGTAAGCGAGTATAGCTCTGCAGTGTTTAATATTACCTCCCAATTGAAATTATGTAGAGAAAATATTATCGAGGAGCATATGTCAGAGAAAAGTTCTCTATTTTTCATGCCTCGAATATGCTATTGTAGTAGCAATATCGAGAATGAGGATTTAAAAATACTTAGAGTTAATATCATTTCTCCTCGTTGCTGAACAAAGCAATGAATTGTTGATGAAAAATCATCAGTCACGACCAACTGGATTCGAACCATTCCCTGAAATGAATGCTTCGACATACGACCATCAGAAACGTGGTCAAGGTCGTAAACGTGGACGTGGTCAGGGCTGTGGATGAGATTATAATCGCGGTCATAGTTACTACCACTATAGTACCCTGAATGGACCAAAATTTAAGAAGTCCACTAATGACGAGGAGAGATATAGAAAGAGAAAAACTTTAGTTTTTTGTATTTTTCTATTTTGCATATTCATGGCTGGTTGAACCGCCTACTTTTCATTACTTGTTTATTATTTATATGGTCGGCTATGTCGCCTACTTATTATCTATTATTTATATGGTCGGCTATGCCGCCTACTTATTATCTGTTATTTACATAGTTGGCTGTGCCGCCTACTTATTATTAGTTATTCATATGGCTATATTTCTCAACTAATTTATTTATACAGCACTCATTTAAAATAATAATGATATTCTTTTAGTATGTACTTTACGATATGTTTAGTTATATGTGTGAATTATAATTGATATGTCTTATTACTAAGGATTGACAAATTTAAACCATAATCTAATGTCTATAGTTATTTTATCTATTCAAACATTAATTTTGTGAAACTTGAATAATTTTTCCGAAATTTGGAGCATAGGTATAATGACTCTTCTTATATACGCAAAGTTAAAGTCTCAATTTGTGAAGATTATAAAACTCACCATCATAAAATGTTTATTTAAAGTATTTTGTGATATTAGGCTTATATTTTCATTAATACTTTTATATTTTGTGTTTGAATATGTATAATGAAAATTCATGTCTCGAAGATAATATAATAACAATGTGTGTTTGAAACTTAATTAAAGACTCTAGAAGAACACATAGTGTTTCCTGAAAAAATAATATTTAATTTCGAAATACCGGTTGGGATGATTAACCAGAAGTTAACATACCCAAAAGGCTTTTATTATATGACATGACTATTTGAGTCATTCGGGTATAAAGATGATTAAGAGAATCGTTGAAATTCTAGCACCAATGAAGACCAGAAGATTCTTATATCGGGTAAAACATCATGTGCTGCTTGTATTTAAGACAACGTGATTACTATGTCATACTCAATTAAAATTGAGTTTGAGTCCCATGTATTTAAGAAATACGGGATGGATGTGGGCTAATTATTTTATCATGTGGACTAATTCGGTATTTATAATATTAATAGAGGCCTCTACTCGTTGGTCCCATGAAACTACACTTATGATGTGGCATTTGTGGAACTCTTTGCATAAATGATCCGACTATGATCTCAAGTCGTGGATTGTATGATAATGTAAGAAAATTTACATCCCAATAATATAATAACTATTGCATGGGATGAATTGCCACATAGCTTACGTACAACACATATAATGGTCTTGCAGATTTTTTTGATTGAACGCCTGTAGCGAATGGCTAGACCATTATTATTGCCAACTTTTATATGGATACATGTCATGATACATGTTACAACACTAATTATGGATCTCCCCAATATAACTTGTCTCTGACAAGAACCAAATATATATCACATCTATGAATTTTGATTATATAACGTATGTCCCAATTACTCCATCTCAATACTGAAAGATGGGTCCAACATGGGGACTTGAAATTTATATCGGGATTGAATTTTCGTCAAGTATAAAATATCTAGAGGTATTTAACTGGAAACATTTTATAGCATAATTTGCTTATTGTAAATTTAATGAAACAAGATTTCCAAAATCGGGGGGAGATAAACGAAAGTTGGAAAATGAGAATGTATGTGGAATGCGTCATCGAGCCAGAAGTTCGAAGAATTGTTCACTTGTAAATTATTACAAGCCATTTCATAGATGTATGCACTAATGGAAAGAGGGTGGCCAAATAATATGTTCCCACTATAGATGCTCCTGCTCGAATCAATATCCCAATCGAGCGATATTATAATAGATTGAAAAATGCATCCATTGCACGCCAGAAGCATGGTAGATGTATCGGTTCCAAGATTTGAATATGAGAAAGAAAATGGAGCAATAGAAAAAATTGGTCCCTCTATTGTGAAACTCTTGAGGAGGAAAACTCTGCAGAGATGATAATATGAAATTTCTCAAGATTATCAGGTACCTGAGACTATTGAAATAGTCAAATTATTGAAATTATGATGATAAAGGGATCTCTATGAAATATAGGATATTATGGAACCGAAATTGATCAAATGTTTCTACATATAGTAGTTACTCCCTGATCAAAGAAATTAAAAATCTTGAACATGAGTTCGTTCAAGAATGCCAATAAAGAAACGATTGGCTAGAATAGAATGATGCAATTTAGGCTGAATTAGCCATGTGCAATTTTAGGACCTGAAATCCAAATGGATAAAGAATAAAACTTATATTCTACATGTGAATGTTGGTGCAAAAAATAATGAGATGGTAAAAAGTACAATTTGTAGCCTAAGGTTTATTATAGAGACCAAAAATAAATGAGACATACATATATAAAGAATGGATGCACTTAATCTGGTGGTCTCTGTATGCGTTTTATAGATGTGATAACAACTTATTTGTATATATTATTTAAGATGATATTTATATGAAAATCCCTGAAGGACCAAATATGCCAGAAGCATATAATTCAAAACTGCGGTACATATCTACTGAAAGAGAGATATGTTGATATCATCATGACTTCTTGAAGAATTCAAGAGAAGCTGTTATACACCTAAACTAAGAACTCGAGATTGAGGATCTTGGAAAAGATTAAGATTTGCCTCGACCTGTAGATCGAGCACTAATATGATAGAGTATTACTCTATTGGTCAACTCATACCAGTACGGTGCTTGAGTATTATATTATGTTATTTAGTGCCTCAATTTTGTTTAATTCCTTGATAAAGACCTTTTTCGGTCCTCAATGAGGTAACGAATAAATTCTGGACCTTACCATACCTTGGTTTAAGTGACGAATTGATACAGCTGTCACACAACTAGGCATCACCTCTTTGGTCGACTTGTCACTAGTATGTGATATGTGGTTAAATTTTTACCTTAATGGTCTTTGATGTAGGCCTTAGGCCTTGGCTTGGGGTATGCCCCTCGTGGACTTGTACGTATATTCTTTCATATATACGATATTCTCACACTGACTAATCAAAAAAAAAAAAAAAAAGTTTACCTTAATGGATCAACCAGTATACATTATAATGTCATGTTAAACTTGTAATTGATTTTGTATGCAAATACTAGTTATAGAGTTGAACCATATAAGGTAAGTGACAAGCATATGCTTTTTCTTTATATAACCATACTGCTATGTTTTGGCAATTTACTGTCGAGACACTTGCACTTTATGAGCAAGTAGAGAACGGGCAATGTCAAGGCCCTTGATCCAACGTATTTCGTAAAGCTTCCAACGACCAGGGGGAATCCAACAGTGCTATATAAAGATAAGTATGTATTGTTCAAGCTAAAGAGAGTTCATAAAATCAAGTGCACTTCAAAGAATTTTTTTTCACTCTCAAGCTTCCTGAAGAAAGATGAAGTACATGTTCGCTCAAGAACCTGGAATAGTTATTCAAGGAAGCATCTACTACAAACTTTCAAGAAATTGACACATGATTGGCATTCGCCAATTCCGAGACATCTTTTATTAATGTGCGCCCCTGAAGAAAAATGTTAATTACGCACTGTACTCTTTTTCTCTTTGTTATGGTTTTTCCCACTGGGTTTTTTCCTAGCAAAAGGTTTTTTTAACGAGGCTGTTCAAGAAGCGTATATAACTCGGATAATATACACTTTCAAGAGTGTTATATTTTAAGAAAGGAGACATAATTAAACATGTCTCACCAAAGTTTTTCTTTACACACGAGCTCCTGGAGATGGGTGAAATAGATGTTCAACAAGTTCGCTCAAGTGAGAACTTAGCAGATTTATTCACGTAAGCATTGCCAACATCAACTTTTGAAAAGTTAGTTCATAAGATTGGTATACGTCGACTCAGAAACGCCCCTTACTAATATGTTCAAATGAGGGGGAGTTAAATATGAGCTGTACTCTTTTCTCCTTCGCCATAGTTTTTCCCACTAGGTTTTCCTGGCAAGATTTTTAACGAAGCAGGCGTATTTAGCTTGGACACTATGTCCCGTTATAACGGAAAATTTCCAAGGGGGAGTGTTGTAAATATTGGATATTTTTCGGATATAATTTTAGAGTCGATTTTGGATATTATTAAATATTATAGAAAATTAAAAATTATATAAAATACCTATTTACTTATATATACATATACATATATATAAATGGATATTTATATATATTATGACAAGTGTCACAACATGGACCATCAAAAGATGACTCATCCTCCCCCTTTTTGTATATATATATATTATATGCATACACACCTAGCAGCAACAACACACAATAGTGTCGCAAAAAAAATAGAAGACACACACACAAAAGGAAAAAAGGGAAAAAGAAAAAGAGAAGAAAAGGAAGAAAAGAAAAATAAGAAGGTTAACGAAAAATTTGAATAAAATAATCTCGTTTTGATATAAAATATTTCTTATTTTTTGTTAATTATATTTGAGTTTGTTTTTTTTTCTTCCTATACAATATAATATCTCTATAATTTTATGACAAATACCCATAATTGATTTATTATTTTGATTAATTTATTGTTTGGTTTTTTGGGGTTGCCTCATCTTAATTTTTGCATGCAACATTTATTTTGTCCATATTTAAGCCTTGTTTGGTCGCCATAAGAATTAAATTTTTATGAAAAATTATATTTTCTAGTAATTCAATTCTTATGTTAACTTTTTAGAAAGTAGGTAAAAGATATTTGATTGTAAAGATGAGAAATAGAATTTCATTGGAGAAGATAATTAAAAACGAATGAATTACAACTTATCTAGAGGACTAGGTCACTTCTCGCATTTTGAATGAGCAATTTCTATTTCTCGCATTTTACCAACTTCCTGCCTACCAAACAAGAGCCTAAAATCTGTACTTTTTATAAAATTTTACTTTCTGTGTTTACTTCCTATATACTAAATGAGGCCTTAATTTGTCATTTTATGACATTGTTCTTAAATTGATACTCTATAATTACACATCAGTTTTGCATTTATTATAATTAATTGGCAGTAGATGTCAGAAAGGCCCCTTTGTTCTTGTTGTTTTAGTAACGCCTTAAATATTCAAAAACTATAGGTTCAGTTATATATTAAATAAATTTATAAAAGGTGCCAGCTCAGTTAGGAAAGTCTACGGGTAGCATATGAGATCTAGGTTTAAGTATCGAGTCCCACCTTGGAAAAATAGACTAAAGATTAATCAAAATTCATACTTAAAATAGTGAGAGGGAATTCAAGAATTCAAAAAAATATCTGGATCTCAAACAATTGCAATCTCAAACTACGTTAAACTCGTAGTATCAAGCTTGAGAAGATGCAATATCAATCTTTAGTGGACCACTAAAACACTGACAGGGTCAAGCTTAAATTCTCAACGACTAATGTAAACAAAGGTATACCAAAAACTAAATAGAGAGTAAGGACTAAACTGAAGAGTTGCTTTGTTGTGTAATTTACCACTGTCCGAAATTGTTTATCACCTTGCACTGGTATAGTGCTACCAACTGACTCCAACTTCCAAGATTACCATGATGCCTACCTCTACAATGTACTCTAAAGAGATAGACTAGCGTATACTCTAACTTGCTCAATACTCGAAAAGGAGAAATAACCTCGAGAGACATATATAGTATGACAGAAGATACAGGGATGACTTTCTATGTTTTTGTGTATATAGCAATGCTCTAAGGCAACCTAATTATAGGTCAATGATTCACTCGTTCAGATATTTTATAGGAATATGAATATATTGTAGTGGGTATCTAATTGTAATGGGTATCTAGAGTGACTTGCTGAAGACGGTCCACCTCCAATATAATTCATGTTATACTTAAGATATGTTTGGTTGAATTTTGTCCATCTTACATTTCTTTTAGCTTATTTGTTTGAGTAAAATTCATATGTTTAAGATCTATAGTTTTTGTAGCTAAGTTTTTGATTATATAATGTAAAATTTTTTTTATAGAATAAAGTATTTGAACACGTATTTAAAAGAGAACTTATTTATTATAAAGATAATAAATGGATTAATAATAAAAATCAACTGATAATAGTATAGTGGTCGGCTATGATGTTAGGGTGGATCATGGGGTACCGAGCAATGCTGATGGATAATAATAAGCCCTAGTAGTGGATAGAAATCGTGGACAAGTTATGTTTATGAAAAGCGGGGTGGCTTTGTTGGTAAAGGTGGGACTATAGGGTGCCATTGTCAGCAAGCCATGATGGTTGGCATTGGAGGTGGACCATTATGTTGAGCTGCAATTATAGGGATGGTAAGCCATGGTTTTGCGATGCTAAGCCATAATGGTGGATAGTGGGAATGCACCATTGTCATGGATGGTGATAGATACAACAATGGCCATGAGTCGGTGGTGATAAGTATGGTGGTTAATAGTGAATAAAAATAGTGATGATAGTGGAGGCTGGTGGTTAGACCCGACCCAGTTTGACCTGTAAAATGTGCCTTCGCATTATGACCCTCATTGAGTCGTTATTATTTGCCTAATTTAGAAACATTAAAATAGGTCGATCCGTTACGACCTGCCCAATGCGAGTTTGACCTAGTTCGTTTCAACCTATTCTTAGGCTATGTTGCCAACTAAACTAGATTTGGGATTGGTGCTCAAAAAAAAAAAAAAAAAAAAAACCCTAGATTTGGGATTTCCTCCCTTATCTAACTCGTTCTGACCATTGTACGAACGAGTCTAGTGCTGCAAATAAATCGAGTCGAGCCAAATTATCGCGGCTTGGCTTGGCTTGGCTTGCTAACTTCATGAGATCGGCATAGCTCAGCATCATTTATGAAATCGAGCCGCATATTCGTGCTCGGCTCAGCTCGGCTCGAGAAGCAAGTTGAGCAGGTATGGTATTGATATCATTTAGGCTCAATTATTTGGCGAGCTGACTTGTTGAGCTTTTTGGGCTCATTTACGTGTGGACTTGAGCTCATTTACCAGGATTGTTTAAGATCAATCTTTGCTTGGACAACTAGAAATGGTAAAGAAATAAATCATGAATGAAAGTTAAAATTTTAAAAATATACTTGTATTTTAATAAAAGGCCAATACCTTAGGGACATTTAAATACCTAAATAGCAATGAATGAAAAAATTGCGATAAATATCTAAACACAACAATCAAATAGATGAGACTAAAAGCAAGAACATAAATCTTTACAATACCGAGATATTGCGCAATGGCAAATGCCATTGTCCTAAAAGACAATTTTGCCGCTGCTTCGGTGCACACAGTACGATCGGCAGCAGTCCTCTAGGATTAACGTGGTGCAAATTTTAACGTGCACTCATTAATTGCCAAGCAGGAGATCCTAATAACTTTGCCCAGTGAAAGAGAAGGAGGAAAATGGAGAAAGAGAGAGAGAGAGAGAGGATTGATATGTTGTTGTTGATGTCCATAAACTGTTATGTGCAAGGCATTTTATAGCAGTAAAAAGCCCCCTAGCAGCCATAAACAACTGTAGTAATGAGAACCCCAATAGCCATATTTCAACAACCATAAACGGTTGTAGTAAAGAGGACCCCAACAGCTATAAACGGTTAGTAATAAGGATTATATAATGGCAAAGGTGCAGTAAATAGGTGCGATAAATTACGATACGAATTTTGAAAAATTATTTTCTGTAAAATAAATATCCCCGTTAAGAAAAAGATCGTCCACACCTCGCCCGAGCACGGCACAACGGGTGAGTGGCCCACGCTTGCGCTTGTGGTCCCCACCATTCTCTCACCCCTAACTTAATTCAAGAAGTTAAATGGCATATCTATATTTAGACTAGGCCATCCTTCACTATTTTTTCAATGTGGGATAGACTTTTTCCATAAGACTCAAGATACATTAGCTTGTATCATTTTTTTCGACAATGCCCCACAAAGGATACAAGCGGAAGAGAACAAAGAAGGATAGATTGGGCAAAGCGAGTTCAATTTTTCAGTGTCGAAGTCTTGTAACTTGAATTGTCACCTAGTGTAACCCAAGTTTAGGTCCAACAGCTTGCAAGGTGACTTTTGTCTTGAATCTCACAAAGGGTTGCATAGTCTACCACTCGGACACATACCAAACTCCAGATCTCTCAACTCCTACTGTTTGGCGTGTTTTATAGGCCATGTGCCCCTCTTGGATATTCATAGATGCTCTAGAAGGCAGGTCTTGAACCTTCATAAGGAGCAGCCATACTCCCACACCTACATAGGTGGATCCTATCAAGTGTGTGTTACTGCACACCACAAAATATATGACTATGGGTCCATTAAGAGCTAAAGCTCAACCTCATCCCTTGGTAAAATATCGACAGTGTCCATAAAGTGCAAGCTTTACTTACACCACCAAACATATGGCTATGAACTAGTGTTAGCATTGTCAACATCATAGGAAGGGAGAATAGTAAAATATAGTGCATTCCTTGAATTAAACTATAATTTTTCACATTGAACTTATTAAGACCAGGTTGGATACATCACAGTTTATTTATAGATAGACTTTAGTCCCATCCCCCTTGATGTTTCTACAATCATTTTATGACAAAAGCCTTTTGTCAACGGATTTGCAAGATTCTTTTCACACTTTACATAATCTAGTGATATCACTCTACTTTCTAGAAGATCCTTCACGATCTTATGTTTGAGACGATTGTGTCTTCTTTTGCCATTGTACACTTTGTTCTTTGCTATAGCGATTGTTGCTTAACCATCAGAATGCAGTGATACTGACGGAGCTGGTAGCCCCCATAATGGCACGTCTCCGAGTAAGCTTCTCAGCCATTCGGCTTCATGACTTGCCAACTCAAGAGCAATAAACTCAGATTCCATATTAAACGTGGCAATACAAGATTGCTTATAGGACTTCCAAGATATAGCACCTCCAACTAGCGTGAACACATGTCCACTAGTGGAAGTAATTTCATCATTATCAGACACCCAATTGGAGTCACAATATCTCTCTAATACAGCGGGACACTTTCCAAAGTGAAGTCCCTAGTCCATTGTTCCTTTCAAATATTTAAGCAATCTTTTTAATGCATTTCAATGCTCTTGATTAGGATTATGAGTGTATCTACCGAGTCTACTTATAACATATGCAATGTCATGTCTAGTGTAGTTCATCAAAAACATAATATTACCTATTATTTTAGCATACTCAGATTGGCACATAGCAACACCTTTATGTTTGGTTAAATATATATTGGGATCATAAGGTGTTCTTACAGGATCAACATTATATATGTCAAACTTTCTAAGTATCTTATTAACATAGTGAAACTGGTTCAGTATGCCTTTGAGAGTTTTCACAATCTTAACTCCTAAAATAATGTTTACTTCACCTAGATCTTTCATATCAAATTTAGAGCTTAGAAGGCTTTAGTTTCATTGACCACATTCAAGTTTGTGCCAAATATCAGCATATCATCAACATATAGAAAAATTATTACGCATCCATTTGAATCAGATTTAAAATACACATAAGAGTCACCATTATTTGCATGAAATTTATTACCGATTAGCGTGCTATTGAATTTCTCATGCCACTATTTTGGTTCCTGTTTAAGACCGTATAGAGATTTTATAAGTTTATAAACCTTCTTTTCATTACCAGGGAAAACAAAACTCTCAGGTTGTTCTATGTAAATCTCTTCGTTTAGGTCACCATTAAGAAATGTTGTTTTAACATCCATTTGATGCACTACTAAATCATGAATAGACGCAAGGGAAAACAAAGTTCTAATCGTGGCTATTTTAGTGACAGGTGAATAAGTGTCAAAATAGTCGGCCCCCTTTTTCTGGGTGTAATCCTTAGCCAATAATCTTGCCTTGAACTTATCTATTGTCCCATCAGCCTTTATTTTTCTTCTAAAGACTCACTTATAACCTGTTGGTTTGCATCCTCTAGGAAGGTCTACCAATTCCTATGTGTAAATGTTTAGGATTGATTCTAGTTTGCCATTAATAACCTCTTTCTAAATGGCCGAATCTCCCAATCTTACAGCTTCTTCATAGGTTTTGGGGCCTTCCTTTAACATATAGACACTTGCAGTTTCTTCTTTATGGAGTTATCTTATGTTAGGAAAGTAGTAACAAAATCAGGTCAAAAGTTGGTTTCTTTCCTAGCTCTTACTTCTTCGAATTTCAGGAGTGTGTACATTGTTAGTGTAATCATGGTTATCAGTCACTGTGTGAGAAGGCAAATTAATAGGTTATGCATCATTAGGTTTTAAGAAAATATGTGTTCCAAGAATTCAGCATCTCTAGATTCAACAATACTATCGCATGTATATGAATTATTAGATTCCTTGATTAGAAAATGATAAGCAGCACTATGATAAGCATATCCGATAAAAATAGAATCAGTAGTCTTAGGTCCAATTTTACTTTGTTTAAAGTCTGATAATCCAACCTTGGCTAGACACCCCCGCACTTTCAAGTATTTTAGATTAGGCACATGACTTTTCCACATTTCGTATCTATTTAGCACATGACAAGCTGATAGTATCGCCTGCCCCCAATGTTATCAGATAGTCTAGAACTGATAAGCATAGCATTCATCATACTCTTTAAAGTTCTATTTTTTCTTTCTGCGATACCGTTAGATTGTGGATAGTAAGGAGGGCTTCGTTCATGTATTATCCCATTTTTCTTGCTAAATGTTTCTAGTGAAGTTGGGTCATGTTCTTCCCCTCTATTGGACCTAACCCTTTTTATTTTTCTTTCTAGTTGATCTTCAAATTTAGCTTTGTATTTTAAAAACATTTCTTCTACTTCATCTTTAGTACTTAGGAGGTATACCATCGAGTATCTAGAGTAATCATCTACAAAAGTCATGTAGTATCTTTTTCCACCTCTACTCATTTGACTTTTAAAGTCTTCTAAGTTACTGTGAACTAACTCAAGGAGTTCATATTGTCTCTCGACTGATTTAAAGGGGTTTTTTTAGAATGTTTAGCTTCTATATACACTTCACATTTACTAAAGTTGGTATTACTGAAGTTGGGAATCATGTTCATATTTTTAAGTCATTCAATTGATTCAATATTTATGTTTCCTAAGCGAGCATGCCATAATTCAAGAGATTCAATGAGATAAGCAGAAGAGGCATCAGCACTCTAATTCATGCAAACAACCTCAAGGATAAACATACCCTCATTACAAAATCCCTTACTCACATGTCTAGTTAGGACAAGTCTATCTGAGTCAAAAGATAACTTTAAACCAACTTTAATTAAAAGACTACCCAATATAAGATTCGTATGCATTTTAGACACATGCAGCATATTTGTTAAAGTAAGAAAATTTTTAGAAGTGAGTTTTAAAAAAGACTACCCGATATAAGATTCCTATGCATTTTAGACACATGAAGCACATTTGTTAAAGTAAGAAGATTTTTAGAAGTGAGTTTTAAACAAATCTTTCATTTTCCGAGCACAGGTGCTGCTGCAGAATTGCCCATATAGACAACCTCCCCATTGGTCACTTTCTGGTATTTTTGGAACATGCTTCACTTTGTGCAGATGTGCCTGGTAGCCCTCGTGTCCACTATCCATTCAGTCATATTGTTAACCAGGTTCATATCTGAAACAACGACTACACTATTTTCTGTCTCTATAAGGTGGGCTTTGTGCTTTGGGTCATTAGGCTTGTTCTTTCTGCTCCTGCAATCTTTTGCCATATGTCCATGTTTTTTTTTGTAATGGTAGCATTCTCTTTGAAATTTGCTGTTTAGCTTTTGTATCTTTCCACCAGGTTTCAAATTAGAATGTTGCCTTTTCCCTTTATTTTTAAACCTATCAGGTGCATTAGGCCTAACTTCAACAATATTAGCATTTTAGAGGCCGAAGTAGAAGTGCCCCCTATCCTTGAATCCACCTCCCCCCCCCCCCCCCCCCCCCCCCCCCCCAAAACAGCCATAAACGGCTGTAGTAATGAGGACCACAACAGCTATATTTTAACAACCATAAACGGCTGTAGTAGTGAGGACCCCAACAACCATAAACGGCTAGTAATGGAGATTATGTAATAGCAAAGGTGCAGTAAATAGGAGCGGTAAATTATGAGACGGGTTTTGAAAAAATATTTTCCAAAAAATAAATATAACCGTTAAGAAAAAGATCGCCCACACCCTCGCCCGAGCACGTCACGGAGCGGTGATCGGCCAGCCCCAGCTCGCGTGTGGTTCCCACCATTCTCTCACCCCTAACTTAATTCAAGAAGTTAAGTGGCGTATCTATATTTAGACTAGGCCGTCCTTCACTATTTTTTTAATATGTGATAGACTTTTTCTATAAGGCTGAAGATACATTAGCTTGTATCATTTTTTTCCAACAAGCACACCCCTCGAACAGTGGAGACAAGGCCACATGGCACAATCTGGACATGCGAATATGCTCACGAGTAGATAAACGAGCCTGCTTGTGAACCTTGTTTATGTAATCGAGTCGCCCTTAAATGAGTAAGCCAGCTCTGGAACTGACTTAGACGAACCCGAGCAGAGCCCTTAGCAAGTCGAGTCGAATCCAATATCCCGTGCTTTCCACTATGGCACGCGATATTCTAACATGTCCAGTGTCTACAATAGCATTGGAGTCTATCTTACTGCAAGTGACAGATTGTTAGGAACAAAGAGAGTGAAGCTAACACTGGACACCTTAGAGATGTCGGTGTGCTTGAAAGACTGGATGGCAGGAGTGAAGCTAACACTGGACACCTTAGAGATGTCGGTGTGCTTGAAAGACTGGATGGCAGGAGTGGATAGAGACCAGAACCGTCTAAACCTGGAATCATCAAGCGATTAAGACATGACACTAACTTCTCTACAAGTATCGCACCAACCGTAGCAAGTTTGGATTGATTTATTTACATTGTTATAGTTGTATTTTTTTTAACAAGTTATAATACATTTTAGGGTTATTTATGACAAGTGTCCATGTATCTTGTACATTATATCAATTTTGTCCATTATACTTTTTAATTGTGTTAATTTAGTCTATATATAATTCAAAATGTGTCAATTTAGTCCTCTGGTTAAATTTAAGTTAAGTTAAAAACGTAATTTTTAATGGCAAAAATATGTTAGATGCAAATAACTTATTATAAATTCACCTGGTTACTCAATTTAACTCAACTTACGGCCGAATCATTAAAAACCTAATATAAATTTTCTTCTAAGGACCAAATTGGCACATTTTGATTTGTATAAAGACTAAATTGACACAATTAAAAGTATAAGAATTGAATTGACACAATGGACAAAGTACATGAACCTTTGACATAAATTACCCTACATTTTATTTTATAAAATATATTATAGAATACTATTATAATTGTATGTTATATTATTTATTAATAAATTATAATTATTTTTTAATCAAAATAATTATTTTTATTTATAGGAAAATAATTATACTATTATTTTTATTTAATCAAAATAATTATTTTTATTTATATTGTAGATTATATATTATTTATATTTTTATAATACGGACCCCTAGGGCTGAACGGGCCCCAGCTCGACCCCTAGTCTGGCCCTACAGGCTGGCCCAAAAACGACCCATGGCCACCTCTACCCATAAGTAATACTGCTATTTGCACTCTTCATGTGAGACAAGTAGCCATCACATCAATAATATGTTCTATCATCCCTATTCGAAATAATTAATTTTAAGGAGAAAAATAAAACAAATAAATGATTTTTAGAGAAATTTTAGGATGAAAAAGAAAACATTTATAATTAAAAATATATACCACTAATCACTAATAATATACTCAAAATCACTAAGCATATACTCAATTGATACACGTATAAAAATTCTGTACATTGATTTTCATGCTTCATCCACGTGTAAGCAATAAATGGATCCATCGCTGTGCCATGCCTTCGTGTGTCCCCAAGGCCACACCACCAGTTCATAAAATTATTCACAACTGCTTTTCTGCCTCCACACACCATATACTTGTCACACCATAATGTATTTTTCTTTGAGTTCTTAAAAATTCTGCACAAGAGGAAATATTAAAATATAAATTTATTTATGTGATTTAGTTCATTAACTTAATTTTTAAAAGTAATTAGTTGTATAATATAGTATAAAGTGAGACTCGACTTTAAGCCCCATGGATATTTATGTGGGAGGATATATGTTCTTACAATAAACAACTACTAATCTTAAATATCAAACTCAATAACTCGAGCAATCAATCAACTAAGTCAGATATACGTATATTGTATATGCGTCATTGTAAGTGTGAGACATTTACAAGTATAAGTAGTCTAAGAGAAGGGGGGGAGGAAGAAGAAGACTAGAAAAAAGGGGGGAGATAAGCGAGAATTAAGAGGGAGGAAGAAGAGCTTACATCAATAATTATCATACTTCTCTTTCTATCCTACCCATTATGTATACTATGGATTAGTTGTCCCTAATTACAATAAGACACTCCTATTGTTCAATTAAGTGAAACTAGCTGATGACGTGTTCTAAGTTGCTAATATGTCGCGTGGTGACATGGCGGTAAGTGATGTCTTGATGGCGATATTCGTATCATATGTTTGAGCATAAAATTGTTTATTGGCTTTTACCGATTAACTTAAATTTTTGGGACAATTGACTCTTTCGGAGATAATGAGGTGGAAGATCTTAAAGGGAAACTTTAATACCCCATGATAAATCCATAAAATGATACAAAATATAAATTCTTGAAACTTTTTTTGAAGACACCAGCATTTAATTTGTCATGTCTATATATTGGAACATAGTTAATAAAGTAAGATACGAGAATTAAATGGAGTTTAATTTATCTCTGTCTTTGTGTGTGTGTTATTTGGTTTTATATATAAAAATTTTGTTAAATTTTGTTGACTAATAAAAAAGGATGTGGATACATTTATGTCTAAAAGAAATCATTCCTTTAAAATACAAATGAAATGAATTTAATTCTATCAATTTAATTTTTATTGGATATAATAAATAATAAGGTATATGGATTAGGGGTTGAAGTTATTATTAATATTAATATTATATGATTCATTGAATAGCGAAGTTAGGCATCTATATTTGATGACACGAAAGGGACAACTACTACTACCTTCACGGGCACTCTGCACCTCCTACATCTTCTTTATTTAAATGATTTTTTTATGTATATACAATTATATAATATAACCGTAATAAATTAATACTCGATAAATTAAAAATTTTGATTAAATAATATTTTGGGTCGGTTTCTACTTGGGACCAATGTGGTAAATAATATCTCAATTAATTAATAATCTTTTATGGTCCTATGGATATTAATTTATCGCGATTATACTATATATATAGTATTAGAAAAATGACCAACCAATGCAAATGGAACCGTAAAACTAACTAACAACACGAATTTTTTAAGTGGAAAAATTTCACTCTACTACGAGAAAAAACCATAAGCCAATTAGGTGTCAAACTTTCACTATAAAATTTTAGATTACAATTTCTATTTGATCTAAAAATCACACTCAAATTGTTTGTTTTTTCTCTCCTCTCTTTTTCTTTCCTTCTTCCTTTTTTTCTTTCTACTCTTCAAACACTTATTCTGCCCAGCATATCCCATTACCTAACCCCTAGAACAAGTAAAATGAGATATTACCACATACCATCAACCTCTAAAGTCAACACCGATGCCCATGCCCCTGCTTCATAACTTGTGGAAGTAAACTTTTCAACTTTTACAAGCCTATGCATATCCCTACAAGACTTGTGGAAATGGACTTTCCATATTTTCATTTTTCTCTCATTTCTTTCTTTAACGTTTCACCTTTTTTTTTTCTTTTCATATTTTGGACATAACAATAAAAATATAAAGACAAACAATATTTTTGTACTTTTTTCTTTCTAACATGCCAAAATAAATTCTAATATTTTTTAATTGCGTTAATATTTTGGAACTTTTTCAAGCACTATAATATCATTTGTAAAAACTATAATGTAACACATACATGTATAAAAATTAATGGTTAAGATCATTTTTTGAACAATTTCTTCTTCTTCTTCTTATTAATATTGTTGTTTTTGTTGTTGTTGTTATTATTATTAACAATAGCGATTTGTAAGAATATTGGCTTTCAAGGCACTCTTATTGTCTTGGAATTGTTATATTATATTTTGTTACAGGACTTAAATGGGCCATGGATCTGGGTCGGATATTTGCTCCATCCAATGAATTTGGATTTGGGTTAAAATTTTATGAAATAAATGGGGTTTTTGGGGATTTAAATTGGGTCAGGTTTTTTCAAGGTTGGATCTAGATGAAGGAAAACCTGACCCCATTTTCATCCCTAGTCCAAAGGCTCCATGAGATCCTACAAGTAAGAAATAGATGCCTGCAAAATTTGTTGCTAGGAAGAAAAAGAAGCAAAAAGCTGGTTAGTGTCAAGTACTTGAATTCTCATTAACCTCTCCAATTGTGTTTGGTCTCTCAAAAAGAGGCAACCAAGCCAGTAACTCATTTCTAGAAAGAACAAGGCCACACTAGAAACCTTTTTCTTCATCTGTGGTTAGACTACCATGGGCCAAAATTACAATACAGTAAAGGGAGTTGGCCAAGAAAGCACCCTTTAGATCATATTGCCATATCAAGACATCATCAACAATTAGACAGAGAGAAGCCTCTTGCAAGTCATGTGGGAGTATTATTCGGTGTTCTGCTTCCTCGAAAAATAAATCACAATACCATCTTGGGCTTCAATGCTATGTAATACCTTCCAGAAAAACGCATGTGCTCTATGATAGAGTTCTGTTGTGTGAAAGTGGAGTAGAATCTTAGGTAGTTGTCCTTGCACTGACAATCACCAAGCCACTTATGTAAACAAAAAAGAGTTTTGTCAACGTGGACATGTATTGCGAGGGATTTTGAATGGAGCAAATATCTTTCCATAAGCCATTATATGTCACAGAGGATGGTAAGAGGGAGGGTTCCCATTTAGGGTTTGAATTATTCTTTTCTAAATCGAGGGGAATCCTCCACATCAAAACACTACCACCATTTGAAATGAAGTGCATAGTTTCTAACGAAAAGGCTTGGGATGACCAACCTTCCCAAGTTTTTGAGTAATTCAAGAGTGCTCCACTCAAACATTGCATTTTTCCTATACTTCAATCCCAAAAAGATCTTACTCAAGTAGAACAACTTTCCTGGTAACTTAGGACGTCATTTTAAAGATTGAAAGGTAATAAAAAGGGATATTGGTGAGGATAGACTTGATGACGGTGAGATGGTCGCCACGTGATAAAAGATTGAAATTTCAAGAGGCTAGGCTACAATGAATATTTCTGTGGTAGATTTTCAAAATGTTGAATTATTGGTCCCTATATGACTTAACTATGACAAATATTATCTTAGTCAAGTATTGTTCAAGTATTATAGATTAAGTAGACTTTGGAATATATGTTGTATTTGGTATATGTAATATTGAGTGGCATATGATGTAACTATTAATATGTACAAGGGTAGATATAAACTAGTTTAAATTTGGTCATTGAGAAGATTGACCATAATGCCCCTGCCCATATGCTATATTTACTTACCCCATCAGCCTGCCCGTGTTATAATCATTGCTGCCTAAAGCTTGGGCTAGAAGCTTCCTTAACTGGTTTTAAATGATGGGGACACGCGTCACCCATATGTTGCCTTTGATTGTGTTTGTTTGGGATGATCACCATCGTTGATTGCTTTGAGATGAATGGCTGAGATTTGTTCTCCAGCGTTGCCACGGATTGCTTTGCCCCATGTGTATATAAAAGACCTTTTCTTTAGGGTTTCCTCACGGTGTGTCTTTTTCCTTGAGTTTTCTTCTCTCTCTTCAACAACGCTCTCTCTCTCTCTTCTTCCTGAGGTGATTTGGAAGCGATCTTGTAGATCCGTGGGAGTTAAGACTTGCATGTTTAGATCTTGTCATCTTGGAGCTTTGAGAAGCCATTAATGGCTTCTTTGTGAGTATCTCTTCTCCTTTCTGGTTTGTGTTTGTACGGTAAAGATTTCTAACTTAGGAACTTTGAGATCTGGTTGTATTTCGTTGTTGTCTTGGTGATTTGGTCTGTAATAACTTGAAACCAGACTATAGTGGAGAGAATTCCCTAGAAATAGGGAGTCGTAGAGTAGGTTCTTATTTAAAGGCTGAACAACGTAAATCTTTGTGTTCTTTGTCATGTGTGTGTTGCTCTTTCATTTGATACTTATTTTACTGCAGTTACACGTTTAATCTTAAATTTAAAAGTCTATAATAATATTCACTAAAGTTTCTTTAAGATCTAAAGTTTTTGTTTAAGATCTGAAGCTTTTGCGACTAAAACTTAACAAGTGGTATTACAGCTTTAGGTTCTTTGTCTTAAAGAAACAATATGGCTTCTGCTAGGGTTGAGATCGAAAGATTTGATGGTGGAAATGATTTTAATCTCTGAAAACTTAAAATGAAAGCCATCCTTATAGCTCAAGGTGCTGGTACTGCGCTTTTACCAGAAAATGAACAACCTGATTATCTAACTGAGAAAGATAAACTAGAGATTAAACATAAAGCCTACGCTTCTTTACTACTTAGTCTAGATAATTCAGTTTTTAACTAGATCCGTTTTGAAAAGACTGTGGCTGACGTCTGAGCTAATTTAGAGGAGGTTTATAAGTCCGAGTCTTTGTCTAATAGGATATTATTTATGGAAGCATTCTTCACTTTTAAAATGAGCGAGTCTAGACCCTTAGAAGATTCTATAGATGAATTTAATAAAATATATCTAGATTTGGATAATGTTAAGGTAACTGTTGCTGATGAACTTAAGGCTGTAGTAATGTTGTATGCTTTACCTAAAGGACTTTCAAAGACACACTAAGATATGGACGAGACACTATAGCACTTAAGGATGTTACCAAGGCCCTTAGGTCCAAGATTCTTGAACTTAGGAAGCAAGGGAAGTATCCACCTAACAGTAATAGCGGGGAAGGGTTGTCTGTTAGGGATAGGACAAAGACTCGAGACAACAACAATAACCATAATAAAGAGAATAAAGAAAGAAAAAGAAGCAAGAGTAGGAACAGATCCAACTCTAGACCAAGAAGGGACTGTTGTAAAGTAAAGTATTATGAATGTGGTACGTTAGGACATATTAAGAGATATTGTCCTGATTATCAAAGAAAATTCAATGGCATAGCAGATAACACTGAGTACACTGATGGTTATGAGTCTGCTGAAGTCTTAGTGGCTTCTATAGACCTAACTACACATAAGTGGGTACTTGACTCAGGGTGTAGTTTCCATATGACATTTGATAGATCTTTCTTTACTGAGTACAAAACTGTGACTGGGGGGAAAGGTGTTACTAGGAATAATCATGGGTGCAAGGTAGTTGGAATAGGGTCAGTTAGGGTTAGAAGGTCAAATGGTGTTGACTTCACCCTAGAAGAAGTTAGGTATGTGCCTGAACTTAAAAGGAACCTGATTTCTCTTGGACAATTAGACTTGGCTGGAATGACCTTAAAGGCTAAGCAAGGGGTAATAAAGGTCCTTAAGGGTTCCCTTGTAGTGCTTAGAAGGGAGGTCAAGGGTGGTCTATATGTGCTTAGAGATGATATAGTTCCTGCTTGTTGCTCTATTGCAAAAAAGCTGACCTAACTAACCTTTGACACAAAAGATTAGGATATATATATATATATCTGAAAGAGGACTGAATGAATTAAATAAGAAGGGACTGCTGGGGGTGGTTATGTGTCTGAGCCTAATTTCTGTGAGTCATGCATCGTTGGCAAACATCATAAATTATCATTTAAGTCTGGTGTCCATATACCTAAGTCACCTGTATATCCACTCTGATTTGTGGAGGCCTGCTAGAGTACCTACTTTAGGTGGAGCTTATTACTTTCTATCCATAGTAGGTGATTATTTTAGGAAGGTTTGGGTCAATTTGCTCAAAACAAAAGATGAATGTTTCAATGCTTTTGTTAGATGGAAGAACTTTATAAAAAATCAAACTGGTAGAAAGATTAAGGTATTTAGGACTGATAATGGACTTGAGTATATTAACTAAGAATTTGATAGTTTATGTGCACAAAATGGAATCAAAAGACATAGTACTGTTAGAAAAACACCCCAACAAAATGGACTGGCTGAGAGAATGAACCGTACACTTTTAGATAGAGTTAAATGCATGCTATTTGCATCTGGACTGGGAAAGAATTTTGGGGGGAGGCTGTGGTTACTACATATTATCTCATAAATAGAACCCCATCCTCTACAATTGATTTTAAAACCCTGAAGAAAAATGGACTGAAAAAACAAGTGACTATTCGGTTTTAAAAATTTTTGGATGTGCTACATATGCACATCAATCAGAAGGAAAAATTGAACCTAGAGCTGTAAAATGTGTTTTCTTAGGCTATCATGATGGTGTAAAGGGTTATAGAGTGGGTGTAAGGGATGGTAATAGAACCAAAATAATAATTAGTAGGAATGTGACCTTTACTGAGGAAGAAATGCCCTATTTGGAGAAACTAGTAGTGTCTGGTACTGTAGTTACTTCTACCAGCCCTAGGAGGTTTGACCCTGAACTCCATGAGTTCGAAATCAGCCCACCTTAACCTGCATATCAAGAAAACCAGACCTTAGATCTTGAAGAAGGGGTGACTGTTAGTGTTGAGAGGAGCCTTGAACCTCAAGAAACTATTGAACATATGGACCTATCTAACTACCAACTAGCTAGGGATAGGGAGAGGAGAGAAACTAGGGCACCTGTTAGGCTGGGCTATGCTGATTGCATAGCCTATGCCCTAAACACTGCTTTAGAATATGTTGAGTCTGAACCTCTCACTTATTCTCAAGCTATCAAGGAGGCAACCTCTAAACAGTGGCTTAAGGCCATAACAGAGGAAATGGAAAACCTCAAAAGGGACAAAACCTAGGTTTTGGTTCCTAGACCTATGGGTAGGAAGTTGGTAGGTTCTAAATGGATCTATAAGATAAAGGAACCCAATACATCATCTGGATAGCCAAGGTTCAAGGTCAAATTAGTTGCAAAAGATTTTTCACAAAAAGAAGGAGTAGATTACAATGAGATATTCTCTCCTGTGTTAAACACACCACCATAAGAATCCTTATGGCACTGACTGCTAAGCTCAATATGTTTTTAGAACAAATGGATGTTAGTACATCTTTCCTTCATAGTGAGTTGGAAGAAGAGATTTTTATGACCCAACCTGAGGGTTTTATTGAACCTGGTTGTGAGGAACATGCTTGTCTGCTCAAAAGGTCTTTATATAGCTTGAAACAATCCCCTAGGCAATGGTACAAACGTTTTGACCAATTCATGATGAGTAGGGGCTTTAGGAGATCAATTCATGACACTTGTTTTTACTTCAAACATGCTAATACTAATGCACTGTATTTACTGATCGATGTTGATGATATGCTCCTAGCTAGTAGATCTATGAACTGTATTAATGATTTAAAGCTAATGCTTTTTGCTGAGTTTGATATGAAAGATCTAGGGAAGGCCAAGAAATACTTGGTATGAAAATTACAAGGGATCTTACTGCTGGAACAGTGCATCTGTCACAACAAGGGTACTTGGAGAAGGTATTAAATAGGTTTAATATGTCTGATTGTAAACCTGTTAAGTTGCCCTTAGCAAGTTAGTACAAATTTTCAATTGAACAATGTCCTTCTATTGAAATGGATAAGAAACAGATGGAAAGGGTCCCTTATGCCAATGTTATAGGTTCCCTAATGTATGCTGTGACTTGTACACGACCAGACTTAGCTTTTCCTTTAAGTGTTCTGTCTAGGTTTATGAGTAACCCAGGAAAAGAACTTTGGTATGGGGTTAAGTGGTTATTAAGGTACATTAAGCAAACCTAAAAGTTGGGACTTACCTTCGGTAGGACAGAAACAGACCTTAGGTTGATAGGTTACACTGATTCTGATTTTGGGGGAGATTTAGATAAAAGAAGGTCAACTAGTGCTTACTTTTATACTCTAAATAGTGGAGCCATCTGTTGGAGATCAAAGCTACAGTTTATGACTGCTTTGTCAATAATAGAGGCTGAATTCCAAGCCCTAACCGAAGCTATAAAAGAAGCTATCTGGTTAAGGGGCCTGTTGTCTGAAATTAATCTAGCTTATGGGGCCTCCTATACTGTTTTTCGACAGTCATTCAGCCCTTGCTTTGTGTAAAAACCCTATTTATCATGATAGGAGTAAATACTTAACTATTAAGAGAAGTTTTGTGAATGATATGCTAGAAAAGAACACTGTTGAACTGCGTAAAATCTGTACTAATATAAATCCAGTGGATATGGGCACTAAGGATGTGACTTTGGACAAATTACTAAAGTGTAATAATTTGGATCAAAGTGATGAGATCATGGATGACCAATCATGTGAGTTTGCTCCTTATTGCTAGGGAATGTTTAGTAGTTAGTTCATATAGATACCAAGGTGGAGAATTGTTGAATATTGTTCCCTATATGACTTAAGTATGACAAATATTATCTTAGTTAAGTATTGTTCGAGTATTATAGATCAAGTAGACTCCAAAATATATGTTGTATTTGGTATATGCAATATTGAGTGGCATATAATGTAAATATTAATATATACAAGGGTAGATATAAATTAGTTTAAATCTGGTCATGGAGAAGATTGACCATAATGCCCCTGCCCATATGCTATATCTACTTGCCCCATTAGATTGCGTGTGTTATAATCGTTGCTGCCCGAAGCTTGCACTGGAAGCTTCCTTATCTGGTTTTAAATGATGGGGACACGCATCACCCATCTGTTGCTCCTGATTGTGTTTGTTTAGGATGATCACCACCGTTGATTGCTTTGAGAAGAATGGCTGAGATTTGTTCTGCATCCTTAAGACGGATTGGTTTGCCCCATGTGTATATAAGGACCCTTTCTTTAGGGTTTCCTCACGGTGTGTCTTTTTCCCTGAGTTTTCTTCTCTCTCTTTAACAACGCTCTCTCTCTTCTTCTTGAGGCGATTTGGAAGCGATCTTGTAGATTCGTTGTTGTATTGATGATTTGGTTTGTAATAACTTAAAACTTGACTATAGTGGAGATACTTCCCTAGAAATAGGGAGCCATAGAGTAGGTCCTTATTTAAAGGCTGAACCATGTAAATTTTGGTGTTCTTTGTCGTGTGTGTGTTGCTCTTTTATTTGATACTTATTTTACTGTAGTTGTAGGTTTAATCTTAGATTTGAAAGTCTATAATAATATTCACTAAAGTTTCTTTAAGATCTGAAGTTTTTGTTTAAGATCCGAAGTTTTTGCGACTAAAACTCAACACAAATGTTAAATGGTTTATAGTCCATACCTTAGAGAATGCCAAGGAATTTTATTGGGTGTGCACTTGTCTCACAACTGAGTGTAGAAGCAATTTGAAATGACCAGTTGGTTTCAACCCCTATTCCAACTAGAACACTTTTCTGGAAATCAATTTTTGATCCTGAGAGTAATTGGAAGACTCTAAGTATTCTTTTGACATTTTGTATCCCTTCTTCTTCAATGTGCAAAAAATAAGGAGGTCAACCGCATGCTAAATATGCATAAGGCTTAGAGGGGGTGACTTCAATGTGCACTGGTGAGTAGATTATCTCCATGAAAATAATTGGGCCCGAATAAGCAAGCCATTGAGCACCTTGACAGCAATGACGAAGATGAACAGGGAGAGATGCCTGAGGCCTCTATGCTTTTTAAAAGGTTTTGTCAGTGAGACGTTTATTAAGTTGTCATACCCATTTGGTGTAGAGTTCAATCAAGGAAATTTATAAAGTCAAAAGGCTACACTTGAATTTTGCTTATTAAAATGATGGGTTTCTACCTCTTTGGTGTTATAACTCTCTATAATTTATTTAGCATGCAAATTTAGTCCATACACTGTTAATATTATTTGTTTTAATCCTTATATAATTTAAATTATGATCATATTGTTATATGGTGAAATTGAACATTTCTTCCCACTCTTGTTATAGTTATATGGTCGACCTAAATTACTGTTAACCTTAACCCCAACTTTGGCATATTGGTTTAATTCATCTCTGAATTGTGGTCCTTTCCAATTTCCTTCAAGTGGCGGCTTAATCGCTTTAATGCTTGTTTGTTTTGTTCATAACTCTCTTGTAATCCTATCTTTTCGGTATGGGATGTCCTGATTTTGTATCTTTTTTATCCCCATTTTTATACAAATTGACTTAAGTCTTGTTTATTTGAGTAGTCTGTCATGCACTGTGACTTCATCGTTGATTATAAAAAATAGATAATTCTAATTTTTTGAATTGTGGTTTCTTCTCAACATATATTCTTGATACGATATGCTTGTATCAACACCATAAATTTTTGTAACTAACTTAAAGCCAATTTCATTTCAATATTATGTTGCTACATTTAAAGGGATCAAATGAAAGCAATTAATACTATAAGAATAAAGTTAATACAATAAATAAAATACATTCACCTTTTAAATAAATAACCTAAAAGTGTAAGCAATTGCTATGCACTTTGAATGGTTTCCACGAAAGAACAACATGGAATGGAGCAACAATCCGGATATTTCACCCCAATATAACGTCTTAGGTTCAAACTCACCATCTTCCATCACCATGTATTGGTAACCCTATTAAGGATAGATATTATACTCCTTACTTTCAAAAAAAATTTACCCTGTAAAAGAGGCCTTTGTCACCGACAACAAGAAAAAATCATTTTCATTTCTGGGTATCCCCCCACATATCCAAAAAGTACCCTTCACATTTCCCAAGGCTATTTCCATCAGACAAAGTGGGCCGGACCCTTTTGATGTTGGGCCCAATTGGAGGCCCACTATGCTTATTGAGGTTGTGCCTGTACTCCATGACAATATGCTCAAAGACTTCAGAGTCAAACATGTTAATGAGAAGCTTAGGGTTCAATTTGTCTCGTACAAATGCAAAGGGAAGTTGATCTCTATGGTTGAAAGCTTCAAGCTCGTTGAACATGAGGCAGGAGAATAGGTTGCTTCTCTCTCCATGTCTTCTCACTATCAGTGCAGTATCCGGCACATCTGCTTTCACATTCGTTATTATTAGCTGACTGTGTTAAGAGTATAAAACCAATTATGAGCTGTCATCAAGAGTTTGCAAGTTTGAATCAGAGTTTTGTTGACAAAGAGGTCGCAAGTTCAAATCCCAATATCCCCTCATTTCAATATTAAAATAACTTAAGTACAAAGTATTAGGTCGACCTGTGCAATATTTACAATTTAGGCTCAATGGGCATCTGCATGAGGGGATATGTTAGAGTATACAACCAATTATGGGTCTTCACTCATCAACTTAAGCTTTTGGGAAAGTTGGTTCCTCGATATAGAGAAATTATAACTTAGGTTTCTCGAGATTTGAGCATTTGTCATCTGAATACTCTGACATTTCATTATACATACGATGAAGTGCCGTAAGGTTTGAGAATTTTATTACCTAGGTCCCCTACGATAGAATTTGATAAAATTTCGACAAAACTTGACCCATTAGCATGCTAATGTGTATGACTACAACAATATATATGTACTCTATCAATATTTTTGCAAAAATCCAACGGATTAAGAAAAACGGTTACCCAAATTGTGACAAAAGTTAAATATATATTACAAAAATAATGTGTCATGCGAGCATTTTCCACCGTAAAATCATTGATTATATTAGAAGACATCTATAAATTATTGAATTAATGTTCCACATCAATAGTTTCCGTTATAACTCTACTGAATTTTGGCAAAATGATATTTGAATGATAAAATTTCAAAATTTTAGGGTGCTTGAGTTATATCAATATTTTATAGTGGATGAGGCACCTGTTTGAGTCCCGTGGTTTTTACCTCTAGTTGAGAGAAGGTTTCCAAGTAAATCTTGGTGTTATTGTTTCGATATTTTCTTATGTTTTCCGCTTCCGTTTTGTTTGAATGGGTGAATTTTCCTAACAGTTAGAAACTATCAGGGCATAGTTGGAATGGCATGCGATGTTGCTATCAAATGATACCGAGTATCTTGGTTAACAAATGAAAGGACGCTACTAAAGCTGAAGTCACATGCAACAGCTTTAGCCATGGCCCATTGCCCTTAGCCCTTCTCTATACCAATATATGAAACCCACAAAAATATCAAAGGGTTGAATGAACAGCAATGGTTCAGGCCAAAGCAGAGTATTAGGAGGGTAAGACGTATGCAACATTAGTAGAGTGGCGGTTTCTGAAGGTTCCCTAACCTGGTTGAATGAGCAATACATATATATGTTTTTAATGAGTTCTTTAGTAAGGAGAGCCAAACTCAAACTTATAATGAAAGCAAATGGGATAGGGATTCAGATGCCTTTGAGGTTTTTAGCGTGAAATAATGTGCTCTCCTTTACTAGTATGAACTTAGTGTTTTTATAGGAAAATGAAAATGGGGTAACATGTTCGTAGTGACACTGTGCATTATTCTTTGTGTGACATGTGTACTGGGTATTCGGTCCTAATGGGCGAGTGACCATGGAGTTCACTCTTAGAAGCATTATCAAAGCTTTAAAGGATAGGCTTGGTACTCAGACATGAGTGGGGGTGAGTAAAACCTTGTATTGGACAGACGAATAATTGTAGGGCAAAGAAGCCTTAAATTAATATCATTGTTTGGCCTCCAAATAAAAGATAATAGGGATGGATTGGAGCCAAGAAGGATAAGTGGGCGAGTTATGTGTGAAAGCATGGTATGGTGGATAACAAGTCAAAACTGATTAGGGCGAATAAAGGCATTATTGAATCTTAGTTATCTTCACCTTTTGCACTGTTGGATCCTACTCGCCTTACTCACCCATGCCACCTGCACCATGCAATCATACTTGCCCACACTCACTTGCTCACTACTACTCGGATGTCATCCTATATATATATATATATATATATATATATATATATATATATATATATATTAGCATTGAACCAAAGCTTCCTTGCTGTTAATAGGTAACCATCACTGCTAGAGAAAGCTATGTATTGAAGGCAAGTGCCATATCACTTTTGAATAAATAAATATTAGATATAAATATTACATAGAAATGTTAAATTACTCTCAGCCACTAGTTTCTTTCATCTATTTTATGGATAAATACATACTAAATATTAGATTTAGTCTGTTGAGTGGTTAGAATTGCTAGTCCAAAATGAGAGGCTATAAATGTAACATGATAACTTAACTTTCTTGCAATTTTCTAACTAGATTTTTGTCTTATTTTCATAATTTTTTTTTTTTTTTTTTTTTGGTGATGATGCCATTTTGTGGTTTTTGTTTTTGACTTTGAGATATTTTTTTTCCCTAACTAATGACATAAAACTCTCTACTAGCTGTAATTGGTATGAATGCCGTTCTCCTCCTTTTATCCTAAATTTATAAACATCACTCTAAATCTCAAAGTTTGTTGATTGTCGCCAACGAATACATTTTCTGCATCCGCCATACTATAAGTAACCTAACGGTGGCTTATGCAAGCCTTATTAGATGTAGGCAAATTTCAGGTCAGCTAAAATCTCAAACAAAAAGGTTGAATTTATGTGCTATAGTTTAGGTTAGAAGCCATTAAGGTTTTTCAAAATATTTAAATCATTTGATATGTTATATGTTGAGACTTTAGTACACAATTAGAATGTACATTCACACTTCCGTCCATAACAAAAGTAAATTTATTTTACAAACCTTAACTATGCAGACAAATTTAATAGTATTTCGAAATTTATGACTTCAGCCGGGTTGTTATTGAGGGAAAGAGGTGATCATAAGTTTGAAAACCAACCGCAACCAGGTAGAGCTGGGGTAGTCACCAGCACCTCAATTCATAACTTTCTATTTTAAAACTAGTACGGGTTTGAAAAATGTGTCGAACATCCTATTTAAATGGGATGGAGGTAATCAAGAGTGACAGTGTAATTGAGTTGGAAGTCTCCTGGAGTCTACTGTTTAATAATACATTAATAAGATAATATTGGCTAAACCCTTTATTTAGGGCCAGTTTGGGATCGTTTTTATTTAAAAATTTTGATTTTTAGCATACATAATTTTGAGTTATTTATATCAAAAGTCTTTATACTTTTTTTTTATTGTGTTAATTTAGTCATTGAATTTTTTATTTTATCAATTTAGTCCCTTTATAATTTGTATTGTGTTAATTTATTTATTTAGTCAAATTCAAGTTAAACTATTGACGTAATTTTTAATGAATAATCACATTAGATGCAAGTAATTAACTACAAATCTATCTATTGACTCAATTTAACACAACCAATGGTCAAACCATTAGAAGTTTCATAAACAATTTAACAAAAATATTACTTTAAAACCAAGCTGACATAATATCAATTATATGGGCACAAAATTGATAAAATTAAAAATATAATAAATAAATTGATACAATAGATAAAGTATATAGACCTTTATTACAAACAACACTGTAATTTTTAATCAATAAAATATGATTAACATAATAATTAATAGTACAGCTAGGAAGTGGGAACCAGACAAGTAAGAATAATAGAAAAAGATGAGTGGGAAAGTGAGTGAAAGGATATGGTTCTGATTTGTATCAATCATCATCGCAGTTAACTTTTATGTGAAGATGTCTGCACATGGGATCTTCCTATGCAGACAATTCACTTTTGTGCACTTCTTATTTCTATCTTAAATATATAAAATTTAGGATTATTTATACCAAAAGTCTATGTGCTTTACCTATTATGTCAATTTAATCATTGTACTTTTAGTTGTGTCAATTTAGTCCTTCGAGAAAAAAATTATGTTAAGTTTTTAATAAAATTTTTAATGGTTTTGCCACGAATTGGGTTAAATTGAGTAAACGGATGAATTTATAATAAATTATTTGTATCTAATATAATTTTACTGTTCAAAATTATATTATTAACATAACTTAAATTTGACCAAAGGACTAAATTAACACATTTTGAATTATTTTAAAACTAAATTAATATAATTAAAAGTTTAAGGACTAAATTAATACTATAAAAAAATACAGGGATATTTCGCATAAATAATCCTATAAATTATATATTTGTGCAGGGGCATTTTTAAGGAAAAAAAAGGAAAATATAAGGGAAATTTCTGCTATATGCTTATTTTATTGCAGAAAAACATAGTGCTTCATTGGTCAAATCTACTTCCCTTGGATCCACCACTCCGCCAATCTAATTTCAGCTAAATTTTTATGTGATTATTTCATGTTTGCTTAATGCCTGCACAATGCATCAAAATCAATATATTTATTGATAATAGATAATATAATTTCTTTGAAAAAAGCCTCATTTCAAGATAACACCTTGTAAGATAAAATTATGTATATCTTATCCTTCAAACCTTGCCGTAACGAGAGTTTTTATGAGGTGTTGGGTTGCTATTGGCGTATGTTATACTTGTTTTTTTCTTGTAGTAGTGCTAAGAATAGTAAATTTATCATTTTTTTGAAGAAAAATAGTTCAGTTCACTGACTAACATAGAGTGTAAAACTTTGTTAGAGGTTTTTTACAAAGGTCTGTATCGTTCATTCTATGGGTGCAAACAGTAAAACCACATGGCAATCAAAATAGGTGGACAAGAATAGTGTGTGGTTAAATGTAAACGGATGGAGCAAAGCTCAACCCGGGGGTCGATCCCTACAAAATTATCTGTTGGCACGATTCTACTAAAGGGATTCTATTCATAAACTAGAGAGGATAAACCCTAAATAGCAGTATCCGTTACGAAATAAAAAAGATTAAATTATTATGCTATGTTATAATGACTCCAATATAAGAGTCAAACCAGATTATGCATCCTTAGATTTGTTTTGATTATTTTTTAAATGATTTTTAGGTTTTTGGTATAATTTGAAGTGTTTAAGTGTTATACTAACATCTAAATACCCTTATCTAACACGAGTAATTCAAAACCAAATAGATATTCAAAATCACTATGATATAACTTACATAAATCATAAATGTAGGTACCTGATGGATAAGGGAGCTTGTTAGGTGACCATGGCCGCAACCCATTCTCACAATAAGTCCCCATTTGCATCCTTAACCCATCAATGTCCATCCATTTCCTCCACCTCGCGGTTGCCATAGCTTCCTCCATTGTATGCTTGAAAAATGGGTGTTTAGAGATAGCCATATCCGCACCTTCCTTCACCAACAGAGAATGAATCAACAACAGCGGATCCACCATGAGTTGCAATTTGGCGTCCACCCAAATGCTATACTTAGCATTTGGGAATAGCCTATGAACTAAGTACTTTGGTATCACTCCATTCATGGCCGGGTTCCGGTATAATCCCTTGGTTGAGACATTCACGAGTCTCCACGCCCCAATGGTGTATTGATGAGACTGTGGTGAAATTGAAATTAAGTTGTGTTTACTAAGGCCTTTAAGTGTAATGTCATCTACGAACATGAAGAAACACACAACATCAAGTGTCTTGTAACCAAGGTCTTTTGGTTGCCTTATTTTGTCATGGTCTCCAAATATAGCTGACACAACTACAACTTCATTGCAGCTTTCCATGGCAATTTTATCTGAAAAATCACAAAAAAGATCATATCATCAGGTGGGTCAGAGGGAAATCCCCAAAAATATTAAAATTAGTTGATATATATACATTATATTTTGAATTTGAAGGCAAATGATGCAAACAATTTTGACCTTTTAGGTCAAGGAACCACATTCTAAAAGTTCTTTCAGGCCTAAATTTTATATTTTACTGTATTTTTTTATATAAATATATACTGAATTTAATATTTTACTGTACTTATTTACTGAACTTGAAATGTGGATACTCCACAATACCTTACTCTCAAGTTGTACTTATATTTAGGGCAGGGACTGTTGGTATACAACCAAGATTGTTAGATAATCCACAAACCACTTTCTAAGAATAATTTGATACCTTGATTGTGAGCTCTTCAACGGATACTTAATTGTCAACGCAGGTTAGAGCGTTCAAATTGTTCACAATGAATTGCAACCGCTAGATTAACTCTATACAACAATAACTGGAGAAGAAAACAAAAAACCCCGTCTTGCACAACATATATATATATATATATAGTTTTCACGAGGTTCTAACTAAACCACTCCAAAGTTGAGACATGATATAACAACAATAATCTCAATGCCACAAAGGCTCCCGCCAGAACAAGGTCTGGAGATGAGATGTGCTCATTCTTACCCCTTTAAGATGTTGCCTTAAAGGGAGGCTGTGTCCGGTTAATTTTAAATGAAAGAGGAAAGAAATATCGGTACAAGAACCCAGAAGAAAACAAACCATAATCATGGATGGGAAATGGCTTCAAAAATCCACAGGGAACTTCCCCTGCATGGGTTTCTTCATCAAAAAACGAAATCCTGTTCTGCAAATTCAAATTCCCACCAAAACTATCTGCATTCCCCTGCATATACCTCCATGATTGCCGTGTAAAATCAGTCCAATTCTTACATGAATCTCTCATCTCCTTCAATGCAGACCAATAATCTGACAAACCCACAAATACCCAGAAATCAAAAATCAAAGCAAGAATTCCAATAGGATATTTAAGGGTGAATTTTAATCTGAAAACCCAGAAATACCCATCAATCAAAAATGGTAAAAAACACAAAAAAAAAAAAAAAGAAACCTAGAACTCAATCTTGCAAATATTAGTATAATATCATATATTATGATACGAATGGATAATATTAGATATGATTGTAATTGTGTTAGATGCTCCTATAATTTTCGGTACGTATACATTTCTATATAACAAAGTCCCAACAATTGGATTGTTTAATACTCCTCTTATGAAACTTTCAAAATGGTATCAGACCAAAAGATATCATACTAATAATTTCTGGGTTTGGGGAGAAATCAAATTCTATTGGGAAAAAATAAAAGAAAGCGTACCTGAAAAGAAGACAGGGGACGAGCACGAGTCCCGTAGGGTAGGAAGGGAGTGTTTCTCCTCTCTATAGGATGGAGGATATGAGAAGAGAGGAGATTGGATAGGATCGAAGGGAGAAGAGAGAAAGAGACATTTGTGAGTGGGGGAGAGGGAGAGGTAGACCGCGAGGAAGAGGGAGGTGAAGAGGTAGAGGCAGGAGACGCACAACAACCGCGCTTGGAAGCGCAGCTGTGGTCGTAGTGGTGGTGGTGGTGGTGGTGGAGCTGGGTTACCCATGAAGAAAGAGAGAGATCATGATCGATCTTTCTCTCTCTTCTTGTTGTTTTTGTTAGCCATGAGAATGAAATGAAAAGGAGGAATGGATCAAAGGGGGGGAGGTGGTTGCGAATTGTTTGGTTCATGTTTTCGTTTGTGGAGTTGTTGGAGTGGAATTTACTCACTCCTTGCTTTTTATGATTGTTTTTTTTTTTTTTTAATGGAAAATTGATGTATCAAAAGTATAATAATTCATCCAAAAAAAAAAATACAATAATAATAATAACAGTAGTACTAATAATTATTATTGTATACAATGTATGTTGCATTGGTTAAAGCAAATGCACGGGATCCTTGCCTGCTTGGCAAAAGGTTTAATTTATTGTTTAATTATATATCACATATGTATTTTTTGGCAAATAATTTTCAGATTGTAGCGGATGGGTATCTATATATTGTCGAAAAGGTGTTTCCCTTCATTATCATCTTTTAGAAAAAAATTACTTCGAGTTCCAAAGAGGGTATCTACGTGATAAATTTTAAATTATTAAAAGGCTGCCTAAATGATAAAGAACAAATCCATAGCAATTAAGTGAGAAAAAATAGACCTCAAATTGTCTAAATGCAAAATTCTTTAAAAATCCTTCCCCTCCTTCAAAACATCTAAAATCTTGTAATTTTAAGGCTCCACAAATAAGTTAGCAAATAATAAAAGAATCGTAAAAAGGAAAAAAAAAAAAAAAAAAAAAGTATTTATAGTTTTACATCCCATTAAATGTGCCAACAATATATAAAACTAAAAGACTAAATACCATTGGCAAAATGAAAAAGGAAAAAAAAAAAGAGAACTTAATACAATTGCAATCTAATAATATATATAAAATAATACTCTTTAAATATAAAGAACATCCATATATATCATACGGGATAATACTAGTTTTAATAATTAGTAACTTTCTTAATTAGCCAATTACCTCAAACCCTAAGTAATAACAATTAATAATTAGAAGTATTTTTGTTATATACTACTAATAAATATGAATTTCATATAAAACTAACAAATAAAATAATATAATATTAAATAATAAATTTCAATTATATTCGTTTAAGTGTGCTGTCATTTATTCCAGACATTATGAAAAATTCATAATATACGAATTATTTTGATTTTAAAGAATAGTTTATGACTTTTTATATATATATATATATTTTTTTGACTCTTTTTGCTAAAAATTGTGTGCTTGTGGACCATTTATGTCTTGCTTTGTCTGTTCTTTGGTATCACAATTTGCATGCTTTGGACCACCCTTTCACTCTCAGTGGGGTTACGCTGCGGCGTGATTAAGGTGGTTCATTCAATTTTTTTTCTCCCGATAAGCTCGGGAAAGCACGATGGTGCAAGGTAGAGACCAAACTTCAGATAATAGGCTACCTACAATCGGGACACCAAATTAAAAGGAACGTCTTTACAAGAACAAGCCTAACCACAAGAGGTCAAAACACAACAGAAATGAATTACCTCAAAAAGCCACCCACGAGGGCCAACCCCAATAACAAACAAAATGACCAGGCCAAGAAGGGCGAAAACACCCGATACAGACTGCAAAAGGACAATGATGATTTACCTAATAAGATACCTTCGACTCACCTTATTCGACTGCTTACTTTTCTTGATCCTCTTTACGAAAAATTCTTTCGATTCTTCTTGTTTATCTTTGCAAACTGTTTCACCATGCTATGGACCACTTATGTCTTGCTTTGTCTCACAATTCAATCATTCTCCTCTAACCTCAATTTCCCGTTGGAAGAACCAACCATTGTCTCATTTCCTCTTAAACTACTACAGTTGCCTATGATGTTGGAAAAATCTTAGTTGTTGCACTTACACATCCTTCCCTTCTTCCCTTCTTTTGAAATGCCACAACGACTTTGTCTCCATTTCACAGTGATTTGGGTTTAGTATGCTGTTATTTCTATGTAGAGATGAAGACATAATTATTTGTATATTGTTATGCTTGCTATTTATATATTGGTGTTGGATCTTTCGAATTTATAACTAATTGCATTTAGGGTTATTTTTATTCTTAATCTTAAATTGACAACGAATGCATTAAGAACCTATGTTTCACAATGTTTTTTCAACAAATGAAAGTTGAAAAGTCATCGGCCTAAAATATTTTTTATATTTATCCATTTATTTTTTTCATCTCTTCTAGTTTTTTATGTTAAATTTTAACGGGCCTCTGTTTTAGGCCCAAGCCATAGAGTTAGAACGTACGAGATTCACATATAAACCCAAGTGGGGTTCCATCCTATATCCAATTGGCAATAGCGGAGTAACCCACTAGGCTTATAAGGTGATCTCTTCTTTCTCTCAACTCTAATGTGGGATTTCACAAGACTTACATATGGGGTCCTCAACATTCTAAAATTCAAGAATATAGCATTCAATATGCTATTTTCCCTTTGCTTTACCTTTTTCTTTGGAAGCTTGAAGATCACAATCATAATATACTAATAAAGATTTGTTGAATTTTTTCTTCTCTTTTTTATTGTGGATTTTTTTTCTTCCCTTCAAGGTGCTACCCTTAAAGAGAGGCTGTGTTCGAGGACCCCCCAACCTAAGAAGTATACTAGCGTACCAGCATGAAGCATAGAGCATAAAGCATGAAGCATAAAGTATGAAGCAGCAATATGCCATAGAGAGAGCATGGAAGGTTAAAACACAAAGATTCTATCATTTATTGCAATTTTTTTTACTAATTAATCGCTCCTGTAAACTAAATATAATAGATGGGAATAAAATTGAACTTAAAATTGTCTCTGTTGGATATTATCTCAAAATTAATATTCATATGATTTAGATCTGATTTGGGTGATATTTGATATGACTTAGTTACCTAATGTAATTGAAATTTGATTGCAATTATGATTGGGTAACTCAATTATAATGAGGGTTGAGGGTTGATGTTCGAGAAATGTGAAAAAAAAGTGAGGAAAGATGTGAGGGGTTTAAGGGTTTCGTAAAGGGGTGCCTAGGGGGGCCCTCGGATGGGGGGAGAGAGATGCTTTGAGAGGTTTTGATTGAGTGGTGTCTTGCTGAGAGTTTTACATTGAGGAGGGTTGGTGGCTCACCATGTAACAGCTACATTAAGGATGGTTGGTAACTCGTCTTGTAGTAGCTACATTGTGAGAAGGATGGTAGCTTACCATGCAGAAATTACATTATGAGAAGGTTTGTGACTTGCTGTGCAGTAGCTACATAGATAATAATAATGACTGATGATGAATGAGCATAGGGTTTGGGGGTTATAATTAGAGATTATATAAATTTCATAGTGTTGACATATGGTTCCTATATATACTAACTATGCACAAATTATAAGTTAAAGAGTCTAACCTAGGCTAAAATTTGGACCAATACGTTGCGTTTAGTAAAGTAAATAAAGTTGATATTCACAATGGCACTTTTGGTAATTAAACTGAAGTCTTAAGGTCAATATTAAGTAAAAATGGGTTTTATGAGTATTAACCTAAAATGTCCTAAATACCCCTACCTTGCCTCCTGCCCGTTCTACCTAGTTCCGTAATTCCTGCTTGCCCAAGGATAGCTGTCCACAACTGTCACCTACCTTTCTCGTTCACTTGTTGAAGAAGCCTTCTACCCGTTTGAGCTTATTTGAATGAACAGCCTCAACCTGGTCACGTGTTCGCATCCCAACGCTGCATTTTGTGTTTGTTTGGTGATTTGTCCACCATTGATCTTGACCCTTATGGACGACTTGGATTGTTTGGCACATGGATAGAGACCTTGGTATACAAGGGGGTGTTTTTTCACTGTGCGTCATTTTCTCCTTCAGTTTTCCCCTTTCCTCTTCCTGTTTTATGCTGGAGAGCTTTCTAGAGTTTCCTCCAGCCTTCTCTAGTGATGGTTTCCGGTTCTTATGGTGGTGTAATCCATGAGAGGGAATCAAGATCGTCTTGATGGCAGCCATGGTGATTTATGGTGCCCAATTGGAGTTAGGTATATATAACAACTCTTACTCTATTTTTAGGTTTCATTCTTAGAAGCTTTGAAGGAAAGTGTATGTAATTAATAGCCTAGGTTGAGAAATGACTTGTAATTTATAATTTGTAGTTCGATTTGGTCTGTAATAATATAAGTAGGCCTCTCTAGCGGTAGGACGAATTGTGAATGCAGGCCATTTAAAGCTAAAATCACGTAAATCATATGTTGATCCTTTTGGTTTTCGTTGATTTGTTTCTTCTATCATCGTTTGTAACTCGAAATCGAACTTAGGCCATAAATTAGTGCTTTTAAATAACAAGTTTTCCACGATCTAAAACCTAACACATAGTGATGATGCACCCGTTTGGATTCCGTGGTTTCTCCATCTTGTTGAGAGTGGGTTTCCACGTAAATATCAGAGTTGTTTGCTTCATTGTTTCGTTGTTTTTTGCTTCCACTTGTGTTAATTGTGTGAATTTTCTCAATAGTATAATAAGTTTTAACTAACTGCAAGTTGTAAATAATTGTACTGTGACAATCAATTATGTTGTACTGCAAAGTTAAACACTACGATGCCATGTAATTTTTCCCAACATATGGGTTATGTTTGTTTTTAGGAACTCATCCTTGAATATATAGTGCGTGTTACTCTTCTCCTTTATCTAAAAAATGAAGGACAATCATTGTTAAGTGTTATTAATCATTTCCATGTTGTTGTCTTTTACAGCACATTATCGATACATGAGGAGAGAAACACGCTTGTCTCTTCTACTCTTGTTGACATAACGGTAGTGTTCTCTACCTATTATGAACAAAAGAAAATTAGAGATAATTTCATCTAGGACGACTACTTAAGTACATGTATGGATCATTTGAGAGATGCTCCCTTTTTAATCCCTTAGTGAACGAAATCAAAAGAGGTTGATCTGTGTAAGTATTCTTGTTGAAATTATCTATTCAGGATTTTGATATTGATATCAATTTGGCATAATTCTAACTGTAATTGAGCAACTATAACAGGAAGTAACTTTATCACGGCAAATATCATAACTAAATAAATAACATATCGTTTTTGTCCTCTATAGACTAAATTTGGGTATAGGCTTCCAATTAATAAATGGGTGTTGTATTTTTTTAATTGATCAATTTGTCATATACTTAGTGAACAAAACCCACCTATTTTTAATATATAATCAAAACCAACTTGATTCTAATATATATTAGGTATATATTTTTTATATTTATTTATTTCTAAATGTTAAATTTCCTCCAATTGTTTGTCAAGATTTTTTAGCTTAATCGTTTTACCCTTAATTATATACCTACTAAAAGGATAAAAATTAATTTATGTTAGTATTGGTCCTATAGAATGTAGCATATCATAGATTAAAAGTATCTTAGATCATAATTTCATAGTCTGATTAACATTCAAAATATGATATATATTTGTAACTGCTTTTAGGCTTTTTAGTTTTTTTAAAACTATGATATATACAATGTTATTTTGTGCTACTTATCAAGATAATATTATTATATGTTAGTTGTTACTTTACAAAATTGTTGAATATATCCTAGTGAAGAAATACTTACACACGCAAGATGTATTCAATGTTTATACAATATCTAAATAACATATAACAATATGTGCATCATATCTGAATTATATATTAGAAAATATTATCACGGTAGCTATTAGTATGTATATCCCCTGGTGTTGAGATTTTCTAGATCTGCCACTAGATCATGTGGACTGACCATTCACTGTAAGTATGTGAAGTTGGTGCTTCTTCATATGAAGTAGTTTTCTATTTTTAGAAAGTGTTAGCAAAACACTTCCCCTCAGATATAAAAATAGAACATCGGAATGAAACGACATTCACTACCATGTGGTTTAGGCCTTTCCCGACATATGTGTTTAACCCAGTTTATATGTCATCTCAATCCTACTATCCTTGGCAATACTTGACCCAAAGAAATTTGGATTGAAAGAATGAGAAGCACACATAATGCTGTGGCCCTCTCGTATATTTATATAACGTATAATGGGCTTTACAACATATACAAAGCAGGCCTATTGGGCTTAGTTACACATAGTAATAACACCTATACAATATAGTCTAACATCCACCCTCAACCAAAGCAGGAGGTAAACAAATGTGAAGGTTGGATCTAAATAACAGAAAAAGGGCGCGTGCAAGATTTTTCGTGAAGATATCGGCAATCTCCTGTGAGGAAGGAATATGAAATACTTGAACAAGACCCATTTGAACACATTCACAAACAAAGTGATGTCAATCTCGATATGTTTTGTGCGAATATGCTGGACGGGGTTGATAGACATGTACACGATAGAAACATTATCACAATAGACCAAAGTAGCTCATGGAAGAAGAAGACTGAGTTCACTAAGGAGAGACCGAAGCCAGCAATATTCGGACATGGCATTGGAGACTGCAAGATACTCGGCCTCGGCACTAGAACGAGAGACAGTGGACTGTCGCTTAGAGGACCAGGAGATAATATTGCCTCTGAGAAAAACACAGAAACTAGAAGTAGAACAACGAGTGTCAGGGCAACCAGCCCAATCAGTATCCGAATAAGCCACAAGTGGGTCCAAACGTGTCGGGGAGATAGTCAAACCATGATCAATAGTTCCCTTGATATAGCGAAGGATTCGCTTAACAACCATCCAGTGCGATGATCGTGGAGCATGCATAAATAGACACACCTGTTGAACTGCATAAGAAATGTCAGGATGAATAAAGGTGAGATATTGAAGGGCACCAACAATGGACTTGTATAAGGTGGGATCAGTCATAAGTTTGCCATCTTCTACAGAAAGTTTGGACTTGGAATCTGTAGGTGTAGCAACAGGCTTGCAGGAGAGCATGTTGGTCCAGTCTAGAAGATCATGTGCACATTTAGATTGAGACAAGAACAACCCTGAAGAGAGGAGAGATACCAAGATGCCGAGAAAGTAATTAAGGCGCCATCAAACTCAGATTGAAGACAGCAAAGTAGATAATGAAATATCGCATAAGAAGAGGCCGTAAGAACTATATCATCAACATAGACCAGTAATATAGCCATATCATTTCCACGATGTAAGACAAATAAAGATGAATCTGACTTACAGCTTTAAAAATCTAGCCATTGTAAAAAGGTAGCAAAACGACTGTACTAGGCATGAGATGCCTGTTTGAGACCGTAAAGAGACTTATGAAGCTTGCAGACATGATTAGGATATTGGGAGCCGATAAAACCCGGTGGTTGCTTCATATAGACCTCTTCATTAAGCGTGTCATTAAGAAAAGCATTTTTGACATCGAGCTGATGAATAGGCCAGTGTCGAGAAGGAGCAATAGTCAAAACAGTACGAACAATAGCAGGTTTAACAATAGAACTGAAAGTTTCACCATAGTCGATGCCATACCATTGTGTAAACCCTCAGAAACTAACCGAGCTTTATATCGTTCAACTTAAACTGTAGATGTTTGTTTAATATGAAAAACCCACTTGGAGCCAACAATATTACCATGAGGGAGCGGAGGAAGAAGATCCCATGTCTTATTACGAATAAGAGCCTTAAATTCGTCGAGTATAGCATGCTTCCAGTTATCATCAGTAAGTGCCTACTTATAAGAAAAAGGTACCTCGGGGAAAGTACTATGAGCAATTATAGAAGGTTTGAGAAGAGGTTTCATAATACCAGCATGAGCACGAGTCACCATGGGATGAATAGAGGAAATAGGGGGAGCCGAACCCGGTGCGCGTGGATGTGCAACCACGTTCGGTGGCATAGGCGGAGGGGTTGTAGGCGTTGCCGATGGTACAGGAGCCGCGGGGGGCGATGTGGCGGCTGTAGTGGGTGGCGCCATAGTAGGCGGCGATAGCGGTGGTTGGAGGCCCGCGAACATTAAAGACGTGAGTGGAGGAGAAAAGACTTGATGAAGCTAGGTCATTGTATCTTGAGAGAAATTTCCCAATCGTGCAAATGGAAAATCTGCTTCATCAAAAACAACATGCCTCGAAATAATAACTTTATTAGTAGAAAGATCCAAACATTTATAATCTTTGTGATTCTGTGGGTAGCCCAAGAAAACACATAAGGTAGAGCATGGAGCAAGCTTATGAGAAGTGGTGGCACTCAGATTCTGATAGCAGACACTACCAAAAACCCGAAGATGATCGTAATTAACTTACTTCTTATACAAACGTTGAAAGGGGATCTTTTTCTTAATAGAAGTGGACGGTAGAAGATTGATAATATGAGCTGCAACAGAAACTACTTCATCCCAAAATTCCAAAGGCATGCATGCTTGAAACAAGAGGGAACGCATCATGTTGCCAATAGTATGATGCATGTGTTCAGCTTTCCCATTCTGTTGGGAGGTATGGGAGCAGGAAATCCTACTGCGAATGCCTCTTTGCATAAAAAGACCATTAAAGTTATGGTTGATATATTCAGTGCCATTATCACATTAAAAATGTTTGATTTCCAGACCAAATTGATTCATCACAAGATTACAAAACTGAACAAACAGGTTAAAAACCTCAGATTTGGCACGCGTAGGATAAATCCACATAAAATGAGAATAATCATCCAATGATAAAGAATAATACTTAAAACTACTGAAACTGATAACAAGTGATGTCCATACATCAGAATAAACAATATCGAAAAGACGCGTAATACTAGTTACAGACTTTTGAAAAGGTAAACGACTATGCTTACCAAGTTGGCAAGCATAACACAAACTGGACTCAGAAGAACTCAAGCAAGAAATAAATCTTTGTTTAACTCAAGTGGATAAGGCTGGCTCCCTTGGATGACCCAAGCCACGGTGCCAAAGAGAAGAGGAGACTCGAGATGCAACGAGCGATGTATGGAAAAAGGATGATCTTGGAACAGTGAAGAAAGGTCTCGGGCTGACACGGCGGATAATGGTGGACTTCAATTTAGGATCCTAAACAAAAAACCAAAACAGTCAAATTCAAGGAGGCAATTATTATCAGAATAGAACTGACGGACATAAAGTAAAGTTTTTAGATAGATCGAGAATGAATAGTACTTTTTAAAAAATGAAACGACCTGCAGGAGTAGAAATAAAACAAGACCCAATGCCAGCAATAGAAAGGGACGCACCGTTACCCACCAAAATTTTATCAGAACTAGTATATGGAGACAAGGATATGAGGATACCTTGGTTAGTTGTCATGTGATAGGAAGCCCCACTGTTTATGATCCAAGAGGAGTTAAGAACAGGGGTGGAATATGACTGTGGGGGAAACTGACTTGCATCAAAAATTGGGTAAAAACCATATCCAGTGGTATAAGCATTATTTGCGGGATGAAATTGTAGATAAGAAGGTACGTTACCACCCTGAGGAGCTGACCCAAATTGAGGCATGCTATACAGCATTGGCCACGGCATACCCCAAAAATTCGGACCCCACATGTTTTGCATCCATGGATCTCCATAACCTCTACCATTATGTCCACGACCTCGACCATTACCTCGATCTCCATGACCTCAACCATTACCCCGACCATAACCAAACTGATTTCTAGAACCGAGATTATGCGAACCCTAATTTGCAGCTAGTGCAACGGGAGACTGCACAGGGGCAGCCGGTGGCGGTGGCTGCCGGACAGCAGGCACAGCGCCGGCCACGAGTGATTGGACCACCTCGGTGGCCCTGGGAGCAAGGAGGAGAGTAGGGGCATTATTGCTAGCATTTTTAAGACGAGATTCCTCATTCATTAACATAGAGCGAGCCTCAATAAGAGAGGGAAAAGGGACTCTAGACGTAATAGAGGTGCAAACAGCATGAAGAGCTCTGATACCATGAAGAATGAGAAGCACGTATAATGTTGTGGCCCTCTTGTATATTTATAGAACTTATAATGGGCTTTACAACTTATATAAAGCAGGCCCATTGGCTCAGTTACATATAGTAATAACACCTATACAAAATAATATAACACTTTTGCACCTTTATCGAGTTGTGGTGGACGTTACTTTTAACTCGTATAACTCAAAAATTGCCTTTCTATATATCGACTTCGCCAACATCGGGGAACATATCATCCAAAAACTAAACATTTCATGATTATACTCATGTTATAATTCTAAGTAGCGTGAAAAATTTCCCTCTTGCTTCCTTTCAAGGGGATTTGATCAACACACAAGGAGAGAGACAAGATTGTCTCTTACGTCCTTTTTGACATAATAACAGTGGACCCTGCCTATTATGAAAAAACCATAAATAGTATGGAAGTGTACTGTAATTGAGACGACTATTTAATACCATATATGGATCATTTAAATGAGACATAGTCACTTATCTTATCACCTATAGTGATAAAACCAAAGGGTTAGTCCATAGAAATGTTCTCATTCAAACCATCCATTTGAAAAGTTGTCTTGGTATTCAATTCTATTTTTATTTTTGATAAGTACTTGGTATCCAACTACCTTTTGGGTTGGGAGCCCATATGCACAACCTCCTCTTATGATAACACCCTAAAGGTGTAAGGCTGCATAGGCTCTAGAACCTACTTTGACGAGAGCTTTTGTGGTATTGAATTTGCTGTTGTTGTTGCTTACCCCCTGTTTGGCAACGGGGTAAACAGGGGTCAAGGAGGGTAAGGGAAAGGGGGTAAATTCTTAACCTTGTTTGACAAATTTTTTTAAAGGTATTGGAGGATAATGGGGGTAAAAACTTACCCCTCCTTTCCCCTTATTTTCTTTAAACCCAAATTGGGGGGGCTAAAGGGGGTAAGGTAAAATTTTAAAAGATTTTGGACAAGTTTGCCCTTATTTTAACTACTGTCTTTACCTTACCCTTTTACTAAATTGCCAAACAAGTATAACTTATTTATCCCTTTTTACCCTTATCCCTCCTAATTTGATGTATCCAACTCGAACACTTTCAAATCATATAAATTAAAATATTAATAAGACTAACTTATTTATAGCTTTAAATAATAATTTTCCACTCTTCTTTTTTTTTTTTTTTTGTCCTTTTCAAAAAATTATTTGGATTTATTATGCCCGCGGGGCGCGGCCCAACACTAACCTGGGACTAGCCCATAGTGGCCCGGTTCATGGGCTGAGTGTGAAGCCCAGTGGCCATTTGATGGGCGGCCCACTTGTGATACCTTCCATTTTTTTTTTTTATTTTCAAAAAAACGATTATTTTTTTAATAATGACAGCCCGTTAGAGCCGCATAACCCAGTGCAACTTCTGTTTTTCATTTTTTTTTAAAAATAAGGCTCCGTGTAATTCATCTTTTTAACAAATCAAAAATTGTGCGCCTCGATGAAAAGGTTTCGCATTTAGCTTGTAGTTGACAGAAAAAAAATCTTTTCACATCTTTTTCAAAGCCTAACTAAAATGATGAAAAAGTTGCCCTATAATTAAGAGAAAATATTTGTAAAATTTGATCTTTTCATAGTTTATTTTAGAAATATGTTATAAAAAAAACTATATTAACATTACATTTTCCCACAATGATCTGCTTTTTACTTTTTATCTCTACCCCCACCTACTTCTGGCCTTTTTACTCCCATGTGTTGCTACACTCAGTATTCTCTACTACCATGAGCAGTTATTATCATGATTCTTTCATATATACTATTATTGTTGATTTATATTATTAACTGATGCAGCCCATAGGTGCAGATGGCGAATGGCGCCAAATGTAGTTGGCGAGTACCAGCTACTGCAGGTTGATAGAAGGACATGGCTGGAGATAATTGGAGACAAGGTTTGAAGAGTTTTGTCATCCGTTAGGTTATTTAGTTAGTAGATAAGGAGATAATTATTAGCAATTATTTTATTTATCTTTAAATCTTTTATTTATTTTTTATCTTTTAAATCTTTTAGGCTAGGTAAATTTTCTCCTCTATTTAAGTAAGAGGAAGACTAGGTTTAATTAATTCATGTGTTATTAGATTTTTTTTTCCCCTCTCTTTATGTGTTTTCCCCTATTCTCAGAGTGTGAGAATTATGTTAAACTATTTTTCTCTCTACTTCTTAGTATTTTTTCAATAGAAATTAAGGGAAGGCTGTTGAACATTCCTGTTTCCCATTAATTTCCATTTACGCGCTACATCAGTTGGTATCAGAGCTCAGAATGATTTCTGAGATGGCCCATGGGTGACAGAGATACGCCGTGGTAGAAGACGTTAACGAGCGTGATGTTCAATGACAGATCGAGGGGAGATTCGAGGATTTGGAAGAGAAATTCCGGTGCATCGAGCTATGCTTGATTTAATTGGGGGCGAATCCTGATCAAGCACCTGCGACTTAGCCTCAAAACCTGCCGGCAGGAGGTGGCAAGTAAGAAACAAACGAGAGTTTCCACAATCCGTTTCCGGAGGTTGAAGATCATGGGCGAAACATGCGAGGAGCTCGGCCGATTACCGGGGCCACTAATTGTTTAGGCCATTAGAGGTGGGAGTTCGGGCTTTGGGATGATATTTCGGAGTTTGTTGGTTATGGTGTGGTAATGATGAAAGAAGCTCAGGACGAGCTAGCGTCACTTGGTGAAGAGGAGATTGTGGGTGCCTAGGGCCATTTATTAATGGTCAAGCAAGTTGGCTTCATGCCTAAGGAAGCAAAAGGAGATGATTGGTTTCAAAATAACATCTTCCATACGACATGCACGATTGGCGCTAGGGTGTGCCGCCTAGTCATTGGTTCTGGAAGTTGTGAGAATGCCATCTCCGAGGAAGTAGTCCAGAAGCTAGGGTTGAAGATGGAGGAGCATCCATACCCCTACAAGTTATCATGGCTCGAGAAAGGAAACCAGGTAACCATATTGAAACGTTGTCTGGTTGACTTTTCAATAGGGGCAAAATACCGGGACGCGGTATGGTGTAATGTGGTCACCATGGACGCGTGCCACTTGTTGCTTGGACAACCATGACAATTCGATAGGGGTACCATCTATGATGTAAGGCAGAACACCTACAGCTTCAGGTTTGAAGGCACGAGGATAATCTTATTGCCTAAGAAGGACGAAGCACCACGTTCGGTGGAAATTGAAAAATCGGTTAGCCAGACTGGCGCCATGAATGCCAAAGAAGTTGGCCATAACGAGATGTTGCCTACACTGATGGACACAGAGTGCCAGGCGAGACATGTGGAAGTATCAGATGAAGTGGGAAATTTGTTGACGTATGTTTGTTGAGAAGGGTTTGTGTGTTGTTTACCGCAATCAAGCGGCATTCAGTACCGGATAGATTGGGTTCTAGGAGTTACCTTACCGAGCAGGTCCCATTGCTGAGTGAGCCTTGCATAGAGTGAGAATCTTGAGCGCTAAGTTGGGAAGCTACTCGCCAGGGGTTTCATTAGAGAGAGCCTGAAGAGCGGATAAGCTATCCTAATGCCAACAAAGGATGGGACGTGGTGGATATGCCTTGACAACAGAACAGGCAATAAGATCACGAGTCAAATTTTGCCAGAAGGTGAGTGGAAGACTAAGTCCGAAATCCTAGGAGGGGTACTTGAGGGGTGTAAGCATGGCAACTCCGCCAACATTGTGTCGGATTGGGATATACGCTTTATGAGCTATTCCTGGAAGCCATTGTAGAAGATGGTGAGTAATCCAGACATTGGCGAGAGTGATGCAATCCTTGACATGGTGACAATGATACGGAAGCATAATTGGTGAACTCGAGGTCGAATTCTTTCCAAGTCGGGGAGAATGATGCATCCTACGTCTTGGCGAGAAGGGTACAACCCGCATCTTGTTGAGACGGATCCACAATCCACATTTGGGCGAGCTTGGCAAGATGGAGGACGGGAGTGTGGGGACATAACATGGCGAGAATGGCCCACTTGATATGTTGGCGAATTCGAGGACGAATTCTCTCTAACTCGGTGAGGGTGATGCAGCCCATAGGCGCGGATGGCCGATGGTGCCATTAGCAAATGGTGTCAAATGTAGTTAGCGAGTACCTGCTACGGCATGTTGATAGAATGACACAGCAAGAGATAATTGGAGATAAGAATTGAAGAGTTTTTCATCCATTAGGTTATCTAGTCAGTAGATTAGGACATAATTATTAGTAATTATTGTATTTATTTTTAAGTCTTTTAATTATCGTTTATCTTTTATGTCTTTCAGGCTAGGTAAGTATTCTCCTCTATTTAAGTAAGAGGAAGTCTATGTTTAATTAATTCATGTGTTTCTAGATTTTTTCCTCTCTTTATGTGTTTTCCTCTATTCTTGAAGTGTGAGAATTAGGTTAAACTATTTTTTTTTCCTTTATTTCTAATTGTTTTAGCAATAGAAATTAAGGGAAGGTTGTTGAATCTTCTCGTTTCCCGTTAATTTTCATCTATGTGCTGCATCGGTAACCATGCACTTTATCGAATAGAAAAGATCTTTCTGCATTGCTCAACCAAGTAGTTTAATGTGAAAAGATACAGATCTTAAATAAATAGATAGGCTGGTATAAAATGAACCAAATGTACCATAAAGCGGTTATTGATATGAAAGTAGAGTAAAGTTATTATAAAATGAATAAAAGTGTGGTACAATTAGAGGTGGCAATTAGGTCATTTGGGTTGGGTTCGCGCGAACCTATTCGAGTTTGGGTCATTTCGGGATTATGATAAACTCGCATTGGGTCGGGCTCGGGTCGCTTTTGGGTTTTACCTTGACTTGGGTCGGGATGGGTTTGGGCCAAGTTATTTCGGGCTCGGGTCACTTTAATTTTGAGTGGTCTTTAGTTCGGGTCAATCTTGGGTTGGGTTGTACAGATTTCAGGTCTTCATAATCCTACTATTTAGTGCCTTGGCAGTATAAACTAGTTACAAAAGTTTAAATTATACCAAGTAATTTATATTTTTGCAAATATATTTATTACATTATCAGTATCGGTGCTCAAGAATATATTATGAAGTTCAATTGTATTTCTAACATCTAATAATTCTCATTGAACTTGAAGACCTTCGGTAAATTTAACTTTCAGATCGGGTTGGGTTCGAGTTTAGGTCAGTTTGGGTCGGGTTGGTTCAAGTCAATGGTGGGTCGGGTCGGGTCAAATTGGTATCTGGTTATTTTCAGATCAGGCAAAAAACGGGTCGGAGTAGTTGCGGGTTGAGTCATTTTCATTTTGGGTTCAATAATTTACGACATATTTTCGGTTCGGGTCGGGTCGGATCAATTTACAGGTTTTTCAGGTAAGTTTTTCGAGTCGGGTTGAATTTGCCACCTCTGGGCAGGATGAGCCCCTTATAAGTGAAACCCATGTGTAATGGTAGAGTAGGGATATATACATATATATATACACTATTGAAGCGTAACGTAAAAGCTCCTTCTCATCTTGCATTTTTTTGGTTTGGAAGTTCCAGAATGTTGTCTGTGGATTTTTAACCAAAAAAAGGAAAGCCTCCTTCTACTATGCCATTTGATTGATTCAAGTTCCATGCTGCTCGCAACTCTCCAAGGCTAAGGATGGGGTCGATCCGTCAGTCCAGGATTTGGAGTCCGATACATTTCCATTATGTTACCTAGCCTCACGTACGGTTCGGGAGCCAAGCCCCAGCACAAGGGCTTAGGTCTACACTTATCTATATATAATAGCCAGTAATCAATTGGAAGCGGGCAAGATGGTGATGAATTGCGATGGGTATATGTATAATATAGTCTACTAATATCCTCTAATTATTGAAACCCATGGGGAGCGATACTAACCCAATCCAATTCCGACTTAACTGACTTGATTGTCAGGTCTAGTTGCAGTATCATTTAGCTGTTGTACTAGGATAAATATTGTAAGTAGAGGTGGCCAGTGGGCCCGATCGGGCCGGCGTGGGCTAAGGTTGGGCCCGTTTGACTTAGAGCCGTTGCTTCTCCTTCAAATTAATTTTGTAAAAAATATTTTTATCTATAAATACCTAACCCATGTATTTCATTTTCCTCGCAAACAAATCTCTTATTCTTGCTTCTCTCTCTATACATTCATCTACTTCTACTTGCAATATTATGCTCTAAATTTCTAAAGTTCGTTGTTAACAGAGCGTGAGGCTTGTAGAATCTTGGTCAAGATCGAATTTCATTGTTCGCGTGCTTCGGTAATTTTAGTATCGAAATTTTATTTGTTTCGCATTTTTATCTGCTTAATTTCAAAATTTTGCATTAATAGGTACATTTTTAAAATACTAATCAGTAATACTATCATGCCACACAACACATCATCATCATCTGGAGCCAATCATTCTAGTTCTATTTCTTCACGACGACCGCCTATAATACCTAAGAGGAGTAGAACTGTCGAACTAAATACTCATGGACGAGCTTTTCTAGAACCAGGCCCTTCACCTTCATACACTGACAGTATAGATTGGGACTTTGAACAATAGTCCTACAATGAGCGGCATATTCCTGACTCATAAAATGAAGAGAAACCCACACCCGCCACAGAAACCCAGTCCCCAAGAACTAGTACTGGTACTACTAGGCATAATACTATTGGGGTATAACCTAGATAGGGAAACTAATAAAGCGTTTTGTAAATTATGTAACCTACCCAAGGCCTTTAGTCATCCACTCGGCAGTGGGACGGACACATTAAGTAGACATATAATTAGGTTCCACCTTGAACAAGACCGAGAATGAGCCCAACAACGACTAGTACAGCAAGCGACCGGTGCGCTTGCTAACTTTAAATTCTCCCAAGAAACTAATAGACGGGAGTTAGCTAGATACGTAATTGGGGTTGAAAAGCCTTTTAGCACTTGCGAAGACCCTAGATTCGTCAGGTATCTCCAAATAGCGGTGAACCTCGCCATCATAAGGATTCCTCGGAACACCTTAAAGCGGCACGTGTTTAAAGATTACCAAAAGACAAAAACTGAGATCTTTGAACTTTTGAAGGCGAACACGAGTATGTCCTCGTTGACGTCCGACACTTGGAAGTCGGAACCTGGTATGCCTTACTTATGCGTAATGGCACACTGGATCGATTTCTCTTTCACCCTTCAAAAAAGAATAATCTATTTTGTAAATTTAGATTATCCCCACACTGCCGACATAATCACAGGCGCGATTATAGAGGTAGTTCGACGGTGGGGCATAGAGCGAAATATTTTTAATATTACGTTCGATAATGCGACTAGTAACAATGCATCTGTTAAATAACTAATTAGGCATATGAGACCCGTGTTAGGTGGGCGGTGTTTTCATCTATGCTGCATTTGTCACATACTACATTTAATGGTTATGGATGGTCTAGATCTAATAAACGCTTCTCTTTCTGCCTTAAGAGATGTAACAATAGCTATAAAATCATCCGGAACCAGAAAGAAAATATTTAGAACTCTATGTAGGACGCATGGCTTAGAGTACAAACAATTTAAATTAGACTCACCAAATAGGTGGTCATCAACGGCAGATATGTTAGATCGTATTTTACCATATGAGGATGTCCTGGTAGAATTTGTACATGACACTCGTTCAGATTTAAGTGATTATAATCTGAACGATATACACTGGGACACAATTGATGAAATTTGTAAATTTTTTACCATGTTTAGGGACGGTACCAACTTTTTTTTCGGGTTGCTATTATCCGACCATACCACAAGTAATATCAAAATTGATTAATATTGTAAATTGAATATCGGATAATGAATCAAACCCCTGGTTGGCCGCATCGATTGCGGCAATGAAAATGAAGTTTTGTAAATATTTCTCTGAACTACCCTTTTTATATTATTTTGCAACTATTTTTGATCCCCGTTGTAAACGAAGGGGTTTGAACCTGTTTGCCTAATATTTTTACGAAAAATTAGATCCGGCTTTTAATACTGCAATTTTTATTGAGCGAGTTGATAGGGACCTACACACTTTATTTTCTCATTATTTCTGGAGATTATCATCTGATAATCCATAAGTTACTTTTACCATAGTAGGATCTTCCACATTTGGTGGAAGTAGTTCACACATGTCATATGCATGGAAGCTATTGGACTAATTGTCGCCCGTAGAAGCTCCCACTTCATGTGACGAGTTAGATTACTATTTACGGATGCTGATGATCCAGTTCTTTGCGACACCGGTGAATCCACAATTTGATATTTTAAAATGGTGGCGTACAAATCAAACCCAGTATCCCGTGCTTTCCACTATAGCACGTGATATACTAATGTGTCCGGTGTCTTCAGTAGCATTGGAGCGTGCGTTTAGTCTTGGTGGCAGGTTGCTTGGAACGAAGAGGGCGAAGCTATCACCGTCCAGCTTGAAGATGTTCATGTGCTTAAAGGATTGGATGCACGCAGAGGCTAGGGAGCAAAACGACTTGAGGCTAAGTTCATCGAGCGAGGATGAAGACGACCGCACTACCGATACGTCAGATGGCGGCACATCAACCCCCCAGTAGACTGATTTCGTATTGTTGTACCTGTACGTTTATATCTTGTTTTTATTTTGTAATAAATATATTTGTACTTTTAAATAGTATGATCCAATTGTTGCAGTTATATTTGTTACATTATTTACCGTTATTTACTATTATTTATTATATATTTTATTTTATATCCTATATTTTATCATTATTAACGATTGTTATGGATTGTATTTATATCTTATATTATTCATCAATGAATTATAATAATTTTTGTACAAAACCAGTTTGTATTTCCTTAATTTTACATTTTTATTTAAAAAATGGGGGGGGGGGGGGGGGGACCGGGTCCGGCCCGGGCCCGGGCTTGGCCAGACGCTGCTCGTGGCCATCTCTAATTGTAAGAAATTGACACAAACAGCAAGGCTAAAATGATACATTGAACAAAATTCAAAATTACATGTTATAAATAACCTTATTGTTAGAGTATAAAACTACTCCGAGCCTTCACCACAAACTTAAACTTTTGGAAAAGTTGGTTTCTTATAGTGGTATAAGAGCCTTGTTAACTAAGAGGTCACAAGTTCAAATTCTAACTACTCTCAATCTAAATATCAATATATTATAAGCACAAGGTATAAGAGAGTCTGTGCATTATCCATACTTCCACACTTCAAAACCTAATAAGCATTTGATGTCGTCCAGACTTTGGCGGGCAAGGATCAGCGCAGGTCTAAGCAAGCCTAGGCAGCAAACCATAGCTGGGTGAGCTTGGCGATATGGAGTTTGGCGAGATGGAGTCTTGGCGTGAAGGAATATGGCTGGACGGAATTGACCCATATGATCCGTCGACGAATTAGAGGAAGAGTTCTGTCTAGCCTGGAGAGAATGATGTAGCCCCGCCTCCATTGGCGGATAACTTGGCGAATGAGTCATTGGCGGGTACGGGGGTCAGCAGGTAAGCATGCGGCTGGGAAGAGTTACGCAGCTAAGCACAAACATGATTGGCGGTGTTGGCGCGTTGGCCAGTTGGCTACATTAGCGGGATTGGCGGTTATGGCTTGGCGAGCTCAAGAGGAAACACGTCCTTAAGAGTTTAACATCAATCAGGATAGCTTATATTGGGACATGGATCGCGATCTCAACTGTTGATTTTAAATTAGGACTTTGAGTCTAGTTACTAAAGCTCCTCTATTTAAAGAGAGGGTTAGCTAGGGTCTTACTGATTCATAATTTTTTAATTTGTTTTCAAAATTTCTAGGGTTTTCTCTCTTTATCGGGTTGTGAAAAATTGAGCGACTTCTTTCCCCCTTGTTTTGTTATTTTCATAATAAAATTAAGGGAAGGCCGTTGAATCTTCCTGTTCCCATATTTTTTACTTTACGCGCTGCATCAGTTGGTTTTCGAGTTTAGAATGACTTCTGAGATGACCTATGGACAGCAGAGATATGCCACCATCAGAGACATTTATAAGTGAGATGTACAATGGCAGAATGAGAGGAGATTTGAGGATATGGAAGAGAGATTCCAGCGAATCGAGTGTTGCTTGACTCAACTGGGGGAAAATTCCAATCAAACACTGAGAACCCAGCTCCAACACCTGCCGATAGGGGGTGAAGAGGAAGAAATGGATGAGAGTATCCACGAGCTGTATCTGGAGGTTAAAGACCAAGGGCGGAACGTGCGAGAGACTCGACTTAATACCAAAGCTTCTGATTGTTTAGGCGATCAGGAGTGGAAGTCCGGGCTTCGGGAAGAATTTCAAGAGTTTGAAGGTGAAGGCGTCATATTGGCCGAAGAGGCTCAGGATGAGCTAGCATTAGTAGGCGAAGAGGAGGAAGCGGGGTGACGACGGTCACTTGCTATTGGGCAGGCGAATTGGCTTCATGCCTGAGGAAGCAGAAGGAGATGAATGGCTTCGACACAGTATCTTCCAGGCAACATGTACAATTGGCGAGAGGGTATGTCGCCTAGTCATTAACTATGGGAGTTGTGAGAATGACATCTCCGAGGAAGGTGTCCTGAAGCTAAAGTTGAAGACGGAGGAGTATTCGAACCCTTACAAGATGTCATGGCTCGAGAGAGGAGACCAGGATACTATCTCGAAAAGATGCCTAGTTAATTTCTCTAATAGGTCGAAGTATCGGAATGAAGTATGGTGGACGACCTTGGCAATATGATAGAGGTACTATACGTGATGGGAGAAAGAACACGTATAGCTTTATCTTTGAAGGAACAAGGATCATCTTGTTCCCAGAAAGATGAGGAGCCACATGTGTCGAAGGCCGAAGACCCAGGACCGAAATATAGAGCCGTACTCGCCAATGCCGTTGGAGAGTTAGAGATGGCATCTACACTGATAGGTGACATCAGAAATGAACTTATCTTTGACGGGCCGACATATCTGGCTTTGTCTTCTCCATCCATCTTTCATGAGGCCACATATGAAGAGCCCATCTATGACGAAAAGTAGGTGCCAGATAAGGTAGGGAGTCTACCAAAGGAGGTGTGTCCAGAAGGGTTGGCGTATTGCTTACCGCCAACGAGGGAGGAACAACACCGGCTATATTGGGTTCCCGAAGTTGCCTTACCAAGAAGGCGGATTAAATACTGAGTAAGCCTTATGGAGCATGGGGATTTTAGGTGCCAAGTGTGGAGGCTAATCGCTAGTGGGATAAGAACACCCAACATTCTGTTTGCTACCTCTACTTGATCATTCGCCAATGGTGCTAAAAGCCCATAGTACACAGTGACCCAACTGAGTGTCCTGTTGCCACTATTCCTTCGCAAAGCCTCGTCCTTCTTCAGCGTCAAGAGAATTGAAAACGCTTGATGTATGGCTACTTTGCGCTTCATTATACTCAGTCGGTAATAGGGCCAATCCGGTAAGGCAACCTCCGGTATTTGTTCTATTCCATGTGGATTGTTTATCACTGGCAACACAGTACTTAGTACTCCTCCAGCTCTTCTCCCAGTTCTGTTTCTCCATCAAGATATATCTGCCAAGTTCCATCCTTTGTTGGTGCCAATATAGCTGATTCGCCCTTCTGATTTACTGGGCGGAATTGACCCATTCGATTCCTCTGCGAATTTGAGGATAAATTCTCTTCAGCCCAGAGAGAATGATGCAACCTCACCTCCATTGGAGCGAATAAGGTTTGGCAGGTTGGCGTACGACTTAGAAGAGTTACGCAGATAAGCCCAAACATGATTGCGGTATTGGTGGGTTGGCCAGTTGGCGGCATTAGAGGGATTGGTGCCTATGGCTTGGCGAGCTCAAGAGGAAACGTGGCTTTAAGAGTTTAACATCACTTAGGATAGCTTATATTAGTATTTATTTATATTTATCCCTTTTATTTTAGTCTTTTTTAATTTTAGTAGGAGGACAAGGATTTTGATCTCAATAGTTGATTTTAAATTAGGAGTTTGAGTCTAGTTAGGAAAGCTCCTCCATTTAAAAAGAGGGTTAGCTAGGGTTTTATTGATTCATAATTTTCGGATTTATTTTCAAAGCTTCTAGGGTTTTCTTTTTTTCTTGAATTGTGAGAAATTGAGTGACGTCCCCCCCTTGTTTTGTTATTTTCCTAATAAAATTAAAGGGAAGGCAGTTGAACTTTCCCATTCCCAAATTTTTCACTTTACGTGCTGCATTAGTTGGTATTAGAGCTCAGAATAACTTCTGAGATGGCTCGTGGGCGACAGAGGTACGCTGCCGTCAGAGACGTTTACGAGCGAGATGTACAACGGTAGAATGAGAGAAGATTTGAGGATACGGAAGAGAGATTCCTGCGAATCGAGTGTTGCTTGATTCAACTGAGGAAAAATCCCGATCAAACATCGAGAACCCAGCCCCAGCAGCGGCCAACAGGGGTTGACGAGGAAGATACTGGCGAGAATATCCGCGAGCCTTATCCGGAGGTTGAAGACCATGGGCGAAATGTGCTAGAGACTCGGTTGAATATCGGAGCTTTTGATTGCTCAAGCAATCAAGGGTGGAAGTCCAAGCTTCAGGAGGAATATTCAGAGTTTGATGGTGAAGGCGTCATAGTGACGAAAGAGGCCAAGGACGAGCTAGCATCAGTAGGCAAAGACGAGGTAGAGGGTGATGAAGGTCGCTTGCTATTGGTCAAGTGAATTGGCTTCATACCTGAGGAAGTAGAAAGAGATGAATGGCTTCGACACAACATCTTTAAGATGGAATGTACAATTGGCAGGAGGGTATGTCGCCTAATCATCGACTCCGAGAGTTGTAAAAACGTCATCTCCGGGAAGCCATCCAGAAGCTAGGGTTAAAGACGGAGGTCCATCCGAACCCTTACAAGATGTGATGGCTCGAGAGAGGAGACTAGGTAACCGTTTTGGAAAGATGCCTATTTAATTTCTCTATTGGGTCGAAGTATAGGAATGGAGTATGATGGACGACCTTGGCAATATGATAGAGGTACTATCCGTGACGGGAGAAAGAACACGTATAGCTTTATCTTTGAAGGAACAAGGATCATCTTGTTGGCCAAGAAAGACGTTGAGCCACGTGTGTCGAAGGCTGAAAACCCAAGACCGGAAGATAGAGCCGTGCTCGCTAATGCAGTTGGCGAGTTAGAGATGGCATCTACACCGATAGGCGACATCAGAAGCGAAGCTGTCTTTGATGAGCCAACTTGTCTTGATTTATTTTCTCCACCCATCTTTGATGAGCCTACATATGATGGGCCCATCTATGACGAGGAGGAGGTGCCAGACAAGGTAGGGAGTTTACCAAAGAAGGTGTGTCCAAAAGAGTTGACTATTTCTCACCACCAACAGGGGAGGAACAACGCTGGCTAGATTGGGTTCCTGAAGTTGCCTTACCAAGAAGGTGGGTTCAATGCCGAGTAAGCCTCGCGGAGCATGAGGATGTCAGGCGCCAAGTGTGGAGACTACTTGCTAAGAGTTACATCCAAGTAAATCAGAATGGCGCATCAGCTATATTGACGCCAACAAAGGACGGAACTTGGAAAAAATATCTTGATGGCAAAACAGAACAGGGAGAAGAGCTGGAGGAGGTACTGAGTATTGTGTTGCTGGCGGTAAACAATCCACATGGATTAGAACAAGTACCGAAGGTTGCCTTATCGAATAGGCCCTATTACCAACTGAGTCTTATGAAGCGCAAAGTAGCCATATGTCAAGCATTAATAGTTCTCTTGCCGCTGAAGAAGGACAAGGCTTAGCGGAGGAATATTGGCTGTAGGGCACTCAATTGGGTCATTGTGTACTATGGGCTTCCTACATCATTGGCGGATGATCAAGCAGAGGCAACAAAAAGAATGTTGGGTGCCCTTATCCAACATTTTATTACCAAACAACTCAGAAGGCAGGAACATGGGATGTCGTGTCCTCGAGGGAAGGCGGTACACTTTACTTCCAACCAACATATTGAACATGAGCAGATCCGAAGGTCTTTGCTTGGAGCCCATGCCAGACACAAAAAAAGTGCGTATAAGAATTTCCAACATGACTCCCATATTGGCGAGAGTAGTCCAAACGAGCCCATGTCGAATTCATGGGTGGATTTTCTTTAGCTCGGGAGGATGATGCCATCCACACTTTGGCGGGGCAAGGATCGGCATGCTTCTTGGCAAGCCAGGACAACAAACCACAACTCGGTGAGCTTGGCAATCTGGAGTTTGGCGAGATGGAGTCCAGCTGTGCAGAAATATGGGTGGGCAAAATTGACCCATATTTTCCGTCGACAAATTCGAGGACGAATTCTTTACTGCCCGGAGAGAATGATGCAACCCCACCTTCATTGGCGGGAGCAGGGATTGGTAGGTAGGTGCGTGGCTGGGAAGAGTTACGCAGCTAAGCCCAAACATGATTGGTGGTATTGGCTGGTTGGCCATTTGGCGGCATTAGAAGGATTCGCGGCTATGGCTTGGCGAGCTCCAGAGGAAACACGGCTTTAAGAGTTCAACATCAATTAGGATAGCTTATATTAGTATTTATTATATTTATCCCTTTTATTTTAGTAGGAGGACATAGATTGTGATATCAACCGTTGATTCTAAATTAGGAGTTTGAGTTTAGTTAGGAAAGCTCCTCTGTTTAAAAAGAGAGTTAGCAAGTGTTTTATTGATTCATAATTTTCAAATTTATTTTTCAAAGTTTTTAGGGTTTTCTCTCTTTCTCAGATTGTGAGAATTGAACAATTTTTTTTCCCTTGTTTTATTATTTTCGTAATAAAATTAAAGAAAAGACCGTTAAACCATCTTATTCCCAAATTTTTCACTTTTTGTGCTGCATCAGTTTTTATTTGATGGAGCATGTTAAAGTTCTGTGTAAACCTTTTGTTGGTGTGATACAGCAGCTGACCTTCAGTAGCGGCCGAGTAAGCAAATCCTATTCCCAACACATCATGTACGGAGACAACTTCATAACTTGGCTCCTCATGACAAGGTGTAAACATTTTTATCGTCATATTTTGTACGTTTGGTATTATTTTATTTGACTTAAATTAATTTTATAAAGATTGTTTTATTTTTGCTTTTTTCGTTTTTGGGCTAGGAGTCCTAAAAATAGCCTTTCTTCTGGATAGCACCCTATAAGAATAAGATAGCATACATTTCACCCCATATACCATATTTTGGTGGAAGTCTTTTAAGCACTGATTTTGTTATTGTTATTGTGATTGTTGTTGTATTGTTTAATATTTTGGCAACAAATATAAATGTAAAAGTTATTTTAATAATTAAGAAGGAGAGAGATGAACTTCGAATTTGAAGCTTCATATACTTAATAGTGGGTGATGTAAACCAATACACAAGCTTAACAGCTAAAAAATATAAAATATATAATAAAAGATATTGTATATCACCAAGTGTGTTATATCCTCCAAGCCTCAAACGTTTGAGGCAAATTATTATGTAACTGCGATTATGGGTTCAATTCTTAATAATTTATGGTTTGGAAACTAACACAATGAAATATTATTTATTTATTTATTATTATTATTATTATTATTTTTTTGATAATTAGCGAAATGAGTCGTGAAGCACAATAGGCGCATTTTCAAGAGTGAGATCCGAATCAATACGCCTAAAAACGTGTATCAAATTTTCTTTTCTCTAAATTTCATCTTTTGAATGAATTCCGAAATGAATTAACTCTATTCGTTTTTATTTTAATCCAATCCTGCAACTCGTAATACTCTCTTTTAATAGATGTTCTTTCTTTTTTAATTAATTGTTGAAGTTATTTATTTATTTCATTAAACATCATCTGCCCTCTGGAGGCCACGGAGTTTAAATATATGGGGTCTACATATAAGCTTGAGTGGAGTTTGGCATTAAGCGTGGACTAACTCATTGGGCTTATATATCGATCTTTCTCTCTAACAACGCTTATCTGAGATTTTTATTAGACTCACTAGTGTAATCTTAATACTCCACCTCACATGTGAGTCTTCTTTAATTGCAACTCTCGTCTTCTCCGGTTCAATTAATAATTACGTCCCACTGAATCACACATTTACTCGAGAGACCCTCGGTGCATCAACCTCAAATGCATCCTTCTTTATGAGTGCACGATGCATCCAACAAGAGCTCATGATCATCATTCCGTTCTAATACCATGTTAAAAATCTTCGAGTCTTTAGGTCCAATCACATAGTTGGAATATATGAGGTTTATAGGTTCTATCATATAACCAATTGACGTTAGGTAGAGTAACGCACTATAAACTTATATGTTGATCTCTTATTTCTCACAATTCTTACCTGATATTTTTTCTAGACAAGTATATATAATCTAGACATATTTATTTATTAATTTGATAATAAAAATATCGACTCACATTTCTTATTTATTTCACTTTGGATTCGCCGATGATTGAGACTTGACAGCCGAGGCATGGGTCACACGAGTCGGAGCAACTTGGAACCCATTAGTTTCTGCACACCTGGGCTTAGGCCACGTGAGTCTTGGGCTGAGTCACCCGTCGCTTATAGTGGGTGCAGTTAGGGATGATAATAGAACGGGTAAAATATGTCATTTTAGGGTACTTTGCTCTGTTTGGGATGGGATTAAATGCATGTGAGATGAGTAGCGCATACGGGTCAGGTCCGTGTGGCAATACCTGCCGCAAGTATGGGGTTGCTATGGATATAATGTTCTACCCACCTCGCCCTACCTCATACCCTCTGCACACCGCATCAAAATTTATCTAATTAATTTTTAAATTAAAAAATAAGGAGTTAATTCGATCATCTAATTTACTTATTGATGTTAGGGCAAAATGAAGTATTAAATAATTATTGGTCAACAAAAGTATTAAATAATTAATATGGGTACACATGGATAATTGTTTGGTACCTATATTAGAACATATGTAGTGGAGCAGGTATTATTAAAGACTCGTTGGATGCCCATGAGTAATGGGATGAGTATAAGTATATGTTTTTGCCTTTCTTGGCGGATATGTTTATCCACATCATACCCGTAATAAGTAATGAGTCGAGTGACAAATATAGATCTAAGAAGAGAGTACAAGTATGAGGAGACCCCGCCATAGTTGCCTCAACCCGTTTTCATCCCTAGCTGCAGTAGCGGAACCATTGTTGTGGGATCAAGGGCATTTATGCCTCAAGTTACTTAGAAAAAACCTAAACTATATATTACCAATTTTTGGTACTGATCGTTAGCAAAAAAAAATTTTTACGAATTTTCTTTAAGATGGAAAACATTTTTTGATGTTATGTACAAATTGCATTTTAAATTTTATTTTTATAATCCGCATTTTGCGTTATTTTCTCATTATATTTCAGCAACTCTTTGTTTCTATATTTCAAATTTTGTATACGCCCATATTTAATTTTTTTTTAATTTTAATTATCATCATATAAATTTTTATAAAATATTAAGTTGTTTTTCTCTACTAAAAATCATCTAAATTTTATAATTTTTTAATGTCACACTTAAACTTTTCAAAATTTTTTAATGTCTCACCTTAATATTAAGGCCAATAATATCCATTAGTTTAAATTACGGCCGTTAATTTTTGCTTATGTGCTATTTTAAAATTTATTTTTAAAAAACAAAAGTATTTTTTAGAAATATTTAAAAAAAATTTAGACATTTAAAATACTTTTTAAAAATTTTAAAAGTTAAGGTATATGACATTGAAAAATTTTTAGAACATTTATATGACATTAAAAAATTAAAACATTTTGATAATTTTTTAAAACTGTACTTAAAATATAAATATTTCTAATTAAAAGCCCCAAAATAATAAGTGCATCATTTATCATTTATTCTTATTATTGTTTGGACAAAAATTTTTTTTTTTTTTGGATTCACTACTGGTGGGTGTGGTCTTGTGTAGGTCTGATTTTAAATATTTGGGCCCAAAGTAAAAATTTTAAATTATTTTTTTTATATATAATAAATTATAAAAATTATAATCGTAAAACTTAATAATATTAATAATTGATAAATTAAACATTATAGCTCCAAACACTCAAGGCTTCTACACTGTTGTTTGGATCGCTTGGGTATGTCCGGTCCCGTTTGTGTGTAGTGAGCTACGTTATACAATGGGTGAGCCACACCTATGACTAGCCACGTGCTTTCCATTGAGCTTACTGACTCGGATGCCACGTCAGAATAATGTGACCAAGCTCTCCATGTGTGAGTGAGCTGTATTTGGAATAGTACAAAGGACCAAATATAAATTAGACAGAAAAAACTATGATTGTTATTAGGGTAAATTATAAAAATTATTCCTATCTTTTATTTTAAAAATAAAAAATTTTTCTCACAAATAAAAGCACTCACAGAACTCCCTCACTTTTAAAAATTTATCACTTAACCCCCATACAAGTTATTTTTGACCATTTTGCCCTTAATGTTTAATTTTATTTTTAGAAAAGGGTTTTATATTATTAGACAAAAATTAAATATTTTATATTTTTATATAAGTTTAGAAGATAAAAAATATTTTTAAAATTTTTAGAAAAAATATTATGAGATAAAATATATATTTTTTTTGTTGAGGGGCAAAATGATCAAAAAAAGTTATTTGGGGGCAAAGTGAAAACTTTCAAAGGTTAGGGAGTTTAGTGAGTGGTTTTATTAGTGAGGAAGATTTTTTGTTATTGAAGAACAAGTTAGAGAAGTTTTCTGTAATTTACCCTTATTATTATTACTACTATTTTTTTTTTTTAAACATAGTGCTATAATTGTTATTGTTAGTATGATAGACTGATGAGTAAATGAAAATTTGAACTTAAGACAGATAAAAAATAGCTCGAGAGACATAAATTGAACTTGAAATTGTGGGCCTAGTGTGCATGAAAGTCCCACAAAACACACGTGAACATATATAGCCTTAAGCCTAAATGGTCAATGTGAGGAGCAGAAACACTCGCTACAAGTACTACTCGTGATTGAAACATACTCTATTAACAAGGCATATAACGTCCCACCGCAAAGGACAACGGATAAGTGCATGCATCACTCGTTTGGTTTATCATTCTATGAAACTATCTCTCGTGCGTGTGTTTCCTTCAACTCTTTTCCTCAATCACGTGTCAACCACAAGGGTTATTTAATCAAAATGGTCTATTTCCGCACCCCAAAATTTTTTGGACAAAACAAAGTCGAAAGAATTTTATTAAGATTGCGCGTTTCGTTTGCACGGAAGACCTAAAAACGTGAAGGTAGACAATTCAAGAGTACTCTTTAGTAAATTCTCACTGCTAACCTTATAGAATAAAGTTGTAAAAAACAGCGCATAACATCGATTCTTGAGTAACGAGGGCTTGAACTTTTCCTTATATATACTAGAGCCATATAAGAAAAATATTAGCCAATTATTTTCTGAGAACAAATAATGCAAGGCGATATTTGTAAGATCTAAAATTATTCTAAATACATTCAGGAAATGTTTGAGTAAAGTAGGATGGATTTTTAAATAATAATGATAATCTAACAAAAAAATAAAAATAATTTATATTTATAGGCAATTTAAAAATATACAAAATTTTCACTTAGGCACCATGAGGTTTGACAATGTACCACCTAGGTATCTCCATGTTTGAAATATAAAAACCTTGAGTCTTAAAAATTTTATCATTTCGATATCTTAAAATTTTAAAATTTTATTAATCAGGCCCTTTTTGTCGAAATTCTATAGATTTTTGTTAGAAAATGTTAAAGTAGAACAAAATTTAGATAATATCCAAGTATTTTTGTCAAAATATCAGAGCATATGATATAGGTGATAAATTGTTCAAATCTCCGGATACATGAGTGATATTCTTCCAAAAAATAAGAGCCCACTGTCACGGGCCGCCTTTGGCTGACACTGTCCCCGGTGCTCAATAAGCAGACATATGCCATACGGGGTCTCCTAAGCCTGTCCAATACTAATGCGCATTGACTGTGTTCAGGTATGTCCGTGGTATGCCGTGTATTTCGTCTCTTGAAGGTGCATATTGCTGCTTGTTGACCATAGGGGGTAGGCTGGCCCGGCCCTAGCCTCAGGGTCCGGGCGCCGCACGGGTGATCTGCGCTCATCCCGTGACAAGTGGTATCAGAGCGAGGCTCAGGGTATGCGAGTAAGCAGCTGTGGTGGGACCGAGCTTTGTCCGTGGTGGTAGACACTCCTAGGGAATGGGAGTTGCTCGTGTCCTAGGTGCGTTGAGCGGGTTTGTCCGTGGGTATGGACACTCCTTGTGTGGGAGGGGCACTCTAACGAGGAACTTTCGGAGTGAAGTTGAGTGGCTCGCGGTTCCGGATGTCGCGGAAGGCGCACCGTGTTGGGCGCTGGTCAGGCGTGCTGACCGTATGGCTGGCTTACTGCGTGGAGATTGGGCCGATCCTTGGGGTGCAGTGCGAAGTTCACAAGGTGAAGAGTCAACAAGCATCGTGGAGCGAGACGTGTACGTGGTGCACTATGGTGCATGGAGCTGGCATGCTGCTTTTTGGGCACGCTGCTTATCATCAGGTGAGTGTTAATAGCATGTTAGGGGTGTCACGTTGGAGGGGATGATGATGTGGTCGTCCCGTGACCACTCAAGGCTGCTAGAGATGCAGGGATGCGATGATGGGCAGGCACCCGCAACGTGGACGTTTGCGGAATTAGGTGGGGGAGAATGTCACGGGCCGCCTTTGGCTGACACTGTCCCCGGTGCTCAATAAGCAGACATATGCCATATGGGGTCTCCTAAGCCTGTCCAATACTAATGCGCATTGACTGTGTTCAGGTATGTCCGTGGTATGCCGTGTATTTCGTCTCTTGAAGGTGCATATTGCTGCTTGTTGACCATAGGGGGTAGGCTGGCCCGGCCCTAGCCTCAGGGTCCGGGCGCCGCACGGGTGATCTGCGCTCATCCCGTGATACCACGCTATTAAGGACCCCAAATATGAATTTTCTGAATCCCATATTCGAGTTGTGAGAAAGAAGATATCAATATATAAGTCTAATGGACTACTTCACCTAATATCAATTGGTTTTGGGTTTATATGCAAATCTCATGTATGCTAATTTTATGGATCGGGCCTAAAGACCATGTGAAATTTAACACGTGCTCAAGATACATAAATTTGCCGGTGGGGATGTCTATTGTATTTCTTTCTGAAAACGAACACAGAATCTATAAGATAAACATAGTAAAACGACACGACAAGATTGCCATGATCTTATAATGGATCTCATTCATAATTTGGACATTAGGTATACGTTGAAATTCATGTCATGAGATCAATAGGTTCATGAACCATATGTTTCTGTGAAAATGGAACATTACTTCAAATACATACTTAAATAATATATTTATATATAATAAAATTTAAAAATCAACAAACTAAACTATTATGTTTATAATTTAATAATTTTAACATATTGTAAAATATTTCAAGTAAATGGTTTTTTTTTATAAATAGCAACATAGTCGCAATATATTATAGGCAACTCGAACAAAGCGAGGCCCAGGTGGGGATCAAAAATAGGCAAAAAAAATCCTAATACAAGAAAACAGGATTGCAAAAGGATTTCAAACGGAGCCAGTAGACGCTAGAAAACTATACTACCAGTGAAAGTAAATAGTTATTTATGCTTTGAGTCCTTGTACTTTCACCATTGTGTCAATTTGTTTTGAACTCTTTATCGTAACAATTTAGTCCTTATACAATTGAAAAGTTGTTTAATCAAATCTAATTCTAAAATTAATGTTAATTATGATTGAAACTTTAATGTTAATTATTTTTGCTTTCATATATTTTTCATGTCAAGAAATTAACCCTTCTACATCTTTTTGCTAATTCTAATTGAAATCACAAGTCTGAAATAAATATTAGTTTAAAGTTGAGCTTGATTGAAACAATTTCAGTTATAGACCTAAACTGAAATGATTAAAAACTTATAAACTAAATCACCGAAATATGAAAAGTGAATGGACTAGTTCTATAATTAACCTTAAGTTAGATAGATGGGGATTTTTTTGAAAATCACCAAAATTTTAGGTATATTTTAATAAAAAATTCTAGATTTTTTTAATTTTTTAAAGCCATACCTAAATTTTAAAAGTTTTTTAATGTCACACTTTAATTTTAATACTGTTAATTTCTGTAGGTGTTTGTTGACGTGGTTTTAAGAAAATAATTTTAAAAATTCAAATTTACATCTAAAATAATATTAAAATATTTTTAAATTTTTAAAAATTATTTTTTAAATATTATATTAATAAAAATTAATAAATATTAATGATATTATATTAAAATATAACACTAAAAGGTTTTTAAAAATTTATATATAATCTTTAGTAAAAAAAGTATCATTTACGCATGAAAAACATGTGTGAAACTCTTTGAATTTTCGTCAACGACGAACTTCCTCCCCCGTTGAAATTGTCGACTTTCGGAACTTCACTGTCTTTAATCAGGAAAAAAAAATAAAAGACAAAAAATGAGCGATTGAGAGTGAGCCACGTCATCTAAGCACGCCCTGATCTTACACGTGTCTCCACCTGGGAATAGCTTAGTGGCTACTGTTCTAGCCTAATTTTGCAACGTTATTTTATTAATGATGGTCCAGCCCGACCGGCCCGCCGTACAGTTACCATGTACCATCAACGTTTCGGTTAAACCTGTTATCTGCAGATATCTTTTTTTTTTTGTGAAGATAGCGGACACGAGTTGAGTATATATTATAAGATCCATTATGGGAATAGAGGATACAAGTATTGACATTGTACCCGCTCTACGCCACCGCGCCTCATGCCCGCTATACCCATCCCACATCACTCACATTAGTTTATACTTTATTTTTCTTTAAAGAAGAAAAATATATGTTTGATTTGAATGTTTATTGGTGTGTTAAATATTGGAGCGAAACGTAATTAGATTTTAAGATATAGTGTTCAATAATTAATGTCGGCAGTTATACAAAATCGTTTGATACCCACGCTAGGGCTGGTATGACACAGGTAATACCCAAAGGCAATGAGATGGGTATGAGTATGGGTTTCTATCTAGTGGGGTGGATATGGGTATCCACTGTAGACCCATGACTAATAATGGGGCAGGGTATGGGAATGGACTTGGGTGGCGAATACTTGCCCCCGTCTCATTGTCATCCCTACGTTTATCACATTGCCACTCGAAATACCAAGCCTCTACTATTTACGTATTTTGATATTTTAAGAGTTAGGCTTTGTCTATTTCAGCTAGGGGTGTATTTGAGCTGAATCATTCTGTGCTTGAGTCTATCAGGCACAAGGAATGGCTTGTCTGCATTTCGCTTGGCTTGAAACTTGTTGAGCTCAACTCGAGCTCAGTTCATCATAGGCTCATGCACGGCTTGAAGCTCACCAAGCTCGGAAATTTAAAGCTCGAGCTTAGCTCGTCATAAGCTCGGGTTCGGCTTGGCTCGAACTTGGCTCGGTTGGCTTTCAGCTAAACTGGCAAGTTTTAGGCTCATTTAAGATCAAAGTAGGCTTGCACAGAACTCATTTGAGTTCAAACTTTCCATGATTGGGCATATTTATGCTAAAAAAAATTATATTACGTTCAGATTACTTGAATTCGTTTAGGTCTTCGAGCCCACGAGCTCAAGCTTCATTTGGCACAAGCTCGGTGAAAGAATGAGAACCGCACCTAGAGCAGTGGCCTTCTCGTATATTTATATATATATTAATGGGCTATACAGAATATATAAGATAGGTCCAATGGACTCAGTACATTACAATAATAAACCTATACAATGTAGTCTAACATAAGAGGTAACCGAAATAAGAGGTAACCGAATGTGAAGGTTGGACTTAAAAAGCAGAAAAAGTTGTTGCGGAAGACTCTTTGTGAATATATCTGCAATTTGTTGAGATGAAGGAACATGAAGAACTCGAACAAGATCCATTTGAACATGCTCTCTTAAGAAATGAATGTCAATCTCGATATGCTTCGTGCGAACATGCTAGACATGATTAGTGGACAGGTACATGGCAGAGGCATTGTCATAATAGACCAAAGGAGCCCGAGGAAGAAGAAGACTGAGCTCACTTAGAAAAGAATGAAGCCAACAACACTTGGAGATGGCATTCGCAACGGCACGATATTCAGCCTCTGCACTGGAACGAGAGACTGTGGGTTGGCGTTTGGAGGACCAGGAGATAATGTTGCCCTCGAGAAAAACACAGAAGCCAGATGTAGAACGACGAGTATCAGGGCATCCAGCCCAATCAGCATCAACGTATGCCACGAGTTGATCCAAACCAGTAGGGGAGATGGCCAAACCATGATCAATTGTGCCCTTGATATATCGAAGGATGCGTTTGACAGCCATCCAGTAAGAAGAGCACGGAGCATGCATAAGCAAACACACCTGTTGCACTGCATTAGAGATGTCAGGACGAGTAAAGGTGAGATACAGAAGGGCACCAACAATGGACCTATATAAGGTTGGATCGGGCATAGGCTCGCCATCTTCCACGGAAAGTTTGGACTTAGAATCTGTAGGTGTGGCAACTGGCTTACAAGAGAGTGTGTTGGTCCTGTCTAGTAGGTTGTGAGCGTACTTGGATAGGGACAAGAATAGTCTCATAGATAAATGAGACACTGAAATGCCGAGAAAGTAATTAAGATGTCCCAAATCTGTCATGTCAAACTCAGATCGAAGAGAATGAAGCAGGTCTTCTAGTATCACATTAGAGGAAGTAGTAAGAACGATATCATCAGCATAAACTAGTAATATAGCCATGTCATAAACTTGTAATATAGCCATGTCATGTCCTCGACGTAAGACAAACAAGGAGGAATCAGACTTACAGCTATGGAAGCCTAACCGATGCAGAAAAGAAGCAAAATAAGTGTACCAAGCACGAGGAGCCTGCTTGAGACCATAAAGAGATTTGTTGAGCTTACAGACATGATCAGGATATTGAGAGCTGATGAAACCCGGTGGTTGCTTCATAGGGTGCCATGGAGAAATGCATTTTGACATCAAGTTGACGAATAGGCCTGTGACAACAAGTAGCAATAGTCAAGGCAGTACGAATGGTAGCTGGTTTAATAACAGGACTGAAGGTTTCACCGTAGTCTATGCCACACCTCTGAGTGAAACCCTGAGTGACTAACCGAGCTTTATACCATTCAATTTGACCAGTAGGTGTCTGCTTTATGTGATAAACCCACATGAAACCAACAATATTTCCATGAGAGGGTGGAGGAATGAGATCCCATGTCTTATTACGAATAAGGGCATTAAATTCATCGAGCATAGCATCCTTCCAATTGTCATCAGTAAGAGCTTGTTTATAAGAAAATGGCACCTCAAGAAACAAATTATGGGCAAGCATAGAAGGTTTGAGAAGAGGTTTCACAATACAGCTCGAGCACGAGTGACCATTGGATGTATAGACCCGGATGGACAGACTTGCAGTGGAGCCGGTTAGGCTGTAGGAGCAGCAGGTGCTAGTACCGGCTCAGTGGGGGCAGCTGGGACCTGTGCTGCCACACCAGCAGGGGCGGCAGACTGGCCACCTCGGATTAGAGGTGGTGGGGGCATACCGGCGAACGAAGACGAGGCAAGCGGCGGAGAAAAGACTAGATGAAGCCAGTCCATTGTAGTTTGAGAGAAGGTACCCAATCGTGCAAAGGGAAAGTTTGTTTCTTCAAAAACAACACGCCTCAAGATAATAACTTTGTTAGTTGAAAGGTCCAAACATTTATAGCCTTTATGATTCAGGGGATATCCCAAGAACACGCATACGGTAGAGCGTGGTGCAAGTTCGTGAAGAGTTGTTGCACTCAAATTTGGGTAGCAGGCATTACCTATGACTCGAAGGTGATCATAATTGACCATTGTTTTATATAGGCGCTGAAAGGATATCTTTTTCTTAATGGAAGTGGATGGTAGTAAGTTGATAATATGAGCAGCAATAGAAACTGCTTCAGCAAAATATTTTAACAGCATGTAGGCTTGAAAAAGAAGTGAACGCGTCATGTTACCAATGGTGTGGTGCATGCGCTCAGCCTTCCCATTTTGTTGGGAGGTGTGAGGACAAGAGACCCCGCTGAGAATGCCTCATTACAGAAAAAGTCCACTAAAGTCACGATTGGTATACTCAGTACCATTATCACACTGAAAATGTTTGACTTTTACACCAAATTGATTTAACACGAGATTATGAAACTGAACAAACAAGTCAAAAACATCAGATTTGGCATGCATAGGGTAAATCCACACAATATGAGAGTAATCATCAAGAAATAACAAATAATACTTGAAACCACTTAAACTAATGATGTCCATACATCTAAATGAACAATATGAAAAGGGCGCGTAGTATTGGTAACAGACTTTTGAAAAGGTAAACAACTATGGTTACCTAGTTGAGAAGCATGACACAAACTAGGCTCTGAAGAACTAGAACAAAAAATAAACTTTTTCTTAACTAAAGTGGATAAAACTGGCTCTCCTAGATGACCCAAGCGATGGTGCCATAAAGAAGAGGAGACTGGAGACGCAACAAACGATGTATGAATGGAGGAGGATCCTGGTACTGTAAAGAGAGGCCCCGGACTGACACAGAAGATGATGGTGGACTTCGATTTATGATCCTTGATAGAAAAACCATAATAGTCAAACTCAAGAAGACAATTATTATCGGAACAAAATTGACGTACAAAAATTAAATTTTTGGAGAGACCAGGGACGAATAGAACTTTATTTAAAATAAAACGACCTGCGGGAGTAGAGAGAAAACATGACCCAATGCTCGCAATAGAAAGAGACGCACCATTACCCGCTAAAATTTTGTCAGAACCAGTATATGGAGACAAGGATGTTACGATACTTGGGATATTTTTCATGTGAGAGGAAGTCTCGCTATCCATGATCCAGGAGGAGTCAAGAATAGGGGTGGAATAAGACAGTGGGGGGAACTAACTCACATTAAAACCTGGGTAAAAACTATAGCCAGTGGTATAAGCATTATTTGCAAGATGACATTGGGGATAAGAAGGTACATTACCACCCTGAGGAGTAGAGCCAAAGTGAGGTGGTCAATACGGCATGTAAAAAGGAGGCATGGGCCATGGTATCCCCCTATAATTCGGACCCCACATGTTCTGCATCCATGAATTTCCATAATCACGGCCATTACAGCCATGACCACAGCCATTACCTCGACCATTACCGAACTGATTTCCATAACCAGGCGTATGTGAAGTCTGATCAGCAGGAAGTGAAACAGGCTGCTCCGAGGCAACCACTTGCAGCTGCTGCTGCTGCTGCTGGGTTACGGCCGCCACCTGTGGCGGCAGCTGGGCCACCTCGGTTGTCCCAGTAGCAAGGAGAAGAGTAGGGGCACTTGTGTTAGCATTCTTAAGACGAGATTCTTAATTCATTAACATTGACTTGGCCTCAATAAAAGGTGGAAAAGGGGCCCTAGATGTAACAGAAGTACAAACAGCATGAAAATCTTTATCATCAGAGTGACCATCCACAGTAGCTAAAACCATATCCACATCGAAAACAGAGGCATATACAAGTTTGAGATTATCAGCCAAAGACATAATTTTTGTGAGGTATGCTAACATGGAAAGATTTTTCTTCTTAATATTGGTCAATTCTCGCTTATTTTACAATTGGCGTGATTAGGCAAAATTAGTAAACAGTTTAGAGATAGAACTCCAAAGAGATGCAGCAGTTAAATCATCATTATCACCACACGCAGCACTCGCAAGGTCAGAAGAGATAGTACCAAGTATCCAAGAGATAAGGAGATTGTCAACCTGTTGCTAGTAGCAGTAGGTTGGATCATAAATGACAGGTGGAAGGGATGAGCCATCACGATGGTCATCTATAGCATAACCCCGACAGGTGGAGATAAAAGAGCGGCGCCATAGTAAGTAGGTTGATGGATCATTTAAATCAAGGGTCGATGATGTATGTTGTGGGACATTAGAGACGCTGAAAGGTGTGGGAAGAGAGAGTTCCACCAGTTGTGGGTGGTGCCACTAGTGGCGTTGCGGCGACGCTAGTGTTCGGAGAAATAGATGAGGAGGTTGAGTCGGCCACAAAGAAAGAGAGGAGAAGTGGAGCACGTTAGCGGCGACTAGAGAAGGGTGGCAGCTAGGGTTAGGGCAGAGGCTAGGGTTAACCGATTTGATTTTTTTTTTTTTTTTTGTTTTGAAAGAATTAAAATAAAAGAAAAGGAGGCCAGGATTTGCCTTTACGAGAGGGTTCGGGAGAACTCTGATACCATGAAAGAATGAGAAGTGCACTTAGAGCAGTGGTTCTCTCGTATATTTATAGATATATTAATGGGCTATACAGAATATATAAGTTAGGCCCAATGGGCTCAGTACATTACAATAATGAACATGTACAATGTAGTCTAACACTTGGCTTCATAGGCTAGACAAGCCATCTTGGCTCTACTTGAGCTCGAAATAAGCCAAGATTTTCAAACTTTATGACAAGTCGATTTACGAGTCCTCGCAAGATAGTTGGGCTTATTTACAGCACTAATTTTAGCAAAACCTAAATCATTAAATAAAGATATATTCTTCTTACCTATTACACTTTTAGTCATAAAATTAGAAAGTATTAGGTGTTGGTTCAAGTTGCAAGACTTCGATATTTGTTGAGAAATCCAAATATGAGTCTTGTAAAATCCCATTCTGGGTTGAGAGAAAGAAGAGATTATCTTATTGTTGGTGTGAATTTCAAAAATTTTCCCTAAGTTTATTAAACTAGCGCGGAAGGTTATAAAATTCCTAATTTTAAACCTAAAGTTGATTTAAATTTTTTTTTTTGGTAAGTCAGCGACTTAAAATTAGGAATTAAAATTAAAATATCTAATTTTAAATTTACATATTTGAATTCCAAATTTGAATCTACAGGCCTCTACTCTAATAAATTCATAATAATTATATGAACTATAACTAGCATAATAAGAAAACTGCAAACAAATATAAAAGCGAAAAACTTAAAATATAAAGAAAGAAGAATACATAAAATTGCTTCAATTAAAGAAAACCATAATAATAACTGTGAATGCCAAGAAAAACGGAGAGAACATTGAGAACCAGCAATCTTCTATGCAATGACCTCAAAACGCCTGGGCTTTGAAAAATATTAAACCGAAAAAAAATTTCAAAGAAAAAATTTTCTCTCGAATTAGATCTTTGAAAGCCTACACTTTCAGAAACCTTTTAATTTTAATGCAATTGGATCCCAAATCATAAAATCAGTACCCCTATTTATAGGAGGATACCAGAGCAAAAAAATCCTAAAGTTTTGATGTGGTACGCATCAATATAACACAGAACGTAGTGTTTTAACAAAAATATAGTCAAAACACAGTGTTTCATCTCGTGCGCATCGTTTGCCACGTGGTGACGCGTGAATGGTCCGCCTCGAGACAAGCGACTCTCCCCTTGGGCATGTCGCGCTGCTTGGCTGCTTTCAATATAGGCGGATCGGGCCTATGTAAAGGAGATTTTTTGATTTTTTTTTTTTTGCTTTATTTTCCATATGTAAAAATTCATCTTATAAATTTTAATTTTAAAAAATTATTTTATTTTATAATTTATAATTTTTAGTTATTCATGAATAATATTTGACAAATTTAAAGTTACTCATCTCATGAATAAGTAATTTACCTCATTAATTCTTTAATATTTTTTGGATGACAATAAAAATAGAGGCTTGGGCAGGGACCTTAAGGACAATTCAAATCTAGCCCCAAATGGGTTAAATTAATTACCATCTCATGATAAAATTGAATTATCATTTAATGAGACTAATTCCACTAAATAAATATCACAGCACTGTAGACTTAAATCATTTATTCGATTATTTTCAAATAGACTGTATTGATGATAACAATCCCTCCACTAGATATCCATAACAAAAAATAATTATAACTACTATCATTATTTTTCTCACAGCTTCTCCATTAGTTACGGACTCGCCCTTTACTGAATAATTTATTTACACTTGAACAAATTCACAGTATAAATTTCAAATGTCAAACATTTGAAACACTTTGGCCAAAGATTCCGAATTATACAAACACTTGCGAATCAACTAAGGGGACATTTACATTTTATAAGAGACTGTAGATTCCGTATTGAATACCCGATCCTTGTCATACTTCACGCCGCTACCCAGTATACGTGGGAGTTCAGTCATTTGTCTAGGCTTCACTTATAGTACACCAATGTAACTAACATTCCAAATACAAGTCCAGACTACTCTTAGGATTTAGAGTCGTTGTTCAAATAGTATATCATGAATCATTCATTTCCGATAGGAGTATGCAAATAAATAACTCACATGGTCCAACTCAGTGTATCAATCTTATTAAACACACAAACGTAACACTTTTGGATCACTATTCGCATGGCCAAGACAAGTCATATAAAGTGTCACGTTATAGTCTTAGCATACAAGTGGTCCAAGCTTGTCTTTGACCACAAGTTTTTCAAATAACAATTTGTACTATTTGTTCTAAGTCTGTCTGTGGGTTGATCTTATAAGCCACGTAGGACAAACATATAAATTGTAATATAAGGACCACACCCATCGCATGAATGTTATTAAAAAGAAAATCACATGCAACATAAATGCTCAATTACACAAATTAACAAGGCAACGACTAAAGCTTCAATTTTATTTATTAATAAAATAATATTTACAGGATAAATTTTGATTTTTAAGACACTATTCCTAACAATTTTCCACTTATCCTAAATTTAATTTACTATACTCTTCATACCCATTCCCTCGTGATTTAAAGGTCTTCTGAGTCAAAGTATTTGCAAAGGGATCTGCAAGATTGTGGCTCGTGTTTATCTTCAAGATGGCCAACTCCCCCTTCTCTACATAGTCTCTAATGAGGTGGTACTTCTTTTCAATGTGTTTGGACATCTTGTATCTTCTGTGCTCTTTGGAATTAGCCACCGCACCCGAGTTGTCACAAAAGACCGTAACTGGTGTTAGACCATCTCTAACAACCTCAAGACCTATCAGAAACTTTCTAAGCCAACATGCCTCCTTTGCAGCTTCTGAAGTTGCAACTTATTCGGCTTCCATTGTGGAGTCAACAATACATGACGGCTTGACACTCCTCCAACTTATAGCTTCTCCTCCAAAGGTAAAGATATATTTAGACGTCGAGCATCTGGCACCTCTATCTAACTAGAAGTCTGAATCAGTATAGCCAACTAGAACCAGCTCGTCATTTTGAAATATTAGCATATAATCTCTAGTTATTCTCAAGTACTTGAGAATATGCTTTACTGCCACCCAGTGCATAGGATCTGGGTTAGACTAATATCTGCTTACCATACCATCAGTATATCAGATATATAGTCTCATGCATAACATGGCATATATGAGGCTTCCCACAACCGAAGCATATGGAACATTCCTCATCTACTCCTCCTCTTGAGGTGTCTTAGGACACTGCTCTATAGAAAGATGGACTCCGTGCCTGAAAGGAAAAAGGCCTTTCTTAGAGTCCTCCATGCGATACCTTGACAACATCTTGTTAATATAAGTGGCTTGAGAAAGACCCAACATCCTACTCTTACGATGTTGCAAAAGCTTGATCCCAAGAATATAGCTGGCTTCTCCTAAGTCCCTCATATCGAATTGACTTGACAACCAAATCTTTATAGCTGATAACACCTCTACATTATTCCTAATGAATAGTATATCATCGACATACAATACTAAGAAAGTCTTTAGTTTCTCTTGATATCGCTTGTACGCTCATGGTTCATCAAGCAGTTGCTTAAAACCATAAGACTTAATTGCTTTGTTGAATCTAATATTCCACAAGCATGATGCTTGCTTCAGTCCATATATGGACTTCTTCAGTTTGCATACCATACACTCCTTATTTTTTGCCAATACAACCGTCTGGTTGCACCATATAGATGTCTTCTACAAGATGACTATTCAAAAAGGCTGTTTTGACATCCATTTGCCAAATCTCATAATTATAATGAGCTGCAACATATAGGAGTACCCTTATGGACTTTAGCATGGCTACTGGTGAGAAGGTTTCATCATAATCGATTCCTTTCTTTTGGGTAAAACCTTTAGCAACCAGCCTTGCCTTTAAGGTCTCTACCTTCCAGTCCACTCCTATTTTCCTCTTGTAGACCCATTTACGTCCAATGAGCTTAATGCTAATAGGTGCTTATGCAAGATCTCGGACTTAATTAAGTATACATAGATCTTATCTCAGATTTCATTGCTAAGGCCTACTGGTCAACATCCTTATCTTTAACTGCCTCATTGTAGCTGAGAGGATTAGATTCAATATCACCGTCAACCGTTAAGGCTCCTACTATGAACCTGTCAGGTGCCTTAACAATCCTTCCACTACGCCTAGGCTCTCGTGTACCTAGAACATTCTCAAGTGTATCAGGGGGTGCATCTAATGCATCAACTGTGTCCCGAGTTATGTCTAGCTGTTCATAATTTTTGGCATTTTCTTTTAATTTCTCTAACACTACTATGCTTTTGCTTTTTTAGTCTACTACAAAATTGTCCTCTAAAGATTTCATATTTGCACTAATAAAAACCTTTTGATGAGAAGGACTGTAGAAAAGACCATCCCTTATTAGTTTGGGATAACCAACAAATATGCACATCTCCGTTGATTCCAACTTGTCAGGATTCATTTTCAACATATGTGCTGAGCACCCCCAAATTCAAAGGTACCTTAGATTTGGCTTTCTCCTAGTCCATAACTCCACAGGCGTTCTAGGAACTAACTTAGATGGAGCTAAGTTAAGAAGATATGTTGCGGACTCTAAGCATAACCTCAAAAAGAGATTGGTAAAGTAGCATGACTCATCATGGACCTTACCATCTTTAACAATGTCGTATTCCTTCTTTCTACAACACCATCCTGTTGCGGTGTACTCGGAGCTGAAAATTGAGATCTTATCTCATCTGCAGTTTGGAAATCTAAAAATTCATCAGAAAGATATTCTTCACCTCGATCTGATCAAAGTGACTTAACTTGTTTACTAATTGCTTTTCAACTTCATCTTTATACTCTATGAACTTTCCAAAAGAGTCCGACTTATGTCTCATTAGGCAAACATATCTTTACCTTAAGTAATCATCAGTGAATGTGATGAAGTACTCATACCCATCTCTTACTTGAATGTTCATTGGTCCACATATATCTATGTGAACCAGTTCAAGCAAGTCACCAACCATGTTACTTTTACTCTTAAAGATAGACATGGTCATCTTACCGTCTATACAAGATTCGTAGATTAGTAATGACTTCAAGTCCAAAGGTTCTATCAGTCCATCTTCTACCAGTCTTCGGATCCCGTTCGAATTAATGTGACCTAAATGTTGATGACATGTATAGGCATTGTCCCTTTCATGTGATTTTTTCTCTAGGAGATTGAACAAGTGAGCTTGTGTCAGATTCATTTAAACAAATATTAGAGTTTTGATCAGGAAATAACATGAATAAACCATCCACATTTGTACGTTTACAAATAAACAATTTATTTCTCGTAATAAATAGTTCGAAGTAAAATTCAATGAATAACCATTATCCACTAAATGAGAGATAGAAATCAAATTCCTGGGTAATGCAACTAGAAATAAACAATCCTTTAAAACCAAAACCCTACCACTAATGACTAAGCTAATATATCCTACTCCTAAGACCTCTACTCTTGTACCGTCTTTAACCATCAGGTACACATCTCCATCATGCAGCCTCCTAGTTAGCCTGAGCCTTTGTAACATATTACAGACATGGTCAGTTAAACCTAAGTCCACACACCAGGAACCTAGTGGACTCTCAACTATGCGTAACTCAACTAAGTGAGATATCATCATACCTTCACCAGAAGGCTTAGCAGTCTTTGCAGAAAGAGTAGCCATGTGCCTTTGGCAGTTCCTCTTCCAATGGCCCATCTTTTGGCAAAAGAAACAATTTTCTTTTGCTGGCTTTTTGTTAGGCTTAGTCGCTATACTAGCAACCTTGCCTTTTTTTTTCTTTTTTTTTTTTTCCAATTTGTCCCTTATTCTATTTGCCTTCATTAGCCCTTGATATTTGAGCCAAGTGGACACTCGCCTTGGCTTGCATCACACCTTCTGCAACTTGCAATTCCTTCATCAGCTCAGGTAGCCTGAACTGGGTGAAGGAGCCACACAGAGAGCTGAGGATAGTGTCTTGCTAAGATTAACTATCAATCTTAGCACCAAGAATTTCCGACTTAGATAAACATGCCATCATTTTCATGACATGCTCCTGAACCGGCGACCTTTCTGGCATCCTCCTATTCAAGAGCTTCCTCATCAGCTCTTGCCTAGTTGCCCTATCTTGACCACCAAACATTTTTCTTTAAATATTTGATTATCTCAGCTGCTGTTTCCATCTCAAGCATATGATGCTCGAGAACATTGGTCACAAAGGCAAAAATATAACATCTGGCTAACTCATTAACCGTATTCCAGCGTTCATAATGCTCTTTAACAGCAGTTGTAGAATTATTATTGGGCACCATAGGTCGAGCATCAGTGAGAACAAACTTATGACCCTCATGCATTAACCCTATGTCTAAGTTTATTTTCCAGGCGAAGTAATTCGGTCCGTATAAAGCATTATCTTTCAAAATTGAATGAAGTGCACAAGTCACAGCCATTTCAAAACACTGTAAATACAAATATTTGTGTAACTATCTAATACGAGTCATGTATAATGCATTGATGTCTATTCTTTTATTTTAGCAAACACAATAAGTTAGGTATCCACAAAACTGTACTATTATGCATGCAATGATGACCCAAACACACCACTCCTTGCTCTCCGGCAACAGGGTTGTATGAAATTAGTTTGGGTGAGAACTATTCTCAATTGACATGTTTTATTGTAATTCTTGCTAAACATGTCAATGAAGAGATGGCCTTAAAGAGACCTCAGTAAATGATTCTTTCTCTCCCCTGTCTCTATCTCTCTTTCTCTCTTTACCTCTCCCTCTCTCGCCCTCTTTCCCTACTCTCTCTCGCTCTCTCTCTCTCTCCTCCCTTCCCAGATGCTCCACTATTTCTATATGTTTGCATTGTCACACATGTTCGATCTTCCCGTTACTTGTTTGTTTGCTTTTACCTTTAGTTCTGGCTACTAATGCCTCCATGTGTACATGATTACATGCTTACATGATGGTCTGCTCATATGCTACATATTCACATGCTTACATGCCTTACATGCCCCGCATGATCTCTATGCCATTCATTCATGCCATACAGGCCCCTTGCATGCTCATACTCTTCAGACAAATTCTTTACACCTTAGCGACTTATCAACTATCAGCTTGGCGGTCCTCGGAAGCTATCTCTCATCAGGGTCTCACTCTGATGAGGTAAGGCTGCGTACATCCTACCCCTTTCAGACCCTGCACAAGTAGGAGCCTTTAAGGCACTAAGCTTGTTGTTGTTATGGCTAAATATGATTAACTCACCACTTTACCTTAGTCTCTAACATAACACAATAGAGCCCCCGGGGAGGCTAATGTATCACTCTAGCCAAGTGTAAACTATTACCTAAACCTTCATGCAAATACACATCATACGCCATTACAGCGTGGTTGCATCGCTTCTTTACACCTTAGTTTATCCTAATAGAAGTTTAACCCTGTAACCTACAAACCGACACCCTCTATGGAGAGATCTGTCAATCTACTATACTGCTAGACCAGTAATGGAGACCATGAGGTTTCAACAATATAACCTCGCTCCCACTTGATTTCCATATATTAGTGGTTTTAATTAAATTGCATTTACTTCTTAGATTATCTCATAATCTCCATTAGAATCTCATTCTAAAATAAACTAATTAATAAAAATTAATATTTGATTACTATATAAACCACTATTGACGTCAGCGTCAGGCTATTTATTTTTTTTTAAAAATAATTGAATGTAATCTCATTAGATCAATTTATTCGATTTCATAAATCATGATCAAATACGCATAATCTCATTATACGAATAATACGAATGCAATTTTAATTAATCTATATTAACAGATCTAAATTAACTTTTGATTATTATCAAAATCAAATTAACGATGTTTCCTTCTTAATAAAATCTCCACTTTTTTAAATCGCGAGTCTATTTATTTTGATCTTATTATACCTATTCATATATATTATGAATGTAATTAGAACCTGGCTATGATACAAATTGTTGGGACGAATTTCAAATTTTTTTTCCTAAGTTTATGAAAGTAGCATAAGGGTTTACAATTCGAAATTTTAAATTTGCAGGCCTTTACTCTAATACAATCGTACTAATTACATGAATTATAACTAGTATAATAAGAAAATTGAAAATAAATAGAAAGCAAAAAACTTAAAAGATAAGGAAAGAAGAATACTTAGAATTGCTCCAATTAAAAAAAACCAGAATAATAACCGTGAATGTTGAGAAAAACAGAGAGAACACCGAGACACAGCGGTCTTCTATGCAATAACCTCAAAACGTCCGACGAGTGGGCACCGAAAGATATTAAACTGAGGAAAGAAAAATTTTAAAGGAAATTTTCTCTCCAATTAGATCTCCGAAAGTCAACACTTTCATAAACCTTTTAATTTTAATTCAATTGGATATCAAACCATAAAATCAGTAACCCTATTTATAGTAGGATACCGAAGCAAAAATATCATGAAGTTTTGATGTGGGATGCGTCAATATAACACAAAACACAATGTTTTAACCAAAAGTATAGCCAAAACGAAACGTTTCATCTCGTTCGCTACAGCCTTGTCATCGCGTGCCACATGGCGGCACTTAATTGGTCCGCCATGGGACACACAGATCTCCCCTTAGGCAGCTCAACACTTGAAATCGGCCACTTTCGACATACGGGGACTGTAACTGTGTAAATGCTATTTTTTATTTTTATTTTTTTGTTTTGCTTTGTTTTTCACATAACAAATTCATCTTATTTGAATTTTAATTTTGAAAATTTATTTTATTTTATAATTTTCAATTTACATTCATCTCATGTATAATGTTTGGCAAATTTAAGTTTACTCATCTCATTAATAAATAATTTATCTCATTTTTAATATTTTTTCGATGACAATAAAAACAGAGGCTTGCGCAGGGACCTAATGGACAATTTAAATCTAACTCCAAATTGGTTAAATTAATATCCATCTCATGATAAAATTTAATTATCATTTAATGAGACTTAATTCAACTAAATAAATCTCACTGCAATTTAGATTTAAATGATTTATTTGATCATTCCCAAATAGACTGTATTGACGACAACAACCTTTTCACTTGATGTCCATGACAAAAATTAACTATAACTACTGCCATTATTTTTCTCATAGTTTCTTTATTAGTTACCAACTCGCCCTTTAATGAATAATTCATTCATTTAAACAAGTTCACAGTATAAATTTAAAATGTCAAATAGTTGGAACATTTGGCCAAAGATTCTGAATTATTCGAAAACTTGTGAATTAACTAAGGGGACATCTGTATTCATAAGAGATTATAGATTCAATATTGAATACATAATCCTTGTCACACTTCACGCCATTACCTAGTGTACATGGGAATTCAATCATTTGTCTAGCCCTTACTTATAGTACACCAAAGTAACTGTTGACCCTAAAGGCCATTTATATTATAATTTTGATGATAACCATTATTTAGTGAGTCATAGTATATAAATTGTTCTAATTTTGTTTCTAAGCGAATCATAAGAAAGCCAAGAAAATCAAGGCTATTCATGTTGATACAAAGCTTTCTAAGATGATGAATCAAGAGGACAAAAGCTCAAAGTTGAAGAGAAGATTCATCCAAATGGAAGAGAACGAGATCTGAGTCCAAGCACCTTAAAGTCATTTATTATTATTTTCTAGGACTTAGGATCATGATATATCAATTGAGTCAAAATTCCAATATTGATATGTGATGCTCTAACAAAAATATTTTTGAAATATTTTTGAAATTTGATTTCCAAATTTTATTTGAAAAATATTTAAGTCAAAATTTAAGCCAATCTAATTTGTCAATAAAAATATTTTTCAAGATTGGTATTTTGAAAAGCATGTTCAAATTAAGCAAGATCAAATTTAAATGGGTGAGTTTTTAGCTTGATTGAATAAATCAAGTTTTCATATGAATGAGCAAAATCATAGAAATTAATTCAAAAATTAAGCTAATATAGTAATCAATCAATTTTGCTTAGCTAATATGATAATCAATTAAGCAAGCAAGCAAAATGGTCAAAAACGTTCAATCCACCAAGACATGCTGAGTGTCGACACACAGAAGGGATGTGTCGACACACAGACATACAGTAGCTAACTGAAGCAACTGTGTGTCGACATACAGAGGTTGTGTGTCGACACACAGACTTGTGACAGCTCTAATGGCTGCATTTTAACTCCGATTTCTTTCCACTTTTTTAAAAAGTTTTGCAATGGATCCTATGTCCTTTTGGCCTATAAATAGGGCTTAATTCTTTGATAAATCATTTAATTCTTCAAGCTTTTATTCATCAAATATTCTTTCATTCTACTTGCTCTTTAACGTTTTAATCTTCTGTTTTTCTTGAAGTTTTCTTGAATATCACTAGTTTTCTTTATTATTGATCATTGAGCTTAATTAGCATATCCTTACCTTTGACTAAGCTTGATCCAATGTCGATTCACTCTTGAATGAGTGAAGGATTTAAGAGCTTTAATTTTTTCATTGCTTTAATTCATTTCATTGTAAAGGTTGGACCATGAGCCTATGGTTACAAAAGGATGGGTTGTTAAAAGTTGGTCTTGAGCCTACATGCAAAAAGACCAGTTGTAATGGTTGGATCCTGGGCATGGTTTTAAAATGGATTATTAAGCTTAGTTAAAGGCTCAAGTAACGAAGAGTAGTCACTTGAGAAGTGAATTAGCTTCCAGTTTGGAAGTGAACCACTATAAAATTCTTTGTGCATCTTTTTATTCTTGCTTTTACCCTTTTCTTATTCATTGTCTAACTTTCTATTTAATTTTTTATTTCATAAATTTTAATTTTTCAATTATCACAAAAAAAAAAAACCTTAATTCATTCCCTCTTAGGTTGCTCTTTGGACCTTCAGTAACTAACATTCTATGCACAAGTCCAGAATACTATCAGGATTTAGGGTCATCTTTCAAACAGTACATCAGGAATCACACATTTTCGATAGTAATCTAGAAACAAGTAACTCACATGGTCCAACTCAGTGTATCAATCTTCTTAAACACACCAACCAAACACCTTTGGATCACCATCTACATGACTAAGCTGAGTCATCTAAAGTATCACGTTATAGTCTTAGCATACAAGTGGTCCAAACTTGCCTTTGACTACGAGTTTTTCAATCAATAATTCATACCATTTGTTCCAAGTCTATCTATGGGTTAATTTCGTAAACCATTAAAACAAACATGTAAATTGTAGTTTGAGGACTATACCCATCTTATGGATGTTACTAAAAAGAAAATCACATGCAACATACACGCTCAATTACACGAATTTAACAAGACAACGGCGGAAACTTTAATTTTATTTATTAATAAAATAATATGTGCAGGACAAATTTTGATTTCCAGGACACTGTTCCCAACACTTATAAGCCTAGTAGGTTACTTCACCAAATGCCAAATGGTTTTGGGATGGAGCCTCATTTGGGCTTATATGTGAATCTCAGATATTCCAACTCTATGGGCCGAGTCTAAAAAGGCCGGTGAAATTAAAAATAGTAGCAAAGCAAGTTGATGATCCCAATCTCTTGTTTGTCGCACTGTGTCCTCATAAAAAGGGGTGCATTTTTGTGTTTGATGTGCTAAGAGCCCCTCCAATATGTTGGATTAGAGAAAGCAAGGGGTGCATTTGTCGTAGACTCACATGCGATGGGTTGTGTTGAGAGCTTCACATGTGAGTATTGTGGAATCCCGCATGGGTTATATATACCCAGTGCCTCAAGGGGTCCAGCCTACGCAGGGTCTGGTGGGGAGGATGTACGCAGCCTTCCCCCTTCAGGATGTTAACCTGAAGAGAGACTGTTTCCCTGTGCCCCCAACCTGAGGGTGAGGACTTTCCAGGAGGTCACCCATCCTGATACTACTCTCGCCCAAGCACGCTTAACTTCGGAGTTCTAATGGGATCCGATGACGACGTGTTGGTGCCCACATAGGTTACTCCACCTAATTCTAATTGGTTTTATGATGGAACTCCATTTGGGATTATATGTGGATCTCATATATTCTAACTCTGTAGGTCAGGTCTAAAAAGGCCTGATGTGAAATTTAATGACATTGAAATAACAAAGTTCTCTTTGCTCATACAATTCTTCTTTTGACTTGCATCATTTGTGAGGAATTGCTGAAAATGTTACCAAGCTTCCTTATTCCATATTGAAATTTTGACCTTATGCTTCTTTTATCATTACCCAGCCCCCTATCTAGGGTTATCACCTTCAAAAAAGTTGCGACAAAGAATTAAATTGTTCATCTTCCAAATGTCGTCCTTTTAATACTGAAGCCTTATTCTTTCCCCTCCCCCTCTCCCAACAATAATATCTTTCATGATTTATTATAGCTAGCTACTCTTAGGAATTAAAGGAACCCCTTCCTAACAGTCACCTCTACTCTCCTATAGAAGTCATATTCTTGCCAAGGGTTTATCCATCCCTATCAAGAAAAAAACACTCCTTGTCTCTCTCTGTCTCTCCACCTTAAAAGTCTTATTTGGGTAAAGGTTGGTTTGGCAGTTCTAACTAGTATTGAACGAGTGCGCATTTGACGTTAGATCATAGTAATCATAAAGTCGCCAACAATTTTGTGTGCATAGGAAATTGTCTTGGAGGACTGTGGCTCCTCCACGACATGGTGTTTATCTCTCATCATTCAATTAAGATCGTTCTCATTACTTATTTCATTGTTGGGATTGATTATTTCTCATCATAGGAAAACTTAATATCTCTCATGCATATTATTCTTGTTATTCTAGTTTTAAGGTTGCGAATTTGTAAGGATTAAGTGATCCTTTGTTACGTATTACCTCGATGATAGCTATTATTTCTTAGATTGAGTAGGCTATGAAAAGAGTTTCGGACTACTTATGAGAAAATTCAAGATTATCTTGAAATAGATTATTGCTAGTATTAGTCTAATTCATCCCTGTTGTTGTTCAGATTGTACATTCTGAAGGGGTTTTTACTATTGTGTTATCATTTATGCCCATAGCTTGTGATTCTTCATGTCGAGTAGGATGGTTATAGCTACCTTTACTATCTTTGAGATGTTCAAGGAAGTATTTTTGATTATCCGATGTGAATTCTCATGTAGGGCATGCTTTGTGATTGTCAAGAAGTCATTTTTGAGGCTTGGAGCTATCAAGTATGTGTTGCAATAAAATATATGCGATGCTTAGCTCCTCAAAATAAGTTAAAGATCTAGCTCAAAATTTCTATTTTTCGAAAAGTTCGATTGGTAGAGTCAGTATACCAAAATCACGTTAACCCTTTTCTGTGCACACCTTTATATCCTTTTCTGATTGTTTCTCTTACTTATTGAATGCTTAAGGGAAGAAGAAGAATTGAAAGATGAAGTAAGGGAAGATATTATCATATTCCCTTACAAAATTTGGTTTTGTAGATAAATGAACATGAATAACGAGTACAAGGATAAGGTGTATTTAACAAACAAGGCATTTGGTTACAGTGTATAATGGTGGCTAATAAGTGTTTAGAGCTAAATGGATAAAGGCAGCATCTTACATTGCTCTTACTAAGTTATTAACCCCTAGTGATGCCCGGCTATCATAAAGCTGGTTAAAGTGTCAGTTGTTCAAGTGCGGTAATAGGCGTGATCCATGTTAGATTTTCCTATTAGAAATGTTTTATCGAGTCTCAGTGAACGACTAAGTTTCCTAATTATAGTTCGATCTCCGACATGTAACGAGTAATGAAGTCTCCTAAATATGTCATGATATTGTGTTACATGACATGATTAAAGGTGAAGCTTACTGGTTTTGAAAGGGATTGTATCTCATGGACGAGTAGTTCCCTGCTTGTAGTTGCTTTGACATGACCTGCATCGTGTGAAAGAACTGTACTCTCGCTCATTTTGATTGTGAAACCTCTCAACTTTTGGAATAGTTTACCATTTGTGATGGAAGTGACATCTAGCTTGTGATCTAGGAGTGAAATCCCCTAGTCTTTATGTCACCAAGATAAGAAAGTCTTAAGCAATGAATCGGGACGAAGTCCCCATATCTGTAGAGGATTTTCACTACCAAGATAAGAAAATGAAAGTTGCAAATTAGGGTGAAGTCCCCCTATCTGAACAAAATTTATCCCACGTTCGAGCTACGAATAGAGGCAAAGTCCCCCAGCCTTAAAAATGGTTTACACCATCACGATAAGGAAATTTAAGTTGCGAATTTGGGCAAAGTCTCCATGTCCGAAGATGATTTATGAAGTTCGGGTTATGAATAGGGGCGAAGTCCCCCAGCCTTAAAAATGATTTAACCACCATGATAAGGAAATTTGAGTTGTGAATTGAAACGAAGTCCCTGATTTACACCACCATTGAGGTCATGAAATATAATTCGTGACTGAGGCAAAGTCCTCCAGTTCTAAAATAATTAATGCCCCCAAAATAAAAAAATGACTAAGGTGAAGTTCCGCGGTCTAAGAATGATTTACTCCACCGTTAAGGACCTGAAATCCAATTCGTGACTGAGGCAAAGTCCCCCAGTCTAAAATGATTCGTACCACCAATATAAGGAAATGATTTGTAGTTCATGATTGAGGCGAAGCCCCTGTCACGCGCGTTGCCGTGACATAGGTGGTGACTTGGTTGGAAGTTGGGAAGGAGCTCTCGTATTGTCAAGCTATGCATTGTCATAGCCGAATGACACTTGACGCGCTCCTGTTATCCAGACAGTGTCATAGTCATACACTAGAAGCTTCCACTTCACTGCCCACACTGTCATGACGACCCCGGGTCACAGCCAGGGGACCCTAGTGACATGGAACTGATTCTATTTGGTTTGTTTTATTTGTTATTAATTTTTTCTTGTATAAAATGTAAAGTGAACTATTGTAAAGACTCATTCAATCAAATAATAAGAAGTATCTTCTCTCACTTCTCTCAAATTCTTTCTATTCTCTCTCTCATCTCAACCTCTCTCTTACGTCACAACCCAAAGTTGTGACAAAGTGGCATCAGAGCTGTTCTGAACTGGAAAAGCTGGCGAAAGGCAAGAACACCCAAGCTACTATAGCTATGTCTTCCTCCGAAGAGACCTCGAAGTCACATGAGCAATTTGTGACCATAGGGAAGCGTCTTGACGCTATAACCCATGCTTGGCAGCATGATAGAGCGAGGGACAAGGAAGAGCAAGCCCGGATCAATGAGGAATTTCTATCCTCCAATGAGAAACTTAGGGCCTCTTTAGTAATAGGAAATTGTTTTCCTTTTCATCTGCAATTTTCCTTTTCTAGTTTTGCAACATAAAAAACTAGAAAATGTGTTCGAGTGATCCCTGTTTTTTAATTTTCTGAAAATTGAGAATGATACGTAAATAATGTGCACAACCTTAATGTAGGGATGCAAATGAAATGAGCTGATCCAAGAACCCCCTTATCCGAACTCGAGCTTGATAACGCCGATCGAGCTTAAGTTCGAGCCGAGCTCTTATCGAGCTTTTTCAACTCTTGTTCGAACTTGATTTGATAAGATTTTAGTATATTTGAGGCTCGGCTCGGCTCGGCTCGCTAGGCTTATTGAGTTGAGTCAAGCTTGTTATCAAGCGATGTCGAGCTCATTATCTAGCCCAATCAAGCTTAAACCTGAGCGGGGTTTGCTATTGAGTCAAGCGCACTATCGATGCTTATCAAATTACTATCGAGCCATTATTGAACCACTTTTATACCAATATCAACTATTAATGAGCTCTTAATGAACCCTTAACAAGCTCTTATCAAATTGTGCGCAAGTGTTAACGAACCAATCGCCCCTATTTGAACTCGACTTGATAAGCTATTGAGCCCTCATAATGAACATGATTGAGCCCTAATCAATTTCGAATGCAAGTTGTTTATTGAACGTTTGGTTTGTTTACACTTGTACCTTAGTGAATAGTTTGATATCGCTTTTAAAAAAGGAACCGAGCCTTAAGTACCCCTAAAGCCCGCTCTATCATATTCTACAAAGATAAGTGTCTATAATTAAATAACTTGTATGATCCTCTTACTTGTCCTCTGGCTTGAAAATTATTTTTGCTTTTAAAATTGGGAACCTAACCTTAAGTATTCCAAAATCATTTACATAAAAGGAGGAGGAGATGAGGGTCTATAGAAAATATTATAAAATTGGTGAGTAGTAATATGAAAGGGGGTTAGGGAGAAGTTAGAAAACAAGGTCTCTACTTTGTGAGAAAAATTTGGAAAATAGTTTAAAATTATTTTTAAAACCTATGAAGGAATAGGGAAAACTGAAAAATTATTTTCCAACTTCTGAAATTAGAAAACTAGACTGCTAAACATATTTTCCAGTTTTCCTGGAAAATTCTCTATTTCTAAATAGGCCATTAAGTTTTCTCAAGAGAAACGTCAGCCTACTCAAGAAAAACTTCAATCTTCTCAATATAAGCTTTAGTCCATGGTTGATTCAATTGAGGAAGTAGTCAACAAGTTGGTTTGCAGCTAAGAAAAACACCCAAAAGTGGTCTAAGAAGCAGTTCCTTAGCTAGTGGCTAAAGGAGAAACTATGGCTGCTAGAAATTAAATGAGGATTGGTGGGCAAGGCTTAATTCCACCACCAACCCATCTCCCTGAATAAAAAAATGGACCAAGGGTCCATCCTCGTCACATGGAGGAAGGGGACAACAGCCGTCACAATGGTAGTATTTGTTCTTGGAAACCAACTACAATCCCAAGTTGGATTTTCAACATTTTGATGGAACCAACCCACGGGAGTGGGTGAGGAAGTGCCTCAAGTGCTTCTGATGTTACATTGTGCTTCCAGAAGAGTGGGTGGACATCGCCTTTAGTCACATGCATGAGTACGGAGACATGTGGTATCAAGGGCTGGAACTGCAATACACTCATCTCACTTGGTCATTCTTTGTGAAGGAATTAGGCAAGCAATTTGGAGATAGATCACTACAGGATGTGGTAGAAGAGTTTAGTAAGGTGACTCAAACGGGTACAATTGATGAGTACCAAATTCGCTTTGAGGAGCAAAAAGGATGGATGTTGGTGCGTCATCCTAACCTTAGTGAAGTCTTTTTCATTTCCAGTTTTGTAAGTGGATTGAAGCCTGCAATCAGGCTATAAGGCGGCGCGTCTTGAAGACCTAAATATAGCCTATGAGCAAGCAAGGTTCCAAGAGATTACTGTTGCTGAGATTTGGAACCTTACTGGGGCCAAGAAGCCCACTTACAAGTAGTCTTATGTGCCTGAGATTGGGTCATCTTACAAATCTGGCATTCTAGTAATGTCTCAGACCTCTGTGCATTCACAGTCCTAAGTGGTGAAGCCCATGGCCACTCGGAATGGCCCAGCCATGTCTGCTGCATCCTCCTAGCATAAGAGTGAGGCCGGGCAGTGCTATCGATGTCAAGAAAGGTATTTCTTAGGCTAGGTGTGCAAAAATAAGCAATTGCACAACATGAAAGGGCAAGGGGTGATTGATGATGAGTTAGCGGACATGAAGGAAGAGATGCCTCATGAAGGGTGCTATTAAGAAGAAAAGTGTGACAATTTTGATTGATAGCTTAAGCACAAATAGTTTCTTGGATGCGAGCATAGTCCATGAGCTGAGACTAGAGACCATGCCCTCCGTGGTCATGACGGTGGCAGTTTCCAATGGGGAGAAGTTGATTAGTTATCAAAATGCCCAAAATGTAAGCGGAAGGTATAAGGGGTAGTGTTCACTGATGATTTATGCATTCTTGAACTACGTGGCCGTTACATAGTCTTAGGGGTGGATTGGCTTGAGAGCTGTGGACCCGTTACCATAGACTTCAAGAATCTTAAATTTTCCTGCTACAATAAGGGCAAAATGTTGCATCTACAAGGCAATTCTGAGCAAGCAATGTTGCAATCAATCTTGAAGAAAGGGTTCAAGGAGTTCTTGAAGATAAAAATGGGAGCCATGGTGAGTCACCTGTTTATGGCCACAGCCATAGAGTTTAGGAGTGAAGAAGTTCACCAAGACATAGCGCTGCTATTGCTCAAGTATGGGGATAGCTTTGGCACACCCAGCATACTTTTCATGCCGCATGCACATGACCGCAACGTACAGATGATGCTAGGGACCAAACCTGTGAATATACAACCATATTAGTACCCGCATAGTCAAAAGAATGAGATAGAAAGGCAGATCCGTGAGATGTTGGCTTTCACAATCATTCGACCCAGTAAAAGTCCATTTGCTTCTCCCATTTTGTCAGTGCGAAAGAAAGACGGAACCTACCATTTTTTGTAGATTACTGGCAGCTCAATAGTATAACAGCAAAAGACAAGTTCCCCATCCCGATAATAGACGAGTTTCCTGGGGCTAGCATCTTCATCAAGATTAATATGAGGGAAGGCCACCATCAGATCAGGGCCCGAGATGAGGACTCACATAAAACGGCATTCCGTACGCATCACGGCCATTATGAGTTCAAGGTAATGCACTTCTAGTTGACAAATGTGCGTGCCACCTTTCAAGCATCGATAAATAGTGAGTTTGCGCAATACTTGTGCAATTCATTTTGGTGATCTTTGATGATATTAGTATATAGCCCCACGGTGACAGTGCACTTAGCGCTCTTGGAGAAAACCTTGGAGATCTTGCATGCGCATCGATTATTTGCCAAGTGCAGCAAGTGCGCATTTGGGTAGAAGCAAGTTGAGTACCTTAGGGCACATAGTCTCCCAAGAAGGGTTGGCAACTGACCTCTGGAAGATTGAGGCAATACACAACTGGCCCATATCGAAAAATGTCAAGAACATGAGGGGATTTCTTGGGTTGACAGGGTATATTACTGCAAGTTTGTCCACAATTACAATGCTATAAGCAAACCAATAACTGGCCTACTCAAAACGAGGGAATTCAGCTAGACACCGGGTGCGAATAAGGAGTTTGAGTCGGTAAAGGATGCTATGACTACTACACTAGTGTTGGCATTGCCATATTTTAGCAAACCTTTCATATTATAAACTAACACATGCACTGTGGGTATAGGCACAGTTCTTATATAACAGGAAAATCCTTTAGCCTACTTGAGCAAGGCGCTGTGTTAGCGCCACTTGGGCCTATTGGTATATAAGAAGGAACTTTTGGAAGTTCTTATGGCAGTGGAGAAATGGCAGCACTATCTATTAGACAATCATTTCATTATAATGATGGATAACGCAAGCTTGAGACATTTACTTGAACATCGCATCACCACACATTTGCAGCAAAAAGGGATGACGAAGTGTATGGGAATGAATTATAGTATCTGTTATTGGAAAGGGGCAGACAATAAGGTGGCTAATGCCTTGTCAAGGCGCGATGAGCATCAAGGGTGCAGTGACATAGTTAGCACGGCGTGCGCACTAGACGTGTCAAGCAGTGTTGGCACAAGGTGTGCGCTGATGATGGCAGTAGTGCGAAACTAAATTCTTAAGCTGGCAGAGAGCTATGAGGGAGATGCGTAAGCTACTAAATTAATGACGGTGCTCATGATTGATCCTAAGGACTGAAATCCCTATACATACATGGGTGGCGTGTTACGCTACAAAGGCCGAGTCTTTGTTGGAGCTACTATGGAGTTAATGGCCAGAATATTGCAGGCGCTGCATGATTCACCTATTGGGGGCCATCCCGGAGTTCATGAAACCTATATGCGGGTTAAAAGGTTGTTTTATTGGCCTAACCTAAGGTTCAATGTGCAAACATAGGTTGAGAACTATGACACATGCTAGCGCGTGAAAGAGGAGCAAGTGTCCTACCTGGTTTGCTTCAGCCATTGCCAGTTCTAAGCCAAGCTTGGGAGAGCATACGCTTCAATTTCATTGAGGGATTGCCCAAATTTGTGGCAAGGATGTTGTACTCTTGGCAGCTAACATATTCACCAAATACGCACATTTCATGGCCCTAAAACACCCCTACACTGCCGCTCACAAGTATTCCTAGATAACGTATACAAGTTACATGGGTTGCCCAAGGACAAAGTTTCAGATCGTGATGGAGTATTTCAAAGCTTGTTTTATAGGGAACTGTTACTCCTAGCGGGAGTACAATTGAACATGAGCAGCACCGATCACCCACAATCAGATTGGAAAACTGAGAGCGTCAATCAATGCCTTGAGAACTATTTGCGTGTAATGGCACTGCATAGGCCCAAGCTTTGGGCGGAATGGTTGCCACTGGTGGAGCATTGGTACGTATGAATTATCACATGGCACTCAAGATGACACCCTTTCATGCGCTTTACGGCTATAAACCACGCAATTTTGGGCCGGATTGCCCCTTGGCAACACCATCAGCAACATTGGAAGACTTAGTGAGTGAACGCTAAGTAATGGTCAACTTGTTAAAAGAGAATTTGGCTCAGGCACAACATCATTTTGAGCAACAAGCTGTTCAATGCCGCGCAGAGAGGAAATTTGAGGTTGGAGATATGGTGTACCTTAAGCTACAGCCCTATAGACAAACCTCCCTAGTAGTGAGGAGGAACTAAACTGGCGGAGCGTTGCCACTGGCCCTACTGTGTCCTAGCTAAGGTGGGGGAAGTGGCATACAGACTGGAGTTGCCTTAGGATTCTAAGGTGCATCTTGTTTTTCACGTGTCTAAGGCTTAAAAAGAAGTTGGGAGAGAATGTGAGCTTCAACTCAGCACTTCCTAATTTCGATGTTGAGGGGTAACTAGAGGTGAAGCCATCAATTGTTTTGAAGAAGCGCACAGTGGTGAGTAATGGCAAGTCACTAACTCAAGTCCTAGTTCAACGAGCCAACATGCCTTTGGAAGCAGCAACATGAGAGAATTGGTCCTTCTCAAGGCTCAATTCCAAATTTCAAACTTTGAGGACAAGGATTGACTAAAGAGGGGGGCAATGTCACTTGCATTGCCATGACATAGGTTGTGACATGGTTGAAAGGTGGGAAGGAGCTCTCATACTGTTAGGCTATGCCTTATCACAGCCGAATGACACTGGACACGCGCCTGTGATCCAGACAGTGTCACATTTGCTTGCTAGAACCTTCTAGTTCGCTGCCCACACTGTCATAATAGTCCCGTGTCACAACAAGGGGACCCTAGTGACATGGAATTGATTCTATTTGTTTATTTAGTTGGTTATTAGATTTTTCTTGTATAAAATGTAAAGTGAACTGCTGTAAAGACTCATTCAATCAAATAATAAGAAATATGTTCTTTCTCTCCTCTCAAATTCTCTCTATTCTCTCTCTCTTCTCATCCTCTCTCTTGCATCACAACCCAAGGGTTTGATAGCCCCACAGTCTTAAAGTGATGCGTACTACCCTTAATAAGGAAATGACTAAGGCAAAGTCCCTCGGTTCTAAAATGATTTATGTGCCAGCAAGAAAATGAATTTAATCCCACAACCCAGGCAAGGCCCCCCAGTGGTCTTACTAAGTTAACTTCATCTCAGGCTATTGGATTAAAAGGTATTATCGAATCATTGACATCAAAAGACAATGAAATTGTGTGGCTTGGTAAGTAGGTCGAGTGTGGCAGGATTCTGTTTTACAAGTTAAATTGTTCTTCTGACATTGTGTTGGAAAATTGCAAATCTGGTGGTATATAGCTGATAGTTAGAATCTTTAGGGGCGATGTGGCATCCTAAGCTTGAATTTTACGGATGGTTTGTTTTGATGATTGCCTTTGCGCATATAAGATATGCAAGTAAAAGATTCATGGAGCAGTTGAATCAATAATGAATTCAATGACCTTACAAGAAGAATCAAATGTTTTCCAAGTTTAAAGATAGTTATGAGGTCTCTTAAAGTCCTTTGAACAAATCATGTAATTTGTTATAGAGCCATTTACTGGTTCTACAGTTAGCCTTCGTATGTGCTTTTTGATTTGCACTTGTGCCTTAGTATCCGATTATTTGCTTATCTTAAGGCGTTGGAATTATTAAAATTGGATTGATGGCTTTATTCTTTTATTCCCACCAACCCAGAATTATTGACTTTGATTATTACCTTAATAATTGACGGATATGAACTTGGGTGAAACAAAGTTCTTCACGAGAGGGATTTAGTACGATTGGCATTCGTCTGGCATAATAGCCGGTGAGCATCGATAGGATTTTTTTTATTAGCTTTACTATTTATGCCTTTATGAGAGGATATAGGAGTAAGTTTTTAATTGAAGTTTGTAATTGAAGGTCTTCAAAGACAAAAGTATAATGAGAAATTGGTTAGAAGTCGTAGTGAAAGTTTGTTCAAGTAGAGTTTGGTTAAACAGGAACCAATTAGAATGGAATTATAGCAAAGATTAGCTCCTTAAAGTTCGATTTAAAATGGAATTGATGCAAAAATTAGTTAAGTTGGCTCTGTAATAAAAATTTATTTACTTGGAATTAACTAAGAATTGTAGCGAAATCTTGTTTAACTAGCCAAAGAAACCATCTATGAGTGGCTACAATATTTTATAACGTAAAAGGCAAGTTATTCTCAAGCCTGGGAATATTACTTTAGTTAAGCTTTTTGGTTATGAAATATTTGAGGAATAGCTATTGGGTTTATGTTAGCTTACTTATTTGAATATAAAAATTAGCTCAATCAAGGTCAAACTGGACTAGGTTTGTGACGAAAATTGGTTCAATCAGGATTATATTGGACTAAGATTGTAATGAAAGTAGGTTCAATGAGGGATGAACTAAGCTGAGATTGTAATGAGAATTAGTTCAAATAGAAACTAATATTGTAATGAAAATTAAACCAAGTTAGGGTTTGAAGAGGAGGAGAGGGGATTGCTTGTGGTAGGCCACCTAACATGGCGGGGATGAGTGTTTGCGATGGACATGTGCACAGGGATGACAATCATTGATGTGAAGGAGTAACAGTGGTTAACACAAAGAAGAAATGATGATATTTTGCGAGCAAAGGAGGTCGTCTAACCTTAAGCATGGCTTGTAACTCCATATGGAACATGGCTACTAATCTCAAAAATGGCTTGTAAGAAACATGACTTGTAACTAAACATGTGTAACCGAGCACGACGGGTGGTTATAGTCATACCCGGTAGGTATCAGATAAGCAGCATTGAGAAGCACACATGAGTATGGCAAGCAAAACACAGCGAGCAAGATGCAAAAGTATGGCAGGTGATTGGCAAAACACATGGTAAAAACAAGTATAAACAGAATAGGTAGAAAAATAGTGAACAACCTACAAGGTAGGCAAGTTAGACCATGAATGAGGTGGGAAAACTACCCAGCAGCAAGCTACATGGTGGACCAAGAATGATGCAGCAATGTACAAGGCGGGCAAGATACATGGCGAACCAACTACTAGGCGGACAAGAATATGGTGGGTGTTTGACAAAACACATGGTAAAAAAAGTATAAATGGAACATGTAGAACATAGTGAGCAACCTACAAGGAGGGCCAAAAAATATGACGGGCCAACCACTACAAGGCAGGCCAAAAAACATGTCTGACCTACTACTACAAGGCAGACCAAAAAACATGTCGGACCAACTACTACAAGGCTGGCCAAAAAACATACAGGACCAACTACTAAAAGGAGAGCAAAAAACATGGCGGACCAACTACTAAAAGGCAGGTATGCCAGACCAACTACTACAAGGCAGGCAAAAATATACGCCGGTCGACAAGACAAGTCGGTCAAAATTGTAGGTGGTGGTCAAACCTGTTACTTGTAATATATAAAGTATCATGTGATTTTAAACTGACAGAACTTTTTATTTATAAGGAGTTATAGAGCGGGTCACATATCAAAACAAAGCTCCTGAAGTGGTCTACGTGACCATAATACTGTCCCATATTTTTTACTAAAGAAAAGGTAACAAAGACATGATGGGCATTTTCCTAACATGGTAGTAATTGGTGACTTATGTAACTTGTCCTAGAGGTTTAAAACAAGCATAACTTATAATCCTTGAGAAGTTACGGGTCAATCCCTTATCAAAATGAAACTCTTGAAGATTTCTATATAACTAGAATGATTTCTCGAATTTTTGATAAACGAAAATGTATAAAAGACGAGATGGGCGTTATCCGCACGTAATGGTTAAGTAACTTATAATTTATAACGGACATAACTTTCAATCCATGAAGAGTTATGGATCGAATTACATATCAGAATGAAGCTCTTGAAGAGTTTTAGGTACTTGTGATGGTTTTCCAAATTTTTCATCAGAAATATTATATAGAAGATTAAGTGGGATTGCACTGCTCGTTTTGGTTAGGTAACTTACCTTGTAACTAAAAACAGGCATGACTTTCAATTCGTGAAGAGTTACGGATCAAGTTATATATTAAAACAAAGCTTTTGAAAAGTTCTAGGTTTCTATGATAATTGTTCAAGTTTTTGATCAAAGAAAGCATATAAAAAAAGAATTGGGCTTGCATCTCACATATAAGCTATATAACTTACTTTGCAACTTCAAATGGTCATACTTTCAATCCATGAAGAGTTACGAATCGAGTTATGTATCAAAATGAAGCTCTTGAAGGGTTCTAAGCTCTTATGATGATTTTTAATATTTTTGATTAAAAAATTTATATAAAAATGGCCATTCGACCTACCTGTTTTGGCTAGGTAACTTACCTTGCAACTTAAAACATAACTTTCAATCTATGAAGAGTTATGGATCGAGTTATATATCAAAACGAAGCTCTTGAAAAGTTCAAGGAGCCTATGGTGATATTTCAAATTTTTGATCAAAGAAAAGGTTAAAAAGAAGTATAAAGATGCTGGAAAAATTCACACAATTAAGCACAATGGAAACAAAATCAACAAAAAATAACATCGAAACTACACACCATAATTTACATGGAAACCCTCTCTTAACTAGAAAAAAAAAACTACGGGACCCAATGGATACGTCAATTCACTTTGAAATTAAGGATTATAATCTCTAATTATAACATTCAACCCCCTACAATTATCATCTGTGTGACTATTGCACGGTAAGTCACCAGCCCTCTCCAAGTGTAACTATTGCACGGTGAGTCATCAACCCTCCTAAATGTAGCTTCTTCATAGTGACCCATGAACCCTCCCACAACGTAATTATTGTACGGCGAATTACCAACCCTCTCATCAATGTAGCTTCTGCACGGCGAGCCACCAACCCTCCATAACGTAGCTTGGGAAAGAGAAAGCTACAAAAACTCTCATTAGGTCTCAATCATAAAACCTCTTGATTCATCTCTCCCCCTGCCTGGGTATTTCTCAAGGTACCCTTTTACAAAACTTGTGAATCTCTCTCATCTTACCTCACTTTTCTTCTCCTCTCTCAAACCTCAACTATAACTCCTATTTATAATTTAGCTGCCCAATCATAATCACAATCAGATTAGATAGCAAAATAATATCAAATATCCTCCTAAATCATATCTAAATCAAATCAGATTAATATTAATTTTAAGATAAATAATATCCTAACAAATCTCCCCCTTATCTCAAAATTAATATTTTTATCTCAATTTTTTTTAATCTCTCAACCCAAAAAGAATAATACAAAATTAATAACATTAATTGCCAAGATAGCCAAACGTTCAATCTTCATCTTCCTCCCAAAAATTAAAGCCCTAGCTGCTAGACCTTTCACCAGCCAACGGACCAACACCAGTGACTACCACGAAGCGTTAGAGAACCACCGTCATGCACTTCGAGCCTAGTTCAGACCGCCAACGAATATCTCTATGTGCCACCCCTGACATCACTGCTGGACCTCCCTGCATCAACATCTAGTCACCACCACTACAAGCTCATACCACAGCCACCGCTGATCAGGCCACTACATCCTAACCTCCTCTTCCTCTGGCCACCAACGAAGCACCACTAGCCAAAACATATCTGGCCAAATCTTCTACCATACGTAGCATCAAAACCTCCAGAGCTCAGCTTTCTTCTTCCAAACAAAATATCCCAACAAGCTGTGATACCACTTGTTGGGAACATTCAAACAATTAAGCACAATTGAAGCAAAATCAACAAAAAAATAACATCGAAATAACACACCATAATTTACGTGAAAACCCTTTCTCAACTAAAGGGAAACACCACGAGACCCAACGGTACCTCAATTCACTATGAAATTAAGGTTTACAATCTCTAATTATAACCCCCAACCTCATATATCATCAATCAACAATTATCATCAGTGTGACTATTGCACGACAAGTCACCAGCCCTCTCCAAGTGCAACTGTTGCATGCCGAGTCACCAACCCTCCCCAATGTTGCTTCTGCACAGTGAGTCACCAACCCTCCCACAACGTAACTGCTGTAAGGTGAGTTACCAACCCTTTCATGAATGCAGTTTCTGTATGGCAAGCCACCAATCCTCCCCGTAGCTTTGCAAAGAGGAAGCTTCAAAAACTTTCATCAGCTCTCGATTCATCCCTCCCCCTGTTCGGGGACCCCCCAGGGTACCCTTTTACAAAACCCGTAAACCTCTCATATCTTGCCTCAACTTTCTTCTCCTCTCTCAAACCTCAACCATAACCCCTATTTATAATTTAGACACCCAATCAGAATCACAATCAGATTAGATAACTAAATCACATCTAAATCAAATTAAATTAATATTAATTTAGAGATAAATAATATCCTAACAAAAGGATGCATCAATACTTGATTTTATTCAAGAAAATCCCTTTGTAAGTTCATAAATATTAGGGAGCCTCTTTGGCTACTTTTGCTTGAGTATGCTTTTTCTTATTGAAAAAAACGCCAAAGAGACCAAAAATGCTAAAAATTAACTTATTTGATACTAAAAACACTTAAGTCTTACAGAAAACAAACAAGCTAGGTGTGAGTTTATTATCCTTGCCACAGACAGCGGCAATTTGTTATGATGTTTTTGCTCAATGTGCCTAAATATCATTTTGGAGTTCTGTATAAGGTGGGATTCGTTAGGATGACCTGAACTCAAACTCTAGCTACACACTCAGCTTGATATTCCCCACAAGATTCAAACGAACAGTTAGAGGAGCCCATGGGGTAACCCAAGGGGCACCCCTCCGACGCTCAAGTCAGTATCCATTTTCTTGAAATAATATTGAAAGCATGTAGTAAATAGACATAATAGATGTAAAATACTTAGCATAAGAAGAGTAGGAGGCTTGAACAATTATTGCTCCAAATAGATGGTCGTGGAGGGGGAAGAGGAAGGCGTGAGAGATGAAAGAGAAAGGAGAGATGTATGAAATGTTCCTTGTAAATGTTGCCTCAACTTGCCTCTCACATCTTGCCTCAACTTTCGTCTCCTCTCTCAAACCTCAACCATAGCCCCTATTTATAATTTAGACACCCAATTATAATCACAATCATATTAGATAATTAAACCATATCTAAATCAAATCAAATTAATATTAATATCGAGACAAATAATATCTGAACAAAAGGATGTGTCAATGCTTGATTTTATTCAAGAAAATCCCTTTGTAAGTTCATGAATATTAGGGAGCTTCTTTGGCTACTTTTGCTTGAGTATACTTGTTCTTATTGGAAAAAATGCCAAAGAGACCAAAAAATGCTAAAAATTAACTTATTTGATACTAAAAACGCTTAAGTCTTACAGAAAACACACAAGCTAGGCGTGAGTTTATTATCTTTGCCACAGACGACGCCAATTTGTTTACGATGTTTTTGCTCAATGTGCCTAAATATCATTTTGGAGTTCTATATGAGGTGAGATTCGTTAGGATGAACTGAACTGAAACTCTAGCTACACACTCGGCTTGGTAATCCCTACAAGATTCAAAGAAACGGTTGGAGGGGCCCATGGGGTAACCCGAGGAGGATCCTTCTGATACTCAAGTCAGTATCAATTTTCATAAAATAATATTGAAAGCAGGTAGTAAATAGACATAATAGATGTTAAATATTTAGCATAAAAAGACTAGGAGGCTTCAATAATTATTGCTCCGAACAGATAGTCGTGAAGGGGGAAGAGGGAGGCGTGAGAGATGAAAGAGAAAGGAGACATGTATGAAATGCTCCTTGTGAATGTTGCCTCAACTTGCCTCTCACATCTTTCCTCAACTTTCTTCTCCTCTTTCAAACCTCAACCATAGCCCCTATTTATAATTTAGACACCCAATCGTAATCACAATCAAATTAGATTACTAAATCATATCTAAATCAAATTAAATTAATATTAATTTTGAGATAAATAATATCCTAACAAAAGGATGCAGCAATACTTGATTTTATTCAAGAAAATCCCTTTGTAAGTTCATGAATATTTGGGAGCCTCTTTGGCTACTTTGCTTGAGTATGCTTGTTCTTATTGAAAAAATGCCAAAGAGACCAAAAAATGCTGAAAATTAACTTATTTGATAATAAAAACGCTTAAGTCTTACAGAAAATACACAAGGTAGGCTTGAGTTTATTATTCTGGCCACAAATGGCGCCAATCTGTTTATGATGTTTTTGCTCAATGTGCCTGAATATCATTTTGGAGTTCTGTATGAGGTGTGATTAGGTAGGATGAGCTGAATTCAAACTCTAGTTACACACTCAGCTTGATATTCGCTACAAGATTCAAACAAACGGTTAGAGGGGCCCGTGGGGTATCCCAAAGGGGACCCATCCGACGCTTAAGTCAGTATCAATTTTTATGAAATAATATTGAAAGTAGGTAGTAAATAGATATAATAGATGTAAAATACTCAGCATAACAAGAGTAGGAGGCTTGAACAATTATTGCTCCGAATAGATGGTCGTGGAGGGGGAAGAGGGAGGCTTGAACAATTAACTGCTTATTATACGCGTAGTATCAAGACCATAGATACCGAGCGAGTAAGTACTAGGCGTGTACGTACTGGGCAACAACAACAACAACAACAACCCAGTGCCTCAAAGGGCTCCCGCATACGCAAGGTCTGGGGGGGTGGATGTACATAGCCTTCCCCCTTCTGGGGGCTGCCCAGAAGGGAGGCTGTTTCCGAGGACCCCCAACCTAAAAAGCTTGTCAGCAGCGATGAAGCCTAGCAGTCTGACAGCAAGAGGGAAAATAGAGCAAATAAGCGTATAAGCATAAAAGCAGGGCAAAGAAAGGCAAATAAAGGCAGAGAAATCGTAGATTGCAAATAAGCCTATAAACAGATAGTCAAAGAGGAGCTCAGATCACACATAAGTGCCGACTGGACTACCCTAAAGGCCTAGAAACACTAGAGGTAGCACAAAAGTTGGGCTATCCAACTCTAAGCCGCGACATCTGCTACCCTTATGCTAGCCCTCTAATGGGCTCTATTTAAGGCCATCTCCTCCCGAAGGTTTAGGTGGATAAGGTCTTGTCTATTCGTCTCCAAGAAGGTGTAAGTACAGGGCGTGTGACCCTTAATAAGTATGACCGGTACTCATTTAGCAAGTTATCCCTATATTATAAATGGAAGGTACTCAGCGCGGGGAAGAAAAGAGAGAATAAACAAAAAATGCATAGATTGCAAAATAAATAAGCAAGAAAAAAAACTACATTTCATGAGAAAAAGAAGCATCCAACTCAAAGGCCAAAACCAAAGGGTCAAAACAAAATTTTCTTAAAGTTTTATTAGATTTCAGCTTAGGAGTGAAGCTTTCACGGTAATTACATGCATGAATGGTAGATGGGTTGCTGGATTCAGGATAAGAGTTGAATGAGCTAAATAGCATAGAGGGTTTAGCTCCACTTCTCACCGAAGCCAAGCACATACACGCGCTCGCCATTTGAATAGTGATGGAAGAACCGAAGCTAAAGCTCCAATCATGTTCTTGATGCTATGACTCCAAGGTCTCAGGTTAGGGATTCTAAGGGTTAGATGGGTCCTAAGATTGTGGTGGCCAATACAAACATTGGTGTGGAGGCGTGGTTGAACAAATCGATAATAGCTCACTCTTTTGAGAATGATACGCTTGATAATGTCCTCAGGTTCATTACGGAGAATAACCTTCATGATGTTGTCCCTAAAGGGTTGAGCTCAGACATTTTCATCTTGACTGGTGATTCTGCTTAGTCTATGGAATCCTACCTCGGGCCTCGGAAATAGTTGCTGCTTCTTACGTTCAAGCAGGTGTACAGGTGCTCAAGCCAAACTCGTGGAGCTTCGAATAGAAAAGTATGGATTGAAATCTATGGTCTGCCACTATAGTGCTGGTCCAAGGAGTGCTTCACTAATTTTGGTAATATCTAGGGCAAGTTTATTTGAGCGGATACCAGAACATCTGCGATAAGATGTGTGGACATTGCAAGGGTTCTCACTAACACATGCTCCCTATCAATTATACAACAGGTGGTCCAAGTTAATTACAACGAGAGATCTCGAATGGTTTTTGTGAAAGAAGGTAATTTTGAATTAATCCCCAACTACTCTCCCAAAGTAATCACTTTCGCCGTTTCTGCCGAATTAAAGAGGGAATGAGCTTTAACTCCAAGACAAGATCAAAGTGCTAGAGCTTGCATCACTCCAGCATCTCTTCCTCCTGCTGTTCATCCATTGTATGAGGGTTTTCCATAGCCTCGCTGTAGGCTAGAAAATGTTGATGTGAGGATTGATAAGCAAAGTTATATTGCGTTACATGTTAATGGTCAATTTATTGGTAGATGGCCCTGGGATTTCTAGATCCCATGCTCGACTCTCATTCTTCCCTCTCCTTGGTTTGTAATCCAATCGATAGTAACATCCATTCAAAAAACTCGAGTCAACTAGAACCCTCCACTTTCCTTTCCATGGGTAGGGGACAGTATTGCAAAATTACCTAGATCTCAAGAACAATCGCCTCCTCAAGGTAATCAAGCTTCTGACGCTGTCAGTGTCCTCCAGACCTGAATTCCCACAGGGTTTTGAGCCCCATGCTTTAGATAGACACCCGCACGATGATGGAAGTTCCTTGAGAATTACTTTGATGCCATGTATGAAGGAATCTAGCAAGGCTGGGGAGTGAAGGAGGAAAGTGGGGTCGGGTCGTTAAGACCCCAATGTTGGCTTGTGTAAAAAAGGTTGCGGAGCTATAAAGCACAGGGAAAAAGAACAAGCGAAGCAAGACCTACCAGAATTTCTTAAAGATATGTCGCCCGAAAGTAGTACAAAGAGGTTACTTGAGCCTTCGAGTAATGAAAGAGAAAGAGGATGACGTGAAAAGGGCTCAAAAACTTCTTGTAGGGGAGCGTACGTGGAAAACTGGAAAAAAGTTCGGGTTGAGTTTTGATGGTGACGAATCTATTATGATCGAGCAATTTGCAATGAAGGACTAGGGTAATTCTTGACTTGATTTCCAACCACTCTCTCTGGCGTTGATGCTGTGCTCTCATTTTTCAGCCTAATCCTTGCACTCCCTATTTTATTTTCAGTATATGTAGTCTTTTAGAGCCTATTGACTCTATTTGTATTTCGTTTGCATTCCTGTTTCCTAGATTTTGGTTTGTTGCTTTTCCTTGTCCTCTTCTAGTCCCCGTATCTTTACGGGTTTCCTAGGCCTCGCTTTGGTTGAGTGGCCTGTTTTATATTGCGACCTTGTTACTAATTATCCGAAAAAAGAAACAAAAATCAAGTAGCCTACTACTCAACATTGCCTATTCCTCGGATTGATCCAATCCTAGCTTCTTATTGCCTCAATATGCCTCGCAAACTCCTCTATTCCATATGGAAAACGTTCTCTCCATGCTCCAATCAAAAAACCGATTCTAATTTTTAAACATGTAGCTATACATATAGCTACCAAGGAGGGCACCAACACGCCGTCACCGGATCCCATTAGAACTCTGAAGTTAAGCGTGCTTGGACGAGAGTAGTACCAGGATGGGTGACCTCATGGGAAGTTCTCACCCTCAGGTTGGGGGCGCTGAGAAACAGCCTCTCTTCAGGTTATCATGCTGAAGGGGGAAGGCCGCGTACATTCGCGCCCCCAGACCCTGCGTAGGTGGGAGCCCTTGAGGCTTTGGGTATGTTCCTAGCTATACATATAGCTACTAATTTGTATCGTTGTATTCACTATAGAAGAGATCAATGTAAAAACAAAATATGTTGGTGAAGAAGGGTGAAGGTGATAAAGATGGTAACAAGCTTCATACTATTGAGCGTGCATGCAAGTTTGGAAAAAGCTTGGGTTAAGTTCTGATGGTGGTAACATTACAATGATAGATTAAAGTGTTGATTGATCTAACTTCCTACCAACCAACCCCCAAGCTTTGGTACATTAGCTCTTTCCCTTGTTCTTGGCCCATCCTCCCTAGTTGTGGTTGTAGCCATGTAGGACTTGCTACTTTTTGCGTGCATTGTCTTTTAAATCCCCCCTTTTTAGTTTGTTGATCTCTACTTTAATACGAGTTGACTTAGATCTAATTTGCATAAGGTGTTTATTTTTATATTACAATTTTATCGCTAATTATCGATAAAAATTGTAAAACATATGAAAATGGGTTGCAAAAATACCAATTTGCAAAAGAAAAAAAAGTCAATTTTTTCATTAATTTTGTAAATAGAAAATTGGAAGCAACGTTCAGATTCACACCATGAAAAGATGTAAGCAAAACACGCTTATAATCATTAGACGTAGATTCATGCCACATGATGAATCTTTCTAACTATTTGCATTAATATGACTAATTTGTTAAATCAGCACCATTTAAAAATAAAAAAAAATTAGGAATCTTTTATTTTAGAAATTTTGTTATAAAAAATTTTAGCCGAAAAAAAAATTTAGTGTTCCAATAAATTAATCTTTTGTGGAAAATTTGAAGTTTTTAACAGTAAACTTTAGTAAAAATATGTTGTTCTAAACAAACCGACAATATTATAATCCAGATATTTTAAAGAGAGGATTCAATTCCCACACCCGTTGAATCCTCAAACTGGTCATAAAGGCGGGATTTGATATCAGATTACGAATACCACCTCTGAGTTTTTTATTAGTTAAGTTAACTAAGACCTTTTGTGAGGTTGATATTATTGCTTCTTATGGTATTAAACGCTAAGAGCTTTCATTTTCCTTTGTTATTATTTGAAATTGGAACGTCTCTTAGAATACATAGAATTAAGATTTCAAGGTGTTGCAAAAACACAAGTAGCTCGATAGTGTGTAAGAATAAGATGAAATAATAAACGATGTTGGATTATATGTAGAGTCTGGCTGTATTGAGCCTTATAAGATATAGGATTGAGTCAGTCCTATTAAGGCCCATGACACACTAGGGTTTTAATGTGATGACTTTGTGAAGCACAAAATTTCGAGAGCAAATAAATGAACGAAATAAATGCACCCACTAAATAAATATTTCTTGTATTTCTTCAGTAAAAAATGGGTACAATCTCAGGTTTTGTATCCTATGTACACGTACACGTACAATCCTTTGATTCGATCTCCTTGGTTGATCACTTGAAAGAGGGCACAAGGCTTGTTATTGATCAAGTAGGCAATTTCTTCAAGGAAGGCGAGCACTTGACTTGTCATCTTAGTTGAAGGATGACCCTGTTTGGTGGTTTTGAGAGGGAGAGGATTTTTTACCCTACTTTTCATTTCATTTTTATTAATTTTTTAACCCTCTTCAAATGAAGAGGCAGTCCTCTATTTAAAGAGGGGACTTCCCCTTTAAAATGCATGAATGGGCCCTAGTTTATAGGCTCAGTCCATGAAAGTAGCTTGGACTGTATTGAGCTCGAGGATCTTATGGACCACGACTTAAAATGAGGTGCATTTTTCGAGCCTACTTTTCAGCTCCTGCTCAACTTGACAATCTTCAAGTTTGACTTGTCAGTCTTTGATTTGAGCTTTTTTTTTTTTGGTATTCGGGCCAACTTGAGCTTGGTCAATTGTTAACTTTTATTGACTCGAGCTGAATCAAATGTTGACTTGCGTTTAATACTCTTTTTTATATATCTATAATAAATTTATAGCTACGGTAGAATGTTCATGTCTATAACGACTAATTACCAAACGCCGTGTTAGAGCTGGCATATGGCATCCAATTTGTATGATGAAATTACGACGTGCAATTATTTCACTGAAGTAAGTAATTTCGATGATTTTGCATTTTATGCAACGCTTTTTCTTGCCGTAGTTTTCAACTTTTATTGTAGTGCCTCTAAACTATGTCTCACCCATTCTTATATAGACCTATATTGACTTAAATATTGTGGAGACCCTCCAAAGATAAACCCGCAATTCTATCTAACCATTTGCTAATCTTACAGGTTATACAAATGGATTTCTTGGAGTGATTGAGCTAGTTGTGTCTGACCCAAAAAGAAAAAAGGAGCTAGTTGTCAAAACGCACGAACGAAAGCAAATATCCACTTCTCACTTAGCAAAAATTGACAAAGCATCCTCACTATCCACGTGTCTCCATTTCATAGATACCCCCACCCCCACCCTAAAAAAAGAAGAAAGAACAAAATTTACACTTTCTCTTTTCTCTTTTCTCTCTCTCACCTCATATTCAATATCCTAATATCTTGCTTCCTTAAATTTGTTTTAGGCTTATAATGTTTCTTTTTTTAATTTTAATATTTATGTTATATTGATTTATAATAAACAAACTTGATCTGATTCAAACTTGAATCTATAAATATTTTGAGATTTTAGATTGGTGACTTCTAACTTTTTATAGAAAATGTTATTTTTTACCTTTTGGACAGAAAATACTTTTCTAAAAATTTGTCAAAAAATGTGCACATTTACTCATTTGTTTACGATAAAATACAACAAAACTCCCCACTCAATTATACATCTAATTATATGTATTTCACATTGTACAAAGTTACTAGTTTGCACATACAATTATTCAATATTTTATTATCTAAACATATCATTAAATATTCAACTTAAATTGGGAACATATTGTCATCTTCCTTTGCGCATATAAATCACACCTCCCTCCCTCCGCACCCCAGACAATCCCATCTTCGCCCCCTCTCTTCCCTCCCCAAAACCCAAAAAGAAAAACAAAAAGACAAAAAAAAAACCCAGAAAAATGGTGGTAATATCACAGCAAGTACTAGAACAATGCATACAAACATGTAAAAAACAAACTCAAACACAAATCCCAGTAATAGACATGAAGGACCCAGATGCAAAATCTAAACTAGTTAAGGCCTGTGAAGAATTTGGCTTCTTTAAGCTCATCAACCATGGAGTTTCAATGGAGATTGTTACAAAATTAGAAGAAGAAGCCATCAAATTCTTCAGCATGACACAGCGTTTCAAGGAGAAAGCAGGCAATCCGACACCGTTTGGGTATGGGAATAAGAAGATTGGACAAAATGGTGATGTGGGTTGGGTTGAGTATCTTCTTATGTCTGCTCATCCTGATTTTGTCTCTCAATTTTGCCTCTCTATTTTCCCTCATAATCCTCATATTTTCAGGTATTTTTTCTTCATTTTATTACTGTATTCAGTCATGTTAATTTTCTCTCGAATTAATCTTTTTTATTGCATGTTTTTCTATATGTACACTTAAACTTCTCTCTTACGGGTACGCCTATCTCGTCTCGTGATTTGTGTCGCTAATTCTAAAAAAATATTAATTTTCTCAGTAACGTTTCGATTATTTGAGATATCTTAGAAAAGACAATTTTTCTAAAATGGGCTTTATGTTGAAGTACAAACCACCTTAAGCTTAGATTTTGGAAATGTCTATTTTGTACTAGAGTTTTATGTTTTCAACTTTAAAGTATAAAAAGTGAAAAATATATAATGAATTATCTTTGCATTTTATAATTTTAGGACCTAAATTGTTTTAAATTTAATATATTTTTTTGAAAATACTGATATAATGTACCCTTTTAATAATTTGATTTTAGTGTAATCATTAATTAATAATGCTTTTTTAAAAAAAATTTATTAAAATATACTCTTAACTAAAATTCCGTAAGTTCTCAAGATCTGGAAACTCTGGCGCACATATATTGGTGTAATGATTTAATTTTGGCAGAAAATGCTTTGAAAATAAAAGTTTTAAAACTTATTATATTTTATTATACATATTGGGTTATCATGTAATAAATAATCGAATTTTAAAATATATAAATAATAAATTCTCTAAATATAAAAATTTAATCTTTGACTTTGGATTAGAATGGAAAATACGGAAGTATTATCATATTGTTTGCTTCTTCATTATTCAGTAATCAACTTGGAATCTTATTATATTAAAATCTTTAATTCTTTATATTTTATTTTATACTTATTAAATATAAGACTTATCTAGAAGGGGAAACAAAAAAAAAAAAAAAAAAAATTGGTTTGCACCAAAAAATTTATCCACCATATTTTATAATTAGGCTAGAATAGAAGAAAAAGTTAGTATTAGAATTATCATCCTATTTGTATTATAGTAAATTTAAATTTATAAAAATATTTTTTTATATACAATTACATGAAACTTTATTTTAAAAGTTTGTAATATTTTAAAAGTGTGGGACCATAAAAAAAAAAATTTTTTTTGATCATGAAGATACCCGTGGGTTAAAATTTAGTGGTAAGATATTTGTACTTATTATATTATGAAATATTAAATTTATGTGTAAATTATGTTATTGTATCCATGTAATTCTGAGATTCATTTATTTTGTCTGTGCTTTCTGTGCTGAGTGGGCAATGCGTGTAACTTAAAGATTAATTGAGGTGTATGTAAATCGAACATCCTTACACGTGAAAAGAAAGTAATGCCACAATTATTTGATTAATATGTCTAATACAGAAGCAAAAGTAATTATTTAAATATTAATTTTACTATAATTATATATTATGAAACACATAAATTGAATATAGATAAGGACTTTCTTTGACTAATGCTAAATTATTTAAAAAGAATGCAAATAATTGTCTATTAACTATCTATGTCAAACAATCATTAACTTATAAAAAATATAATTAATTTAATATTAGGTTTATAAACCAATATAATTGGACAAACAAATTAAGTATAATAGTTTGGTCAATTTGGCATTTTGCTTTTCTTGAAAATTGGGTACACTAAAGCTCTATTTTCTTGAAGAAAAATATTTTTCGATTATATATATAGTCTTATTTCTTGTATAACTTCATTATAATTATTAAGAACCGTTTTCCTCCATGAAAAAAAATTGACTGCCCCAACAAAAGAATCAAGCATTTTCCACTAAAAACTCACGTCATAGGCTTCATTCTAGCCAGTAGTCAAAAGTGCAAACGTTTAAAAATATAATGATGTTATTGTTACAGTCGAAGCAAGAGTTTATGAGATTGCGCCTGCTATTTACTACAAGTCATCTCATTACTCCTACAACAACATTATGTAGAAAAATTTTCTGGGAAATATTTTTCATTGAAATAACCCGTGTCTAATTGTTATATATATATATATATATATATATATATATATATATATATATATATTTTCCTTATTTCTGATGCAGCAATGCGTTAAAGAACTACATAAAGGCACTGAAGAGGACAACAAGTACAGTGTTAGAATTAATAGCAGAGGGTTTAAAAATAGAGGAAAGGAAAGTGTTAAGTAGGCTAGTGGACCATGACCAGTCCGACTGCTACTTCCGCCTGAACCACTACCCCCCGTGCTCTGTCGCACCCGAGCCCACGAGGAAGGAGAAAACAACGGTTGGGTTCGGTGAGCACACTGACCCCCAGGTTATATCGGTGTTGCGGTCTAATAACACTGGGGATTTGCAAATATGTCTCAAAGATGGAGCTTGGGTGTCGGTTCCTCCTGATCCTTCGTCTTTTTTCTTCAATGTTGGTGACTCCTTGCAGGTAATTTAGTTCTTATACTGTGTCAGTTTAGTCATAAAATAAAAGTAACATTAAATTTGCAACTGAATTTTAAAAATTGGGTCACGGACTCATTGTTGTGTTTATGTTTTGTGAGTGGGTGGGTTTATATTTGGTTATTTTCATCTAATATGACTGGTCTATTAAAAATTACGACATTATTTTAAATAGGATTTCAACCAAAAAAAAAGGAAATTGACCCAATGTAAATTATGGACTGATTAAATTGTTGCAGTTAAAGGTAATGAGTAAATTAAAACAATGGATAAATTATAGAGCGCACATGGTTTCGAGCATTACTTAGATGCTCCAACATTTCCCTCCGCGCTTATTTGGAGGATCCATGTAGATTAATTGTCACAACTAATCCTAAATTCGATTTGATTTATCAGCTCGACTTCTTTAGTGAAGCCCCACTATTGCGGACCAACCTTCAAGATTGGGCTTTCTATATGCCTAGCTATGATCTTGATTCGCAATTTGACTTTTAGATCTATAATTTTTTTTTGTCTTTCATTTATTTATTTTTTATTTTTTTATTTTTTCTGTTCTGATTTGGAGGCGTCCTTATTTGTAAGGCAACCTGTACCTATCGGAGGTCCTCCGCCCTCTTAAGTATAAAAAAGTGACTAAATTAATGCGGAGACATTTACATAATAATTCAGAAAATTTTTAACATAATATAAATATTAAATTGTCACACTTTAAATTGACACTACTAATCGTATTAGGTATAGGTATAGCCATAAATAAATTTATTTTTATAGATTCACCACGTCATTTTTTCCCCGATTAGTAACGTGGGAAGCTCATGATGCAAAAGCTAACATCTCATGTAAAAATCCAAGATACACACACGGTACGAAGAAAGAAAAAATAACAAAAAACACCTAAACAAGTAGTAGATTCACCACATCATTTAGTATATAAATTAAATATTCAAATTAAATATAAGCAATTTGCATTTTTTATTTCGTTATTCTTAACTAATAATGAAAGAATTAATTAAATAGAATAATGTTTGATGCATGCAGGTAATGACGAATGGGAGGTTTAAGAGCGTGAAGCACAGAGTAATTGCTGATTATAACAAGTCTAGGGTCTCTATGATCTACTTTGGTGGCCCACCTTTGACTCATAACATATCTCCTTTGCCCTCTATTATGCACCCCGGTGAACTCTCCAAGTACCACGACTTCACCTGGTTCGATTACAAAAAGGCTGCTTACAAGTCCCGCTTGTCCGATTGCCGGCTCGCCCTTTTCGAAAAAAAGTTCCCATATTAACCTGCTCGTAATCGTATATATCTTAAACGGACGTTATGTTTTGAAAACAGTATGAGAAGGATATGAAGGGTAACTAATGGATTTTGAAAAGAGAATATTTATAAAGGGTAATGCGTGTTTTGTGAAAAGAGAAAAAGAAGGGCATTGATTGACTAATGGGTCTTTTAGAACATTACAGTTTTGACTGTTTGGTCGTATATTATGTTTCTAACTAAGAATTTTCTTATGTGCTTGAAAAAAGAGAAGGTTTGGGATACAATCCCACACCCATTTCTAAATACTCAATGGTGAAGTGCTTCTGTTTGTCAACCCTATTGATTTTTGAACTTATAAAACCAGTTGACTACACCTCGTACGTACTTTAGACTTTTTGGTTGTTCCGTCATTTTTTTGACAGTCAATTACATCATCATTCCAATAATATATAGTAAAGTCAATGCCCTTCTTATTTTTTTTAAAACACATTATTGTTCTTCTAAAACATATGTGTTTTTTGTGTATATAGTAAATATTATGCCTTTTTTATTCCTCTTCTCAGATAAAATATAGTTTTGAAATAATTTTGTCAATATTACTATTCTAGCTAACCAATGAGAGTGATGAAATCTTGGTAGGCTCCAAACGGCCAATAAGGGAATGACAATAAAAATGAAAAATATTTTCCTAATTTGGGAAAATATTATATGGTTTATTAAAGGCTTATATGTGAATTAAGTACATTATCTAATTGGAAAATAGATATTACATTGTTTTTGGGATCCATTATTGTCAAGTGAATATTTCTTGTGATTATCACGAGGATTGTACTTAATCACAAATGTAACATGAATTGTCAATAGTGTTCAGCGATCAATTGTACTAAGTATTGCAATTAATGACAAGTATTCAACTCTCAAAGTATTGCTGTGATCATTTTATTTGCACTGCTTATACAGCATATGGATTTATTTTGCATTTTATATAATATATATTTTGATGAAGCATGTAAAAGTGGGATTCAGGAATGAAAAACTTGAACGGCCTTCCCTTTAACTTTTATTATGAAAATAATAAAAAGAAGGAAAAAATAGTCGCTCAATTTCTCACAACTCGAGAAAGAGAGAGAGCCCTATGAATTCTTAAAATAAATCTGAAAATTGAATATGCTAAAATCCTGAATTTCCTCTTGTTTAAATAGAGAAGTTAGTTGACTAAGAATAAAACACTAAAAGATAAATATAAATAAAATCTGAAATTTAAAAACTAAATCCTATTCAAAATCAAACTCCTGTTGCCGCGTGCGCGTCCAGATACTGCCGCCAATCCTTACCTGCCAAGTGTGGTATTGCCAGCTGCATCATCCTTCCCATGTTAGAGAGAATTTGCCCTCGAATTTGCCATATCACCTACTAGGCCATTGTCGCCAAAGTAAGGAGTTACAGTGCTTGATATTGAAGACGTCAGAAGTCCGCATACTGGATGGTAACTGAACACGGCAGGCATTGTCATTGACTTTGCCAATAATGCTCAAAGGACCAATTTTTCCCGCCGTCAGCTTATTCTACTCCCAAGACGGAAACTGTTCTTTTGTGAGGGTGGCCCAGACTTGGTCACCTACTTGGTATTAGACCTGGCGTCGATGCTTATCGCTTGCCAATTTATACTTAGCGCTAGCTTCCAAGAGGCGTGCGCGTGTCTTCTCATGTATATCCTGGAGGTTGGAAATGAAGTCTTCAACTTTACCATTAAGACGAGTAAGATCTGGTATTGGCGCCAAATTAATCGGAGTTCTTGGTACAAAACCATAGATGATCTTGAATAGCGGGAACCCCGCACTCCTGTTAACCGAGCTATTGTAGGCGAACTCAGCTTGGTAAAGCTTTTGCTCCCACCCCTTGGCATTGTCAGCAACAAGACAATGAAGCAAGTTTCCCAACGATCGGTTTGTCACCTCAGTTTGGTCGTCAGTCTGAGGACGGTGAACCGTGCTGAAGGCGAGGGAGGTATGCACCATCTTCCACAACGCCTTCTAGAAGTAGTTCACGAATCGTACGACCTTGTCGCAAACAATGCTTGTCGGCAAACCGTGAAGCTTGTAGACTTCCTGGAAATACAACCTTGCAACGTGGACTCTGTCAGCGGCTTTCTTACACCCGTGAAGTGGGCCATCTTAGAAAAGCGATCAACAACAATGAAAATCGAATCAACTCTACCAATAGTTCTCAGTAATCCTAGCACGAAATCCATGCTCATATCTGTCCATGGCTAACTTGGAACCGGTAAAGGCATGTAAAGGCCTGCGTTGGTCACTACGCCCTTCAATACTTGACATATACAGCAACGCTTGACAAACCTCTCAACTTCCCTGCACAAAGTTGGCCAGAAATAGTTGGCAATAATGAGCTGTAGCTTCTTATCTCATCCCACATGCCTTGCATTGTGCTTCTCTTCAACGATCTTAAGCCGTAGACTCGAATCCGGAACACAAAATTGATTCCCCTAGAAACGGAATCCATCAGGAATAGAGTAATCGGAAGACAACCGGATTGTGCCCCTCGCCAAATCTTGCCAAAAGTGGGGTCGTCCTGGTACTATTCCGCCAACTGCTTAAACCCGATTACGGTAACCCGGTGTTGAGAAAGAATGAGGATCTGCCTGCTCAAAGCATCCGCCACTTTGTCCAATATGCCTGACTTGTGCTTGATGACGAAGTGGAAGAGTTGCATGTAGCTTGCCCACTTCGCGTGTCGGTACGAGAGCTTGTCTTGACTATTGATTTACTTGAGGGCCACATTATCGGAGTACAAGACAAACTCTCGATTAGCTAAGCATGGTTTCCAGTGCCACGGTGAGCGTGCCAACGTGTAGAACTCAAGGTCATAAGTCTAGTAATTCAACCTACTCCCATTGAGTTTCTCACTAAAGTATGCGATAGGCCTTCCTTCTTGACTAAGTACAGCGCCAATGCCAATCTTGGAGGCATCCATGTGCAGCTCAAACATCTTATAGAAATCTGGTAAGGCTAACACCGGTATTGTGGTCAATCTCTTCTTTACCTCATCAAAGGCAGTAGCTGCTTGTGGAGTTCAAGCAAAGGAACTCCTCTTCATACAATCCGTGATAGGCGCCATGATGGAGCTGAAGTTCGGAACAAAGCGTTTATAGAATGACGCCAAGCCCTGAAAGCTTCTGACTTCGCCAATGGTTCTTGGCTGGGGCCACTCTCAAATGGCAGCAATCTTCCCTTCATCAGCTGCTATACCATCCTTGGATACAACAAAGCTAAGGAAGGTTACTTGGTCCTTCACAAACTCACACTTCTTCAAGGCAGCGAACAAATGTTGCTCCCGCAAGGTACTCAACACTTCCTTAAGATGCTTCATGGACTCAGCTCGATCCTGGCTGTAAATCAAAATATCGTCGTAGTAGACAAAAACAAACCTTCCAATGAAAGGACGCAAGACTTGTTTCATAAACCTCATAAAAGTACTTGGCGCATTAGACAATCCGAATGGAGGTACTTGGCGCATTGGACAATCCAAATGGCATGACCAACCACTCGTAAAGCCCCTCTCGTGTCTTGGAGGCAGTTTTCCACTCATCTCCAAGTGAGATGCAAATCTGATGATACCCGCTCTTCAAGTCTAACTTTGTGAATACCGTCTGTAGTTGATCGAATAAGTCATGCAACCTCGGAATGGGGAATCAATATCGCATCGTGATCTTGTTGATGGATCTATTGTCCACACACATCCACCAACTACCATCCTTCTTTGGCATCAATAGAGCCAGCACTGCACAAGGACTCAAGCTCTCCCTGATCAGGGGCTTGTTAAATGTAGACTCTAAAAAGTGGGACATTCCCCTTGGATTTGAGGGGTTTTTCCAATCTCTAAGCCAAGAATGATCTTCTCATGTGGTTGAGGATCAAGTTTCCAAGAAAAAGAAAAAGAGAAAGAGAAGGCTCGAAGTTGGTCGGGGGTCCAGGCCTAAACCTTGAGAAGCTCGAATGCCTCAAAATATGAATTAATCATCTTCCGACAAGAGCTAGACCCACGCTTCTTTGTTGAGCAAGTCTAGAAGTTGGGGCGTGAGCTTAGGCTTCAATTTGACAGTAACTACGAAACCAACATCAGGTATGTTCAAGACTTGGTCAAGGGAATCTAGAAGTCAAGGAACTTTACAGCAATTGTCAGCACTAAGCAAAGGCTGTAAGGCTCTCCTATCCCTCGATCAGGCACTTTGCATTTTGGAGTTTGAAATGTTAGTAGTCTTCTTCCTTGTGCATTAGCGGTTATATTGTTTTTCCTTGTTACAATCTCAAGCTGGTCCTTTTCATTTATGGGTGGTTTTGTTTCACGTTACGGGCTTAGTTTAATTTAATTTGTGCTTAGCTTTTGGATCCCATCCAGTATTTTGTACATTTTTTAAAGGAACTTTGGAAAATGTTGAAATTATAGAGAAGATTCAAAGGTGGCTGTGATCTTTTTCATTTTCGATCATAAGTACACTTGGAAAGACGTGTACTTAAAAGAAGGCTAGTATTTTATTTTATTTTTTTTGAACATCAAAGAAGGCTAGTTTTTTGGTTTTTTTTTTTTTTTTTTGGCCGGAAAGAAGGCTAGTTTGAAGATACTAAATTTTAAAGTAATTATTTTATATAAAGTAATTATTTTCTCATATTCATTCACGTAATATTGTTTTTTATTCATAAAAATAGTCTGACTTTATAATGCTATTATTAGAATTAAGTATATTAAGATGACAATATTAAATAATTATTTTTTTCTAAACAATAAAAAAGTACATTAATATACTAATAATTATATATTTCGTATGCGAAAATATTATGCATTTTTAATTTGAATATATATATTGAGTTAGTGGCTGGAATGAAAATAAAAGTTTTGTGAGAATGTGAGAAAATTAAATCTATATCGTTGGATCTTAAATAAGATTAATTAATTGTTCTAAGAGGCTCATTGTGTCCAGAGCCCTACCACCACCAAACGATCACCATCACCACCTACGCCACTCCTCTCCACCACCCATCTCTCTCTCTCCATTCCATCTCGCATCCCTATGGTCACTACCGCCGTCACCTACCACTGCCACCTCTGCCCCTTCTTTCTGCCACCCTCCACTACTGCCGTGGTGGCAGGGGTGGAGAGAGAGATGAGTGGCGATGGTAGGGGTGACAGAGAAGAGTGGCTGCAGCAGTGATAGTGCTGTAGTGGTGGGTGGCGGTGGTGGTGACAGTAGGAATTTGAGATAGGATGGAGAGAGAGAGAGATGGGTGGCGGTAGCGGTGATGGCGGAGAGGAGTGGCAGCGGTGGTGGTGCGTGGTGTTGGTGGTGACAATTGGGTGGTGGTAGAGCTTCGGATACGATGAGCCTCTTAGTACTATTAATCAATTTTACTTAAGATCCAATAGTGTAGATTTATTTTCTCATATTTTCACAAAACTTTTATTCTCATTCCAGTTGCTCCATATATATGTGTGTGTGTGTATATATATATATATATATATATATATATATATATAGGAATGACTCTAATAAGAGGGTATCGACCTGACAATTAGGTCGGGTCGAGTTAATGTCAGCTTGGGCCTATCTCGGGTTAGGTCAAAATCGGGTTGGGTCAAGCTCAGGTCGGGTTATCCTAGGGTTCAGGTAGACCTTGGGTCAGGTCAGTTTCAGGTTGGGTCGAAATTGGGTCGAATCAACTCGGATTAGGTTAACCTCGGGTTGGGTTGGAGTTGAAGTTGATTCATCAAGTTATTTTGATCGTATATTTATTCGACCTAGAAAATTATAATTAAAACTATAAAGTAAATGACCATATTTAGCATATTATTTAGATTCTATGATAAATTGGATTTCTATTTTGGTCATTTTGGTTTATAGGACATGTTTAATTCAGGTCTCGGGTCATCATAGGTTGGTTCTAGTTCGGGTTAGATCATTTTCAGATTTCAGGTTAGCTCGGTTGGGTCAAGTTCGGTTGGTTCAAATTAAGGTCAGTTCATTTTCAAGTTCGGGTGTAACGCCCCCAAAAGTTTATGCCGAATAGGATTAAGTTAAATGGGCACTACACGGCCGTACTATATTGAAGTCCCACATCATAGTACGAAGTTGAAAAACTTACAAATTATAATTCCTCAAAATTCCATAATAAATGGCACCTAGTCCAAAACCAGTAGTGCGGAAGCTTAAAATTACAATGGCTCATATAGTCTATAATGTCCTACTACAAAATTCATTTACTACTTTAACTACGCATGATAACTAATTCTCGAAATAGAGAGCTGCTCCATCTTTTCTTCCTTCAGGAACGTGCCATGAATTACTAATCTGAAAAATAAATTAATTGGATGAGCAAACAACGAGCTCAGCAAATATACCATACACTCTATTCGGATCAGGCATATTATTTAAAACGGATAAAAAATCAACGAAAACAAGTAAACCAATTTATCTTCACAAATCATATTAAAGTGGCACAAACCACTACTTTATAATTTAACCTATTTTACAAGAGCTCTTTTTGGTAAAACTCACAGATGAAATGGAAACTACGGCCGGTATTATTCCCGCGACAGGGTCATAATCGACGTTCACATTTCACATATTCGAACCGGTTCTAAGTCGACAAATCTGCTAGGATCAAACGTAGATCTACGTGCCGGTATTATTCCCGCGACAGGGTCATAGATCGACTTTCACATTTTTCACATTCTTTCGTCGATAGGCCCCGAAGGGTCAAACGTAGTTATCTGTAAGCTCTTCACATAAAACCTTTAAAATTGAAATCACAAGTTCACAATAATTTCTTTCTGTGTAACAGCCGGGATTTGGACGTCTACCCTGCGTCGCCATACGAACCGGGATTTGGCCGTCGCCCCTCGCGTATGCTTACACAGCCGGTATAAATCAATATAATTCAAACCACATATTAAAACATTGAGTCAATGTATATATATTAGGATAATTCAAATCATAAAAGTAGAAATCACATATTTAAACATCAGATCAACGTATACATCAGTATAATTCAATTTATGAGAATATAAACTACACAATCAAATAAACACATATACCCAATCCTATCCTTAATAAATCAATAAATCTTTCAAAATATAATCTCATCTATCAAACCATGTAAAGAAAACTTTATATTTTATAAACAAATAGAGGAAGTAGTATACTTACATTCACAATCTTCTAACCTGATATCTGAGTCTCTATTACGAATTACCTTCGAAAACCTATCAAGGAAGAGGAATCGAGATTGAAAATTGAAGCTAGAGAGGGAGAGGGAGATTGGAATAGGGGAGAAGAAACTAGGGTTTAAACCCTTCTCATCTTATATATATATATAAGTTTATAACCATAATATTACTAATGGGCTTTTTCACAATTAGCCTATTGTTTTATTTATTTGTAGCCCAGTTCAAATAATAGTAAATTCTAATTGTATTATAATACCTAACCTAATTTAATTAAACTGGATTTCATATATTATAATAGCTCGTCTAATTTAATTAGACCGGATATTACATCTTTACCCACTTAAATAAAAGTTTCGTGCTCAAAACTTATATCCTTAATTTAATTATTAATCAGACAGAGTATTACATCGGGCCCCAATAAATTAAAAATTCTTCGGGTTAGGATCATATTGGATAGTGGATTAAATGAGTCAAGTCATCCCGATTCCCCCTCTTCAACTTAGTATATGGCCTGAAATTCATCCTCTTACTCTCACCCTCTCGTAAAAGTGATCAATATGTATATACAAGTACACGTAAGCTTGGTCCACACGACATTCTCTCTGTGTATAAAAGTTGGGCAGGTTATTGTATAACAGCGTGGACCAATAGCCGTTTCCAAAAGTTTTGTTTTTTAAATAAAAAAAAAGTAGTATTTGCTTGTGGTTTAAGTAAAACATTCCACAACTTTTGGTCAACCTTCCACACTGGCCTCCAATTATTTAGTGTTTTGCTTCCTTCCATTTAATATTTTTCTATTAAAAAAAAAAAAAAAAGCCTACCCCTTTTTTTTATCAGGCGGCACATCCCTCTATTGAGGATTAGCCTATTTGGTGGGGGGGGGGGGGGGGGGGGGGGGGGGGGGGGGGGGTGTTTTGAAGGGAAGGGAAATCTCGGTGTAGCACGCCTGCTCACCAAATCAGGTGAGCTCCCGGGTGACTCTCAAGCCTACATTCAAATGTTGTAATTTTTCATTTAACCACTATAATATTTTAACATTTCAAAAATTCACCTTTAATAGTTTAAATATTTATAATAAACCACCTAAGTTAACATCATGAATGTTATTTTTGATAATTAAGAGGACGAAATCCTCATAGATACATGGGAAAAATCTCTATAATAAAAACAAAATAAAAGCGGGAAATAAAATGACAATGATATCTCAAGAAGAAAACCTGCAAGTTGGAAGCGTAACATGGGCAAAGCTAAGCAACGCTCGCCCGGCTTTGCTCATGGTCAGCAACCGGGGGGACTGCTATAAAAGAAATTTGAAGAGCGTGGGGAAATAGCATTCTGGGTCAGAATCCAATGTGTGAAGATGGTAGCTGTTGCTATCCTACATAAGAATAAGTTCGGGAAGCCTGAGTGATATGCGTTACTGCCAGTCTGTGAAGATAGGTTCAAATTACCACAGAGGGTAGATCCGGAGTAGTGGAAAAACTTGGTGCATCATTGGGAATCAGAAAAGGGGGAAACAAGTTTTATTTTTCGATTTGTTGTATCATATGCATCTTAACATTGCTTTTCACATTGATTTAATTGTGTATTACCATGTGTTATTATTAAGGTAAGACTGAACAAATCTGATATTCTTTGATACCAATTTATAAGGAAAAATATAAATACCTCCTTAATGCGGAACTTAACACCCAAGACAAGATTCGATTCAAATACTATAATTCTCACAAACGAGAAGTAAAAAAAAAAAGGTGAAAGAGATACGAAGAAACACACAGTATTTACGTGAAAACCCTTCTTCAATCGAGAAGGGAGAAAATCACGGGCGGAGATAGAGATTCTTTATTAATACTTAAATGGAAGAATTATAATGGCACTTCCTCTTAATGAGATCTATGAAAGAATTATGAATCACTTTCTCTTAACTCTTGTAATGCTCTAAAATTGATGACGACGGCTAACCTCACACTTTTAATTGGATTTTGATTGGATACCTAAAATGTACCCCCTAACCCCATATTTATACTAAATGGCTAGGGTTAAGTGAAAACAAGTTTCCGATCGATTGGGTAGGGCCCGATCGATGGGCCCTCTCTCGGCCAAAAACTGGATTTTAACTTAATTCACTCGATCGATTGGACATCCCCCTGATCGATCGGTGACCCCTCGGCAACCCATAAATCCTAAATACACAAATTTGAGGCATATTCCTAACAAACCCCCACCTTGACTCAAATTTAAAAGCTAAAGACAATTCTCCACTTTCTCCACAAAACACCCCACACACGGGATTATCTAGACAAAACACAAAACCTAACCAAGTCCGAGTGATGCTTGAACTTTCTGCTAGGTAGCACTTAAATGAACATATTTGAGAGGTTATTAGCAATGCCAATCTTTTTCTTCTCTGGATTGGCTCTTGACACATCTTCTGAAACAACCACCTGTTACTTAACTGAAACTGAACTTCCTCTGGCTTATTCACCTGACCTGAATCATAACTAACCGATGATATCTTCTGTGGAGATAGCAGTGAAGACTCATCGAACGTGATATCTCTACTCGTCAGGAATTGCTTGAATCGAAGACTCTCCTGCTTTCCATAAATGCCTTGTTCACAAGATATCAGTCCTGTAGACTGACCACACAACGAGCCCCTTTTACTGTGCTCAGGCAGACTTGTATCACCTAAATGATCCAATATCAAGCTCCTTGACTTTGTGATCTCTGGTTATGTCAACAACAATGATGATAAAGATATCTTAACTGATCTGACAACTGTGGAACCGACAAGCTCATACAATGTACCTACCCTTCTGCCTTCCATAACTATCAAAGCACCCTTCACGACCTTCAAAACTCCACCTTCAGCTGTGTACCTGTACCCTTTAGACTCAAGAGTACCTAAAGAGATGAGATTTTTCTTCAAATTAGGAACATGATGAACGCTGCTCAATGGCTTAATAGTGCCATCGAACATCTTAATACGAATTGTTCCTATCCCCAAAACTCTGCTTACTGCATCGTTACCCATCTGAACAATTCCGCCTTGAATTGACACGTATGTGGTGAACCAGCTTCTATACGGACAAGCATGATAGGAGTAACCTGGATCCAAAATCCAACTTTCTCTGAAACTAGACCTAGGTTCAGACACTGATAAAATATCTCCATTCTCATATTCAACAACTCCAGCTTCTGCAAATCTCTGGTCAGACCTGTTATCTACTTCTAGTTTTCTCTTAAGCTTGTAACAGTCTTTCTTAATGTGCCCTTTCTTATGACAGTAATTACAAGTTAGGTCTTGATGTCTAGACTTAAACTTGTTTCCACTATGATCATATTCTATAAACTTAGTTCTTTCTCTCACGAATAAACCACAACCTGAGTTCTGAACGGAGTCGGACAACTCCTTATCTACTCTTTCTTTACTCAGTAGGTTTCTCTTAACTTCATCAACTGTGATAGTTGGCCTCCCACCATAAATCATGTTTTCTACAAAGCATTTATATGAAGCAGAGAGTAAACATAACACCAACGAGGGCACCAACACGCCGTCACTTGATCCCATTAGAACTCCGAAGTTAAGCGTGCTTGGGCGAGAGTAGTATCAGGATGGGTGACCTCCTGGGAAGTCCTCACTCTCAGGTTGGGGGCACTGGGAAACAGTCTCTCTTCAGGTTAACACCCTAAAGGGGGAAGGCTGCGTACATCCGCCCCCGCGCGCCCACCCCCCCCCCCCCCCCCCCCCCCCCCCCCCAATCCTGCGTAGGCGGGAGCCCTTGAGGCACTGGGTATGTTCCTTTGTTCCTTTAGAGAGTGAACATAACAAAAGCATAGCTTGATCTTCATCCTTAGGAGCATCATCCAATTCTTTCAATTCTTGAATAATTGAATTAAACTCATTAACATAATTATTAAGTGATGTACCTTCTGACATACAAAACGTGTACAAACGACCCTTAACTGCGAGTTTGTTGGAGACTGACTCAAAACAGAACATATCCTGCAATTTCTCCCACAACTCCTTAGCGAACTTCACTTCCAGAACTTCTGTCAAAACGTCATTGGTAAGACACATCTGAATAGCTGTGAGTGTCTTCTCATCTAACTCCTCCCATTGTGCATCAGATAGACTCTCCGGTTTCTTCTCTTTTCTTTCTAGGGCTTTCTTCAAGCCACTCTGCGTCAGGAGACCCTTAACCCGGACTTGCCATAAACTAAAACTTCCTTGACCTCCGAACTTCTCAACTTCAGTCTTAGTTGCGGACTGTCACGGGCTGCCTTTGGCTGACACTGTCCCCGATGATCAATAAGTAGACATATGCCATATGGGGTCTCCTTAGCCTATTCGATACTAATGCGCATTGATTGTGTTCGGGTATATCCATGGTATGCCATGTATTTTGTCTCTTGAAGGTGCATATTGCTGCTTGTTGACAATAGGGGGTAGGCTGGCCTTGGCCCTAGCCTCGGGGACCTGGGTGGCCGCTCGGGTGATCTGCGCTCATCCTGTGACAAGTGGTATCAGAGCGAGGCTCATGATAAGCGAGTAAGCGCATGTGGGGGGACCGAGCTTTGTCCGAGGTGGTGGACACTCCTGGGGAATGGGAGTTGCTTGTGTCCTAGGTGCATCGAGCGGGTTTGTCCGTGGGTAATGGACACTCCTTGTGTGGGAGGGGCATTCTAACGAGGAACTTTCGGAGTGGAGTTGAGTGGCTCGGGTTCCAGTTGTGGCGGAAGGCGCACCGTGTTGGGTGCCGATCAGGCGTGCTGACCGTATGGCTGGCTTACTGTGTGGAGATTGGGTCGATCCTTGGGGTTGCAGTGCAAAGTTTACAAGGTGAAGAGTCAACAAGCATCATGAAGTGAGACGTGTACATGGTGCACTATGGTGCATGGAGCTTGTAGGTTGCTTTTTGGGCATGCTGCTTATCGTCGAACGAGTGTCAATGGCATGTCAGAGGTGTCACTCTGGAGGGGATGACGATGGGTGCTAGAGATGCAGGGATGCGACGTTGGGCAGGCACCCGCAACGAGGATGTTTGCGGAATTAGGTGGGGGTGAATGTCAAGGGCCGCCTTTGGCTGACACTGTCCCCGGTGCTCAATAAGCAGACATATGCCATATGGGGTCTCCTTAGCCTGTCCGATACTAATGCGCATTGATTTTGTTCAGGTATGTCCGTGGTATGCCGTGTATTTCGTCTCTTGAAGGTGCATATTGCTGCTTGTTGACCATAGGGGGTAGGCTAGTCCGACCCTAGCCTCAGGGGCCTGGGCGTCGTATGGGTGATCTGCGCTCATTCCGTGACAGGACGCCATTATATCAAATCGAAATAAACAGGGCTCTGATACCAATTTATTGAGGTAAGATTGGACAAATCTGATATTCTTTGATACCAATTTGTAAGGAAATATATAAATACCTCCTTAATGCGGAACTTAATACCCAATACAAGATTCGAGTCAAATACTATAACTCTCACAAACGAGAAGTAAATAAAGGTAAAAGAGAAACGAAGAAACACACAGTATTTACATGGAAACCCCTCTTTAATCGAAAGGGGAGAAAACCATGGCGGAGATGGAGATTCTTTATTGATACTTGATTGGAAGAATTACAATAGCACTTCCTCTGAACGAGATGTATGAAAGAATTATGAATCACTTTCTCTTAACTTTCGTAATGCTCTCAAATTGATTACGACGGCTGACCTCACACTTTTAATTGGATTTTGATTGGATACCTAAAACATACCCCCTAACCCCATATTTATATTAAACGGCTAGGGTTACGCGAAAACAGGTTCCCGATCGATCGGGTAGGGCTTGATTGATCGGCCCTCTCTCGGCCAAACTGGATTTTAACTTATTTCACCCGATCGATCGGTGACCACTCAGCAACCCATAAATCCTAAATACATAAATTTGAGGTATATTCTTAGCAGTTATTATATTTTGATGCAAATAGGGACAAAGAATATCCCCATCCAGATGAAAAAAAAGGAAAAAATAGAGCTTGAGAATGGTTGGAATAGCATTAGGACAGAAAAGAAGAAGTTTTTGGGATGAAAACCGAGTGAAAATATTATGAACACTATAATTAAAAAAATGTAATGATTGAATGTGTTACTATTGATTAAGACGTAAAATATACAAACACACTTTTCCAAAACCTTGAATTGCTCCCATAATGTAGCCTTCATCTCCGTGACAAATCATATCACGATTCCAAGCTCTAGAAAAATATTATCTAATGAGCTAAGCTAGGTATCTAATAACTAATTCTTTACAAAAGTACATGCATAGCAAAGGTCAAAAAGATCGTACTTTTTGTATTACTTTTTTTATCAAATTAGAATATTGGTTACAAAATGCTAGTATAATATTTTACCCAGGCGACAACTATGAATTCCTGACTATTTTTGAGCAGGAGTAGAGGTGGAACTTAGACTAGATATTGAGGCATATATCTCCGAGTAATGGCGTAGTCCCCCATCCTATATTCAATTGCGCATCCTTAATAAAGGAGATGGTATCCTCAATCTTGATAGATTCCGGTCAGAACTGTCTCAAGAGCTCATGCTGAAAACTCCACATGTGAGTCTTATGGAATCTCACATTGGAGTTGAGAGAAGAAAAAGATCGCCTTATAAGCCCAGTAGGTTACTCCACCTATTGCTAATTGGTTTTAAGATGGAACTCTACTTGGGCTTATATGTGGGTCTCATTTGTTCCAGCTCCGTAGGTCGGGCTCAAAAGGCCTGGTGAAATTTAACAGCTCAAACCAACCCTGCATGCTGGAATACCTCGTTGAATGGCTTTACACTGCAATACAACAGTAATACACTAACACAAATAGTCACTCCGATCCACTAAGTTCAAGAATTTTATCCATTAAATACATTTTATCAAAATTTGAATATATTAGGACTTAGTTATTGCCGAATAATTGGTGTGTATATGCATGCAATGAAAGTGAATCCAGACTTCTTGTCAAGGCCAGGGATGTGGACCAGTATTATTGCCTTTTTTGTCTCAGTCATTTCTTTACTTTCAGAAACTAGCCGGCCTCCACTTACTTTTCGCTATTTTTTTACATATTTTATATATATTTAATTTTTAATATAGTAAAAAATTATTAGCTTATAAAAATTGGTATTAAATGAATTATTTTTCATAAGTTAATAATTTAGGGTAATGTTTATGTCATGATAAAAATATTAATATTTATAAAAATTTATATCTATTATTTACTAAAAATTACGATACTACTTTAATAATACTATTTTTTGGGGTAACCATAACAACACCAACAATTTATTATGATATGTATTAAATATACAAAGCACATATTTTTATTGCCAACGGCTTTGGTTTTTTTCCTTGTTGCATCAACCTTTAGTTGATGGAATGGGTCTCAATTACAAGTATTTATCATGCATAGTTGACAGATATAATTGAACTCCAAAAAGTACAAACTTTGCAAATCAACTTAGTGCATGCCTTTTTCATATCGTTCTCTATTTATAAATAGTTTTTTAAAATTTATAAAGTGTATGTTAACAAATGTGAACAATTATATAATAGTTTTTAAAAATTTTTAATATACTTTATAAAGTACTTAGGTTTTGTACTTGCTCTCATGAGGTACTACTTATCTGCCTACCTGCCTACCTATTCTTTGATTTCTACTTGATGTGGCTTGTTTTGTGTATGTTGTCTTGCTTGCCGTGTGTTTTGCCCTACTCATGCTTTGTTGTTCTCCTACTGCCAGGTCACATGCTCTATACTGCAGACCAGCCTTTCAGGTTGGGGGTCCTCAGAAACGGCCTCTTTTCAGGGTAGCCCCCTGAAGGGAGAAGGTTGCGGGTATCTACCCCCTCCCCCCGACCCTGCTTTTGCGGGAGCCCTTGCAGGCACTGGGTTTGTTGTTGTTGTTGTTGTACACTGAAAAAGAGGTAGAGTCATGCTAAAGAAACGTTGGATGCATGCAAGTAGACATGATTTTACCACTTAAATCTTACTGGAGCTGTGAACTTAGATAGAACTGAGTCGCAATTAAAAATACTTGTGGCCAGTACAATTGTTAGGACGAGAGAGGATGATGCTAGTTCACAATGCCCCTAACTTGCATGTCTGTTACTGTTGCTTATATGTCTGATATTGCATTATTTGACTTAGAATGTCTGAATATTGTCCCTTCTTTATTTTTAAGGTTGGAAGCCCTTTGAAAACAGCTTTGCTACAATGTAACAACTTGTACGTATAAGGTTGCGTATATACCCTCCCTAAACACTGATTTAGCGGGAGTCTTTTTAAGACATTGGGTTATTATTATATAGTGTTTTAAATATTTTTTTTTTAATTTAAATGAAAATCAGAAGTAAGATTAAAAATAAAACTATTTTTAAAATTTAATTTTTCAGAAACCTGAAACTGGTTACTGCTTGTACCTCTTTTGGTAGGCCACCTAAAGAGTTCCTTGCTTCCCTAGGCTGAAGATCTCAATGTAAATATGGGTTTATCCAAGTCGAGCAGAGCTCGTGCTCATCCGGCTCAAGGTTTGACTCGTTTATATTTAGCTCGACTTCAAGCTCACAAAGCTCAGAATCTTGAAGCTCGAACTTGGCTTGTCATAGGCTGATCCTCGGATTGGTTCAGTAAGTTCTGGACTAAGCTTTCAGTTTTTAGTCTAATTTAAGCTCAATCTATACTTGTTTAGGCTTGGATTTGACTCATTTAGGCAAAACTTGGCTTGATTAGATATACATACTTAAGCAAATTATTGTATTAAGACAGGCATGCCTATGCTAGTTTAGGTTCACGAGCTTACGAGCTTGAGCTTAATTAGGCTTAGGCTTAATTTGATAAATTAAACGACTCTCAACTTAATTTGAGCTCAAAACAAGCCAAACTTTTCAAGCTTTAAGATTATCACACACAGGCAAGCTGAGCTCATTTACTCACCCTAATTGTAAAGATCCCAAAAAGTTTCAAAGAAATTGACCGTTGACAATAGGTGAATACTAAATCCCACTTGAGGGAATCTTTTAAGAAAGGTGCATTATCAGCTTTTGAAAAATTCTAACAACCAATTATTCATACACTGGCATATTTATGATTCTTTGTTTGTTTTCTTATTAATTTTAGTTGACTTTCCATAGTCCTTTTTTTTTTTTTTTTTTTCGGGTTAACGGTTGAAGAGTCTCATGTTCGCATTTACTTATCATTAAAGATGTTAGTTGAGCATGAGTCAAACAAAGCACTAAAACAATGATAGAACTAGAATCACAACTTTGCGTTTTTGCATGTATCGAGGAGTGTTGTGGTGCCTTAGCTGCTCTCTTTGACTGCAAATGTGATTAACGTTTGGAGAAAATAAGTTCAATCAATGGTTCTCTATAAGAGAAGGAATTCGATTGGAGTAGAGATCAATATCAAAAGCCCATACTTGTAGCTCGGTTACATTATGTATTTTTGAGTGTTTCGATTTGTGTTATTTAGACATTATAACTACCCTCGTAAAATGCTATCATATATTACTTTTAATCGCTGATATTAATAATAAATAGTCAAAATGTTAGAATATGTGTTGTCTTTGAAGGTAATAATTTGTGTTATGGCAGTTATTTTTTTATAAATTCAATCCCTTCATTCATATTGATTTTAATCTATAACCTAGTCACCTCCCTCCTTATACTACTTAAATTTTCTTTTTCCTTTTTTTTTTTCCCAAACGGCAAGCGCATATAGCGATATCTATATATAATCACATTCATCAATCTTACGCCTTCCCAAGAGCCTACAGACTCACCACCTATTTACAAGTATTTAGTTTGTACTCCTATATCCTCTAGATATATGCTACTTAAATTCTTCATATGTACCTATAATAGATTATTTTCTAATAGTACATACAGTAAAACTAAATGAGATAATTTGGAGTCCAATATCGATAAATATTGCCCAATAGGAATGGTGCAAATGAAGTTGAGTTGGTAGGCAGAGAAAGAAGAGGTGAATCTTAGGTTCGGAAAGAAATAAATTGATCATCATGGATATTTTGCTGAAGGTTAGGAGTCTATAAGAAAGGATGTGAAGAGGGCCTTCAATGAGGTTCGAGCTCATTTTGCTACTGTTCATGAGGCAACTCGTTAATGCAATCTTTGAACTACCCACCGACATCGCGAAAAACATGCCATAATGCATGATTGTTGAAGAAGAATATTAGGAAGAGCTCCCAACACATTCTGTGTTCAAGTGAAGTTCAAGTATCATGAAAACCACTAAATTTAACAAACATATTAGTAATTATTTAAAGATTCCAACCAAATTGTAAACTTCACTCGGAAATACCATCTTGGTTGATATCGTTTATTCTTTGTCTTATTTCTCCTGATTTCAGGCCATATTATGTATATGTAGTAGTGCGTTTTATTAGTATAACATTCTAGGCTAATATATTTAGGATATTCTATGACATCTTATAATATTCTGCGAGGACTCTATTGTACTCTCTCTTATCTCTCTCTCTCTATATTCTAATTATAAAGGAAAATTGATGACGAAAAGAACATTAATTTTAAACTAACATTTATTCAATGAAGAGGTATGAAAGAGGGTGGGCATATAAATGACCCATCCCATAATTGGATGAATGCAACACAAAGTCTAAAATTATAAGAAAAATTATTAGTTAGTTATAAAAAAGTTTAATTATTTATCAAATAAGCACTTTAATATATATATATATATATATATATATATATATATATATATATATATATATATATATGATGCAGCGCGGCAGCAGAAGATTAGGGGGACGGGAAGAAAACGACGGCCTTCCCTTTGACTTTATTGAACTCTAATAAAAATTACATGGGAAAGATAAATTCGACTCTCATTCTTACTTTTGAGAATAGAATGAACAAATAACTCATAAAATTGATTCTACAATTGGCTAACTAAAACTCTAACTATCCTCCTCTTTAAATAGAGGAATTTTCCTAGTTTAACTTGAACTAATTTAAAATTTAAATTAATTTATAATTAGAACCAATGGCTGAGATTGTAATCCGTGTACTAGATCCAACAGCTGAGATCGCAATCCGTGTGCTCCTCTTAAAATAAAGAAAAACAAATAAAAGTTTTAAATTTGAATTTTAAAACTAATCCTAATCCTAATCAAACTCTATCTGAAGAGTAACTACCAACCGCATTCTTCGTCAACCAACGTCAATGGTTCTGCCAACCATGCATCCCGCCAAGCTATGCGCCACTTATGAATGCGAAGCAGCTTCAACCCGATTCTCCTTCCCTGCTGGACCTCTATCCTCGGCGTTGTCTTCCCGTTAGTCCTCACCCACCAATCTCTAGATGGCGACTGCATCATTCTCTCTGGCTTGGAGAGAATTCGTCCTCGAATTAGGCAAAGGGTCTTTCTCAACATGCAGAATCCTCTTATTCTAGGCGCCAAGCCTTTCGCACTCCAGTCCATACGCCTTCTTGTCATCCTCCGCTCCCGCCAGTGACTGAGTCGCCAAGCTATCCGCCAAAGGAGGCGAGGCTACATCATCCTCTCCCGATTGGAGAGAATTCGCACTCGGATTTGCTGACGGATCTTAGGGGTTGCCTTTGCCAAGTAAAGCCTCCTAGCTCCTTCCACCAAGCCTTTTGAATCCCAATGCACATGCTTACCCGACAATCACTGTTGCCTCCCAGCTATCCGCCAAAGGAGGCAGGGCTGCATCATCCTCTTCTAGTTGGGGAGAATTCGCCCACGAATTTGCCACGAAGTTGTTGGGATCCCTCTTGCCATAGTTAGGACACTCGCCAAAGATGAAGGAGCCTCACGATGCATGCTGATCCCGATGGTGGACCAGTTGTTAGTATATCCTCTCCATCACTCGCCTTGTTTAGATGGTAAAGGTGGCGTGAACTCTACTCGGTGATGGAGCAGATCCGGTAACCCTCTTCTCGGTATTTGACACTCCCATTGCGGCCTTGTTCTCACCACTTTCACAGCTCCCGGTAATTCTTTCACTTCTTTCATCTGTGTAGTTTCGCTGTTACTGTAGTTCGGCCAAGTCCCATCCTTGGTCGGCGTTAGTATAGCTGACCCGTCTTTCGGTCTCGCCCAGATGTAGATCATCACAAGTAATATCCACATTAGGCGCCTGATGTACTCGTGCTCCATATTAATCTCTACGCCCATTTTTGGCGGTACGTAAGACGCCAATGCCTCTGGATAATCCTTCCTCGATTGACTCACTACCTCATCCGATTCCTCCTCCTCGTCAAAGATGGGCTCATCATATATGGGCTCATCAAATATGGGTAGAGAAGATAAGTCTAGTTGTGGTGCCTCATCAAAGATAGGTTCTCTATGGGTAACATCTATTGGTGGTGACGCCAACATGGCCTCGCCAACTATGTTGGTGCTCACATCCTTTTCTTTTGGCTCTGGTTCTTTATTCCTTGACACGCATGGTGCCTCGACCTTCTTGGGCATCAGGATGATCTTTATCCCCTCAACGATGAAGCTAAATGTGTTCTTTCTTCCGTCATGGACGACACTCCTATCATATTGCCACGGACATCCCAATAGGAAGTGGCAAGCGTCCATCGTAACAACACCACACCAAAGCGCTTCCCGATATGTGTCCCCAATTGAGAAATTGACCAAGCAACGTCTTGATATAGTTACCTGATCGTCTTTCTAGAGCCAAGACACCGTGTAAGGGTTCAGATGTTCCTCCTTCTTCAACCCTAGCTTCTGAACGGCCTCTTCGAAGATGGTGTTCTCACAACTTCCCGAATCAATGACCATACAACATACCCTGCCGCCAATGGTACAAGTGGTCTAGAAGATGTCATGGCGCCTCCAATCTTCTCCTTCTGCTTCTTCAGGCGTGAAGCCAGCTCGCCTGACTAATAGCAAGCGACCTTCATCATCCACTAATTCCTCCTCGCCAAGTGAAGGTAGCGCGTCTTGAGTTTCTTCCAACACAATGATGCCAATTTCGTCAAACTCCGAATTTTTTTACGGAGGTCGGTGCCCACCTCTTATTTTTCAACGTTGGCGGGTACCGATACAGAGCCGATGCTGCCTCGACTCAGGGTCCGGTAGATCAACAACCGACGTCAGATTCTTGATCTTGTCCTTCACCTTTTTGTTTTCACTCGGTGTTAATGGGCGTTAGGGCTGGGTTCCTGGCTTTAAGTCAGGATTTGCCCCTAGTTGAATCCAGCAACACTCGATTCGCCTAAGTCTCTCCTTGAACTCGTCTAATCTCCATTCGTTTTGCATAATTCGGTCTCGATCAGAAATTTCCTCTATAGTAGCATACCTTTGACGACTTGATGGAATCTTAGAAACGTTCTGGGCTTTGATACCAACTGATGCAGCACGGCAGTGAAAGATTAGGGGGATGGGAAGGAAACAACGACCTTCCCTTTTATTTTATTAAACTCACTTTTGAGAATAGAATGAACAAATAACTCATAAAATTGATTCTAAAATTGGCTAAATAAAACCTTAACTATTCTCCTTTTTAAATAGAGGGTTTTCCTAGTTTAACTCTAACTAATTTAAAATTTAAATTAACTCCTAATTAGAACCAATGGCTGAGATTGCAATCCGTGTGCTAGATCCAACGACTGAGATCGCAATAGGGGGGGAATCATTTGCAACTTCTAGAGAGAGAAACAAGAGAGAGAAGCTCTGAGGAGGCGATTTTCGGGCAGTGGTGCGTGGACAAGTAGGGCGGCACGTGGGCTGAGCCCCTGTTTCAGCAAAAGGCTTCTCCTGGCGCGTGAGGTTGCGTACGGTATCGTACAGGCACGATCTTTGCATCCTCGCGCTCCTTGCAGCCTGTAGAATCAAATGAGCTACTCCAATCACCATTTTCAATCATTTTTTTGAGGGCGTAAACACATGTAAGTGAGGGAGTTGAAGGTTGTGGATGATTCGCGTAGGATGCACGATCTTGCTGCCAAGATCTCATCTGTCCTCCTCCTGGCGCTACTGGTTTTGATCCTTGAGGAGGTGGTGGTGGTGGTACTTGTGGCTAGCGGAGTTATTTTCTCTCTTCTTGTGCCATCTTGAAGTTTCATTGCAACGAACCGTCCATGGATGCAAATTGGGTAATCTTACCTCATTACTCATTAATTTTCTCCTAGTTCGTGCCAATCTTGCTGTTTTGGGGCTTGATTCGTGTTTTGATTCTCGTTTGGACAAGGGGGACCGACCTCAGCCCATGTTTTTCGAGTGCACAGGGGGCTTCTTGGCTCGGTTTGTGCTGCTCGTTCTTGTTTGGTTGCTCAAGAATTTGCTGTTCTTGGTTTTTCTCTTGCTAGTTGCATTGGTTTTGGAGTTTCAGATCTCGGTTTTGATACTTCTCTTTTCAGGTTGTTTGCTCGTGTGTTTCCTCTGTTCTGCGTGGGGTGTTTTGCATCTAAAATTTCGATTTCTTGCGTGTCTTTTCCAACAATTTGCTTGCATCTTGGTTGTTTTGGCCTTGGTGTGGTGTTTAGGTTTGTTTGGTGGAGGTTTGTGATCATTTTTGGCGGTGGCTGTGGTTGTTTTTGTGGTGGCTGTGTTCTGGGCAAGTTTGGCGGCGGTCTGGGGTGGCGCGTCTGGCGCTTGGCCTCTGGCTGTGGTGGGTGTCTTGGACGGTGGGGGTTGAGGATTGAGCTTTGTGGTTGGAGGTGGTTTGGTTTGTTGGGTTGTTAGAAAGTTTGTTGAGGTGGTTGGGGATTCCTTTCTCTCTCTTTGGACACCGTTATGGCCTCGGGGACTGTGCCTCGGGATGATGAAATGCTACCGGATTGGTTAATGAATGATTTTTGGGACAAGAGTTCGGGAGAGTCGTTTGATGATTGGCGTGCCCGGATTAATGCCCTTTCGACTAGCACCCTCTCTTACGTTCCTCCTAAATCTATCAATGACAAAATTGTTGCAACCGTATCTCGTGAAGATGTAGCCCCGGGCTTTGCCAAATGGAGTCGTTGCCTCACGGGTCGATTTATCGAGGGGCATGTTGCACTCTCGTGTTGTACTGTTATTGCCTCAACTCTTTGGGGCTCTATGGGTCTTGAGTGTGTTATTCCCTCCAAAACGGGCTATTTCTTTCGCTTTCGCTTTCGCTCCTATGAAGACGCCCATAGAGTTCTCCAAGGTAGCCCTTGGCACTTTAAGTGCCGTTATTTAGCCCTACATCACTGGTTTCTAGATGATGTTACACCTCGGGTTGAACCCTCAACCCTTTCGATTTGGGTCCAAATTCACGGGCTCCACCCCCCACCCCCCCCCCCCCCCCCCCCCCCCACTCTTCTCTCTCTCTTATGGACGAGTAAGGCCTTGAGCTTGATTGCTAGTAGGGTGGGTCGCCCCCTCTACATGGACCAACCGACTCTTGATGGGACCTCCATCCAATATGCCCGTGTATGCGTGGACATTGATGCTCGGAAGCCGATTCCTAATGATATGGAGGTTCACTTTGAGAATCTTCAAATCCCGATCACGTTCAAGTATGAAGGTTTGCCACCTCTATGGTCAAAGTACTCGACTTTTGGTCACTCTTATCCGGACTCCTCTTCTCGTCCCCCGATTGAGATCATTTATGGTGCTAAACCCCATCATCGAGGTCGACAACATAAAACGAGGGCGAATCGTGGGCTCGGGAATAATATTGAGGTTGATGAGGTAGAATCACTTGATGTTGGGCCGGAAAATATTACCCAAAATTCACATATGACAATGGGCCAGAGCAAAGCCCAAATTTACAGCCCAAAGGAGGGGGGACCTCGCCCATTCTACAGGCCTAGCGTGCTGCTGGGCCAGATACTTTGGCTAGGGACACATGGTCCCCAGCTCTAACGGGCCCGGGAGGCCGTCGCAGGGGGCGCGTGCCCCTCTGCTCTTTTGGGCTCGAGAGGCAGTGGGCCTCTCGGGCCCAACTCTGCACCAGCAGGGGGCGCGCGGCCCCCTGCTAGACGCTCGGGCCCGGGTGGCGCTGGCCCACCCGGGTCCCCTGTTGGGCTGGAAGTCGTGGTGCTTCCAGCCCAACCGCTCTCTACTTCCATTTCCCGGGTCGCTGCTACTGTTCCGGGTTCAGTCCGAGATCGTCTGGCATCAGAAAGTTCGGGTTCACACCCTTCGGCTTCCTTTACTTTGGATGTAGACCGTTCTCATGTTTTAGGGCACTTTGACTTGGGTCCTTCTAATCCGAGGGATACTCGACCCCTTGATTTGGATGCTTTGGATGCTGTTTCTTTTCTCGGGCTCTCGAACTCCCCGAGCTCTCGGGGATCCCCTTCTGAGGCTTGCCCTGCTTCCACTTCTGGTCGTCTGCGTGGTCGAGTAGTTCCTCCGGGGCTCTCTGACTTTTGTGTCTCTTCGGTTTCTCATGACTCGAGACCTTTGACTACGCCCTTACAGTGTTCTCTAAACTGCGAGGCTAGTGTTCCGAGTGCTGCTCCTCCCCCTCGAGGTGCTACCGTTGATTCTTCGGACACTGGGTGGACCGCTGCCTCCTCTCGTCGCTCGAGGAAAGCTGAGCGTCGGATGACCCGTGCAGCTGCTAAGGCCGCTGCTATTGCTGCCTCTCTTGGGGACTGATTGCCCCTTTCTTTCCTTTTTCTTATTTTCCCTATCTCTTTGTATTTTATTTGTAGGTGTTTCTCCTTTCCCATTGGTCTTTTTGCCTTGTTTGCCTTTTGGGCTTGTTTTGTGTGTTCTTTTCCCCTTTGGTTTGTCCCGCCTGTCATGTAGGCTGTTGGACTTGTTAGGGGAATGCCCCTGTATTCTTGTACTTTGCTCTTTTTGGTAATAAAACATAAAAACGCTGACTTACCAAAAAAAAAAAAAAACTGAGATCGCAATCCGTGTGCTCCTCTTAAAAAAAGAAAAACAAATAAAAGGTTTAAATCTGAATTTTAAAACTAATCCTAATTCTAATCAAACTCTGTCTAAAGACTAACTACCAACCGCATTCTTCGTCAACCCGCTTCAATGGTTCCGCCAACCATGCATCCCGCCAAGCTATGCGCCACTCACGGATGCGAAGCAACTTCAACCCGATTCTCCTTCCCTACTGGACCTCTATCTATGGCGTTGTCTTCCCGTTAGCCCTCACCCGCCAATCTCTAGATGGCGGCTGCATCAATATATATATAAATTTCATATTTCAATATTCTATAGCATAGGTCTATATTAAATTTTGATGAATTTTTTTAAAAATCTCACCAGTTTATATAAAAAATGTTGTGATGGTATCATGCCAACTTTTTTCCTAGAATATGATGTCATCATGTCGAAGAGTGTCATATTTATTAATACTAAGAAATTCTAAGGTACTAAAAAATTAATCATTTGATCAAAAAAAATAAAATAATCAAAAAAATCGTGACCTATTTTATTATTTCCTCAAATGTCATATTACTAAAATATAAATAACTCCCAAGTGGGCATGTTTAGCAAGGGTTCGTCCGTCTAAAATTTATTGTTTTTATTTATTTAAATAATAAGCTTGTTCGACTTATAGTTTGTAATTCTATTGGCTTTTAAAAAATTTATACATTTTTAAAGTCAGAAAATGTGTTTCCGAAAAGTCATTTCTAATTTTCGTCCTAATACTAGCCATTTCTAATCCTCGTCCTCTCTACTCACCGCTAGCCAGGGCTGGACATAATCTCAAGCAATTTAAACACCCGTTTGGGACCCCAGATTTTAGGGGCCTCCGAGTTTTTGGAGTTTTGATTTTTAAAATATTAATTATTAATATTACTAAATTTTGTGATCATAATTTTTATAATTTGTAGTATATAAAGGCCTAATTTAAAATTTTTGCTTGAGGCCTTGAAAATGTCAGGACATACCCTGCCACCAGCATACATTCACCGCCTTCTTGCTACCACTCGTTTGCTTCAGCCGTCTGATGTAGCAATCTAAAAATTTATTGTTAAATAACAAAGTGCAAATAGTTTTTGGTTTTCCATAAACCAAAATATAAAACATAAAACAAAACCGAACAGACTCTTATAGTTAAACAAGCCATTTCCCACCCTAGTAAAACTCGAGTTCAAAGGTTCGCAATCCTATACAAGTATAATTGAGCTAACCTCGATATAAATTTGGAACCTAAAATTTTCCAATCAAGTCAATTTCGAACCTAAATAAACTGAGCTTGAGGCTAGATGCTTCTTAAGGACACTATACCCAACCAAATGAGTGAAATTTGGTGAGCTCAGCCAATGATCAATTGCAAAGCTAGATTCCATCGAGTCCAATTGACTGAGCTAAAGTTAGGGTGCGTTTGGTCAAACTTTTTTTCTGAAAGAAAAAGTTTTTCCTTTTTTTTTGGCAGAAAATTTTAATTTTTTCTAAATTTGAGAGTATTGAGCCTGAAAAAGGAAGCGTTTTTATATAGAAGATAACTTTTTTTTACGATTGAGCAACTTTTAATTGAAGCAAAAAAAAAATAGTGGTTTTTATTTAAAGTCAAAATAAAAGCAAACACTAAAATGTTTTTAGATAAAATCTGGTTAAAGGATATATTGGTACCTTAAGGTTTATTATACTAATTTTTTAGTCCACGACCTTTATGAAATAATATTTTAGTCCATAAAATACGTGTACTTAATAAAATAGTTCATTGTCCAAAAAAGTTAATAAAATAGTTTAAACAATGTAGTGTAAATGTGTAAAGTAAACCTCTTATCCAACTCTTTTTTATTAACATTATCAAAATATTGCAGTTCGTGTATGAGATGAGAGGTATAGTGAGGGAATGATGGGTTTACCAACAAATAACAAAAAGTTTACATTCTTTTACACTATTGTTTGGACTATTTTTGTGTAAAATATGCAATATTTGGACTAAAAAATTATTTCACAAAATTTATAAATTAGAAAATTAATACATCAAATTTTGTGGCATTAATATGTAATTTATCCTAAAACTCTTTTATGATCAGATAGACTCTTTAATCCTAATGTTAAAGAGTCGAGAGAGCTCATTGCATCAAGGAAATGCGATTGCCATCAATACGTAGCCGAACCAAACCAGTTAATGGGCCTTAATGTTGGGCTTATCAACGGTAGATGAGCCTGACATAGGCCCATTAATGATCGGCCTACTTAAAGCATTATGACCCGTGGGCCGTAAGAAGCCATAGCTTGACTGCAGCAGTTTGGTTTAACGGCTTAAAGTTATGAAAAACACTCTGACTATAAGACTTGTATTTGATTGATATAAAATATCTTTTTACAGATTTTTATAGCTTAAATAGGAAGATAAAAAAGATATTTTGTAATTAAGTAGAAAAAAAAATGCAATATTAGATCTTATTCATAACTTATTTTAGAAAAATATTTTAAAACGACTATGTTAGCATTAAATTTTTACCATCATGACTTACTTTTACTTTTTTTCACCACTCACATCTAACAATGCCCCTTTTATCACCCTATGTCTCTATGGCCACCACTGTGCAATATTATGACCAGCTATCATCATGATTTTCTCCTACCTAATATTGTTAGTGAATTAAGTGTTATTAAGTCATTTTTGAGATTGTAGTAGATACGTTCTTTTTAAACTTGTATCAAAACACTCTATTCTGTGGAAGATATTACTGCACAACCAAACCTAAAAGGGTACCAACACGCAAGCACCGGATCCCATTAAAACTCTGAAGTTAAGCATGCTTGGGCGAGAGCAGTACCAAGATGGGTGACCTTCTGGGAAGTTCTCGTGTTGTACCCCTCAGGTTGGGGGTTCTCGGAAACAGCCTCTTTTCAGGGTAGCACCCTGAAAGGGGAAGGCTGTCTACATCCACCCCCGCCCAGACCCTGCTTAGGCGGAAGCCCTTAGGGCACTGAAAATGTTGTTGTTTACTGCACAACCAAACAGTTCATTGTTAAAAGGTATGTAGTTTCCCAAAATCAAAAACTACTAATAGAAAATGATATATACCAAATGCGCCCTTAAGTGTTTTTTGACCAACATTAAAGTTTAAAAAAACTAACAAAATGGGAGGAGGAGCCCATGTGGTCACTGCATGGGACCAGTGTTTTTTTCTAAAATTTTTTAAATTATTTTATATTTTATTAATTTATTAAGAATTATTATATTATATATAATTTATATATATAATTTATATTAATTTATATTTAATTTAAAAATATTATATGTTAATAAAAGTATTTATTTGATACTAAATTTTTTATCACATGTGTAATTTATCTAATTTATATAGTTAATATGTAAAAATTAAAATTTTTAAAAATTATGTTTTAATATTATAAAATGCAATAGTTCAACTAAGGTTTTAATATATACTATACACACAATAATAATTTAAATATTTAAATATTATTTTTAATTTATTTAGAAATCTAATCACTTTATACATAAAATATAACAAAACATTAATGTTATTGCTAAGTCAAATTTGTTATTGCTAGGGTAATATCGTAGTTTTTAAGCTAATTTTATAAATCTTATTCTTTAGAATCATATCTGTCAACAATAATTTTTGTACAGATAATAACTCCCAGTATATTATGAAGTAATAGCTTTATTAATATATGAAATTAGAAATTTTTAGGAATATACATATACACAAAATAAAAATTTATGAATTATTGAAGCACATTATATTTAAAATATTACTTAAATATATTATTATTAATATATTAATTATACTAATTAATCTATGACATATTAAATTTGAGTTCACATAATATATAAATATAAATTATATATTTTTGACATATAATACAATATTTGTTAATTAAATAATATATAATAATTTTTAAAGTATTAATAAAATATAAAATAATTTTAAAAATTTTTAAAAATTCACACTATTCCCATGCGGTGACCGCATGGGATCAACCCCTAACAAAATGAATTAAATTCAATTTAAGATAAAAAAAGAAAGCACTAACAAATAGTCTCTGACCAACTGGTTAAATTCAATCCGATATTTTGTCCGTAAAAATGACAAATTTCTGTCTTCCATCTAGACTAGTCCAGTATGGTCCGAATTTCGACCAATGAACAATCCTAATGTGGATGGGCTTTTCTACGATGAATAAAAAAAAAATTGTAGGTGAAAAAAAGGAATTTGAACCATTGATTCTTTGTGATTAAATTTTAGCCATTTATTTTTATATGGGCCACTTGCTTAGCAAGTAATTCTTAAAAAAAAAAAAAAACACCAAAGACCTCTTTACACACACTCTCTCTCTCTCTTATCCCTCTTCCATAATAAATTAAAAATTTATTGGTTCAAAAAAAAATTAAGTGGTTCGAATTAACAAATGTTAATTAATTTTATGTACCAAATACTATTTATAAAAATATTAAACATAATTAAATGATTTTTAAAAATTAACGGGTAAGATTCACCATATACTCAAAATCACCACCCATATACTCAAAATCACCATCTATATACTCAAAATTACTATCCATGTACTCAAATTCATCATTTACTCAAAATCACTACTCTTGTACTCAAAATCACTACCTTTGTACTCAAAATCACGACCCATGTACTTAAAATCACAACCCATGTATTCAAAATTACCACCCACTCAAAATTACTACTCATGTAGTCAAAATCACCACTCATGTACTCAAAATCACCACCCATACACTCAAAATCCCCATCCATGCACTCAAAATCATCATTCACTAAAAATCGCCACTTATGCACTCAAAATTACCAAAGACCACTATCTCCGTCACCCACCACCCTCCACAACCACAGCTGCCCTTCACCAACAACCACAACCCCTGCCACTCCACTTCCCGACCACCGGCTGACCACCCATCTCTCTTTCTCTCTCCACCCATCACACTTTCTCCCAATCTCAAATCTCAGTCTATGTACTCAAAATCACCATCCATGTACTTAAAATCACCACTCACTCAAAATTGCCACTCATGTACTCAAAATTATCATTCATGTACTCAAAATCACTACTTCTGTACTCAAAATCACCACCCATGTACTCAAAATCACTACTTATGTACTCAAAATCACCACACATGTACTTAAAATCACCATCCATGCACTCAAAAACACCACCCATATATTCAAATTCACAATTCACTCAAAATTGTTGATGTATTTTCAAAATGTGAGTTGAATAATATGCAAAATGTTGTTTAATATGTGTATAAGAAGAGTTTGAGATTGACCCGATATTTGTTTAAGTATTTAAATTTTGTTAGGGATGTGTGTCGAGACATGGGCCATGTGTGTCGACACACAATCCAACAGAACCGCAGGGGAACAGCTGTGTGTCGACACATAGCCCATTACAGAAACGCACGGAGAAGAATCATGTGTGTCAACACACATTGACTGTGTGTCAACTTACAATCCTATAGTAACCCTGTGTGTCGAAGTGTGTGTCGACACACATGTCAGTTTTTCTGACAGTTTTCGTGCGACTTTTCCCAGTTTTTGGCTGCTCTTTTTATTTATATTTTGGGACATCTCCTTTCACATATATACTTATATATTTCCCTTCGATTCAAATTAAATTGGCATCAAAGGAAAGAGAGAAAGGAAATGAGAAGAACATTGAATTTTACGTGTTCTTGTGTTCAAGTAAATGTTTCTCAAACTTCAATCTCTCTACATCTATATCAATCTCTCCCTTTACAAATCTTCACTTCATATTTGGTTGTTGTTGTATCCCGGGGATATTTCGTATATCGAAATAAACCTTAAGGAAAGTGATTACGAAGCCTCAACACCTCAGATCTTTTGGTTACCTGTTTGCAAGAATTTTGCAAGTATTTTTCAGATTTGCACTAACAATCTTAAGGTTTAATCTTTTGGTTTGGGATATGGCTTCATCACTGAGGAAAATGACAGCCAACTTCATGAAGTTAGATCGATTCGATGGTGGTAATTTTCGCCAATGGCAGAGGAAGATGCACTTCCTCATTACTACTTTAAATGAAGTGTATGTCTTAAATACACCATTCCCGTCCCCCGCTTCTGAGGAGGAGGAGACTTTGGCCGAGTAGAGGGCCAAACTGAAATGGGATAATGATGACTACATTTGCAGAGGGCATATACTCAACGGTATGACTGATGCCCTATTTGACATCTACTCGAACGTGCCGACCGTAAAAGAATTATGGGATGCACGTGAGTCTCACTACATGGCCGAGGATGCTACAAGCAAAACGTTCCTGGTTAGTCAATTTAATAATTATAAAATGGTAGATGATCGTCCTGTCATGGAGCAATTCTATGAAATCAAACGAATTTTGAATAATTTCAAACAACATAGAATGAACATGGATGATACCATAGTTGTTTCTTACTTAATTGACAAACTTCCGCCTTCATGGAGAGACGTTAAGAAAAGTCTCAAACATAAGAAGGAAGAGATGCCATTTGAGGAGTTGGCTAACCACTTGCATGTTGAGGAAGGCTATAGGGTACAGGATGATAACAAAGACCGCCCTGATGACGTTGGTAAAATCAATGTCACAGAAGAAGGCCAGTCGAGTAAAGGAACCAAGAGAACCGAACATTTTCAAAAGAAGAAAAATTGAAAGTGGCCAAAGATGGTCTGTTGGGAGTGTTAGAAGCCCGGTCACCTACGTAGGGACTGTTACCCGCCTTAAAAATAAGAAAGGCTAGGGCTCATAGTGCCAAAAATTCGAATGATGGGTTTGTGGCGATGATATCAAAAGTCAACCTAGTCGAAAGTGATAACTTTTGGTGGGTTGACTCAGGGGCCACGAGACATGTGTGTAAGGACAAAGGGTTCTTCAGGACTTTTGAACCCATGGAAAATAGAATTGTATTGTTAATTTGCAATGGAGCGACTATACTGGTTAAAGGAAAGGGAAAAGTTGATTTGCTTTTTACCTCTGGAAAAACCCTTACATTAACCGATGTATGTGTCACAAACCCTCAAGGTTGTGACGGCCAAAGTACGGAACTTAGGCCCATTTGAGTGACAATAGAGGTTAGATGAGGGAAAAGAAGAAAGAGAGTTGAGATGCGGAAGAATTAGAATTAGAGATGAGATGAGAAAATAGAGAGTAAAGATGAGAAGTAAGAATATTTCATATCATTGATTATTGGATTGATACAAAATGAATTACAATCATCCTATTTATAGAAATACATCAAAATACTAAAAATATGAATTAAATCTAAAAATACCTAATAATATCTAGAAATATCAATTACAACAATTAAATCTAGAATAAAATCAAAAGAAGAATCTTTCTAACGGCTAGGACAGGCTGGCACAACGGCTAGCTTGGTGCGTCCCTGCTTGGGAGCTGCTAGCCTGGGACGTAGCACAGGGACGGGCCCTCGGACGACCCTGGACATGGCCTTGGGCAGGCGCTGGCACTGTCATGACAAGCTGAGGATGGGACTGGGCAGTGCACTGGGACAATGTCTTGACAAGGCTGGGCCCAGACCTTGGGCAGCGACTGAGGCAATGTCATGACAAGGCTGGGCACGGCACTGGCAGCGACCTGGGCACAGACCATGGCAGCGACCTGACACAGCTTGACAAGCGATCTTGACACGGACCTCGGGCTACCTGCTCGTTCCTTGGACACTGTCATGGACCAGGGAATATTATGTCTGTGACATTCCCTTCCCCTTACGTTCATCCTTGTCCTCAAGGATGCGATGATGGTGCAACCTTTAGCTCCCGGATCCCTTCCGATTGTTTGTCCCCTTGTCTCCCTGTTATTACCCATATCCTTTACCTCTATTTTCGGGTCGAACGGATGATCCTTGTCCTCAAGGATCGTAAGCCAAGATGGAAGACTTGGGCCCTTGAAGATTCTAGTTCCAATCCCCATTCGAGGGAAGCATTCCCATGACCGGCCCTTCCTCTTCTTGGTTTTCAGCTCAGTTCCCTTCTTCATGTGCAACCCACCACGCTGCTGCTGAATATCAGTACTACCCAATTGCCTTAGACTTGGCACAGGAAGCTCAAGGTAGGGATCCTTGACAGCGGCTTCGGTGCTTGTAACTTGCTTCTTGTCCTCAGGTTGTGGTGGTTCATGGGTCAAGGTGTCACCTACGGATACTTGAAGTTCCATGGGCACCTTTGCTACCCACATTGATGGCTCATGCGAATCCTCAACAATGGGAAGCTCCTCCGGTTCGTCCACCATACCCATGGAAATTCTTGAAAGAATGGCTTGTCCGGCGTAATAAGGACATCTCCTACCCTTATTTCTTACGGTTTGTCAAGGGCGGTTGACTCAACCGGTTCTTCCTTAGCCTTGGCTTCTAAAGGAACCAAGTCAGGATCGTCTTTCTTGGGGTCTATTCCTTGGTTACGCATATATTGCTTCAATTTCTCATTCAAGGAATTGAGCGCTGTTGTCATCTCCTTCGTCACATCGTTATAGTTGATGAGTTCTCTGTGGATCTCATCAATACCTTCTTTAAGAGGCGTCAAAATTTCAATGTCTAGTGCACAACAATGGTCATAGACATTTCTTCCGTGTAGCCCTTGGCATGCACTTTTAGCTACCTCCCAAGAAGTGTATTTTACATGTGCTTCCACTTTTATGGATGAAGTTGAAATGATAACAATATCTTCAATGGCCCCATAGATAGAAAAGACACGGTTGATAACATCCTTCGTAATGGGATAAAGAAGACCCGTTACCTTAACCAATAACGTGGCCATCTCATTGACGTTCTTGAACTATTCTCTTGAAAATTGAAGAAGCGTCACGAACGTAGTGGCTAATTTGTACCACCTTTACTTCAAACGCAGCTTTGAACGTGGCCCTGATCGCAACTTGGCTCTGGTACCAACTGTCACAAACCCTCAAGGTTGTGACGGCCAAAGTATGGAACTTAGGCCCGTTTGAGTGACAATAGAGGTTAGATGAGGGAAAAGAAGAAAGAGAGTTGAGATGAGGAAGAATTAGAATTAGAGATGAGATGAGAAAATAGGGAGTAAAGATGAGAAGTAAGAATATTTCATATCATTGATTATTGGATTGACACAAAATGAATTACAATCACCCTATTTATAGAAATACATCAAAATACTAAAACTACGAATTAAATCTCAAAATACCTAATAATATCTAGAAATATCAATTACAACAATTAAATCTAGAATAAAATCAAAACAAGAATCTTTCTAACGGCTAGGACAGGCTGGCACAACGGCTAGCTGGGCGCGTCCCTGCCTAGGCGCTGCTAGCTTGGGACGCAGCACAGGGACGGGCCCTGGACATGGCCTTGGGCAGGCGCTGGCACTGTCATGACAAGTTGAGGATGGGACTGGGCAACGCAATGGGACAACGTCTTGACAAGGCTGGGCCCGGACCTTGGGCAGCGACTGAGGCAGTGTCATGACAAGGCAGGGCACGGCACTGGCAGCGACCTGGGCATAGACCATGGCAGCGACCTGACACAGCTTCACAAGCGATCTTGACACGGACCTCGAGCTACCTGCTCGGTCCTTGGACACTATCACGGACCAGGGAATATTATGTCTGTGACAGTATGTTATGCTCCGGATGTGAAGAAGTATCTAGTGTCCGGTGGGCTGTTAAATCGATTTGGGTTCAAGTTGGTCTTCGAGGCCAACAAGTTTGTGTTGTCGAAAAGAAAGGTCTTTGTTGGAAAATGGTACTTATGTAATGGCATGTTCAAAATGAACGTTGATAATAAAATCGATAACTCTGTTTATATGCTTGACTCGTCATATTTGTGGCATTAAAGATTAGGTCATGTAAATTTTCATAGATTGTATGAAATGGTTAATTCTTCGTTGATACCTTAAATAGATAAGGTTCATGATAGATGCGAAACGTGCATGTTAACAAAAATAACGAGATTGCCATTTCCTTCGATGTAAAGAGAGACTAATTTACTTGACCTTGTACATAGCGATTTATGTGATTTCAAGGACACACCGAGTTTAGGTGGAAAGCAATATTTTATAAATTTTATAGACGATTGTTCAAGATTTTGTTATGTATATCTCATAAATTACAAAGACAACTCGCTTGATAGATATAAAGCATATAAAGCAGAAACAGAATTACACTGTGAGACCTTCCTTAAGCGCCTTAGGTCGGACCATGGTGGGGAATACTATGATCCCAAATATTTCAAAACCACCGGAGTTATACACGAGATAACTGTGCCGTATACGGTACAACAGAATAGCATGGCTGAGATGAAAAACCGGACTCTAACTGAAATGGTTAACTCAATGTTATCCTATTCCAGTCTCAGCGATGTATTTTGGAGTGAGCAATATTAACCACCTGTTATATACCGAATAGGGTTCCAAATAAGAGAAATAAAATAACCTCGTATGAATTGTGGAACCAACAAGACCCTAATTTGACTTATATGAAAGTGTGGGGGTGTAGGGCAGTAGTTAAAGTCCCTGAACCTAAACGTAAGAAGTTAGGTGAAAGAGGCATTGATTGCATCTTTGTTGGATATGTATCTCATAGCAGGGCATATTGGTTCTATGTAATTGAATCTAATAATTATATCAATGTGAACCCAATAATAGAATCGAGAGGTGCTATTTTTAATGAGAATCAGTTTACCTCTATCCTATACCGAGGGATTATGTACCGATTGAGAGTGACACTCAAGTGTCATATGAAGATGTTCGTCATGAGAGGAAAGATGTCCCTAAAATTGCCCTAGAACTCCGAAGGAGTAAGAGAGCAAGAAAAAAAAAATCTTTTGGTTCGGACTTCTACACGTTTTTATTAGAAGGTTCGAGGAACGATGTGGACTAAGTGGTTCCATATTGTTGTGCCATGGAAGCTGATCCCATGACGTTTAATGAGGCGATGAGGTCTCATGATGCCTTCTTTTGGCAAGAAGCTATGAATGATGAGATGGACCTTCCACAAGGAAGTAAGCCCATCGAGTGTAAATGGATCTTCAAAAAGAAGATAAAGGTCGATGGAACGATTGATAAGTTCAAGGCCTGATTAGTGGCTAAAGGGTTCACCCAAAAACATGGGTTGGACTACTTTGGCACATGTACCCCCGTGGCAAGAATATCGATGATAAGGGTATTGATCGTCCTTGCCTCAATTTATAAACTAGCGATACACAAAATGGATGTCAAAACGGCATTCTTGAATGGTGAGCTAGAAGAGAAAGTGTATATGGAACAACCAAAGGGTTTTGTTGTTCCTGGCCAAAAGAGAAAAGTATGTAAACTCATACGCTCTCTATATGGGCTAAAGCAAGCCCCGAAGCAGTGGCACCAAAAGTTTGATAATGTTGGTCTAAACAACGGATTCGTTATAAACTAATCAGATAAATGTGTCTATAGCAAGTTTGATAATTACAAAGGGGTCATTATATGTTTGTATGTCGATGACATGCTAATATCCAATACTGATGTGGAACAAGTAGAGAGAACTAAATAGTTTCTCTCTGAAAACCTTGCTATGAAAGACATGGGTGAGGCATAAGTAATCCTTGGTATAAGGATTGTAAGGAATGGTGATACAATTTCCTTGACGCAGTCTCATTACGTTGAAAATGTGTTGAAAAAGTTCCATTTCTTTGATTGTGCACCGATATCCATTCCAATGTATCCTAGTGTGAAACTAGTACCGAATGATGGAGCTCTAGTGTCACAACTGGAGTATGCATGAGCCATTGACTGTCTCAGGTATGCAATGACGTGCACAAGGCCTAATATCGCCTTTGCTATTGAAAAACTGAGTAGATATACTAGCAATCCGAGTAAGAGGCACTGGGATGCAGTGCATCGAGTACTGAAGTACCTTAAAAAGACTATGAACTATGATCTTTCGTATGTAGGGCATCCTCCTATTTTAGAGGAGTACTTTGGTGCAAGTTGGATCTCCGATAAGGAGGATCATGCATCCACAAGTGGATGGGTATTCCTGATTGGTGGGGGTGCAGTTTCTTGGGGTTCTAAGAAACAAACTTGCATATCTAATTCAACAATGGCGGCGGAGTTTATAGCTCTCGCGTCTACGGCTAAAGAGGCCTAGTGATTAAAGGATCTCTTGTATGAGATACCTTTGTGGCATAAGCCAATATCACCGATATCTATCTACTGTGATAGTCAAGCTACGATTTCTAGAGTGTACAATGATGTGTACAACGGGAAGTCCAGACACAATGGTGTAAGGCATATATAGTGAGACACCTTATTCGATAAGGTGTTATCACTGTGGACTTCGTGAGAACCAGTCAAAATCTAGCGGATCTGTTTACAAAAATCCTGGCTAAAGACTTGGTTCTGAAAACAAGTGAAGGGATGGGGTTGAAACCTGTTGTTATTAATCGCCCATGATAGGCCCTCAACTTGACGCCTAGTATGACGCTAGGTCTCGGGTTTAATGAGAGAGACTTGTCATCTGTGTGACTGCAAGAACTAAATGAGAATTTTTCCATCCCGAATGTGAAGTGCTTAATACATGCGTCAGAGATTCTAAGAGGATGAGCAAAAGCTCTTAATGGACCTGGTTTTAGAATTTATTGAATGTCGTGTCGCAGGGACATGATCAATGAGGTCCACTTTAGTGTGTGTTGAAGTTTGGCGGCTTCAAAGGGGTGATTTTTGACCAAGGGTTTGGCCCTGAAACACTCACGAAGGGTACAAGACACAAGGCCACAAATATGTCGATCTGGGAGTTGTAGGGTGTTTACAGGGAGTACGCCTTGTACGTGATTAGATTGTCGGTTAGTCAAATGAGTTGTATGGTTCAAAGCTTGGTCTACCATTTTCGATATGATTAACTATATGATCTTTTCACTAGTTGGGGGTTCAATCGTGAGACACCCTCGTTGATGCAAAATAAGGCCTCCTTTAACCGTGATATTAATTATGAGATTGATTGTGTCTTGAAAATGGTGGGGGAATGTTGATGTATTTTCAAAATGTGTGTTGAATAATATGCAAAATGTTGTTTAATATATGTATAAGATGAATTTGAGATTGTCCCAATATTTGTTTAAGAGTTTAAAGTTTGTTAGGGGTGTGTGTCAACACAATCCAGCAGAACCGTAGGGGAATAGCTATGTGTCGACACACATGGTCTGTGTGTCAACACACATCCTGTTAAAGAAGTGCACAAAGAAGAATCGTGTGTGTTGACACATAGGGACTTTATGTCGAAACACAATTTTATAGTAACCCTGTGTGTTGAAGTTTGTATCGACACACAGCCCAGTTTTTTTGACATTTTCACGCGCGACTTTTCCTAGCTTTTGGTTGCTCTTTGTTTATTTTTCGGGACGTCTCCTTCCTCACATATACTTATATATTCCCCTTTGATTCAGATTTAAATTGGTATCAAAGTAATGAGAGAAAAGAATTGAGAAGAACATTGAATTTTACGTGTTCTTGTTTCAAGTACAGGCTTCTTAAATTTCAATCTCTCTACATCTCTATCAATCTCTCCCTTTACACATCTTCACTTCATATTTGATTGTTATTGTATCCCCGAGGATATTTCATAGACCAAAATAAACCTTAATGAAAGTGATTACATAGCCTCAACACCTAAAATCTTTCGGTTATCTGTTTGCAAGGATTTTGCAAGAATTTCTTAGATTTGTTCTAACAAAAATTACTACTCATGTACTCAAAATCACTACTCATGTACCCAAAATCACCACCCACGTACTTAAAATCACTACTTATATACTCGAAATCACCACCTATGTACTCAAAATCACCATCTGTGTACTCAAAATCATCACTCTCTAAAATGACTAATTATTCAAAATCATCATCCACTTGCTTATGTTAATTTTTAAAATTTTCATATAATTATTTTAAAATTTTCATATAATTATGTTCAGTATTTTAATAAATAATATTAGATACTTAAAATTAATTGATATTTGTTAATTTAAACCACTTAATTTTTTTTGAACCAATACATTTTTTAGTTATAATGTCATTACTATTATATTTAAATTATTTAATAACATACAATTGTTCTAATTAATTAATATATAAATTATTTATTTTTTATATAATACAACAACAACAACAACAACAATAGTCCCAGTGACACGTTCTTCAGGTTGGGGGTCCTCTTGCTTTTCTTGCTTTTCTTTACGGTTGCATTAATAATTCAAAAAAATAAAAAATTCATACCGGTTCCCCTTGCTTTTCTTGCTTTTCTGTACGGTCTAGAAAAGTAATTTTCTGTACCGTAGAACTTTTGTAATGTGGATAACACCTTGGCAACTTCTCTTTTGGCATAAACCACTTGAAAAACGGTTGTCCTAGAGAAGTAGTTTTTTTTTATGGAAACAACTAATATTTTATTAAGTATAATATTTATATAGACGAGTTTTTTACCCAGTTGGCACTGTTTTGAAAAATATTTACCAAAATGACACCATTTATTGTAGGTTGTTCAATGTACACAGTTTTAAACGGCGTACATCCTACGTATGAACATCATACGCCGTTTGTAACGGCGTATGAACAGTAAATTTTTTTTTTTTTTTTACGGAAGCACTGTTAAATTGTATTTTAAAAATTATTGTATTAAAACTATTTTACATAATAATATAAAAATATAACTAAGAATAAAAAATAACAAATAGAAGACAATACCAAAAATTGCCTTATGGCTATTTGCATCCTTTGGCATCTGAAAATCTTATTTACTAAGAATATTATTTTTCTCCCTCATTATTCTTTCTTCCTTGTTTAGTTACAAAATGTGACAATGATAGTGTTGCTTACTAAAAAGTGGAGCAAAATTCTTCAACTAAGCTGTATGATCAACTTTGCACAAAATTTATGGCTGATTTCATAACACTAAAGTTCCAAAATTTATGAAAAGAATGAAATTGTACTTTCTTATGGGTAACATGCTAGTATTTGGACTGTTCATTTTTCTAAAAGTATTCATATCATATTGTGATACTTTTATTTGTATAATTCTTTATATTTAAAAAAAGCATATAATATTCATATAGACGAGTTTTTTTACCCAGTTGCCACAGTTTTGAAAAATATTTTCCAAAATGGCACTCTTCCAAAAATATTAACCAAAATGACACCATTTTGTAGCTTGTTCAACGTACGCCGTTTTAAATGGCGTACATCCTATAAACGGCGTACGTAATACCCCGTTTGTAACGGCGTATGAATAGTAAATTTTTTTTTTTAAGGGAAGCACAGCTAATTTATATTTTAAAAATTATTGTTTTAAAACTATTTTATATAAATAATTTTAAATTTTAACTAAGAATAAAAAATGACAAATAGAAAATAATACCAAAGATTGCCTTATGGCTATTTGCATCCTTTGGCATCAAGATATCTTTGTTCTTTCTTCCTTGTTTAGTTACATAATGTGACAAAGATAATGTTGCTCACTAAAAAGTGGAGCAAAATTCTTCAATTAAGCTGTATGATTAATTCTGCGTAAAATTTATGGCTAATTTTATAACACCAAAGTTCCAAAATTTAAGAAAAGAATGAAATTGCACCTTCTTACGAGTAACACGCTGGTATTTGAACTGTTCATTTTTCTAAAAGTATTCATATCATATTGTGATACTTTTGTTTGTGTAATTCTTTGTACCTAAAAAGAGCATATAAGGAAATCTATCGTAGAGCTTATAGCTATGCCTGAAGGGAGCCATTGGGGCATTGGGAATGTATGTTGCTTTCTATTTACTATATTTAATATAGTGAATAGTAACGATAATATATGCAGGTCATTTCATCATTTAGGTGCTCGTTAAATTTTTGTTGAACTAATATTATATATATAAAAATTATGCATTACTTTTGGATGAAAACATAAATGGCGAAAATTTTCAAAAATGATATTATATACAGTAAGGACAACATACTTTGCAAAAACGACCAACAAGAAAAATGTTATTTAGAAAAGGACCAGGAAAAATATCAACTATTTATAAGTGACCAGGACAATTACTCGAAAAAATAACATGACAACCAAAAAGAATATGTGGTAGATGACTTGACAGTAAAAAAGATGACACATACAATATTATGATGAAGTTAATATACTTTTTAAAAAAAATTTAAAAAATTTTTAAATTATTTATATAAAATAGTTTTAACACAATAAGTTTTAAAATACAGATTAGCTGTGCTTCCGTTAAAAAAATTATTTACTTTTCATATGCCGTTACAAACGGCGATGACAGGAGACTGTGGTCGTATGCCGTTTGTAATGGTGTAGGTAACGGCGTACGTTGAACAAGTTGCAGTAAATGGTGCTATTTTGGTAAATATTTTTGGAAGGATGCCGTTTTCACAAATATTTTTTAAAACCATGCCAATTGGGTAAAAAACTCCATATAGACCCCTCAAACTATTTATTATAATCAAAGTGACTCCTCAAAATTTTAATTTTAAAAATCATTCTGAACCCCCCTCCCTCACCCCACTTTTATCAGACACACCCCCCGAACTATTGTTAACATTAATATAATCTCCTCAACTTCTAAATTATATCAAGGACACCCATGAACTATTAAAGAAGATCAATTTGATCCCCTAATTTCAAATTTCATCAAAGACATCTAAACTATTAAAAAAATTAGAAAAACATTGGTTCAAAAACCCTCACATTTGGTAATATATTTTATAGAGCACTAAGATTTTAAAACATTGTTTAGTTACCCCATGCTTTCTTAGCTTTTTTTCAAATATTTTCCCTATAACTCTATTATGATTATGTTAAATTATACTGATATGACAAGTAAAATAAAAAAGCTGAAACATAATTTAACTATCAGTTATATTTAAAATAATTAAAAATTTAAAAATATAAAACTTCCTAAAACTATCAATAAATAATTTTAAAAATATAAAAAATAAAATTATATTTTTATTTTAAAAATTATTTTAAATATTTTTTAGAGTGTAAGATTGTTTCAAATATAATTAAAATTTATTGAGAAAATTTGGTTTAGGTAAAAAAAAAAAAAAAGGTTACCAAAATTTAGGGTATCTCAAAAATATTTTAAAATTTTATGGTGCTTGAAAAATATATTACCAACCTCAAGGTACCTAAAACAGATTTTCTTAAAAAATTTTAATTTTTTTGAAAAATTTGTTTTAAATACTAAAATTATTTTAATTATAAAAAATATTTTTTCCTAAGTTAAATTTTTTAGTGTTACATTAGCCTAATTTTAACGTAATACTAATAAAGGTTGGGGGCACTCGAAAACAGCCTCTCTTCATGGGTAATACTCTGAAAGGGGAAGGCTGCGTACATCCGTCTCCTAGTCCCTGATTGGGCGGGAGCTCTTGGGGCACTGGATATGTTTCTTTTGCTTTTTACTAACAAAGTTAAAGAAAAAAAATACACGGAAAGAAAAGTTACCAAAGTTTAAAATATTATAAAAATATTTTAAAATCTCAGTGCACTTGAAATCAGTAAAATTAAATCTCAGGATACTTCAACCAAATTTTTTTTTAATAGTTTTGGATATCTTTAATAAAATTTTTGAGGTTGGGGATCAATTTGATTTCAGTTAATAGTTCGGGGGTGTTCTTGATCAAATTAAAAGTCGTGAGTTTGTGCTGATTTTGATCTATAGTTTAGGAATGTCTTTAATGAAATTAAAAGTCGAAGGAATTATGGCCAAGGAGTCACTTTGATAACATAAACGGTCAAAATTCTCTCTCCCCCATAAAGCCAACCCAAAACCCACGCGCCCCTGTCATCAGCACGTGTAGGCACGTGCGACGCTTTCGAAGCTGCCGTCGTAGGGGCGGAGTTGCCTCTTAGCCCTCGATCGTGTTGTACCACCTCTAACATCCTCTATCATCACCTATGTGGCCTTTTTCAGATCATTGAATTGTGTGGGTTGGGGTCGTCTCTCTCCACCGGCCGTCGTGGGTGGTGGCTGGCGTGCGTTCTCTGGTCCCAACACGGCAGGCTCGAGTGTGGTGGAAATGGCGACCTGTGTGTGTTAGCTAGACCCAACTCCGATGCCGTTCACTAGGTGCGGTGGCCGATGTGCGTTACCCTGACCCAGCTCTGGTGGTATGGTGGGTGCCTAGCTCCGATGGTTTGGTCAGAAGCCCACACTCATCGGTAGTCCTGTAAGGAAAGTGTTATTTCCATTTTTATTGACAATCTTCCTTTTCAAATGAATAATCAATGGCTGGAGATTTTATTCTCAAACCATGGGGTGGTTGTGGATTCTTTTGTGCCTTACAAATTAAGAAAGTTGGGAAATGATAGATATGGATTTGTGAGATATATAAGTAGGGAAGAAGCTATAATAGCTATTAGGGATGCAAATGGATCTTGGCTTGGTAATAGAAGATTAAAGGTGTGTTGACCTAGATTTGAAAGAGGTATTAGTAAGGCCAATAGAGAATAACAGAGTGATGGTGACGGTGATGTTAATATTTTGCCTAACTCGAATCAAAATTAGAGAACATTTGCTGATGCGGTCAAAGAAGGTGGTCAAGGAAGAAGTGGGTTAAACTCAACAAAATCCAAGAGTGGAAATGTAGAGGCCATATTTGATGAGGAAGATCGACACAAAGTGATGGAAAAGTTTGTGCTGGTCGGGGGGATTGACCGAAAATTCATTCAGCTAGAAGAGGTGGACAAGAATGTTAATAAGCTAAATAGGAGTCTGGTTGTTGAAACCATGCATGATATTAAATCGGAAACAATCTCATCAAGATTACATGAAAAGGGGTTTAGCTTTTCCAAAATTTGTACCATGGGCGGCAAGAAATTTCTTCTTATTTTTCCATCCATGGAAGAAAAGGAGTTATTTTGTCAAGATGGAAGAGCCTTGGATACAAAAATGGTTTAAGAAAATTTATGTCTAGACCAAATTTGAACAAAAAGGCTTGGGTCACTTGTATGGAATGCCTATTCAAGCATGGTTCTTTGATAATTTCACTAAATTATGTAAGTAGGGGGACTCAGTCCTAGCATTGGACAAGATATGCTTTAACTTCAAATCCTTTGAGGTTGGAAGGGTCCTTATTGAGACCGAGTTACCTGATCCAATCAAGGATATCGTGATCCTATCAATTGGGCAATTTCAACACATTGTTCACGTGTTTGAAACCAATTTGGTGTCCTCTGAATCGTTTCAGGAGCAGGCTTCTGATGATGGTGTTAACAGGAATGATCCTACTAAAGGAAACGTCTTGACTAGCCCTAGAGAAGAGGACAGAGTGGATAGGGATCCCACAGTAGTAAGAAGTGTGGGTGATTCCTTTGGAGTTGATGATGTTGTGGATGCTTCCCCTGATTAGGGTGGCTCACTTGCTTCTGTGGATTCCCCTCAAAGATCTCATACTGTTCACTCTGCCTATGCCCTTGAAGTGACTGAGGATGTCGATCCAAATCATGGTACAGAGGAGGAGGTCAATATTGGTGTTGATAAGGCGGTTGTTGTAGAAGTGTTTGGGGAAGATAAGGTGCCAGAGGCTGGCTCTAATGATGGTCTTCTAGCTTATGTAGGCAAAGAACATATTGAATGCTTTGTGGAGCTTAACTGCAATGGTTCTGATCCAATGATTGACCACATTGATGATTCTATCGACTGCCCCACCCCTGCTTTGCCTCTTGGTGTTCGTGGTCCTGATATGTCATCTGCCGAGCCTCCCCCTACCCTCAAGCGGGCTCGTAGGGCATGGGACATGGGGAAAATATCAGGCCTAAACTATAATGGTCCTAACTCAGACATGCATTAGCTTTTTTGCTTTGTTGAAGACGAAGCCATGGCAAGGTTATCCAAAAAAGAAGAACCTTCGAAAGAAGAAGGCATGCCGTGCTTTGTTCCACATCAAACCTTGATGTCATTGACGCTCTTCTCGTTGATTTCTTAGGATGGGTGTGAGCCGAGTTTCAATTGGAGTGCTTGGGGCAAGTGTTTCTCGTCATTCGTAAGAGTTGTTGGTGTTTGAGGTTGTAAGCGTTTATCCTGTGTTGTCCTTAGAAAGGTGAAGGGCGTTCTTCTTGGGTGCTCATTGTTCTTGTTTAGGTGTTTTTTTGGCTTTGAGTGGTGTGGTTTGCTTGGCATTTTCTTTCCCCGAGAGTTGGTGTAGGTGTGTTTTAGGCGTCTTTAGATTTTCAAGTTCTTTTTGTTTTGCTTTTCCCCAGCTTTTGCGGTCTTTCTTGGGCTCCGCTTCGGTGGATGCGCCGGCTTGTATTAAGAGTTTTCTCTCTAATTATCAAAAAAGAAGGAGTCATTTTGAACCTGATCAATAGTTAGAGAGGCCTATATGAATATGTTCTAAATTTTAATTTTATTTTTCATAAGTAAACCAAACATAGTTGGAATTATAGACTTTAATTACAATGAATTCAACCTCAATTACAAGCTTTAATTACATACATCAAGCAAGACCTAATAGTAGTTATTGTTGTGTAATACAAATAGGAATGAGAAACTAAATATTTTTAATTAAAAGTGTTTCTTTTATTAATGATTTCTTTTTCTATTTAGTTTAGAATGTTAATTTTAGAGAAAATTTGGTTCATGTACCCAGAGGTTCAATAATATATTTTTCAGGTATTTTGAAGTTTGGTAGTATATTTTTCATGTATCCTAAGGTTTTAAAAAGTTTTTTAGATATCGTGAACTTTGGTAATTTTTTTTAGGTACCCTCTACTAATGAAACCCTAATGGAGTTAAGCAGAGGGCACCTGAACAAAAAAGTTACCAAAATTTAGGGTACTTTAAAAATATTTTAAAACCTCAAAGCATTTGAAAAATATATTACCTAACCTCATGGTGCCTAAACCAAATTTTCTCTAAAATTTTTACTCTTAATTATATTATTTTTTAAGTGTCAAGCTAGTTTGACTTAACACATTCTTAAAGGAGTTGTGTGGATATTTTATGGAAAAACAAGTTATTAAAGTTAAGTTATTGTTAAAATATTTTGAAAACATAAAACTATATTATCAAAACTATGGATATATGTATTAGGCTATACTCTAGAATGTTCCTACTCGAGGGTTTTTCCTTTATACACTTTTATCCCTTGACTTATGTAACCTTCAAGGGTATTGTTGTCTTTACATTCTCTTGTGTTTGCCTATATTTAGGCCCTCATGTACATTACTTTATTCATTCAATAATACTTCTATTTTACATTTATATGGTATCAGAGCGTTCTCTCTGATTTTTTTTCTCTTCCGTTATTATTCTTTCTTCGTAAGTGTTGAATTCTCTAGTTTGTTAATTTCTTTACTTTTTTCTTTAATTTAAGCAATTACATCTAATCCTAATCGATCCTACACAAGTACCATCTCCCCCCCCCCCCCCCCGGCCCATGGTGGAGGCCAGCCATGTCCATGCTGGTTCTCGACCCACAGCCATGGGTCCTGCCCAGCCAATGGTGGTGCCCGACAATCACAATGTCAAACCCATTGCCTTCAATGTTCCTTTCCCTCGGTCGGTCAATACTGGTGTCGCCGTCTTTGGTACTCCACCACCAACTGGGAGGTCTACATTAGACCCATCACTGAACTTGGGCATCCCATCCTCCTCTCTACTCCCTACATTTTCTCTCTCTTTGGCCAGACCCCTCTTTGTGGTCCCACATTCACCGGTGGCCCAACCACCACTGACGGTGGTGCCCCATCCTCCTTCTCACCGGCGCTTCATAGTTCCAGTGTGGGGGTGGCAGCGGCAGCCCTTCCCCTCTTCCAAATAACATAATAAACCCTAATGATAAGAACCCTAATATTTACAACCATCCTTCTTCCCCGATTGTAATTCTTCTATCTAGTATTACAAGTATTGTCACCATCAAGCTTGAAACAACAGACCCCCCCCCCCCCCCCCCCCCCAGCGTGAACAATTCAACATGTTATTACTTGCTTACCAACTATAAGGGTTCATCGACGGGTCCTATCCATGTCTCCCAACCCAAATCACCCACCCAAAGGGATTGACTTATCCCAAACTTGATTATGTTACATGGCTACGCACAGATCAAAGTCTCAAATCTTGCATAGCCGCAACGCTATCTCACTTACTTATAATCGACATTATCCGTCACCCAACCTTAAAGGCCATGTGGGATGCCCTGGCGAAGTGTTTTTGAGATCACTCTATGGCTAATGAGTATGACCTCCGAACTCAACTAATAAATCACCGTAAATATGACAAAACAATTGACATTTATCTTTCTAAATTAAAATCAATTGCGGACGATTTAGCTGACATTAACTCGCCCGTTTCAACTAGAGAATTTCAACAATTTTCTATTCATAGTTTACCCTCTAAATATGCTACTTTTGCAACCTTTTCTCGTTAAACTTCAAAACTTTACTCTTATGAAGACTAAAATTCACTTTACTCAATGAAGAAGCCGCTTTAAATTGCAATTCTGGACAACTCAACCCTGATCCCACTCGTGTTGCCACTGGTCAACTGCCCCAGCCCAACCATGGCCATGGTGGCAACAGCCATGGGCGTGACCGCAACTGCAGTGGGGGCCATAGTGGCCGAGGCGGCAAACCCTCGGGACACCCGCGCACACACGGCCCCCAACCCCAAAGTGGGGTCCCCTTTTCTAGCAACCTGTTCCGGGATTGACCTCCAGTTGGTCCCCCTTTCACTCTAATGTAGGTGTGCTCGGGCCTGGTCCTCAATTTTGCCAGATATGCTCCCAGACTGGACATACCATTGTTTCCTATCTCCACCGATTTAACAACACTTCCTTTCCCGATCCCTCCTAGTCTCTTGCTGCCATGATTATTGGAGAACGGCATGACTATAGTTGGATCCTGACTCGGGTGCTTCCAATCATATAACGCCAAATCTAGGTATTCTCTCTAACCTTCTTCCTTACTTTAGTCATAAAGGTTTTCTTGCTGGAAATGGAGCTTTACTAACTGTGACACATATTAGCTCTACAACCATACCTAAAACACCACTCAAACTAACAAATGTCATGCTTGTCCCCAATCTCATTCATAACCTACTCTCAATTAAGCAATTATGTCGCGACAATAGTTGTAGGGTCGAATTTGATTCCAGCTCTTTTTGTGTTAAGGACAAGGTTACGGGGTTGCTGCTTCCACGAGTGCCTAGTAATGGCTCTCTATATAACTTCTCACTGCACGATATTGGCCTCATAGCATGAGTCAAAAATGGCGAATTGCGGCATCAGCGACTGGGGCATCTAGGAAGTACTGTTCTTGATACTTTATATAAACAACAATTTTGTCCGGATGTTAAATTAATAAATACATGTTCTTTCTGTTGTTTAGGGAAATCTAGAAAGCTTCGTTTTGAATGTGCATTGCATAACTCTACTATGCCTCTTCAATTAATACATTCCGATGTTTGGCAATCTCCAATTTCCTCTGCTTCCACATATAAATACTATGTTTTGTTTATTGATGATTTTTCGAGATTCATGTGGCTCTATCCAATGCAATGCAAATATGAGGTTTATGAATCTTCACCAATTTCAAAACACTGGTTGAAAATCAATTTAATATAAAAATTAAAATTTTTCAAAGCGATGGCGGAGGTGAATTTGATCACAGAAGTATGAATGCATTATGTTAGGATGTTGGAATTCCCTTTCGTCTATCATGTCCTGATACCCCATAACAAAATAGGGTGGCGGAACACAAGCATCGATATTTATCTAAAATGGCACGGACTCTTTTAATTCACTCAAAACTTTTTTACGAATTTTGAGACGGTGCCTTTTGCACTGCATGTTTCACTATAAATTGTCTCCCAACACCTACTCTTTCTAATTTTTCCCCCTTTCAAAAACTATTTCACACAAACCGCGATTATAAACATTTTCGAGTCTTTGGGTATGCATGTTACCCAAACATCACATCCCTTGCCCCTCATAAATTGACCCGCGATCTATAACTTGTGTTTTCTTAGTATATGCGGCAAGATACAAAGGATACAAATGTTTTGACCCCAAGAACAAACAAATGTATATAAGTTGGCATGTTATTTTTCGATAAATCTAGATTTCCTTAGTATGAACTAGTCACTTCAAGCATTGTCCCCCACTAATGCCATAAATAATCAACCCATAATTATTCACACCTCCCCCCCTCTCGAGCATGGCTAGCGCCCAACTGGTCCAGACCCAAACAGTAACAGAAATCAGGGCCCCTCGGCCGCTCCCAGCACCGCCCATCACTGACGACAATGGGCCTGCCTCTCTCCTGACTCTAGCCGAACCCATTGGGTTCAGTGCTGCAGGCCCAGACCCCGACGCATGCCCCCAATCCGACGAGGAACCCTTGGGTTCGCTCCCAATGTCACCCGGCCCACACCCCCTGGCCATGAGTTTAGTCCCTGCCCGGAATCTAGAACAGACACCAGCCCGTGCTCCTCGTCCCTTGTATTTGCTGCCAACCCCACGCACTACCCGCAAACTAGAAATGTCCCCTTAACACTCACCCCATATGTACTAGACTTAAAGCAGGCATCGGCAAAACCAAGTACCCCTTTCCCTATCTTCCATAACTGTAATTTAGGAGCCAACTTATTACTCACAGGCAGTGAAAAATCCTCAATGCCAACAAGCCATGGCAGACGAATTTAATGCTCTAATTCTCAATGACACTTAAGACCTAGTCCCGTTTGACCCCTCGAAAAACCTTGTAGATAGCACTTGGAAATACAAAGTCAAGTACAAAGCGAATGGCTAGGTTAAATGGTTCAAGGCTCGTCTTGTCACCCATGCTTTTCATCAACGTGAAGGCCTTGACTACAAGGAGACCTTTAGCCCAGTTGTAAACCCACCACTATACGCTTCATACTTACACTTGCTGTTACATACAACTGGCCCATACAATAGTTGGATGTTAAAAATGCGTTCCTACATGGCCACCTTAAGGAGGAAGTTTACATGAGACAACCCAAAGGCTCCATACATCCAAAATACACCCATCACATATGTTGCCTAAGGAAGGCATTATATGGTCTCAAACAGGCAACTCGAACATGGTTCCAATGATTTAGTGCATTCTTACTTAGTCTTGGGTTTATTTGTTGTCATACTAACCCGTCTTTGTTTATCCACAAGACTAGCTCTCTTCTTACACGCCTCCTTCTATATGTTGATGACATTATCCTCATCGGCACTGATAACTCACACTTTCACACCCTCAGTTAGCCTCTATCAACCCAATTCACAATAAAAGACCTTGAACCATTACATTTCTTCCTTGGCATTTAGGCCCAACATGATTCCCATGGGTTATTCATCTCCTAGCATAAATACACCATAGACCTTCTCACCAAATATAATTGCTGTGAAGCTAAACCTGTTAAAACCTCCCTTCCCACCCGAGCACACCTTTCTTTGAGTGAAGGGGACCCTTTTAAGGACCCTACCGAGTATAGGAGTGCTATAGGGGCCTTACAGTACCTGACCATGACTCGCCTGGACATATGCTACACTATCAACCTTGTCTCCCAATTCATGCATGCACCTCGCACCTCTTACTAGCAGGCTATCAAATGCATCCTTCGGTACCTCAAATCCACTCCTGGTCATGGTATCTTCATACAACCCGCCCGTACTCTCACTGTTACTGGATTTGTTGATGCCAACTAGGGTGGCTGTCCTGATACTCACCACTTCACTACTGGTTATGTTGTTTACCTAGGACCAAATCTCATCTCTTGGTGGGCCAAGAAACGAGCTACTGTATCCAAATCCATAACTGAATATGAGTACAGGGCCGTCCATCACTCAAGCAGTAGCTGAAAGTGACTGGATTCGATACCTAATGAGAGACCTTGGCATTCGCCACCCGAGACCGATAATTGTATATTGTGACAATGTCTCGACTTCTTAAATAGCAGCTAATCAGGTATCCAATGATCGAAGCAAGCGTGCTGATGTTGATTTTCATTACATTCGTGAAAAGTTCCTCAAGGGAGATCTCCAAGTCCGCTACACCCCTACCACTAAACAGGTTGCTGATATCCTAACCAAGGGCTAGATACTGATCACTTCCTGCAACACAAGAATAATCTATGCGTGCTACCGCCCCGCACAGCTTGAGGGAGCCTATTGTACTCTAGAATGTAGCTAGTTTAGGATTTTTCCTGTTTACACTTTTACCCTTTGACTTATATAACCTTCAAGGGTATTGTTGTCTGTATGTTCTCTTGTGTTTGCCTATATATAGGCCCTCATGTGCATCACTTTATTCATTCAATAATACTTATATTTTACATTCATAGTATGAACCAAATTTTAAATTTTTTAATTGTTTTGGATTTCTTTGATATTTTTTTTAAGTTAAGGGATCAAATTGATTTTAATTAAAAGATCGGAGAAGGTCTTTGGTGAAATTTAAAGTTGAGGGGTCATATTGATTTTGACCAATAGTTTGGGGGTGTCTTTAATGAAATTGAAAGTTCATGGAGTCACTTTGATTTTGACTACTATGAATGTTATCCTTTTATTAATTCTTTAACTACTATCTGGGAGATCAATTTTATAACAATGTTCATTTTTTAACTGATCTCTTATGCCTTCCTTGGCCACTAGATAAACGGGGGAAAAGAGGAGGAAAGAGGGGAAAGATAAGGTAATATCACACCCTTATTTGGATATGTCAAATTAAGAGTGGTAAGGGTAAAGAGGAGGGAAATGAATTATCCTTATTTTGCACATGGGTAAAGGGTTAATGGTAAAGAGAGTTATATAGTTAAAATAACTACAAATTTTTTTTTAGAAACTTACCTTACCCAATATGTGGGATTAAAGAAAATGGGGGTATTAGGGTGTAAAAGGGTTTAATGCTATAGCCATTCTCTTTGGTAGAACAATGCTTTAATAGATTTTTTTGACCTACTGAATTTTTGTATTCACCGGCTTCAAATCAATTGACATTATTTACAATAAAGTGCTTGCATACAAACCCCACAAGTTGTATGAGAGTAAAATCCCGATGTACAATTGTAGACAAAAAAATTACAATGTCATATTTATGGTGAGTATGGATTCCTTCTTCTCTTGGCTCAAAATTTACCTCTACCACTATCCTTGCTTGTAGGAGCTTCTTGAGGGATGTGATTTTCAGTAATACCTATAGAGGGCTCTTTCTGAAAATATTGAGAAGGACCTTCATTATAGTCATCATGTTCACTCATTGGTCTACCCAAAACCTCTCTCGATGAGGTTCCTTCATCATGCATGGAAATGGTAGGATATGACGAGAAGTTACCTGAAGCGGGAATATGAATCATACAAGATCTTCCAATATGCTTTAAGCAATGGGTTGTACGCATCATTAAGTCAATGAAGGTAAATCTCGTATACACACATTGATTGTTCTAATTAGAATCCTTATACACATCGTATATTTGAACTATATTTTCCACATGTTCAAGATAAAAGAATAATGTTCATTATTTAACCGACCTCGTTTGCCTTGCTTGGCAATTAGATAAACAGGGGTAAAGAGGAGTAAAGAGGGGAAAGATAAGTTAACATCCTACCCTTATTTGGATATGCCAAATTAAGAGGAGTAAGGGTAAAGAGGAGGGAAATGTGTTACCCTTATTTGGCAATTGGGTACAAGGATAATGGTAAAGAGAGTTATAGTTAAAAGAGCTGCAAAATTGTCTGAAATTTTTTTAAAACTTACCCTATCCCCCCCCACCCCCCCCCCCCCCCCCCCCCCCCCTCTCCCCCCCTCTTCCCTTTTAACACGAAGAAGCCCGGAGGCTAAGATTGCATTACTACTCGTTCAGAGAAAACAAGTGATACAAGTGAAGGAGGGCAAATGTCCCACCAAACATGACCACAACGATAATCTAAATGACTTGACGCAACAAAATGAGCCACCCTATTACATGACCGGGAAGCCCAATCAAAACGAAAAACATCAAAAGAACTATAAAAAGCTAACATAACAATATCCTCTATTACAGCACTATATTCCCACGCAGGCGACACAATCCTACGAATATAATCAATAGCTAACTTACAATCAGACTCATCAATAACCTTTTTCCACCCCTGAGAGGAGGCTAACGAACATGCAGCCCAGATGGCCAAAGACTCAGCGATAACCAACCCCTGACAAGATGCTCGCATGAATCACGAGCCACAACAACCAAGGCTGAACCAGAAATGGGAGAAAAAGCAGCATTAGTATTGATTTTAATCCATCAGTTGGGGGAGGAGTCCGCCGATCAGCTCTTCCAAGACTATGGCCCGAGTGGGCCACTGGAAAGTCCCTACCAGTTGTTGGATCCGAATAGGAGAGGAACAAAGCAGTGTTTGCCGTTGCTCATTGTGCCGAAAAAATCGGAGATTGATTGATGTTTTCAAAAATAAGATCACACCTGATTTTCCATATATCCTAGCAAACAAACATGATCTTGGATAAGTCATCACAAGAAAACCGGGGGTTCGAGCAAATTGACAAGCCTTCCTCATTTGGTTTAAATCCCAAAGGAGAAGAAAACCAAACAACCCTGGACCACGGAAAAAAGAAAAAAAAGGTGTGCCACCATTTTAGAGATTCCTTCACACCAAGGGCAGAAAGTGTGGGGCTTAAGTTTCCTCTTCCAAAGATTTTCAGATGTAGCTAAGGCATCCGTCATGCCTCTCCATATGAAGTGTTTGATTTTGAGAGGAGAATGGGCGGACCAAAGAGAGCAAAAGCAAGAAGAAGAAGGAACCGAGGAGCAAGAAGGTGCTTCCTGTCTTGAAACAAGGGATGATGTATCCAACCAAAGCTGATAGCCAGATTTCACGGTATAAACACCATTCATAGCGTGGTGGTAGACCAATTTGTCATCCCGAATAGGGTTGCTAACCGAAATGGAGGAGATAGCTTTGAAAGTGTCAAGTTTGAAAAGACCAGAGAGAAGGGGAAAGTCCAAACGCCTTGCCCCCGGACATATGAGATCCAAAACCTGAGTGATTGAAGTCTCTTGGCTCGGTCTGTGACCAACCGAGAAAGAAGGCATATTCGGGATCCATTTGTCCTCCCAAATATTTGTGTTTTTTCCGTTATTAACATTCCATCGAAGACCCTTAAGGAGGAAGTTCCGTCCCTCGATAAAACTTCTCCATCCCCATGATGGGTTATGACCGAGAGGGGCATTAAAGATGTTTATCCCGGGAAAGTAAATCCCCTTAAGAATACGAGCCCAAAAAAGATTTGGGTTTTAGATTGCCCTCCAAACTTGTTTGGCGATAAGAGCGATGTTAACCCCACAAAGATCACGAAAACTGAGCCCTCCCAAGGCTTTGGGTTTGGTTAGCAAGTCCCAACTTTTCCAATGAATACCCTTATTATCAATCAATCCCCCATCCCACCAAAAACGATTTAACAAAAGTGGTCGGGAGTTTAAAACAAGACATGACAAAGTTGGGGATGGATTAAATGACAAATTTGAGGAGGACCTCCCTACTCGCATGTGAAAGAAGCTTAGACTTCCAACCCTGGAATTTACCTCTAATCCTATCAAAAAGAAAGGCAAGAGCGTTATTTTTGGATCTACCCCAGAGAATTTGAGAGCCTAAGTACTTGTCCACCTCTTTTAGAAGGCCAGCCTCAAAAATACCCAAGCATTCCTCTCTTGCCGAAGAAGGGGTGTTAGAAGAGAAATAAGCCTAGGATTTGTGGAGGTTAACTTCTTGACCTAACGCTTCGCAGAAACTCTTAAGAATATTTTGGACATGTTGACGAACTCTACCTGACGCATGGAACAAATGGATGCAATCGTCAGCAAAGAAAAGATGAGATAAAGGGGGGCACGCAAATTTGATGAAAAAAATGTTCCATTCCCCCAATCTTTCCACCTCACTAATAAGGGATGAGAGCAGCTCCATCATAAAAAGGAAGAGAAAAGGGGAGAGGGGGTCGTCTTGTCTAAGGCCCCCCGGAAATATTGAGAAGGACCTTCATTATAGCCATCAGGTGCCACTTATTGGTCTACCCAAAACCCCTGTTGATGAGGTTCCTTCATCATGCATGGAAATGGTAGGATATTTTTTTTTTAATAATTATCGGCAAAGCCGAAGAACAGACGGCCCTCGAAAAGACGAGGCCAATGCTGCTCCGAAAACGGAAGGAGGAACAAGAAGGGTAACAAAAAACAAAGCCAAAACACCCAAAACCTGAAAGGACAGACAACGAGCACACGCAACCCAAAACACGCACAAACCAAACAAAAACCGGGAAACCAAAAGAAGAAGAACCGAACCACCCGCGCAGGAGACCACAGCAAGACCGAGCCTCAACGACAAAAACTTCTGCCTCATTTAGCCAGCAAATCTGCCACCATGGGAGGGTCCAATCCATCGAAATTATATCCAATCCTTCTCTCTATGTCAATTACCCCGCCGCTTGAAGGATCATCTCATCATACTTTGCTTCCGAGATCAAATCGTATCTATTCTCCCTATTTCGTTTCTTCTTCCTCCGAGGTGCCTTTGACGATTTCCCCCATTTGACCTGCTTCCCCTTATTTCGTTTGCCTGATTCCTTGTTCTTTTCCGGCGTACTTTTCCTAGGCGACGTGTCCTCAAGAAATTTCTGCAGCTCCCGCTTTTCACTCTCCTTTTTCTTTTGCTTCAACGCCTTTCTGTTCCTTTTTGTCAGTAAATCTTTTCCTTTTCTAATCCCATCTTCACTGGATCTCTCCACACAAGACTCTGACATGTACACGGTAAATGGCTCAAAACCTGGGGGAAATTTCGGTCCTGATGACACAGAATCATCTTCACTTGCGAAGTCACGAGTTAAATTCTCAAGATGCGATATCTGAGCGTGAGACTGATCTGAACTAGCTATGTCACTCTCCACCCATTGGAGTAGAGGAGGCATGTGCTGGTTTTCCGGCACAATCTGAACTGGATGGACACCACTTTGAGATGGCGGATGGAGAGGAGAAGCATGCGGCCAGCTGCATTCCACAGACCACCTACCAATATACTGACCTTCAACGCAGATAGACAGCTGACCCCGTGACAGCTCATCAATGCAGGAATTTAACTAAAGCGGGAATATGACGAGAAGTTACCTAAAGCGGGAATATGAATCATACAAGATCTTCCAATATGCTTTAAACAATGGGTTGTGCGCATCATTAAGTCATTGAAGGTGAATCTCGTAAACAAACACTGCATGTTCTGAATAGAATCCTTATACACGTCGTGTATTTGAACTATATTTTCCATATATTCAAGACAAAAGAATAATATATATTAGATTATAATATAAATGTGTAATTTGAAACTAGTGACAAAAAGTACTTACTAAGAATCTAGTGTGGGATGAAACAAGAAGGCGGAGTAATCCCAAAGTGTGCAATGCGCTAATTATAGGGTCCAAAGCACTATCATGAGTACCTAGTGCCAGAAAATTTCCATGCCTATTAGGCTTCACCATAATAATACATATTGGGCGTCGTGTCTGGTCCAATCGACCATGTGTTTGCTGCATCTATCAATTTTATGTAAATTTTCAATTGTGTCGCGTTCTAAGAGCATTAGCTGATGCGTTTCCAGACTGGCAAATCACAAGATCTAGATAATGCCACCTCAATTATACCAAAAACATTTTTAGTGTCACAATACTAAGCCAAATATGGCAATCTGAGTAACATGTGACAAAAAGAGCTTCCAATATCGCATTTGAATATGACAGCCTACACATCTACTACAAAATATAACTCATTAATTGAAATATAAATATATCAAACTAAATATAAGAAATAGAATATAACATGTACCCGATCTTCAGTTTGATTAACAAGAACATTTCTAGAATAAGGGAGATTCTCGGTATTATACAAGGCATCCCTCGTATCCACCTAACAAATACAACAGCAGCAATAATAAATCTAGTGCTTCAAAGGCTCCTATCAAGGCAAGGTATAGGGGATATAATATAAGGTTATTTACATTTTAGTGCCCTAAAGTTTTTGGAAATAATAAAAAGGACCCTAACCTTTTGAATTATTAAAACGGCCCCTAAGTTATGTCGCATTAATAAAAAGGCCCCTATGTTTTTATCGCATTAATAAAAAGGCACATCTCCAATGTGATGATGCCATTTTAGTAGACATAGTTGACGTGACAGCTACGTTTTCATTAATGATATAGTAAAACAACAAAACTACCCTTAATAACCATATTTTGAAACAAATTAAGTGAAAACAGATAGCTTCTACATTATATAAAATCTTGAATTTCATACTTATAAAGTAATATAAAGGATGTTGAAGGGTACTTGAGGTCATTTTATTGTAGCCTTAATAAAAAACAGTTGTCACTTCAGCTCTATCGATAAAAAATGACATCATCATGCTTGAGAGGGGCCTTTTTATTAATACCATAAAAGTTTAGGGGCCTTTTTAATAATTCAAAAAGGTCATGGTCCTTTTTATTATTTTCAAAAATATTAGGGTACTAAAATGTAAATAACCCTATAATATATGTAGCCTTACCTTTACAAAATGCTACTTTGAAAGGATGGCATTTCCTAGGGCCCTAACTCGTAACAGAAAAAAAAAAAAAAAAAAAAAAAAAAAAAAAAAAAAAAAAAAAAAAAAACCAGAACAATATTTATAAAAGTCAAGTCAAAATTAAAGTTAAATCAAATAAAACAATACAAGACATTCAAGCATCAAGTCAAATCAAAATGGCCGTTACCAAAATAAAGTAAAACATAACATATGTAAATGCACCTACAACCAAGTGGATACAAATCATTTGTATGCTAATGGGGTGCTTGTTCAGGTGTGGCCTAAAAGAATGTACTCTCATGACTAAACTATGTTTTATATAAAAAAAAAAATTACAAATGTATCTCAAATGTAATATTTAATATTGGTCAACATCGGTAATATAACTAACTTGTAGAAGAATAAGTGGTTGCAATTTCCTTCATGCCTAGTCTTGATATCCGACACAACTATCTGTGCATAAAAATTAGCGTTGTCGTCCCTCAACTATAATGTGATGCAAAATCACAATTTAGGAGCATTGTAAACATATTGTTAAACTCGCTGTTATACAAGAAAGAACAGAGGTATTAAAGGAACTAGAAGAGAGAAATTTTTATTACAGTCAAAATTCCTCTTTACCGAGAAAAGAAGATGAAGGGTTCACAGGAAACCCTAAGAACATTGAAGAAAGCAGTGGAATTCCCAATGTTGCCATAATTTTGCCAAAGTCGGCCCTATTTATGGGCTAGAATAAAGCAACATGAATTCAAAAATATTGGATATTCCCTTCAATTAGAGGATGAAGCCTAATTTTTATTTGAGCTTGCTTTCTTGTTTTAGCCCAACTTTATACCAAAAGAAAAAAAATAAATAAATAAATAAGAGGGTTGTTAGGGTAAAAATTTATGGAGAAAAATAGAGCACACACAAAAACGCAAAGAGAGAGACAAATTGCAGGGGAGAGAGAGAGTTGCGGAGGTCTTTCCCGGCCCCGGCCGATACTCAAACGTTCTCCGATCGGAATAAAATTTTAGTATGTTGTTCCTGCCATCTTGATCTTCATATCCAACGGTCGGATTGTCATTTTGCCTCTCTAAAGTACGTATTTCGCTCAGCCCTTTCTCCTTTACTATTTTTTTATGTTTTCCACCTTAGGGTAAGATTGTTGGGAGATTTGTTGTTTCAAGATCATTCTTGATGTATTGTATGACTCTAACTTGGCCTAGAGAAGATAAATTAGTGTACCCACTTGTGATTTGGTGATAGTAGAAGAAGGTACAGTTTATTGACGGTCCTGTGGTTTTTACCCTTCACATTGGAGGGGTTTTCCATGTAAAAATCGTGTGTCTATTTCTTTTGTTTTTATGGGTTGATTTGTTTGGTCGTTATTCTATTCTTGATTGTGATTTGTGGTGGTTTATGTGATTGCCCATTTGATTAACACAAAGAGGGAAATAAGTTGTTTTCCCCAACAATTGGTATCAGGGCACGAGTTAGGCCTTTGGTGATTTCTTGTGTTGATTAAGATGGAAGAGAATCAAGGAAATAGTGAAAATAATGCTTTGATTCCCATACTAAAATCTAATAATTATGATTATTGGAAAAGTCATATGGATGACCACCTATTTGTTAAAGAATTGCATGAAGCAGTCTTCAGTAACACTAAGCCCGATGCAAAAAGTGAAGATGAATGGAAATTGTTGAATAGAAAGACAGTAGGAATGATTAGACAATTTATTGACCCGTCTGTTTACCGGTCTGTGCATTATGAGACTGATGTGGCCAAGCTATGGGAAAGGCTTGAGTCGATGTTTGAGCGAAAAACAGCCTTGAATAAAGCCTCTGTAGTGAAGAAACTTGCTAAACTTCAATATAGAGATGGAAACAATGTCATTGAGCATTTGAATGTTTAGCAAGTTCTATGCCAGATAGTTGGGAGACATTGCAGGTATCTTTGAGTAATTATGCTCCTAGTGGAAGCTCACTTTGGATATGGTCAGAATTGCCTTGATTGGTGAAGAAGATAGACGAAAAGAGAAGAAGCATAATTCGTCTGATTCTTCAGATGTAAATATTGCAGAGAATTAGAACAGGGAAAGAAATCAAAACAAAAATTCTCAGAATAGAGATAAATCTAGGGGGAGATCGAAATCGAGAAGTGGGATTATTTGTCATTATTGTAAGAAGCCGAGTCATATATAGAAATTTTGCAAAAAAATGAAGAGTGAAAAGTCTAGAGAAAGGAACGATAAAGATGGCCATTCAGAGAACCAGTCAGATGAGAAGAACACGACAGCCATTGCAGCTAATGATGATTTGTTTTTTTGTTGGTGATTAAGGTTCCTTGAACATTGCATGTGATGACTACACCTGGGTGATTGATTCAAGTGCATCTTATCATTTGACTTCAAATGCGGAGTACTTCTCGTCTTACACCATTGGTGACTTTGGTTATGTAAGGATGGGGTATGATGTTTCGTGCAAGATCACCAGTATGGGTACTGTTTGTTTGGATACTTCCGCCGGTTGCAGGCTAGTCCTCGGGGATGTCAATGTCCTGATATTTGGTGGAATCTGATTTCGGCTAGGATGCTCGATGATGATGATTATGCTAACCACTTCCGTGATGGAAAGTGGAAACTCTCTAGTGGAAACTTGATAGTGGCTCGAGGTCAAAAGCAGAGATCCCTTTATGTGATGCAAGCAAAGTTGTTCAGAGGAGAGGTAAGCATTGCTGATGATTCCTCCATTGATTTGTGGCACCAGAGACTTGGCCATATGTGTGAGAAGGCCATGCATATGCTCGCTAGAAAGCAGCTCCTCCCTGATGTGAAAGGTATACCTCTAAAATCGTGTTAATTATTTAGCTGGAAAGCAACGTAGAGCTGCATTTCATACATTACCCCCATATAGAAGGAAAAATATGTTAGATCTTGTTCATATTGATGCTTGCTTTATGAAAGAAAGATCAAATGGTGGTGCATACTATTTTCTCACTTTTATTGATGACCATTCTAGAAAAGTATGGGTTTTTGTGTTGAAAAGCAAAGACAGGGTTCTAGAGGCATTTAAGCAGTTTCAGGCCAGAGTTGAAAGGGAAACTAGTAGAAAGTTGAAGTGTGTCAGAGCGGACAATGGTGGAGAGTACAGGGGTCCGTTTGAAGAATACTGCAAAAAAGTGGGATCAAGCTTCAAAAAACAGTTCCAAAGACTCCTCAGTTGAATGATGTTGCAGAGAGAATGAACAAAACAATTGAAGAGAGGATTCATTGCATGCTCTCTCATGCAAAGCTGCCAAAGTTGTTTTGGGCAGAGGCTGTTATGACTGCTGCGTAACTTATTAACCTTTCTCCTTCAGTTCCACTTGAAGGTGATGTTCCTTAGAGAGTGTGGATAGGGAAAGATGTTTTATACAGGAATTTGAGAGTCTTTGGGTGCAGAGCCTTTGTGCATATACCTAGAGATGAGAGATCCAAGCTTGATAGCAAGACGAAGCAATGCATTTTCTTGGGGTACTCAGAAGATGAGTTTGGGTACAGATTATGGGAACCAGTTGACAGAAAAGTGATCAGAAGCATAGATGTTGTTTTCTTTGAAAAGGAAATCATTTAAGACTGTGAGAAGACAAAGCAATCAGAGTCTTCTTCAGGTGTCAGAGTCAACTCAGATCAAATGCTTCCTCCTACTGAGTGTGTTGATGATAGGAGAGTTGTTCAGGAAAATGATGATGCTACAGATCTTGTTGCTGTTGATGATGGCAGTGATGATAATCCATCACAGGTTCCTATAGAACCACCAGCAGAGACTTAGTTGAGGAGATCCACCAGAGATAGACAACCTTCTTTTAGATATTCAGTATATGAGTATGTGATGTTGACTGATGGGGGAGAACCAGAGAGCTATAAGGAGGCTACATCCCATGTGAACCGTGATGAGTGGTATTGCGCCATGGAAGATGAGATGAAGTCCTTGCATGATAATCACACTTTTGACCTAGTGAAGTTGCCTAGAGGCAAGAGAGCACTCAAGAACAAGTAGGTGTTTAAATTGAAGACTGAAGAGAATAGCTCACAACCAAGGTACAAGGCACGATTGGTTGTGAAGGGTTTTAGTCAGAAAAAAGGCATTGACTTTGATGAGATCTTTTCTCCAATAGTGAAGATGTCTTCAATCAGAGTTGTTCTCAGTTTGGCTGCCAATATGGATCTAGAGGTCGTACAACTTGATGTGAAGACTGCATTTCTGCGTGGTGACCTAAAGGAAGAGATCTACATGGAGCAACCTGGAGGTTTTCAGGTTAAGGGGAAGGAGAATCTTGTATGCTAGTTGAAGAAGAGCTTGTATGGATTAAAACAAGCACCTCGGCAGTGGTACAGGAAATTTGAGTCATTCATGGTTGATCATGACTTCCACAGGGCACATGCTGATCACTGTGTGTTTGTGAAGAATTATGCTCAGGGTGATTTTCTTATTCTCCTACTTTATGTTGATGAAATGCTGATTGTAGGTCGTGATGCTAAGAAGACTGCAAATATGAAGAGTGCATTGAGTAAGTCCTTTGCAATGAAGGACCTTGGCCCTGCAAAGCAGCTCTTAGGCAAGAAGATCTTTTGTGATAGAAGAGATAAGAAGTTGTGGCTATCACAAGGGAGATACACAGAGAAGATGCTAGAGAGATTTAGCATGACCAAGGCTAAACCCGTGAGTTCTCCACTTGCAGGTCCTATGAGATTGAGTTCGGATCAATGTCCTACAAGTGAGAAAGACAAAGAAGAGATGATGAAAGTTCCCTATGCATCCGCTGTGGGAAGCTTGATGTATGCCATGGTATGCACTAGACCAGACATTATACATGCTGTTGGGGTTGTTAGCCGCTTTATGTCAAATCATGGTAAAGATCATTGGGCAGCTGTGAAATGGATCATTTGGTATCTTCGAGGGACTTTTAGTGTGTGTTTATGTTTTCCCCCGAGAAAGCCTGTGTTAGCTGGTTACACAGATACAGATACTTCTGGAGATATTGATTCCTACAAGTCTACTTCGGCGTACCTGATGACATTTGCAGGGGGAGCTGTGTCTTGGGAATCAAAATTGCAGAAGTGTGTTGCATTATCAACTGCCGAGGTTGAATATATCGCAGCAGTTGAAGCTGGTAAAGAGTTGATATGGATGATGGATTTCTTGCAAAAACTAGGTGTGAAGCATGAAAAATATGTTTTTATACTGTGACAGTCAGAGCGCCATCCACCTTGCCAAGAATGCGACTTATCATTATCGAAACCAAGCACATTGGTCGAAGATATTATTGGATTCGAGATACGTTAGACTCCAAGTCATTTCATCTTGAGAAGATCCACACCAAGGACAATGGTGCGGACATGTTCACGAAGGCCTTACCAAAGGAGAGTCTTGTTGCTTGCTGCAAGAGAGCTAATTTAATCGATCCTCCTAAGTTGGAGTGAGGAGGAGATTTGTTGGGTATTCCCTCCAATTAGAGGATGAAGCCAATTTTTATTTGGGCTTGCTTTCTTGTTTTGGCCCAACTTTATACCAAAAGAAAAAATAAATAAATAAAAAAGAGGGTTTTTAGGGTGAAAATTTCTACAGAAAAATAGAGCACACATAAAAAAGCAGAGAGAGAGAGAGAGAGAGAGATTGCAGGGGAGAGAGAGAGAGACCTGTGCAGGTCTTTACCGGCCCTGGTCGATGCTCAAACGTTCTCCTATCGGGATGAAATTTTAATATGTTGTTCCTGCCATCTTGATCTTCATATCAACAGTCGGATTGTCAATTTGCCTCTCCAAAGTCGGTATTTCGCTCAGCTCTTTCTCCAATACGATTTTTTTGATGTTTTTGCACCTTAGGGTGAGATTGTTGGGAGATTTGTTGTTCCACGGTCATTCTTGATGTATTGTAATGCCTCTAGCTTGGCCTAAAGAAGACAAATTGGTATACCCACTTGTGATTTGGTGATAGTGGAAGAAGGTACCATTTATTGACGGTCCCGTGGTTTTTATACTTTACATTGGAGGGGTTTTCCACGTAAAAATTGTGTGTCTCTTTCTTTTGTTTTTGTGGGTTGATTTGTTTAATTATTGTTCTATTCTTGATTGTGATTTATGGTGGTTTATGTGATTGCCCATTTGATTGAAACAAAGAGGAAAATAAGTCATTTCTCCAACAAAAAAATAATTCAATCATAACAAATTAATAATAATTGAACTAATTATAATTATTCACATATATTTTACAGATATAATTGTCTCTCATTGCTGATCTTTGTCCCTTAACAACAAGCTATCATGCAGGAACATAATATACATTCTGGCGTGATGTTAGACCTATATCTTGGTGGAAACCGGGTGCACGTGCGTAAGTGTCATGCGACTAAATTGCCCAACAAATGATCTATGAGGAGCAGGCTAGACTCCTATGCTTAGCCAATGATACCCAATCTGTTGGAGAAAATGACTTATTTCCCTCTTTGTGTTAATCAAATGGGCAATCATATAAACCACAACAAATCACAAGTGAGTATACCAATTTATCTTCTCTAGGCCAAGCTAGAGGCATACAACACATGAAGAATGATCTTGGAACAACAAATCTCCCAACAATCTCACCCTAAGGTGGAAAACATCAAAAATTCATATAGAAGAAAAGGCTGAGCGAAATACCAACTTTGGAGAGGCAAAATGACAATCCGACAGTTGGCTATGAAGATCAAGATGGCAGAAATAACATACTAAAATTTCATCACAATCGGAGAACATTTGAGCAATGATCGAGGCTGGGAAAACTCCTGCGCAGCTCCTTCTCTCTCCTGCGATTTTTCTCTCTCTGCGTATTTTTTGTGTGTCCTTTTTCTGCAGAAATTTCTCACCCCCTAAAACTACCTTTGTTATTTTATTTTATAATTAAACATTGGGCCAAACAAGGCAAATAAAAATTGGGCTTCATCTTCTAATTGGAGGGAATACCTAACATAATCTTGGTCACTCAAGCCAATATAGCCGTCTTTCATAGGGGTGTATTTGAGCCAAGCTGAGCCTCAAGCATGACATTTAGCTCAGCTCACGCTCAGCAAGCTCGAGCTCGACTCGTCAAAGGCTTGGACTTCGGCTCGGTGAGATACAAACTACACATTTAATTTTTCCTCTCATTCAAGTTCAATCTAGGCTCAGCTCATAGGCTTGGGCTTGCCTTATTTAAGCTTAAACGTGGCTCAGTTTGACATATTTAAACTAATAAACTATATTAAGATAAGGCTCGCAAGGCTACAAGCTATAGCTTTGTTATGCTCGAGCTCGGCTTGGTAAGCAAAACGAGCTAGCTCGGCTCAGCTTGAGCTCTAGCTTGCAACGCCTCATGAACCCGCTCAACTCACTTACGCCCTAGTCTTTTAACGTGATTTTAACTTCTCCATCCTTAGGTGGAAGGAGTGGGTCTCCTACATCCACCTCTCAACCAATGTTGTGATGAGAGGACAATCTAGAGATACGATGCCAAGTCTATGGACTCCTAAAAGTCATACCAATTGACTTAGTACAATATCTTATTAATCTTCCGTCTATGCTCAAACTTGCCAATATGATGATGACATATAAGAGGACCTCGGTCTAGTAATAAAAATATATTAAAACACAACGAACTTCACACAAAATTAAAATATTAACTTTCCAATGACTTTTTTTTAAAAAATGACCCAATTTTAAAAAATATTTAAAAAAGTAACCTCTTTTAAAATTTTTTTAGCAATCTAACCTACTTTATCAGATAAAGTGGGAAGGCGCTGTTTCAAATGGCGCCTTTAGGTAAGAAATGTATAGGAGCCGTTTATTGAAAGGCACCGTTCCGAACGGCGCCTTTGGTAAGAAATGTATAGGCGCCGTTTCAATAATTGAAAGGCGCCGTTTATTAGCTAAATAAGGCCATGGCCACACCATCCCTCCCCCTCCCTTGCACTCGTGACCCCCCGTCCTGCATACCTGCAAGATTCCCCTCCTCTACCCTGTGAGATTCTCCTAGTCCTCCCCCTACCCTGTGAGATTCTCCTACACCTACCCCTACCCTTCCCTCTTCTTCATTCACCCGTGAAAACCCCTCCCCCCTTCTCTTCTTTTCCTTCTCTATCTCCATGTTTATCTTCATCCCCATCCCCATCTCTATCTCCTTCTCTATATAAATCATACTCCTACATTCAAATTTTTCACACATCTCAATCATTCAGTATATTTTCATTCATTTTACTTCTTTATTTTACCTTCACTCTCAAGTAAGTTAATATTATAACGTTATAGTTTTATTTCTTTCTATATATTGTAATGTAATGTTATTTTGCATTGCCAGCTTATTATATTGCTTTTGTTAAATTTGTTTTATTCATATAGTATTTAGTATATAGAATAGTAATTATAATATAGCGTAAGTTAGTTAATATGGAGTTATTATTATTAAAAATTTGTATGTTATATTGTTGTCTAACATCCAGTAGTTTATAATTGTTATGTCTATACTTTGATGAATATATCTTTATTTGATTATTTATATTGAAATATTTAAACAAATTTTTTTTAAAGTATTTTTTGTTTAGGTACTCGTTAAATTTTTGCTAAAAATATCAAAATGACTTGTTCAATTCTCGTTATTATTCAAATTCTTAGCATTTTTTACCTAAATTTATGTACAATATGCTAAGATATTGAATAATAACGAGAATATAACAAATTATTTTGATATTTTTAACAAATATTTTTACAAAAATTACAAAATAATATATTTTGCAGCACCCAACTTGATTTACTGAGGTAGAACCAAAAATCATAATAGGCCCTAAAATCTCATAATCGGCCTCAATCTTAAGAGGAGAACGCATTAAATACAACAAGAACAACTCAGCGTCTCAAAAGGGCTCTCACTGAGGTAGAGTCCGAAAATATACGCAGTCTTACCCCAACAGGATAATACTATTTCTGAAAGTATAACCCATTAAATACGTTGCTTTAAAAAGGCCTGAAAAATATACAAGAGTAGAATTTCATATATATTATTCAAAAAAAATGAAGATGCAAGAGTAGAAGAATAAGGGTTGGAGAGAGTGAGCATACCTGAATAGAAGAATTAAGAGCTTAATTAATTAAGCAGTTGTTGTCATGGAGATATACAATACACACCCCAAATAAAAAATAAAAATAAAATAAGAGAGAGAGAGAGAGAGAGGGATTATGGTGGGGCGGGACACTAAAAAACTAAGCTTATAGAGCTGTCTGCGGATATTAAACTAGAAACATTATGAAAGAAGTAAATAACCTAAATGCTTTAGTTATATGTACTAATTGTTTGTTATTTTGGGTAATCAGCTATAAATTATGGCATGCAATATAGTGACTTTTTTGTGTCATCATGGTGGAACTATGACGCAAAATGTTGATGGGGTTAGTTATATGGGTGGAAGACGGTTTGTACTTAGGGCATGAGCTGGAATTTCACTAGCGGAGCTAAAGATGTTGATGCATGAAGCTATTGGATGTGATAGTAACACAAGTGAAATAGTGATTATATGGAGAATGTTGGTATCCCAAAACCATATGTATTATGAACCTATTGAAATCAGTTGTCCAATGAATTTGTGGTCCATGTTCGAGGTGGCCGTGAAAAATAGGGGAGCATGCATACAGTTATATGTAAATGTTGTGGATGTTGCAGGAAGATCTGAAATTCATGCATCACGTTCTCAATTTGAAGCTTTTGGCCCGTCTAGAAGCATTGATGCCAACGTATCATTGATGGGAGCAATCATCGGAAACGAAGACAGAAGTATGTTTGATAGAGCTTATGCTAACAATGACTCTGACGTATTTGATGAAGATGCAGATGTGGATATTAACGCTTGTGAGGCTAAACCAGATGATGACGATGAGCCTACAATTGCCCGAGCCCCCGTTCCTGAGTTTGAAGATGTTAGTTGGGCAGACCAGGTAGTATGTTCTGACTAGGAGGAAAGTACAAGACATAGATCCATGGGATCTGGCCTGGAACAGGGGCTATGGTTCCAAATGAAGAAGTAACTAGTCCATACAGTGAGCTTGTGGCACATTAAGAACAAGCTGCAGGATATGGTGTACAAGTAGGCGCCTCAACTTGTAGTCCTTAAGTGTGTGCAAGCATCGCAATGTGCCTGGTATCTGCGTGGAGCACTAAAACAGAGGACATGGTTATTTGAGATATCAATTTTGAAGGGGCCACCTACATGTTCTACCACTGTATTGGCAAAAGACCGTTGTCTCCTGTCCTCAAGAGTTATTGCTGATATGGTGTTACCTATTGTTACTGCAGATCTTAGACTAAATGTTGAAGCAATCCGAGCTGCAGTGAAACAACAACATGGGTACACTGTTTCGTATTGCAAGGCATGGAAAGCTAAGCAGCAAGTGCTTGAGTGGTTGTTTGGCTCGCACGAGGAAGCATTTCTGAAGCTCCCTAAGCTGCTCAATGCATTACACCAGTTAAATCCAGGCACTATTGTGCAATGGCATTTTAAGAGGTAAGAAGCCGATGAAGCACTGTTTGGTGGAGTTTTTTGGGCATTTGGGGCATCCATTGAGGGGTTCAAGTATTGTCGTTCCTTGACTAGTATTGATGGTACCCATTTATATGGAAAATACATGGGAAAGTTGCTAGTTGCAGTCGCTTTTGATGCCAATAACGGTCTGTATCCACTGTGTTTTGCTTTAGTGGTTAAGGAGGACGGATGGAGTTGGACTTGGTATCTGCAGTGTCTACAGACCTATGTGACAGGTCAGTGCTTCCCAATGTGCATAATTTCTGATCGACATGCTGGAATTAAGAATGGGATGTCAGCGATATGGCTTGAGCCCATAGGGCACCATCGATACTGCACTCGTCACCTGGTTAGTAACTTCAACCACAAGTTCAGCAATCCTGCCCTAAAGAGAAGGTTGAATATTATGGCGAGGGAACTTTCCAGGAGAAAATTTGATGCATGGTATAATCAATTAATCCATGTCAATGATGAGGTGAAACAATGGATCGAAAGGGAGCCAAAAAAACGTTGGGCGCTTTCGTACGATGGTGGTTATCGTTACGGTAACATGACCACCAATTTATCTTAAGTGTTCAATAATGCTCTGAAAGGTGGACGAGCACTCCCAGTAACAGCCCTTGTGGAATTGACATTTTTCAGATGCAACAAATACTTTGTCTGTCGCAGGGATCTTGCTCGGGAGTTCCTTTCACGGGGTGCTCCATGGCCACCTGTTGTCTTTACTGAATTAGATCGAGCCACCACCAAATCAAGACACCATACGGTCATGTTATTTGATCAGAGTACTATGTGCTTTCAGGTAACAACTCCTGCGCGCCAGACTGAAGAAGGGTTAAGAGGGGAGATTTGCCATACAGTAACAATGACAGAATCGAGTTACACTTATGGTACATGGAAACTGTTCCACCGTCCATGTTCACATGTTATGGCATGTTGTGCAACATTTAAGATCGACTATGGACAATTTGGTGATCCGTTCTACAACCTTGACATGTATGCAAGCTCGTATGCTCCATTATTTCACCCTCTTCCTGATAAATCTTTATGGACTGAGTATACAGTGCCCATGGTGGTTGCGGATTATACTAAGTGGCGGCTTGGCAAAGGACAACCGAGATCAACTCGTTTGCATAATGAAATGGATGCTAGGGAGGGATCGTCGAAAAATAAATGTAGCATATGTGGCCAGAGAGGCCATAATAAAAAAAAACTTGTTCAAGCAGACAACGTAGATTTTGTAATTAGGTTCATAGTTTGATATTCTTTCATGGTTTACTGTGATTTTGTAGTACTATATATTATTAAGAATTGTTAGTTTTATTTGAAGTCATATTCTTATAGCTGTTTTATTTGAATATTAGTAGTGTGATATATCTAATGTCAATGCATTTAAAGAAATGGTAAGGATAAGAGGAGGACGTACATCTCGTGGTACCAGTTTTATCGAACAGAATCCAGGTCCGGACAGCAGATCAGTGTTACATCTTCAAGACCAACATCGGTCAGAGGATGTTTGGGTCCGTGTGGTATGTTAACCTTGTTTAAAGTGCCATAATATTTTACATTTTAATTATTATGATAGTTGTGTGATATATCTAATGTCAATGTATTACAGGGCGACGATGAAATCAGAGTGAGGCACCATCATATGTTACCCCTTCACGATCTAGTACGACCTTATGTCATTCAGGCAGGTTTCATTGGATTGACCTAGATAGGTCATATCGAAATTGATAACTGTTTGATAGGTGCTTTGGTGGAGAGGTGGAGACGAGAGACTCACACATTCCATCTACGGGTTGGTGAGATGACGCTAATGTTGCAAGATGTAGCCTTCTTGCTAGGTTTACCAATAGATGGCATGGCAGTTACTAGCACCTCAAATTATAATTGGAGGCATGTGTGCCAACAATTATTAGGTGCAACTCCCCCTCCTGATCAGTTGCAAGGTGGAATGATCGTAAATCAGTGTTTGAAGAAACAGTTTCAACATGGACCCCCAAATGGTGCTGGGGAGCAAGTACTGCTGCAACATGCTAGGGCCTATATCCTCCACTTGATTGGCGCAGTACTATTCACCAACAGTACTGGTAATCGAACGCCGCTCATCTTCCTCCCATTGCTCGAAACAATGGAGGAGTGTAGGTCATACAGCTGGGGGTCAGCAGTTTTGGCCTACCTTTACTGACAATTGTGTCGGTGTTGCATGAAGGGGGCCAAGCAACTTGGTGGGTGTGTTTTATTGCTCCAGGTACGAACAACAATGATATTTATATTTAATTTTTTTAATGTGTTGTACTCCTAATTTTTACAATTTATCATGTCTAGCTATGGTCATGGGAGCACTTACACATCAGTTGACCAATTATCACCTCCCACCATCAACAAGTTATGCTTAATGATCTGATGCCACCATTGGGCACTCGGTAAGAGAAAATATTTTAAAAAATATTACTTTAATGCATATGCAATATTATAGGCATTGTAAATAATTCCCTACACATATGACCAGGTGGTCTGCCAGCCATACATTCTCCTTCTGCTGATTGGCTTATAGGTTGTCGACCATCGTTTATTTAATTCCGCCAAAGGAAGTAGATGGGCAAGGCGTGGTGAACGTCATCTACAACGCAGTTTTTCGGTTCATCAAGAGTTTCGAGCCTCATCCGAAGGTCATAGTGAACCTAGTCGTAGATCTACTTCAAGATTTGTACCATAATTTGTACTATTTATACTTCTGATATTTATTCTAAAATATTTAAAAGGTGAGATAAACATAAACAAAAAAATTTTAGATCATTGTGGTTGAGGAGGTGGAAAAGGGTGTGGAGGGGAGGCGCCGTGAGCTGGGGGTGGAGAGGTGGTGTTCACTGCCGTTTGGATTACCTAATGGCGCCATTAGCTAAACGGTGCCTTTCAGTTAATGGCGCCGTTTCAAACAGAGCCTATATATTTCTTACCAAAGGCGCCGTTCGGAACGGAGCCTTCCCACTTTATCTGACAAAGTAGATTAGATTGCTAAAAAAATTTTAAAAGAGGTTACTTTTTTAAATATTTTTTTAAAATTGGGTCATTTTTTAAAAAAAGTCCTTTCCAATATTTGCCAAACTTGCCTCATTCGACGACATAGTGGTGCTCCCGAGGTTGACCCTGTAAAGTGAGAATGCTCCTATCAAGTGATCCTAGACTAATAGGTGGCTCCATGAACCCTGTGAAAAAATAAATATTTAAAAAAAAATTAGATGCATATAAATATCAAATTGTTATAAACTAGTGAAAACTATTAGACTCTGTTTAGCATATGGAATTAGAATTGGACTGTATTGCAATTCCAATTCCAATTCTGGTGGAATTGGAATTCCATTGTTTGGTTCATCAAAATAATTGAAGGTCGTAATTACAATTCCTTAATGATTAGAGTCATTGCGGGTTTTTGATCAATCAAGTTGGACTATTTCGACTTTTAAATTAGCTACGATCGGGTTTTGGTGGGAGCGGTTCATATTGTGTTCAAATTATTTTGGTCGAGGCAATTCATTTTGAGTTTAAGTTATTTGAGTTTTGAGTCAAATCAGGTCGAGTATTGCTTTGGTTTATTTGGTGTCCAAGTTATCTCAGACTTTTCGTTAATTGGGTTAGGTCTTTTCAGGATCTAGGCTAGAATCAATCGGATTTGTGTTGATTTAGGTCATTTCGAGCTTAAGTCATCTTAGTTTTAGGGAAAGTGGATTGTATCATTTCAAATTTCAACTCATGTTAGGCTAAGTTCGAGATGGGTTGGGTCATTTTGAATTTTGGTCATATTAAGTTTTAACTCTATTGTACTGTATTGGTTCCCATATACCCTGAACCATGCGTTAGTTAGGATTTTAACAATACAAGCTACATGCATTACATGGTTTAAATATGTTCTCAAAACGCCACGTTTAATGTTTTGGAGTAAGTGGTGACAATATTGTAAATATGAGCAACTTCTCATGGCAATTCCATTCTGAAATTGAAATTTTGGGCGTTCGGCACATTGTCCAGTCTGCCTTTGCCCACATGTACTAATTGCTTCCTTGCCCCTAGCCCTTCCCCCTACTCGTTATCATTCCATTGCCCCTTTTTTGCGCAACACGTGACGCACATCCAACGGTCCCCTTTGGATGCGTTTCATCTCCTCCATGCCGAGACTTGTGTTTCCTTTGGGAAATCCTGGCTATTTGTTCCTGTGGCTATCAACAGATGAGATTGGAAGCTTGGGGGTGAGGCACGAATTGAGGGGGGCCTAAGTATATAAGGGGAGACAAGAGAGATTACTATGCAGTTAGTTTCATTTTTCACCTGTTTTTTTCTTCTTTTCCTCTGTTTTCCCCTTTTGCTCAACAACTCTCCTCCAAACCTTAACTCTGATCTCTTCTCAAGCTCCTTTCATGGCTGATTGAAGGTTCGGATGAGAAGTTCGTCTTATATTAGGGTTAGTTTAGAGGTTTTTTACCTTAGAAGCCTAGGATTTGAGTCTGTAATTTGTAAATGCCTTTGTAATATATAGTTGCAATAATATATCACATAGTGGATAGATGTCTCTAATAATAGGGAGCCGAGGACTAGAACTAACTTTTTGGATCTGATCCTCTTAAAAATTAGTGTTCTTGTTCTTTATTGTTCTTTGTTTCAGTTTTGCGTTGTATTGCTGTTATTGTAGCCTTCGGGTTGTAAAGATCGTTTGACATAAGTCATTTCTAAAATTGATGCCAAGTGGTATCAGAGCAATCTATTAGTGTTAAAGATCCAAGAAATGACTTCTGCTAAACATGACATAGAGAGGTTCAATGGTAGAAATGGTTTTGAGTTATGGAAAGTCAAAGTCAAGGAGCTCGATGTCTATTGGGGCTAGTTCAGTGCTTCTATAGAAGAAAGAGAAGCCAGAAGGCCTTATAGACAAGGGGAACACATTCAGCAGCCGGCGCATGGTGGCCTCTTGCTTTGTCTTGATAATAGTGTTTTGTCTAAAGTTTGTACTAAAACTACCTATGCTGTTGTATGGGCCAAGTTAGAAGAACTTTAGGCCACTATGTCCTTAGCTAACCGGGTATTGTATATGGAAAGATTTTACACCTTTAGAATGGATGAGAATAGACCACTAGAGAGTAGTCTAGATGACTTCCATTGGGTATTAAAGGACTTAACAAACCTCAAGGTCACCGTTCCTATTGAGGTTTAGGCCATGATTCTTTTAGGTTCTTGACCTACGTATCTGACAGCCTTTAAGGATACCCTTAGGTATGGCCATAAGATCATATCTCTTGATGAAGTTGAGGATGCCCTTAGGTCTGAAATTGTAGAACTTGAAAGAGATGGTAAATATCATAGTAACAATGGCAATAATGGGGAAGGGCTAACTGTTAGAGGCAGAACAAAGACAAGGGATAATAACAACAATAAGAAAAGAGGTAAAAGCAAGAATATATCACAATCTAGGGGTAAAAATGACCTATCTAATGTTAAATATTATGAATGTGGTAAGATGGTCATATAAAACGTTATTGTCCTGCAAAAAACAAAAAAAACCAACCCAGTATGGATAACACTATGTCATCTAAGTGTTATGAGCATGTTGAAGTACTAGTTGCATCATCTAAGATTACTATGTCTGAGTGGGTGATGGATTCTGGATGCAGTTTTCATATGTCATTTGATCATTCTTACTTTATTAGCTATAAAACTTTGAATGGGGGAAAGTACTATTGGGAAACAACCATGGCTGTAGGGTTGTAGGTATTGGAATAGTTAGCGTCAAGGTGTCAAGTGTGATTGACTTTGTTCTAGATGGGGTTTGGCTTATGTCCCTCAGTTGAGAAGAAACTTACTATCACTAGGACAATTAGACCTAAATGGATTGACCTTAAAGGCAAGACAGGGTGAGATAAAAATCATTAAGAGAGCTCTAGTAGTCCTAAAGGGAGTGGTAAAAAATGGTCTATGTTTCCTAAAGGATGAGATGGTTTTTGGGGAGTAACATACCCAAGAAAGGCAAACCTGATAATACAAACCTATGGCATAAGAGAAGTAAAAAGTGGGTTTTTGGGTCTGGTAGTGTGTCTAAATTGGAATTCTGTGATCATTGCATATATGGTAAGTATCATAGGATTGCATTCTCAACTGGTTTACATACTATTGCTAGCATTGTTGATTATATACATTTTGATCTTTGGGGTCCCTCTAGGGCACCCACAATGGGTGGAGCCCACTACCTTCTATCTATGGTTGATGATTGCTCTAGAAAAGTATGAGTGTTTTTGCTAAAAAATAAGAATGACAGTTTGAAGCTTTTGTTAAGCGGAAAAATCTAATTGAAAACCAGATGGGAAAGAAAATAAAAGTTTTAAGAATTGACGATAGTCTTGAGTTTGTAAATCAAGAATTTGATGCTTTATGTGATGAGTTCGGAATTAAAAAGCACAACATTATAAGAAAGACCCCACAACAGAATGGTGTGGCAGAAAGAATGAATAAAACTTTGCTAGTTAGGGTGAGATGCATGCTATTTTCTTTTGGTTTAAACAAACAATTCTACAGTGAGGCTATTAACACAACCGCTTATTTGATTAACAAATCACCCAGTGCTACTTTAAATTTGAAAACTCCTAAGCATATATGGTCTGGCAAACCTACAAATTATGAAAACTTGCGTGTTTTTCGTTGTTCAACTTTGCCCACCAAAATGAGAGTAAGTTGGAACCTAGGGCCATTAAGGGAGTCTTCTTAGGATATCCTTCAGGTGTTAAGTGTTATATGTTAGGGGTTAAAGACAGTAATAGGAATATAACAATAATAAGTAGAGATGTTACCTTTAATAAAAATGAAATGCCCTACTTAAAAGAAGAGTTAGCTAATAGTCCTAAAATTGTCAAGAGATTTGACCTTGAGATCTATGAATTTGAGATTAATTCACCTAGCCCAATTTACCCAAGACTAAATACTAATAATGAGGATAACAATCAAACTATGACTGAAAACATATAAGAAACAGAACATAACAGGCCTGATAGGGAAGCCTCGAACCAAGTAGAGGCTGGATAGAATCTTGACAATTGCCTATTGGCTGAAGATAGGGTCACAAGGGAAATTAGGGCCCCAGATAGGTTTGGTTATGCTGACTATATTGTTTATGCCCCAAGAACTGCCTTAGAGTATGTAGAGTTTGAACCTTTGACCTATAAAGAGGCCATTAGCAGTAAGCCCTTAGCAGAGTGGCTGAATGCCATAGTTGCAAAAATGGAGAGTCCTGGGAAGAATCTGACCTTGACCCTTAGTTCTAGACCTAAGGTTAGAAAGTTGGTAGGTTCCAAGTGGGTGTTTAATTGAAATACTTAAAGGATTTCCTGGGTTCAAGGCTAGAGTAGTTGCCAAAGGTTTCACACAAAAAGAAGCGGTGAATTACATTGAAATTTTCTCACGAATTGTAAACATACCACTATCAGAATCCTAATGAGTTTAATTACTACATATGATTTGTTTTTTTGGAGCAAATAGATGTCACTACTACTTTCTTGATGGTGAGCTTGAGGAGGAAATCCTCATGGCTCGGCTTGAAGGGTCTAAGGAACCCGAATTCGAGGAACATGTGTGTTTGCTAAAAAAGTCCCTTTATGGATTTAAGCAATCGCCCAGACAATGGTATAGGCGTTTGATAATTTCATGATAAATAATTGTTTTAGTAGATCAGTGCATGATACTTGTTTTAGCTTTAAGAATGTTAATGATGACTACGCCTTGTACTTGCTTATATATGTGGACGATATGCTTTTGGCCAATAAATCAAAAGATGAGATTACCTAAAACAAAGATTAAATGAGTCGTTTGACATGAAAGATTGGGTGAGGCTAAAGGGACTCCTGGCATGGATACAATCAAAAGCAAAGAGTTAAAAACAGTCCACTTATCCCAAGAACGTTATCTAATCAAAGTTTTGAAAAGATGTAACATGTTCGAGTGCAAAACAGTGAAACTACCCATGGCAACTCGGTACAAATGTCTATAAGTTAATGTCTCGAAGCTGACTTAGAAAAACATAGGATGGCTAGTGTATCATATGCAAATGCCATAGGATCACTAATGTATGCCATGACCTGTATAAGGCTCAACCTAGCTTACCCAATGAGTGTGTTATCTAGATTCATGGGGAGTGCAGGAAAATTATACTGGGATGGGGTTAAGTGGTTACTGAGGTATATAAGAGGAACCTTAGAATTAGGTCTAACATTTGGGAGAGACCAAAAGTACAAAAAATTAGTGGGCTATACTGATGCAGACTTTGGTGGTGATCTAGACAGGAAGATATCAACCTTAGCCTATATGTTTACCTTAATTGGTGGAGCAGTAAGCCGGAAATCGAAGCTTCAGTCTATGACAACCTTATCAACAATTGAAGCTAAATTTTTGGCCTTAACAAATGCCATTAAGGAGGGAATTTGGATAAGGGGGATTCTATATGAAATAAACTTGAATTTAGAACCACCAATCATACACTGAGACAGTCAATTTGCACTGGTTCTCTGTAGGAATCTAGTTTATCATGAGAGAAAAAAACACCTATTTGTTAGAAGGAAATTTATCAAAGGCCAGCTAGAGGCCAATCAGGTAGAGTTGTAGAAAGTAGGTACTGAGGATAACCCGGCTGATATGGGTACAAAAATAATGCATTCAGAGAAGTTTGTCAAATGTGTCAACATTATTCAAAAGGATTGAAATCCAGGATGAATTGTTTTGAAAATTGATCATCATTATTAGAGTGTATCTATTGGTTAGTACATATGGTAACCAAGGTGGAGATTGTTTTACTATATTGGTTCCCTTATATCCTAGACCATACCTTAAATAACTTAGCACTAAAATAAGCTTAAAATGAGCGTAGATATAAAGTTAGGATTTTAATTCGACCTAGTGAAGTTCAAGGGTATCCGAGGAGGGAATTCGTGTATAGCTGCACCAGATTATTCAACATGAATCACTATATTTTCCTAACTTTGAGTAGAAAATCTAGCGTTCTCGTTATCATTCTAAAATAAATAAATAAATAAAGTTAGGCTTTTAACAATACAAGCTAAACGCATCACATGGTTTAAATATGTACTTAAACCGTCGCATTTAATGTTCTAGAGTAAGCGGTAGCAATATTGTAAATATGAGCAACTTCAGTGGCAATTCCATTCTGAAATGAAATTTTCGACGTTTGAGACATCATCCATTCTGCCTTTGTTCGCTTCTACTAATTTCTACCCATGCCCTTGCTCGCTGTCCACTGCCAGCTATTGTTTCGTTGCCCCTTTTTTGCGCAACACGTGGTGCACATCTGACTGTCCCCTTTAGACTCGTTTTGTCTCCTTCGTGCCTAGATTTGTGTTCCTTTTGGGCAATCCTGGTCATTTGTTCCAGTGGATATCAAAGAATGAGATTTGGATTTGGGGGTGAGGCACGAATTGAGGGGGTTGAGTATATAAGGGGAGAAGAAAGATTACTGTGCGGTTAATTTTATTTTCCACCTCTTTTTCTCCTCTCTTCCTCTGTTTTCCCCTTTCCTCAACATCTCTCCTCCAAAACCCTAACCCTAATCTCTTCTTAAGCTCCTTTTATAGTGGATTCAAGGTTTTCGTGAGAAGTTCTTCTTAGATTAGGTTAGTTTAGAGGTGTTGACCTTAGAAGCCTAGGGTTTGAGTCTGTAATTTGTAAATGCGTTTGCAATCTGGCTTGTAATTATAATAATCTCACACATAGTGTGCAGATCTCTCAAATAGTATGAAGCCAGGGACGAGGACCAACTTTTTTGGGTCAGAACCTTGTAAAAATCTGGTGTTCCTGTTCTTTATTGTTCTTTGTTTCGAATTTGTGTTGTATTGCTATTATTGTGGCCTTTGGATTGTAAAGATTGTTTGACATAAGTCATTTCCAAGATTAATGCCAACAGAGTCAATTTGGTCGAGTCATTTCGACTTCGGCTTAGTTTTTTACATCACATTTAAGTCGAATAGTTTTATTATTTGGATTTAAGTCATCTCAAGTTTCGAATCAATCGGGTTAGGACATTTTGGACTTTGAGTTAAATTGATCATGGTCATTTCAAATTCAAGTCATTTGAGTCCTCTTGGTTTGGATTAATCAAGTGGGATCAATTTGGATTTTAGGTCAATATAGTTATTATGGAATTGCAATTTCTTATCCCCACCCCCATGGAACTAGAAAGTATGGTTTTTACTTAAAATACAATTCCATGGAATTGGGCAGTGGAATTGTTATTTCAATTCCAGCAAGTGAACCAAACAACGGAATTAAAATTTTGGGCACCAATTCCGGTCTCAAACCCAATTCTAGGGTTTTTTTTTTTCCTCGATGCTCCAAACAGGACCTTAGGAGAAATGGCATTCTTGTTCTTTGGGGTGTAAATGAGCACGTAGGCATAGAAATTTTATCATGAATGTGAAATTAATGCCCCCCCCCCCCCAACCCAAAAAAAAAAAGTGAGTTAAATGTAAGTCAATATTTGATTAAGTTTGAGTCTAAGACAGTCAACAATTGACTAAGCTCGAGGGGTCCAAATAACTCAAAGCCCAAATCAAAGATTACCAATTCGAATCCATAAACTACAAAGTCAAGCCCAAGACCCAAAAGATGGTCCCTAAACCCAAGAATGGGCTCGGAAAACAAACATCACCTGAGATTGGGCCCATAAAGTTCTAAGATCCAACATAGTTCCTTAACTACAAGATTCATGGCCCAAGCCCATGAAACAAGTGTCAATAGGCCTACATGAGCCCTTTTTAAAGAAAAGCTTTTCTTATAAATAGAAGCCCTTAGCCCTTGTGTTAGGGGAGTTGGAAAAAAATAAAGAGGGAAGACCAAATAGTGCTCTTGCATTCAAATAACAAAAAAAGAAAAGTCAGCCTTCAAACAAGATAACAAGCCAAGTGCTTATCTTCTTTGAAGAAATCTTCCACTTGATCGAGAACAAGACAACAAATGGGCACAAGGCTACCTCAATTTCTCACTGATGCACCGAAAAGCCCAACAAATTTCTAATTCGTACCTTCTCATTTGTTAAGTTGTGACTTCTCATTTATAAGAGGGCACTTTTGAAATCTATAAAGTGTTCCAATTGAGTGTTTGGCTTGACCAAGGTATCGTCAATATAAATTTATATGGTCTTGACAATCAGATCAAGAAAAGTCATATTCATTGCTCGTTGGTATGTAGCACCAGCATTCTTTAAGCCTAACATCATGACAATCCACTCGAAGGTCTTTGTTGATCTAGAACATCTAAACTCGGTTTTATGGGTATCTTCCAAAGCTATTATTACCAAGATAATACCTCATGCCTCGAAGTTGAATCAATTAAGACATCGTCCAGAACAGGCATCTCATGATGCTCCCAGGTGAAACAATCCTTGAACTCAAGTAGTAAGCCTATGTATTCAGTCCTTTATTCTTTAGAGAGCAAACTGCTCACAAAGATAGGCCTGGGTTCTTTTTCGAGCCAAAGTTAGCCTCTATCAATGGGTCATGGGCTTGGGCTCTCAAGTTGTCCATCTTTGCTGTTGTTGCCTTCAAGTCGGCCAACACCATTCATTATCTTGCAATGTCTAACTTTAAAACTATGCTCAAGGGAGAACAGTTGCTCTGTCCAGCGTTTGTCCTCAACCTGCCACAACAACTTTGCAATTGTTGAGGAAATGGCCCATTAGACCTCTAGTTGAAGGGGCTAGTCTCCCTCCATAGGGCATCGTGTGAACTTTCAATATCTCCCTCGTTCGAGAGAGCTCTCATGCAGTCCCAAAAGGCAGAGCCTATGGGTTCTATCTTTGGTGTGATATTGTGCTCAAGTAGTGGTCCTCCATAAATAGCAATGCTACCATCCTACTAGATTCTTTCAATGGTTGGATTCTGTCAATCTCCCTCAACATGGACACGGCAAAGTCCCATCTCCATGCACCTATAGATGCCATTTCGAGTTCCCATCAGTTCTGCAACTAGGATCAATGTATTACCAACCATGGTTATTAGAATCCTAATTCGAATATTAGAATCTTACGATTCTATAATTCCATAATTGTTGACCAATCTGAATCCTCAGTAAAATCTTAATTTAGAAGAATCTTAGATTCATTAATATTACATAAAATTAACGGATAGAATTGTAACATGATTTTACAGTTCTACTGATCCGACCTCGATTCTATCACCGTATACAAATAAAAAGTTAAAATATAAAAAAATTAAGTATATATTATAAACGAGCTTACTTTGTTAGTTTAAAGTTAAAGAAAATTAATTAAGAGTTAAATACTTTCTAGAAATTTAAATTAAGTTTAGTTTTATGTTTTATTCTTAATATAAAGTTTGATTAGTAGCATTTATCTTAAAAGCTCTCAATTCTCATGATTATTGTAGCATGAAATGACACATCTATGTGGCATAATAATATTTTATTATATTTGATTATATTTTTTATATATATCCATGTAAGTAAAAGTCTTATTAATAACCTTTTGAACAATATAACTGATATTAATATATAAAAAAACTATACTATATACTTAGTAGAATCTTACAATTTTCGATTCGATTTTACAATTCCAATTCGAAAAGCTCCTACCGATTCTATGTAGAATCTCAATTCTAACAACTTTGTTCCCAACTCCCCTACATCCATGAGCCAATGGTTGACCTATGACGCTCCTAATGATATATCCACTCGCCACCTTGTTATTCGATTTTAAACCATCGAAATTCATCTTAACCCACCCATTCCCCATTGGCATCCACCTAGAGGTGGCCAACAGGCTGGGCTGGCCCGGAAACCGCACCAGCCCGGCCCGGCCCGCACTGTATTGGGCCGGGCGTTGGGCCTATTTTTATTTTCGGCCGAGCCCGGCCCGGCCCGCACGGTCCGGGCCCGGGCCCCGGGCCCAACGGCTCTTTTGTAAAGAGCCATTGAACGGCTCTTTTATTAAAAAAAAAAAAATTATATTTTTTTTCCCTATAAATACTTAAATCTTCCCAACTCATTTTCTCACCAATTCTTCAATCTTCTCCTCTCTCTATACATTCATCATCTACCATCTTCTCTAACTTTGCTAATTGTAAAAATTGTACTCTAAAATTCGAAGTTCGTAAAGTATTTGGCTGAAGTTCCAATTTCATTGTTCGCTCGTTTCGGTAATTTTAGTATCGCAATTTTATTTGATGCTCATTTTTAGTTATTTAATTTGCATTACTACTTGCACTTTATAAATACTAATCACTTATACTAATATGGCACACAACTCTTCATCATCCTCTGGAGCCGGTCGTGCTAGTTCTAGCTCTTCTCGGCCACCCAGAATCCCTAAAAGGAGTAGAATTGTCTTACTTGATACTGAAGAACGAGCTTTTATACAACCAGACCCAACACCCCCATACACTGATGATGGCATAGATTATGACTTTTCACAACAACAAGATTATCATGAGTCAGGTGGTGGTGGGGTTGGAGACTCATAAACTGATGAGGAACCCACCCCCACCACCGAAGCCCAGCCTGAAACTAGTACCTCTACTAGTAGGCGTACAACTAGTGGGGTATGGAAGCACTTTACCTTTAATAAGACAACTAATAAAGCAACTTGTAAATTATGTGACCCACCTAAAGATTTTAGCCATCAACCTGATAGTGGGACGGGCACATTAAACAGACATATACTTAGGTGCCACCCCGAGCAATTCCCAGAAAAGAGCCAACAACGTCTAGTACAGCAAGTGACCGGTGCACTTGCCAATTTTAGGTTCTCTCAGGAGAGCAACCAAAAGGGGCTAGCTAAATATATAATTATGAGTGAAAGGCCTTTTAATACCGGCGAAGACCCAAATTTCGCCAACAGCCTCCAACGAAATGTTAATCCCGCCATTGTGAGGATTCCTCGGAACATCGTAAAGCGGGACTCTTTTACGTTGTACCACGGGATGAAAACTGGGGTCTTCACACATTTTGCGACGAACACGAGCATGTTCTCGTTGACGTCGGACGTATGGACGTCAAAACCCGGCCAACCTTATATGTGCATAACGGCACACTGGACCGATGAATCCTTCATCATGCAAAAGCGGATAATTCATTTTGGACTTTTAGATTGCCCCCACAATGCCGAGGTAATTACGGGTGTGATTATGTCGGTAGTTCGCGACTGGGGCATAGAGCGACGTATCTTCAGTATTACGTTCGACAATGCTACCAATAACACTGCAGCCGTTACACATTTAATTAGGCAAATGAGGCCCATATTAGGTGGGAAGTGTTTCCATATTCGTTGTGTTTGTCACATTTTGCATTTAATGGTAACAGATGGCTTAGATCTCATAAAAGCATCCCTTATCACCTTAAGATCGGTAATAATATCTGTAAAATCATCCAGCACTAGAAAAAAAAATTTAAAAATTTATGTAGGTTGCATAACATAGAATATAAACAATTCAAATTAGACTCCCAAAATAGGTGGTCGTCTACGGTAGAAATGTTAGAGCGCCTTCTACCATACAAAGACGTTCTAATGGAATACGCCCAGGAAAATTGTGCAGAATAGAGCGATTACAACCTGGCCGGTATAAATTGGGAGATAATAGATCAAATTTGTAACTTTTTTAGCATGTTTAAAGAGGCAATAACATTTTTTTCGGGTTGCTACTATACGACCATGCCTCAAGCAATATCAAGATTGCTTGATATTGTCAATTGGATGGTAGGTAATGAATCAACCCCGTTTTGTTCGCATCGATTCAAGCAATAAAAGAAAAGTTTGCCAAATATTATATTGAACTACCTCTTACATACTATTTTGCAACTATTTTAGACCCTCGTTATAAACGCTCGGGTTTTAACTTGTTTTGCCAACATTTTTTCACGTATTTGAATCCTTCTCTTAATATCGCACTTTCATTGCCGATATCGATAACGACTTGCATAGTTTATTTTCTCAATATTCCCGTCAATTAGCGTCCAATAATCCTAGTACTGCTGCAGTAGGATCTTCCACATCTAGTGGAAGTAGTTCACACACGTCATATTCGTGGAAGCTGTTGGAGCAATTTACGCCCACAGCAGCCCCCACATCATGTGACGAGTTAGATTATTATTTGCGGACACCGATGGTCCATATTTTCGGGCCGCCGGCCAACCCGAATTTTGACCTGTTACAATGGTGGAACACAAATCAAACCTAGTATCCCGTGCTTTCCACCATGGCACATGATATACTAAGTTGTCCGATGTCTTCAGTAGCATCGGAGTGTGCTTTCAGTCTTGATGGCAGGTTGCTTGGAACGAAGAGGGCAAAGCTATCGCCGTCAAGCTTGGAGATGTTCGTGTGCTTAAAGGATTGACTGCTAGCAAAGGCAAGAGAACAACAGAGAATGAAGCTGAATTCATCGAGCAATGAAGAAGACGACCGTACAACCGATACCTCAAATGATGGCCTAGATACCCCCCAAGGCGACTGATATCAACACTTTTGTATGTCAATTATTTACTTTTAAATATTGACGTCAAAAGACGACCGCACCCCCCGTATACCTCAAAAGACGACCGCACCCCCGATATGTCAAACTTTGTATTTGTACTTATATTTGTTACGTTATTTATGTACCATTATTTTTTTTGATAAGATATTTACCATAACTTATTGTGTATTTTATTTTATTACATATATTTAATGCATATTTAGCATTATTAGTGCTTAAAAAAAATGTATTTGTATCTCATATTATTTATCAAAGAATTATAATAATTTTAGTACAAAACGACTTTGTATTATCAATTTTTTTCCCCCTTTAAAAAGCCGGGCCGAGCCCGTTGGCCAGCTCTACATCCACCGAACATACTAATGATGATTGTGAAGCAATGCAATTGATGATGGAATAAAGTGAAGAGTACATGCCCTATATATAGAGCTACAAGACATGACAAAGTACTAGAGTGCCCTTACCTCCTTGCATATGGGGGGAGGGTAAGGGAGCCAATGTACTAAACCCTAGAAGTACTATACTCTAATAGGCCCCCTCAATCTGAGGGGGGAGCAGCCATGTGAAGATTGGATTTGTGGTAGTGGAACAGGGTAGGACCGAGACCTTTGGTGAAGATGTCCGCAACTTGACGAGAGGTGGGGGTGTAACGAACTTGGAGATCACCCTTGAGGACCTTTTCCCGGACATAGTGAAAATCAACATCAACATGTTTGGATCGATCATTTGAGATAGGATTGGCAGCCAGGTATGATGCAGAGACATTATCGCAGTAGATGATGACGAGGCCGGTGTGCCGGAGGCCTAAGTCACGCATGAGGTAGCTAACCCTGTCTGCTTCCACAGCTGCCTGTGAGACGGCCTGATATTCGAATTCAGTGGAAGATTTGGAGACCGTGGCTTGTTTCTTAGCACGCCAGGAGATCAGGTTAGGGCCAAGGAACAAGGCGTAACCAGTGGTGGAACGACGCGTGTCAGGACAGCCACCCCAATCAGCATCAGCATAGACAGCAACAGAGGTGCAGGTACCCGGAAGGATGTTAAGCCCATGATCATGGGTGCTTTTGAGGTACCGAAGGATCTGCTTAACAACCTGCCAGTGACTAGTTCTAGGAGCATGCATAAACTAAGAAACAAGATTAACAGCATAACAAATATCAGGACGGGTCATGGTGAGATATTGGAGAGCGCTGACGGCACTTCTGTATTCTGTGGGGTCAGAGAGGAGATCACCATCGGTTAGGGAAAGATGGGTGCCAGGGGGTAAGGGGGTTTTGATGGGTTTTGCATCTTGCATATTGAGTTTGGTGAGAAGATCAATGGTGTAACGATGTTGAGATAGAAAGAGGGAAGACGGAGTTCGGCGCGCCTCAATACTGAGGAAGTAGTGTAGGGGACCAAGGTCTTTCATAGCAAATTGAGAGGAGAGGGTGTCAACAAGGGTGTCGAGGGACTGGGTGTTAGAGCTGGTTAAGATGATGTTATCAACATATAGTAGTAAGCAAGTGATGTTGTTGGGGGTGCGAAGTAAAAAAAGAGAGGGATCAGCACGACAACAAGTGAATCCTAAGGTGTAGAGAAAGGTACTGAAGCGTTGGAACCAAGCTCGGGGAGCTTGTTTGAGGCCATAGAGGGCTTTGTGTAGGCGACATACATGGTTGGGAAATTTGGGGTGAATAAAGCCTTGCGGTTGCTTCATGTATACTTCTTCCTTTAGGTGGCCATGTAAAAAGGCATTTTTAACATCAAGTTGCTTGATGGACCACTTGTGAGTGATAGCAAGTGTAAGGATAAAGCGGATGGTAGGAGGTTTGACAACCGGACTGGAGGTTTCCTTGAAGTCAATGCCTTCACGTTGGTGAAAACCTTGAGCCACAAGGCGAGCCTTGAATCGATCAACGGAGCCATCCGCTTTATATTTAACTCGATATTTCCAAGTGCTACCGACAATATTGTTAGTTGGGTGCGGGCGGACGAGGTCCCATGTGTGATTATGAAGTAAGGCATTAAATTCATCAGTCATGGCTGCTTGCCATTGTGGATTTTTGACTGCCTGAGAGTAACAAGTGGGTTCATGTATGACTGTTATGGAAGAGAGAGACAAGGGATATTTTGTCTTTCGAATACCATCCTTGAGACGAGTTCGCATGGGGTGCACGTTGGTTGGCAGATTCATGGGGCCAAGGTCGGTGGGAGACTCGACCCGGTCGTGGGGGGAGGGAGGAGTAGTAGCCGAAGCTGCCGGTGGTGGGGGAGAGGTGGGCTGGTCAGTGGGGGGTCGGGCAAGGTCTTCGTGGGAGACCGTGGGTGTGATGGTGGGGTTGGGTGGACTCCTAAGGGAGGGAATAGGGGTGGAGGCCACCGCAGGTGGGGCAGGGGCCGAGGAGGGCTCGAGGGGGGCAGGGGCCGGTAGTGGCGGAGCTCCGGGAGTGATAGCGATTATGAGAGGAAGGTCGACTATACTCGCGATTGAGCCCGGTGGAGTGATATGTGTAGGGTTGACTAGTTCTGGGTAGGGGAAGCTAGTTTCATTGAACGTGACGTGCCTGTTTATGTAGACTTTACCCGTTTGAGGATCTAAGCACCTATAGCCTCTATGGCGAGCAGCATAGCCTATAAAAATGCATGGTATAAAGTGAGGTGCAAGTTTGTGTGGTGCACGAGGTGTGAGATTTGGAAAGCATGCACAACCGAATATGCGAAAACCGGAGTAGTTTGGTTGTTGTTTAAACAGTTTTTCAAACGGGGAAAAGTTATTAAGCACAGGGGTAGGAAGGAGGTTAATAATAAAGCATGCTGTACAGGCAGCATCATCCCAATGTGAGTAAGGTAACCGAGCTTGAATAAGTAAAGTCCGAGCCATGCCTATTACGTGTTGATGCTTTCGTTCCGCCACCCCATTTTGTTGTGGGGTATCAGGACAAGGAAGACCAAAGTGTATGCCATGTTGTCGGCATAGGTTGTTCATACGACGGTGATCAAATTCACGGCTACCATCACTTTGAAAAATTTTGATTTTCGTGGAAAATTGGTTTTCAACTAGTGCTTTAAATGTGACAAATATATCAAATACTTCGGATTTATGTTGCATAGGGTCTAACCATGTAAAGCGAGTAAAATCATCAATAAAGTTAACATAGTATTTGTAACAGGAGTTTGACGCTACAAGAGATTGCCATACATCCGAATGAATTAAATGCAAAGGCGAAGAAGCTAAATGTAAAGCACATTGAAAGGGAAGATGGTGAGACTTTCCTAAGTTACAACGTTGACAAAAATCAGTAAAACGAGAACGAGGAATCAGTTTTCGAGAACAAAGAACATTTAACATAGGTTGCCCGAGATGCCCTAACCGTTGATGCCATAGGTTTCCAGAAAGAGTTTGTGCCATGAGACCGGTGTAGTGGGGTGAAAGATTGTAAAGTGGCCCATTACTGCGAACTCGAAGCAAAGGGATCCCCGTAGCCTTGTCCTTGACAGAGAAAAATTCAGAGTCAAATTTAACAGTGCATGAGTTATCTTGACATAGTTGTTTTATGGATAATAAATTATGGGTGAGTTTGGGAACCAACATAACATTGTTAAGTTGAAGAGGACACATTTTAGTTTGTAAGGTAGTGGAACCAATATGACTAACAGGTAGTAAAGCACCGTTCCCAACTAAAACTCGTTTTTGACCACTGTAAGGAAGAGTAGTGTGAAGCATACTAGAGTTGGGTGTCATGTGATTGGTTGCGCCAGAGTCAGGATACCAATTGTAGTCTTGAGATTCGGTGATGGACATAGCAGCAAGGGAATGCGAAGGATCTGGAAAGGATGCATGATCAAAGCGGTGGTAACATGATGCAGCACTGTGACCAGGCTTATGACAGATTTGGCAGAATACTGGTGCAGGGCCTAGAATTCCAGGTGTGGGCGGGCGTGCCTGTGGTGGGTTGGGGTTGTTGGGTCCTGTGTTATGCTGTTGATTTTGGCCCCCAGAGCGGCCCCCTCGATTGCCACGACGATCGTTGTTACGGCCTTTACCTCGACCACGACCCCCACGACCAGAGTTTGATCCTTGGGTACTTGTATTTGAAGCAACTAAAGCATGCGGTGGTCAGTGGTGGTGCGGCCCTGGTATCGGCTTTGGGCACTTTCTTCGTTAAGCAAGTCAGTTTTTAATTTTTCAAAAGCAGGGGTTGGAGTGGTTTGGCGAGTTAAAGTAGCAAAAGCGGCATATTCAATAGGAAGCCCATAAAGGGCGTAATGTACTAGTTCTCGATTGAAAATTGGGGAGTCTATAGCAGCTAGATCATCAACGACGGATTTTAGTTCCGAAAGGTATTGTTGCATTGTTTTGCCATCTTTCTTTAAGTTGATTAGTTGGGACCTCGGATCATATTCCTTGGCCAGCGAGTGGTCTCGGAATCGTTTGACAAGGGCATCCCACATGGCTTTTGATGTGGGTTGTCGAACAGTATCGTTTAAGAGAGAGCGAGAGAGGGTTGCAGAAATACAAGATCTGAGACTTTGATCAGTACGGACCCAATTTAAATAGTCTGGGTTGGGGATGGAGGAGCCAGCACTGTTTAATATATGAGTTGGGGGACAGGGGAAAGAACCATCAATGTAACCCATGAGTTGATGGGATTCTAAAGGCATGTAAAATTGTTCTCTCCAGGCGGTATAATCAGTAGCATTTTCAAGTTTTATCGTTATTATACTAGAGATATTAGAAAGGGGAAGTAACAAATGTTGATTTGTAGTATGAGTTAGGTTAGGGTTTAAAAGAGGGGTTGTGGGGAGGTGAACACCAAGGGGTGCTGGCGGCTCAGATGCAGCGGCAGCCGGTCCCCACCCATGGTGGCTGTTTGGTACAGCCGGGTGGGTCCCACCGGCGAGCGGGTGGCCGGGGATTGCAGCGGGGAAGGGTGGAAGTTGAGAGAGACCCGACCAGCGGTGGTCGCCATTTCGAAGGGCGGCACCGGAGGTCGGTTGTAGGGGGAAGAGGGGGAGGGAGGTTGGGATGCCCGAGCCAAAAAATTGAGAAACTTGCGGCCTCATGGTAACTAACGAAGTACCAGAGATGGCAACACCGGCATTAGTTAGACCATTGAGGGGTAGATCCGAGGTCATAGATCCGATATGGGGAAGATCGGGCATGACCATGGAGGAACCGGACACCTGACATTCAACCGAAGCACCGGCATAGGGAGAGCAAGGTTCGGCCGGAATAGGGGCGACCGGCGCTGGGACTGTGTGGGGGGGGAGGGGCTGCCATAGATCTTAGGTAAAAGAAACAGAGAAAAAATTGAAGAGAGAAGAAGAAAATTGATGCAAAAAAAAAAAAATTAAATAAAAAATAATAATCAATTGAGAACTAGTACTGTAGACTGGAAAAGAAAATTAAAGAGAAGAGAGAAGAGGAAAGTCTCTTTGAGAGGCTCTTGATACCATGTGAAGCAATACAATTGATGATGGAATAAAGTGAAGAGTACATGCTCTATATATAGAGCTACAAGACATGACAAAGTACTAGAGTGCCCTTACCTTCTTACATATAAGGGGAGGATAAGGGAGTCAATGTACTAAACCCTAGAAGTACTATACTCTAATAATGACACTCCTTGCCACTGCTGTGTAGTTGGCTTGCTTGTTATCATGATCCACTTGGTTCCTAAACTTCCATTCCATAAAATCCCTTGCGTGAAATTTCTTTTTTTTTTTTTTGACATTATTTGGAAATTCTTTCTTATAAGGAGATGTTACAGCCAGGACAGATTTTACTATTGCCAAAACATCCATATTACAAAAGAAAAAGTAACTCTTCTTTAGCTTAAAAGTTGTCAATTACCCCTTTTTTAAAGAGAGTATCTTGTCTTTTGCAAATGTGATCAATATGATAATAGTAAAACCCGCCATTGTCTAAGATAAGATATATTTTTGAGAAATTATGACTTGAGTACCCCCAGATTTGACTATCTATCCCCTAGGTATCTTGACATATTTTGAGATTTAAATTTTTTATCACTTAGGTATTCTGAAACTTTAAAAATTTATCAATTAAATAGCCTTTTATCAAAATTCAATAAATTTTTGTTAGAAAATGCTAAATTGAACATGACTTTGATAGCATATTAGTATATTTATTCGGATTTATTTTTTTTTTTCCCAAAAAAAGGCTAAAATGACATATAATTTCAACAAAATTTAGGTAGTTTATATCAATATTTGGTGAATATTTTATGACAATTCACTAAATTTTTGATAAAAATATTAGTATAACTAATATATATTATCATAATTATGTTACATTAATAGGACGATAAAGTCGACGAGGATGTCAACAATTGAATTAAAATATGCTGGCTTAAATGGAGGATGGCCTCTATGATGCTATGCGATAGAAAGTTCCCAATAAAGTTAAAGGGAAAACACTATAAGACAGTAGTGAGACCAGCTATGTCATACGGTGTGGAGTGTTGGCTAATTAAACGAAATCATACATAGAAGTTAAAAGTGGCAAAGAAGAGGATGTTGTGGCGGATGTGTGGTCACACAAAGAAGGATAAGGTCAGAAAGGACGTTATAAGAAGTAAATTGGGCATGGCTTCAATAGAGAATTTGTAGAGGGAGCGACCTTTGCGGTAGTTTGGGCATGTTCGGAGGAGCCTAACTACTGCCCTAGTTAGATGATGTGAGCAGCTTCATGCTACGCACTGAGAGAGGGAGAGGTAGGCCAAAGAAGAATTGGATGGAGACGATTTGATATGAACTCACCTACCTAAACCTAAATGCAGAGATGTCTTTAGATAGAGCTGAGTGGAGAGTTAGATAGGTGTAGCTGATATAGTGATTTAGAGTAGATGAGCATATCTAGGCTAGTTTTAGGTGCCCCTAGGTTTTTTGTGCCACGTTGCTTGTTGTTCTATGGCTTTATTGCTTAGTTCTGCTATCGCTTATATTTGCTTATTGCAGCTTTATATGCTTTATGTGCTATTGTTGTTATGCTTTTCAGGTTTCAAGTTGGGGGTCCTTGGACATAACTTCCTTTTGGGGTAGCATCTTGTAGGGATAAGGCTGTGTGCATGTCACCCCCTAGACCCTGCATTAGCGGGAGCCCTTGAGGCACTGGGTTTGTTATTGTTATTGTTATATATGTATTACATCAATGTTTTCTTTTTTTAATAAAAAAATTGGTTATATATTTACAAAAATTCATCTAGTTCCGACATAGGATACCTAGGTGATAATTAAAATATTAGGATATAAATAGTTAAGACTCAGCTTATCTAAGTGACAATTTCCCTTTTTTTTTTATTTTATTTTATTTTATTTTTTAAAACCCACCTAAATTTTAGTTGCAATTTTCAAAAACTACCTATATTTTCTAATTTTTCAAAAACCTACCTAAACTTTTCAAAAATTTTCAATATCACACTTTAATGTTAATGCTGTAAACATCTACTAACTTTTACTTATGTAAAAAGGAACATACCCAATGCCTCAAAGGCTCCCGCCTACGCAGGGTCTGGGGGGGCGGATGTACGCAGCCTTCCCCCTTCAGGGTGTTAACCTGAAGAGAAGCTGCTTCCCAGTGCCCCAAACCTGAGGGTGAGGACTTCCTAGGAGGTCACCCATCCTGGTACTACTCTCGCCCAAGCACGCTTAATTTCAGAGTTCTAATGGAATCCGGTGACGGCGTGTTGGTGCCCTCTTTGGTATTAACTTTTACTTATGTGGCATTTAAAAAATATTTTTTTAAATATAAAAATTATATTAAAAATATATGCTAATTTTTAGCATATTTAAAATATTTTTAAAAATATATATAATTATTTTAAATATAGATTTGAATTTCTAAGTTTTTTTTATTTTTAAAAGTTACGTGTGCAAAAACCAACAGATACTAACGGTGTTAATAATAAGATATGACATTAAAAAATAAATTTTTTTTGAACATTAAAAAATTTAAATATGACACTAAAAGTAAAAAATTTAAATAAAATTTAAATTTTAAGTAATTTTTAATAAATAACCCTATGTTTTTTTTTTTTGGTTATTTACATTTTAGTACCCTGACCTTTTTGGTAATTATAAAAAGAACCCTGATGTTTTGGAATTAATTAAAAGGACCCTGGGGTTTTACGAAATAATAAAAAGGACCCTCTCCGGCAGGATGGCGTCATTTTCTAGTAACGGTACTGACGTGGCCGGCCAAATTTAACTCCTACTACAATAAATGAACGATTTTACCCCTAACATAAAAAATAAATAAATCAACTCCCACCCCCTCCCCCAATCTTCCCATCCCCCACCCACCACCCCATCCCCACCAGTAAGCTCCCCCCGCCCCTGCCAAATTTTTTTTTTTAAAATTTAAAATTAATTTTGTTCTTCTTTTCCCACCCACCCCATTCCCACAGGTAAGCCCCGCCCCCTGCCCCTGTAAAATTTTTTTTAATTTAAAATTACTTTTGTTCTTCTCCTCCCCACCCCATCCCAAGCAGAAGAGGTTGGAAGCAGAAGCAAAGGTAGGGACAGACAGACGAACCGATGAAGCAGAAGAGGCGGGAACAGACGACGAAGGGGCAGGAGGGGCGAAGCAGAGCACCCAGGAAGCAGAGCATGGGAGGAAGACGAAGAGGCGAGGAAGAAGTTCACCCTTTTTCTTTTATTTAATTCGAATAATTAAATTAAATATATTTTTTTAAAATTTTAAGTTAAAACACGACGTCGTTTAAGGTTTTTTTTAATATAATTGAAATAACCCATTAAAAAAATAATTTTTTTAACTCAGAACGACGTCATTTTGATAAAGAGCTTGAAACAGATCCAAAACAACGTTGTTCTGGGTAAGGGCATTTTCGTCTTTTTCACTTTCCGGGAAGCCATCCTGCCGGAGAGAGTCTTTTTTATTATTTCGGTAAAATCTCAGGGTCCTTTTAATTAATTCTAAAATATTAGGGTCCTTTTTATAATTACTAAAAAGTTCAAAATACTAAAATATAAATAATTTTTTTTTTTTTTTTTTGACTCGAGTGACACCACACTCTATGCTCTCTCTCTCCCTCTCTCTCCATTCTCTGTCTCAACAATGTCCACTTGACTCCACCCCTTTCATGTCTCTCCCACCAACCAGCATCCACAAACGCTCAGCCACCACCAGCGCCGCCACTGCCGCCAACACCACCAGCGCCGCCGCATCCTCCGCCGCTACGCCACAGTTTCCGACGATGAAGAAACCGAAGTCTCACCCTGGTCTCCAACACCCCACCTTCAACATCAATGAGGATGAAGAGCAAACTTCGATGATCGTCGACGATGATCTCAAGCCAAATGATGTCGTTTCGCCTGGTAATTTGTCCCGCAAGAAGGCTACTCCTCCTAATCCTGCCAAGAAGCTTGTGATCAAGCTTGTTAAAGGTATGGGCTGAGTTTGGTGTTGATATGATTGAATTTTGCGGATTAGGGTTGGAAATTGGATTGCTGATTATTAGGGTTTGGTGATTAGTGGTTGGAATTGTGGGATTGTATGTTAATCTGGATGTGAATTTGTGCAATTTAGAGCTTGGATTGTGCGAGGAAGTGAGTGAACTTGAATGGTTGTTAGGGTGTAAAACCAATTTTGAGCCTTTACTCATCAAAATAAGCTTTTGGGAGAGTTGGTTCATTGATATGGTACTAGAGTTCTATCAACTAAGAGGTTACCATTTAGAATCTCAACCACCTCCACTTTTAATATTATGTTATATTAATATAATTTAAGCGCAAGGTATTCGTTGGGCCTGTGCAATGTCCAAATTTCAAGCCCAAATAGGCATTTGTTTGAGGGGCATGTTAGAGTATAAAATTAATCACGGGCATTTACTTATGAGCTTAAACTTTTAGGAGAGTTGATTCCTTGATAGGGTTTGAATCCCTACAGTCCCTACTTTCAATATTAACATAATTTTAGCACAAGGTATGAGGTGGGCTTGTGCAATATCCACTCTTCAAACCTTATGGGTATTTGCGTGAGGGGGGCATGTTAAATTATAAAATAATTGTGAGCCTTCACCTATCAGCTTAAACTTTTGGGACAGATGGTTCCTTGATATGATATCGGAGCCTTGTTGACTATGGTTCCTTGATATGATATCGGAGCCTTGTTGACTAAGAAGTCATGAGTTCAAATCCCAGCGGCCCTCACTTTCAATATTAACATAATTGAAGCACAATGTATATGATGAGCCTGTGCAATATCCATGCTTTCAGCCGAAATGAGCATTTGCTTGAGGGGGCATGTTATAATATAAAATTATTCTTGGATTCTTATTCATGGGCTTAAGCTTTTCGGATAGTTGCTTCCTATATATGATATCAGAGCCTTGTTGACTAAGAGGCCATTAGTTCGAATTCTAATAGTCTACATTTTCAATATTGGCATAATTTAAGCACAAGGTATGAAGTGGGCTTGAGCACTATCCACAGTTCAAACCCAAAGTTCATTTGTATGAGTGGACATATTAGAGTATAAAACTATTCTTGGACTTTCACCGATGAGCTTAAGCTTTTGGAATAGTTGGTTCCTTGACAAAATCTGAATGTGAATTTATATGATTTAGAGCTTGGATTTGAGAGGGAGTGAGCTAGAATGGAGTAGTAGAAGTGGATTTTTACACTTGGTTAGCTGGATTATGACTTGTTCTTGAAAGAGTTATTTACATGATTGATCTCTCATATTTTTGAGTTTGTTCAAATCTGGCCCCTCATTTTTTTCTTTTGTTAAAAATTGTCCCTAATGTTTTATTTTATGACAAAATTGATCCCTCACTTAGTGACCAAAATAGGTAAAAATTAAAAAGTTGAGCGACCAATTTGAACAAATTTAAAAATTTAGGGACCATTTAACATAACAAAATTAATTTAATCTGGATTGAAGATTGGAAAAGCAAAACCGTAATTCAAGCTTAGAGAGAGAACAAGAGAATGCCCCAAATTCATCAAAGCTTCTGATATTGTGTTATGCAGAAAAAAATGCAAAGGAAGACTTCTAAATACATAAGAGAAAAACGAAAAGGAAAATGGGCCCAAAAACATACAACTAGCCCAATAATATAAAAGAGTCCAATACGATATTAATGGCCCAAAACAACAAATGAGAAATAACAGTAAACCGATCTTTGACACGCCCCCTCAAGTTGGGAGGTAGATATTCCAAAGGCCCAACTTGCCCAAAATCGAGAGAAAATGTCGAGCAGGCAACGGCTCCGCGAGCAGATCCGCAAGTTGAAAATGATTCCGAATGTGAAGAACTTTGATTATATCCTCCTGAACTTTGTACAAATGAGATGACAATCGAATTTGATGTGTTTAGTGTGTTCATGAAATACATGATTTTGAGCTATATGTGTGGTAGCCTAGTTGTCACAAAACAAGTGCACCCGAGCATGAGAAAAAAACTCGAACATCAATGAGCAAACCAATGAACCATAATAGCTCGCATGTGGTTGAGGCCATGCTTTTATATTTAGCCTCGGTGGAAGAGCATGAAATTGTATGTTGCTTTTTAGAACGCCAAGATATGAGAGATGAGCCCAAAAAATTAGCAAAACCAGTAATAGAGCATGAAGAATCAACACAAGTAGCCCAATCAGCGTCGACAAAAACCTTAAGATGAAGGATAGTATCAACCAAATAGTCAAGACCTTGACTCGGGGACCTTTTGATAGAACACAAGATTTGGTATGCTGTAAGAAGATGCGGTTGACGAGGGGCTTAATGATACTGACTCAACTTGTGCACAACAAAGGTAATGTCTGGTCGAGTAAGAGTCAAGTATAACAATTTCCTGATGAGTTGATGATACATAGTGGGGCAGATAATAACGAGTCACCCTCTTAACTGAGCTTGAGTGTGGGATCCATAGGGGAAGAGAGGGGTTTGGACCTTAAATGACCAAATTGCTCGAGAAGTGTAAGACCATAGTGATGTTGACAAATGAAAATTCTAGATGTAGTGCGGGATACCTTGAGCCTAAGACAATACCGCAAGTTGCCAAGATCCTTAAGACAAAAACGCTCGTGCAACAAGTTCTTGAGGTCAGTGGCAGCAGCTAATTGTTAGCAACAACAATATCATCAACATATACAAGAATGGTGATAAAAGAAGCACCACAGGAATGATTAAACAGACTATAATCATGGTGAGATTGAGAAAAACCAAGTTGAATGAGAGCACCTGATAACATGGAAAACCTTTGTCGGCTTGCTTGACGAAGACCATAAAAGCTCTTACGAAGCTCGCACACAAGTGGACCCTGCTCCCCCTCAACACGAAACCCGGGGGGGAAGAGACATATATATACCTCCTCATGTAAATCACCATATAATAATGTGTTATTAACATCTAATTGTAGAAGGTGCCACTTATTAATAGCGGCAAGAGCAATTAGAGTCCGAATTGTGGTCATTTTGACCACAGGTGAAAAAGTCTTAGTGAAGTCAATGCCCTCTTTCTGTGTGAAACCTTGGCTACTAGACAAGCCTTATATCATTCAGCAGAGGCATTAGAACGAAGCTTGACTTTGTAAACCCACTTGCGTCCCACGGGTCTTTTATTGGGAGGTAAAGGGACAAGGGACCATGTGTGCTTGGACTGAAGACCATTTAATTTAGCGGACATTGCATTGCTCCAATGTGCAAAACGCACGGCCTCGTGGTAAAATTGAGGTTCATAAGTAGTAGAGATGGCAAAGGCTAATTGACGGGAATCAGGGGACTAACGCTCATAGGAGATGACATTCGAGAGAGGATGTTTTGTAGGACAAGGAGAAGACGATATAGAATTATTGGCAAAAATGCAATAATAGTTTTGGGCATAGGAAGGCAGTATGGAAGACTGTTTACTACGACGTAAAGGAGGAGAGGTTTCAATGACAGGAGGGTTTATACTGGGGAGGTTCTGTACTGGAGGAGGATGTGAGGTGACGGCAGGATCTGGACTGGGGGAGGGCTGTATGATTTCTGTAGGTGGGGAATTTTCAGAGGAGATAGGAGCACTAGGATGTAAGGGGGTTTCAGGACAAAATGATTCTGCATATGGTAGTGGACCATCAGATATGTGTGGTATAGGAGAGGTCTGAGGGTGATGTTGGGCAGGGCTAGAAAAGCATTCATCGTAGATGGGTCGGGGGTAAACAAATGGAACCAAAGTGATCAATCATATGTCATGAAAAGGAAACACATTTTCATAGAAAACTACATTTCTAGAGATAAAGATCTCTTTGGTGTGTAAATCAAACAACTTATAACCCTTGACTCCATAGGGATATCCGACAAACACGGCAGCATGGGCACGAGGAGAAAACATATCACAATGAGCGTGTATTGTGGACGCAAAACAAAGGCAACCAAATGCACAAAGATGCATATATGGCGGCTTGAAATGAAACAATAGTTCGTATGGACATTTGTTTAGGAGAAGAGTGGAAGGCAATCGATTATGAGATATATGCAGTTAACACCGATTCATTCCAACGGTAGTCGGTACATTTGATTGGAACCTTCAAGGCTGGGCGACATTAAGGATATGTTGATGTTTTCTTTCAATGTCGGCATTTTGTTCGGCAGTATCTACACAATTGAGTTGGAGTATAATTCCTTTAACGTGAAAAAAAATCACGAAGGATGAACTATATGCCGTTATCACTATGAATTGTCTTAACGTCATAGCGAAATTGTGTTTGAACATGAGCATGGAAATCTGGAATTAAGCTCGCAACTTCAGACTTATACTTCATCATAAAAACCCAAGAAAGCCGAGTACAATCATCAACAAAACGTTCTTTATTAATGGAGGGAGTAAGGAATGGTCTCCAAATGTCACAATGAATCAACTCGAAGGGAGTGGAGGACAACATATTGCTAGTGGGGAAAGGTAACCATCGTTGTTTAGCTAATGGGAATATCAAACATGGCTTGTTAAAGTCATCATGAGAAAGATCTAAAGGAAGAAGTTGTAAACGGGACCTAGATGGATGCCCAAGACGATAATGCCACAAACCATGGGACTTAAGGGTTGGAAATTGTTTATTGTGCTTATGGGTGACCGAGGATCATGATTAGTAGTTACATTTGCTGAATGCGTGCCATCCCTCAAGAAGTATAGGTTATTGACCTTAACACCCGTCCCAATCCTGGCCGTCCTGGATATAACAATCGTCGAATAAGAAAACGCTTGTGCAATTGGTGCGAGAAAGCAATTGACTAACTGAGATCAGGTTAAAGTGAAACATGGGAGCAAAAAGCACATCAACAAGGACTAAGTGAGGAGTAATAAACACGGTTCCTTTACGTGTAACCAACACACTGTTTCCATTTGGTAGAGTAACAGTAGACTTGTCACATGGTTGTAGAGAAGTGAATAATTTGGGGTTACGACATATGTGAGAAGTAGCACCAGAATCAATTATCCAAGAGTGAGAAACCAAAGAAGAGTTATTCAAGGAAAATATTGCACAACATAACGGATTAAGGAAGTGGAAGTGAGGGAGGTATACCAAACAGGATGAAACTGGCGGCATGTATGGACAATTGGTGGTCAGTGGTGAAAGAGGTTTCAGAACTCAGTAGGGATGCAAGCTGTGAACTCATATACGCAAGCAACTGTTGGCATTGAGACGCTGTGAACTGCGTTGATTCAGTGATCGAATGTCCCTTAATTGTACCTGTATCAGCCAGAACTTGATTTGCATGCCCAGAAGCCTGAACTTGTGGCCCTTTAATCTTTCCTTCACAACCCAGAGAGTGCGATGCACTAGCCAAGAAGTACAACAACATTGGACCATTTCTTTGATCCATTGCAATTGACGAATGATTTTGCACAGGAATAAGTGAAACAGAAGAGTCACCATCCTTGCCATGAGCAACATTTGTATTATCTGCCATTATCGATAGAGAGACAAAGATCGAAGCAAGCATGACGAAACCCTAGCTTCGATGAACACGAAACAAACAACATAAATGATTCAATCAAAGATTGAATCGAAATTGCAGCTGAAAATCTTGCTCTGATACCATAACAAAATTAATTTGATCTGGATTGAAGATTGGAAAAGCAAAACCCTAATTCAAGCATAGAGAGAGGATACAAGAGAATGCCCCAAATTCATCGAAGTTCTGATATTTTGTTATGTAGAAAAAATACAAAGAAAGACTTATAAATATATAAGAGAAAAACCGAAAGGAAAATGGGCCAAAAGACATACAGCTAGGCCCAATAACATCAAAAGAGTCCAATAAAATATAAATGGCCCAAAACAACAAATGAGAAATAATAGTAAAACAAGCTTTAACAGAACAAAAGAAAAAATGAGGGACCAATTTGAACAAATTTAAAAACATTGGAGACCAACAGAGTAAGTAACTTGTTTATGCATGACTAGTGCCTTTTGGACATTGTTTGGTGGGGTAGAGGATGGAAATTAGAATTGGTTCATATTTTTGTGCTTCTTATAGTCCGGCTTGTTTGAGACCCTGTTTTGTTGGGCATCAATTTAGCTGATGCAATGTGGTTATCTGATACTGAAATAAAATATATCAAGTTAATTAAGTTTTATCTCCGTTTGGTTTCAAAGAATTTACCTGAAGGGAAAACAATTGATAGCAAAAGGAAATGCTTCTTGTGTTTGGGATAGTATGCAGGTTGAAAATGGAAGGAACTGATGAGAAGCGGAAGCAATGATTCCGTCCAAATCCGGCTGTTCTTTCGTCCCATATAGATGGAATTTGGAAGGAAAGAATTTGGATTCTACTGTCGACTATGTATAATACTGAGATGCCCATGATCATGTTGCCAGTGTGAATCGTTTTTGGAATGAGGAGAGTCGAAAGATTTACTATATAAAAAGTTTCCTATCCTGTCGCTTCTTTGTTAATCAATGAAGAAAAGGATAGAGGTCATTCCCTTTAGCCTTTCTGTCAATCCAAACAGAAGAAAAGGAGCGCACATTCCTTCATTACATTTCTCATCACTTCCTAGATTCCAACATCATACATAGTATAAGGAGATTGCCTCTATGTTTCTAGCTTTCTGCATATTTGGAATCTTAAGGAAGGAAAGGCCTATGTTTTCTGCATAACTAAAGTCCTGCTTGCTAAAACCAAGACAAGAACAAAACATTTTGGTTGGTTGTCTCCTGATGAAGATTGCTTGGGTATAATTTGGCAGAAGTCCATCTGATTCACTGTGGATAAATTATGAACTGTAAGTTTTGTGTAGATAATGGGTGGATATTTTGATGAATTTCAGTGGCCTTTTGGGAGAAGATATCCATCCAAATGGTACAGATGAGTCCTTGGATTTCATTCATTCTTACACCCTAATCAGTTGACATGTCAGTGGTGGGAACGCAATTGATGCTCAAGCTTGCTCCTTTCGAGCTGTTAGTTTTGTTCTTGCCTTATGTGTAAGGTCTCTTTCTGTTAACCATTGTGAGTATTAGGTCACATGCGGTTTAGCTTGGGTGATTGACAATCAGGTTGTGGATTTCCTTTCTTATTGGATTGAGTTAGCTTTTGACTCCAAACAAAAGGTGTAAATATCGTAAAGGTTTCATTTGTTATTTTATGTTCGATAAAAGGATTTAGTTGTTTGTGTTTTATCTTGGCTAAGTCTCATAATTCCAATTTTGTGAAATTTCTTACCATCTTGTATATTTGACCTCTGTTTGGTTCCAAAGGCTCCTTTCTTAGGGATTTCTGTGGGCCTTTCTGCCTTTTTTTGATTGTTGTTACGGCTTGTGGGCCTCTCAGGAGTTGTTTTCCATTTCCTCTTATCAATGTATTAGCTATTCAAATTTCTATGGATTGCCACTTTGGAGAGTTACTTTGATTGTTCTGTTCATGCTGTACAGGTAAGAAACAATAGGTGCCTTCTTGATCTATTCTATTCGAATTTTTCTTGTGTTACTGGTTTTTGCTGCTTACTACTCTATTGCATTCTTGCTGCTTTTTCTTGTTGTTCACTTACTTCTTACTCCTTACTTTTTACTTTCTTATTTTTCGTACTTCTTTCTTACTTTCGTACTTTTAAGTTTTACTTTGCTTTTACCTTAAGTTCCTAGGATTGGGGTTATCGGACACAGCTTCTCTTTAGGGTTGCACCCTGAAGGGGTAAAGCTGCGTACATCTCACCCCCCCAGACCCTGTTCAGGCGGGAGCCCTTGAGGCACTGGGTTTATTGTTGTTGTTGCTCAGAATATCCCACAAAATTTAGAAGGAATTATAGACTTTCATTCTTTCACGTATTGAGATAGAATTAGCATTGCTTTTCTTATTGTTCTTGTGATTCTTGGCAGCTAAACCAACATTACCTCCAAACTTTGAGGAAGATACTTGGGCTACATTGAAGTCGGCTATAAATGCTATTTTCTTGAAGCAGCCAGATTCTTGTGACCTTGAGAAACTTTATCAGGTAATTTTTGGATAGCGGTTCCATTTAATTGCTCTTTGGGAACATGAGAAAGGAAATTTGCTGTTCATTCAAGATGGAATTTTGTAATAAAGTGCATCAACAATTATATTGTTTTAGGCTGTTAATGATCTTTGCCTGCACAAGATGGGAGGAAATTTGTATCAACGGATTGAAAAGGAGTGTGAAGCACACATTTCTGCTGTGTTGGAATCATTGGTTGGCCAAAGTCCGGACTTGGTGGTCTTCTTGTCACTTGTTGAGAAATGTTGGCAGGATCTTTGTGACCAAATGCTGATGATTCGTGGAATAGCTTTGTATCTTGATAGAACATATGTAAAACAAACCCCAAATGTACGGTCATTGTGGGACATGGGCTTGCAGCTTTTCCGCAAGCATCTGTCTCTGCATCCTGAAGTTGAACACAAAACGGTGACAGGCCTCTTGAGATTGATTGAGAAGGAAAGGTAATTCTCAGTCTGTGCTGAACTTACAGCATAAATTATAATTTGATTTTGTGGTTTAAGTTGCTGTATGACCTCCACTGTTGTGAATGATGATGCTGACATGTGCATACTGATTTTCGTTGATTGCCATATAAATCATGTATTTTGCATGTTTCACTTTACTGCTGGAACATTAGAAGATGCCATCTGAAGCTTTGATACCATTGTCATGACTCTTGCTAATCCAAATCTTTTGGGGCTTTAGAGAGGAGGTATTGGGATGGGGTTGAGGGGTGCAGATAGGAAAAACTTTTTGTTAGAGGTGGCACGATCATCGTGTCCGCTTTTTTCTTTGACTAGAATACATATTCAGAGCTCTTTCCTGGAGAAGTTTGTTGGTTGTCTCATTTTTATTATTGATCTTGATGGTGATGCATTCTGGTGGTTCTCTCAGATTAGGCGAAGCCGTTGATCGCACTCTCCTCAACCATCTTTTAAAGATGTTTACTGCTCTTGGAATCTACCAAGAAAGCTTTGAGAAGGCATTTTTGGCTTCCACAGATGAGTTTTATGCTGCTGAAGGCGCAAAATACATGCAACAATCAGATGTTCCAGATTATCTTAAACATGTGGAAGTAAGTTATCATTTCTAATCATCCTTATCTCATGACTGCATATTTGCAATTCAGATGTCTGCAAATATCAACCTAGCTGCTGCTTTAGTTGTCTACTTAGGAATATATTTCCATGTGGTCAATTTGAGACGTGCGTATTTGCAGATGAGGTTGCATGAAGAACATGAAAGGTGTCTAATTTATCTGGATGCCAGTACTAGGAAGCCACTCATTTCAACTGCAGAAAAACAGCTTCTTGAGCGTCATGTTTCCTCAATACTTGACAAGGTCTGGTTCATTTGCCTGTGTGGTTATTACTTTGTCAGTTTATTGCGTCATTTCTAACTTTCTTAGTGTTGCATTTTCTGCTTTGCGGAGTCAGGGATTTATGATGCTAATGGATGGGAGTCGTATTGAGGACCTTCAAAGAATGTACAACTTATTCTTGAGAATAAATGCCCTTGAATCATTGAGGCGGGCACTGAGCTCATACATCCGGAAAACTGGGCAGGCCATTGTCATGGATGAAGAGAAAGACAAAGATATGGTTCCTTACCTGTTGGAGTTTAAGGCAGCTGTTGATAAAATATGGGAAGAAAGTTTCTACAAGAACGAGGCCTTCTCTAACACCATCAAGGATTCATTTGAGCATCTTATTAATCTACGGCAGGTCAGCATTTAAGATATATTCTCTCCAAATTCTGCATTTTGATATAAGTTTAAGTTTCTGAAGGGCCGGCTCTCACACCTTTCCTGAGGAACTGTTAAATTCTGTAGATGCCTAAATTAAGTCCTCAGATCAGATGAGTATGCTTGCACCTCAATTCATTTTGATGCAAGTGACTGCAGGAACTCACCATGTTTGATGGCTGGGAAGGCCAAATTCTTAGATTCTGGTGGCAACCTGTTGGTGTAACAGCAGGAGGTTTACTGGCTCAAGCTCAGCTGATTTTATGGAAAGAAAATATTGGCTTTGCAGCATCTGCCGGCTGCAAATTGTCCATTTTTGGACGAACTTTTCAGTTAAGGGATGCCTGGATTCAAAGCGTAGTTCTCTTTATCCGTTCATGGGAAACTAGTTTCTCTCTCATCAATCTGTCTTCTGTCAGGCACCGTCCCATACTCTGCTGTGTTTTAAGCAACTCACTTGTCCTTATGTGTAGAACTGTTTCCTACCTTTTTATAGCAAATCGGCCTTGCATCACTAGAAGTTTTCATTAGCTTGCCTTGAAGGTTTTTGCTTATACGGCATAAGGCTAGGAATTCTGTCTTAGGGATGTTTGCAGCCAAGAGCTCCCTCGAAAAGATCCTTACCCTTATAGCTGTGCATAAAAAATTTCTTCCATAACTTCTGTTGATCTTGTTTCCCTCAGTGAACCACATATACTGGCCTTATTGTGTAACTGAATAATTGATTCATAGACCTTTTCTTATTTGGCCACTCCCTTTTCCTTGAGGTAGTGTTTTTGTTAATCTGGTCCTTCCATTTTGAACTATTATTCTATCAGTTCCAATTTTTGAGCTATGGTGGTGGGATGTGAAGATGGATGTAAATTAAGCTGGAGATGGCATAATGTCCACCACTCGCCTCGTAGGCAGAGAACTGAGATGAGCTGTGTGAAGCTTTATTCTCTGCTCCCTAACATTTCTGTTGTAATTTTCCTGTTATTGTGATCCGCTAGAAGTTCTGGGCATCACTTCACTCTTTGTCAGGCTCACTTATCAGTGTCTTCAGTGCTCCAAAGCATGAAAACATAAGGACTTCAGAAAAATGCCCCTTTAACTATAATACACAGAGCATTTTTTCCTTCATTAAGAGTAGAGTTGTTAATATCTTGGGTCGTCTGCCTAAAGCCTTTATTTTTGTTTTGGCACTATTGAGTGAAGTGCCTCCATGACTATGATAAGGAACAAACGACTCTTAAAGCAGTGAACAAGCCCTTGGACCCTGTTTACTGTTTCCTGCCGCTGCTGATAATCTGGCTTTTCTGATACAATTCATCCAAATCTACATCAAAGTCATATTTCTCTATTGGAGTAAACCAATACCTAATACACATGATCATAGGCTATCTCTGTGTCCGGTGCTTGCCTCATTAGCTATTAAAGTGGATTTAGGGACTAGTATCTTACTGATTAGGAGGTTGGGCTAGGAATTTTTGAAGAACTTGATGCTGTTCTCCACAATCTCTCATGTTGCTGAAAAGAGAGTTCTGCATCAATCTACTTCAGCGCCTTCCCAGTCCAATGTCCTTTACGGCTGCCAGCATTGCCTATTCCAATTACTGGAGACTCCAAATTGCCCCCTTCCTCTTCTGTGAATCTTTTGCGACCCATAAGTATGCTGCTGGTGAAGTTTGCATGAACGGCATTCAATATTTCATCAACATTGTCCAAGATGCTCTCCCTCACTGTCCGGCTGTTCATGTGATAAAAATGATGATGTGAATTAGTAATAACACACCTTTCCAAAATTAGCCATGTGTGAATGCATTGTTTCTCTGTCTCTATCGTTAGTTGCCAGTAGCTGTTCCCTTTGCTGCCATGACTCTCAGCCTATTCTTTTTACTCTGTGCTCTTCCACTGCAGATCTGGACCCCAGTTCCAAGCTGTAATGTTTTCTCATTCAAGTAGTTCAATTTGCGAACCAATGCCAAGCGGGGTTGTCCTGCAATTTGTTTTCCTCATCATTCTTTGACCCATTCATACAAATGCTTCATCCATCCACAGCCAACTCATTCTGAAATGAAAGGCACCATTTTTTATTGGAAAAAAAGGGACGAGTTAAGGACAAGGTTCCCCCAAAATTACAAAATTCAACAATAAGAAACATGGACTAATAATATAAAGCCTTCCAATCTCTATGCAAATCAACTAAGGCTGTGCCAGAAAAGCCTTGAAGCTCTTGGCCCAAAGAGCTCCAAATGAAAGGCACCTTTGCACCATGGAATCAAATCACAGTTCTTTATAATGTTGTGGCATCAGGAAAACAGCGTGTCACAGATATTATGTAATGGGTCACAACTATTGCATTGATACTTTTCTTTTTAGGAAAAATAGGCGGCTTTAATATGGTTGCAACAGTTTGAATGAAAAGCCTTTCAGTCTTTAATTTTATTTCCCCCTTGATAATAAACTTCTAAGTATGTTCTAACATAAAAAAGTTGCAGTACTTATGTATTATGGAGGTGATTACAAAATATCATCAAGTAACAACTAAACACTACATAATGGCTGTGATATATTTTTCTGATTCCATGCCTTGCGGCTTTGATTTCGCATATATCAATCATTGCGGGGGCATGATTCCAGTGTGCTCGTGTAAATTATTACGCGACATGTTGCCAAATTATCTCTCATATCTGCAGAAGAGCACAACTGGGAACCTGTAGTAGAGTTGCACCTCTAGTTGATTGAGGCGAAGGTCTGTTTCTGAAAACTTTCAGAGAAACAAAATCTTGAATTACAGACGTTGTATCTTTCTTTTTCACTCTTTTATCTTATGCGAGGGCCTTTATGGAACCTCCATTGAGGCACAAAGGCTTTTATCACATACACCTAGGGAAGGACAATTAGCCGCCTATCACGTGAAGCATATATTAAGGGAAAATCCATTTACTTTATAACCCGGAAGCTCCTTAGATATACGAAGGTTCAAATTAGTGCATGGAGTCTCACATATTGGAAATATATTGTCATCTATGTGGATGAGTTTTCTCAAATGCGGAGGGTTTGTGCTCCTGTTCTCCAGTACTGAGCACTTGAACAACGACAAATGCAAGTTATGAAACTATGGATTAATCTATCACAGATCCTTCCAGGGAACAACTGTTGACCCATTTTTAGTTAAAATTAATGTATTCTTACCTCAATAGATTTGAGACACGGAATTATTTAAATACTTTAGACATATTTCTAGCTAGGCTGCAAAAGATAATTCTTTATGAGAATAGAGAAAATGGATTGTCTCTTTGAAGTCAAATTGATTCCTTATGAACTTAAAATTTTGTGGGGAATCTGAGTACTGTGTGGAAGTAGGGGAGTCCACATTGTTTAAGCATTCCAGATGAGGGGAGAGATTCATGAAGCTCATCAATGTGCAGATCCTGCATGCAGAGGAGGATATGCTATTTCTTTGGTTCTTCCAATTCTGCTTTGTTTAGTTGAATCCGCTGTCATATTTATCAACTTGATGTGTAGATTAGTGAATGAAGTTCATTCCGGCTTAGCAAGCTTTCTTTCTGTGGATTCTTTTTGTAGAACCGGCCAGCAGAGCTGATTGCAAAGTTTCTGGATGAAAAGCTTCGAGCTGGAAATAAGGGGACATCTGAAGAGGAATTGGAGGGAACACTTGATAAAGTCTTGGTGCTGTTCCGGTTTATCCAGGTACACGTTTTTCTGCATTTTATAGAAGACTGTTGCACCAGATGAACCCGCCTGCTGTCAGATTCTCCTTGGTGTGGCTTACATTAGTTTAACCATTTCATATTCTGGTTTAATAGGGCAAGGATGTGTTTGAAGCATTCTACAAAAAGGATCTTGCAAAGAGACTCCTCTTGGGAAAGAGTGCTTCTATTGATGCAGAGAAGTCTATGATCTCTAAGGTAAAAAGGTACATTTGGCCTTTATTGTGTTCACTAATTTAGCTATATCTCTGTTATTAAGCATGTTCCGTTTATCTTTGCAGCTCAAAACAGAGTGTGGTAGCCAGTTTACTAATAAACTTGAAGTAATGTTCAAGGTAAGGTCTTTCTTGTCGGTATTGCTTCTGGAAATCTTAATTATTTGCCTTCGCGACTATTGATCATGATTCATGGACTCAGTTGCCTTTATTTTCACTTTTGGGGACTTTTACTAGATGCAGAACTGCCATTTTCTGTCTGAGGTGTCCTAGAGAATTTATAATGTTATGAAATCAGTTTAGGTGGAAGTTGTGATTAATGTTTTTTTAATGGGTGAAGCCTCAGCCATCACTGTCTGATTTCATTTATATCTTGTCCTGACGTTCTGTAAGATAATTTTGATATTCGCTCATTGAGTGGCATCTTCATCTACTTTTGATAGTCTGGTAGAGCCTCGTTGTGCAACATATGTATGTGTAGTTCTTTGGCGTAATTATCCGTGACTTGGAGAGGTATATATTTTACGGTGGCCAGTTTAGTCCTGGCGTCCTGGATTGTCACCTCATACGTGCACAGGCACATGATGGAAAGCAATTGATTGCTGTTTGTAGACATCCAAGGGCGTCATTTTCAGTGCATGTTATAGTGATCGCCAAGGACAAGGACAAGAATGAAATGAGCTATGACAATCTGCTATCCATGAATGCATTTTTTTCTCCCATATTATAAGCTATGACAAACAATACTGTCACAATTGATTTATTTATTTGTTACAATCATTATTATTGAAAGTATGAAAATCCATCAAAGTGAAAATCTGTTCAAAGTGGCTTATAAAGTTAGTGACTCAGAGTTATGAAATTTAGTAATTCTATTGGTGAACTGATAATTTGAAATGTTGGGCTTTGAAGCCTGAGGCCTTTGGTTTGAGTGATTTGGTGAAGGGGCGGGGAGAGAAAGGACCACTGGCTATGTTGTGGTACCATTCTGTCAGCTTATGAAATAAGTAGGGCAAATGACCTGAAATTCTCTTTTGACAAAATTGGCAGTACTTTGTGGAAATCCAATTCGTTTTAGAAAGAAACATAATTGCTATACGAAGCCGTATCTGTTCTGTACTTACACATACTTTTGCCTTATGTAGAATGTTTTTGAATGGAAAATGGGTGATGAATCTGCTCGTTGTTGTACTATTTGGTCTCCTTTAGGGATTATGTATACTGTTAAGACGAGCCATGAAAGCTCTGGTTTTCTGTTATTCATGGAAGGTAATAAGGATGTTGGAAGTAGATATGTGGTCAACCTAATCCCAAAGATTGTGGGATTCTCGTGAGGATATCAGTCACACTGATCAGTTCAAGAAAATTGATGGATTGTGGATGACTTGCATGACTTTCAAATTGATGGATTATGGATGCCCTTTTACCCTTTTTCATTGTTTGCGTGCTTGAAAGGGGTTGACTTTTTTCAAGAAGTAATAGGGCGTCTACTGCTCGATGAGGGTGCTTCCTCTCCTCAATCACCCTAAAGGAGGTGACTTAGGTGTAGATAACAGTGTCTATTTGAGAAAGACCAGTACTTGTTTCGGAGGGGCTTGTGTGTAAGGACCCATGATGAGCTAGCAGTCATGCTGTCAGTAATGTGCATTTGACATGAACATTAGTCTTTAATCGATTTGAGCTGAGTAATCCCTTCTCTGCTCAAGCAAATTTTGGTTTCTCGGACAATGAAGATGAAGGAAACCTAGTTTTTGCTGTTTAGGGGTGTAACCGAGTCTTCGAGTTGAGCCGAGTATCTTAGTACTCGACTCGAACTCAATTAAATACTCGTGTACTCGAACTCGATTCGAATAGTTAATTTTGCTCGAACTCAAACTCGATTAACTATTCGAGTACTTGACTCAACTCGAATACTCATTTATTGTGCATATGAATGTTCAAGAAATTAGCTCCATTATAATATTATTCCGTACACTCAAACATTAATTATACTCAATTTGGATACTCAATTATTGCTCATACTATATTTTAACATAAACAACCATAAATCGCCGATATATTTACAACAAATATGCTTCAAGACCTGAGTTTCAAAAAAATACAAGCAAATCAAATACGAGGTTCTTTCACTTCTCCAGTAATGTAACATGCCATCTTTTACAAGAAATTCAAGCTTCCTTTTTTCATTCTACTATTAATGTCATAAGCCATCTATTTTAAAAGAAAATAATATACAAGAACTACTTCATATGAGTGGATTGCTAATTCGAGTTTCAAGTCGAGTATTTAATCAAGTATTGAGCCGAGTAGTTCACTACTCGACTCGTACTCGTTTATGAATCGAATATCTTTTGATATTCGAACTCGACTTGAACTCAGTTAATTCGAGTTCAAGTCGATTTTTATTCGAGCTACTCACGAGCTACTCGCGAGTGGCTTGAATCGTTTACACCCCTATTGCTGTGGAACATGCCTCATTTTGCGTTACAATGCTGCATGCAGGAAGGACGAAATAGTTGAACTTCTTGTCTAAAGGAGCTTGTTTTAGATATAAAATTCTGAATAATGTTTTCTTTTTTTTTTTTCCTTTTGTTTATATAAACACAAATCACATAATAATGAGTTGACAAACAAGCTTATCCATGACCTTTTGAATGAAAGGACCTTGATGTGAGTTCAGGAAGTACCTCTCACCTTTGGCTTCTGGGCCTTCAGTGTTGCCTGTCACTTGTATAATGTTTTTTGCCATCCGCAACAGGACTAGGCTTTCTTTGTCAAATTTATAGTTCTTCGGAAACATAGCGCAATATGTAAAGCACCGGTTCAAATGTGGAGGAAGATAGTTATAGCTCAATAACAGGGCAGGAAGGATGTCATTCGGTGCAGGAGGCATTTCCCAAATGTTATTGTTCAATATAGTCTCCTGATAGAATAGGGTATTTTGTGTTATACTTCAAATATGGAGGACTGGGAGGCTATGTTGAACATTGGGGATTTGCCTCTTGAACAGAATGACATCCTTCTTGCTCTGTCATTGAGCTACAATTATCTTGCTCTACACTTGAAGGCGGTGCTTTGCATATTGCGCTATATTTCGGAAGAAATATATAGTTGACAAAGGAAGCCTAGTCCTGTTGTGGATGGTGGAAAACTTTATACGAGTGAATGATGAGCAGAAGGTGAGAGATACTTTCATGAACTCACATCAAGGTCCTTCGTGTTCATGAAAGTTCACGTCTGGGTAGGTTTATAAGCCTCCAGCTCAAGGGCTCAGTTCCGACCATACTTGCTATTTTCATTTAAATAAAAGTCAAAGTTGTTTCCTGTCATCCCTTCTGTCATTGTTGAAGCCATAAGTTTGATGTTGATGTATATATGAATTCCCATGATCTTCAGCTTTATAATAACTATAGGGTAACCCACTCCACAAGGTGGGTCTGGAGATGGTTAACATACTATTCTTACCCCTACTTGTCTATTTTTGAGCCTTGAACCCATGACCTTTGGGTCACAATAGAGTTTTATGAGTACAATAGCTTCTTGAATTTTAGAGCCGTTGAATTTATTTTAGTTGCCACCGTTCATGTTTCTGAATACCTTATCTGTTGTGATGCCTTTTAGCATATTTCAAAATCTTCTGACTGTCAAACTATTTGGTGTGCGTTGCAAAATTCTATCACCATCTCAAGGATTATCCTCCATAGTCTACAGCTGCTTTTTTTATTTACAATGCATGCGATCATTGCTTTATCATATTGTTTACTGCAACATGTTTATCGCTATTATCCTGTTGTTTATTGTACTTTAGTGATCTGATGAGGTTTGAATCAGAGTTAATAAACGTTACTTCCAGAGAAGAAGTTACAACAAATGTAGAATATCTACTACAGTTGATCATTTGGGACATTGTTTGTATTATTTTGTATGCCGTTTCTATGTTCTTTTAATTCTACTACCTTGGGGAGTGCCTTCTTTGCATCAATTGTTAAAAAGAGATAAGACATTCTGTGGACTATCAATTACACTTAACATATATCGGAAACAGAGGTAATGTCATATACTATGTATCGTTTTACTGATGATCAGTGATAATTTTCAACTATTAAGGAAGAGGTGAAAAAAGGATGACCCATATTGGGTTTTTGAAAACTTCCCTGGAGGTGGCTGTTTTTGTTTGCAATGTGCATATTAATGACTATGCTAGTACTGTATGGCTGTAGTTAACTGCTGCAAATAATTATGTCCCAACTCCCTTCTGCAATGTCTATAGTTGCTTTTTTTCCCCCTTATTTCAAGTTTTTCTGCCATGTTAATATGTGATATTGCCTTTAACATTGCAGGACATTGAACTATCAAAAGAAATAAACGACTCTTTCAAGCAGTCGTCTCAAGCCAGAACCAAGCTACCTTCTGGAATTGAGATGAGCGTCCATGTTTTAACCACAGGGTAGGCTTGAATCTTGGAATATCTCAATTTAACCCAATAAATGCCTGGATTATTATAACATTGGCTGCGTTCTCCATATAATTCTAGATTTGATATTCAAACCGGTTGCCATTTGTGTGGCTTGTTACAGGTATTGGCCCACTTACCCACCAATGGATGTGCGGCTTCCACATGAGCTGAACGTGTATCAGGTACTCAAGCTAAAGGACATTGATTGCATATGTCCGTCTCACAAGACGTCTAATTCTTAACACGTGCTTGATGTACAGGACATATTTAAAGAGTTTTACCTGAGCAAATACAGTGGAAGACGCTTGATGTGGCAAAATTCACTTGGCCATTGTGTACTGAAAGCCGACTTCCCTAAGGGTAAAAAGGAGCTCGCTGTTTCATTATTCCAGGTTAGTCTCCTTCTCAGGTTCCTTTTCGACTCAGTTTTGGCTTCGTATCGTCACTGCTCTGTTCTCTATACTCTTGCAAATGTGTGCATTATTAGGTTTAATTATAGTTGCACGAAGCGGGAGCAGAAATGGAAGCGGGAATGGGGAGCGGATAACCATGGAAGCCTGTGAGGTTGGGAGCACGGAGGAAGCACTTATTACTATATGTTAGATGTGCAAGGAAAATTAATGAAATGTCATCAATTGAGCCGTTAAAGTATAAATATTGAAACAAAGCCGTTAAAAGTATAAATATTGAAACAAAGTCTATTAGGAAACAACCAAGAAAATTGGGTACTCTAATAAATAAGATCAAGAAACTTGACTCCAACATATGCACACAAATTTTATAGACTGAGTTATATAATTAGCCAACAAATCATTTAATAAGTATCTTCTTATCAAAATGATTCTATTATTGTTTCAATCGTGTTTCCGTCTAGTTTGATACGCGTTGGAAATATTAATCCGATTTTGGGCATGAAATGCTAGCATTTTGGAAGTTTCCTGCAACTATGGATTTAATGCTTTTTGTAATACTTCAGGCTGTGGTCTTGATGCTGTTTAATGATGCTGATAAACTTAGTTTCCAAGATATCAAGGATGCTACTAGTATTGAGGATAAGGAGCTTCGGAGGACCCTGCAGTCCCTTGCATGTGGAAAAGTCCGCGTCTTTCACAAAGTAATGGCAGTGGCAGACCCGTCTTCTCAATTTTGTTTCGACATTTAAACCTGGAATGCCTTTTCTTTCAATACCCTTTACTGAATGATTTCACTTGTTCAGTTACCTAAAGGCAGAGATGTAGAGGATGACGATGCTTTTGTGTTCAATGAAGGATTTACCGCTCCCCTTTACCGTATAAAGGTAAATATTTCATATAACTGTAGAATCAAATAAAGGCCCTTGTGTGATGTTATAGTTCTTAACCATTTACGTGATTGGTCGTTACGTCTTGTACTTTTGTGGTTGCCTCTATAACGCTTATGTATCATATTTTTATAAAAGCATGCTTCTGTTTCTTTGTTAAAAATTATAACGTATCAGAATTAATGATCACTTGAGTTTTTAATTCAGCTTCTTCTGCAAACACAGTGTTTAAAAAGAACTTTTAATCCCAGAGAGAGAGAGAGAGAGAGAGAGAGAGAGAGGGGGGGGGGGGGGGAGGGGGGGAAACAATGCAATTGCTGCGGCTTGTTCTAATGTTTGCAAGAACCATATACTTGTAATCATGCAACCGTGACCACAAGTGATCGGTTTTGATTCCGTGAATTTAGCTGTACATATCATATTTTTCTGTCACATGTATTCACAGACCTAGCATTTGGATGTAATATCTGGCGCCTCTCAAAAACTGAAGGCCTATTTGGTGTTGTTTTCTGGAAGCTAAATCGAAGTTTCGAAAAAAGCTTTTTCTTGTTTTCCATTTCCCTTCTTTAGTTTTCAATCGAATTACGAAGAAACTAAAAACAAGAAAGAAAACAATAAAAAATCGTTTAAAAAATATGGCTGTTTATTGTTTTTAAAAACCAAAAACTAGAAACAAAAAAGGCTCCAAATGGGCCCTAAATTTACTCAAAATCTTTCCTCACATTGTCTGTTTGACATATGTGACATGAACAATCTTGAAAGCTGATGCGATTTGAATAATGCAGGTCAACGCGATCCAGATGAAGGAAACGGTAGAGGAAAACACGAGTACCACTGAGAGAGTCTTCCAGGACCGTCAGTACCAGGTTGGTTTTGCTTCCAAAACTCTTTTGACCCAGTTAATGTTGTGCAGGTCGCGTTTTCACATCTGTTAACTAACTTGTAATTGCAAAACAAATTGCAGATTGATGCTGCTATCGTTCGTATAATGAAGACAAGAAAGGTTCTCAGTCATACGCTTCTAATAACTGAACTCTTCCAACAGGTAAGGCTTATTATTGTCTGGCTTAGAGCTCATTATGGTCACCTCCTTCAGTTTGCAAAAGGACGTAGGCCTCGGCCTAGGTTTGGTACTCGAGCTAAGTTTGGTGGAGGTGAAAAATCCCATGGCCTGTTCACGTAGATAAAAATAAAAATTAGATTACATTATATGTATGCCTTTGCTTGCATGTATTTTTGGTTCTTGTTTGTGGTTTTTTTTTTTTTTTGGGGGGGGGGGGGGGGGGGGGGGGAGGGGGGGCGCCGCCCTAATGAGTTAAGGCTCATGAATGATTTTATATTTTGACATATGTCCTCACGCTAATGGCCATTAGGGTTGGCATAGTGTCAAGTCACTCCATTCTGGGATCGACCTAGGTGCTTATCGCCCCCTGTCTACATAATCCTGACATTAATATATACAGATATATACACACACGTATGTATTGACCTACATGTGTAGGTACGTAAGCATGAACATGTGCATAATGTGAATGAATGAAAATGAATATTGTGTGTTTTTTTTTTTTTGTTCTTGTTCTTGAGTTTCAGTTTCTACAATTATCCAATATATTCAGTAAGCAAAATGAAGGGAAGTCATAACAAGTCATAGAGGGGTTTTAATCATTTAGTATTTAAGGAACAGGTTGATATGTTTTGGCAACAATGACAACATATTATTTCGGCGGCTTTCTGGAAAAGTTGTGCAAATTGTATTTTTCTGTGTGAAAAATGCTGGCTTTCCAATGTGATTTTCCAAATAAAAAGGAAGAAAATATATGATTTATTTAACCACCCATTGAAGTCTTATTATCTGGAAACTAAAGAGTTACTTTACTCCATTATTTCCTAATGCTTACAACTTCGTTCAAATTGGTCCTTCATCTTTTCTTTTGTTCAAACTAACCCTTCATGTTTTATTTTGTAACGAAATTGGTTCTGTATCTGGTCACCGACACTAAGTAAAAACTGAAACTCGAGGGATTGATTTTTCATAGAATAAAACTCGAGGGACTATCAACCCAAACAACTCAAAGATGAGAGACTAACTAACTTGAATAAATTTAAATACAACAATATAGCAAATAACTCGAAATTAAGCCTCGTTTAAGGAGATAGATATATCAATTTTTGTCAATCAGATAGCAAAGATGAAGTAGGTAGTTAAGAATTACATGTCATTTCTCCTGTTATAATTGTCTACTCTCCCTCTCTTGTTTTGTTACGTTGTTTCTTCCTCTTCTTGTTCCTGGTTCTCTCTAGTAATTGTGTAGTCTTCTAGCAACAGTTAGTAGCGCTTGTAAGTTCCTTTTTTTCCTTTTTTTTTGGGATATAATGTTGGCTATTTTTTTGTTTTTTTTTTGTTTTTTTTTGTTTTTCCTGCTGCATGCTTTTATGCAGATTGGCTCAAGCCTCGCTTTTGTGGGTTTGCTTGTATTGTACGACGACTCTTATCACTAATTATTGAAACAGAAAATCTGAAACAATGGAGCTAATGCACTTGTGATTTTGTGAACAGCTAAAATTCCCAATAAAACCAGCAGATCTGAAGAAAAGGGTGGAAAGCCTAATAGATAGAGAATACTTGGAGAGAGACAAGAACAATCCTCAAATCTACAATTATCTTGCCTAATCAATATTCCCTTTCCTGCTGCTGTTTCCTTGTATACGACTCGGGAATCGCCTTCCATCTGACAAAATGCCTGATGTTAAAAGTTGTTCGCAGCATGATACTGTACAGCTTCTCGGGTTTGTTTCTCTCTCTCTCTCTTCTCTCTATTTATGATATTCCTGTTCAACTATATAGCTATATTTTGTTTCCTCATATTTCATCATGGTCTGTTTTCTTTTTTGAATTTGTGTAAGTTAATGTGTAATTTGAGAGGCCCATTGTTTAAAATGGTTTTGGGTGTTTGGGGGGGGGGGGGGGGGGAGAAGAGTTCTCTATTGAGCAGGATCTGACTTGCAAATGTATGATGTAATGGCTAAATTTTCTTAGTGGGTAAAGCTTATTTTTCTTGATGTCAGAATTTTAAGGGTTTGTTTGGCCAAGATGTGAAAAAAAATTGCTTTTTCAGATTTACTTTTTGTAAAAGTACTTCCATAAAAGTACTTTCAATACCGGTATTTTGGTATGAAAAGTGTGAAGTTTTTGTTTTTGCTTTAAATACTATGTTCTACTTCTGCTTAAAAGTAGAAAAGGATTTATGCTTCTGTTTATAAACATTTTTCTTTTCATGCTAAACACTCTCAAATATGTTTTTTGTTGAAAAAGACATTTAAAAAAAAAAAAAGTTTGACTAAACGAGTCCTAAGTCTCGGAAACAGCCTTTGTATGCAAGTCGAGTTAAGGTTACTACCATATGACATTTCTACATCTCACCCTCTGTATTAGGTTGCCCACACAATTGTTTTTAAGCATAGGTATAGTAATATAAAAAGTTAATGTTATTATCAAGGTAAAATTGTTATTGTCAAAAAAAAAAAAAAAAAAAATCATAGTTTTAATCCAATTTTGTGGCTTTCATTAGTTGGAAGTCCAATTATTGCTTCTCCAATAACAATTTTTGCTCTTGCAATGATAACCCCTTACAAAAAATTATCTAAATTATCCAGTAGTGTATATATATACCAAAGAGAGTACCAACACGCCGTCACCGGATCCCATGAGAACTCCGAAGTTAAGCGTGCTTGGGCGAGAGTAGTACCAAGATGGGTGACCTCCTGGGAAGTCCTCAACCTCAGGTTGGGGGCACTAGGAAACAGCCCCCCTCTTCAGGTTAACACCCTGAAGGGGGAAGGCTGTGTACATCTGCCCCCCAGGCCCTGCGTAGGCGGGAGCTATTGAGGTACTGAGTATGTTCCTTTTATATATATATATATATATTTGTAAAAAATTATTTTCTGTCCATATTATACAACTGTGGATGTATAATCCGATTTAAGTCACAACTCTATCGAAATTTGATGAAGAATTTGTCATGTACAGAACTCAGTTTCTCTTGTCAGATCTTTTTGTCAAAATGGAATGAGTCGGTTCCTAAAATAATGTCGAAAAAAAAAAATTTCAAATCTACTGTTGAACCGCGTTTGCAAAACGCGTTTAAATTTCAATAAAATTGGATCAAAAAAATGCGGTTTATTTCAGTATAAACTAAGTTTACTAAACGCGGTTCACTTCAACATAAACCGTGTCTATTAAACGCGGTTTACCGATGAAGCGCGTTTACAAAACGCGGTTTAACGTAAGGAATCTAAAATCCCCTTTTTTTTCACTTATACTTATCATTATGCCGCAATTACTCACTTTTTTGTACGCTTATAGTTTTTATTATGCCGCAATTTGTGATGATTATCATATTGATCCTATAATGGTAAGCTCTAACATCATAAGTGGAGGTCAAATAACTCCAATAATAGTACTTGAAAGATCTCCAGTGTATAAGCAAAAGAAAGGAGGAGGCGAACGACGTGACTGGTGGTGGGTTAACGACAAAGAGGCAGAGAGATGGTGAGAGCAGCGGAGAGAGCACGCTAGTAAACCGGGTCATAAAGACGCGGTTATAACAATTATAAACTGCGTCTTCATGACGCGGTTTTGATTTTAATAAACCGTGTTTTCATGATGCGGTTTTATTGATATAACCGCGTTATTAAAACGCGGTTTATCCCAATGTTAAACGCGGTTTATGGATGCGGTTTATGAAAGCCGCGTTTTGTAAACGCGATTCAACAGTAGATTTGGAAATTTTTTTTTTCAGCATTATTTTTTAAATTTTTTTATTTTTTAGCATTATTTTGGGAACCGACTCAAATGGAATCTTGGAGTTTTACTGCACTTGTTTTTACTTCATGTATTTCCAATTTAAAATTACATTATTGCTTAGGAGTGTTCATGGGTATGGGTATACCCATGATCCACCCAACCCGAGGAGATTGGGTTGGGTTGGGTTTGATACCCATTAGAAGTTGGTTCCTAATGAGTTCAATTTTAGATATCCATGGGTAACTTGGGTGGTTTTGGGTTACTCATGGGTAACTCTTAATTTTTTTTATTCTCTAAGTATTAAACTAGAGTGTTTTTGATATGGCTTTCTAATTCCTAAGTGCAAATTTCTATTAAGTTAGAATTTTCAAACAAAAAACTATTACTTTGGTCAATATGAGATTTGAAAATTTATACTTAGATAGCCTAACATTTCAATATATATAATGAGGTATCCTGAGATTTGAATATTTTATCATTAGGTATCTTATGTCAGAATTTGATCAATTTTTGTAAGAATCAGACCAATTTGATACAAAAAATGATGATATGTACATAATTACGATAACATGAATAAGTTACGCCTATCTTTAAGCAAAAATTTAGCAAATTTACGATAAAAAATTTCGTGAATGTTGATATGAATTACCTAAATATTGTTAAAATTATATGTTATGTTAGCATTGTTAGCAAAATATCATGAAATTTTAATAAATATACTAATATATTATTGAAATTATATTCAATTTTAACATTTCGAATGAAAACCTTTCAAATTTTAACAAAAAGATACCTGATTAATAAAATTTTAAACATTCAAGACACCTAAATGATATATTGTTTAAAATTATATAGACTAAGTGTGGTTGTGAAAAAAACTATCATTTAATAAAAATAGGGAAATTTGTTATTAAGGTACTGAGGTTTGAGTATTTATCATATATTTTGATATTTTAATATATATAATAAGGTAACATGAAGTTTGAATATTTTGTTACATAAGTAACATATGTTGAAATTTGACGAATTTTTATAAGAACTTGACTTGTTTTATACAAAAATGCTAACATAGTACATAAATTTTTTTTGGTTGACGAAATGTCAGGATACATAAGTAATAAATTATCAAACCTCAGAAAATCTAATTAATTAAACTAGATTACAAGTTGAGTTTGTTTTGTCAATTAAATCCTAGAACAAATCGTATTTAATTCAAATTCACATGAAAATAGATAATATACAATATATATTTAAATTAAGAAATTCGAATCTAAATTACATAATTATATTATGTTTTTAGATTCACAGCCTTCTAAAACCAAGTCAGTAAATGTCAAAGTTAAATAAGTCTTACTTGTAAAATGAATTTATGGGTTGACTTATTCAGACCCAAAACCGACCCAACCCAGACCCATAGTCTAATCGGTTTGTGGATGTGAGTTGGGTATTAAATGAGTCTCTTTAATTGTTACCCAAACCCAACCCCACCCACCCAATATTCACCCCTTGCCTAATGCCATGATTTGTTTTTCTATTTGCCCATATAATAACTTTGCATCCTTTTTCTGTAGCATTTTTTATTTATAATTTTTAGTTTTTAGTGAACTAAATGCTAAGTTTTGAAATGGATTCTTTTTAGTTTTCTTGAAGGTTTAAAAAAAAGCTGAAAGTTAGATATTATAAACACAGAAATTTCATTTTGAAAACTTTACTTTTGATTCTAAATAAAAATGACAAACAAAAATAGAAAATGGCATCAAACATGTCATTTTATATTATAGTATTGTTATATATTGGGTGACCTCCTTGGAAGTCCTCGTGTTGCACCCCTCAGGTTGGGGGTTTTCAGAAACAGCCTTTTTTCAGGGTAGCACCTTGAAGGGGAAAGGCTGCATACATCTACCCCTCTAGACTCTACTTAGGCGGGAGCCCTTGGGACACTGGGAATGTTGCTTTGCTTTGCTTTGCTTTGCTTTAGTATTGTTCTATATTGTTTATTGGTTTAGAGAGAGAGAAGAATGAGAGAACCACAAACCCTAGATGATTAGAGTTGCCTTGATTGTATACTTTTTATAGAAAATAAAAAGTATTAGTATAATATGTTATATTATGCATCTTTGATTGTGCCAAGGACGGAAATAAAATTGACTAGTTACATAATAGAAAGATGTCATTGATTAACTTGAATGTTCAAGTTTGATCAAATTTTTACTCCTTGTTGAATTGCATTTTTATGGAAGGTAAGTAATACATTAAGGGAGAGGATAATGAGGTTCGATAAAAATCGCTAATGGATATGATAGGATATTTACCGCTATGCTAAACTCAACGATACTCTTTGCGGTATCATATTGTAAAGCAAATATTTACACTGACGTACGAGCAGACCTACCAAGACACATGAATGTTTCTGCGGTAAGATCCGGATAAAATGAACATGGTTAAGATTTTATGTATATGTATATCAAGGACTAGAATACGAACTGATTCAATCTCTTTAAACTCTGCTTCGTGAAACACTGAAGACAAATTGAGTTACTTGATGAGGGCACGAGGATTATTCTAGAGCAAGTAGCTTGTTTCTTAAAGAAGAGACATGGGGCTTGATCTCTAATTTGAAGAAAAGTTTTTCGCTTTTGGGTCTTTTATGAGAATTGAAGAGCTTTTGAAATCTTCATTGTGATTTCCCCCATTTCACAATCCCTCTAAATCGAGTAGGAATGCCTTATTTATTGTTAAAAACATCCAAAAGTTAAAAGAAAATTTTAGGTATTTCTCTTATATTTTATGGGCTTAGCCATGAAATGTGTAGAACTGAACTCGGTACGAGCCCAAAAGCTTTGCTAGCTTTTACTTTGGTGGTTGCTCATTTTGAACTTAAACCTGAACCTAAGCTTCACTTGATTTAGCCGGTGCAAATGGCTTTGGATTGATCCAATAGTCTTCATGGGCATGAACTTTATTTAACGACCTCGTAATGCTTGATATTTGTTTTGGGCTTCTAGTCATTCGGGTCAAATAATGTTGATAAACTGTTGACTTTTAGTCAATTTAATCTCTTTACAGACTCAGGTCAAAATCTCTTTTATAGACCCATTTCAATTTATAAAAGATAAAATTTGCATGGCTACAAATGGACCCCACTTTAAGCCTGAGATAGGTATGCTTTGTGTACTTGGTGTTGCAAACTTGAAATAGATTTGTTTTTTTGTTTTATTTCTTTAAAAAATTATCACTTAAGTATCCTAAAGTTTGAGCAATTATCACCGGTACCATAATCTTTCAATATATATAACGTGGTACCTTAATATTTAAATATTTTATAACCTAGATATTATATGTTGAAATTTTAATCGAATGTTTGTAAGAATCTAACTAATTTTGTAAAGAAAATGTTTATGTAGTATATGATTACGATGATACAAGGCACCTAAAATACTCATAGCTAAGAAGCTTCTTTGGAATTATTCCTTCTTGTGCATATAGTTGTCTAACTTCTTTCTTCCTCCAACTTCTTGAGCTATTTCCGCATTTCAGCTGGCTGTTGCTATGTTAGTTTAGCGCGCTTTCCCTCCTCTCAGTTCCAATGATTAGATCATTGACTAAAGCGAAATTTATGTATAACCTATGTCAATATTTTTAGCAAAACTTTAGCAATTTACAATTCAGTAAATTTTGATGTAAGCTACATATTCATTGCCAAAATCATGTGTCATGTCATCATTTAAAAATTCATTAGATTCTCATAGAAGATAAAATATATATTTTAAAGCTCTGACACAAGGTAATAGCAGAATGGCTTTCCATTGTAGTTATAACGAAACAAGGCGATTTTAGAATAGGTTTCCATTATTAGTAATGATGAAATGAGGATGCCGATGAAATGATTTCTACAACATTTTCCTTCTTCACGTCTTTGAGCAGAACCACCTTGGCCCCACTTGGAGAAGTAGTCAACTGCTACAAGGATGAAAAAATGGCCAGCCAAAGACTTTGGTGTAAAAGAACCTACAATGTCGAGAGCCTGTCCTTCAAGGGGCTAGAATGCTATTGTTGGGAGCAACGACTCTGAAGGATGGTACAATAAGTTTGCATGGAAATTGCAAGCATCATCACTTCGTATAGTCCATGCAGTCTTGTACCATTGTCTACCAAAAGTATATGATCCTTTTAAGATGATCACGCAGTTTGAGACCATGTATGGATCACTTTTCAAGTCCTCTTCTTCAAGTGAAAAGATGGTCCATTTGCTGCACAATAGAATCGCAACCGACTCTTTTGCCCTTGATGCTGTGATGCTTGCAAGATTTACAAGCACGTCAGGCATAACATTAGGCACTTCTACGAATATGGTCCAACTTCTTTGAAGTTTTTAACACAAACATGCCTGTAGCATATTTAAAGTAAGACACTGAGATCTTTCATCTTGACCTTGAAATTACAAAGTTGCTGAATAACCAACTTGGAATCAGTATAAATGTCAAGGTCCTACATACTATATCAACTGCCATGACTAGCCGCGGTACTAATGCTTAATACTTTGCTACGTTATTAGAGTAATGTTTTGTGAGGTCGAACGAATACAACATGACGTGTCTTTGAGGGGGACAAATACCACACTAGTACCTGCATTGCATCCTCTACTTAACTCACCATGCACCGTCAAAGTACATCTCCCGCTATGGGAATATTTCAATGAATAGAACATCTTTTCGTCGGGAAAGTCATCATTCATCTAGGATAGGATGCTCCACTAGGAAGTCGACCAACGCTTGTCCTTGGATCGCTTTTTGTGCCACATACGCATTGTCATGTTGTTTGATAAGAAATGCCCACCTTGCTAGTCACCCTGACAAAACTAGCCTGTAGAGAATATGCTTAATGGGATCAACCTCTGAAACAAGTCATACGGTATGTGCTTGTTTCTTCAGCTTTTTGAATTGCAAAATCAGAGCCAGACACATTTTCTTTATAGGTGAATAATTCAATTCAACACCTACCAGAGTCCGAGTTAAATAGTATAATGCTCTCTCTTTGCCTACCTCATTCTCTTGCGCACACAACGCCCCCAACGATCGTTCTCAGGTAGAGGCTTATAGGATCAACCGCTGACCTAGAATTCGCACTCAAGGACCGACAAATTCATTACGTACCTCTTTATGCTCTCAGAGACCTCATCGCAAGAGTCATCCCACTCAAATGGTGCTCCTTCTTCATCAAACGGCTAGAAAGCCGACAACACTCGACAAAGCTCGATATCAATCGTCTTATGAAGGGAAGACAACCCTGAAGGCTACGGAACTCGTTCAAGTTTGTTCGATGTACAAATACGCACAACAACAATCATTGCCCAATTCAAATACCCAATTTGTACAACCAAATCATCTCAACATTATTTTTCATCAGTCATTGATTTTGCACAACACCCAAACATAAAACTGAACTTGTTTATTCTCTATACATTAACAAATTGGACACATAAAAACTCACAAGAAACCCCAAATCCTCTCCCACCTTTCTCCATTCATCATCCATTGTCTCATAATCTTACTCTAGCATTATTATTAGGCTAATGTTATCTCCAGGCAAAAATTATTATTGCTAGAGCAAAATCGTTAATTTTAAGGCACATTTGTGGTTCTCATTGTTTATAAGTTACATCCATTGCTCCGATAACAACAAATTTTGCCCTGACAATAACAATTACCTATTATTATACACGAACATAATAAATAAAAGCAGATATCAAAGCAAGTAAACAAGCCAAAACCTGGGGGCATTTGCATAGGCATCCTTCCTCTACGGCGATCATCCGACGGTTTTAACAGCGGTGGAGGAGGTGCCGGGGTTGAGTGGCTCGCGGACGACGTCGTCGGGGTCGTAGTCAGGGTTCAGACTCCGATCTATAGCTTCACGGCCTTTATCGAGACAGGGCTTGCAGGCCATTTCTATGGCGATCCAGCCCACCACCAGTCCCACCACCGCCACCACCGCCGCTACCACCGCTCCCATCTGCGATCTTGATCTTGATTTTGATGTTGATCTCTCTCTCTCTCTCTCTCGATTGAACTTTGGGAGGTTTGAGAAATTGGGGTTTAGGGGTTGGTTGTTGGTTGGGCCTGGTTGTTGATGGGTTGGGCTGAATGTATTGCGAGTTTGGTTTATTTTGTATATTTTACTTTCTTATTTTGTATTCAGGGTTATTTACAGGACCCCATAGTTTGTTTCGTATAGTAAAATTTATGTTAAATTATTGATAAAATTTTTAATGATTCGCCTATGAATTGGGCTAAATTGAGTCAATAGGTGAATATGTAGGTTTTTTTTTTTTTTTTAACACAACAAAGCCGAAGGCAAGACTACATTTGATTAAATTCGTTCCTCACAATTGCTACCAATTGAGGGGGAGTCGAGACCCACCCATCTTGGTTACAATGATGGTCAATGTGCATCCTCGCAGCCCAATGGGCTATGGAATTACAAAACCTAGGAATCCAAAGAAAGGACATAGAATAAGAAAAAAACCAAAGTCTAGCATAGAGTGGATATTATCAATGATAGAGCGAATCTCCCGTGGGCAGTTATTGATGGAGTGGATGGCTTCCATGGCAACTTGGTTGTCGGACTCAACGATGATATTCTTCCAGCCATTGGTTTTTGCCACAGAGCACGCTGCTCTTATAGTAAGAGCTTCACCATTCAGAGCAGAGTTACCAAAGATCGAATTACACCACCCACCCATAATGAGACCATGGTGATTACGGGCAACGGCCGCAAGACTCATGAACTTGGAACCAAAGTAACTCTTGTATATAATATTATGTATTTAGTTTTAGGGATGACTTACAATTGTGAGTTTATACGACCTTCATTATCTCAAAATTGGCTAGCTTTTGCAATTGTTTTGAGATGGAACAAAGGGACTACCAGATTGATGTGGGACATAAAATAAGCTTATATATTGTGGACACATTTGTTCTAGAAGGACATGGATGACACATTCAGTCAGTTAGATTCTCCTATTAAAACTCTAAGTTCTATAGGTATATCTCGTTCTAAGCCCCTCACCCTCACTTGCAGCCCCATGTTTCGGTGTAGAAATCTTCTTTTCAGTTGGACTACCTTCAACTGGTTCCCCTGAGTATATTCTTGCTTTATATCGTTCCACACTACTGCAGCAGAATTAGCATAGAGTATGTTGGGACCGATCTCCTTAGAAATGGAGCTTACTACTCGTAATATTACTATTCTATCACACCTCAACCACTTTGTGATTAGTCCACATCTTGGTGGATCGGATCTTGGAGTTTAAAGGAAGGCTATTGAACCATCGTTTCCAATTTTTTTCCCTCATTTGTGCTGCACTACTTTGCACAAACCACATCTTTCTTTTTTTTTTTTTTTCCTGCCTAGTATCACCGCTAATGAAAGCTATTTTGTTTTCGCCATAAAGTTCCATCACTATTGATCTTTGCCAACTCTCTTAGTTGGCACACCCGATCGAAATATGAGGCACAAGTATAGCTCCAGGGTTCTTGTTTGTCGCAAGATGATATGGAGAGGAAGCTTCCTCAGTATGGACAATAGCTATCTCTAATTGATTGTTTTCTCATTCAATTATCGTCATCAAAACTTATTTCAACAATTGATTTGTCCAAGGTTGAAATGAATTATGAAGGCGAATCCTTACTTGTAATGAAGCACCAATCAGTGAAACTGCAAATGATGACAATTGACTGATGATCTTAATCCCTAGCACCAAATGTGTGCTTTGATACCATAACAAAATTCACAAGATAAGATTAACATATTAGATTTTAGGATTCGGAGAAGAAAGGGAGGTAGATCACCGCACGCAAGAAAAAAAGTAAGAGGAGGGAGCAAGTGAACCGTTAAAATATGAAATATTTTTGTATACTTGGTTAGCTGTATATCTTATCCTCTATAGATCCTATCTTGGTACGAGTTCTTTTAAGGTACCGAGTTGTTGTTGTTGATTAGCCTATAATATGTAAAAAGTAAGCAAGAAAAGGACATATAAATAGGCTGAGCCCAACTTGGAATGGATGGGCTACAAAAGAGAGAAAACGGCCAAATGGCCTGAACCCAAAAGTTAAAACAGTGAAGATTCTCTAAAGGTTACTGGGCCATAATACATAAAAAAGATTTGTAATAGGCTAAGGTTATAAGTTCATTTTGGTATTGTTGCCTGTACTTAGGACCGCACATAACCCCAAACAACTAAATCAACCCCTCAAAACTTAGGAATATCAAATTTAAAGATTGTGTTTTTAGAGTCTCAATTGTTAAAATACTAATAAGTTTTATAATTAAAATATTTATTATTTGTCATGTTAATATTATATCGTTAAGATAAATTTTATTATATATAAAAGCTTCCATTCGAAGAGTAGGCTTAGGGCCCGGAAAATGTCAGAATCGGCCCTGTCGCTACTTTGGACATTTTTTTGTGTTGGCTTAGCGGTGAGCAATCGTAGAGTCAATATCCTGAAATTGGAGGCAAGTGCTTCCGATGACTTAAAAAAATTATTACGAACTGATTCTAAACTTGTCTTAGTTAAAAAAAAAAAAAAAAAAAAAAAAACCATTGCATTGAGTGATTTTTATAAATTCATACAAATTTTATTGTAAATATTTGTTTTATGTATTCAGATTTTGCAGTAATTTTTTTTATTTCGTTATGTATCGGTATTCTGTACTTCTATTTTTTATTTTTTGATATATGCCCCTGTCTTTTTCGTTTTACTCATCCTAATATAAATTTATTCATAATATTAAGTAAAATAATGTTATTAAGAAAGAAAAATTGTAATAATTAGAGAAACATCGTTATTTCCAAAAAGATTTTGTATTATTTTTTTATAAGTTATATCATTACTTAAATAATAATAATTTTTCCCCGCTAATATAAAATCCCTATTATATTTTATTTACCATCTATTTTTATCATTATCGAAAAAACTTTCAAAATCTGCCAGCAGTTTACTTCTGGGCCTCGCTTTTGTGGTTATGCTATTTTTTATTACGAGTTTCCATACTAATTATAGGAAAAAAATCTACCACCAGTCACACCATGGGCCTAAGTTGGGTTGGTCGGTGCTTTAGAGTCAATATGACAATATGGGGATGGCCCCTGCGTTTTTAACTTGGTCAACACGGTTCTCTCTCTTTATTGGCGCCATTTTCTATGAGGGTCCATAATTCTTACACGTTTTGTTTTTTAGGTCTAGGACCAACTAATATGTCGTACAGTATAGGGGTGCATTTGAGCATATCCAAGTCGAAGCTTAGTAGGCTCAAGGCTTGACTCGGCGAGGCTCGAAACTCGTTGAGCTTCGCTCTTTAAAAGCTCGGGCTTCACTTGGCTCGATTTAAGTTCGATGAGTTTCGTATTAAGCTTGCAATATTTTGGCTTATTTAAGTTCAATCTGGGCTCATTTGGGCTCATTTAAGCTTGGATTGGGCTCATTTAGGCTCAAATTTGGTTTCATTAGTCATATTAGTAAAATATATTATATTAAAAAATGTTCGTTTGAGCCTATGAGCTTGAGCTTCACTAGGCTTGGGCGCAGCTCGATAAGCTAAACGAGCCAACTTGGCTTGGCTGGAGCTCAAAGCAAGCTGAATATTTTGAACTTTGTGACGAGTCAGCTCGAGAAACTCACAAGCTGGCTCGACTCATTTACACCCGCTAGTATTGTGCAATATTTTATGTTTTTCTATAGGAGTTTTATCAGAGGACATTCAGAATCAACATATTTCTCAAATGGCTTGGGAACCCTTTATCCTTATGAAATCCAATTAATAAATGGTAATCCATGTGTAGCTCGTGAAATTCTGTGACTTCTTTTTACATGGTAGTCTGTTAGTTTATAAATATGATATAATAGTAATGCCCTTATAGTTGATAAATCAACTATGAATGTACATGACATGTATATATGATAAATCAACTATGACAATGGGATAAATGTGTTAAAAAAGTGTTGAGTGAATCCAAACTCGAATTCAAATCATGATTTAAATGTGCTAAACCTCTTGATCGACCAAAAATCTACTGACTCTAATCTCCATTACTGAAACCCACTATTGTGTTTTGTTATATTATGTTAACTTAATTTTAAATAGTAGAAATTTGCGTTCTATTTGCCAAAACTTAACTTCATCCTCGGAGTATACTACATGGTTGAAATAGTATTGTTGATTTCATAATAATTTGACAACTGTGATGAACACATGAACGGACGTAATATATGGTATGACACATGTACATTGGCTAATTTCATCGTGGACCATTTTGTAAAGATAGATATCATGACGTCAAATAACTTTATAACTTGACTTTGATGATGGTACGCCCCTCCATTCCTAGGTCAAATTAGCGCCTTTAGAGACTGGAACAACGTCATTTGGTTTAATGAGGTACATGCTTGTCATGTAAAAAGACCATTGAGATTCTCAGTGAATGCAAGTGTTTGAGAACGACGTTGTTTCTATTTATAAAGCCTATAAACTAACCTATTGAAAACAGCTGCTCGAAGCAGTTACTATGATGTCAAGCTCCAACCTAAGTATTTACTAGGAGCACTGTAGGAAAGATAATCCTTGATTTATAGAGTTATCAGATGTGCCAAAGTAAGACGTGGCCTCAAGGAAAACTATTGAGAATTGGGAGAAGGTGGGAAGAATGTTTTTTGATCTCTAACATGTGTTTTGAATTCCAGAATTCATCCCCAGTAGATCATGGATGTTGAGGTAGAACTTGGATGTAATTGGCGCCAAGCGAGGAGCAACAATTAATGTCTTAAGCTGCACAAAAAGGACACCTAGGGCTTAGTAAGAGGTCCCAGCACTAACATACAAATACTTTACAGTTTTTCTACATCACACTTGTGTTTATACTTTTCCTTTTCCTCTAGGAGTAGGCATAATTATAACTTCATTTGCTTCAACAAATACAATGGATAAGTAGCAACGATGTATGACAAGTTGATCCTTTTTGTCATAGTTTTTGTTTTCATCCCTTCCTGTGAAGTAGGCTAGCACCTTAATCTTAGGCTTTAACAACCAAGCCTCAAGTTTGATAATGGTGATCTTAGATTGGTAAGCAACTTGGTGAACCAGGTGAATTTAGTTTTGAATTATTGGTGTTAGCAATTTTATGGTCAAACCTTGAGCTTGATAGCTTTGGTCCTAATCTAGTGACCTAAAAATAGTTCCGTCCAGACCTTATTAAGTTCAATTTTGATTGAATTATCTTGAATTAAGGATGCTAGTTGTAGACCATATTGACTGGTGCTCAAGATAGACAATCAAGCATATCTCAACTGTGGGCTTTGCTCTATCATCTCAACTGTTGCTTGAGTTAGATTCATATCTATTTACCTTTTCTTGTAGCATAAATATAAAAGAACCCATATAATGTATGAACATCTCCTTAATTGGGGCATTGGTTGATTCCATATAAAAATTACAAACTGAAGTCAAATTCACCAATAGTATCAATGCAATTGCGAATTATTCATTGAGGACACACATGTGTGCAATTCGAAATCGATTTACCCTCAAGTTGTAGTAAATCCTTCAAATACGTTACTTCCTATATTTGCGATGATCACACTCACAAGGGGTCAAAATTAGGGAAAATCATATGAATAATGATAATTTAACTAATATAAGTCACTATATCTACTTAAGAGGTTACCAACACGCAAGCACCGGATCCCATTAGAACTCCAAAGCTAAGCGTGCTTGGGCGAGAGTAGCACCAAGATGGGTGACCTCCTGAGAAGTCCTTGTGTTGCACCCCTCAGGTTGGGGATTCTCGGAAACAACCTCTCTTCAGGATATCCTGAAAGGGGAAGGCTGCGTACATCCACCCCCCCATACCTTACTTAGCTAGGAGCCCTTAGTGCACTGAGAATGTTGCTTTTAAGTCACTATATCTGAAATAATAATTAATTTTAAAAAAGGGACATTTCCCATTAGACAAATTGACAGGACTTCTTATTATGTTCTCCAAACCTTATTTCAAATCCCAACCCTAAAGAGAAGGAAGCAAAAATACCTAAAAGTCCATATATAGGTGGAGTGACTAGATTTGCAAAAGGATATCCACTAATAAGAAAATTATATTTATTTTACTCTAGTCATAAAAAATAATAATAATGGTAATGATAATAAGATCAATAATAATTATTGTGACAATTCAAGGCATCGTTAGTTGTAACCGCACCCTCGACAAATCATAATCATAATTGAGGATATTTAATATATGTTACATTATTTTGTAGAGTGTACTCGTTTATAAGGAGGGAATTCAAAAATAACTTTATCATATTATTCAGCATGAATCACCAAAATTTTTATAACCTTAATTAAAATGTCATGCCTACTCTTTATCTCTTTTGAAAATAATAAATAATAATAGTAAGTCAATGAACCAAAGCATGAAACCTACCTGGAGGGAATTGTATCTCCATTTTGGACCCACGTGTCCAAGCTTAAAAGGCCTGTTTTTTGTTTAGGGGGACAAAGCTTAGAAGGTCGGCCACTCAATTACAAGAAATTTTATGACTAAGTTTTGTTTTATTCAAAGGGGAATATTTTTTTAATGATAAAGACTTAAAGTTATATTTTTTTTAAGTTCGAATTCTTAATTATTTTCATCTTTTTAGATAAAGAAAATAATTTTAAATTAAAAAATTATGTAAGATTTATACTCGCTTAAATTAAGGTTGAAGTGGAGTGTGGTACATGAGATTAGGGTTGGACATAACTAGGAGTGCTGCTAGGGATGGCAAGGAAGCGGATAAAACTTGTTACTTGCGAGTAACCACCCCATTTAGGACCGACACGGGTATAAGTGGGGCGGGTAGCGGGTAAGGTTTGGTGTACCCGTCTCGTACCCACCATGGGTATGGGGCGGGTATGGGTATAGTGTTGTACCCACCCCACCCTGCCCCAACCCTCCTCTTACCCGCTTCGTCATACCCGCTTTATTTTGTACATAGTTAACTTTTAAATCAAAAAATACACGCTTAAATTCAATATCCTAAATTTTTTTATCGATGTTATAAAAAAATATAAGTGTCTTTAAAAATATTATTAAATAATTAATATGAGCAGGTATATATAATTGTTTTCTACACACAAGGGCGGGTACGTGGCGGGTAATGCATATCCATTAGATACCCGCGGGTAATGGGGCGAGTACGGGTATGGATTTATACCCATCGGGGCGAGTATGAGTATTCACTTTATACCTATTGCGAGTAATGGGGTGGGTATGGGTATGGGTATGGGTATGGGTATGGATTTTGGTGGCGAGTACGGGTACAGAGGAGGCATCCCCATACCTCCCACGCCCCGCCCCATTGTCATCCCTAGGTGCCGACTAGTCATAAAGCTCAAAAGGCTTGGCTCACTTTGAGCTCGAGCAAAGCTGAGCCAACTCATTTGGTTTATCGAGCCGAGCTTGAGCTTAAATGAGCCTAAGCGAGCTTTTTTTAATACAATATATTTAATTAAATAATGCCAATGAAGCCAAAATTGAACATAAATGAGCTGAGCTCGAGCTTAAATGAGCCTAAACTGAGCTTAAATGAGCCGAAATATTGTAAACTTAATTCGAAGCTTGTCGAGTTTAGATTGAGCTGAGCTAAGCTCAAGCTTTTCACGAGCTCAGCTAGAGCTTAAACTTTTCGAGCTTAGCGAGTTTCAAGCTAAATCTGAGCTAAGCTTAATGCAAACGAGCCGAGCCTTGAGTTTGGCAGGCTCGGTTTGGCTCGGCTCAAATACCCTTAGACATAACACCAAGCAGCCCTGACAACCATTTGGGGCCCCCAATATGGCGATTACATGTAAGTTGAAGGAGAGATATCTGCAATGGTATGGGTTTTGGGGAGACTAACTACCGCTCTTGTCAAGAAATGTGAACAACTACATCACACGCATTAGAAAAAGGGCAGAGCTAGGCCTAAGAAAACCTGGATGGAGACGATTAGACATTATCTGACCTACTTAAATCTTACCAATGAAATGGTCTTATATAGAGTTGAGTGCTGGTTAAGAATATGAGTGGTTGACACTACTGTTAGAAGATAGGAGCTCAGTACCTCTAGGCATGCATGTCTATTATTGTTGTTTGGTTGTTTTATTGTTGCTTGCTTGTTTGGGGTTGCTTTATTTGACATTTAAAAAAAAAAAAAAAAACTATTTCTTCATCGTTTTCTTCTTCTTCTCTCCCTTTTTTCTTCTTTTTTTTAAGGTTGAGGGCCCTCGAAAGCAGCCTCTCCCTAAGGTAGCACTCTGTAGGGATAAGGCTGCGTATATCTTATCCCCTCAGACTTGCCGTGCCGGGAGCCTCTATGAGGTACTGGATTTGTTGTTGTTGGAAGCATTCGTTGCTAATACTATTAATAAGTTTTATGATTTATTATATTAGTATTTATGTATTCAAAAGAAATGTTATTATATATGAAGGGTCCCATTAAAACATTTGCTTCGGGCCTTGAAAATGTCAGAAGCGGTCTTGTATGAGATGTCATTGGGAATGTTCTCCATATTGGTAGCGAATGCAATGATGTCATGCAAAGAAATGAGATGAAAAATGTTTTCTATTAAAAAAAAGGATGATTAATGATAATCTCCTTAACAATGATAAATGATATAAAAAAATATATATCCTAATTTGTAAACCATAGATACATTAAAAAAAGAGAAAATTTGGTTTAGGTACCTTGAGGTTGTGTGATATCTCTTGAGGTTTTGAAATATTTTTGATGTACCCTGAATTTTGGTAACCTTTTTTTTTCTTTTATTCTTTTTTTTCCAGATACCCTCTATTAATAGAACCCTAATAGAGTTAAGCAGAGGATACCTGAAAAAAAAAATTATCAAAGCTCAGGATATTTTAAAAATGTTTCAAAACCACAGGATATCGGAAAAAAAATATTACCAAATCTTAGAGTACCTGAACAAAATTTTCTCTAAAATTAACCTTTTACACCGATTAAGAAAAGGCATCCTTAAGAAGAGAAGCACTTCTAGTTAAAATATTTAGGCCTCGTTTGGTTGGCGAAGGAATTAAATTCCTATAGGAAGTTGTACTTCCTAGGAATTTACTTCCCTTGTCAACTTTCTAGGAAGTAGTTATAAAATATTTGGTTGCCTGTACAAAAAATAAAACTTCCTGAGAATTCAATTCCTATGTTTTGTTTGGTTGACATAATAATTCCCATGAAATACAATTAAAATGACTATTATATATGCCCATGTCCAATCTTCTAACATCATTGATAGAGGGTGTAATGGGTAAATTTGTCATAATCATAAATTAGAAGGGGTAGAATTGTTATATGGATTAAAAGTTATGAAGGAAGTAAAATTTAGCTGAGGAGGCTAGGTAAATTATTTTTCCATTTTAAAGTAATTGGAATTTAATTAATAATTCCAACTTTCCACATTCTACCTACTTTCCACATACGAAACAAGACCTAAAACTACACTTCCTATGAATTGAAATTTCCCTCGTCTGTTCCCACCTACCAAACGAGGCCTTAGTTTCTCACTTCTATTTGTATTGCATAACATCAAAGCAATAACTACTATCAAGTCTCACTTTGTGTATGTCATTGACGCTTGTAATTGAGGTTAAAATTGTAATTAAAGTCTATAATTTTCAATTACGCTTGGTTCATTTGTTAAAATTAGAATTGCAATTTGGATAATTTTCATAGAGACCTTCTGAACTCTTGGTTAAAATCGAAGTAACTTCTTAAACTTTCAATTTCGTTAAAAACATCTCTGAACTATGAATCAAAATCAATGTGATCTCCTGACTTCTAATTTGATCAAGGACACCCTTGAACTATTTATTAAAATCAATTTGATCCCCAACCTCAAAAATTTTATTAAAGACATCCAAAACTATTAAAAGAAAATTTGGTTCAAGTATCATGAGATTTAATAATATAGATTTCAGGTGCTCTGAGATTTTAAATTATTTTTATATTATCTTAAACTTTGGCAACTTTTCTTCCGAAGTATCTTTTCCATAACTTTGTTAGGATTTTGTTGAAATTGGGTTAACCTGACACTAAAAAAATTTAACTAAAGAAAAAAAATTATTTATAATTAAAATAATTTTAAATATTAAATACAAATTTAAAAAAAATTAAAATTTTTTGATTAATTTGGTTAAGGTACCCTGAGGTTTGGTAATATGTTTTTTAGGTACCACAATTTAAAATATTTTTAAAGTACCGTGAGCTTTGGTAACTTCTTTTTTAGGTATTCTCTGCTAATGGAACTCTAAAGGAGTTAGAGGAGACGGTGCCTCAAAAAAAAAAAAAAAAGTTAACAAAGTTCAGAATACCTTATAATATTTCAAAATCTCTAGATACTTGAAATATTTATCTCTAAATCTCAGGGTATTTCAACCAAATTTTCTATTAAAAAAAGTAGCCCAAAACAAAGAGCAAAAGCCAAGAACTGCCAAGTACATCCAAAACCATTTCGCTGATCACTCATTGTCAGCATGGAGCTCCATACCAACTTCTCATGCATTCGATGTTTACCAATGTCGTCCTGTAAATACAGGAAATAGTTACACCACACCTTGATCCAAAACCTTATTGCATGAAATGTTTAGTTTCTTGTCTTTATTTTTGCGTTTCCTTTCAATTTTGTTTATTTCACTACTTTAGTTTTCAGATCGTAACATCTTTGGAATTATTTACACCAAAGTAGTATATCCATTATGTCAATCTAATCATTTACTTTTTAATATGTCAATTTAATCTTTTACTTTTAATTGTGTCAATTAATTCTTTTATACACAGTGTCAATTTAGTCTTAAGGTGAAACATAAATAAAGTTTATGGGGTAACTGTAAGCCACCTGATCATGTGCAATATATTTAAGTAAATCAGGGCATTACCCATTTGCTGAACCAATTTGAATCCACTCGTGATCTGACTATTAAAAGTTCCATCACTATTTGACAAAAAAAATTATTTTAGGATTAAATTTACCCAATATAAGTAATACAGGGACAAATTAAATTAACATAATTATAATATAAAAAACATATAATTTTCATATAATCTAATAAATGTATAGTATGTCAAATGTATACGCAAATTGATAGCCATGAAAGTGGTGTTATAGGCAGTTGGTCAGGTTCATGCATGCGTATCCACCCAACCAAACAAATCTCTTCTTGATATGTCGACTGACACTTCTAAAATAGAAAAGAACAAAAAAAGAGTAGTGTTATTTACATTTTACTACTTTGGCTTTTTTGGTAATTATAAAAAGGACCTTGACGTTTTGAAATTATTAAAAAGGAACTTGAGATTTTATCGTTTTAATAAAAAGAACTCTCTTCGGCCATCTGACGTCATTTTGAAAGGTTTTTGGGCCATCTAGTTTATTTCAATTCGATCTGGATTTGCATAATTATTACCGTGAAAGTTTTTGGGCCACTCAGAATTATGATTTTCCCCATTTTGAAAGGCAAGCCATTTACCCTTATTTGCCGGAGAGGGTACTTTTTATTAATACGATAAAACCTCATGATCCTTTTTAATAATTCCAAAATGTCAGGGTTTTTTTTTTATAATTACCAAAAAGGTCAGGGTAGTAAAATATAAATAACCCAAAAAGTAAGTATTCTTTTTCAAGAATATGCTTTTTTTTTTTTTTTTAAGTTAATGTTCTTGCTCACAAGTAATAAAAAATGAGCCCAATCTTCTAGAAAACAAATTCTGATTGACCTTGCATTATTGATAATATAAAAATTAGGGTCATTACTTGGTTCCAAGCTCTTGTTGGTGGCACTTGTATCTCCATCTAACACTGCATGAAGTATCCTCCAAGGCTGATCTCTAGTGCTGTTCTTAGATCCAGATTCAAAAGATCTACTATTTATGTGATGCAACGCGTAAGTGGGATTTTTGGAGAATGGGGATTCAACAGCCGTCCTTTTAATTTTATTATTCAATAACAAAAAGAAAAAGGAACATAGTAATTCACTTCTAATTCTTACTCTTGAGAATAGAAAGAACTAAAAACTCATAAAAATAATCTATCAAATTCAATAATTAAAACAACCTAATTCCTCTTGTATTTATAGAGAAGCTATTTAAATAAAAACAAAATTCTAAAAGATAAATATAAAGGCCTAAAGATAAATAAAACACATAAGATTTAAATCTAAAAACTAACAAACTAATACTCCTCAAACCTTAATCTTCACTACATCTCTTGTCAGCCTTGCTGCCAAGATCATGCCGCCGACAATTACTGCCAAGCTATCCGCCAATCTTGGACACGGGGTTGTATCCACCTGTTTATCCTACCTAGCCAATCCTCTTGCCATGGCGTCACCTTCCCAGCTGGTATTGAACCGCTAGTATCGGGATGGCGGCTGCATCATTATGCCTTTCAGTTCTCTTCGAAGGCAGTGCCCTCAATTGCGGACAATGGGCAAAGCTAGGAGATCTTTGTCTTGTTTTGCCCACAATGTGTTTCTAGTTTAGTTTAGGGGTTTTAATCTTGGTATTTTCTTTTGTTGGCTTCGCCCATGATGCGCTCCTAGCTTAATTAAGGGGTTTTTATCTAGATTCATAATGTCCACTACTCATGCTCCTCATTTCTCTCCGTAGGTATTGCTCTCAGTTGCGAACCATGGGCAAAGTTGGGGCGACTTTTGCCTGGCCTTGCCCATGATGCGCTTCTAGTTTAGTTAGGTGTTTTGATCTTGCCATTTCTTTCTTTCTTCTTTTTTCTTTTTGTGTTATTTGAACCTAACGGACATCTTCGATATACTTTTAAGAATCTTATCCTTTTACTTAAGAGGAAGGGGGGGGGGGGGGGGGGGGGGGGGGGGGTGGGGAAGGGGAACCAAAATGCACACCTAAATAGACCGATAAAATCTAAACAATCTATCCTCAACAATTAAAAGAGGAACAAAAGAAGGGATATTAAAGTGGGATGTAGATCGAGCAACTTCTTCTTGATTGGAATATGAATAAGCAACAACACGTAAGGCTGGATAAAGATTCAGAACGCCGTGATAGACTTATTCATAAACTCTTTCCTTAGACGAAACACACACTTTTAGTCAGAAATTTACTCGACCAACCATTGTCATGCCTCAAACACAACACCACTGTGATGACCAGCTCAATACTTTTATGCTTTATTACTTTTAGATAGATAAATTTGAAAGAGAAAGAAAATACGAAGGAAAGAAAATGTGAGGAAAAATATATGAGAATTCATTTTCTTTTCATTATTCGGAGGTACAGAAAAGTTCAAGGGGAAAAATGTGAGTTTGATATAAAAGAAGAAGACAAAGTTATGAGGGAGAGTTACTAAAAGTTGAAGTTGTAGACTAATACTGACCCAAAATAAATTAGTTTTACACATAAAGGTATTTAGTTAATATTTCAGATTGAAAGAGCGAATTAGACAATCGGTACAATCCAATTCCTTGTTGGTGGACCATCTTTGGTTTGGTTTAGTATGATGTATAGTAATGAACATGTAAGAAAAAATCTTGAACAATTTTGATATGCTATCATACTAATTTGTTAGGAATTGGACAAATCTGATATGCTATGATACCAATTTGTAAAGAAGGTAATATTCGATTCAAATACTATAACATACAAGAGAAGTAAATAACAGGATAAAAGAGAATAAATGAAGGAGACATTAATTTACGTGGAAAACCCTTCTTCAATCGAGAAGGAAAAAACCACGAGCGGAGATGGAGATTCTTTATTGATCAAAATAGTGGAAGAATTACAAAGACACTCCCTCTGAATGAGATCTATGGAAGAATTACAGGGACACTTTCTCTCTCTCAATTGACGGCTCTCTCTTTGCTTTGGATCTCTCGTGCGGCAGAAAACAAAAGAAAAATTTTCTATTTATAAGCCGCAGCTGTGACCTAAGTCACGCTGCTAATTTGGTGCCTGATCGATCGGCCAGCCACTAATCGATTGGCAGAGTCCCTGCACGATCCTTCTCTGCGTTGTTCCCCGATCGATCGGGGTACGACCTTCTTCATAAATTCAAGGAATTTGAGACATATCCTAACAAATCTCCACCTTGGATTAAATTTCAAATAAAAGAACATCACCACCTTCTCCACAAAACACCCCACACGGGGTTATCTCAAAAAAATAGAAAACCTAACCGAGTCCGAGCGATGCTTGAACTTTCAGCTAGGTAGCACTTTGGTGAATATATCTGTGAGGTTATTAGCAAAGCCAATCTTCCTCTTCTTTGAATTAGCCCTTGACACAGCTGTAAGAGCACAAGCAGTAACTTCTTTATAAGCTTGTCTTTCCTGTCTTTCACTAGCAACTGAATACTGATTCACCTGCTGAACTATTTTGGCCTTTTTATTTCTTTTAGAAATATATACTGGAGGTGGCTGAATGCTATCTGTGAAAGCTCTCTGACGCTGAACTGTGTTACTTAACTGTAACTGAGCTACCTCTGGCCTAATCACCTGACCTGAATCACAAACAACAGATCGCTGCAGCAACGAAGACTCACCAAACGTGACATCTCTACTCACTAGGAATTGCTTGAAGCGAACTCTTTTCTGCTTCCCATAAATGCCATGTTCATCTGACTTTCCTGTCACTGTGGAACCATAAAGTATATACAAAGTTCCAACCCTTCTGCCTTTCATCACAAGTAGAGCACCCTTACTGACCTTCAAAATTCCACCTTGAGCTGTGTACTTGTACCCGAGAGAATCAAGAGTACCTAAAGAGATGAAATTCTTCTTCAAATCAGGAACATGTCGAACATCACTCAAAGTCCTGATAGTGCCATCAAACATTTTAACACGAATTGTTCCTATATCCAAAACTTTGCATGCAGCATCATTGCCCATCAAAGCAACTCCACCTTGAATTGACTCATATATGAAAAACCAATCTTTATTAGGACAAAAATGATAGGAGCAACCTGAATCCAGAATCCAATTTTCTCTGAATCCGGACTGTGGTTCAGACACTGACAGAATATCATCATTCTCATCTTCAACTACCCTAGCTTCTGCGAGTTAATTATTTCTCCTCTGGTCGGACCCGTTATTAGGTTCTAGTTTCCTCTTAGGCTTGTAACAGTCTCTCTTAATGTATCCTTTTTAATGACAGTAATTACAGGATAAATCTTTATGTCTAGAGTTAGACCTAGACGAGTTTCCATCATAATCAGATCCTCTATTCTCAGTTCTTACTCTCAAAAATAGATCACCTCCTGAGTTATTTACAGAATTAGACAATTCCTTATCTACTCTTTTTTACTCTGTAAATTTCTCTTAACCTCATCAACACAGATGGTTTTTTGACCACCCTGAATTATGCTTTCAACGAAGCCTTTATAAGAGGTAGAGAGTGAACATAACAACAATTAGCCTGATCTTCATCCTAAGGAGCATCAACAAGCTTCTTTAATTCTTGAATAATGGAATTAAACTCATTAATATGATTATTAAGTGACGTATCTTCTGACATACGAAAGGTGAACAACCGATGCTTAACTGCCAGTTTGTTGGAGACTGACTTGAAATAGAACATATCCTACAATTTATCCCACAACTCCTTAGCAGTCTTCACTTCCAAAACTTCTGTCAAAACATTATTGGTAAGTCACATTTGAATAGCGGTGAGCCTTTTCGTCTAAGTCCTCCCATTGTCCTTCTGATAAACTCTCTGTTTCTTCTCTTTTCCATCCAAGGCTTTCTTCAAGCCACTCTGTGTCAAGAGGCCCTTAACACGAACCTGCGATAAACTAAAACTCCCTTGACCACCAAACTTCTCAACTTCAGATTTAACTGCAAACGTCATAGTACCAAATTGAACAAACAGGGCTCTGATACCAATTGTAAGAAAAATCTTGAACAATTTTGATATGCTATGATACCAATTTGTTAGGAACTGGACAAATTTGATATGCTATGATACCAATTTGTAAAGGAAGTAATATCTTTATAATGCGGAACTTAACATCTCAAGAACAGGATTCGATTTAAATACTATAACACACAAGAGAAGTAAATAACAGGATAAAAGAGAATAAACGAAGAAGACAATGATTTACGTGGAAAATCCCTCTTCAATCGAGAAGGGAAAAACCACGCACAGAGATAGAGCTTCTTTATTGATCAAAATAAGGGAAGCATTACAAAGACACTTCCTCTGAACGAGATCTATAGAAAAATTCAGGGACACTTTATCTCTCTCTCAATTGATGGCTCTCTCTTTGCTTTGGATCTCTCGTGTGGCTGAAAACAAAAGAAAACTTTTCTATTTATAAGTCGCTGCCATGACCTAAGTCACGCTGCTAATTTGATGCCTGATCAATCGGCTAGCCAGCGATCGATCGGCAGAAGCCTTGCACGATCCTTCTTTGCATTGTTCCCCGATCGATCGAGTATGCTCTTGATGGATTAGCTTGCTTACGACCTTCTTCATAAATTAAATGAATTTCAGACATATCCTAACAGAACATAATAAAAATATCAATCACGTTGGATTAATTCAGAAAATTAATTGCAAGGCTAAATCATCATACGTTATTATTCCATTCAACCTCGGTATGGACCTTTATTAGTTTTTGCTCTGATTTCGTCTAGATTTAATTAATAAACATATTTAATTGTCAAATTATGGGTTTGGATAAGTTTAAAAAGTTTAATGTAAGGCATGACTAATCTTATCATTATTCTATCTGGTTTTTAGTCCTTGATATGCACCTCTACCGGCTCTTAGTTTGGACTAGATTAAGAAACTCCATTTAAGATTGAACAAGACTAGATTAGTTATTGCTCAGTCTTATCTTCATTCCTCGATTTGGATTTATATTGGTCTTGAATATTGTCCCAATTATTATTCAACTCCATCCTTAGTTCTTGATTTGGCCTTTGGTTAATTTTTAGTCTAGTCCATTTCGTGCCTAGGGTCAAGGATATATTTTAAATGTCAGATACTGGTCTATATCAGGCCAGAAAGCTCAAATGAAGATCAGATTGGTTACTATTTGGTATAATCCTTGGTCCACTTTTATAGTCCTTTGGCATGTCCTTAGACCTAATGTGGTTTCTTCGAACTCTCCGTTCATTTTTGAGAGAAAAATAGAAATCCTAAAATTAAACATTTTTCCTAATGTTTTTCTTATTATTCTTTCCTTTGCATTTTTCCTTTCTTAAAAACAAGATTTTCCTCATTTTTTTTTTTTCCCATTCCTCAAAAAAGGAATATCATTAGTGAGCCTCTTTTTCCTTACTCGGTATTGTGGTGGGGGTCTGGGATTTGGAACTTAAGTTTGCTTCCCATACTTCATTCTGTCCTAGTATAGGTATCTGGGTTTTTCTTCATGTTTTGTGTCTTGTCTAGTGTTGTTGAGGACTTCTAATGTCTTATGTTTTCGTTACTTTTGTAAAGTTCATATGGTCGCATTTTCTGCTGCATGATTTTCTACTTATACACTTAGCTAGACTTCACTTTGGCGGGTGCGCCTACTTTGTATCTCAACTTTCGTCACTAATTATCGGGAAAAATGTCTTTCTGTACACATTTGCTATAATTGGAAAAGAGTGTTAAAAATACAAAATCGAAAATTAAATAATTCAAGAACATCTTGAATAAAACTTTAGACAAAATACAAAATAAAATAATTCAATGAGCAAAGACAAGAACCAACAAAATAGAAAGAGACTTGGATCCGTAATTCACAAGACTTGGATAGACATATTGAGACGAGGGTAAATATTTTTTTTTGATCCAACAACACTTGGATCAATATAAAAAAATCAGAACACTTAGAAAAAATAGATACCTGAAGCTTCGAATAATTGAATTGAGAAAATACCTAACCTATTTATAATACATCAAGAGCAAATGAAGAGCCCAAGTACTATGAATGAATAGGAATCCTATGCTAATAAGACTAGAAAATCAAAAGACACATTGAAGTTGGCCGTTATGCTTTGGCCGGTTACAAGCATGAAAGGTGGAAGAGGAAATGCAAGACATGACTACATCTAATTAAGCACATGTTAAAACTAAATACTAGCTAATAAATACAATAAAATACATTGGAAATACACGAAAAATATTAAGTATTCCACACTCCCCCTCAAGTCAGAGCATGTAAATTTATGATGCCCAACTTGCGGAGAAGAAAGGAATACGACAGTAATCAGAGAGCTTTAGTGAAAACATCTGCCAGCTGCCCCTCTGAACGAACAAAGGATGTTGATATCTCTTTAGTCAACTACTTCTCTCAAACAATCAACTTCTATGTGTTTAATCCTCTCATGAAACACCAGATTGGAGGCTATATGAAGATCTTATCAACTAGATAACGTTTTGAACAACAAGTGTAGAAGCGCGTCGAGCCCCAAGTACACCAACAATATGGAGAATGAGAATCAGCCACCTTCCCTGTTGTAGAAACGATTACAAAATCTTGTTCAAAAATAGTGTTAAACACTGTTTAACACACACATCAAAAACAACCAAATGAAGATTGAAAATTTGAAACCTGAAACGTCAGGCTCACTCAACAAACAATAATTTAAGTGGAACAAAACCATTAAGTGAAGATTAAAATTTTGATTCAAAGTTTCAATGAAATAATCTCAAAAAATGAAAATGGCCAAATCTAAGTCTGATAATTTTGATTCAAAGTCTCAATGAAACAAAACATAAAATGGAGACAAAATTTAGGTGCAACATTATAGTGAAACAAAACAAGACAAGAATTGCCACTAAACCAAAAACGTGCTGTCGGTCCAAGAAAAATGCTGAGAACGAGCGGAAGCGAAGCACGGTATGATCAAAAGAAAATGAGGAAAATTCAATGAATCGAGTTTTGCTCTGATACCTTATTAAAAATATAAAATCAGAAAAATAAAATAATTTAGGAACATCTTAAATAAAATTTTATACAAAACACAAAATAAAATAATTTAAGAACATCGTGAATTAAATAAAGACAAGAATTTACAGAGTATAAAGAGACTTTGTTCTAGAATTCACGAGACTTGGATACATATATTGAGACTAGGGTAGATATCTCTTTTGATCCAAGAACACTTGGATCAATAATATAAAAGAAACAAAACACTTAGAAAGAACAGATACTTGAAACTTTGGATAACTGAATTGAGAAAATACCCAACCTATTTATAATACATCAAGAGCAAATGAAGAGCCTAAGTATTATGAATGAATAAGAATCATAAGTTAAGAAGACTAGAAAATCAAAAGACACGTTGAAGTTGGCCATTATGCTCTGGCAGGTTAAAAGCACGAAAAGTGTGAGACGAAACGCAAGACATAACTACATCTAACTAAGCATATCTTAAAACTAAATACTTGCTAATAAATATAATAAATTACAATGAAAATATAAGAAAATAACTAGTATTCAATAAAGAGCAAAGAAAGAGAGAGGATGTATCCAGTCTTTATTAAGTGGAAGAACGTAACGTACGAAACTCTTAGCATAATGCGTGATTCTATCAAACACACATATTATTGGACAATTTTTCTGTTTTGGTTTTGGTTGAGTGTTCAAAAAGAAATTCAGGGAGAAAAACACTTTAGTATTGGTCTTGTTTGCTCTATGGAAAATAATTGAAGCCCTTATTTGACACATAAAATTAAAATTAGACGATAAAAATGTAATTTTAGTTTTGGAATTGGAATTAGAATGAAGTTGGGTTTTCATTGAAATTAGATACTAAATTGTTATTCAAGTAAGAGCTTGAGTTTCAAGCGAATTGGGTTAGAATATTTGGGAGTTAAAGGCCTTCGATTTAGAGTTTATCATCCCCCTCTTTAGTGTCGGGTTATGAGTAGAGCTTGATTGTAGTAAGTCTTATGTATGAGGTGTAGGATTGGACCAATCCTATTTAGGCCTATGACACTCTGAGGTTTTATTGTGGTGGCTCTATTTATACACGAGATGTGTATGTTACTATTTATGGTTTGAGTAAGGGTTGAGAGTTGAAAAGTCTCATGTAACTTTCAATTATATAATGAAATTATTGTGCTCCCCTGCGTGGATGTAGGCTTCGACTGAACCATGTAAATTTTGATGTTCTCCCCAATCCCCTTTTGTGTGATTGTTACTTACATTTAGGGTTCGAAATCCTATGGGTGATGTTAACTATTGGTATTAAAGGCTGTGCGGAATAAATAACCCGGAACTGGATCTGATTTAAATACTATATCAAATACGAGAAGCAAAACAAGGATAAAAGAGAACAAATAGGAGACACAATGATTCACTTGGAAACCCGTTTTCAATCGAGAGGCAGAAAAACTATGGGCGGAGATGGAGAACTTTTATTGAACAAGAATAATGGAAGAATTACAAATTCATTTCCTCTCTCTCTCTCTCTCTCTCTCTCTAATGTACGTGCAGTGCACTCACTTTAATTGGATACATGAATACGTAACCCTAGGTTCCTATTTATACTCGCGCAGAATTCTGATTCCCGATTGATCGGCATTTCACCAATCGATCGACGTACCCTCTGGACGCGTTACACTTCTGCTTACTTTCCCGATTAATCAGCATACTCCCGGCTATACCCTTCATAAATTTGAGAAATTTGAGACACAACCTAACAAATCTTCACCTTGGCTCAAATTTCAAACAAAAAAGTATTTCTCCACCTTCTCCACAAAACACCCCACACGGGCTAATCCAATAAGATAGCAAGCCCACCCAAATCCGAGCAAAGCTCGAATTTTCTGCTGGGTAGAACTTTAGTGAACATATCTGTAGGATTATCTGCAGTTCCAATCTTCTTCAACCCGACCTTGTCCTCATCAATCAGATCTCGAATGAAGTGATGTTTGACATAAATATGCTTTATCCTGTCATGATGAGTCATCTGATCCTTAGCTAAGTGACTCGATGACTAGCTATCACAATAGACACCAACTGTGCCTTAATCAATACTGAGTTCACTAATCAAAACCCTTCAACCAAAAAGCTTCCTTGAATGCTTCTGTTACTTCCATATACTCTACTTCAACAGTCGACTATTAGGTAACTGATGGTAGACATGCTCTCCAATTGATAGCACTGTTACCCAAACAAAACACATAACCTGAAGTAGATCTCCTCTTATCGAAGTCTCCATCATAGTCTAAGTCAACATACCCAACTAAACAACTTCTACTCCTCCCAAATTCCAAACAAACATCAGAAGTACCATGCAAATACCTAAGAATCTATTTAACAACCTCCCAATGCTCTTTACCTGGATTTGCCATTTACCTGCTCACCTTACTAATAGCATATACAATATCTGGACGTGTACATACCATAGCATATATGATGCTACCAACAACACTGGAGTACGAGACCTGTGACATGTACCTGATGTCTTCCTCTGTCTAAGGTGAACCTAATGCTGAAAGTCTGAAATGAGCTGCCAAAGGAGTGCTAACTGGCTTAGCATCTTTCAGATGAAATCGATCTAGAACCTTCTCAATGTACTTTTCCTGATACAAGTATAGCTTTCCTGGTTTTCGGTCCCTCTTGATTTCCATACCAAGAATCTTCTTGGCTGCTCCTAAATCTTTCATCTCGAACTCACTTTTCAACAGTGTTTCAATTCATCAACATTAGACATATCCTTAGCTACAATCAACATATCATCAACATATAGCAAAAGATAAATGAATGAACCTGAACCTGTTTGCCTGAAATAAACACAACTGTCATATTGGCTCCTGAAGAACCCATGACTGGTCATAAACTGATCAAATCTCTTGTACCACTGCCTTGACGATTGCCTCAAACCATAGAGTGACCTTTTAAACAAACAAACATGATCTTCCTTTCCTTCTACAACGAAGCCTTCATGATGATGCATGTAAATACTCTCTTTTAGCTTACCATGCAAGAATGTAGTTTTCACATCTAGCTGCTGAAGTTCTAAATCATGCATGGCTACTAAAGCAAGTAGTGCTCAAATAGAAGTATGTCTAACAACAAGTGAAAAGATATCATGAAAATCAACACCATGTACCTAACTATAGCCCTTGGCTACTAATCGAGCCTTGCACCTTGCATCTTCCACTCCAGGAATGCCTTCTTTTCTTTTGAAAACCCATTTGCAACCAATACCTTTCTTCCCAGTTTGAGGCTTAACAAGCTGCCAAGTCTGGTTCTTCTGCAATGATTCCATTTCTTCGTGCATAGCCATTAACCACTTCTCTGAATAAGATCTAGATACAACTCCTGTATAGGTGGAAGGCTCACTATCTTCCACTATCTCAGCTAAAGAAAGAGCATAAGCTATCATCTCTTCATAACCATATCTCTGGGGCGGTCTAGCTTGTCTCTTCGGTCTACCACTAGCAATAGTATACTGCTCCACCTGCTGAATTGTTTCAGCCTCTTCATTCTCTTCAGTAATATGTACTGGAGGTGCTTGTATACTGTCAGTGGGTACAACCTGTTGCGGGACTATATTATTCAACTGTGTCTAAATATTATCTTGCTTCTGCACCTGACTTGAATCACTAATAGCAGAGGGCGTGTGTGGCGGATGTAGTAGCGAGGACTCATTAAAAGTCACATCTCTACTAGAAAGAAATTTATGAGACTTTGAGTCCCATAAATGAAATCCCTTCACACCTAACATATAACCAAGAAAAATGCACTTCTTGGCTCTAGGCTCTAACTTTTATTCATTCACATAAACATAAGTAGGACAACAGAAAATTCTTAAACGAGAGTAATCAGCAGGGGATCTAGACCATACCTCTTCTGGAGTCTTCAAATGAAGCGATGAATGAGGTGATCGGTTCACTAAGTAACACTCCATGTTGACTTCCTCTGCCCAAAATTCTCTCCCCAAACCTGCATTTGACAACATGCAATGAGCCTTCTCAAGTAACATCCTGTTCAGTCTTTCTGCCACTCCATCCTATTGAGCTCGGCCTGTACAGGTCTTGTGTCTGACAATGCCTTGATACTCACAAAATTTGGTGAAATCGCCTTCAAAAAATTCAAGACTATTATCTGTCCTCAACCTCTTAATTTTCTTCCCTGTCTGTTTCTCAAGCAACGCCTTCCACTTCTTGAAGGTGTCATAAACTTCATTTTTCTGTTTGAGGAAATAAACCCAAGCTTTTCTTGAGGAATCACCGGTAAATGTTAGAAGATACCTGGAACCTCCTTTGGAAGAAACTCTGGATGGTCCCCACAGGGCTGAATGAATATAATCTAACGTTCCTTTAGTCTGATGCACTGCCTGCTTGAAGCTGACTCTCTTATGCTTCCCATAAATGCAATACTCACTGAAGTCCATCAGTCTAATTGACTGACTACACAATAAACCCCTCTTGCTCAGCTCTGATAGTCCCTTATCACCCATATGACCCATTCTTATGTGCCATAACTTAGTGATATCTGACTCTGTCATAGATGGTGTAGAAACTGCTACTGACCCTGTCATTGTAGAACTAACAAGTTCATACAAGGTTCCTACCCTTTTCGCTTTCATTACTATCAAAGCACCCTTACTGACCTTCAAAACTCCACCTTCAGCTGTGCACCTATACCCATGTGACTCAAGAGTACCTAAAGAGATTAGGTTCTTCTTCAAATCTGGGACATGACGCACGTCACTCAAAGTTCTAACAGTACCATCGAACATTTAACTCGGATTGTTCCTAGACCCATAACTCTGTAGGCTGCATCATTACCCATCTAAACTACTCCACCCTAAATCGACTCGTATGTGGAGAACCAGTCTCTATTGGGACAGACATGATAAGAACAACCAGAATCCATGATCCATTTATCTTTAGATTTGGACTGGGATTCGGTAACTGATAGAACATCAGCATCACTCTCATCTTCAACTACACTAGCCTCTGCAGACCTATTGTTTATTTTTTGGTCTTTCCTGTTATCTTCTTTCAGTTTCCCCTTAAGCTTATAACAATACTTCTTTATGTTCCCTTTCTTGTGATAGTAATTATATGATAGGTTTTTATATTTAGACTTTGACCTAGATCTGTTTCCACCACCATCAGACCCTCTAGTCTCAGTTCTACCTCTCATAAACAAACCACTTCCTGACTCATTTATAGAATCTGACAATTCCTTAACAACTCTTTCCTTACTCAGTAAGTTTTTCTTAACCTCTTCAACAAATATGGTTTTTCTACCACCATAAATCATGCTTTCAATGAAGCCTTTATACGAGGGGGAGAGTGAACATAATAAAAGCATGGCCTAGTCTTCGTCTTTAGGGGCATCATCCAATTCTTTTAACTTTTGAATAATAGAGTTAAATTCATTAATATGGTTCTTAAGAGATGCACCTTCTGACATACGAAACGTGAATAACCGGTGCTTAACTGCAAGTTTATTGGAGACTGACTTGAAGCTGAACATCTCCTGTAATTTCTCTCATAACTCCTTAGCGGTCTTTACTTCCAAAACTTCTGTCAGGACATCATTTGTAAGACACATCTGGATAGCGGTGAGGGCCTTTTCATCTAACTCCTCCCATTGTCATTCTGATAAACTCTCTGGTTTCTTCTCTTTTCCATCCAAAGCTTTCTTCAAGCCATTCTGTGTCAAGAGACCCTTAACGCGGACCTATCACAAATTGAAACTCCCTTGACCTCCGAACTTCTAAACTTCAGATTTAATTATAGACGTCATAGTACCAAATCGAAATAACAGGGCTCTGATATCAATTTGTGCTGAATAAATAACTCAAAATTGGATCCGATTCAAATACTATAACAAATACGAGAAGCAAAACAAGGATAAAAGAGAACAAACAAAAGACACAATAATTTACGTGGAAACCCCTCTTCAATCGAGAGGGGGAAAAACCATGACGGGCAGAGATGGAGAACTTTTATTGAACGAGAATAATGGAAGAATTAAAAATTCACTTCCTCTCTCTCTTTAATGTACGTGCGGCACACTCACTTTAATTAGATACCTGAATACAGAACCCTAGGTTCGTATTTATACTCACCCAAAATTCTGATTCTCGATCGATGGGGAGGTCCCGATTGATTGGCATTTCGCCGATCGATCAGCGTACCCTCTGGACGCGTTACACTTCTGTGTACTTTCCCGATTGATCTACTGCTTATCCCAATCTATCGGCATGCTTTTGGCTATACCCTTCATAAATCTGAGAAATTTGAGACACAACCTAATAGAGGCCTAACAATTGGTGTCAGAACAATGCTCAGAGCCTCAGGTTGAACCTAAATTGAAAGTTTCTCAGCCAGTGAGAGATGAGAACCCATCACTTACATCGGTGGTGAAAATCCAGATGGTGGTTTTGGTGGTGGTTTGATCTTAACGGTAAAGGGTGCAATAGTGGTTGATTAGGGTAGATCATGGGTTTGATCGGTAAACCGAAAAGGTAAACTATGGTAGTGCCAAGTTGGAGTGATGGGTGTGCCTAGGTTAAAGAGGTGGTAGCTGAAAGTTAGTGGTGGTGATTTGGTCTGAGTGGAGGAGTGAGAGGCTACATTGGTGTACCTGAGTGTTAGATCTAGTGGACCCGGTGTAAATTAACATTGGGGAAGGTGGTTCAATAGCCGATGGGAGAACTAGCAGTGATGGTTTCGAGTCTCGGTGGTGGTGTGCTCTTGGGCTGGAGGTGTATCCGGTGGTGGAGGCCCTAAAACGACGAAATCGAGGAACCTCGGCGTGATGGTGGTCTGTGAAAGGAAAAGTGTGTGACAACGGTGATGCGCGAGGGTTTCGAAGCTGATGAGAGGTTAACTTTTTTCGGATGGTTCGTGGTGATTGAGGGCATCAAATAACTACAGCGGTGGCCTAAGCTTCTGAACGACAGATGGAATAGCGGTTAGTTGCACCTATGTTAAGGCGGTGTGACTCAACATCAGTCGGAGGTTTGTTGGTGGTGCTTTGAACGGCGGCTGGAGAGAATGACGTGTAGTGGGAGTCGACGGTGGTCGGTGGAGTCGCGGTGTCAGTGGGTCGTCCATTGGCTGGTGGTTCACATCGAACATGGCGGATGTCTAGTGATCAGCTGTGGCCCTGGTGGCCCGGGGTTCCCCATAGGATCATTAGAGGCTTATAGAATCCATATCGTAGGATCGAATCGAAAATATTAATATTCTACTACATGTAAGTGTAATGATTTTCGGTATTAAAATTAGCTACTTAAGTTTTGAAAGTTTTGTATATGACCTCAACTTACAAGGACAAGTATAAGAAATGTAATCAAATATGATAATACTTTATCATATAACTTAGATGTATTATTATATGCTCAAATGATCGTGATAGTTTTCAAGATATATGCGGCTAACGAAACTTTATATTACGATTACAACTTACAACTAAGTTTAATTTAAGTTTTTTTTGAAATATATAAAAACTTAATTGAATTTTTTTAATTCAGGATTAGAAAGTACGTTCATTTATAATATATGCTTCAATTTTTTTTACTTTTTAACACTTTATGTTTGCATTGATAAGATGGAAGTAGAATATGTAGAATCATAAAATCTTATTATGATCATATTTCATTCATTTCATTTAATATGAATGGATCGTAAGATTTTATAAAGTTAAGATTCTACTTAAGATCCGGATTGATAGAAGATTATGTGTTCGTACAATCATAAGATTCTAAGATCCGAATTGGGAGTTCAATAACCATGACCGGAGAGAATCGACGTTTAGTGGGAGTCGACTATGGCTGGTGGAGTCACGGTGTTGGTGGCTCATTCATTGGTTGGTGGTTCGCATCGAATGCAGTAGATGACTAGTGATTGGTGCTAGCCCTAGTGGCCGACGACGCAAAGAGACATAGAGCAAGAGAAAGATGCGGGTGATATTGTGCAGCACTGATATGGCCATCAAAATAGGGGTTTTCATTTTGGGTCAACGGGTTGGTGTTAAGAATAGTGTCCTGAAATCTAGATTTATTCTATTAATATTACTTTATTAATGAATAAAATTGAAGTTCTAGCCGTTTCCTTGTTAAAATTTGTGTAAGCGAGCATTTATATTGCATGTGATTTTCTTTTAAGTATTGTCCATGGGATGGATAAAGTCCTCAGATTATGTTTTACATGTTGTTCTAAGTGGATAATGAGATTAGGCCATAGATAGACCTGGAATAAATAGTATGGAATGTTATTTTATTAACTAATGGTCGAGGATGAGCTTGGGCTACTGGTCTGCGAAGACCATGACTTAACACTTTAGATAACTTGTCATGGTCATGTGGATGGTGATCCGAAAGTGTTAGGTTGGTGTGTTTAGTAAGATTGGCACACTGAGTTGGACTATGTGAGTTGCTTGTTTTTAGACTACTACAGGAGATCAGTGATTCATGTTGTACTGTTTGAACGACGACTCTAAATCCTGAGAGTATTCTGGACTTGTACATGGAGTGTTAGTCACTTTAGTGTACTATAAGTTAGGTCTAAATGTATGACTGAATTCCCACGTACATTGGGTAGCGGCGTGAAATGTGACAAGGATCAAGTATTCAATATGGAGTCTGCAATCTCTTATGAGGTACATATGTCCTCTTAATTGATTTGCAAGTATTTGAATAGTTCAAATCTTTGGCCAAAATATTTCAAAGTTTGACATTTGGAATTTATACTATGAATATATTCAAGTATAAAGGAATTATTCAGTGAAGGGCGAGTCGGTAACTAATGGAGAAGCTGTGAAAATGATAATGGTAGTAGTTATATTTATTCTTTGTCATGGACATCTAGGTGGAGGGTTGTTGTTATCAATACAGTCTATTCGAGAAATATCAAATAAATGGTTCAAGTCTAAAGTGCAGTGAGATTTATTTACTAGAATTAAGTCTTATTAAATGGTAATTAAATTTTATCATGAGATAGTAATTAATTTAACCTATTTGGAGTTAGATTTAAATTATCCATGAGGTCCCCATGTAAGCCTCTGTATTTATTGCCATCGAGAAATTATTAAAGAATTGATGAGATGAGTTATTTGTCCATGAGATGGGTAAATTTAATTTCGCCAAACAATATTTATGAGATAAATAAAAGTTAAAACATATAAAATAAACTAATTTTGAAAATTAAAATTTATAAGATGAATTTTTACATGTGGGAAGCAAAGTTAAAAAAAAAAAAAAATCGAAAAATCTTGTGCATTAGGTCTCGATCTGTGTCTTCATTATCGGTGCGTTGGGACACCCATTGGTAATTTGCGCCCGCATAAGTGGGCAAATAAGACGATGACACGTGGCACACGGCTTGTGGCAAAAGCACCGCGGATTCAGCTGTGCATTAAACACGCCATTTTATTTGCCTTTTACATCAATAGGCTACGTTTTGTTGTTAACTGGCGAATCCCACATTGAAATAATTGCTTGTTTTCACTCCAGTACATTACTATAAATAAAGGTACCTATTCCAAAGGTTTGGAATTCAATTTATAAGTTTAAAATAAAAGGTTTCTGAAAGCATTGACTTTTATAGACCCAGTAGGAGAAAAAAAATTATTTTAAAAATTTTCTTTCCTCAAAGTTTAATATTTTTCGGAGCTCACCATTCTGGCGTTTCGAGGTTATTGCGTAGAAGGAAGCTAGGTATCGTTTTTCTCGACTTCCTCGGAGTATTTCATTATTCATTCTGGTATTTTTTATTTGGAGCAATTCCAGGTATTGTTCTTTCCTTTTTTTCTTTTTAGTTTTCACTTTTCTATTTATTTACGGTTTTTCTTATTATGCCTATTTAAGTTTATGTTATTGTTTTGAATGTATTAGAGTAAAGGGCTGTAGATTTAAATTAGGAATTTAAATATGTAGATTTAAAATTAAGAATTTTATGTTAATTTAATTAAATTGGGAAATTTTTTTGAAATTCGTCCTAGCCATAGGTATTAGAGCCAAGGGATTTATAGAGATAATCTCATTCCAGAAACTCTCGCAAGTGAGGTGTCACGAAGCATGACTCTCCACCTGGGGCATAGCTAGTGAGGAGAGTCTGAGTGCTCTAGTAGGTGTCCTTTGTTGTGACCTCAGTTGGAGAACTATGAACCTAACAATTGGCATCAGAGTTAGATTAATTAATAACTACGTTAGCTAATTTCTACAATTGGTATCAGAGCCAGCCTCTGATTAAATTCATAATATACATGAATATGTATAATAAGATCGAAATAAATAGACTTGTGATTTAATAAACTAGAGATTTTATTAAGAAGGTAAGATTCTTTAAAGTAACAATTTAAATTGTTTAAATCTTTTATGAATTAATAGTTAATTAGATAGTTTAAAGTAATGATTTAAATTGTTGAAGTCATTAAGAAATGAATAGTTAATTAGATTGTCTAAGGTAATGATTTAAATTGTTTAAATCATTAATGAATTATTAGTTAACTTGAATTTGTCAATTCATAAAATTACATTCATATTATACGCATGATGAGATTTTGCACATTTAATCATGATTATTGAAATAGGATAAAATTAATCTAATGAGGTTAGATTCAATTATTTTTACGAAATCGGATAAAATTGACATAATGAAATTAGATTCAATTATTTTTTAAATTAAATATTTTCATTAAAAAAATAAAAATAAAAAGAAATTTTTTTTTTCTAACGCTGAAGTCAGCTCGCATCAGCTGGTCAGTGCTGACGTGGTGTTGATGTCAGCGAATTTAAAAATATTTTTTTGAAGAGCCTATAGATTTCAGTACCGGTTTATATAATAATTAAAATTAATTTTTTATTAATTAATTTAAATTTTTAGAATGAGATTCTAAAGTAGATTATGAGATCTAAATTATAAAGTTGGTACTGTTTTAAATAAAAAATTAATGAATTAATTTTATTAGTTAATTTTAGAATGAGATTTTAAAGTAGATTATGAGATAATCTAAATTATAAGTTAGTAATGTTATAAATAAAATTTAATTAATTAATTTAATTGGTCAATTTTAGAATGAGATTCTAAAGGGGATTATGAGATAATCCAAGTTATAAATGCAAGTTAATTAAAAGTCACTTGTTTATAAAAATCAAGTGGGAGCTTGGTTCAATTGTTGAAACCTTACGATCTCCATAACTGGTCTAGCAGTATAATAGATCGATAAACCTCCTTGTGGAGGATGTTGGTTTGCAGATTAAATGGTTAGACTTCTATTATGATAAATCGAAGCGCAAAGAAGCGATGCGACCATGCTGCCGTAGATTATTACATGTATTTGTATGGAGGTTTGGGTAATAGTTAACACTTGGCTGGCATGATGCATTAGCCTCCCTGAAGAGTTCTATTGTGTCATGTTAGAGACTAAGGTAAAGTGGTGAGTTAATCATATTTAGTAAGAGTTACAAGAAAACATGTTAATCGAGATTAGTTCTCACCCAAACTAGCTTCGTGCGACCCTACTGCCAGGAAGTAAGGAGTGGTGTGTTTGAGTCATCATGGCATGCATGATAATATTGTTTTGTGGATACTTGATTGATTGTGTTTGCTAAAATAAAACAATAGATATCACTGCATTACATAAGACTCTTGTTAGACAGTTACAAAAATGTTTGCATTTATTGTTTTTTGAAATGGATACAGCAGGTGAACTTCCCTCGTTTCTAATGCATAATAGACTCATTAGACTAAATTACTTTGCCTAACAAAATAAGTTAGACTTAGTTATTACTCACAAAGGACCTATTGGAAAGAAAGAAAAGGGTAAGATTGCTAGTGTAGCATCCAAGTCTATAAAGAAGTCAGCAAAAAGAAAGTGTTTATGTTGCGGGAAGACTAGCCATTGAAAGAAAAACTGCACTAAGTACTTAGCTTCTCTTCTTACAAAGACTACTAAGCCATCTAGTGAAGATATATTGATATCTCACTTAGTTGAGTTATGCGCAGTTGAGAGTCCACTAGGTTCCTGGTGTGTGGACTCAGGTTCAACTGACCATGCCTGTAATATCTTATAGGGGCTCAGATTAACAAGGAGGCTGCATGATGAAGAGCCGTGCCTGATGGTCAGGGATAATACAAGAGTAGTCGTCTTAGGAGTAGGAGATATTAGCTTAGTATTTAGTAGAAGAGTTTTGATTTTAAAAGATTGTTTATTTGTACCTGCACTTTGCAGGAATTTGGTTTATGTGTTTCGTTTAATGGATAATTGTTGTTAAGTTGATTCTAGTTGCGAACCTTTCATTACAAGAAATAAATTATTTATTTGCAAAAATACATGTATAAATGGTTTACTCGTGTTGTCTCTTAATCAAAACTCTCATATTTGTTTAAATGAATCTAACACAAGCTCCTTGTCCAATCTCCTATAAAAAAACACCCTCAAAGGAATAATGCCTACATATGGTACCAACGTTTAGGTCACATCAATCCGAGCAGGATCTAAAGACCGGTGAAATATGGACTGATAGAGGCTTTGAATTTGAAGTCATTACTAGTTTGCGAACCCTGTGTAGAAGGAATGATGAACAAGTATGTATTTAAGAATAAAGGCAACAGGGTTTGTGACTTGCTTAAGCCGGTTCACACTTATGTATGTGGACCAATAAATGTTCAAGCTAGAGGTGGGTATGAGTACTTCATCACATTCACTGATGATGACTCAAGATATGGATATGTTTACCTAAGGAGACATAAGTCGGACTCTTGAAAAATTCAGACAGTACAAAGTTGAGGTTGAAAAGCAATTAGGTAAACATGTTTAGTCACTTTGATCAGATCGAGGTGGTAAATATCTTTTAGGCGAGTTTTTGGATTTCCTAATTGTAAATGGGATAAGATCTCAGCCGTTTGCTCTGGGTACACCGTAATAGAATAGTGTTGCAAAAAGAAGGAATAGGACATTGTTAAAGATAGTAAGGTCCATGATGAGTTATGCTACTTTCAAAGGAACAAGGGTGCTCTTTTCTATAGTCCTTCTGATCAAAAGGTTGTTGTGGATGTAAATGCAAAATTTATAAACGAAGATTTTGTAGCAGACTACAAAAGCAAAAATAGAGTAGTGTTAGAGGAGTTAAAAGAAAAATGATGCTAATTTTGTATAGCTAGACACAACTTAAGATACAGTGGATGCATTAGATGCACCTACTATTAGGGTTGAGAATGTTCTTAGTACACGAGAGCCTATGTGTAGTGGGAGGATTGTCAGGGCACCTGATAGGTTCCTGGCGGAGCCTTAATGGTCGACATTGAATCTGACCCTCTCAGCTATAATGAGGCAATTAAAGACAAGGATGCTGACCAAAGGGTCCTAGCAATGAATCTGAGATAGGATATATGTATTCTAATTAGGTCTAGGATCTTGTAGAGGTGCCTGTTGGCATTAAGCCCATTGGTTGTAAATGGATCTACAAGAGGAAAAGAGAAGTGGACAGGAAGGTAGAGACCTTTAAGGCAAGGCTGGTTGCAAAGGGTTTTACCCAAAAGGAAGGAATTTATTATGATGAGACCTTCTCACCAGTAGCCATACTAGAGTCCATTTTTGCTCATTACGAGATCTGGCAAATGGAAGTCAAAATGGCCCCTTTGAAAGGTCATCTTGAAGAAGACATCTATATGGTGCAACCAGACAGTTTTATTGGCAAAAATTAGGAGCATATGGTATGTAAACTGAAGAAGTCCATTTATGGACTGGAACAAGCATCACGCTCATGGAATATTAGATTCAATGAAGAGATTAAGTCTTATATTTTTGAGCAATTGGTTGAGGAACCAAGTGTGTATAGACAACATCAAGAGCAAGTAGTGACTTCTTAGTATTGTATGTCAATGATATACTACTCATTAGGAATAATGTAGGGGTGTTATTAGCTGTAAAGATTTGGTTGACAAGTTAGTTCGAGTTGGTTCCAGTTGGCTATACTGATTCAGACTTCCAGTCAGATAGAGATGCCAGATGTTCGATGTTTGTGCATGACTTTACTCTTGGAGTAGGAGCCATTAGTGGGAGGAATGTCATTGTATTGCTGACTTCACCATAGATGTTAAATACATTGTAGCTTCAGAAGCTGCAAAGAGGGCATGTAGGTTCAGATAAAGTGGTTAACTTTACTAAGACCTTGATTTAGTAGACCTTTGGTTCATACATAGAAGGGATGAGTATAAAGTTTGTAATAAATTGGATTTTGGACAAGTGAGAGATTATTAGGAGTAGTATCCTGAAATCTAGATTTATTTTATTAAGATTACTTTATTAATGAATAAAATTGAAGTTCTAGTCATTTTTATGTTAAATTTGTGTAAGTGAGCATTTATACTGCATGTGATTTTCTTTGAAGTATCGTCCATGAGATGGACAGAGTCCTTAGATTACTTTGTACATGTTTGTTCTAAGTAGATAATGAGATTAAGCCACATATAGACTTGGAACAAATGGTATGGAATGTAATTTGAATAACTCGTGGTCGATGATGAGCTTGGGCTACTTATTTGTTAAGACCATGACTTAACACTTTAGATGACTTGTGTTGGTCATGTAGATGGTGATCCAAAAGTGTTAGGTTGCTGTGTTTAACAAGATTGACACACTGAGTTGCTTGTTTTTAAAGTACTATCAGAGATGAGTGATTCATGTTGTACTGTTTGAACGATGACTCTAAATCCTGAGAGTATTCTAGACTTGTGCATGAAGCGTTAGTTACTTTGGTGTACTATAAGTAAGGTCTAAATGTATGACTGAATTCCCACGTGCAATGGGTAGTGGCATGAAGTGTGACAAGAATCAGGTATTTAATATGGAATTTGCAATCTCTTATGAGATACATATGTCCACTTAGTTGATTTGCAAGTATTTGAATAGTTCGGAATCTTTGGCCATAGTATTCTAAGTGTTTGACATTTGGAATTTATACTATGAATATGTTCAGGTATAAATGAATTATTCAGTGAGGGGCGCGTCGGTAACTAATGAAAAAGCTGTGAGAACGATAATGATAGTAATTATATTTATTCTTTGTCATAGACACCTAAGTGGAGGGGTTGTTGTTATTAATATAGTCTATTTAGGAAATATCAAATAAATGGTCAAGTCTAGAGTGCAGCAAGATTTATTTAGTGGAATTAAGTCCCATTAAATGGTAATTAATATTTATCATGAGATGATAACTAATTTAACCCATATGGAGCCAGATTTAAATTATTCCTGAGGTCCCTGCGTAAGCCTCTGTATTTATTGCTATCGAAAAAATATTAAAGAATTCATAAAATGAGTTATTTATCCATGATATGGGTAAATTTCAGTTTTTCAAATATTATTCATGAGATGAATAAAAGTTAAAAAAATATAAAAATAAAATAATTTTAAAAATTAAAAATTCATAAGATGAATTTTAACAAGTGGGAATCAAAGCGGAAAAAAACCGAAAAATCACGTGCATCAGGTCTCAATCCGTGTCTTCATGACCGGTGCGCCGGGATGCCTACTGGTAATCTGTGCCCGCATAAGCGGGTGAATAAGACGATGACATGTGGCACACGGTTTGTGGAAAAAGCACGTGGGTTCAGCTGCGCATTAAACGCATCGTTTTATTTGACTTTTACATCGATACGCTACGTTTTGTTGTTAACCCGCGAATCCCACATTGCTTGTTTTCGCTCTGGTACACTACTATAAATAGAGGTACCTTTTTCAAAGGTTTGGTATTCAATTTAAAAGTTTAAAATATAAGGTTTCTGAAAGTGTTGACTTTCGTAGACCTAGTGGGAGAGAAAAATTTATTTTGAAATTTTTGTTTCCTCAAAATTTAATATTTTTCAGAGCTCACCCTCTGGGCCATTCTAGGTTATTGCATAGAAGGTAGCTGGGTTTCATTTTTCTCAGCTTCCTCGGAGTATTTCATTATTTGTTCTGGCATTCTTTATTTGAAGCAATTCTAGGTATTCTTTTTTCTTTCTCTTTTAGTTTTCGCTTTTCTCTTTATTTACAGTTTTTCTTATATGCCTGTTTAAGTTTATGTTAATTTTATGAATATATTATAGTAGAGGGCTGTAGATTTATATTAGGAATTTAAATCTGTAGATTTAAAATTAGAAATTTCGAATCAACCCTAGGTTTACAATTAAGAATTTTAAGCCCTTCCGCTGTGCTAATTTAATTAAATTAAGGAAAATTTTTGAAATTCGTCCCAACCAATGGTATTAGAGCAAAGGGATCTATAGAGATAACCCTATTCCCAGGAACTCTCGCACATGAGGTGTTACGAAGCATGACTCTTCGCCTGGGGGCTTATATAGTGAGAAGAGTCTGCTATGCTGAGTGCTCTGACAAATGTCCTTTGTTGTGACCACAATTGGAGAACTGTGAACCCAACAATTAGCATTAGAGTTAGATTAATTAATAACTAGGTTAGTTAATCCCCACAGTTGGTTCAATGAGTTTGAGTAACCTATTTGGGTTGGGTCCTCAAATTTATGTTAGATTTAAATTGTACAATTTGGAGGTTATTTAGTCTCACAATGATAAATAACCCCAACATACTCCAAGTGGGAGAATTGTTGGGTTATGTGTGGAGCCTAGCTGTATTGGGCTTTGTTTGTGAGGTATAGGATTGGGGCAATCCTGTTTAGGCCTATGACACACTAGGGTTTTAGTGTGGTGGCTCCGTATGTACACGAGATGTGTATGTTACCATTATGGTTTGAGTTAGTGTTGAGAAAGGTTGAGAGTTGAAACGTCTCGTGTAACTTTCAATAATCTAATTAAATTATTGTCCCAGCATTTGTAGATGTAGGCTTTGGTTGAACCACTTAAGTTCTAGTATTCTCCCCAATCCCTTTTTGTATGATTGTTATTTCGATTGTGTTTTCTATGGGTGATATTAAAAAGTGGTATTTGGGCCCCATCATTTTTGAGTCGGTGTCTCTCTTTAGGGATGGTTTTATACATATACTCCCTATATAGTATTTGTTGTGCCCGTCGACTAGTTATGGTTTGTAGTGGCATACCTAATAATTTGGTTGAAATTATTGGGCATTTTCATTCATATTTAGAACAGTTATAATTGGACAATTTTTTTCCCTTCGTAACCCTTGAGATTTGTGAACTAATAGCAACTCTATGGGCATTTTTGTTCTGATTATTTGTTTCCTAGATCACCTTGCTTTGCCTCTTTAGATGTTGGACATATGTTGCTTACTTCTTTATTGTTATAGCGGAAAGTAAAGAATATAAGCTTGACAAAGATTGTAAACTAGAAGCATAAAATGCGAAAGAAAATAGAAAGGGCACTGAATATAACATGATTTAGACCCTAAAAAATGGTCTTTATCCATGACTCCCCAGTATTATGTAAGATTCTTCACTATATTGCATAGGTTACAATTACATATGATTAAAATAGCATGAAAGTAAATATCTACAAATTTACATAGGATTCTAAGGCAAAAGAAACCTTACAACGCTTTCATGAATAATCAAGTTCTCACCATCAGAACTGTTAGGGAAATAAGCTAGTAGGTCCTTGGCAGTAAAAGACGTGGAGGCATAACCTAGGCGGCACCTGTCCATCCTTAACGGCAAACACCAAACGTGAGGCCATGGTGCCCTAGTCTTGGCAGCATACGTGCGCGCCCCATCATAAGCATCCACCGCGAGTACCTGGCGGCTTAGGATTGGCGGTACTAGTCACTTTGCCAACCTCTTACTATCACGAAACCTTGTCCCATTCACTCTACTACATATGTAGGCATCCTTGGCAAGCACCTAACGCAAGTCCATGGTAATAGAACCTTGGCAGCATGACCTCATTTGGTTATATATTGTTAACACGGCGGCATGCCTATCATGGCACATACTCCCCAACGGTAATGTCATTCCCCCACACTACTGCCAAAAGTGTCCACCAATGGTTTGCTCTGCTTCCAACGCAAGGGAAGGCTGCCACACACCTGACCAATCACCACCAACCACTCGCTTTTACCTACCACCAAAGTAAACCTCTCATGACCAGAGTATCGCCAACCCGAACCACCTCTCCTTCCTCTATAAATACCAACCCTTCTCCTTCATTCAAGCCAGGTTGGCTGGAACCTCTTCCCCCTACCTTCTTGAGGGACCTTCTCTCTCTCTCTCTCTCCTATTCTCCACCCACTTTCTCCTGAGACCCCTCGCCTCTCTCTCCTAGTACCCCCCATTCTTCACCCACCAGCTTTCTCTCCTCCAACTCACTAAGAGCCACCTCTTATTTACTTCATGGTATTCATTTTATGCATATTTATTATTACCACTACCTCTACTGACTTAGGAATTGGAGGGGTCTCCCACGGTCCAACTCTCTGGTCCCTCTAACGGGCTTGTCATTTTGTAGGTAAGCCCGGACCAAATGCACCAGCGGTTGACTTCCCAGTGAGAGCTTGAGTCCGGCTCTTATCCCGAAGAACCTACTCAATCTTGTTCGGAACAACTGAGTCTGGCCCCCAATTTAAGCAACCTGCTCAATTTATTGCAAAACAAGTGGCACCGTTTATGGTAAGGATAGCCTGCTAGCGTTTGGTTCGGTATCTTCTGCAAAGCAACCAGGACTCCCACAATTTTGGGGGCCTGCGGTGTCCGCCACAAGTAAAGTTCTTAGCTGGGAAGCACGGGTATGCACTCCGAGGTCAAGTTTTTAGCTGGGGGCTTGGATGCTCACCTTAAGCTGAGATTTGCCTAGGCGCTGCCCAAGTAAGTTGGGACTTCCAATTTTTATCCCTTCTTACCGTGTCTACCCTCAAACCAAGTCCCCGTTTTCCTAGTAGGTTGGCACCCTGTCCTTTCATTAAGCTAGGGGCTGGGCAATTAAAATTTGGTTTTGAGTGTCAATTTATCCATCGGGTTTCACCCTTCGACTTCATAAATGTGGGGCCGCATACGGAAAAAAAATTGAACAAAATAAACTAAAACCTGTGTTTGGCGAGGGGTTATCGCCAACCAACGAATCTAATTGAGCAATGGAATACTGCCGACAAACTTGGCAGAGGGCTCCCAAATAAGCATGCTGCTATTAAGGATTCTAGCAAGCATTGCCGCCAACTGACTACGCTAGGTGCTGCCGCCAACAAGATTAACAAGGGGCTCACCCATAATCTTGGTTTGGCATTACTGCCACTCAATTAACCAAATTAGTTGAGAGCTTCCCTCAAAATTTTTGCAGAAAGCTTGTCAAAAAGAAGTCATCAATAACAAACCTACTAGAGGCCTACCGTCAACTAACTGAACCAAGAATTGCTACCAACAAGCGAGGTGGGAGACTCTTCGGTAAGCACGTCGCCACTAAGAAACTTGGTAGGTGACTACACACCAACAAACTTGTTAAGGAACCTCAGCCAATCAAATCACGGTGGGGGCAGGCACCAACAAGTGTGGAAGGAGGATTCGTAGTAAGTGTATTGCTAATAATAATCCTGGCAAGCACTACAGCCAACCCACTAAGCTGGGTGCTGTAGTCGACAAATTTGGTGGAGGACCCGCTAACAAATATTCTGCCACCAATAGGATTGGCTGTGTGCCACCAGAGGGCCCACTAACACTCGCATTGGCACCAGTAAGATTTGCAGTGTTACCGTCAATCAATTCTGTAGAAGGTTACCACCAACTAACCGATCCGTGAAATACGGCCAACAAATTTGGCAAAAGACTCAACAATAGGCGTATTATTGACATCAACAAAGTCGTTAAATACCGCCAATGAACTTGACAAAAGGCTCAACAATAGGCGTATCATCGCCATCAACAAAGCCATTAAATACTGCCAACAAATTTGGCAGAAGGCTCACCAATGAGCAAATTACCGCCAATCAAATGAGCCACAAACCATTGCCGACAAAGGTTGGCATGAGGCTCCAACAAGAGCATTGCAATCAATCAAATGAGTCACCAAATACCACCAATAAGTTTGGTAGGGGGGCTCGCTAATAAACATACTACCACCAATGAGCTTGGCTGAATATTACCGTACTACTATTTTGGTAGAAAAGTCCCGCAACCCATAAACTCACAAGGTAGGAAGCTGCCGCCTTCAACCTTAACTATGGGCTGCCGCCCTTAAACTTAAGGCCAAGAACTTTGTACAAGGTGCAAAACTGCCTTTCATTTCATGGTCCCTTGTTAATACGCTACACAAAGCATTCTTGTAGACAGTTTCAATATGTTGTCTAGGAATGCCCACCAGTAACCACTAATTTACGCCCACCCAAAATGATTCGTATGGGCAGATTTAATAGACCTAAAAATAATTTCACCTATAAATTGCCTCTTGGCACCTATAGGACTTGCCATTCATCAATGATAATACACGCTACTCATCGTTTGTCAATTTTGACACTATTCAATAAGCTACTCTCTCTTTGTTAAAGTTGATTGATATATGATGCTTGTTGATGCTATTTATAGTGTACACTGATTCGTTACTCACTATTTATTTATTGAGGCTATTTGTTTACAATATGGGTCTACGCTATTCTCCACTTTCTATTCATTGACGAAGTGGATATGTACAATTTATGATATGCTCCAACCTAGCTAACGACTGGGGGCTAGCAATTTATCAATTTATAGGACGCCCCAACCTAGCTAATGGCTAGGGGCTAGAGATTTATCAATTTATAGCACTCCTTAAGCTTCCTGAGGCCCTCGCTCGCTGCACAACCCGGTAAACACAACTCTTTCAGGAGTACTAGAAGAGGGTCCTGTGTAGCTAAAGCCAAAGGGTTATTACCCTCTATCTCATCTAATTCAGCCTCGGTTGCGGTCTCTTCGCCAAGTGAAGAAATGTCTTAACTCGCCAAGTGACGATGGGTTCATGGAGGTGTCTTTTTAATAGGAGTTTGGTGGGATGGTATCTTGGTTGACTTATGCTTTTCTACCATTGGGTGCCTCCTCTATCCCCTCTTCTAGGCAGGAAGAGACAAAACATCCCATATGTTCAAGGTTTGGAGCTCCTCAGCTGATAAAGAAATAAAGTAAGTATTCCCGATCAAAGTGAAGACCGAATAAAGCAATATTAAGATTGGTGGAACACATACCCAGGTATGGCATCCTACTGAACCCAGCCTTGGCGAGGACGATTTCTTGCTCCAATAGTTCCCGAGTTGCCAAAAACTTGTCCTCGTCAAACTTCCCGGTGAAATATTCATACACCTTACGCTTGGCCAGAGTCAAGTGCTCCAACTCAGGATGAGTCACCTTGTTGACAACTTGCCAACATAAATGATAACGGGGATGGATTGGCGGCTTGACCCAGATAAATTTACTTAACCAAATTTTCAAATTAGAAGGTTACTCTTGACAAAGGTAGATCCCCTTTACTTTCAAAAGAAGTACCACTCTTAAACTGTTTTACCTTAAACATAATATCAAAAACATTATGGGTTGGTTGAAACCCATTAACAAAACAACCTAACAAAAAATTGTATATATTCCTATATGCGTTTGGCGTTACTTAACAAGAACAAACGTTATATAGTAGTAAAACGTTGGAAACAAAAAGTGGGATGGGAAACCTTAAGCCGACATCAAGAGCGTCTACACTAACTAGGAAGAAACCCAATGGTGAATATAAAGGACATTCATCCTCCTTAGGACCCCGAATCTCCAAGTCATCGGGGAAAAAAATACCTGGCATGTAGCATTGTTACCCGTTCTTCACCCACCGTTTGGATACAAAAGCGTGGAAAGGACAAGCCTTCAATGCCTCTGGAAACTCCTCTGCTAGCCCTGCCTATTCCTCCCTCCAATTTGCTATCGGTGAATGCCGAGGGGCAAGTTTAGAAACAGCCCTCTCCCAAACAGACTGTTCAGAAGAGGTTGCTTCCTCACAAACTCTCGCAATAATGCCCCACTACAGTAGTTTTTTGAGAATAAATAACAATTTCACCCCCAAGTTGCTCAAAATGAGCCCCTTGATCACGAGCCCCTATGGTACCAGTTATTTCTGCCTTTCTTTGTAAATGTAGGTCTAAAATCAAGATCCTCGCCCGCCTTGAGAGTAATTCGAAGCAAGGTAGGGAGAAAACCAAAGATGTTGAGGTGCGAAATGTGATGACAAAGGAGATTTAGTCTTTAGGGTTTCGAAATGAGCTGAGAAGAAATGAGGAAGAAGATGAAATGTGAAGAGAAGCTTTGCCGAATTGAAAACTTTGAAAATCAACGGCCTAGATGCAACCCACCTAATAAACAACTCAGATTTAACCTATAATTGATTGATGGGATAGCTTGCTACCACGTGTCAATCATTAGCCGTCAACACATTAAATATTGCATGTTCCCAAGGGAGGACACTGCATCTTTTCCTCTGCTAACATCGAAGTCCTGCCATATGTACTTGGCGTAGTGACCATACTTGGTGAAATCATCTGCATTGGTTAGCCCATCAACAACGGGCTAGGCATACACAAATACGCCAACCTTTGAAGTCTGGAATACACTCCACAACCAAATGTGAACAAGTCCACCTTCGCCCATGGAGTGGGATTGTTGGGGAAATAAGCTAGTAGATCTTTGGCAGTAAAACACCTGGCCGCATAACCTAGGCAGCACTTGTCTATCCTTAACAGCAAACACCAGACGCGAGGCATGGCGGCCTAATCTTGGCAGCATACATGTGCGCCTCATGATAAGCATCCACCACGAGTACCTAGCAGCTTAGGATTGGCAGTACCAGTCACTCTGCCAACCTCTTACTATCACGACACCCCGCCCCATTAACTTTATTGCATACATAGGCACCCTGTGGCAAGCACCTAACACCAATCCATGGTAATACAATCTTAGCGGCATGACCTCATGTTTGGTGGTATATCGTTGACACGGCGGCACATACTTCCCAACTGTAACGTCATTCCCCCACACTACCACCAACCGCATCCACCGATGGCATGCTCTACTTCCAATGCAAGGGAAAGTTGCCACACACTTGACCAATCACCACTAGTCAGCTGCCTTTACCTACCACCGTAAAACCTCTCATGATCACAGTACTGCCAACCCCAACCATCTCTCCTTCCTCTATAAGTACCAACCCTTCCCCTCCATTCAAACCAGGCTGGCAGGAACCTCTTCCCCTCACCTTTTTGAGGGACCTTCTCCCTCTCTCCTATTTTTCACCCACTTTCTCCTGAGACCCCTCGTCTCTCTCTCCTAGCACCCCCTATTCTCTACCCGCCAGCTTTCTCTTCTCCAACTCACTAAAGGCCACCTCCTATTTACTTCATGTTATTCACTTTACGCATATTTAATATTACCACTACCTCTACTGACTTAGGCATCGGAGGGGTCTCCCTTGGTCCAACCCGCAAGTCCCTCTAACGGCCTTGTTAGTTTTGCAGGTAAGCTCGGACCAAACGCATTAGCAGTTGACTTCCTAGGAAGATCTTAAGTCCGGCTCTCATCCTAAAGAACCTATTCAATCTTGTTTGGGACCATTGAGTCTGGCCCTCAATTTAAGTAACCCGCTCAATTTATCCCAAAACAAGAACCTTTGTAGCTTATGCTTAACAAAGGGAGTGGTTGTTTTTAGGGATAGGGTTTCGAGAGTATCATTTAAGGAAAGAGAGCAAAAGAGAGCAGAGAAGTGAACAATAGAAATTCTCTCTCTCTCTCTAGCAAACGATCTCTATTTATAGACGACCACCTTGATTCGTGCATAAACTCCGAAATGAAATCTCAACCGTTCATCAATGATCGCATCAATGACTCAGAACGCGCCTAGAGAAACACAAATCTGAGAAAGAAAAAGGGACAGGTGTCCAAGGAAATTTCTAAAGGACTAAGACCTGTGGCAAGGAAACCCTAGCAGCTTTAGGGTTTCGGAACCGATATGGGTTGGGTGGGGGGGTTGGTAGTGGCTTGATTAAGTAATAGCACGAAATGATCAGGTACAAAATCATCTTTGCCTAAACGTGGTTTGTTTGAAAATTAGAATGAAAGGCTCTCCAAGATCAATTTATTTATGAACATTCCATTGCCATTAAAAGCCATTGAAGGAAGACCTTAATAATGCGTTTCACAACCTACCAATAAACTAAACATTGTGTGTTGGACTCTAATTATTTATTATTATTTTGCTTCTTTCTTCACCCATTTAGCACATATAGAACAATAATAACAAATCTCCACCATCGTCGCTACATAGACAAATTTGTAGTCAAACTCTAGTAATAGGGAGTATTTGAATCCATAGTTTATTGATCCAAGTTGATACACTTTAGTAGCTTTTCTAAAGTAACAACTTTAGTTCCCATATCAAAAGGATTATCATTAGTATAGATTTTCTGCAGAACTGCCCACTTTTTTATCTAATTATTCTGTGACCAAATTCCTCTTAACAACTAGATATTTAGTATGACCAATGTAGACTGGGTTCTTACTTAGGGCTAGTGTTGACTAACTATAAATGTAAATTAGACTTGGACATAATTCTAGGTTTAATTCTTGTAAAAGGTGATCACTTAACCATATACCTTGTTTTATCGCATCAATTATGGCTAAAAATTCAGCTTCAGTAATTGATAATGCTGTCATGATCTGGAGCCTAGATTTCCAATTTATTGCTCCACCTTTCAAGGTAAATAGGCATGCACTAGTTGACTTCCTTATATCAAGGTCTGTACCATTTGAATCCACATATCCTACTAGTTTTAAGTTTCAGTAATTCCTACTGAAAGTGAGCCCTAAACTAGCTAGTTGTGCCCATTAAGTATCTCAATAACTATTTTACCCTATTATAGTGTTCCTTTCTTGGGTTAGCCATAAATCCAAACAAAACACTCATGGGAAATGCTAAGTTTTTCCTGGTGGAGGTCATAAAGTTGATTACTAAACCTGTGACATTTGCTTAGGGAACCTTAAGACATTTCCAGTCTTCTAGATCATTTGGTTGGGGACTCTTGTGTAAAAAAATTATAGTGATTCGCAATAGGAAAACTCCACCAGCTTGTAAGTTTGAGGGATGAAATATTTTATACTTCTGTTCCTCTTTAGGTTTCAAAGATGTGAAAAAATTTTCTAAACTTTTTAAAAATACTTCTATTAATATAAGTGTACTGTTATTTATTTCCTGTTCTTGCTAATTTCTAAATGCAATATCTTTTTATGCTCTCCTAGATTTTTCATGTCCAAGGATTCATTAAGTATGCATTTTAGTTTCTTTCTCATCTTGGGATTTATTGGCTAAAAGCATGTCACTAGCATAAATCAACAAATAGACAATGACATCATGCTCAACATTCTTGAAGTAAAAGTAGCTATCGTCTATACCATTACCTAGGCGACTGTTTAAGGCCATAAAAAGAGTTTTTTTTTTCCAAAAGACAGACATAGTCTTCTTTTCAAGATTCTTTGAAACCTTTGGGTTGAGCCATTAGAACATTGTCTTCTAGCTCACTGTATAGAAAAGTAGTTTTAATGTTCATTTGTTTTAAGTTTATGTCAAAACTTGTAATTAAAGCTAGTCATTAATATTATAATAGTAGTCTGTTCCACAACAAAGGACAGAAATCTCATTTTAAGCCATCCCTTCATGTTGGGAGAATCTTTGGCCACCAATTTGACCTTGAACCTTGGTTCCTAAATGGTGTTGTGGGTTCTTTCAACTTGAAGACCTATTTTGCTTCTTTTAGCTTTTTTACTTTTAGGTTAAGGAACAAGGGTTCAACAGAGGAGGAGGAGGGGGGGTGTATAAATGTTTATAGCTAATTGCCTTTAAATATGACACAAGTTCTGTTTCCTCATATTCTTAAGCCATGTTTAGGCATAAGATATACAATCAACAAACCCATACCTATATGGAGCCTTTATTTCCATTCTTTCCCCATTTCTTGTTAGTTGAGTACTTAAATCATCTTGATTAATGTGATTTTGATCATTAATACCTATTTTTGTTTTGGTTTGTTCTGTAGACACCACTACATTTTTAGGGTTATTTTGGTATACTAGTGTTGGGAGAAAAAAGGTAACTTTTATTGAAAAAATAAACTTTGATGCCAATCGTTGGGTTCACAGTTTTGAACTATGGGCACAATAAAAAGCACCTATTAGAGCACTTAGAGTAGGAGACTCTTCTCTTTACCTAAGCCCCCGGTCGGAGAGTCACGCTTCGTGACACATTATGTGTGAGAGCTCCCGGGAATAGGACTATCGCTATAAATCCCTTTGCTCTAATACTGGCTCTTGGGACGAATTTTAAAAATTCACCCTAAAGTTTATGCAGCGGAAGGGGTTTAGAATTCATAATTCTATACCTAGGGTTGATTTAAAATTCTTAATTTTAAATCTTTAGGCCTTTTACTCTAATACATTCATAACAATATATAAACTTAAACAGACATAATAATGAATACGGTTAATAAATAGAAAAGCGAAAACTAAAAGTGAAGGAAAGGAGACATACCTAGATTTGCTCCAAAATAAGAAAACCAGAAAGAAATAATAATCTTCACAAGAATACCTGAAATCAAGACCCTGCGATCTTCTATGCAATGACCTCGAACTGTCTGGAGGGCGGACTCCGAAAAATATTGAAATAGGAAAGAAAAATTTTGACGAAAAATTTTCTCTCCAATAAGGTCTCTGAAACAATTCCAAAAGCCCTAAAAATTTGTTTCAATTCAATCGCCAAACCCTTGAAATAAGTACCTCTATTTATATTAGTATACCGGGGCAAAAAAATACAAAATAAACAATGTGGGATGCGTAGGTGAACACAACAAAATGGGTCGTTTAAATCAAAAGCACAGATAAAACGCAGCGTTTAGTCACAGCTCAAACCGTGTTAATTTTGAATTCAAAACCGTGTGACACGTGGCAGCCACTGATTGGTCTGCTTTTGTTCATGTGGATATGCCCTTGTCACGTGCTGGTTGGTCTATTGATGAGCACACGGATCAGCCCCCGGAATACGAAATTTTGCCCTTTTTTTGCTTTGTTTCCCATATGTAAAAATTCATCTTATGAATTCTAATTTTTCAAAATTATTTTATTTTATAATTTTTAAGTTTTATTCATCTCATGAATAATGTTTGGCAAAATTAATTTACCAATGTCATGGATAAATAATTCATCTCATAAAATAATTTAATTACCATTTAATGAGACTTAATTCCACTAAATATAGAGGCATGTGCAAGGACCTCAGGGACAATTTAAATCTAGCTCCAAATGGGTTAAATTAATCATCTCATAAATTAATTTAATTACCATTTAATGAGACTTAATTCCACTAAATAAATCTCACTTCCAGACTTAAACCATTTATTCGATATCTCCCTAATAGACTATACTGATGACAACAATCCCTACGCTAGATGTCCATGACAAATGATAAATATAACCAGTACCATTATCCTTCTCATAGCTTCTCCATTAGTTACCGACTTGCCCTTCACTGAATAATTCATTTATACTTGAACACGTTCATAGTGAAAATTCCAAATGTCAAACACTTGGAATACTTTGGCCCAAGTTTCCGAACTATTCAAATATTTGCGAATCAACTAAGGGAACAGCTGTATCTCATAAGAGACTTTAGATTCCCTATTGAATATCTGATCCTTGTCACACTTCACGCAGATACCCAATGTACGTGGGAATTCAGTCATGCATTTAGATCTTACTTATAGACCACCAAAGTAACTAATGCTCCATGCACAAGTCCAGGATACCCTTAGGATTTAGAGTCGTCATTCAAACAGTATAACGTGGATTACCCTCAGTGTACGTGGGAGACGATTCGCAGTCAGAGGGAGGAGGACTCCATCCATCATCTCCTTTAGTTTCAACATCACATCCTGAGGCACTCCTTCATTTTGTGGCTTGCCCCCTGTGAGCGTCTACGGACATTTGACAGACTGCTGAGACATCGTGTGCAGGATGTACGGGCTACTTGCATGTTGTGCGGGTCAGATGCTGAGTTGCATGACCATCTCTACTTCACCTGCAGCTACTCTGCTACTGTTTGGTCCAAGGTATCCTCTCACATCTCTTTTGCCTGGCCCACGCTTCCATGGCGCGAGCTGGTTCAGTGGGCTGCTACCAGGCTTCATGGCCGTGGGGTGGATCGGATCCTCGTCCACCTTTGTTTCTCCGCTGCGGTTTACATCCTTTGGTATGAGCATAACTTGAGGATTCATCGGTCCGAGTTTAGGCCTTCTTTAGTTATCACTGAGGAGATCACAGGATTGGTCCGCAGTAGTCTTATTGCTGCCCCTGTGCTTCGCTGTGCTCATCGCCACTTGCAACTTCTGCAGGAGTGGGGGATTGAGCATTACCTTTGTTTGCCTTCATTTGCTTGTTCTCATTGTTTGATTATGTAGATCGTTGATATATCTTGCTTTGTTTCTTTCTTTGATTGATTCTTTGATGTAGGCCTTGTGGCCTTGGCTTGGGGTATGCCCCTCGTAGACTTATATATATATTTTTGATTATATAAGGTATTTATCACTGATTTACCAAAAAAAAAAAAAAAAGATAGTAGTCTAGAAATTAGTAACCCACATGGTCCAACTCAGTGTGTCAATCTTATTAAACACACCACCCCGACACTTTTGAATCTCCATCCACATGAGACAAGTTATCTAAAGTGTCACGTTATAGTCTTAGCATACAAGTAGTCCAAACTTGTCTTTGACTATGAGCCTTTCAAAAAACAATCCATACCATTTGCTCTATGTATATCTGTTGCTTAATCTCATAAATCACTTAGAATAAACATGTAAATTGTAGTCTGAGGACTACACTCATCTCATGGATGTCTCCCAAAAGAAAATCACTTGTAGTATAAATGCTCGCTTATACAAATTTAACTAGGAAATGACTGAGACTTTAATTTTATTTATTAATTAAAATGATATATCCAGAATAAATCTGGATTTTAGGACACTGTTCCTAACAAGTAGTTCAAGTGGATCATTTTCAAACTTATAAGTTTCTTAATCAAATTTATAAAACTTAATTATCTCCACAGGAGCTCAAGTATTAGCTTCTAGATGTGAACTAAGTTAGGGCTTTTCATTGTCATTGAATGTCATATCTCTACTTATTATTACCTTAGTTTTATTTCCATCCTTTTTACTAATTATGTAACCCTTTAACCCCATTAGGATAACCAAGGAATGCCCCTTCGACAACCCTAAGTTCTAATTTTTTTTCATTCTAATGTGCACAAGCAGCACAACCAAGTACACATGCCTTAGAATAATCAATAGCCTTACCAAACCACATTTGTTTAAGGGATTTAGTGCCTATAGTAATGGAAGTTGTTTTATTTGTTACAGAGCATGCAATATTAATAGCTTCCCCCCAAAAATGCGTACCTAAACAAGGCCCAAAGAGAATACACCTTACTTTATCTGGCAGTGTTTTATTCAATCTTTCAGCAAAGCCAATTTTCTTGTGGCGTTTTTCTTGTAGTATTATTCTTATGGACTTTGTATGTTTATGGGAAAATGGATTCTCAGAGTTGGTTTTTCTCTTTTTCATTGTTTGGCTTGCATTTTTCAATGAAAAAGGTTGTCCGAAGAAAGGCTTTTCCTACAAGTGGAGGGAAAATGACTTCCGTTAAAAAAGAGGGGAGGTTATAATTCCTAGAGACTAAAGTTTCATGGTGTACCTTAGTAGACAGGATAGTAGGTCGTTACAGAAAATAATACGGGACAAGGATTAGGAAGAATGGCCAGTCAAGTCTTGATTTGATTTTTTGATCTTGACTGATATTTTATATTTTTAAAGATCTTCATAATTTAATTTGACAATAACTAAGAAAATATGTATAATCAAACAAAGTATTAGAAAACCATTTCTAGATCATAATTTTCTCCTAAGAAGTCATTACCCATAGGTTGAGTGTACTTGGAAACATCCTTTCTTCAGGGGTAATACCCTGAAGGGGGAAAGCCGCATACATCAGCCCCCTTGACCCTCCTTAGGCGGGAGCCCTTGGGGTATTGGGTATGTTGCTTTAATTTTTCTTGGAAAATATTTTCTTTTGATATATAACTAAAAGATAACTTCTTCACAACCAAACAAAGCATATATAATTTCTAATATATTATATTGCTACTTATATTGTACCATACTAAGGTATAGGTTGATTGACATAAGATTTTTTATCAGAAACAAATAAGCAATGTCATAAGGTGGAAACATCTTTCCGTTGAAACAAATAACGAAAAATGTCAATCATACTTTAATTTTCTTGGAAAGAGTTTTCCGATGGAAGAAACTTGCCTTCGACTAAGAGGAGCCTCAATCTCATCTTTAGCATAAATAGCATCAAAATCATAATTAATAAATCAAAGACCATTATCAGTTTTGTGAACATTAAATTTTCTTCCGATTTGGTTTTCGATTAGTGTTTTCTAGTTAATGAAAGTTTGAGGACAACCATCTTTATTTTTACGTTGACAAATCCAAACTTTTATAGGCGAATCATCAACCATAGACAAAAAATATCTTGCTCCACCAAAAGTAGGGACCTAGGATGACCCCATAAATCATAACGAATATAATCTAAAGGGTCCCTTGGTCTTGTGGGTAGCTGTCTTAAAAGCCATCTTATGATGCTTACCAAAGATATAGGATTTACAAACGTCAAGTTTAGACACTTATCTCCATGTAATAGTCTTTGCTCGCTAAGCTCATTCAATCCCCTTTCATACACATGACCAATTCTCCTGTGTCAAAGGTTGGTTGGGTCAGACACTACTACATCTGCAGCAAAGGACACATCAGAGAAAATCTACGAAATAGAACATACAAGCCATTCTTGATGTCATCTCTCAGGACAAGGGAACCCTTTGAGATCTTCATTATCCACCGTCTACGCTAGAGGTAAAACCAACACAATGTATCTAATGATATCAAGTTCCTTTTCAATTATGGCACATGTATAACTCCCTCTAAGGTGTATACTATCACGTTTAATAGTCTAAGTTTTATAGGTCCAAATATTCTCATAACCTTACGACCATGACTGTTGTTTATTAAAATGTTAACCCCATTCGAATCTTTATAGATAGAAAAATAAGAATGATTAGAAGTCATATGAAAACTACATTTAAAGTCATATGAAACCACATTTAGGGTCAAGCATCCCTTCATGCTCGAAAAATCAATATAAGAAACTAGAACCTCAGTAGAATCATATCTATCACAAGATATAGAAATATCAGCATACAAAATGTTCTTATTCTTTCTTTTTGAAAATAATCTTCTGATATGTCCAATTTTGTTACATTCAGATCATTTTATTTTAAAACAATCTGTCTTGCTTCTAGAGGAGGGACATTTCTTACTTCTATTTCTTTTACTTCTCCTATTATTATATCGGGTCTCAGAATGACCTGTTACATAAAGGTCTTCACCATTATTGCTATTTTTATTCGAGTGCAACCTTGTTTTAGTCCCAAAACTTAGATCGTAATTAGGGATTTATTTACTTCCTTTAAGGAAGTCGTTTCAAGATCACATACCTTATTGTATCCTTAAAAGTCTTAAGCGTTTAGATAAAGAGTTAAGCAGGATTATAGCCTTAATCCCATCTTCTATGTAAGCATTTGCTTTTGCTAAATCCTCGACAAGCTCATTAAACTCAACCAGAGACCCTTCTAAAGTTTTGAACTTATCCATTTTAAGGGAAAAGAACCGTTCCTTGTGAAGGACACATATGGGTGGATAGAGATTCAGACTTATATAGTTCTTTAAACTTAGCCCAAATTTTAGCCACGAATAGCTCATCAGAGGCCAGATGAAAAACAGAACCATCATGACTCAAAATAATAGAACTATAAGCCTTCTCAATGTCAACCTTTTATTTCTTTGAAAGGTGGGATGGCTATTTCCGCTGGAAAAGGTATTGCGGTCATTCCTTATTGAAGCAGACACACCATCATGTTTACCCTCTATGTGGTCTCAAGATGGTGATAGATGGTCTACACCATAGCTCTAATTTCTTATGCATCAAACAGAATCCTAGTGTCTTTTATTTTTTTTATTTTTCCTAGCCTAAATGACCAAAAGCATTAATTTAAACTTGTTAAATAGTTAGTTTTCTTATGATTAAGTATATATTAGTAAGCCCAGCTTTAGTTTTTGATTCAACCAATGTAACATAAAGTAAGGGGTAATGTTATTGATAGGGTAAAAATTGTTATTGAAAAGCAAGATTGTTATTTCCAAGACAATTTTAAGGATCTCATTTTTTATAAATCACATTATTACTTTGATAGTAATAATTTTTGCCATAACAATAACAACTCCCTGATTAAAGTAATGATCCATTTGGAAACAAGCCCATAACGGTTTCTAGCTAGATTAAGCTAGGCTTAATTTTCCATTATGTTGTATATGAAAGATGCCCAACCTCGTTGATAACAATGATCCCTAATCATATCCACACCTTAGCTATATTATCTATGGCTTCCATGTGCTGCCAAGCATTATCACATCATACTTTGTTTATAATTTTTATTTTTGATTATGGCTTATCTGATTGGTACTCATCGAAAATCATTACTAAAGTATAATTTTCCGTAACAATTCACAATAAAGGAACATCTCGACGAGAAAAATTGTAGTTACTTAAAGCTTAATCTTTGATAAGGAGTGCTCACAACCACCTATTAGAAAACTCCGAGTCCTATGTTGTTTGATTGTTGATCAGGAACAATGAGAATGAGCTTATCAAGAATACTAGTTAGTACAGTGCTATAAGAGAAAACACGAAAATACACGGCATGAAGAAATATGAAGCACTGAAAGAAAATTGGTTGGAAGCACACCGAAGTTAAAGCTAGGTGATTAGAAGGGACTCAAAACTTTCTTACTTTCAAAATGGTTTGTAACGAGTTTGATTCTCTCATGTATTGCAAAAATTGGACACTTCCAAAATGTTAGAATAACTACTACTATAACATCATTTCTAGTAGTGTCATATTTTTGTCTCTCTATGATCCCCGTTTTCATACATGTTAACTCAGGTCTCACTTGTAAGAGTTACTTGTTGTGTATTACAACTTTATTACTAATTATCGGGGAAAAAGTAGTGCATATGCCTACCATTTCTTTTTATTTTTTTGACGAAAGTTTTAAATTGTAGTTCTAGTCAATTTCTCATGTGGATTATGTGTTACTTTCATCCTAATGGTGGGTGTCATGCCTTATCTTTAATCTAAAGTGATTGACCCCATCATAAGACAAACTAAAATAAAAAAATATTTATTGGGTTAAGTTTTTTATGCTAGAATTCATACACAAACAAAACATAAGCTAAATCATGTTCATCGGTCCATGGTTCAACCAAAAAAAAAAAAAAGTGAAAATGTGAGGGCGATGTTAGTTATTTTTTATAATTTAGTGATTTTGTTATCAGTATATATGGAAATTTAGGAAAATAGACAGAGTCTGTAAAACTTATTCATAAGCAAAGAGGTATCATTACACACATAGTCTATCATTTCTCTTTTTTTGGAAGACGTTTGTTGTTTTCTGTATCTAATCTTATGTCTATCGTAATTTTATTAAGAACTGTATCATGTAATTTCTAATAAATACGGTAACCTTTTACTTCATTAATCAGTTCAATTTATTTGATTATTTCACATGGATCAGAGCTAAAACTCTAAGTTTCTTTATCATTTCTATTTTCGTTCTCCTCATCCCTGAACACAAAATAGGGCAAAACCCTAAAATTCATCACCATCCCAAGCAAATCTCTCATATTCGGCATGGCCCAAAGCCACCAAGATTGACTCTCTCTTTTCTCTCTCCTTCCCCTTTGTGAGAGAGTAGTTTACTATGCTTGTGCATGTTTAACAGAGTTGCTAATATGGTATTAGAGAATGTTACATAGGAAAATATTCGAGAATATCTTAGCAAATATTACAAATGATCTGGCGTAATGACAATCATTGCATATCTTGAATATTATACTAATACCTTCTTCTTGTCTCTACCCTTCGTCTACATTAAGGACATCAATAGGTCGAGCCTCTGCCAACCCTCTTCCTAGCTAGTTGACATAATTTTGCTTGGCCACCCACCAACTATTGTTGCGACGGCCGTTTACATCGGTAAGCCACCACCTAAGACTTCAAATATAGGATACGTTAAGGTGAATTTTCACGGTTCTAAAATTTGCAGTTTGGTAGCTCTTGGATACATTAATAGGGACAAGAACGGACGATTCATTTCAATAGGAACAAGATGTCCTAAAAAAGTAACAATGATAGTGGCAAAGGTCACGGCAGCAAGTGATGCTTTTCACTTAGCAGTTTGCTCGAGATTATGGATATTCAAGTAGCAGGTGTTAGTCAAATTGTTATCAAGGCCCTCAAGGGGCGTCTGAGTCCCTTTGGCAGATCTTGAACATTATTCAAGACGTGCAAAGGACAGTTTATGATGGAATTGTAGTCGATTTCAACCATTGTTATAGAGGGACTAATTCGGCAGCTGATTGAGTTATAAAGTAGGATTATAATATTGATCTTGTGATCCTCTCGTTTTCTCAGCTTAGCCAAGATATAATCTTTATTTTATTGGCTAATGTGTTAGAGCAATCATTTCCCAAGTGATGCCTCTAACACTTCCTCTTTACCACTGTGAAAAAAGGGTATTGGTTACTTTTGTAATAAAAAAGTACACATTTATAACATAGCTAGATAGAGAAAATATAAATAAAAAAGGCAAGGGAGATCATTTTCCAAACTCCTAACTTTGGATTTGCATAATCTTACTTGCCTAATCCCCCCTAATATTAAATCGAAAAAGGCATCTACTAACCAAAAGGGAATGAATTCATCATCTAAAAATAATAATAGACTAGAAAAGCATTTCTTTTGTTATTTGTAAGCTAGTTTGTAAGTCAGAAGATTGAAATTAAAGACATCATGTTTCAAAATCTCAACCTTGATAGAATATAAAATATATGCATGCATAAATTAGGATGTCACGGCATGCGTAATAGCATTGCTCATAGACAAATTGCAATGAGAATGTATAATCATACATATGACACTGTGATCAGTGTTTTACAAAGCTGCAATAGTCATATAGATATATATGCCGACTTAGTATATATACAAGGATACAATTTGTAGATTGGACTTGAGATAGTGGGAGCATTGTAGTGATAGGCCCTTGACAACACTGTGGGCCAATTGTCGAGTAGTAGAAGTGACCTGAACTTATAGATCTCCTAGAAGTATATGTTCTCTTGAATAAAGTGATAACTTGCATCCACATATTTGTGTGATCATGCTATGCTAGATTTGAAGCAAGGTACATCGTAAAAACTTTAAAGCTATGTTTGGCATATGAAATTGGAAGTGAACCGTAGAATTGCAAGAATTGGAATTGGGATGGAATTGAAATTCCATTTTTTGGCTAACCAAAGAATTAGAAGTTTGAATTGTAACTCTAGAACTAGTTTTCTTGAGTATTGAGTCAATCGAGTTAGATCATTCTAGATGTCAGGTCAATTAGAGCTAGGTTTCGGCTGAATTGGATTATGTCAAATTCGGCTCATTTGTTTTGGTTCAACTTGAGTCAGGTTTTAGCTGGGTCGGATTTTGTCATGCTCAAGTCGTATGAAATTATAGATAAATATGTGCGTTGATCCTATGATCAGGATTAGCATGGGTCATGTTTGAGTTGGGTATGGTGATTTAAGGCTTGACCCATCTCAGTTTTAGGTGAATTAGCTTGCATTGTATCTAGTTTTGGATTACTTAGGTTGTGTCAAATTCAGTTCAAACTGATTTGTGTCACATAATGGTTGGTTTTAGTCATCTCTAGGCTATGGGGTCAATTAGATTTGGTCATCTAGGGTTTTTGGTGAGCTTGAAGGGTCTCGTTCAAGTTGGACTTGAGTTAGGCAGGGTCATTTCATGACTCAAGTTTGAGTCATCTTGGGTATTGGGTTATCAGTTGAGTATTTCCAATTTTCAATTAGATTGAGTCAAATTTAGGTCAAGTTAGATCAATTCGGGTTTGAATCATTATAGTAGGGACATTTAGAGTTTCACGCCAAATTTAGGATGGCTCGGTTGTTAAGTCATCTTACATTTCTAGTTAATAGATTTATATCATTTTGGGTTTTAAGTTAGTAGTGCTAATATGGAATTACAATTTCATCCCCCTACTTCACTAAATTGGAATGTATGACTATAAGTTAGAGCAAAATTCCATAGAAATACCAAGGTGGTGAAGTTGACTTTATTTTAGTGGGGTTTCTAACATTCCCATGATCAATAGTATATCATCAACAATTCTCCATAACTATAAAGAATTCAAAAATAACAAAAGAATTCCTTGACCTCCGCCGATCCACCATCATTTGTAATAATTGCCGCTGTACTTACCACCAACATCTTACACAGCCGACACCCTAAAGTTGTGAAGACAAAGGTGAACACTATTGCAACAAAATCACAACGGACGACCTAGAGAATCTACTCAATCTCCGCCTGAAGCAGAATTGAAGACTGGCCTATTGTTACCACTCCATGCGACGACTTTTGGAGAATATAGTTAGTACGATAGTGTTACAATCCAAGTGGGGTTCCGTCCCAAAACCTATTGGTAATATGTGGAGTAGTCAACTTGATATATAACTTGGTATCACCCCTTGTATTTTTTAATGTGGGACTATGTTGTACTGTAGCAGATCGTCATGCTCTGACCAAATGTAACCCAACATTATTAGAAACGATGCTCAAGAGCACTAGACACTCCCTTATGTGCCACTTGGTGCCAACCTCTGGCTCTTTCATCGTCCTTTGACTTTTAGAGCAGATAACCACCAACCACTACTTTAAATCTCACATCGAAGGTACTATTGCCATTCATAGACAAAGCTCGAACCCAACCAAACAAAATGTGTTGCCAAAGATGGCAATATGACATCCCTCACACTGCTAGAACCTCCGTTACCTATGCCCTCTTGATTTCATTAACCAACCATATTTTGAGATCCTCGAGTGAAAATGACAAAGAGAAAAGAGTCATAAGATCAAGTCTTGGAAGAAATTGTATTTAGAACTTACTCGCAAATTTATCTAAGGATTATCGCCAATACACATTTATCATGGCTCACAACTTAAGGCAAAGACCAATGTCATTTGAAAAATACACTACACAAATAAAGCAACTCAAGATGAAATGTGATGTTGAAGAGCTCAAAGAACAAGCTGTTACACACTAATTAGGAGGATTTGACTCTGAAGTTGAAGATAAAATTCAATCCCAAAAATATTGGACCCTTAATGATGTCATCCGCAACATTGAAAGATGAGAGCCAAAGCTCCAAGAGAGATTTTACTAGTTCATCAAGATCTAAGAAGTGCACATCTAGACAAGGACCACAAGGATAAAATACTATTTCTTAAAAGGCATCCACTTCTACACCTTCAAACATCAGCAAAGGAGAAAAGTTGGTTTAAGTCATTTGACTACTCAAAGAAAGTTCTTCAAATGTCAAGTAGCAAGCCAAATTGCTTCTAAATGTGTTGACAACAAAGTTGTCTCTCTTGTTGAAGAAGGGGGAAAAAAATAGCGAAAGAAAAGATATGTTGCCAAAATTTGATGACTAAGATGAATACACCATCTATTTTTAACATTGTGAATCTCTTGTGGTATGTTAGGTTCTCAACGTTCATGTGGTGCTTAAAAAAGGGAGTTGGCTCCATCACATAACTCTCCACACTAAATGCACTACCACGAACGAAGATTATAGTGATGTCAGTGACAATGAATGTTATATAAACATTGGTGCGACTAACATGGTAGACAAATTGGAGCTTCCTACTTAGCATCATCCAAGGTTGTATAAGTTTTAGTGGCTAAGAAAAGGGAATGAAGTCCGAGTCACAAAGTGATGCGAGTTTTTAATTTGGTATAAGGATGAATTTTTCTGTGATGTTATTCCATTATATACTTGTCACTTCTTGGTCGCCCTTTGTAATATAATCGTCAAGCTATTCATGATGGACACCACAACTTTTATTCTTTTTTGAAGGATGGAACCTCATGTTAGCATTCATCTTTTGTTGGTATTTAAAGGAAATGAAAAGGTTGTAACTCACCTCATGACACTGTTTAACCATTACTCAAGGAACATTTTATGTTGTAATTGAAGGCATTCCTTGTATGCTTAATGATAAGTCTAATTTTGTATATAATTATTCATATCATTACGTTCATTTTCAAACCATTTTATATCAAACTTTTATCGCTTTTGCTCCTTTTCGCATCTATTGTTTTTTTTTGGGCAAAAATGCTAATTTTATGCTAAATCTTGCTAGGTTTTCTCATCGACATCAACAAGTGAATACAAGATACATAAAATAAAAGTAAAAATTGGGCAAAACACATCACTTCTACACGGTTTAGCAAGGATGAACCAAGTTCATGTACATTTCATTACAAATGGAAAAAATGGGCAACAAAAAGCACAAATCAAAAGCAAGGATGCCTATGTGATGTAAGAGCTGATTTTGGGCTGTAGAATGATGCCAAAACTGAACAAAATCCGCTAAAGGCAACAACTTGCAGGGTGGGCGGCAATGGGTGGCAAGAAGAGCAAATGAGAGCGAAGCTTATAAAATTATTTATTTCATATTATTCCAAACTCATGTAATATAAATAGGGAGGTTTAGGAAGTTTTTTGCATCAATTCATTTAGAAAAAACTCAAAACAAAATAGTAGGAAGCTTAGGAAAACTATAGGAGAAGGAAGGAAAGTTTGGTTTATAATTTCATATTTTCAAGTTCTCTTCTTTTGTTTCCTTCTTTAAGTTTATGGATTTTGTTTTAGTTTTGATTTACCATGAACTAATTTTGTTTTTCTAAGGCTACGATGCAGCCTAAGTTATAATATACGCTCTTTTCTAATTCAACGTATTCAAAGTTTGTTTACTGCGTTGTTTGAGTGTTTATCATTGTTGTTCATGAGTTTTGAATGCTTGATCACCATTCAAAGTCTATAATGATTCATAATGAGTCTGAGAGGAGATTTATGATGAATGCTAAAGTGATAAACACCACAAGTTGAGCGAATGCTGGAGATAGATTAACGCGATTTGTGTGATTTTTAGTAAAAACCATGGATCTTCAGAACTCTTTTCTTATTTAAATTCATTCAAGAGATTGATGAGTTAATATGTAAAAGAACATGCTAAATGTTTCTCGAGAGAATATATTTAGTAAATTGCAATTTTCGACCATTAACATATAATAACAAAGAATAGAAAGGTGTATTGATGCAATTAGATGAAATCGGATGCTTTGGATTTGATTAAATCATAAAAATCTTCTAAAAATCAGCACACCTTTCATAAAATAAGTAAACAATTTCGTTCTTTTCCATTTTGTTTTGTTTTATATCAAAAACTACAAATTTCAGTCTTTCAAATAATGCTGAAACTATAAATTTTGGTACTCATTCAATAAACAATCCTCGTGGGGTGATACTCTACTCACTTTTTTATTACTTGATATGACTTAGTACACTTGCTAAGCATAAACACCAAGCATATTAAGTTTTTGATGCCGTTGCCTGGGATTGTTAGAACAAAGGGATATCTAGAGTTGCGCGAACTATCGAGGTATTTAACTAATGTGCCACACTCTGAAGCTGTGGGAGCGGATCATAGAGAGGAGGTTATGGCAACAAACAAAGGTGTCCGAGACCCAATTCGGATTTATGCCTGAGAGATCAATAACAGAAGTCACCCACCTCCTAAGAAGGATGATAGAGAGGTATAGGCAGAGACAAAAGGATCTCCACATGGTTTTCATTACTTTGAAGAAGGCATATGATAGAGTGACAAAGGGGGTCCTGTGGTGGGTTTTGGATAGGAAAGGCATTCCAGTGCCTTATATCCGGGTAATTAGAGACATGTATGATGGTACACAAACTAATGTGTGTACAGTGGAGGGAGAAACAAAAGCTTTTTCGGTAACAATCGGGATACATCAAGGATCTGCCTTGAGTCCCTTTCTGTTCATACTAGTTATGAATGAGCTCACCAGGCACATCCAAGGTGACGTGCCTCGGTGCATGCTTTTTGTATATGACATAGTTTTGGTGGGGGAGCCTCGAGAAGAGTTAAACGAGAAGCTGGAATTGTAAAGAAGGGCATTGGAGTCTAAGGGGCAATGAATCAGTAGATCCAAGACTAAGTACATGGAACTTAAGTTTGGTCCCTCCACCATGCCTAACATAGTAGACGTCAAGGTGGGATCTGAGGCCATACAGAGAAAAGAGAGTTTCAGATAATTGGTTCCATGATACAGCACAACAGTGAAGTAGACGAGTATGTCAACAACCGGATTAAATTAGGTTGGCATAGATGGAGGATGGCTTTCGTGGTACTTTGCTACAAAAGGTTCCTATTAAAGCTAAAGGGAAAATATTACAAGATGGTAGTGAGACCAACTATATCCTATGTGGTGGAGTGTTGGCCAATGAAACAACACCATTCATAGAAGATGAAGGTAGCGGAGATGAGGATGTTGCGGTGGATGTGCGGACACACAAGGAAGGATAGGATCAGAAATGATGTCACAAGAGCCAAATTGGGCGTTGCATCGATTGAGGATAATTTAAGAGAGCAATGTTTGAGGTGGTTCGGTCATGTTAGGAGGAGCCCATCCACTACTTCGGTCAAAAGATACGAACAGCCCCATACTACACTAGGGAGGAGAGGGAAAGGCAAGCCAAAGAAGAGATGGATGGAGACGATTCGACAGGACTTCACCCACCTAAACCTATGTGAGGAGATGACCTTAGATAGAACTTGGTGGAAGGCTAGCATAGGGGTAGCCGATGTAGTGGCTTAGAGTAGGGCATCTTTGACTGCTTGCACTTGTGATTTTAGGTGTCTTAACTTCCTCTTTAGTGCACGTATTGGAGCACCTATTTGTGTATCGGTGTGCTAGAGCGCTGGCATACTTGCAGACTATTTTCCTGCAGTTACCTTCCTTCAAGTTTTCCTTTGAGTTTTGCTTTGTACGCATACTTGTGTTATTTATTGCTGTAATAGTATGTTGTTCTCATGCTTTTAGGCTCTATGATCATATGATGACATGCTTCTCAGGTTGGGAGTCCTTGGAAACAAGCTCCCTTGAGGGTAGCACTCTAAAGGGGGAAGGTCGAGTACGTCCACCCCCACCCCCCCGACCCTGCTTATGCGGGAGTCTTTGCGGCACTGTTAGTGTTTTTGTTGTTGTTGTTGTTGCCGAGAATTGTTGTTATTTGAGTGATATTGATACCAACCAATTTTAGTACTAATTTGAAGTTGTAAATTTTTTTTTAAGTTTGAAGAAGAAATTTCTTTTCTTTTATTTATTTCATTCACTTGAGTTTATTTGTAAATTTATTTTTACTGGTAAAATTCGTATAGCACCCCCTTAAAATCGTGTTGTTGTTAAGTTTTGTTAAATTTGTGTTATTTTGCTGTTTTTCTTGTGTTTTCTCTTTATTTTCAACTTTTTTTTACTTATAAGTTCACTTTGAAAAAATTTTGAAAGTTAAAATTGTTATTTTTAAGATTTTCAAAATATTAGTGTTACTACCCCGTCTAAAATTTGGATTTTGTTAAGTTTTTGTATTAAATTATTGTACTTTTAAGTTTCCTTATTAGTTTTATCTTTCTCTTAACCTTTTAATATACCTAGATAAGTTTTTCAATGTTATGTTTATATTTTTAAAGCTTTTAGAAACATTAGTATTACTATCCTCCCCTAAAATTTGGTTTTGTTAAGTCTTGTATTATATTATAGTATTTTAGTTCTCTCTCATTAATGCTATCTTTTTTTTTTTTTTTTTAATCCTTAAAAGTTTGTGTTTCATACTTTGTATGCAAAATCAAAACGAAAACGAAATAATCCCTTTGGATCTTGAAATCGAAAGAACACTTCAATAAATCAGGAAAACCAAACGAACTGAAATAGTGGCTAATGAAAATAATGATGATGAAATAGCTTTAAAAGATTACGCTATCCCAACTGTTGGTGGATGCCCTTTCAGCATCCAACATCCATCCATACAGGCAAACAATTTTGAAATAAAACCTGCGAATACAAATGATTCAACATACTATTCAGTTTGGCGATCTACCTAGTGGGGACCCGAATCTGCATATCACTAACTTTCTTGAGATATGTGCTACATTTAAGCACAAAGGCGTTAGTGATGATGCCATTCACTTAAGACTGCTCTCGTTCTCACTAAGAGGCAAGGCCAAAGCGTGATTAATGTCATTGCCACCAGGTACCATCACCACATGGATGATTTGGCACAAAAAGTTCTTGCTAAATATTTTCCACCAGTCAAATTAGCCAAAATAAGGAATGACATTACCTGTTTTGCGCAATACGATATGGAATCATTGTATGACGCGTGGGAAAGCTATAAAGAGCTTTCAAGAAAGTGCCCATACCATGGTTTACTAGTTTGATGCAAGTCCAAACTTTTTACAATGGTTTGGCACCTAATACCCAAATAATGGAGGATGCGGCTGCTAGAGAAGCCTTAAACAACAAAACACTAAACAAAGCATACGATTTGCTAGGGGTAATGGCTCGCAACAACTATATAAGAACAGCTGATCAAACAATGCAAAGGAAACTTGCATGTATTCACGAAGTAGATACATTAACCACACTATCAGCTCAAATTTCAATGATTCAGAAACAGTTGGGTAATATAGGTCTTAATGCCATACTATCACCTATGCTAACATGCAAGTTTTCAGCAGGAAATCATGCGAACATAGAATGTCAGACAGGGAATCCCTTTGCCATAGCCTCTTCAAATCACGAGCAAGTCAATTTTGTTTCAAAATTTCAAAAATTACAACATAATCCCTATTCCAACATTTACAATCCCAGATGGAGAAACCACCCAAATTTTTCATGGAATAACCAAGGCATTCAAAAACAACCCATTCACGCACAACAAGAAAAGAAAATTGATCTCGAAGATATGTTCAGTAAGTTTGTGCAAGAAACCAGAAATTTCATGCAACAAACACAAACAAATCTTCAAAATCGAGGAGCTTCTATCCGAAATCAAGAAGCATCTATTAGAAACCTCGAGACTTAAATTGAACAAATTTCAAACCAACTCTCTGAAAGGTCTCAAGGTTCCTTGCCTAGCAACACAGTTACTAACCCGCAAGAGCATGTCCAAGCAATTGAATTAAGAAGTGGGAAAACTCTGAATGAACCTACTCAGGTAACCAAGATCGCACAAAATGAACAACCCCTAATTGACCTATCCGCAGACACGAACCAAGAAACTGAAAATGGGGAAGGGACGAAAATAAAAAACGAAAGTGATCCAAAAAGGGCTGAACCTCAACCCTACAAACCAAAGGTCTCGTTCCCTTAACATTTGAAAAAGGCAAAAGCAGATGAACAATTTGCTAAATTTTTGGAAGTTTTCTAAAAATTACATATTAATGTCCCTTTTGCTGATATGTAAGAGTAGATGCCCAGATATGCAAAAATTATGAAGGAAATCTTATCTAACAAAAGGAAGTTTGGAGAATTCAAAAAAGTGGCACTAACTAAAGACTGCAGTGGCATACTCCAAAAGAAGTTACATCCCAAGCTAAAAGATCCAGGGAGTTTCACTATACTTTGTACCGTTGACACCCTTAACTTTGATAAAATTTTATGTGATATACGTGCAAGCATTAATTTAATGCCTCTCTTTATATTCAAGAAGCTTGGCTTAGAAGCTTGGCTTAGAAGAAGTGAAGCCCACTACAGTATCTCTCCAACTAGCAGACAAATTGATCAAGTATCTAAGAGGTGTGGTTGAAGACGTCTTAATGAAGGTTGACAAATTCATCTTCCCAGCCAATTTCATAGTACATGACATGGAAGAGGATCGAGAGATTCCTCTTATTCTTGGATGACCCTTCGTTACTATAGGAAGGACCCTGATCAATATGCAACAAGGGAAACTTATTTTAAGGGTGCAAGATGAACAAGTAACCTTCAACGTTTTTAATGCTATGAAATTTTCCACTGACATGGATACTTGTTTTGAGGTTGATATTATAGAAAGTTTGGTAGCTGAGAAGTTTAGGAGCACATTCCCTAAGTTACCACTTGAAGTGTGTTTAACAAAGTTAGGGACCTTAGACACTAAGATTGAATTGATAAAGGAATGTGCCCAATACCTGAAGGATTGTGAACCTTTCAATTCACACTACGAAGCAAGAGTAGAGGACATACAAGCAATTAAAACATAATAGAGAATAAGAGAGGACGAGCCTCCAAATCTCGAGCTCAAGCGACTGCCATCTCATCTCAAGTATTTTTATCTAGGTAATTCTAACACTTATCTTGTTATTATTAATGCTTCTTTGAGTAATGTCAAATAGGAAAGGTTGCTTAGGGTTCTAAGGGAGCATAAATCAACCATTAGATGGACCCTTTCAGACATCATGGGAATTAGCCCTTCCTTATACATGCATAAGATTCTCAGGGAAGATAGCTTCAAGCCTACCATGCAGCCACACCATCGATTAAACCCTGTTATGAAGGAGGTGGTAAGGAAAGAAGTTGTCAAGTTATTAGAAGCCGGAATCATTTATCCCATATCTGATAGTCTGTGGGTAAGTCCAGTGCAAGTTGTTCCATAGAAAGGAGGAATAACCGTAGTAGAAAATGAGAACAATGAGCTCAACCCTACTAGAACCGTCACGGGCTGGAGGGTATGTATAGATTACAGGAAACTTAATGTTTCTACTATAAAAGACTATTTTTCCTTACCATTCATTGATCAAATGTTAGAAAAACTTACTGGCCATTTGTATTATTGTTTCCTTGATAGTTATTCAGGATACAATCAAATTGCCATAGCACCAGAAGATCAAGAAAAGACCACTTTTACTTGTCCATATGGTACCTTGGCCTATAAGAGAACGCCTTTTGGATTATGCAATGCTCTTGCCACATTTCACCGGTGTGATGGCAATCTTTAGTTACATGGTGAAAAATTTCATAAAGGTATTTATGGATGATTTTTTAGTCATTAGTGCCTCATTCGATGATTGTTTAGCTAAACTCTCTATGGTCTTATAAAGATGCATTGACCCTAATCTTGTTTTGAATTGGAAGAAATGTCATTTCATGGTACAGGAAAGGATCGTGTTAGGACATATGATTTCGAAAAAGGGAATTGAGGTTGATAGAGTAAAAACTATAGTGATAAAGCGATTACTGCCCCCTACTAATGTTAAGGGCATTCGAAGTTTCTTGGGTCATGTAAGCTCCTATAGAAGGTTTATTAAGGACTTCTTTATGATCGCTAACCCTCTCTGCAATTTATCAACGAAGGATGTCCCTTTTAACTTTGATAGTTACTATATGCATGCTTTTGAATGTTTGAAGAAAAAACCAGTATCAAAACCAATAATCGTAGCACCCTATTGGACCTTGCACTTTGAACTTATGTGTGATGCTAGTGACTATGCAATAGGGGCCGTGTAAGGGCAAAGAAGGAACAAAAATTTTCATGTAATTTACTATACTAGTAAGACTTTAACGGAAGCACAAATTAACTATGCTACCACCGAGAAGGAATTACTGGCTGTTGTTTTTGCATTTGAAAAATTTCATTCTTACTTGCTAAATTCTAAAGTAATTGTTTATACTGATCACTCTACTCTTAAATACCTCTTTGCAAAACAGGATACAAAACCAAAACTGATAAGATAGATTTTGTTGCTTCAAGAATTTGATTTAGAAATTCGGGACAAAAAAGGAACAGAAAATGTCGTGGCGGATCTTTTTTCACGCCTCAAACGAGAGGACAAAAGTTCCTCTATCAATGAGAAATTCCCGGATGAAAGTCTTATGATGGTAAGCGAAAATCCTAATTATCCATGGTATGCTGACATTGTTAATTGTTTGATTGCACAGGAATTGCCCAAGGACTTGGCATATCAATAAAAGAAGTTCTTGGCAGATTTAAAGCACTATTTTTGAGAAAAATCATTCTTATATAAGTATTGTGCGAACTATATCATCAGGAGGTATGTACCTGAGGAAGAAATGGAAGACATTCCGCGTTATTACTATTCCTTGGAAACAGGAGGTCATTATGGTGGAATAAGGATTGTAGCTAAGGTTTTACAATCGAAATTTTATTGTCCTTCACTTTTTAAAAGATGCTTTCAAATTTATTAGTAAATGTGATTGATGTGAAGGAAAGGGAAATATTTCCAGGAGACATGAAATGCACCTAAGCAACATTTTAGTTGTTGAATTATTTGATGTTTGGGGATTGATTTCATGGGTCATTTTCCTTCATCATTTTCTAACTGATTTATTTTGATTGCTGTGGATTTGTTTCAAAGTGGGTTGAAGCAGCTGCTTTTCTGACCAATGATGCAAGAGTTGTGGTCAACTTTGTAAGAAAGAACATCTTTTCTCGATTTGGAACTCATAGGCAATTATAAGTGATGGCGGGAAACATTTTCGTGACCGTCAACTTTGGGGTAGATTAGTCCCTCAAAAATAAATTAAAAAAAGAAGAAAAGAGAAAATTTTGTGAACAACTTTTAGTCTTGGGCATACTTGAGAAGTCTTGTTATGAATGGCATGATTTTTGTTATCTATTTGGTTTAGAATATCTTGAGATTAGAAAGGACGGATAAACTTAATTTGCTTAGCCAACTGTTGAATTCGGTTACCTAGATGATTGATAGGTTTTTCCTTAGAAAGATTATTTTGCCTTTAGAATCTTAAACTTTGAGCCCGGTCATTCTTTTCTTATAGAAGTAGTCTTACTTTGAGTTGTGTTAAAAATTCTTAAAAAGCATGTGATCTTACACTTTAATATTTAGCCTTGCTCAAGAAGGAGCAAGATTTAAGTTTGGGGGTATTTTGATAAGTCTAATTTAGTATATAATCATTCATATCATTTAAGTTCGTTTTCAAACCATTTTATATTAAACTTTGCTCGCTTTTGTTCCTTTTCACTTCTATTGTTATTTTCTTGCGAAAATGCTTATTTTATGCTAAATCTTGCTAGGTTTTATCATTTGAGTGTTTATCATTGTTCTTCATGAGTTTTGAATGCTCGATCACCATTCCAAGCCTGTAATGATTCATAATGATTGCGAGAGGAGATTTATGATGAATGTTAAGTGATAAACACCACAAATTGAGCGAATGCTAGAGATAGATTAACGCGATTTGTGTGGTTTTAAGTGAAAACCATGGATCTTTAAAACTCTTTTGTTATTTAAATTCATGCAAGAGATTGATGAGTTAATATGTAAAAAAGAATGCTAAATCATGCTTGAGAGAGAATATTTAGTAAATTGGGTTTTCGATCATCAACATGTAATAACATCTTGAATGTCGAGAATAGAAAGGCATATTGATGCAACAAGGTAAAATTGGATGCCTTGGATCGTATTATATTAAAAAAAAAAATCTTCTAAAATCAAAACACTTTTCTTAAAAAATCAGTAACCGTTTTTGTTCTTTTTCAAAATTTTTTTTTCGTTTCATATCTAAAACTTCAAATTTTGGTACTCACTCAATAAAAAATTCTCCTGAGACGATACTCTACTCGTTTCTGTATTACTTGATACGACGTAGTGCACTTGCTTATAAAAAATACGTTAAGCATCACCTAACATCCTACATGCTTTGGCTTTGTTATTAGAGCTGTTATTCCTAACCGCAATGCATGCCAAATTAGTTGTCAAGAGCATGAAGAACTTAAACATGAACTAAAGGAACATACAGTTGACCAAGTGTTCCTGAAGTTTGGCCTAAGATTGATTAGATAGTTTTTAAATTGGGCCCAATTTAGTTGGTCTTGCCTTTATTAGCACAATTTTTTGAAGTTACTCTTGTTTAATTTTAGATTTTTAATCTCAGTAATGGTTTATCGACATATTTATAAACTATGGTTTAGTTTATTGGGCTTTTGTTTTAAATAAGTCTTCAACTATAAATAACCCCTTGGGGAAGGACTTGTAAATCATTCATTACTTTAGTTGGATGTTATTAATAAAATTGAGTGTTTTTCTCTATTTCTTTCTGTGAGATTTGAGAGTTCTTCTATATCCTAGCATATCTTACCAAGGTAGAAAAATTGGCTTCTCTGTAGTGTGGTTTCCAACCTCACCAATATCGGCACCCCATTAATTAATCTAGACATTCCTACGCTGGCTGGTATTAGAGCCTATCACGAACATCTACTCATCCGATATCAATGATTCCTTAGCACCATCAAGAATTTAAAAAAAAATAAAAAAAAATCATTTGATCGCCACTAATCTATCGTTGTCCATCATCATTTTTGTGGCTCAATTCCTAGTAAGCGCGAGTCATCAGCTCGCGTTGACTACGTCCCTGCCCTTTGTACACACCGCCCGTCGCTCCTACCGATTGAATGGTCCGGTGAAGTGTTCGGATCGCGGCGACGTGGGCGGTTCGCCGCCGACGACGTCGGAGAAGTTCACTGAACCTTATCATTTAGAGGAAGGAGAAGTCGTAACAAGGTTTCTGTAGGTGAACCTGCGGAAGGATCATTGTCGAAACCTGCGCAGCAGAACGACCCGCGAACGTGTTTTGATGTATCGGCTGCGGGCAGGGTGCCGCTGGCAGTTCGGCCAGCAGCCCTCCCCCGGTCGTTCCCTCGGCCGCCCCGCCCGCGCCCCAAGGGTGCGGGGGACGTCCGCTGCGGCAACGGCCCGGGGGACAACGAACCCCGGAGCGGACCGCGCCAAGGAACGTGAACACAGTGCGTGCGCTCCGGGCCCGGGAGACCGGGCGCGGGCGCCGCGACTACCCTACTAGGAAAAAACGACTCTCGGCAACGGATATCTCGGCTCTCGCATCGATGAAGAACGTAGCGAAATGCGATACTTGGTGTGAATTGCAGAATCCCGTGAACCATCGAGTCTTTGAACGCAAGTTGCGCCCGAAGCCATTAGGCTGAGGGCACGTCTGCCTGGGCGTCACCCATCGCATCACCCCACGAGCCCGATCTTTCATCTGATAACTTTAGAAAACATAACCAACTTCGCCAACATTCTCAGACCCAAACAAATTGAGCCACATCAAAAATGATGCCGAAGAGCACTAGAAGAACTTGACGCTATTTGACACCGGCCACTCCCTCTTCCATCATCCATTAACTTCTAGAGCAATTAATCACCAACTGCTACCTTAAATCTCACACTGAAGGTACTATCACCTTCGTCGAAGGATTTGAACCAAATTGCACAAAAGTTGATGCCAAAGACAACAGTCACAGCTTGTGGTAACATCGACCCCAGATCTACCATCAATTGATCATATCTAGAGCACATTGACACCACTAACGAAGTCTCATCCCTTTAATACGGGGAATCCTGAAACCCCAATGCGAAATTCATCACCAAATAGCGCTTCGCGTGCTAACTTTTGCGAGTGGGTTTTGTTAGAGGTGGTCACGGGTCGGGCCTAGGTCCCAGCCTTGGGGGCTCACCTCGGCCCGAGCCGGTCCCCCTTTTTTAAACAATATGTAAAATTAAAAAAATACAAATTTATTTTGTACAAAAATTATTATAATTAATTAATGAATAATATAAGATACAAATACAATCCATCACAATAATTAATAATGCTAAATATATGTAATAAAATAAAATAGATAATAAATATTGGTAAATAATGGTAAATACTGTAACAAATACAACTACAGCAGTTGGATCCTACTATTTAAAAGTACAAATATATTTATTAAAAAATATAAACAAGATATAGACATACAATAATAAGAAATTAGTCTATGATCGTTGGGGGGTTCCTGTGCCGCCGTCTGACTTATCGGTAGTGCGGTCGTCTTCATACTCGCTCGATGAACCCAGCCTCAGCTCGTTTCATTCCCTAGCCTCTACTTGCATCAAGTCCTTTAAGCACACGGACATCTCCAAGCTGGATGGTGATAGCTTTGCCCTCTTCGTTCCAAGCAACCTGCCACCAAGACTAAAAGCTCACTTCGATGCTATTGAAAAAATCGGACACATTAGTATATCATGTGCCATGGTGGAAAGCACGGAATACTGGGTTTGGTTTGTACACTACCATTTCAAAATATCAAATTGTAGATTCACCGGTGTCGGGAAGAACTGGATCAGCGGCATCTGCATATAGTAATCTAACTCGTCACATGATGTGGGAGCTTGTGCGGGCGCGAATTGGTCCAACAGCTTTCACGCATATGACATGTGTGCACTACTTCCACTAGATGTGAGAAATCCAACTGTAGTAAAAGTAATATGTGGATTAGCAGATGATAATCTCCGAGAATAGTGGGAAAATAAAGTGTGTAGGTCTGAATTGACTTGCGCAATAAATTTTTCAGTATCGAAATCAGAATTTAATTGTTCGTAAAAATATTTGGCAAACAAGTTCAAACCCGTGAGTTTACAACGGGGGCCGAAAATAGTGGCAAAACAGTAGGTAAGGGGTAGTTCAGAATAATATTTTTAAAACTTCATTTTCATTACCTTAATCGATTCATTCAACACAGGGTTAGATCATTATCCGACATCCAAGCCACAATATCAATCAATCTAGATATTGCTTGTGGTATGCTCGGATGATAGCAATTGGAAAAAAAGTGGTAGCGTCTCTAAAAATGGTAAAAAAAATTTACAAATTTCGTTGATGGTGTCCCAGCGTACATTGTTCAGATTATAATCACTTAAATCTGAATAAGTATCTTGTACAAATTCCATTAAAATATCCTTGTAAGGTAGTATGCGCTCTAACATGTCTACGGTTGATGACCACCTAGTTGGAGAGTCTAATTTAAATTGTTGATGCTCTATCCCATGCGTCTTACAGAGAAGTTTAAATCTTCTCTTTCTAGCGTCGGATGATTTTATTGCTACTGTTATATCTCTTAAGGTGGAAAGAGAAGCGTTTATTAGACCTAAACCATCCATAACCATTAAATGTAGTATATAACAGATGCAACGTAAATGAAAATACTGCCCACCAAACACAGGTCTCATATGCCTACTTAATTGTTCAACGGATGCGTCATTACTAGTAGCGTTGTCGAACGTGATACTAAAAATACGACGCTCTATCCCTCACTCGGGGACTTCCACCATAATCACACCTGTGATTATGTTGGTAGTGTGGGGATAATCTAAATATGCAAAATGGATTATTTGTTTTTGAATGGTGAAGGAGAAATCGATCCAGTGTGCCGTTACGCAGAAGTAAGGCACACCGGGTTTCGACTTCCAAGTGTCAGACATCAACGAGAATATGCTCGTGTTCGCCATAAAAATTTCGAAGACCTCAGTTTTCATCCTATGATAAGCTTTAAACGCATCCCACTTTAAAGTGTTCCGAGGAACCCTTACAATGGCGGTGTTCACCGCTGTTTGGAGATACTTGACAAATCTAGGGTCTTCGCTAGTGCTAAAAGGCTTTTCAGCCCAATTACATATTTAACTAGTTCCTGTCTATTAGTTTCTTGGGAGAACCTAAAGTTAGCAAGTGCACCAGTCGCTTACTGTATTAACTGTTGTTGGGCTCTATCTGTGTCTTTTTCGAAGTGGCACCTAATTATATGTCTAGTTAATGTGCCTGTCCCATTGCCCGATGGATGATTAAAGGCCTTGGGTAGGTTGCATAATTTACAATTCGCTTTATTAGCTTTCTTATGTAAGTTGAAGTGCTTCCATACCCTACTAGTATTATGCTTACTAGTACTAGTTTTTGCGGGCTGGGTTTCGGTGGTGAATGTGGGTTCCTCTTCAGTTTGTGAGTCTCCACCACCACCACCCGATTCAGAAAAATCCTGGTTGTTTTAGTACTGTTGTTGTTGGAAGTCCCAATCTATAGTGTCAGTGTATGGAGGTGATGGGTCTGGTTCTAAGAATACTCGTTCATCAGTATCAAGTTTGACAACTTTACCCCTCTTAGGTACTTTAGGCGGTCGAGAAGAGCTAGAAATAGAACAACCGGCTCCAGATGAAGATGAGTTGTGTGCCATGGTAGTATTAATGATTAGTATTTAAAAATGCAACTACTAATGCAAATTAAGTGGATAAAAATGCGAAACGAATAAAATTTTGATGCTAAAATTACCGAAACGAATAATGACATTCGATTTTGACTGAGATTCTACGAGCTAGAGGTCGCCAATTTGGTGCACAACTATTACCAGTAGAACGAAGTAGATGAATGTAGAGAGAGAAGAGAGAATTGGATGAAGATTTGTTGTGAAGAAATGGAATTGTGGGGGGGGGGGGGGGGGGGGGGGGGGGTATTTAGTCCTGGCTTGGGCCCAGCCCGGCCTGCTAATGGGCCAGGTCTGGCCGGGTTCTGGGTCAACCCGTCCCACTGGCCACCTCTAGTTTTGTCTTGGACAATTACTACATCTTCTTGTTGCAGAATCCGCCAACTCAGGGCTAGCTCATCAACATCACATCCAGTGTCACAACATGTCTGCCATGTCACCCACTAAATTAAAATATCAGCGCCACATTTGTGCCACATCATCCATTTGCCATGTCATCAATGTGTGTCCGCAGACATATTTGCTGCCATTAGTCTTTGAGGTAAATATGATCGGGAATATGTTAAAGTGGATTGTAGATATGAGGGCCATGATGCACATTTGCACAAAAAAAATTATGAAAAAATAATGCTAATTTGTAATTAAATTTCAAATTGAAAGCAGACAAAATCTAACTTGAGATGGACAAACAGAAACTAGAACAACTAACCCAAGTTCTTCAAGTAGAAAGATCTTGAATGATACCAACTTGACATCGAATTTGATTAAGCTCGATCTTAAGAAAATAACCTCGAATATGACCACTAACAAAAAGCAAAAGTAATTAAGCAACATAAGGAAATATGAAGTAGAGAGCAAGCATCAAATTGAAGAATATGTGTGCCTTGGAGTTAACCACTACCCTAAGTTGTTTATTCTACCATAGTGTTACAACAACACTAAATTGCACTCCAACTCCTAGGGCCAACAGAGTGCTTAACTCAGTGGTGTACTCAGGAGAGATGGACCATAGGATACCCTAATTTGCTCAATAATAAAAGGGGAAGAATCTTGAGAGAGAAGCATAATAAAGAAGGAGGGAAGAGTGATTGTTTATGTGAATTGTATGTCTATCTATGTTTTAGAGGCACTCCATTCATAGAAAATTCCACCCATTTGAGATATTGGCGGTCAAGAAAAATGGCAATCCAGTCCTAACATGAAAGTAGCGGTTGGATATAAAGGAACGAAGAATCCACATTTGTTATGGAAAGGGTGGATATGGAAGGCGCGGCTGATATTAAGTCAATAGTTAACAGCCAGGGCTTGAGCTCGAGCTCATACTCGAAGTATCAGCTAAGGATTGAATCTCCAACTTTTCTAATTTTGTCACAATGACTATTAAAAGAATAACCATTAAAAAAATAAAATAAAATTTTGGATTGGAAAAAGTCCAAATAGCATCACAATGTGACGACCAACACGCAGGGTTCGCACGTGCGCACCTTTGTCCATCAAGTGCACCAACTTTACCAAATGAAGGGCGACCGAGATATATAAAGTGACTTTCCCTCTCCAACATTTTGTATGCAGCACAAAGAATATTTAACAAAATTGAAGCACCCCCGAAATCCAACATGAACCGCAAAATATTTTGTGTTCTTATTATTTTTGTTCTTTTGTTTATAAATCGTTTTGTACATTTCTTCTAATTTTTTTGATCTAGGCCAAAATTTAAAGTAAATAATCCAACCAAGATTTCGATATGATATTGTTGATCTTTACCTCATATCTTATGCTTAATTAGAATAAAATTCTTTGTACTTTTCAGATCTCGACTAAAATCCATTAATACTATAAATGATTTTGTACTCTATCTAAAACTATCAAAGTTAGCAAGTGTCACTCAATGTAGGGTCATAAAAGGACCACAAAACTATCACAATGAGGCAGTTCTATTTTGTACATTTTAAGAATCGAATTGTTGGTTTTTTACTTTCAAAGTGCATTCACATGAGGAGCTACTAGAGTAGACCTACTAGAGTAGACAATATGACCAAAAACACAAGTCAACTTCTCATTGCACGTAGTAGAGCAATTATTTGGCAACAAAGCCTACCCACAATGCTTTGGATGCTTAAAATATGTACCAAATTTTCTTATGCTCTGTTTGGAACATAGAATTGAGCTCGGACTATGGAGTTGTAATTTCAATTCTAGTTTTGAGTGAATTAGGTTTCGGACGGAATTGAAATTTTATTGTTTGGTTCATCAATGGAAATGGAGGTCGGAATTATAACTCCATAATCATTCGAGTCATCATGAGTTTTTGGTCACTGTAATTGGAGTATTTTGAGTTTTAAATCAGCCATAGTTGGATTTTAGTTGAAGCAGCACACATTGTATTCACGTAATTATGGTGCGATTCACTTTGAGTTCGAGTTATTCGAGTTACGAGTCATATCGGGTTGAGTATTGCCTAATTCATTTGTTCTTTATGTTATCTCGGATTTTAAGTTATTTTGGTTAGATCTTTTTGGCATTTAGGCTAGAATTGATCAGGTTTGAGTTGGTTTATGTTATTTAAAGCTCGGGTCGTCTTAGTTTTGGAACAAACGAGTTTTATCATTTCAAATTTAAAGTCACCTTAGGCTGAGTTTGAGATGGGTGGGGTTATTTTGATTTGGATCATATTAAGTTTTTGGTCAATTTGGTCAAGTTATTTCCACTTTGGCTTAGCTTGTTTATATCACATTCAAGTTGAGTAGTTATATTTTTGGGTTTGAGTCATCTCAAGCTCTGGATCAACCAGGTTGGGTCCTTTCAAACTTTGAGTTGAGTTGATTCGGTCATTTCAAGTTCAAGTCATTCAAGTTGGGCGATTTCGAGGTTCAAGTCAAATTTTAGGTTGGGTTAAATTCTTTTAATTTTGAATCATCTTGGGTTTGGGTATGGGTTTAGGTTAACAAGTGGAGTCAGTTTGGGTTTTAGGTAAATAGAGTTTAATATAGAATTATAATTTCTTACCTCCACCATAAGAAATTGGAAAGTATGATTTTTAGTTTTGGGTAATGAAATTGTAATTCTAATTTCAACAAGTGGGCCAAACAAAGGAATTGGAATTATGGGCACCAATTCCAGGCTTCAATTGTATGCTCCAAGTGGGACCTTAGAGTAATTCATACATTAGTGTCCTAAGATTCAATGTACTATTTTTCAGTTAACAAACCATGCAAAATAAATTTTTAATCCAAAAATTACATATTATTTTTGTAAAATAATCCAAATCGCATTGTGTAAAAATGTAAAATACGCCCCTCATCCAACTGTTATTTGTTTCAAGTGTAAAAATATTACAGTTTGTGTGTAGGATGAGGGAAATTAGTGAGGGAATGGTGGGTAATCAGCAAAGAGTAAAAATAAATTTTTACACCCTTTCAAATTGTTGTTTAGACTATTTATTAGGATTTAAAAAATGCTTTACAAAGTGTATGGCTAAAAAAATTAATGCATTAAACCACAGATTAGTAATACGGTTACTTACATTTTAATACTCTTACGTTTCTGGAAATAATAAAAAGAAGCCTAAATTTTTGAATTATTAAAAACGCACATAAGTTTTTATTGTATTAATAAAAAAAGGCCTTTAAATTTTTGTGGTATTAATAAAAAGACCTCTTTTTGGCTTGACGACATCATTTTCCGTAGAAAGTGTTGACGTAGCAACTGGTTTTTATTAATTCTACAGTAAAATAACGAAAATAACCTTTAATAACCATATTTTAAAACTAATTAAGTGAAAACAGATAGTCTTTAGACAATACAACATCTCTAATTTTGTACTTATAAAATAATAATAAGAATATTGAATGGTACTACAGTCATTTTACTATACCATTACTAAAAAAAGAACAGTTGATACATCAGCTCTATTGATAGAAAACAATGTCATCACGCTAGAGAGTGTCCTTTTTATTAATACAACAAAAACACATGGGCCTTTTTATAAATTCCAAAAGGTCATGGTTCTTTTTATTATTTCTAAAAACGTTAAGGGTACTGAAATGTAAATAATCCTTACTAATATATAATTAACTCTTTTTTTAATATTATATAATTAACTCTTTATTTAATATTATTTTTTAGAATTTAACTATCAGGCCGGGGGTCCACGGAAACAGCCTCTCATCAGGGTCTCACCCTAATGAGGTAAGGATGCGTACATCCTACCCCCCGACCCCGCTCAAGCAGGAGCCCTTGTGGCACTGAGAATGTTTGTTGTGGTTGATGTTGTTGTTTTTAGCATTTAACAATAGGTATATTTAGCATCTTCCAATGCGTATTGGTGGTTGAATCCTTTGGTGCTTGAAATGAACAACAACTAAGAGGCACTTGTTCAAAAGCTTTTTAGCAAGTATGGCCAAACCACATAGGAAGCGATGTTGGTTATTTTTCCAAGTTCGCATTTCTCATTAGCTTTTTTTTTTCTTCAAATAATTAGAGACAAAATCGCAAACAAAATAGGTCACCCGACCAAGCGAGATCTGAGTCCACCCGTAAAGAAGGGGGACCAAAAGAGGAAAAAAAAAAAAAAGACAGCAAACAGGAGGACAAACTAAACCAGGCAAAACATGCGCCTCAAGACAAGATTAACGCACGACGACGACAGACTCGACATCGACTACAAGATCTACCAAAATGACAGGAAATTGAAGCATCGAAGCACTAAATTTGCCGAAACATGGGACTCAACGAAGCTGGAACACAGCCAATACCATCATTCATATCGACGTCACCTCGTGCCACACCACTGAACACCTAATGATCTGAGTTGATCCCTCACATCCTTCTATAGAGCATAGCACTCACCTTATGTGGGTTGAAGCCATCAAAATTCAGACCTAGTCTTTTATCCATCTCGATTACTCTCTTAGCCTCCTCGATCTTCTTGGCATCAATGACACTGTCATCCCGATTCACCCTACTCCTCTTTTTCTTTTCGCCAGAGGCTATAGCTGGAATCTGCACACTACTCCTGGGTGACATGTTCTTCAAGAAGTCTTGTAGTTCCCGCTTCTCCTTCTCTTTCATCTTACGCTTCAACGCTCGCCTGCCCCTTTTTGTCATCTGCATTTTATCCTTTTTCCTTCAAATTGTGCTAGGTCCTTCCATAAACAGGCCTGGCATATGGTATTTCTCTTGTCTACAAACCTCTGTATGCGGGTGACTGAGCAAGTCATTTGGTTTGAATCCTAGTGGGAACTCAGGGCCGGATGCTGTGGAGTCATTATCACTAGCGGTTTCCCGAACTTCGTTTTCCTGAGGCGATATCTGAGCATGGGGTTGTATTGTTCCAGCTTTATCACTCCCATCCCATGGGAGGAGAAGGGGAAGATGCTAATCTACTTGAGTCTCCAAGAGCGGCATTTGAGCCACAGGCTGTGCCGCGATAGGAAGTAGTACGTCGTGCGGGCTAATGCAGTCCAAGGCCCACATCCCAAAGTACTATCCATCGATATGGATAGTAATATGTCCCAACGACTACCCTAAGACACTCACACCTTCATCCATAGGCCTTGCAGGAGGAGCTCCAACTTCCTCATAGTCGTCCAAGGCATCTATCATCTGCACTGGAAGAGGTTGGACCCTTGGAGAAAGTCGTGCCATGCACTGGTTATCTCGGTAGGATTGTGAGGAGAAAGAGGCTTGTTCCCTTGCCAATCTAGCCAAGGCCTCCATAGCAATAACTCTGGGTGAGTAGTCTGGAATCCTCTCAAAATTGCCTTCTTTGACAAGCAGCAAACATGGTCCCCCGCTAAACTGGACTTGGATTGTCTTGTGAATATATTTTGTGGAGCATGTATCAATAAGGATCCAAGAAACATCAACACATCTCATAGCATACGTCCTTGAGTCCATCTTAAATAAATTTCCCCATATTTTTGCGATGTGAGTAAAGCAATCCTTTGACCAACATTGGACAGGCAGTCCATAAACCTCAATCCACACTCGTCTGTTCAAAGAGCCTAGTGTCTTGCCCCTGTATTTATAAACCTGTTTAAATTTCTGAAGTAGAGTTTCCTTGTGCGGACCGAGATAAGACTCCAAGGTGCCAGCAGAGTCATAGACCAGAATAAAAATGGTATTGCTTAACCCTCTAGGGGATAATCCATGCGGGTTATTATCCATGATGAAAGTGATGATATCGTCCAGACTAACCTCATCAGTCGAGTGCGCAATTATTTATCGATTGAGCCATCCCTCCACACTCTTATTTACGTTTGACACCACAATCCTCGGAATGTTTGTATTCACAGTATCTCCGACCTGACTAGTTGAAGTATTCTCCTGATCCTGATTCCCTCTATTTTCTCTGGCCTGCTGAAAAACCCTTGATTGAGGCTGATTTTGGTAGGATGAAGAAGTTAGTCTTCTGCATGGGTTAGCCCATTGAACTCTGAGCTTAACACCCACCACCCATCTTCCATTCATGGATGTAATTGCCTGTGCGGCTCCACTCGAGTCATGGAATCGAACAAAGCCAGAAGAATATCTAGACCTCAACCTTTTCTTCACCGGAACAAAGGTATCATAGATTGACCTAAATTCTCGAAAACACGCTTTAAGCCATGAATTAGTTGTTCTTTCTGGTAGGCCATCAACGAAGATGGATAGTGTCTCACTATCTACTGGCATTTCAAAAATGGTTTTGGATGTGAAATTAGGGAGGGAGAACAATGGGTTGGGATGGTGTTTGGTGGGGAGGCTCTGTGGTGCAGACTGATCGGATTGGGGAGGCTGTGGTTGTTGATTTTGTGTTGCTGTTGGTGTTGGATCTACTGGTGGTGGTGGGAGATGGGTAGGTAGATAGGGAAGGGATGGCTGGAGAGAGAGTGGAGTGAAGGAGAGAAGTGTTTAGGTGGAGAGATGTTGGTGGTTTGTGGTGGCGTTGGCAGTGGTGTTTAGGTGCTTAAGGATGGTGGGAGACGGTAGATTGAGGCAGCGCAGTGATGGTTGTTGCTAGAGTTCGGAGAAGACGAAGGGTGGGAGAAGACAAAGATGATTGAATCTTGAAAAAGAACATAATATCTTCGAATCGAAAAAAGCAAAAAATTAAAAACATTAAAATGTAATTCCCGAAGCCAAGTTGTGCTCCTTATCAAAGCCAAATATATATGGGGCCTATCTCTGAAGATGGTCCATAACGATAGTGACTTTTTTTGGGATGCAAACCATGACCAAAGCCAAGCATACATGAGGTCTAACTTTGAAAATGGTTTGATGGTATCATTTGGGTGAGCAGCTAGATGAAACATCCAGGATTTGGATTTGGGTACGTTTGGCGATCAATCTGTGGGGATTATAATGCGATTAAAAATGGAGACTTCAGAACAACCTTACTGAGCATAGAGTACTTAAGTCTCTTCTTAAGATAGAGCTTACACGTTGTCTGCCATTGAAACCAAAAGGAGGTTTTAGGTGTTCAAGTGTAAATTGACTACAATTTTTAACTTTTACCTAGTAAACACGAGTAAAAGGTACCATTAAAAGACTTTAACACTTGAAATAAAGACTTTTCTTAAATAATAAAAACCAGCCCTATAAGTATGCCCTCTTTTCAAATGGATACTTAAGGCATCAGTACGAGAAAGAAGCAGGAGTGCCTTATGCGAAGAAAACTCCAAAATAATGCAATAACCCCTGCCTTTGTTTGTTAACTGATTTACCAATCTGTTTGCCTTCCTATAGCGGTGATTGAATGAGGCTTGATCATATTGAGTGCTTGAAAACTTAATATCATCCATAATAGTTATAATATCGGTTAGAATTGAATACGAGCTGACAACTGCTTTGATGACTACCTTATTATACTTTTTTAGAATAATTATTCTCATACCAATATGTAGAGCATAAAGTAGAGCATCCCTAGCCGCTACCCCTCAGCAATCAAAGGCGAATCTAATGTTATAGCATTGGAGGCAAATGCCCCTAATGACCTTAAATATATATAAGCTAAAACTTTTTTAGGTTAAACTGTTTGTCCCTTTTTTTTTTATAATTAAAGATAAAACTTTTAATACAAGTCAGTACATCCACTAAGGTAGAGCCCGATAAAGCCTGTAGAAGCAAGAAAAAAGCAAAACAAAACCAAAGACCCCAAACCTCTAAACCGTGTTAGGTCTTAATCACAGTCTTATCAACATCCAAAACATTATATAGATTTGACATGCTTGTCGACTCTTTTAGGTTTTATTTTTTTTATTTTTTATTTTTTATTTTAAAACTACGGTGTATACTATATTATTGTACGTTATTTGTCAAGAACTAATATATGTTATATATTATGTTGCACAATCATTAAACATATCCTAATGAAGACATAATTATACACATGCGATATATTAAATGATTATACAATGTTAAATAATATATAAGAAGATTATGTTTATCATATCTTAACAATGTATTAGAAAAGTATTAGGCAATCACTATTAGTATATGCCTCTAATGATGAAATTTTGTAGATTCATCACTGTTAGCCACAATGATAGACGCATTCTCCAGTGCATGCGAACTAGTAAGAAGCACACAACCTTGATCGCAAATAATGAATCAAGCAGACACTGACTCCCTACGCTTAGACCTATCGAAATTTTCCTTTGCGATTCGGAAGGAGGGAGTGTCCATGCAATCGAAATGCTTCTGCCCCTCCTTCTAGTGCAGACCTTCTCCACTACACACCCAACTTTCTTGTCGACCCTGTTGTGGATTCTCCAATCTAAATGCATATGTCTAGCAAGAATAATAGGGTTAAAAGGGTTTGGTCTCTCCACAATAGTTATAAATATTTTACCATTAAAGATTCACCTCTTATTTTTAACCGAAAACCTAGACACCTACATCCGCGCCAACTCCTGAAGCAAGCACCAAACATAACCCCCACGCAACCCAAGCAACTAGATGAGGCCAAAAATTTCAAGGCCTCCATATCTTTTGGATTGTGGTTTTTAAAGTATTAATTGTAATATTAATAAATTTTACGATTAAAATTTTGTAATTTATTATTTATAAAGTGCGCCATTTGAAATTTTTGCTTAGAGTCTTAAAAATGTCAAGATTGACCCCCTACCGGTAGAAGTTTCTAACAATTTCTGCCTGAGCATACTTAGTTAAGTCATAGTACCCCTAGAAACAAAGACCAAAGGGCATAGTCTACAAATATATCCAAAATAACATTTTTTCGATAATTAGTGAGGATAAACTCGTGAATAAAAGCTGGTGCCTCAAACAAGAGGCCCGAAGAGCATACAGAAAGTGTGAAAAAAGGAAAATGACATGGAAACTTGCAAAAACAAGAAAAATATGCCCAACTCCCAGAACCACTCCCAAAACCGTGAAAAGATATTACAACAAAGTAAAAGCAAAATACACCAGAAGAAAAACAACCTTTTATTCGTAGCACCAGATTCCAAAGAAAAAACAACCCATAAACAACTCAAGATAAGCCAAGAATGTCCCACCATTGATGACACCCAATATGAAACCCCAAAAGCAGGACAACAACCAAACTCTGAAAGACTACAACAGAACTAGAAAGAAACTCCTGAGTAGGCACCAACCAAGCAGCCAAAATCATGCAACAGCAGGCAACCTAGACACGATCTACTCATCCTTCTCAGGAATCAAGCCTCTAAAAAAATCTGGAGGCAAGTGTTTGACTTTCTTGCCACACACATGTTTTGTGCATGTATAGCATGTGGATCAAAAAGCATAATATTAATATACGCACTCCAACCAATCAAAATTTTTGATACTTCATATTAAAGGGCAATGGTCCACACCTTTAACTATAACGTTATATCAAAAAATAAGAGTTGCACCAAAGATATATATAATCAAATGTGAATGTGACATATAAAATCTGATAGGAAACGAAAACGTCGATTTGAATAAGTTAAGATCAAAATTGAAATTCAGAATCCACAAAAATAAAAGAGGAAAACTAGGGTTTTTATACTGAGAATTTCATTGAATCAGGGAAAACAACTGGGCATAAGACTATTGTAAGAAAACTAAACAAACCCTAAAACATGCAAAAATTTCGAAATTATCACTATACTATCCGTGAAACCTAATAGTGGCCAAAAATGAGCCGTTGGGGTTGCATAGTCTGGACTGAGAGCTTCGCTTATCAGAGTATCTAGATCTAAATCTATTATAGTTATTGAGTATTATTGGAAAAAGATATGAATTTTGTTAGAAAAAATAAATTCTGATGTCTACTATTGGGTTCACAGTTCCCAACTATAGCCACCTATTAGAGTACTTAGAGTAGGAGACTCTTCTCTCTACCTAAGCCCCCGGTTAGAGAGTCACGTTTCATGACCCCTCACGTGCAAGAGCTCCCGGGAATAGGTTTACCTCGATAAACCCTTTGCCCTAATACCGGTTGTCGGGAGGAATTTCAAAAATTCTCCCTACTTTCATAAAGTTTACACAACGGAACGTGTTTAGAATTCATAACTCTAAACCTAGGGTTGATTTAAAATTCCTAATTTTAAATCTACTGACTTAAATTCATAATTTAAATCAATCAGATCTATATTCATAATTTAGATCTACAGGCCTCTTACTTTAAAACATTCATAACAACACATAAACTAAAATAGGCATAATAAAGAATACTATAAATAAATAGAAAAGCCAAAAACTAAAAAAAGAAGGAAAGAAGAAAATACCTGGAATTGCTCCTATTATAAAGAATACCAAGAAAATCGAGACCCAGGATCTTCTACGCAATGAGCTCAAATTGCGCGGAGGGTGGGCTCCGAAAAATATTAAACTAGGAAAGAAAAATTTTAACATAAATTTTTTTCTCCAATTGGGTCTCCGAAACTATTTCCAGAAACCCTAAAACTTGTTTCAAAGCTGAATGCCAAACCTCAGAATAAGCACCTATATTTATAGTAGTATACCGGAGTGAAAAAATCAAAATTTTTTGATGTGGGATTGCCCAGTTTAAATCAAAACGCGTCGTACCAATTTAAAAAGCAATTAAAACTCTGCGTTTCATCATCTATCTCACGCGTGTTCTGGCTTGTCACCGTGTGCCACGTGGCACACGATGATTCGTCCGCGCCTGGGGACGCGGATACCCATAGTGGACGTGTCGAGCGCTGGTTCGTCCGTTTCCCTTCACATGGATCACGACGCGATTTTGTATATATATATATTTTTTTGCTTTGTTTCCCACATGTAAAAATCCATCTTATGAATTTTAATTTTCCAAAATTATTTAATTTTTTAATTTTTTAATTTTTATTCATCTCATGAATAATGTTTGGTAAAATTAACTTTACCCATCTTATGGATAAATAATTCATCTCATGAATTCTTTAATATTTTTCCAATGGCAATAAAATAATGAGGCTTGTGTAGGGACCTCAAGGACAATTTAAATCTAGCTCCAAATAGGTTAAATTAATCATCTCATGAAATAACTTAATTACTACTTAATGAGACTTAATTCCACTAAATAAATCTCACTGCACTCTAGACTTAAATTTTTTATTCGATATCTCCGTAATAGACTGTATGTATGACAACAACCCCTCCACTAGATGTCCATGACAAAGGATAAATATAACCACTACCATTATCCTTCTCACAGCTTCTCCATTAGTTACCGACTCGCCCTTCACTGAATAATTTATTTATACTTGAACATATTCACAGTATAAATTCTAAATGTCAAACACTTGGAATACTTTGGCCAAACTTTCCGAACTATTCAAATATTTGCGAACCAACTAAGGGGATATCTGTATCTTATAAGAGACTGTAGATTCCCTATTGAATACCTGATCCTTGTCACACTTCACGCCGCTACCCAGTGCACGTGGGATTTCAGTCATTCGTTTAGACCTTACTTATAGTACACCAAAGTAACTAACGCTCCATGCACAAGTCCAGAATACCCTCAGGATTTAGAGTCGTCGTTCAAACAGTACAACGTGAATCACTTATCTCCGATAGTAGTCTAGAAATAAGTAACCCACATGGTCCAACTCAGTGTGTCAATCTTATTAAACATACTAACCTAACACTTTTGGATCTCCATCCACATGACCAAGACAAGTCATCTAAAGTGTCACGTTATAATATTAACATACAAGTGGTCCAAACTAGTCTTCGACTATGAGTCTTTCAAACAACAATCCATACCATTTGTTCCAAGTCTATCTGTGGCTTAGTCTTATGAACCACTTAGAACAAACATGTAAATTGTAGTCTGAGGACTACACCCATCTCATGGATGTCTCCCAAAAGAAAATCGCATGCAGTATAAATGCTCTCTTACACAAATTTAACTAGGAAACGACTGGGACTTTAATTTTATTTATTAATTAAACTAATATATCCAGAATAAATCTAGATTTCAGGACACTGTTCCTAACAATCTCCCACTTTTTCTAAATCCAATTTATGACAAAGTCCATATACACCCCTTTTAAGTTTGAACCAAAAGTCTACTGAGCCTAACCTTTAGTGAGCACAATTACTCTATTGTGAAGTTAGCAATACAATACTGCTTAACATTCCTCTCACTAATGGCTCCCACTCCAAGAGTAAAGAAATGCTTAGACGTCGAACGTCTATCATTTTAATCTGATTAGAAGTCTTAAATCAGTATAGCCAACTGGAACCAGCTCGTCACTTTGAAAGATCAACATAGGATTTTTAGTTCTTCTCAAGAACTAGAGAAAACACTTCACTACCACCTAGTCCATTAGACCCATGTTAGACTAACACCTGCTTACCATACCATACCATAGCAAATATCAAGTCTTGTGCACAGCATGGCGTACCTGAGGCTCTCACTGTCAAAGCATATGAAATATTCCTCAATCGTTCGTCTTGTTTAGGTGTCCTAGAACACTACTCAAAAGTGAGAGGGACTCCATGCTATACCTTGAGAACGTCTTGTCAATATAAGTGGCTAGGGAAAGACCCAACACCCTACTCTTATGACCTCGCAAAAGCTTAATCCTAAAAGTAAAGCTGGCTTCTCCTATGCCTTTCATATTGAACTATCATGACACCCAAGTCTCTACAGCTAATAACACCCTACATCATTCTCAATGAGCAGTATATCGTTGACATATAACACTCTGCAGCTCGTTATAAAGGGTTTCGATGTCTTAACCCTAAAACTAGTCGTATATATTGGAGTTGTCATGTCCGCTTTGATGAGTCTTGTTTTCCCTACCTTGTGCCGTCAAACAAGGTTGTTTTCTCAAACAATGTCACCATGTCCATTCCAATTCCCCTTCCCCTTGTCCCTGCTACACTATGAATAGACCAATCTCACCTAAGTCAACCTGTCCCCAAAGAGTCGATCCCGAGTAACCATGTTAGTCCACCCACTCCACAACCTTTCCTACCTACCTAAACTGCTTCCGGCCTCACTAATCCCTTGCCCAAGTGCATTGATGCAAACATACCTGTCTGCCCCACCGAGCCTGACCCTGTCACTGAACATTCTGATTCAGATCAGGACCTCCCCTCCCCTAGCCCCAATCTCACCAATGCCTCGGCTGCCACCATTAGTAGCAACCCTGTCTTAACAAATGCTAACCCCACATCGGTGTCATCTATCAATGTCCATCCTATGCGAACGAGGTTAAAAGATGGAATACGAAAACCAATATGTCCTCTTTCACTATCTTCTACCAATTTAATTCAGGAACATACATGATATTCATAAGCAACCCTCAGTGGCAAGAAGCTATGACTGAGGAATTTAATACGTTAATTCAAAATCACACTTGGGATTTAGTTCCTTAAGACCTGAGTAAAAATCTGTAGGAAGTACATGGAAATACAAGGTGAAGCATAAAGCGGATGGTTCTGTTGAGTGGTTTAAGGCTCGCTTGGTTGCTCAAGGTTTTCATCAACGTGAGGGTATTGACTACAAGGACACCTTTAGTCCTGTTGTCAGAACTCTGACTATTCGCTTTATTCTTTCACTGACAATCACAAATGCTTGGCCTATACACCAACTTGATGACAAATGCATTCCTACATGGATTTTTACAAGAAGAAGTATACATGTGTCAACCACAGGGATTCATTCACCCCAAGTACCCTAATCATGTATGTCGCTTACGTAAGGCCTTGTATGGCCTTAAACAGGCTCCATGGCCTTGGTTCAAGAGGTTAAGTTCTTTCTTATTTAGTCTTGGATTCATTTGTAGCAGGGCTGACCCATCTTTATTCATATATCGCACTTGTCGTGATCTCATTTGTCTTTTACTTTATGTGAATGATATAATTTTAACTGGGACTAATAAATCTTCCCTTGATAGCTTTGTCAATACCCTTTCTACTCAATTTGCAGTGAAGGACCTCGGTCTTCTTCACTACTTCCTTGGTATTGAGGCCAATCGTAGCCCCACTGGCCTATTCCTATCTCAACACAAATATACCGTCAACCTACTCATGAAACTCAATATGCACGATGCTAAACCTGTTAAAACACCACTTCCTACTCATATCCACCTATCTTTGAGTGAAGGGGATCTTCTTGCAGACCCCACCGAGTGTAGGAGTGCTGTTGGTGCACTTCAATATCTAACTATGACTTGTCTTGATATATGCTACGTTGTTAACATTGTTTCTTAGCTCATGCATGCTTCTAGATCTAGTCATTGGCAGGTTCTGAAGCTGATCCTCTGTTACCTCAAAAGCACTCCCGACCATGGTCTATCCATTCTTCCCTGTTCATGTACAACTATAGTAGCTTTTGCTGATGCAAATTGGGGTGGTTGTCTAGACACTCGTCATTCCACCACAGGTTATGTTCTATTTCTTGGTTCCACTCTTATCTCTTAGTGTGCCAAGAAATGGCACACTGTTACCAAGTCCACTATAGATCCTGAATATCATGCTAGAGCTTAAGCTGTAGCTTAGAGTGATTGGGTTCGGTATCTAATGCGAGATCTTGGCCTTCAGCCTTTTGGTCCTATTGTGGTATTTTGTGATATGTCTCTGCCTCTTACTTAGCTACAAATTCTATGTCTAATGATAGAAGCAAGCATGTAGATGTGGATTTCCATTATGTACGGAAGAAAGCTCTCAAAGGCGATCTCCAGGTTCGATACACGCCGACTGCTCGTCAGATTGCTGATATCTTCACTAAGGGTCTTTCCTCTGACAGATTCCACTATCATAAGAGCAATCTTCACGTAGGCCCACACCGTTCCGATTGAGGGGGCATATTAGAGTATCTAGATCTACATCTACTATAGTAATTGATTATGACTTATATTCTGCTTCTATATCCAGATTTATATTTGTATTGTCTAGTTAGGATTATTTTAGTTCTTTTTATCTACTATTGTATTCTCTATATAGTCATATTGTAACCTTGTTATATTCATTCAACAAAATACAATTTCATTATTTCACATCGCTTTGACAGTTAATTCGCCCCGTAACTTGTTATAGATCAAGGGTTAATGCCCGTTTGCCAGCGCAAATCGTTTTTATTTTTGACGGTCCAACTACTCCATAAACTCTTTAGTTACTCACCCCACATCAAGATATAACCTATAATGTGTTTTATTATTCATATTGTTAATTTTAATATCCATTCAACGGCCAAAAAAAAGTCAAGCTTATCTCTATACACCACCGCCACTACTAAATATTGCTTTACAATGATGTAAGGTCGCATTAAAATGCCGTTACAGAGTCATGCATGACATTATAGGAACCCTGAACCGTTATTATTTAATTATATAGGTAGATAACACAACCGTTATAAACTAATCTAAATCAAATTAGAGCATTAATGTTGTCGGCTTATGATTAGTTGATAGGACCCAATATTTATTACAATAATGTAGGATCGCCATAGGTAGTTATGATCATGGCTTTTTTTTAATAATTAAAGAGATAACTCTCAATATAAAATCGGTGCACTCATCAAAGCGGAGCCCAGAGGGAGCCCGCAGGAACGGAAAACAGAAACAAAACAACAAACCCGGAACCCCTAGATGCCTACCAATTATAGTTTGTTTTTCTATGTTTCAAAGTTGTTGCTATTATAGGAAAGTCGTTGTTAGGAAAATGTCTAAAAGTTCCTTGAAACTTTAAGCAGGGATACCGTGAGGAGGCCGATAGATAGGGTGAAGTTCGATCAATCGAAAAAGTTACGTAAGTGAAGGACGCCAGCAGTAAGCTCGATCGATCGATTGGGAACCCCGTTTTCACGAGGCTATATATATGGACGTAGGGTTACGTCATTTGTATCCAATATTCGCGAGGTATCTTCTCCAGCAGTGCCGCCAAGGAAAAGTGAGAGAGAGAGAGAGAGAGAGAGAAAAGGAGTGATTGTAATTCTTCTTTTCGATTCAATAATAAAAGCTCCAATCTTCGCCCGTGGGTTTCTCCACTTTTGATTGTAAAGGGGTTTCCACGTAAATCATTGTGTCGTTTGTTTCTTTTATCTTTTAGTCCATTTACCTCTCGTATTGTCGTGGTATTTGATTTGGATTGCATACCGGGAGTATTAGTTATTTCTACACAAATTTTGTATCAGAGCCTGGTTATTCGAATTGGTACAATGGCATCAGGTATTAAGACCGAGGTAGAGAAGTTCGGAGGTCAAGCAAGCTTTAGCTTATGGCAAGTCCGTGTGAAAGGACTCTTGACTTAGAATGGCTTAAAGAAAGCACCGGAGGGGAAAGAGAAGAAACCCGAGACTATGACCGAGGCACAATGGGAAGAGATAGATGATAAGGCTCTCACGACGATACAGATGTGTTTAGCTGATGATGTTATGTTAGAGGTCTAGTTATGGGAGAAATTACTAGACATGTTTTGCCACAAGTCAGTCTTAAAAAAACTCATAGTGAAGCGTCGGTTATTCACTTTCCGTGTGACAAAAGGTACATCTCTTAAAAACCATCTTAGCGAGTTTACTTCTATCATACAAGAATTAAAGGAATTGGATGATGTCCCTAAGGAAAAGGATCAAGCTATGTTGTTACTATGTTCGCTCTCTAATTCGTATAAGGGCTTCGTAGAAAGCATAATATACGGGGGTAGGCCAACCATTACTGTTGATGAGGTGAAAAGAAACCTTGTGAGTAAAGAACAGGTAGATAAGAAGTTATCTGACACGGTAAATGACTCAGGCAGTGGTTTGCATGTGACAGGTAGATCTGAACCTAGGGGATGCAATGGTGGGAAAAAGACTAGGTCTAAATCTAGACATAAGAACCTATCGTGCCATTACTATCACAAGAAAGGGCACATAAAGAAAGACTGTTACAAATATAAAAATAAATAGAAAGAAGGTAACAGGGGTGACCAGGGCAAAGATAAGTTTGCTGAGGCTAATGTTATAGAGGATGATAGTGAAGGGGAGTTTCTATTAGTTGCTGATTCTCAGTCCAGGTCCAAGGACAAGTGGGTCATGGAATCGCGTTGTTCATATCACGTTAGTCTAAATAGAGACTAGTTCTCCGCATATAAGTCTATACATGGTGGAGTTGTCTTCTGCTTGTAAGGTAGTGGGGATTAAGACAATTTGTGTGAGAATGTTTGATGGGGCTATTAGAAATTTGAGTAATGTACGTCACGTCCCGGAGTTGAAGAAAAACTTGGTTTCTCTAGGTACCCTTGAGTCTAGTGGATATAAGTACACTGCTGAAGGTGGAGTCATGCGGGTCAGTAAAGGTGCTTTAGTTGTGATGAAAGGGAATAGGGTAGGTACTTTGTATGAGCTTGCAGGTACTACCGTGATAAGTTCAGTTGTTGTTTCCACATCTACTATGACAGATGCAGAGATCACGAGTCAGATTGGTGATAAGGTGTTGTTTGAGTTGAGTAAAAGGGGACTGCTTTGTGGTCAGTCAACAGGACTGATGGAATTCTATGAGCACTGTGTGTATGGGAAGCAGAAAAGAGTCAGCTTCAAGTCAGTAGTGCATCAGTCAAAGGGAACGTTGGATTATATACATTATGATCTGTGGGGACCTTCTAAAGTGGCTTCTAAAGGTGGGTCCAGGTATCTTCTAGCGTTTACTGATGATTATTCACATAAAGTTTGGGTCTATTTTCTAAAGCAGAAAAACGAAGTGTATGATGTCTTTAAGAAATGGAAGATTCTGCTTGAAAAATGGACATGAAAGCTGATAAAGAGGTTGAGAACTGATAATGGTATTGAGTTTGTTTTAGGCAACTTCACTCGATTTTGTGAAGATCAGGGTATTGCCAGACACAGGACATGTACAGGTCAACCTCAGCAAAATAGAGTGGCTGAAAGATTGAACAGGACGTTACTTGAGAAGGCCCGATGTATGCCTTCAAATGCAAGCTTGAAAAGAGAATGGTGGGCAGAAGCAGATAGCATGGCTTGCTATCTTGTGAACAAGACACTGCATTCTTCATTGCAGATGAAGACACATGAAGAGGTATGGTCTGGTTCTACTTTTGATTATTCTCATATTAAAGTATTTGGTTGTCCTACATATGCTTATGTTAATGATGGAAAGCTGGAGCCTAGGGCCAAGAAATGCATCTTTCTTGGTTATTCGTCAGGTGTGAAGGGAAATAGATTGTGGGATCCCAGTGCTCAGAAGTTTCTGACTAATAGAGATGTTACCTTTGATAAGTCTACTCTACTACATCCACCACACACACCCTCCATTGATAGTGATTCAGTTCAGGTTTAGACACCTGATGTTACATAGATACAGTCAGATCAGCAGGTCGTTCAGCTAGAGAGTATTTCAGCACCTCAGGTACAGGTTTCTGATGTTGTTATTGATAATGCAGAAACAGGTTAGCAGGTGGAGAATAATACTATAGCTGGTGGTAGACCGAGGCGATAGATCAGGCCTCCAGAGAGATCTGGGCATGAGGAGATGATTGCTTATGCCCTTACTACTGCTGAGTCTTTAAATGATAGCGAGCCGACTTCTTATTTAGAGGCTGTATATAGATCAGATGCTGAGAAGTGGCTCATTGCTATGACTGAAGAGATGCAGTCTCTTCATAAAAATCAGACATGGGAAAATGTGAAGCCTCAAACAGGGAAAAAACTGATTGGTTGCAAATGGGTCTTCAAAAGAAAGGAGGGCATTCCTGGAGGTAAAGATAATAGATACAAGGCACGTTTGGTAGCTAAAGGCTACAATGAGGTGTAGGGTGTTGATTTTTATGATATATTTTCACCTGTAGTTAGACATACTTCCATTCGTGTGCTTTTGTCTTTAGTTGTCATGCATGACTTAGAGCTTGAGCAGTTACATGTAAAGACTGCATTTTTGCATGGTGAACTAGAAGAGAGTATCTATATGCATCAACCCGAGGGTTTTGTTATAGAAGGAAAGGAAGATCATGTATGTTTGCTTAAGAAGTCTTTGTATGGTTTGAAGCAATCTCCTAGGCAGTGGTATAGGAGATTTGATCAGTTCATGACAGGTCATGGGTACATCAGGAGTAAGTACGACAGTTGTGTGTACTTCAGAAAGACTAATACAAGCTTTGTTTATTTGCTTTTGTTCGTTGATGATATGTTGATTGCAGCACGAGACATGAAAGATGTTGATGACTTGAAATCTATGTTGAAGAGTGAGTTTGAGATGAAAGATCATGGAGCAGCTAAGAAGATTTTAGGCATGGAGATTCGTAGAGACCGAAAAGCCGAAAAATTATACTTGTCATAGGAGAAGTATTTTGAGAAGGTGTTAGACATATTTCATAAGAAGGATGCTAATCCAGTTAGCACGCCCTTAGCAGCTCACTTCAGATTTTCAGCATTTGATTCACCTCAGACTGACAAGGATGTCAGGTACATGTCTGAGATTCCTTGTTCTAGTGCAGTGGGCGGTATTATGTATGCGATGGTCTGTACGCATCCAGATATTGCTTTTGCAGTGAGCAGAGTCAGTAGGTACATGGCAAATCCAGGTAAAGAGCATTGGCATGCTGTGAAGTGGATTCTTAGGTATCTTCGTGGAACTTCTGATATTTGTTTGGAATATTGGAAAAATAAATGTTGCTTGGTTGGGTATGTAGATTCTGATTATGGTGGAGACCTCGACAAGAGGAAGTCCACATCAGGATATGTTTTTTGTTTAGGTGACACAACTATCGGTTGGAGAGCGTGTTTACAGTCTGTTACAGCACAGTCTACTACCGAGGCCGAGTATATGGCTGTCATAGAAGCATTCAAAGAAACTGTCTGGTTAAGAGGTTTGATTAGTGAGATCAGTGCTAAGCAGGGCACTGTTGGAGTCTACTATGATAGCCAGTCCGCCATTCATCTCGCGAAGGATCAGCTGTCACATCATGATAGAACGAAGCATATAGATGTGAAGCATCACTTCATTAGAGATCTGATTGATGAGCGGAAGATGGAGTTGAAAAAGATTGGGACTGAGGAAAATCCAGCTGACATATTCACTAAGGTACTACAAGGGAGCAAATTTGAGCATTACTCAAATTTGGTAGGCCTTTGCGTTTGATGTGTGTTAGCCTTGGTTAAGGGGGCATTTATGGAGAAGGTAGAGTTATTTTATTGTTGATGTTAATTTTGAGCCAAGGTGGAGATTTGTTAGGAAAATGTCTCAAAAGTCCTTGGAACTATAAGTAGGGATGCCTTGAGGAGGCCGATCGATCGGGAAAGTTACGTAAGTGAAGGTCGCCGATAGCAAGCTCGCCAATCGATCGGTGAAATACCAATCGATCGAGAACCGCATTTTCACGGGGCTATATAGATGGACGTAGGGTTACGTCATTTGTATCCAATATTTCGTGAGGTATCTTCCCCAGCGACACCGCCAAAGAAAAGTGAGAGAGAGAGAGAAAATGAGTGATTGTAATTCTTCTTTTCGGTTCAATAATAACAGCTCCAATCTTCGCCCGTGGTTTTCTCCCTTTCGATTGTAAAGGAGTTTCCACGTAAATCATTGTGTCGTTTGTTTCTTTTCCCTTTTAGTCCATTTACTTCTCATATTGTCGTGGTATTTGATTTGGATTGCATACCGGAAGTATTAGTTATTTCCGCACAGTCGTTTTGTAAGCTATCTTATTGTCATTTTTTATTTAGTGGTAAAACCCTTATAATGCGCACAAGTGTGTAAGAAGAAGCATCACAAAGAATATAAAAAAAAGGTCTAAAGGGGCTAAAAAACCTTCTACTTCATAAGGGAAAGAAAACAAAGATTCGGAAGAAGGATCAGAATAAGAAAACTTTCAAAGAATTTTTAATGGACTTGAAAGAATATTCTAGAGGGGAGAAACAACTTCAGTTCAAGTGTGCGAATCTAAAACAACAAGAGCAAGGAAGGGTCATCATGAGGGTCAAGGATGATGAAGATTTGATTGTGCACGATTTTGTGTTTGTCAAACAATTATGGAAGTCGGGATTGAAAATTGGCCAAACAAGTGGGCAATCAAATTAAACGACTCTATCACGGTGAAGCAACTGATTAAGTTGAATAAGGAGAACCTAACAAGGTTTGCAGCTTAGTCGTCTAAAAGAAGGAATCATCGTGGATGAGTTTGTTCATATTGTCGGTCCTTTTCGTTTTAGTGCTTGGAGTTTCTTTGCCTTCTTTTTGTGTTGTATAACATCCATCTTTTCTTGGTGGGATCCTTTTTCTAGGGGATCTCACCCTATGTTTTTATTTCTGATTGGTTCGTTATGTTTTTGTGGATGGATTTGTTGGCGTGGTGGGGTTGGTTGTGGTGTTTAGGCCTATCCCAATGTTGGCTAGTCTATTAGTAGGGCTTGCTCCTTTCCATAATATTCTAGTTCTTCTTTGTTTTGTTTCTCCAAGCACACGTGTATTTTGGGATTGTACGAAGGGAAATTTTCTCTTAAATATGCAGAGGTTTAATCATTTATCATCTAAGTATTCTGACGTTTTAATATGTATAATAGGGTACCTTAAATTTTAAAAATTTTATCACTTTGGTACCATTCTATAGATTTTCATTGGAAAATACTAAAGTGACATACGAGTATGAGAATTATGGTTATCTTCATTAGAATTTTGTGAGTTATTGCTTAAAAATGCTGACATGAGGCATGATTTCAACAATATATATGTAATTTACATCAAAATTTAGTTAATGTTTTATAGTAATTCGTTGAACTTTTGCCAAAATATATTGACATGCTTTTATATATCACCGTAATATTGAACTTAGTCACCATTTTCTATGTAAAATTAGTTAGACTCTAACAAAAATTCATCAAATTATGACATATGGCACTTAGATGATAAAATATTCAAATAATAGGATATCCCATTACATATACTGAAATGTCATAGTAGGTAAGTGATAAATGTTTAAACCTCAAGTACCTAAGTGATAATTTTTCTTGAATTAACTACTAAAAAAATCCATTTGCAATGTGCATGATTGCACATATAAAATTGCATATGTTAAATAGTTTTGAAGGGACTGTTGGTGTATTTTCAAAATATGTGTTGTATAATACGTATATATGTTAAATGTTGTTTATGTATGTATAAGATATATTTGATATTATCCCGATACTTGTTTTGAATGTTTAGAGCTTGTTAGGGGTGTGTGTCGACACATGGGCCATGTGTGTCAACACACAATCCAACAGAATGATGGGGAAACAGCTATATGTCGACACACATGGCCCGTGTGTCGACACACATCCCTTTATAGAAGCGCATGGAGGAAGTCTGTGTGTTGACACATAGGAAGTGTTTGTCGACACACAGATCTACAGTAACGCTGTGTGTCGAACTGTGTGTCGACACACAGCTTCGACACACAGGTCTGTTTTGACAGTTTGTCTGCGCAGTTTTTTCCTGGTTCATTGTTTCAATTGTGGCTCTTCGTTTTGGGATGCTCTTTACATGTATACATATAAATATGCTCCACACTTTGATGGTTTAATTAATTGAATGAAAAACACAAGAAGAAAATATGATCAAAGGATCTTTTGCATTGAAGTGTTCTTGTGTAGTGTTCTTGAACAAAAACACCAATCTCTTCATATCTCGATCTTTCTCTCCCTTTACACATTCTCACTTCATTTTTGGTTGTTGTTGTATCCCCGAGGATATTTTGTATACCGAAATAAACCTTAAGGAAAGTGATTACACAGCCTCAACACCTAAGATATCTCGGTTACCCGAGTGCAAGTATTTTGCAAGTATTTCGATAATTTGTTCTAACAATCTTAAGGTTTACTTTCTAATTTGGGTTATGGCTTCATCACTAAGGGAAATGACAGCCAACTTTGTGAAGTTGGACCGATTTGATGGCGGGAACTTTCGCCAATGGCAGAGGAAGATGCCCTTCCTCATTACGACGCTGAATGTGGTGTATGTCCTGAATACACCATCTCCATCCCCCGTCTCTGAGGAGGAGGAGACGTTGGCCGAGCAGAGGGCCAGAATGAAGTGGGAGAACGATGACTACATCTGCAGAGGGCATATTCTGAATGGTATGACAGATGCCCTGTTTGATATTTACTCGAACGTGCCGACCGCGAAGGAACTGTGGGACGCACTTGAGGCACGCTATATGGCCGAGGATGCTGTAAGCAAAAAGTTCCTGGTTAGTCAATTTAACAATTATAAGATGGCAGATGATCGTCCTGTCATGGAGCAATTCCATGAAATCGAATGAATATTGAATAATTTTAAACAACATAAAATGAACATGGACGATACCATGTCATTTCTTCCTTAATTGACAAACTTCCTTCTTCTTGAAAAGATGTTAAGGAAAGTCTTAAACACAAGAAGGAGGATATGTCAATTGAGGAATTGGCTAACCATTTACGTGTTGAGGAAGGTTACAGGGTACAGGATGAAAACAAAGACCGCACTGGTGATGTTGGTAAAATCAATGTCGCAAAAGAAGGACAATCAAGCAAGGGACCCAAGAGAACTGGACACTTCCAAAAGAAGAAGAATGACAAGAGGCCAAAAATGGTCTATTGGGAGTGTCAAAAGCCCGGTCACTTACGCAAGGACTATTACCGCCTTAAAAAGAATAAAGACAAGGGGCTTGATCATCGCGCCAAAAATTTAAAGGAGAGGTTCGTGGCGGTGATATATGCATATACCGAGACATTCCTTCATCCTTTGGCTTGCCTCCTGTGAGTGGCTTTAGACCTTTGACAGACTGCTGAGACATAGAGTGCAGAATGTTCGGGCTACTTGTGTGTTGTGTGGGTCGGATGATGAGTCGCACAGTCATCTCTTCTTCAGCTGCAGCTTCTCTGCTGCAGTCTAGTCCAGGGTGTCTTCTCGCACCTCTTTCGCCTGGCCTTTGCTTCCTTGGAATGAGCTGGTCTAGTGGGCTGCTAGCAGGCTCCGTGGTCGTGAGGCGGATCGGATTCTTGCCCACCTTTGTCTTTCTGCGACGGTTTACATCCTCTAGTACGAGCGTAACTTGAGGATTCAGTGCTCCCAGTCCAGGCCTTCTACAGTTGTCACTGAGGAGATCACAGGATTGGTTCACAGCCGTCTCCTTACAGCTTGCACGCTTCACGGTGCTTATCGTCACTCACAGCTCTTGCAGGAATGGGGGATTGAGCATTAGCTTTGTTTACATTTTTGCTTTGTTCTTCTTTGTTGTTTGGCAGTGTTGGCTTTTGATTCTGATGTTGGACTCTTTCTTCGGATTGATTCTTTGATGTAGGCCTAGGGCCTTGGCTTGGGGTATGCCCCTCGTAGACTTGTACATATATTCTTTCATATATATGACATTTTCACACTGATTTACCAAAAAAAAATAAAAAAAATTCAATCTAGTCGAGAGCGATAAATCTTGGTGGATTGACTCGGGGGGCCATGAGACATGTGTGTAAGGATAGAGGGTTCTTCACGACTTTTGAGCCCATGGACAACGGAACTGAGTTGTTCATGGGAAATGGGGGGTCCGCACGGGTTAAAGAAAAGGGAAAAGTTGATTTACTTTTCACGTCTGAAAAACCCTAACTTTAACCGATGTATGCTTCGCTCCTGAAGTTAAGAAGAACCTCGTGTCCGGTGGCCTATTAAATAGGTTTGGGTTCAAGTTGGTCTTCGAGGCCGACAGGTTCATTTTGCCTAAGGGTGGAGTTTTTGTTGGCAAATGGTACTTATGTAATGGTATGTTCAAAATTAACATTGATAATAAAATTAGAAGTTCTGTTTATATGCTTGACTCGTCGTTTTTATGGCATTAAAGATTAGGTCATGTGAATTTTCATAGATTACATGAAATGGTTAATTCTTCATTGTTTCCTCACATAGATAAAGTTGATGACAAATGCAAAACGTGCATGCTAACTAAGATAACGAATTACCATTTCCTTCAGTGCAAAGACAAACTAATCTACTTGACCTAGTACATAGTGATTTATGTGATTTCAAGCGCACACCGAGTTTAGGTGAAAAGAATTATTTTGTGACATTTATTGATGACTGTTCGAGATTTTGTTATGTATATTTGATAAGTAAAAAAGATGAGTCGCTTGATAGATTTAAAGCATATAAAGCAGAAACTGAGTTACACTGTGAGACCTTCCTCAAACGCCTTAGGTCGGACCGGGGTGGGGAGTACTACGATCCTAAATATTTCGAAACCACCGGAATTATACATGAAATAACTGCAACGTATACACCACAAAGGAATGGCGTGGCTGAGAGGAAAAACCGGACTCTAACTGAAATGGTTAATTCCATGTTGTCATATTCTGGTCTCAATGATGGGTTTTGGGGTAAGGCTATGTTAACAGCCTGCCATATATTGAATGGAGTTCCAAACAAAAGAAATAAAATAACCTCATATGAGTTGTGGAACAAACGAGCCCCTAATTTGACTTATCTGAAAGTGTGGGGGTGTAGGGCAGTTGTTAAAGTCCCTAAACCTAAACGGAAAAAGTTAGGTGAAAGAGGCATTGATTGCATCTTTGTGGGTTATGCGTCTCATAGCAAGGCATATCGGTTCTATGTAATCGAACCTAATGATTCTATCAATGTGAGTACGATAATAGAATCGAGAGACGCGATATTTTATGAGAATCGGTTTACTTCTATCCTTAGATGGAGGGATTATGTACCGGTTGAAAGTGACACTCAAGTGTCAAATGGCAATGTTCGTCATGAGAGGGAAGATGCCCCTGAAAGTGCTCTAGAACTCTGAAGGAGTAAGAGAGCAAGGAAAGAGAAATCTTTCGGTTTGGACTTCTACACATTTTTGGTAGAAGGTTCGAGGAACGATGTGAACCAAGTGGTTCCATATTGTTGTGTCATGGAAGCTGATCCCATGACATTTAATGAGGCAATGAGGTCTCATGATGCCTAGTTTTGGAAAGAGGCTGTAAATGATGAGATGGATTCCATCTTAGGTAATAATACCTGGATCCTTGTGGACCTTCCACGAGGAAGTAAGCCCATTGGGTGTAAATGGATCTTCAAAAAGATGATGAAAGTCGATAGAATGATTGACAAGTTCAAGGCCCGATTGGTGGCGAAAAGGTTCACCCAAAAACATGGGTTAGACTACTTTGATACGTATGCCCCGGTGGCAAGAATATAGACGATAAGGGTATTGATTGCCCTTGCCTCCATTTTTAAACTAGTGATACACCAAATGGATGTCAAAACGGCGTTCCTGAATGGTGAGCTAAAGGAGGAAGTGTACATGGAACACCCGGAAGGTTTTGTTGTTCCAGGCCAAGAGCGAAAAGTATGTAAACTCATACGCTCTCTGTATGGGCTAAAGCAAGCCCCGAAGCAATGGCATCAGAAGTTTGATCAAGTTGTTCTCAACAACAGATTCGTTATAAACGAATCAGATAAATGTGTCTATAGCAAGTTTGATAATGGCAAAGGGGTCATTATATGTTTGTATGTCGATGACATGCTGATATTCGGTACTAATATGGAACAAGTAGAGAGAACCAAATGGTTTCTATCTGAAAACTTTGCTATAAAAGACTTGGGTGAGGCGAAAGTAATCCTTGGTATAAGGATTGTAAGGAATGGTGATACCATTTCCTTGACGCATTCTCACTATATAGAAAAGGTGTTGAAAAAGTTCCGTTTCTTTGATCGTGCTCCGATATCCATACCAATGGATCCTAGTGTGAAATTAGTACCGAATGGAGGTGCTCCAGTGGCACAACTGGAGTACACATGAGCAATTGGCTGTCTTATGTATGCCATGACGAGCACAAGGCCTAATATCGCCTTTGCTGTTGGAAAGCTGAGTAGATACACCAGAAATCCGATTAAGTTGCACTGGGATGCGGTGCACTGGGTACTGAAGTACATGAAGAAGACTATGAACTATGGTCTCACTTATGTTGGGTATCCTCCTATTTTGGAGAGGTACACTGATGCAAGTTGGATCTCCGATGTGGAGGATCATAAATCCACAAGTGGATGGGTATTCCTGTTTGGTGGGGGTACGGTTTCTTGGGGTTCCAAAAAAAAACTTGCATAGCTGATTCTACAATGGCGGTGGAGTTTATTGCTCTCGCTTCTGCGGCTAAAGAAGCCGAGTGGTTAAAGGATCTCTTGTATGAGATACCTTTGTGGCCAAAGCCGATCTCACTGATTTCTATCCACTGTGATAGTCAGGCAGCGCTTTCTAGAGCGTACAGTGAGGTGTATAATGGGAAGTCCAGACACATTGGTGTAAGACATAGTATGGTGAGACACCTTATTCGGGAAGGTGTTATCACTGTAGACTTCGTTAGAACCAGTCAGAATCTAGCGGATCCGTTCACTAAAGCCCTGGCTAGAGACTCGGTTCTGAAAATAAGTGAAGGGATGGGGTTGAAACCTGTCATATTTAGTCACCCATGATAGGCCCTCAACTCGACGCCTAGTATGATGCTAGGTCTCGAGTTCAATGAGAGAGACTTGTCATCTGTGTGACTGCAAGCACTAAATAAGTATTTTGCCATCCCAAGTTTGAAGTGCTTGATACCTGCGTCAGATATTCTAAAAGGATGAGCAAAAGCTCTTAATGGGCCTTGTTTTAGAACTTATTGAATGTCGCGTCGCAGGGACATGATCAATGAGGTCCACCTTAGTGTGTGCTGAAGTTTGGCCGCTTCAAAGGGGTGATTTTTGACTAAGGGTTTGGCCCTGTAACACTCATGAAGGGTACAGGACAAAAGGCCACAAATGTGTCGATCTGGGAGTTGTAGGGTGTGTACGGGGAGTACGCCTTGTGCGTGATTAGATAGTCGGTTAGTCAAATGGGTTGTATGGTTCAAAGCTTGGTCTACCATTTTCGATCCGATTAACTGTATGGTCTTTTCACTAGCCGGGGGTTCAATCGTGAGACACCCTCGTTGATGCACAATAAGGCCTCCTTTAACCGAGATGTCATTTTGAGATTGGTTGTATTTTGAAAATAGTGGGGGATTATTGGTGTATTTTCAAAATATGTGTTGTATAATACGTATATATGTTAAATGTTGTTTATGTATGTATAAGATGTATTTGAGATTGTCCCGATACTTATTTTGAATGTTTAGAGCTTGTTAGGGGTGTGTGTCGACACATGGGTCTTGTGTGTCGACACACGATCCAACAGAATGATGGGGAAACAGCCGTGTGTCGACACACATGGCCCGTGTGTCGACACACAGCCCTTTACAGAAGCGCACAGAGAGAAAGTCTATGTGTCGACACATAGAAAGTCTGTGTTTACACACAGATCTACAGTAACGCTGTGTGTCGAACTGTGTGTCGGCACACAGCTTCGACACACAGGTCTGTTTTGACGGTTTGTCTGCGCGGTTTTTTGCTGGTTCATTGTTTCAATTGTGGCTCTTCGTTTTGGGACGCCTCTTTACATGTATACATATAAATATGCTCCACACTTTTGATGGTTTAATTAATTGAATGAAAAACACAAGAAGAAAATAAGATTAAAGGATCTTCTGCATTGAAGTGTTCTTGTGTTGTGTTCTTGAACAAAAGCATCAATCTCTTCATATCTCGGTCTTTCTCTCCCTTTACACATTCATACTTCATTTTTGGTTGTTGTTATATCCCCGAGGATATTTCATATACCGAAATAAACCTTAAGGAAAGTGATTACACAGCCTCAACACCTGAGATCTCTCGGTTACCCTGTTGCAAGTATTTTGCAAGTATTTCAATAATTTGTTCTGACAGGGACCACGATGTCGTTTTTTATATATGATTTCTTCATTGTTATTGGTCCACCGCTGTTGATATTTTTCCCAAAAGAAAATATGCTTAAACTAGGTGGGCCAACATATAATTTGTTTTTGGGGCACGTTTGTTATCGTTATTTAAAAATTTTTATTTTTAAAAGCTAAAATCTAAACTTTAAAAACGACTTTTAATATTGATTTTTAGTTTCAGTTTAGCGCTAGGTCCCTAATTTAATGATAACTATAATGTGTCGTAAAAAGAAGTATATAATCGTTAATCATATAGGTAGAGAGAATTTTAGTCTACAGTTCCACTTGTTATGGTTAAAGATATATCTATAATTATATTTTGTATTCAGCTAAAAAAATATATTTTGATTGTTTGCCTTCGATCCTTGCCTGTTACTATGCTTTCTCGAGGCTTCCAATCCAATTATTGAAACAAATTACATTTTAATGTATATACATATATATAATTTGATATCCTAAACTTTCAAAATTTTATCACTTGCTTACCTCTACTAAAATCCGATGAATTTTTCTTAGAATTTGATAAATTTATCACTTAGCCAGCATTTGACTCTTACAATATATATTGGTCACCAATATTTCAGCCAAAATTTCACAAGATTAAGACAAAATGTTTATTAGGTTGTGATGAAATTTATCCATATATTGTCATAATAATGTTCGAATTAAGAGTTTTTGACAAAAGTACCGAATTCGAGGGGATGGCTTCTATCTGTTACTATAGTAAGTATCTACATTACAACAACAACAACAACAACAACAATAATTATTTCTTCTTCTTCTTCTTCTTCTTTAGTAAGTATCTACATTAGTATTTTTCAAATAACATTAGAGGGATTCCATTATGATATCTAAGTGATAAATTTTTGTAAGCCTAGGTAACTTATTACATATGTTGAAACTTCAGTATATATTCCTATATGTTAAAAGACCAAACATTAGGTATCTAAGTGATAAATTTCTTTAAAAAAAAAAAAAAACTATATCTACGGCGTTCATCGTTTTTGAACCTTCGAACCAAGATATTTCCTAAATACTTTTGCGGATCTTATGCTCTTAATTAGGGAAAAAAAAGATATTTTGCTAACAAAGAACCCGATTAGTCTCCGTAATAATGGCAAACTTTTTGTTTGTCTTCATAAGAGAATGAAGTAATAAAGTTAGGGCAATCAAGAAAAGACTAATTACGAATTAAATTCTTGGAGCTTGCAATTATTGTAGTACTATGAATTATTATCACCACTCTTATCAAGTACAATTATTACATATAACATCAACTTCAAGATCTGACATGACATGATAATGTGGCATGAACATAACACAAATATTGGGTTCGGGGTTTTAGAGTCAAATATAGATTGATAGTGTAAACTCGTTCAAGTAGTTGGTTGAACTTTAGTTTTAGGTTGGTTAATTTGCTTCCAGCACGTTTAGCCATTATTCTAGTCATGTTAAGTCATGTGTGTTATGATGTAGCCGCACCTTTAACATGTGTTTGGCTCACTTGACAGATTGGGTGTTGGGGAGATGGTAAGATTGGCGGGATGGGAGAGAGACACGGAAAGGGGTGAACAGGAATTAGAAGCTCACGTCAATTAGGAAAGCTTAATTTGTATTAGTAAATTTAGTTATTTATCTTTTTTAATTTTATTCTTTTATTTTAGGAATAGCTTCTCTATAGTAAGATGGATTGACGGATGGAAAGCACATGAATTTCTAGATGAGCACACGGATAGCCAATCTCCGCTGTTGATCTTTAGATAGAGATTTAATTTAAAGTTCGTATTTATTTTATTAGTCTAATTCTAGCTAAAAGAGCTCCTTTATTTAAAGAGATGATTGGTTAGGGTTTTATTGAGCATTCAATTCATAGATTTTCTCATTATTTTCTAAAGTTTTTTTTTCCTATTCTCGGGTTGTGAAAATTTGAGTTACTATTTTTCCCTTTTTCCTTAATTAATTTTGTGATAAGAATTTAAAAGAAGGTTGTGAACCTTCCGTTTCCATAAATTTCCATCTGCGCGCTACATTAGTTGGTATAAGAGCTCAGAACGACTTCTGAGATGGCCCGTGGGCGACAGAGATACACACCCGTTAGAGACGTTTACAAAGGTGATGTTCAATGACAGAACAAGAGGAGGTTCGAGGATTTGGAGGAGAAATTCCGGCTAATCGTGCTATGTATGAAGCAATTGGGTGCCAATCCCAACCAAACCCCAACAGCTCAGCTTCAAAACCTACCGGAGGATGGCGGAGAGGATAAAACTGATGAGGGCCACCTAATAATGGTTCAGCAGGTTAGCTTCACATCTAAGAAAGAAGAAGGAGATAGTTGGCTTCGAGATAACATCTTCCATACGACATGTACGATTGGCAAAAGGGTATGTCGCCTAGTCATTGATTCCGAAAGTTGTGAGAACGCCATCTCCGAGGAAGCAGGACGAAAGCTAGGGTTAAAGATGGAGGAACATCCGAACCCTTACAAGTTGTCATGGCTCGTACAAGGAGATCAGGTAACCATGTCAAACAGTTGTCTAGTCAATTTCTCATTTGGGAAAAGAATACCAAGAAAGGGTATGGTGCGATATGGTTACCATGGATGCGTGTCATTTGTTGATGGGACGACCACAACAATTTGACAGAGGTGCCACCCATGATGGGAGGCGGAATACCTACATCTTCATGTTTGAAGGCACAAAGACGGTCTTGCTGCATAAGAAGGATGAAGCACAACGTTCAGTGGTAGCAAAAAAACACAAACAGCCAGACTAGCGCCATGATCGCCAAAGAAGTTTGCAAGGAAAGAGTAGAACTTGCATAGATTGACAAGGAGTGCCAAGAGGACCAAGAAAAAGTACCAAAAGAGGTGGAAAATTTGTAGAATGAAGTCTACCCAGAGAGGTTGCCGAGTTCGATACCGCCATCACAAGGCACTCATCACTGGGTTGATTAGGTGCCAGGAGTCGCCTTACCATCAGAGGCATATTATCGGATGGACCTTGTGGAGCATGAGGATCTTAGGCACCAAGCTTGGAAACTACTCCCCATGGGTTTCATTCAAGAGAGCCTGAAGAGCGGATGAGCTATGTTGACACCAACAAAAGATGGGAATTGGTGGATATGCCTTGACAACTGGACCATTAGTAAGATCATGGTACAATTTTGAATATCCATTCTGAGGTTGGATAACTTCCTATGCCAATTGCAGAATTAGATGGTCTCTAGCAAGTTTGGTTTGAAGAACGAATACCGCCCGAGTCACATTCCACATGAAGGTGTATGGAAGACTGACTTTAAAATGCGAGAAGGGTCATACGAGGGGATATAAACATGTAATACCTGCCAATAATGTCGGGGAGGGATGTGCCCCTTGTGCGCCATTCCTGGAAGCCGTTGTGGAAGATGGCAAGTAACCGAGATGTTGGCAAGAGTAATGCAACCCGTGACTTGGCGAGAATGATCAGAATGAATCAATGGCAAATTTAAGGGAAAATTCTTTCCAAGCTAGAAAGGTTGATGCAGCCAGTGTCTTGGCGAGTCGGGTCAATAGTCCGCGCGTGGGCAACCTTGGCGAGATGGAGCTTGGCGAGATGGAGGACGAGCATGCTGGGACATGATCCAGACAATCCGTTGATGAATTAGTGGGAAAATTATCTCCAAGCTGGAGAGAATAATGCAGCCACAATTTTAACATGTGTTTGGGTCATTGGCGGATTGGGTGTTGGCGAGTTGGCAAGATTGGTGAGATGGGAGAGAGAGGCGTAAAGGGCTTCCTGGGTATGCTTCAATGATGGGTTCGGGTTGTGGATATGGTTGGGCTCGAGGTTGAGACTCTCTGTTTAGCCGCCTATATTTATTAGTGGTTATGGAAATGACGAAACTCGTTGGTTTTCAAGCATAAGAATATATCTTCTTCTGCTCTTATCGACCTTGCTATTAAGGACCTCCTTTTCTTTCAAGAATCTACAATGACATAACTTTGTAGGTCTTGTAATCAATCACGTGTTCCTCATGTTTGAAACTAGATCAAACTCCCTCGTGTATGTATCAAGCTTAATTGTGATGCTGCTTTTGATTATAGGTATAATAGAGATGGCCTTGCTGTGGTAGGTCGTTATTTAGCGATGAAGTGGTTGGAGGGTGGTGTGGTTCCATTATGGCCTTGTTAGCTATTTCAGCTAAACCTCAAGCGATTAGCATAGCGGTTTCTCTTGCCCATCTTTATTAATAGTCCTGTGTCATTTTTGAGTCGGACTGTAGAACTGATTTAATGCCATTCTAAGTAGGGAGTGGATATTGATATAGATATTCAGGCTGTAGTAAAAGATTCTATGGGCTTATTGGAAGGTTGTAGGTCCGTTTCTTTTTTCCGGGCTCCAAGAGAGTCCAACTCGTTGGTGCGCCATGCACCTTGCAACCATCTGCTCGGTAGATGTTCCCATGAGCGGTGGTTTAATCCCCCCTTAGATGTTAGGATGTGTCAGGCCCGGAATGTCGAGTCCCTTTTGCAGCTTTGCTTTTGGGCTTTTTTTGGTTTAAAACATTGTCTACCTGACATAATTCGGATTATCAATGTGCACTCTATTAATATGGACTATTCATTTTTATTGACAACAATAAAGGTTCATCATTGGCATGTTTGCAAATTAAAGAATTGGCATACAACAAAAAGTCACCAAATGAGCAATTGACCCACAGGTCATTGTCCTTTGATTAGATAGTTTAGAGTCGAGATTTACTGATTCATTTAATGAATATGTTGAGTTTATATCAATAAGTTTTTGGATGCCTTGTCATGATACAGACACAAATATGACCTGACATCACATATTTACACTACAAAAAAAGTGACCATTGTCAACAGCAGGATTGTTGTTGGCAATAGCAATTTTTTTGTTGGTAAAAGCTTTACCAACAGAATTTGGTCTGTTGGTAGGCTATTGGTATAGCCTCTGTTGGTAAAAGCTTTACCAACAGAAATTCGAAGTTGTTGGTAATAACTCCTTAATAGCCACAGTTGTTAATTGTTGGTAAAAGTTATGCCAATAAAATTTTTCTGTTGGTAAAAGGTATTACCAACAACCAAACCTCTATTGGTAACAAGTATACCAACAATAAATTCTATATTGGTAAAAGTTATACCAACAAAAATTATCTGTTGGTAAAAGGTAGTACCAACACAAGTTTTATGTTGGTAAATAGTTTACCAACAACAAGTTCTATATTGGCAAATGGTTTACTAATAAAAACTCTGTTGGTAAAAGGCATTGCTAACAAAAAAAAATTTCTATTGATAGAGATTATACCAACAAACACTATATGATGGTAAAAGATATACCAACAAAGACTGTGAATACCAACAACAAGTTTACATTGACAAGGGAGTTGCTATCAACATTTTCATATAGCTACTCTCTTGATTAATACAAAACAAAACAAATCCATCATAGCATCCAAAATACAACTTCAATATTCATGTCTATTTTAATCCTCAAGAAAAGAAAACCATCCAAAACAAATCCTAAAAGTTCAAATAGCTAAAAGGACAAATCAATCATCTGCCCAAAAGTTCTTAAGTAATATGTCCAGAACAAATTTAATCAACATCATACATCTTCCTACAAATCATCTCCATCTAAGAGTTCCTCGTCTTCATGTTCCTGATTAAACTCACCATCCAACGACAAGCCATTTTCCTGTGACATTGAATAATATAGACGTTAGATTTACAACTTAAGCTCAATCTCATTCTTTTAGCATATAGGTACGTTATACATAATTAAAATATTGCACAGAGTTCTAAAAAATGTAATAGTTATGAGCAATCAGATACTGGAATTATGTTGTTACATTTGCACCATTATCATTTGGAATAAGAACATTATTAAAATGAACAATAACATATGATATGATAAAAGACAGCAAGTAGGTGCAGCTAGTTTACTAGAGTTAACATTGTAAAAAATTACCTACCAGTATTGAACTACTGCTACATCATTAGAGAAACGACTATGTGCAAACAGAAAAGGTGCCCACATGATCCACATAATTAAAGAAATAAAATGAAAGATTCAAACTTGTGTCCCATAAATTAGTTAGTTTATCTTTACTATATCGATTAGCGCATAACTTACATAGATATGGTATCAACCCAATTTCACTAGAGCATACGAAACAAATGCTTGAATTCCATTGTCAAATTCGCTTGAATCTCTTGGGAACTTCACCCAATCCTTACTTTTAAATACATTCATATTGTAAATCCTACACTCAGCAATATTCACAAAACTACAAAAGATACTAAAATATTGAAGGGTCTAATGTCCAAATCAACTCATACCGTATACCTGCAATTCCTAAGCTAGTTTGAGAACCAAGGACACATCCAATTACAAGGCCAATAGTATAATAAGTATCCAAAATGATTGTTATTTGTCATGATCCGGCTATATTAGACATAGGATGATTTAGTATTTGTGGTGTAATAGCTAGTATTGTCTTAGTATGTTGGTTAAGTAAGTCAAAGCAAGTCAAGTTGTTAGTTAGTAGTAGTCATTAGTGGCGGCTAGAGCATTAGTAAATTGGTTGGCATATGTCTAGGTGCAATGTTCACCACCATTAGCTCATAACTATATACAATGCATCTTAACTAGTATAAGTATTAGTTCATCTCTTGTATTCTCATAAGGTGATGAATGATGAAGTGATCCTTCTCTCGCTTTGAGCTCAATGCTCTCTAATTCTAACTCTCTCCCAATTCTCTTTGAATCTCTATCAATCTCATCTCAATTCTTCTTAATCTCATCTTATTCTAAGTTCTCTACCTAAATTCTCCTAGTTCTCGTCTTGATTTCACTTTCTAAGTGTAAATGCTTATCAAAACCCTAGGTTTAGCTTATGACTCATCCAAGAAACATAACAGTGGTATCAGAGCCTAAGAATTCGCTTCCGATTGAATAGATTTAGTTCAAATTGATTATTAAAAAAAAAATTCAACAGCTGCAGATCGTGAGCATCAGGATCACATCTGATCTGGTTTTTTTTGTTCTGTTACTGTTACATTGGTTGAAGTTGCTGAACAAGAGCAAAATTGAGCTGGAAATTGTGTTAGTTGCTCGGAACTTGATTCAATTGTTAGCATACAACTGGATTTGCTACTTATCAGAGAACATAAGCTGAATTCTTCAAGTTAAGTGCCGAATTTCAGCAACGATCATAGTAGTTGCTGAGATTCCTTTGAATCTGTGCTGAATTTTTTGTTCAGAATTAATTTCATCAAGTGTTGAACAGGTTGAATGCTTTTGATTGCAGTTTAAGTTCTGGATTTTAATTCTTGATAGTGCGATCTGAGAATTTTGCTTTGATTGTGCTGAATATGCAACAAGTTAAATTTCAGCAGCTGAAATTCAGGTGAAGCAGCTCACGAAGCAGATATTTTGTTCAATTATACAAGTTCCAACTTGATTATAGCATAGCACGGCAGTTACTTGATCAAATACACAACGTTGAGTGCTGATCAGTACCATTAAGGTGATCCTAGCTGTGCACTTAAGGTTCCGGATTGAAGTGAAGTTATGGATGGAGATATAATCCATGTTGCGATGCAAAGGAATTAGGATGTTCTCGAGCAAAATTTTCAGAAGATGTCTCAAACATTGGAGACTCATTTTCAATCAATGCATCAATGTTCACCGCCATTAGCTCATAATTATATACAATGCATCTTAGCTTGTATAAGTATTAGTTCATCTCTTGTATTCTCATAAGGTGATGAATGATGAAGTGATCCTTCTCTCTCTTTGAGCTCAATGCTCTCTAATTCTTAACTCTCTCCCAATTCTCTTTGAATCTCTATCAATCTCATCTCAATTCTTCTTAATCTCATCTAATTCTAAGTTCTCTACCTAAATTCTCCTAGTTCTCGTCTTGATTTCACTTTCTAAGTGTAAATCCTTATCAAAACCCTAGGTTTAGCTTATGATTCATCCAAGAAACATAACAGTGGTATCAGAGCCTAAGAATTCGCTTCCGATTGAATAGATTTAGTTCAAATTGATTATTAAAAAAAAATTCAACAGCTGCAGATCGTGAGCATCAGGATCACATCTGATCTGGTTTTTTTTGTTCTGTTACTGTTACATTGGTTGAAGTTGCTGAACAAGAGCAAAATTGAGCTGGAAATTGTGTTAGTTGCTCGGAACTTGATTCAATTGTTAGCATACAATTGGATTTGCTACTTATCAGAGAACATAAGCTGAATTCTTCAAGTTAAGTGCCGAATTTTAGCTACGATCATAGTAGTTACTAAGATTCCTTTGAATCTGTGCTGAATTTTTTGTTCAGAATTAATTTCATCAAGTGTTGAACAGGTTGACTGCTTCTGATTGCAGTTTAAGTTCTGGATTTTAATTCTTGATAGTGCAATATGAGAATTTTGCTTTGATTGTGCTGAATATGCAACAAGTTAAATTTCAGCAGCTGAAATTGAGGTGAAGCAGCTCATGAAGCAGATATTTTGTTCAATTATACAAGTTCCAACTTGATTATAGCATAGCACGGCAGTTACTTGATCAAATACACAACGTTGAGTGCTGATCAGTACCATTAAGGTGATCCTAGCTGTGCATTTAAGGTTCCGGATTGAAGTGAAGTTATGGATGGAGATATAATCCATGTTGCGATGCAAAGGAATTAGGATGTTCTCGAGCAAAATTTTCAGAAGATGTCTCAAACATTGGAGACTCATTTTCAATCAATGCATCAATGTTCACCGCCATTAGCTCATAATTATATACAATGCATCTTAGCTAGTGTAAGTATTAGTTCATCTCTTGTATTCTCATAAGGTGATGAATGATGAAGTGATCCTTCTCTCTCTTTGAGCTCAATGCTCTCTAATTCTTAACTCTCTCCCAATTCTCTTTGAATCTCTATCAATCTCATCTCAATTCTTCTTAATCTCATCTAATTCTAAGTTCTCTACCTAAATTCTCCTAGTTCTCGTCTTGATTTCACTTTCTAAGTGTAAATCCTTATCAAAACCCTAGGTTTAGCTTATGATTCATCCAAGAATCATAACATTATTCTAGATATGCTTAGGGTAGAACATATTGGTATACTTGTGTCTTAATCACTTACAGTTTGGAAGAAGAAGCTTCAGTGAAGAAACCTTAGGTAAGCAGAGTAAAAACAATGACAGAACACATAGGCTCCATTTAAGTACATGTTAGAGCTCTAAATCATTTAAGGCCATAATCCATAACCTAGGGCTCTAAATTTGAACTTGAATCAAACATTATCTAGAGCTCCGAATCTCTAAAGAACATAAATTCCTATAAATTAAATAGTAAATTCAGCTCGAAATAACCTAATAACGTCATCTTACACACATTTAAAAGAAAAACCAGTCAAGAGAAACAATATCAAGAACCAATTTACCAATAATAACATCATTAACTCAACAAAAAAGAAGAGAAAGGGCGAGTTCGAACCAATGAGGAGCGGAGCGAACCAGAGCGAAGCAAAAGCAACTCAAACTGGAGTCGGACAGAGCAAATGACAATGATGGAAGATCGAGCAGCAGAGTCAGAATTGGAGTTGAAGTCGCAATGGAACGAGCTTCGGGTACCGCGAGTGTCGATTATTTGGGTTAGGGATGATGAGTAGCCGATGGTGGACGTCCATGTGACGGCGCAGTGGTGGTGGGGGTCGCGCCACGGTGGAGTAGCGGGGGGCTTCCCTTCTGTGGTTTTCGACCTCTGGAGTAGAGTTTCGACCTATGGCGGATAGGGTCCGGCGATTAGATTTATAGCCCCAACAAATCATGCCCCTAGAACATTTATACCTATGATTGAACTTTAAAATTTTGAGTCCAAGCAAGAAAGGTTCAACAAATTTTTCACTGACCAAATTTTTCATTTGAAAAAGGACACTGCAATGTTCATACAACCATAGAGCAATATGACAATCTCTGGAGATCTAACATGTGCAAATAGCATAAAATGCATTAATGTAACCAACTAATAGACATTGCACTTCCAAACAAATAAGGTTATAATATCCTAGAAAAAGGCACATTTAGAAATAATGTTGGCTTGGATTTATTGACTACAATGAACACTATAATCTTTGTTGATAGAACAAAACAATATTTTTGACCTAGGTTCATAACCCAATATCCCAACTATATTTTTAAAAAAAATTTAGATAAAGCGATCAATTTTAAAGCATCAACCAAGTTCCTTGTAACTGACAAACTTTAGAGCGTACCTGCACAATTAAAAGATATCACAGCATCACTCATCTAAAAAAGAGATCTAAATGACGTGTAATGTCATCAAGCTTAACTGTAAAAAGCATATTTGAATTACAACAAGAGGGCCTAGGGACGTACCTAGATGAATTAAACTCACCTAGCAATTTCAACAAATCTTGGCCTTCAAATTCTGCATGAGAATGCCTACATTTGTAAACCATATATGACAAATAATGAATTAATTACAAAGAACAATCTTTCAAGAAAATAAAACAAGATATGACAATAATGCAATGAATCAAGGGAAAAAAGGAAAGATAATATGTGAATCTTAAGCCTATATATGTGAACCATTGGAAAACTCACATGTCCCACTTCTTATCTCCATAGGGTTGTACAAAACAAAGCTTTTTCTAGGGCTATTCTCTTCCAATTGCTTCAAGACTTTGTTTATTCTCTACCAATTGCTTCAAGACTTTGTTCATCATGGGTCCAGCTCATAGCTTCTTGAGCCAAGTAAAAGGGCCTAATAAGCCAAGATCAAGCCCAAGTAACCCAAATATTAAGGCATGGATGTCTCAATGGCCCAATCTAACCATGACACGAGGGGCGTCCTCTAGGCCTCCAACTAAGATGAACACAAATATCCATACTCGCCCCAAATTTCACATCACCATCCACCACAATCACCAATCTCGTTTCCTAGATTTCTCTTATCATTTGCCTCATCCATCCCAATACAATAATCAATAGAATGGTTACAGATATATCAACATGTATTCACATAGAAAGTTTGGGAGAAAAGACTGTCATGATTGGATAAGAAATGTTAAGTAGTAATATGTCCTAAATAACAATCTAGGAGTATAAGTCGAATAAGGTCAAGTATTAGCTAGGTAGTTGCTGTTTAGTTGCTATGTAGTTGCGTTGGTCAAGCTAGCATTGTCGGTTGATCTTGTTTGGCAACTGTGGATGAAGAGTCGGTTATGACTTGTGTCCAGATGCAATGTCTAAAGTATTTAACTGCCATTAGTAGTGTTAGGTTGTATAAGATGAGTCTTTCATTGTAATGTAAGGGTGTTGAATGAATGAAATGATCTTTCTCCCTCTTTGAGCTTCAAGGCTCTCTATCTCTTGATTCTCATCTCAATTCTTCTATTATCTCATCTCATTCTCATCTAAATCTATCTTCTTCTCATCTAATTCTTGTGTTCTTCATCTCAATCTACCATTTTCTAGTGTAAATCTCTTGAAACCCTAGGTTATGATCCAAGTCTGAGCTTGAATCATAACAAAGACTAAGGGAGTTCCAAACCAACCACACATCACTTACAAGTGTTATAACATTCAACCACACCGCATAACCGAACTTACAATCAATAACATGTAAACTATACTTACTAAGTCCATCTACACTACAAATATGTAAACTAGGCTTAGCATAAAATAGTTGGATTCTCATGTAATTACATTCATGCAATGATAATGAAAATATCTTCTTCTTCTCTCTACTCAAATTCTCTCAAATTCTCATCTTATTTTCTCTATTTTCTCGTCTAATTCTCACTTCTTTCTCATCTCTTATTCTCTTTCCTATGTTGTGATCCAAGATTGATCTTGAATCATAACATATTTTTCAGTAACTCTATTTTGACAAAGGAAACTAGAAGCCAAACAAGACTCCTCCTTCCCCTTTCTCTATCAAGTGTATGAAACCTAGACTTCTCTAACCATAAATTCAATATAACACTTCAAAAGATATGTTGTGAAGCAAGAATTGCAAGTAGAATGGATATTTGAAAGCTGATATACAGGCCAAACCATATTTAGAAGTTACTACGCACCTCTAGCCATTGATGCAATACAACTGTCACTTTGGAAATAATTTGCTTATGTCATATTTGGGCCAACTATATTCAAATGTAATCTTCATTTTCGTTGATTATTATTAATGGATTGTTAGAAGAGTGGAAAAGAATTAAATGAACAACAAAATATCTATTCACTAACCAAGGAGCAAAGTGATAGTAGTTTGTAAGATATCATGAACTTAACATGCTACTAAATAGGATTTGTATGTTGAACCAACTAAAATAACGAAATCGGTTAATTAGGGTTTATCTTTACAAAATACAATTCAGTAATTTTGACAAAAAGAAGAAATCAGTTTTGACCTTAAAACAGTGTCTAGGGTTTAATTTTCAGACATAATTAGCACGGATATGCAAAATCAACAAAAATCAAAGAGAGAACTACCAAAGATGAAGGCAAGATATGAGCACGAAACATAAACTAAAATAGGGTTTAGGGTTCGGTTTTGACCTCAAAACAGTGTCTAGGGTTCAATTTTTAGAGATAACCAGCAAGAATATGAAAAATCAACAAAAATCAAAGAAAAAACATACAGAAAATGAACGAAAAATGAAAGAGAGAGGTGCGAACAGAGAGAGGAGTTGTGAACCAGCAGTGACGAGCGGGAACCGGCGACTGGCGACTGTGGACGAGCGGGGACTGGCAACGGTGGACGAGCAGCGACCGGTAACGTTAGAGTCAGGGAGAGAGGGGGAGGCGCGAGGAGTCGGAGAGAGAGAGAGAGAGACAGAGAGCAGGGAGGAGCGATGTCATGTGTTTGTGTGAACAGTCCATGTATTTTGGAACCCTAATGTTTAAAGCGGGAGTTAGTGAAAATTTTAGCGGGAAGTGATCAATTTTTGGTAAACTACATTTTTTGATAAAAATTTGGTAACTTACATATTCATATTTTAAAATTTAGTGATTTGGTCTATAAATTTTGTTAAATATTATTTTAGTACAACAACAACAACAACAGTCCCAGTGCCTTGCGGCTCCCGCGTTAAATATTATTTTAGTATAAAGTATAATATATTTAACAAAGTCATCTAAATAATGGTATATAAGAATGTAAAAAAATTTTATTAATAGTGACACAATATAACAGTTCGTGTATGTGATGAGGGCAATAGCAAGAGGATTGTAAGTTTACTAACGAATAACAACTTTTATATGCTTAGACATTGTAATTTTGACTATTTGATAAAAAAATTATTTCATAAACTCTAGGGACTATAAAATTAATATATCAAACTTCATGGTTTTAATATTTTAATTACTCTAACAACAATATCTATAAGTATAAGTTTTAATTTCACCAACAAATTTGTCTATTGGCAAATACATATGTTGGTTTATTTCTGTTGGTATTGATCTAGTCGATACCAACATCATTTAGTTTTATTTGTATTGATCAGGTCGATACCAACAACATTTAATTCTGTTGGTGTTGATCTGGTCGATACCAACAACATTTAATTCTGTTGGTATTGATCTGGTCGATACCAACAACATTTAATTCTGTTAGTATTGATCTAGTCGATACCAACAACATTTAGTTCTGTTGGTATTGATCTGGTCAATACCAACAATGTTTATTTCTGTTGGTATTGACAGAAATTATTTTTTGTAGGGATTAGGTCTTTTTTATTTTCACTTTTTATCCTTTTTGAGTTATTAGCAACAGTAAATGTTTGTTGTTGGTAATGTATAACCATTACCAACAGAACTTGAAATGCTACTTTTGGTAAAGAGCACTTTTTTTGTAGTGAGATACCTAGTGCCTTCGTTTTTCTTAAGAATTAGAGAGATAACTCTCAATATAAAATAGGTGCACTCACTGGAGCGAAGCATAAGAAAGCCCACAAGTGCGGAAAACAAATATAGCAACAAAGCCCAAAACATCTAGATGCGTACCGTAACGCCAACTCCTGAAGTACATTAACGAACCACAAAAACCCTAGACATTGTACCCGCACCAACTCTTGAAACACAGAAAGTCAAATGAATCGCACCTTTACTAACTCTTGAAAGCGCAAAAAGTTGAATGGATCATACCTTTACCTACTTCTGAAAACGTAAAAAAATCAAATGAATGACACTTTGCTCGGCATAAACCCCAAATATGACACGAGTACCTAATATCTTAGTGTTATAGTATATAAGGGTCGATATTAATTAATTATCCTTTTTGGATAATAGAACAGTTGTATTTGTTTCCTACTTATCCTTTTGTGAGAAAACAACGTCACTACATGTCACCTTCAAATTTTTTAACAAATTTATTATAGGAAAGCAACCCCTTTATTTCATGTTGATGAAGCAGCTAAAATATCAAAATCAACAGACAGAAATATTTTTTTTTTTTCCTTTTTAGTACAAAATTATAATTTTGTTCATTTATATGTATTATATATGTGTATTATGAAATGCACCAATCGAAACTTAGAGAGTAGGAAGTAGGGATGGCAATGGGGCAGGGCGGGTACGGGGAGCACCTCCTCCATACCCGTACCCGCCACACAAATTCTATACCCGTACCCGCCCCATTACCCGCCACGGGTATGAAGTAGGTACCCGTACCCGCCCCGGCGGGTACAAACCCGTACCCATTACCCGCGAGTACCCAACGGGTACCCATTACCCGCCCCAACCAGCCCCGTACCCATCCCGTACCCTCTCCTCGTACCCACCTTGTTACCTATTTATTGTCTAACTTATTACACATAAAATTGTTTTCTTTTTTCCTTCAATAATAACTATGACTTCATAATTATAAATTGCCTGAGAAATTTATTTTATATAAAATAACACAACGGGAATACGCTGGTATGGGGAAGAGCGGGGCGGATACATGCGGGTATGAGGCGGGGCGGGGCTGGTGCGGGGCAGGTACAATCCTATACCCGTACCCGCCTCATACCCGTGACGGGTATTGAAATGTGTACCCTACCCATACCCATTACCCGCACCATATATACCCATACCCGCTCCAAATGGGGCTAATACCCAAGGGTAAGGGGTTTTACCCGTCCCATTGTCATCCATACTAGGGAGCCCTTCATTATCAGCTTTATTTCCTTGATGTGTTTGGTCACCTCTAATGGTCATTTGATTTGCTCATGTATTGGATGCACCAGACCAAAAGACATAAACACAAGAATTGATGGGTCTTTTCTGATAGGTAAGAGGGTGAAATGCGCAAAGACATGATTGTCATTGGTATTTCTTGTTATTTTTTTTTTTTTCACTATTGAAATGTGTACGCTTTTTGAATCTTTTTGTGGGATATCAGCTTTTTGGGGACATAGTAGGAGTTAATGTATTTTTTATTTCTTAGTGTATTGGGTCGTTAGATATGATTGTTATAGGTGTTTTTGTTATTTTCCCTTTTCTCGCGCCATGTGTGCACTTTTTGGGTCTCTTCGTGAGAAATTAATTTTTGTATTGCGAGTTTTCCTCACTACTTGTTGAAAAAAAAGAGGATAAAAAAGGCCAAGGGTTACATAAGTTCTTCCATTAGAAGAAGTAAGAAGTAAGCAAAACATCAAACTATCAGTGTCAAATCAAGTTGCTGACCCTGATCAAAACAGGATAAACACGGAGCTTAGTTTTGAGAATGGTCTGCAACTATAGAGATTGAGGATTGAAAGTTGATCTTGATATAATGGAAAGATCAAAAGCCTACCAGCTGTAAGCTAAGAAGGCATAGCCTTGGAGATGGCACCCAGCATGGATGGTTGTGCTGTTGAACAACACTGGTATACTTGGCCTAGGGCGTGAGGTGTGTGCAGAAACTTATTTATGGGGGTCCTCCATGCAATGATGAAAGTGAAACCATGAGATGATCCTCTACCTTATGTTATCAAGGACTCGTGACAAATTTGGAGATGAGTTATCAAAAATGAGCGTGGTCCTAGACTCCCAAATAGCGCAAAAAGGTCATAAACCAAACTTTCTTAGTTGAGCCTTTGATAAAGTAGTATTGCCACTACCATAAGAGATCTCTTAGGTTGTTGACATGAAAATGATTCCCCACCAATGTATGATGCCGACCAAAGGTTCCACATGAGGTCTTGCAATTAAGAAATAAATACATGCACAATTCACGGTTGGTTTAGTAAAAGGAATAGTAGATTTGGTTGATGTCAATTGTCCCAATTCACACTAATCTCACCCTTGTGTATAGTTTCTCAAAAAGTGCTAAGCAAGCCAATAACTCAATTTTAAGAGGCATAAGTCGGCACCATAAACCTTTACCCTGATCCGAGTTGGACCATTTGAGGCCAAAATTACAATCCTGTAGGAGTTGGGTGTGAAAGTCCCTTTCAGATCATATTGTCATGTCAAGACATCCTCAACAATAGGGCAGAGAAAAGCTTCTTAAGTTATAAGTGAGTGCTAGTCGAATATCAGCTTCCCAAGTCATTTACTCTAATGAAATGTGGTAAAATAATTTTAAATTTGAGCCTTTAATTTAAATCTAATGATTCATATTCTTTTCTCTCATATTTTAAACCTTCATGTGAGTCATACGATATATGTATGTATATATGTATGCACACATATGCATATGTGTGTGCGTGTGTGTGTGAGAGAGAGAGAGAGAGAGAGAGAGAGAGAATTTAGTACATAGCATTGCTGCTCTAATTATTGAGTACAATTGATTAGTGCGCTTGACATTGATAGTTCAACTAACAGCAACAGCGTGAACAATATACAGATACTATACTGAATTAATTCGAAGAAAAAATTTCTTTATAATTGGGGTAATTTAAATAATTGAATTTGTTATTTGGTACCGGAAATTAAAAAAAGAACTAATACTTAACAACTTAAGATGCTTTTTTTAACCATGTTTCTAAATGTCTAACGAAAAAAAGGGATATTGGACGGTAATCGGCTGTAAGATGAAACAAATTTATAAGGTCCAACCACTCAAGATTTCATTATTTTGTGGTACTATTCGATGTATGACTTAGTCGTTATGTTTCAATTATTTTCGGTAATACGAATATTATCTATGTTCTATTAAAGAATTTAATCAAGTAGGCTATATATTTATACTTTTTACGCACAGTACATCAACCAGGGATAAAAAATCATAATTTTACATCTAACAGTATACTAGATAACAAGGAACATTGGCACACAGCCATATACAAAGGGGATCCACTCGGTAAATTCCTTATTCGGCAAGGTTGTCCATGACTTCACAGGGCTGCTTATCTATACGCTTAAGTGAAAGGTTTATAAACTCGCTTAAAGAATAGTTGATTCGGTGGACAACTGTTATAGACGGGTTCTTTAGAAGGAAGAACTGGACTCAAGTTCTTGTGGTTTTTCTTGGTGTTCCTTATGTTTCTCGTGATTGTCCCTTTCAGATGGACTCTATCTTCCTGTATAAAGGTGTTTTTTTCTCTCTTTGTTTTTAGTTTTCTTCCTCCTTTCCCATCTTAAGTGATTAAGGTTGCTCTTGGACCCCTTTTTTTATACTCATTAGGGAACCTAACAATGAGGTGTCTACTACTTTTCACCTGCTTCTACTCGCAGTGAATCTTTTTCCCAAATGTGCTGCTTCTACTCGCCCTAAGCTATTCTACTACTAGTGACAAGGATTGTCTCCCGCGACACTGCACCTTTATTGGACCCCAAAAACAATGACTTTCCAATCGGATTCCATAATCGCAAACATATCCAAAGCCAAATGTTTTGGCATCACTTCTGCAAATACTTGGTGAAAATGACTTGAAACTTCTGAGTAAATTTTTAGAGTGACATACTTAACTGACGTAAATTTTATAGAATCCGAAGCCCATGCACCATGCTCAAAACCAGGAGTAAAACTTGCCTAACTTTGAAGATAGTCCATGTTGGGTGAGTGTAAAGACAAAGTGGGCTAGTTCTAGTCTTGGTTGTAGCTACAGAGACTAATCTATAAAAGTTGTCCAGGCAATGGTGAATAGAGATGTCATGACATCCAAAGAGTGTTTGAAAACATGTAAGAACATGTCTAGTATATAAGTAACATATTCAAGATCCAACATGTGATCTCATGTTCTAGTCAATCATTTATTTCAATTTGTCGTAGTATACCAGCATATAAGAACACATCTACGCTAGTTTATATTAGAGACAAGTTGATAAGCAGGCTCACACATTAAAAGCAAAAAGCTAGATGGTATTGGGACCATTTACTAGAGATGGGGACCATATGGAAGAAACCTATAATTAATTTGTGGGAAAAAAATGATGTCTTTTATGATGTTATGATAAATTAGTTTATATGACCTATAAATTGAAATCTAGACTCATCTCATGGTTATAAAGTATGATATGTCATAAGAACCTCCTACATAACTCTCATTGTAGGATTTAGAGGAATTTATTCATAAAAAAATACTTGTTCTGAGAATATTATTGTCTATATTTCTATTTTTTGTAAAATATGATAAAACTTGACTCTTATTGAGTATGGTGAAACTTAAAAAAAATGGAGAAGGCTTTTGGAAAATGCAGGGACTACTTTCTTGATTGATCACTTTTTAAAACCAATTGAACTACATGTTTGATATATCAGGTTATCATACAATGTGTTGTTTAAGGTTAGAACTAGATTTGGTTACAGAAGGACAGTGTAGATACCTTTTTCAAAAGTATGTCAGTTTAACACATAGAGGAAACATGCAAATAGATGAGAAAAGAGATTGTCCTCCAAAAAGGCTCGAGGGATCATAAAATTCTCCAATCTATTCGAATAGGTAAAAATTGAAAGAAGAGTAAGCCAAGAAACCCTTTGAAGCATTTCTAGAGGACATGTATTTGTACTCCAGCAGAAGAAGCATGTTATGGGGAAGCCAAGATCAAGAAACCTCAAGAGAAGAGGAGGGACAAGTTGAGGTCGAGAAGGATCAAGAGTGAATAGTCTTTGATGATCTCATGGTTGTTAAAAAAGCATGGGAGATGGGAAGAAACTTGAATTATATTTCCTTGAAGACAACTCTATCACGATGAAGGGGCTAGCAAACATGAACAAGAGTCGAACAAGTTTTGCATCCTAGTCCCCTAGGGCCGGAAACATAATGAATGAATGTGTTTTGTCTTTTTGTTCTAGTATTTTGGGTCCTCTAGCTGTCATGATGTGTTCATCTATTGTTTTCACCCTTTTGTGTTGAGTGTTTTTCATTCTTGTTTTGGTTCATGTACTTTTGTGAGTCATTATTGTGGTAACTTTGCGGATTGCCTTGTGTGTTCCTCTATTGGTCTTGTCAGGTTTTTGTCCTTGGGGTTCTCCATTTGAAGTCTATGTTGTTCAGATAGCTCCTTTTCTTTTTCACCTGGTTTTCTTTGCTCTAACTCTTGCAATCTTGTGTGGTTTGTAGATGTTCTAACAACTGCCAAAAAAATTTTAACTTAAAATTCCTATAAAAGAAACCACATTTTCTGCTATGATACTCTCAAAAATGTATTAAAGTGACCTTTCTTGTTCTTTTTCGAAAGTATTTTAACCTTCTTAATCATTTTCTAAAACATTTTGTCCTGTTGTTAATATAATAAATAAAAAATATTAAATCCTTTTTTTCCCCCAAATATTATATGATATACAGTGCAACTGAAATAAGATTGAATATAGATTCTCATAGCCTTCCTTTAATCGAATTGCAAAAATAGGAGCCAATTAAGTGGTTTCAGGTAATTCGTTTCTGCTTAAGAAATTAAATGAACACAAAGGTCAATTAGATACTAATTTAAATTAATCAAATATCAAAATTTGCTTACGTTGATGAGAAGACCATATTTATGAAACTGAAAAGAGGACTTCTAAAAATAAAATAACTACAATTACATTTAGTTTCCATTTAAAAATAACTCAAAACTCTAAATTCCTAGAACAATTACAATCATAAATTAAGAACCTTTAAACAATGCCAAAATTTTCTTTGTGGTCTTTCTTGTCCTCTATGGTATGTGAATTTTGACGCTAAGTTGGTTGATTGAGGTTACAGCGAGCTGCTCCACTATCGAGTCCATTTGGTTGAATAATACTTTATGCTTGTTAAGTTGCCTATTCAATTGATAGGTCACATCGATAAGAACTACATCTAGTTTCCTGCAAGCCATGAGCGTATGTCATTCCAACTTTGATACCAACTGATATAGAGCATAACTAAAAAAAAAAAGAGATATTGAAGAAAGATCTTTACGGCTTTTCTTTAGTGGAATTATGCAAGTAGGAAATGATTAGAATGCTGTTCGGTTAATTCATCTCTACCTAAGAAACTAGCCAAAATAACATGAAGGGGATAATCAAATACCAAAACTTGCTTATATTGAAAAGAAAAAATCATATTTATTTTTTAATGTTAGGTCAAGCTAGGGGAGCGGGGGAGGGGAGGGGATATACCCCTCAAGTCCTCAAAGAGGACCACCACTATGTCCATAATGGGAATTAATCCCGGGATGCCTCGTTTGGCACCCGGCGATCCTTGACACTATGCCATGTCCCAAGGGGGACAGAAAAATCATATTTATACAACTAAAATAGGACTCCTAGATATACAATAACTAAAACTACATATAAATTCTAAATAGAAACAACTTAAATTCTAAATTTCTAAATCATCTATAATCATAAATTAAAGCCCTTTTAAACAACGTAAACACTTAAAACAAAAATCCAAATAGAAAATACACTTGAAACAACTTAAAACTCTTAAAACTAAAATCCTATTAGAAAAAAAAAACCTTCAATTATGAGATTTCAATTGGGAAAATAACTCAAACTAATATTTTTTTTTTTTTTTTTATAATTAAGATGAAAAAGTCGGTGGAAGTATATCGGAAATATCCTCTAATAAAGAGAAATGAAATATAAAAAATGAAAGAACTTAGCACATCAAGAAGAAAATTCCGATATGAGGAGCATAACATGGGCAATGCCAAGCAACAGTCATCCAACTTTTCCCATGGTTAAGTTTCTAATTAATTCTTAGGCTGCATTGGGTTTAACCTTTTAACAGTTAAAATTGTAAAAAAGCTTTAGTTGACAGAAAATATCTTTTTATATCTTTTCAAAACATAAATAAGAAGATGAAATTTTTTTTTTATAATTAAGCAGAAAAAGATGCAAAATTGGACATTTTTCACAATTTATTTCACAAATATGTTATAAAAAAGACTATATTATCATTAAATCTTCACCCTAATAACCTACTATTTACTTTTTATCATCACTTGAACCTACCACCATCCTTTTTTGCCCCATGTCTTGTGACACTCACCAGTCTTGACTACCATGACCGATCGTTATCATGATCCTCTCCTACCAATTATTATTAATTAATTTATATTATTAACTCATGCTTTGTGATATATAAAAAAGGTTTAGCAAAAAAAGATATATACCTCAAATAAACAGATTTTATTAAAATAAATAAGCTAAACAAAAGTAAATCTAAAATAAGATGAACTAAACGCACTCTTAATAGATGGGTTTGAGCAATAATTAATGACATTTTATAGCGAATAGTATTATATCTCTCTATATGTTTGGGAAAAAAAAAATTTAAAAGAAATAATTAATCTAAAAATAACCTAACTATATATCAATATACCAAAAAATAACTCAATTCTATTTTCTAACCAAAAAATAGTCCAACTCTAACTTTTCTATCAAAAAATAACCCAACTCTATTTTCTAACCAAAAAATAACCCAATTCTAATTTTTCTACCAAAAATAACCCAACTCTAACTTTTGTACTAAAAAATAACCAAACTCTAAAATTAATTTTAAAAAATACTGAATTGATGGCTAAGCATGGCTTGTGGTATGACGTTCCAACAATATATTTTTCTTCTATGTATTTTTGGTTTGGTTTGCTTTCTTTTCTCACCAAACCAAACTAAAAATACATTTTTTCTGATAATTGAGTATAACCCCACAAAAAATCAACATCCCGGGGCAAAGAACAAGCAAAACAATCAAAGAATACAACTACAGAACTAGGACTGCAAATGAGCTGAGCCAAACCACAGCTTCATCGGCTTGGCTCAGCTCATTAACTAAATGAGAGCAGCTCGATATTGGTATTATTTATCTCACCGAGCCGCACAAATGTACTCGTAAAGCTTGTTTACTAAATGAGACTGCCTACAGAGAACAAGCCAAACCAAAAATATGTAAAAGAAAATTGTACTGTAGAAGCATTACAATTCAGTATTTTTTAAATTAAATTTTTAGAGTTGGGTTATTTTTAGATTAATTTTAGAGTTTGGTTATTTTTTGATAGAAAAGTTAGAGTTGGGTTAATTTTTGGTTAAAAAATAAAGTTAAATTATTTTTTAGTATATTAACATATAAATTGGTTACTTTAGATTAATTGTTGAAATTAAAAGGGAGTGTGGCAAGTGAATTATGTGGGAAACGCACAATCCCTTTTGGGTAAAAATGTCGGCAGGTAAGATTACTTAAAGAATTATAATTATTTAATTAACAAGACAGGTATGGTAGTTACTGTTATTAAATTATTTAATTAGTTAATAATTAATAAATTAATCTCATAAAGCTAATTTGATCATGAATCAAACAAAGTACTAGTCTAGTCTCATCCCCCATCTCTCTCCTTGACTTTATAATTAGAGCGACAAATGTGTTTTTAATTAAATTTTATTTTTTTTATTGTATGTAGATTATCCATTAGTCCTACACCATTGTGTAAATAATTAGGTTTAATCATACTACTCGTGTTTGTTTGTTGGGTATTCTATATAGAGTCTGGTTTTATAGTGTTATGAGCCAAATCTATGGAGTAGAGGATGTGGACTGGCCAGTGCTCGTTGATTTGGGCCTAGGTCGAGGTTCAGGCTCATGTTGGTGATTTCAACTGAAGAATATAGGATTTTGACTGTGTGCTTATATAAGCTTTGTTTAGGATTTTAAAGAGTAAAGTGAATTGAGGAAAACACTCTGTAACAAGCTTTGTTTAGAATTTCTGTTGTGCGCTTATATAAGCTTTGTTTAGGGTTTCGGAAAGTATATTGAATTGAGGAGAACACTCGGTAACAATTCTAAAGCGATAAAATCTCCCTATAACTCTGTGGACGCAGGCAATTTTGGCCAAATATGTAAATCTTTGTGTTTGATTTTATTTTTCTCGTTAAATCTTTTGTTGTGTTTAGTTGTTGTATTCCCTAACATGATTTTCATTAGGTACAATGTTGCTCTACTTTAAAAAGTTTTATTTGGCTTCACAAGAAAGTTCTGTCATTTTATTTTGATTATAGTAACCGATCTTCTAGCGGAAAAGTTTTCCATCATAGAAGGAAAGTCGACTTCTCTTGTAGTAAAGTGAAAACATTTTTTTTCTATTGTGATGAAAATGTTTCGAGCTGTGACCTCATTTCATCCCCTCACTCCAACCTCAGTTTCAAAGGCGTGAGAGCATATAAATTTAGGACTTGTTCAATATTTTTTTTTTTTTTTTCAGATTTTGATTATTTTGAAACTAAAAATTATGTTTTGAAAATAACTTTTTTGTTTTCAGTTTTTAATTTAGTTTCCTAGTCTGAGTAGAATTGAAAACTACAACAAATAAATCAAGAACAAATTGGTTTCAAAATGTAATTTTTAATTTCTCAAAAAAACTAAAACTTCTAGCAAAAAGTATACCAAAGATGTTTTCACAAACGAAATTTATTTTCTTAAGTTAGAAAAAAGAATATTTTTACTGAAAAATTTTTTTTGGGTTTAAAATATATTGGGCAGGAAAAAAATTTGCATAGGAAAATATTTTTCTTTCAATCAAATAGCCCCTTGATTACATACATAATTAATTTTATTTCTTCTTATTATTATTGAATTTCTGTTCTTTATTTTATTAAAACGTAAAATGATATAATTTTAATTTTTTTTTAATTCATATCTCTCTCAGTAATCCCAATATTATACTCAATCGTAATATCTTATAAAACTGCACCTAGATCACCTAAACATCATTGAAATGTCAAAAAGTGAAATGAAAATCAATGTTACCATTAATTCAATGACCCCTATGAAATTTCAATGATGAAATATGAGTAGTAGATTAAACTTCAAAAATTACTAGTCCCCTAGGCCCTTTCATTTTCAACTCAAGAAATTGTTATGTATGTGTGAAACCCAATAATTGAATGGCATACCTAATATGGTAATTCAGGCTTATTTTTATAGAAAAGAAAGAGTATACAAGATAGAATCAAGATAAAACTATAAGTACAATATAAATAAGGGTAAATAACACACAAATATATTTTATCTTTATATGGCCCCTTAATCTGAACGGGAAGACCAACGTACAGATTAGCTTTATAAGTGTAGAAGTGATTTGAGGAGAGACCCTTTGTGAAGATATTTGCCACCTGCTTGTTGGTAGGAGTCTAACAAACCTAAAGATCACCCTTGAGAACTTTCTCACGAACATAGTGATAGTCAACATCAACATATTTTGTGCTGTCATTTGAGATGGGGTTAGCGGCAAGATACGTAGCAAAGACATTATCACAGTAGATGATGATTAGACCTGAGAGACGAATACCAAGATCCCGCATGATGTAGCGCAGCCAGTCACTTTCTGCAACAGCATTGGCAACAGCATAATATTCCAACTTAGTATAGTTGATTTAGCAACAGTAGGTTGCTTCTTTGCTTGCCATGAAATAAGGTTAGGTCCAAGGAAGAGAGCATAACCCGTAGTAGGCCGTCTGGTGTCTGGACAACCACCCCAATCAGCATAAGCACACGCTATGTTCCTAGTAAAAAGCCTGGTTGGATGGTGAGGCCATGATCATGCGTGAGCTTAAGATAGAGAAGAATCTGCTTAACCATCTGCCAATGAGAAGACCTGGGAGCATGCATAAACTAGGAAACATAGTCAAATGAATAACAGATATCAGGGCGAGTCACGGTTAAGTACTGAAGTGCTCCCACGGCATTACGATACTCGGTAGGATCATCAAATAACTCACCTTCAGTTTGGGATAGTTAGACCCGAGATGGTAAGGGAGTTTGGATAGTTTTGGAGCCAAGCATATCAAATTTAAGTAGGAGATCAAGTGTGTATTTATGTTGAGTTAAAAATAGCCTGTTGGCACTCCGTTTAGCCTCAAAACCAAAAAATTAGAGAAGAGGACCAAGATCTTTCATGGCAAATTGGTGAGAGAATGTTCTAATGATGGATGTGAGCAAGTTAGTTCTACAACCAGTTAAAATAATATCATCAAAATACAAAAGCAAGCAGATAAGTTATGAGGATGAGTGAAAAACAAATAAAGATGGGTCAGCCAACTACAGTGGAAACCTTAACTGAGGATAAAGGTACTAAAATGGTGATTAAGCCCATATAATACCTTATGAAGACAAAAAACATAGTTGGGAAAACAGGGATGAACAAAACTTTGGGGTTGTTTAATGTAAACTTCTTCAGTAAGGTGACCGTATAAAAATGAATTTTTGACATCAAGTTGGCGTACAAACCAGTTATATGTGACAGGTAAATACAAAATGAAACGAACAGTCGCGGGTTTAACTATAGGACTAAAGGTCTCAAAATAGTCAATGCCTTCCCTTTGATGGAAGCCTGAGCAACAAGTCTAGCCTTAAACCGCTCAACAAAGTCATACGCCTTATACTTGACATTGTATTTACATGTACTACCAACAACATTTTGATTTGAAGTAAGCAGAACAAGGTCCCACGTTTGATTTTTGTAAAAGAGCATTGAACTCCTCAACGGTGGGCTCTTGCCACTGAGGGTTCTTAACAGCTTGAGAAAAACACGTGGGCTCTTGTATCGCAGTAATAGTGGATAAGGACAAGATATGTTTTGATTTTTGAATACCGTCTTTGAGACAAGTACGTATAGGATGCACATTAGTGAACGGCAATGGAGTTACCTCCAGGGAAGAAGAGACCGTACCATGGAGAGACGGGGAAGGAACAAGTGCTTATGATGTATCAAAAAGTGCATTAGACGGCTCAAGTAGCAAAGGTAAAGAGGTTGGCGGCATGGGATTGGGGATCAGGATCGACTAAGAATAAATCAAAGAGAGAGACGACCTAGGGAGGCTAGAGGGGAGCACACCAGATGGTCATTCGATGTGGTTGGGCTCACTAGGGGCCCGTGCATGAGGAAAGCCTGGGGGAGATCTAAGGAGATTATAGTAAGAGGGACATCATATGCTATAGGGTAAGAGACAGGAGACCCTGTGATACTTGACATGATAGACGGGTAAGCAAATAAATTTTCAACAAAATAAACATTGCGACTAACATGTGTGGGACCAGTTTTAGGATCAAGACACCAATAACATTTATAAAGTGCAGCATATCCTAAAAAAATGCATGGAATAGCTCGGGGTGCCAATTTAGGAGCGGTGTGGTGTGATGTTAGGATAACATGCACACCTAAAAACATGGAAAGAAGATTAGTCAGGAACAGTATGAAAGATCTTTTCAAAAGGAGATACATTAGTTACAAGTGGTGTGGGAAGTCAGTTAATAATAAGCAGGCCATACAGGCTACATAAGCCCAAAAATTTGCAGGTAAGTGTGCTTGAAAAAGTAGTGTTCGCACTATTTTACTAATATGTCAATGCTTGCATTCCGCCACTCCATTTTGTTGTGGAGTATCAGGAGAAAAATGACGAAAGTAGATGCCACGACAAAGACATAGAGCGGCCATTTTTTATTGTCAAGCTCATAACCACCATCACTCTTAAGCATTTAATTTTACAATTAAATTGATTTTCAACAAGAGTTTTAAAATCAGAAAAAAGGTGTAAACTTCATTTTTCTCACGCATCGGGTACAACCAAGTAAAACGTGAAAAATCATTAATAAAAAGAATGTAATATTTGTCCTCATAGTTGGAGGGGATGGGGGCTTGCCAAACATCAGAATGTAGTAACTTTAAAGGATGAGTAGGATCAAAAGGTAAATGATGAGATTTCGCTAAACAACACAGTTCGCAATGTCCAAGAGTAGATTTATTAAAAGAAACTAAACAACGTTTATGTAAAGCATTCAAAACTTTATTTCTTAAATGGTCTAATCATATATGCCAAGTATCAGCAGTTACTAAATGTGCGATTAATCCAATGTGATGTGGTGAGAAGCCGTATAATGTCCCATTAGTGTGCATCAGAAGTAGAGGCGTCCCTGTTACCTTGTCCTTAATGGAAAAAGAGTTAGAGTCAAATTTAATGGTGCAGTTATTATCACGACACAATTGTTTAACAGAAAGTAAATTGTGGGAGAGTTGCGGCACAAGGAAAACATTGGACAAAGTAAGGGACGAGTCTTAGTGGGCATGACCGATGAACCAACAAGTTTAACAGGCAGTAATGACCCATTGCCAACTAAAATAGATTGAGATCCTAAGTATAGGTGTGAGTTAAGGAGAATACCTAAACTGGAGGTCATGTGGTTCGACGCCCTAGAGTCAGGGTACCACGTGCAGTTAGGCTCAGTAACAGATGTAGCAGATAGAGAAGAGGATAGATCAGGCTAAGAGTAGCAATCAGGGCATTGAAGAGCTATGTGCCCAAACTGTTGGCAAATTTGACAGGCACCTGGTCTGGGTCCCAAACTTTTGTCACAAATTGATGAGGAAAGTTACCTGAAGGTCTTACCGTCGAGTTGTAGTGTGGAGGAGCAAACCCAGAGATCGAATTCCCATGACTAAGAGTAGGGGATGGTTGACCGAACCCCCTATTGCAGATTGACCGAATCCCCCATTATGTTGCCCACCAGATTTCCCACGACGATAATTGTTATGATTACCTCGACCACCACCAGATGTATCAAAGGACTGTCCATAAGCCACGAGCGTGTGAGAAGGTTCAAACAATTGTCAGCTCTGGAGTCGAACATAAGCGGCTTCTTCGTTAAGGAGTGATGTTTTTAAGTCTTCAAAGGTGAGATTGATCAGATAATTGCGAATGAGAGTACCATAGGCTTCATATTCAGCAGGAAGCCCAACCAATGCATAGTGAAGAAGTTTCCTATTAGAGATAGGGAAGTCAACGGCAGCAAGATCATCGGCAATTGATTTAAGCTCTTAAAGATAAGCCTTCATGGATTTGTGGTCTTTGCGAAGATAGGCTAATTGGTTACAAATATCGAATTCTTTGACAAAGGAGTGATCAAGAAAGCGTTCATTGAGTGTATCCCGCATATCTTTGGAGGCGGGTTGATGGATAACATCGTTGAGGACGGATCGGCAAGAGTAGCCGCAATACAAGAACGAAGACTTTAATCCTTACATATCTAAGTTGTGTAATTTGGATTAAGATGAGGGAAACCGTCATTGTGGAGAAGATTAGGGGATGGGCAAGGGAGAGTGCCATCCACGAATGCCACAAGTCGATGTGCCCGAAAAATCATTGATATTTATTCTCTCCTGGAGAGTAATCAGTAGGTGGTTCTAATTTGATGGTTACAAGATTGGTAACCGTAGACATAGAAAAGGAAGTTTCAATAGGGAGATACGAGGACATATGAGATACCGGTGGGATGGGGTCAACTCTAGGGAGGGACATTGAAGGTTGAGGGATAGATCCGAGGGTGGTAAGTCGTGGTACCCAGTCACCAATACCCGGGATGGGCATGGATGCGGAGAGAGGCGAGGACACTACTGAAAGATGGAAGCGAGACCGGCAATTGACTGATGGGAGAACGGTGCACAGCTGGACTAAGGGGGTCACCGGCTACGTATGTAGGGGTCGAGAAGGTGGGGCCGAAGATTGTTGGGATTGGGAGAGAGATTCCCTTGCTGCCATTGAAAACCCTAGCTTATTTGAGGGAACACGGAAGGAGAAGAAAGAGGTCGGCGAGTATCAAGCAGCCAGTGATCGGTGAGGAGAGTGAGGGCTGCCGAAGATACTAGGGTGAGGGAGGGTATTGATTTAACTTGGAGTTTTAGGGTTTGAGAATTGCTTTGATACCATGTTGAACCCAATAATTGAATGATATACTTAACATGGTAGCCTCGGCTTGTCTTTATAGAAAAGAAAGGGCACACAAGATAGAACTATAAGTACAAGATAAATAAGGATGAATAACACACTAATATATTATATCCTAATTGAATATCTAATTTGTATCTTCAATTTATAATAAAAATAATAGGGTTATTTATACGTATGTTCATGTACTTTGTCCATTGTATTAATTTAGTCTTTGTACTTTTAGTTGTTCAACAATTTCAACTTAGCCTATGCATAATTTATATTGTATTAATTTGGTTTTTCAAGTAAATTTATGTTAACTTGTTAACGGAAGTTTTAATGGTTTGACAATGGGTTAGGTCAAATTGAGTCAACGAGTGAATTTTCGATAGATTATTTGTATCTAATATGATTGTGTTGTTAAAATTAAATCAATAACTTAACTTAAGTTTGACTGAACTATTAACGAACATAATATAAATTGTAGAGGGATTAAATCGAAATAATTAAAAGGTATGAGGATTAAATTAACATAATGAGAAAATACAAGGACCTTTGTTGTAAATAATCCAAAGTAATACTCAAATTAATAATATTACTATAAGTTATGACAACAACAACAACGATAAACCAAGTGCCTAAAAGGCTCCCTTTCAAGCAAGGTCGGTCCTGACATTCTCGAGGCCCCAAACAAAATTTTCAAATGAGGCCCTTCATATATAATAACATTTATATTAAAACCTATTAATATTGACATCTGTTACTTCAAAATCACAACCTATAATATTTGGGGCGCTTAAATTCGGCGGCCCCAAGCGGTTGCTTGGGCGGCTCGAGGTTATGTCCCGCCTTGCTTCTAAGGCAGGGTCTGGGATGGTGAAATGTATGCAGCCTTACCCCTAAAGAGTTTTATTCTTAAGGAATATTGTTTCTGAGAGCCCCAAAACCCAAAAAAGTAAATATGAAACAATATTTATAAATTCAAGTCATCTAAGAAGGTACCAAAACGCAAGCACCGGATTAGATTAGAATTCTGAAGTTAAGCGTGCTTGAGTGAGAGTAGTACCAAGATGGGGGACCTCTTGGGCGAAAGTAGGAAACACCTTGAATGGGGAAGGCTCAGGCTTAAGCGGGAGCCCTTGGAACACTGGGAATATTGCTTATTTATAGATTCAAGTCAAAGTCAAATAAAAAAGTACCAGACTTGCCAGTAATGGCAAATGTGAAAGCCTAAAAGTGCCGTAAATTGACGTCGTTGTAGTACTTACTACTAATAGCTATGTTCACCACACTTATTATAAGTTAATATTGTAAATAAAAGGTGGGTTATTTACGCCAAAGATCCCTATACTTTGTCCATCGTGTCAATTTGGTCCTTGTATCTTTAATTATGTCAATTTAGTTCCTGAACAATTTAAAATGTGCCAATTTAATCCTTTGGTCAAATTTAAGTTAAGTTAATATCGTAATTTTGTACGAAAAAATTACATTAAATGCAAGAAACTTATTGTAAATTCATCCGTTTACTCAATTTAATCAAATTTGTGACCGAACCATTAAACTTTTCATTAAAAGCTTAACATAAAATTTTATTTAAGGACCAGATAGACACATTTTAAATTGTATAAGAATTATATTAACATAATTAAAAATATAAAAACTAAATTAATACAATAAATAAAGGACAGACACCCTTACCGTAAATAGAGTCGGTTCCCAAAATAATGCTGAAAAAAAAAAATAATGCTAAAAAATAAATATTTACCAATCTACTGTTGAACCGCGTTTTATAAACGCGGTTATATGTAAACATAACCGCATCAAGAACAAGTAATTATCTAAAGGATAAACCGCGTTTATAAAACGCGGTTTACTACAATATGAACCGCGTTTAGTAAACGCGGTTATATTGGTTTATGAGTAAAATAATATAAATAACAAACTAATAGATATATATAAATAACGAACTACTATATAAAAAATAATATAAATAAAAAATAAATAAATGTTCAAAAAATTGAAACACAAATAAATATTACCGTCATATATTTCACTGCTACTAGCTGCTAGCCGAGCCTCGTGCTCCTTTTTCTTCTTGTATGTCAATATATTATGATATTTTCTCTTACAGAACCCACGTGTGACCCTTCGTGTATAGTCATTTCATCCATTTCATTTTGAATTCGTTTCGAGCGTGGGCGTCCTTGACTTCAAGAATTGGGCTGTACAATTATATGAACCGCGTCTTAACGACGCGTTTTAATCCCATATGAACCGCGTCTTTAAGACGCGGTTTATCATCAAATAAACCGCAAACGCGGTTTATGTTCACATGAAACCCGTCTTTAAGACGCGTTTTATTACTGGAAAAAATATTTTTCAATTAATTCGGTTATTTTTGAAGTGAACCGCGTTTTCTAAACGCGGTTCAACAGTAGATTGGTAATTATTTATTTTTGGCATTATTTTTTTTATTTTTTTACTTTTCAGTATTATTTTGAAAACTGACTCCCGTAAATAATTTGAGAAAGATTTAAGTAAATTTTAAATGTATAATGTATGCTTACACGCACACGCGGTGCAATTGTGAAAGTGACAAGAAATCTAGTTAAAAAAAAACAAAGAAAGAAAGAAAGAAAGATGGTCTGCCACGTGTTTGGAAGTGACTCTCTTTTGAGGTCAAAACGCGGAGCTCACTCACAGTAGCCCACCGTTGTGGTCAGTGAACCTGCATCAAGATATTTCCAGTAGTCCAGTGACAAAATGTGCCTCTTGCTTGCTTTAAGTCCCGGTTTGAGCCTTATCAATGCTTGTATATTTCTTTCATTTTTTCTTTTTATTATGCACTATTTATTAATGCTATCTCTAATACTTTTGTTTTCTAATAACTAATGACATGCAAATTAAACACTGCTTTTTTTTAAATCTCAGTTTTTTTTTTTCTCTCCTTTGTCCTCTCCTACCCTTTTCTTTCACTTATAAGAATTTGCAATTTTTGTACCGATTTCTCCTAATTCTATGGATATTAGTTTTATGTTATATTGATATGTATATATGTTTATGTTTTAGATTTTTATAATATATACACACATACATATAGTTATTTTACTCTTTATTATTATTATTATTATTATTATTATTATTATTATTATTATTATTATTATTATTATTATTATTATCATTATTATTTTATTTTTAATATAAACATCGACCGCGCATAGCTAAATTTCTGAATCCGTCACTGTTTATCATTCACTATAAATTATAGTAAAATTATTATTTAATTATTTTAAATTTAATATCTATAATAGGATGGTTGATCAAAAAAATATGTATAATAGGATGACTAAATTTTAAATATTTTATTACTTAATTACACCAAAGTTGTAAAATTTATTAATCATATACTATTTTATGAAATTCGATAGTTTTTGATGGAAAATACTGCAGTTGATTTGACAATATATTAGCATATTCATTAAAATTTGATTAATGATAGATAATTGTTGCAATATTTAGATAGTTTACATCAATATTTCGTGAATATTTTATCACAATTAGCCAAATTTTTGATGAGAATATTGGCATGTCTTATTATATATTATCGTAATCATATATTATATTAGCATTTTTTTTTAAAATGGTAAGATTCTTACAAAATTTCATTGAATTCTAACGTAGGGTACTGTGTTGACATAATATTCAAATCTCATGATATTTAAGTAATTATTTTCCTAAATTATTGCCAATACTATGTTTTTCCTGCCAATAACAACACTCTAAAACAAAATTAAATTTAATTTAATGTTTTATGCAAATGACTTTAAGTTATTAATTTTTTTTGCCCGGAAAATTTTTCAATTTTGGTTAGAAAGTGGATTAGTTTTTTTAATGCACAAGCTCTATTTTTGAATATTTTTAGCAAAATAATGTAATATAAAATGGTTTCACCTTTTCATCTTGTGATATTATCTTTTTTTAAAATAAAGTTGAAAATCACTATTGTTGGACTGAAAATTTGTTTCACCATAAACAATAAAGTGAAAATTCAAACATAAAATTAAAAAACAAAATATAATTTCATCAAACTTGAAAATACTAAAATATATTTACCATTTACTTTTTGTGCATAGTTTGGCAACATGGTGTGTGTTTACTTCATGTTTTTAGAGAGGTAAGAATTAAGGACCAGTTTGGTCAGACAATAAAAAATAACTGCAGTTTTTATATACAGTTTTTACAAAACCATTTTTATAAAAAATATTTTTGATAAAGGAATATTTGTTTACAATAATTTTAGTTTTTGGTTTTTAATTACATTTTAAAGAAAAAGCATAATTTTCTTATATATTATTAGAAGGAGAAAAATAGTTTTTTACTTTTATTGAAAAATACTTTTTAGATTAAAGAGCTTTGGAGGAAAAATACTTGGCCAAATGGATTCTAATTTCTTCATGCTAAACAGCTCCATCTTGCTTTCTTATTTCTCCTTCTTATGTTAGAAAAAAACCAATTTAAATATCAAGTTTATATCTAGAGCTGGTAAAATGTGACCCAACTCGATGACCCGACCCATTTGACAGCTACCCTATCTGACCTTAACTAGAAAATTTTAAAGTTAATGGGATCCGAACCCAACACTGAACTGACCCGAATTTGACCTGACCTTGACTTGACCTGACTCGAGCTGACCCGAAACCCCAAATGAGCCGAACCAGACCTGTCTTATATTCTGAAATGACACAGATAAAAATCCATTTTACCGTAGAATCTAAATAAAATATTTATTATTGTCATTTTATTTTTTTTAATTTTAGTTATAATTTTCGAGGTTGAATAAACACAGACAGCAACAAAAAATTCAGTGCCTTAAGGGCTCCCACTAATGTAGGGTTTGGAAGGTGAGATGTTCGCAAACCTTACCCTTTCCGGGTTGTTACCCTAAAGGGAGACTATATCCGAGGTCTCCTAACCTAAGTTCAAGGTTGAATAAATATATTATCAAAACAAACTAATAGGTCAACCTGAAATCCTAGCTAACCTAAAGATACTCGAACCAAGACTGACCTGACCCGATGTCAACTCAACCCAAGATTGACCTGACCCAAGGTCAACCTAAACCAGGGGATGACCCAACCCAAGTCTAATTGACACGATTATGACCCGACTTGTGATAGACCCGATGTCATATTTAACCGACTCGAATCCGACTCGACCTGATTGCTAGATCTATATATATATGAAACTAAAACAAAAGTTAGCTAAATAATAAAATATAGTATAAATTTAAGTGTTTTTCAAAAGTTAATAGTCTTTTTTTTTATCTAATATATTTTTAAAAGTCTAATCATATATATTTTTAAATAACAATGGCATTTCTCACATTCTCAACTCCCCCCTCCCTCGGAACTCTATTTATACCCAACTCCACAAACCCACCCTCTCCCCGAAGCTCACTTTTCTACTCTCTCCCTCTCTCTCCAACTTGGTCTCTCTTTCTTCTCCGGAACCTCAAAAAAAAAAAAAAATACTAATAAAAATCAAACGCAAAATTCTTAATCCCGAACAAAATCAATGACCTTCTCCGTGACTCCAACCACTACCACTACCACTGCCAACTGGGCCTCCAAGGCCCATCATCCACAAAGGCCCGGGAGGCCCAATGCTATCAGTGCCCCACAATCCTCTTCCCCATTACCTTTCTGTAACTTTCCTACCATTACTATAGACACCAACCTTCCTCAATGGAACTGTTTTCAAAAAGCTGCAGCCACAGCGTTAGATTTAGCAGAACGCGCTGTGGCTGCACGCGAGTCCCAACACCCTTTACCCAAAACCACTGACCCGTGTGTTCAGATTGCTGGTAACTTTGCGCCAGTACCTGAGCACCCGGTCCACCGGGACCTTCCAGTGGTGGGTAAAATCCCCGCCTGCATTGACGGTGTTTACGTTCGTAACGGTGCTAACCCACTTTTTGACCCTCCTGCGGGCCACCATCTATTCGACGGTGATGGCATGGTTCACGCTGTTAAGATTTCCGATGGCACCGCCAGCTATTCTTGCCGGTTCACTGAGACCCACCGCCTGGTCCAAGAACGCCAACTGGGTCGGCCTGTTTTCCCTAAACCGATCGGGGAGCTCCACGGGCATTCAGGCATTGCCCGAATTCTACTTTTCTATGCACGTGGGCTTTTCGGGCTCGTCGATCATACACACGGTATGGGAGTGGCTAACGCAGGTTTAATTTACTTTAATGGTCGTTTACTAGCCATGTCAGAGGATGACATCCCGTATCATGTTAGAGTAACACCGTCGGGGGATTTAAAGACCGTTGGAAGATTTGATTTCGACGGTCAATTAAAGTCTGCCATGATTGCCCACCCCAAACTCGACCCATTATCAAAGGAGCTCTTTGCGCTCAGTTACGACGTCGTTAAGCAGCCGTACCTAAAATTTTTCAAATTTTCACCATATGGCAGAAAATCGCCTGACTTAGAAATCCCATTAAATGAACCGACTATGATGCATGATTTTGCAATTACAAAGAATTTTGTTGTAATCCCAGATCAACAAGTAGTTTTCAAGCTTGCCCAGATGATTAAAGGTGGTTCCCCTGTTGTATATGAAAAGAACAAAGTTTCCCGGTTCGGAATTTTGCCGAAAAATGCAAAAAATTCGCAGGATTTAACGTGGATTGAGTGCCCCGATACGTTTTGCTTTCATCTATGGAACGCATGGGAGGACGAAGAAACCGGAGAGGTGGTGGTTATCGGGTCGTGTATGACTCCAGCAGACTCCATTTTTAACGAGAGTGAAGAGAGTTTGAAAAGTGTTCTGTCGGAAATCCGGTTCAATTTAAAAACCGGAAAATCAACCCGTAAACCGGTGATAGAAAACCCGGATGATCAGGTGAATTTGGAGGCTGGGATGGTGAACCGGAATTTGTTGGGTCGGAAGACACGGTTTGCTTACTTGGCTATCGCTGAGCCGTGGCCCAAGGTATCGGGTTTCGCCAAAGTGGATCTGGAGACTGGGTACGTGAGGAAGTTTTTTTACGGTAGTAAAAAGTATGGTGGGGAGCCGTTCTTTTTACCGCGGGTTGAAAATTCTGTAGGTGCTGATGAGGATGATGGGTATATATTATCGTTTGTTCATGATGAGGAAGCTGAACAATCGGAGCTCTTAATTTTGAATGCGTTAAATTTGAAGGTAGAGGCGGTGGTGAAGTTGCCTTCTCGAGTTCCATACGGGTTTCATGGTACATTTATAGGGTCAAATGACCTGATGCAACAGTTATAGTGATTACAATAGAACGATAATTTTTTACATTGATAAGGAGGATATAATTATTCCCTTAAGTAAAGGCACCAATTCTGAAGAATGGGAGATAAGCTGTGAACACAATTTCAATAAATCACAATGGATGAGTAAGTATTGCCCAGAGGGATACAGAATAGTAACAAAAGTCCTCGGGACTCTCTTGTACTTTTAATTCTAACACTTGTCTTATATTTTTTTTTTAATTTTATTTTCCTTTTTTTTTTAATTGGGTAGTTTTGATTTTGTTGAGAGGATGTGAGGGGAGATTTTTGTATAAGGGGGGACCAAACTTGTAGCTCTCTTTGGACAGTTTTAGTTTAGGAGAAAAAAGGAGCTCAGTTGGTTCTTGTTTTTTCGTTTACATCATTTGTGAATAACAAAAATTATAGCTCAAATTCTGTCCCTAAAATTCAGTATGTCAGTAATATTTCTACTCTTTTAACAGTAATTCGAGATTCGTGACTAATTTCTCACATCCCCAAAAATGTGCGTAAAGGGGACATGTCAAAATAAATTAACAGCAATGTAATTCTGTTTTCTTTTTCTTAGTATATTAGCTTGTAATTATAAAAATGAACCTTTTATCAATTAGTAATAAAACCATAGGAAATTAACACAAATAAAATTAACTAGAGTATGGTTAATACATATTAACATATACCACCATATAGGTTAAACAAACTTATAAAAGTTATATAGAGCAATTCAAATTGATTTGAGTTTAACTCAATGAAAAGTTCAAAACTATGCATAAATTTAACAACAATGCTACATTTAACTAAAAAAATATATATTTATATGGTCAATATCTATGACACAGTGACTTATTAGGGTGGGTGTACTAGTCAGACTATCCACCTACCAAGCACAAGATCATGCATTCGATACTTCTTCCCCTCCTTTCCTAGTTATTGATGACTCTTATTAGGACGATGTTGTACTTCTTACTACTTTAAAAAAAATGTAATACAATGTCATTAACTAATAAAAAATAATTAATTTAGATGAATAAAAGAATGAGTATTCCCCAAATAAATTGGACCATCCAACAAAATAAATTGGCAACAATAATGGGGATGATGTACAGGGTCAATTTAGAGTTAAGTGGGGGGATTAAGTGTGCAAAATGGAGCTCTTTTGCCTCTTTGTGCTCTGCTTTGTCGACATTCCCTTGTGCACTAGGAAATCAACATTCCCCCATCTGCCCTCCCTATTATTTTATTATTTTGTCCCTAAATTCAATATATATATATATATATATATATATATATAGTGTTCAAAACCGGATTTGCCTCTTGTGCGATGCTTCAGGGCTCAAGAGTTCTGCGGCAAGTAGGACCGGTCTTGATATTTTTGGGGCCTTGAATAAAATTGTCAAAACAAGCCTTTCATATATACACAACAAATTATAATAAATCTGACCATAAAATTTACTACTATTAAGAATCGGTACTTTAAAAACAACAATTCAAAAATCTAGGGCCTCTAAAATTCAGGGGCCCCAAGCGGGTGCTTGAGTTGCTTGGGATTATGTTCTTCCCTGACAATAGGGGTAGTGGCTGTTGTTACTGTTGCATTTGGGGCGTGATCAAGGGTGGTTGGTATGTAGCGTAACTGCAAATATTTCTTTGGTAGCGGAGGTGCTAGCGACGAGAGGAGCTATTTGCCTAGCTCTAGCTAGGGGCTTGGATTCTGTGATATTTTTGGTTTAAAATCTTCTTATGTTTCTTTTGGTGGTAGTTGGTTTTCTAGATTTAGTAAAGCTAGCTAACAACTATGCTAGGAACAAATGTGATTATAGGTGGTGGATCTTCTTACTCCTAATCTTATTGGTAAGTTTGTATCTGACATCTCCTATCTAAGTTAGTTTCTTGCCTTCAGGCATTGGTTTGCTCAATATATATATAATATTTATTATTTAAATATTTTAAGTTTTAGCCTTTTATTGTATTTGTATCTTAACCTTTTAATATAAATCAATTAGTACCATGAGATATAGGAAAAAAAATTTAATTGCTTACACCAAACTTTGAATAATTCACAAATTACGTACACTCCGTTGGAGTTCAATGACTTTCAGTTGAAAGTTCTTGTCCTGAAACATGATTTTGGATGATACACAGGTATCTTCTATTGGACCTGGCAAGCATTGACTTGACCCAAGGAGTCGACCCAAACCCAACCTGAAAAATAAGGGTTAGGGTCAAAGGTTCAATGATACGAAAAATAATTTGGATAATATTAGCTAGTGTGTCCTCTGTTTTTTTTTTCTTCCTTCTGTCTGTTGTAGTAGATTTTTGAAGCATTATAAAAACACTCATGTTGTGCAAACCTTCCACCTTACTTCTTGTGCCTTTTCTCTTATAACCTTTTCAAAATTTTTGATGTTTGACAATATGAACAGAATGAGTATTTTGATTATTTAGTCATGTCTTCTCTTGATAAGCATACTGGCCTGTTTACTAACATAATAGTTATCTTCACTACTGTTATAGTGTATAGGAAATTTATCCATATCTTTCAGGAGGCAAGGAATGAAGTATGAACTGTACTGCAAGGTACACGTTCATATTAGTTCCTAGAAGCCTTTTGTCTTGTCGCTAAGTACATCATTTAAGGAGTATGTTGAAGTATGGTATGGGACCCATCGTATTTCATGGTGGTCAATCACTTATTAATATACAAGCTAGAGCCTTGTTAGTAGTTTTAGAATGTTCTTCCGTAGAATTCATATGTTCTTTGGCACCTTTATTTTTGATAGCATAGACATGATGTTGTTAGCAAGTATCATTCACATAAACATTAGGCTTAATTTGTTTGACCTTTTCTAAACTTTATGCAATTCTTTTTCTTATCACTGGTTGTGATGCAGCGTAGATAGGAAAATTTAGGTGAACGAAATGTTTAACAGACTTCTTTTAAATTCTTCATTTTAAAACAATTAAGAACAAAGGGGAAAAGTTTAACCCAAATTCTTACAACATGAGAATAGAGGAAAACAAATAAACAAAAGATACATTCTAAACAATTGAAGACCTAAAAATCCTAACCTTCCTCTTCTTCAAATTTTTTTTTTTTTTTTGGTAAATTAGTGATAAATATCATATATGATAAAAAATATATGTACAAGTCTACGAGGGGCATACCCTAAGCCAAGGCCAAAAGGCTTATATCAAAGAATCAATCAAAGAAAGAAACAAAGCAAGAAGTATCAACGTTCAACATAACCAAACAAAGAGAATAAGCAAATGAAAGCAATCAAAGCTAATGCTCAACCCCCCACTCCTACAGGAGCTGCGAGTGGCGATGAGCACCGCGAAGCGTAGGAGTAGCAATAAGATGGCTGCGGACCAATCCTGTGATCTCCTCAGTGATAACTGTAGAAGACCTGGACTGGGAGCGATGAATCCTCAGGTTATGCTCATACTAGAGGATGTAGACCGTCGAGGAGAAACAAAGGCAGGCAAGGATCTGATCCACCCCGCGACCACAGAGCCTGGTAGCAACCCACTGAGCCAGCTCGCGCCATAGAAGCGTGGGCCAGGCAAAAAAGGTGCGAGAGGACACCCTGGGCCAAACATTAGCAGAGTAGCTACAGGTAAAGAAGAGATGGTTATGTGACTCAGCATCTGACTTGCACAACATGCAAGTAACCCGTACATCCTGCACTCGATGTCTCAGCAGTCTGTCAAATGTCCATAGTCGCTCACAGGAGGCAAGCCACAAAATGAAGGAGTGCCTCGGGATGTGAAGCTGAAACCAAAGCAGATGATGGATGGAGTCCTCCTCCCTCCGACTGCCAATCATCTCCCATGCCGATCTAGTGGTGAAAACCCCAGATGGGTCTCTCATCCATCGTACACTGTCAGCTACCCCTGGTTAGGGCTTGAAGTCAACAGAATCCCAGATAGGAAGCAACTCATCAATATTCCGCGGGAAACGCCACCGATCACCCTCAAGTTAAACTTACTAATCTATATTAAAACCTACTAATCTATATTAAACTCTCTTCCTTAAGTTAAACTTTTTTTCCTGGATCCAAACACTTACTCGGGTACCCTCTATCTTGCCAAGATGCGGGCTGCATCAAGTTGCATAACTAAAAGCAACAGCTTTTCTCGACTCAGAGCAATATATTAAGATCTAGAACACCTGGACATTTTCACAACAATTAGAGAACATTAGTCCATTATGGCTCCGTTTGTTTTAATAGAAAAGTAGAATCTAGGAATTGATTTTTCTTCGAAAAAAGTTTTCCATGGAAATATAAATTCCTAGTAGGGTTTTCCGTTGTTTGTTCCCATTGTATTGACTTCTAGTATGTTTTAAGAAAAAACATCTTTCACCAATCATTTTATATCTTGTTGTAGGACAACATACGTAACAATACAATATCTATGAAGTAGCAAAAACAAAAAACAAAGTTAAGTATCAAAGCTTATAAATTAGGAAAATTAATTTTTAGGTATGTTAAAATTTGAGCATTTATCATCTAAATATAAACAATGACGTGTCCTGAGATAAGAAATTTTATCACTTGTGTATATACCGTGTTACAATCTGGTAAATTTTTGTAAAAGTTTGGCTAATTTTTGCCAAAAACTAATGTGGTATCAACTGTGATTATATTATCAAAAAGTTGTCCACATTACAACAAAAATTACTTATATATTATCAAAAAAAATGCATGTTAGCATTTTCGGACTAATGAAATGATCGCATTATGATAGAGGATACACATAGATTATAGTTTTCATTTAAAAGCTACTAAATTTTGGCAAAAGATACCTGATTCATGAGAAAATTTTTAAATTTTAAGGCACATCATTGTATATTACTGAAATATCATAGTATCTATAATAAATGCTAAAATATTAGGGAACCTAGATAATTTCCTTGTATATTATAATATAACAATTTAACTTGATTAAAATTATTCTATTGCAACTATAATAAAGTAACATCCAAGCTGCTTTTAATTATTCTGTCTAATTCTTATCCGAAATTGTGATATTAAATGTCTACAGTCCAGTTTAGTTTACTTCAACTCGATCTAGATTTGCATGAGGATTACCGTGAAAGTTTTTAGGCCACTTAGAATCATGACTTCCCTCGTTGTGAAAGGGAAATCATTTTCCCTCATTTGATAAAAAAGTTTTTCCGTCGGAAACCCTTTTCCATAAGTAAAAGACGCACCAAATAATGGAGAAGGGGAAAACCACTTCCTAGAGTGTGGTTTTCCCCCTAAACAAACGGAGCCTAAATAAAGGAACAAATGAAGCAAACGAACGAAAAGAAACATGAACAATTACTGCAAATATTGGAATACACTTGTTTGTCAATGTTTTGAATTATAAACATCATCTCATAAATTTAGGTACACGTATAATAAGAGTATAGCATCATATACTATTGTTTTCGGATGCAAAACATATATAATAATACACTGTAATCACCAACAATTATAGTCATTAATGAAACGAACAATTAATCAAACTTTGGGCGATCACGAAATGTCATAGAATAATGAACTTTAATTCACCCATGATTATGTACTATGAAACATCTTCTAATGATAAGCATCAAAACTTATAAGTAATTGAGAGCTAATCGTCGTAATTCAATATTCATATACTTTTTAGAACTGACTACTTTGATAACTAAGTAATCATCATAAAACATGAATATAAAATCACATAATAAAATCATTTTCTATGCATCAAGCATATAAGTATTGTATCCAAATTGAGTATTTAATACAATAACATAACATTATTACATTAAATAAAATAATTAAATATAATCACATAATTTTATCTTTCATGGTCCAATAATCCAAATTACATACACATCTATTTTACTTTGACTATAATTAATTATTCCAAAGTAACAAACCATTAATTGAAGCATGCATAGGGTACTAACACGCAAGTACTGGATCCCATTAGAACTTCGATGTTAAGCGTGCTTGGGCGAGAGTAGTATTAAGATGGGTGACCTCTGAGGAAGTCCTTGTGTTACACCCCTCAGGTTGGAAATTCTCAAAAATAGCCTTTCTTCAGGGTGAAGGCTGAGTACATCCACTCCCTCAGACCCTCCTTAGGTAGGAGTCTTTAGGACCTTGAAAATGTTGCTTTTGATATCCTTGTATTGTAATTTAACTATTTATCCCATGAGGAAAGGTTATCAAGCAACTATAGAAAATTTAAAGCCCTTTTATCCCATTAACAACATGCGGGTTATAGAAAAGAAAATAAATTATTAATTTTATAATATATAAATATAACTATTTGAAAATTAATTGCATGATTCAGAACTTCAAAAAGAATCCATTACATGAAAACTTCAAATATTACGTAGATTGAAAATTAAGAGTTCTCAGACTTAGGTTTTGATATTATATTTAAATTTAATTATATGCATAAATAATAATATAATAAAATATGAGGGTTATTTATAATTTAGTACCCTGACCTTTTTGAAAATAATAAAAAAACCACGACCTTTTGAAATTATTGAAAAAGACCATAAATTTTTTGTCGTATTAATAAAAAGGATCCTTATCGGCCTGCTGACATCATCTCTTAGGGTGCTGATGTGGCAATGAATATTTAATTCCCTTGTAGTAAAATGATTATATTACCCTTGAAGATAAAAAAAGAAAAAATCCAATTCTCTACTGTTACTTTTTAAAACCCCATGAAACGCACCCCTCTCCTATATATTTAACAAATAAAATTTATCAATAATCATTATTTTTTCTTTTCTTCTCCCGCTTCTTCTTCTCCCACTGTCTAACCTTTTTGGCGACAAAAATTTTATGTTTTTACTTTGTAAATTTGCTTTTTTTTAATATCAAAAAATTTTAAACTCATTCCTTTTACTCTTTTCTCATTTTTCTTATTACATCATCTGCTACTGAAGGTAACATCTTAACCTTTTTGTTAATTCTTTTTTGTTTTCAGTATCATTTTAATCAATTGCAAAACTCGACATACAACCCAAATTATCCTTTTTTTTTGTTGTCAAAAGCATCAAAAAGAAAACATATAACCCTAATATAAGAGAGAGAGAGACACCGAAGCACATAAACCCTAATTAGTGAAATGTAAAACCTATTTTTCGCTATATCTACCAAATCTCACTTTGTTGCGTTTAAACAAAGCTAATAAGTGTAATATCAACCTCGACATGACCTTCTCAGCTCATACAATAACACCTACGATTGGATTTAAATAAAGATGAAAGTATAGAACGGATTTTCCAATTTTGGAGAAAGGAAGCAGATGATAGAGGAGCAAAGAGATGAAACTTGGAAATAAAAACTAATTTTCTTTTTTAATTAAAATATGCTAATGAAAAGATTTAATGCAACTCATTTTCTTTTTTCTTTTTTAATTAAAATAGGGTGTGCTTTATTCAGAATAAAAGCGCAAAGTATTGCATTTTGGTGCCAAATTTGTGAATCACATCAAAATGACGTAGTTTTATGTAGGGGCAATTTTGTCTTTTTATTTTTTCCGAAGGGGGTTACTGGAGAAGGTCCTTTTTATTAATATGACAAAAACTTATGGTCATTTTTAATAATTCCAAAGGTAAATGTCCTTTTTATTATTTCCAAAAGATTATGATACTAAATTGTAAATAATTCAAATATTAATGCTTAGAAATCTTAGAACTTTATAATTTTCACATACAAAGAACATACTCTTAGAGAAATAAAATTTTGGAATCTGATACTTGAACGATGAACTAGTTTCAATGCTCTAGCAAACCACGATCACTAAAACTTGTTTTGTCCTTGTGAAGCAATCTCAGCAATACAACGAAACTGTACTATAGAGTGAAACATATGTCGGGAGAACAATCTTTTGAGTTTTAAAGACAAGAGAGTGATTTCAATACCATCATCTTGCAAATGGAGAAGAAATATTTATACAACATTAGATGTCTCTAAGAAGAGATGTCTCTTCCAAGAGGACACTAAATCTACTCCAAAATGACACAAAAAAAAAAAAAAAACAAAAGTAACGGGTAAAATTGCATTATTTGTCAATACACCACCCATTTTTTTGCACACTGTTATTTTTTGTAAGTTGTCTGCTGGCATACACCATTCCAGGTCAAAAACACTTTATTTTGAAAGCATTTCAATAATGCCCCACCAATGAAAGTGGCTCGTGATTGAGTTCACTTAGTAAATATACGTTACAATTAAGAAGAATATTATAGATAGTAGGCTAAGTCTTTGAAACATACATTCTATTTGACTAATGAAACATCTACTACACAAGGCTTGCTTTCCAAAACACCTCATCTTCTCATCTGGCACTATGCCAGGCCTTGTGTCTTGTACCATTCACGAGTGCTTTGTGTCAAAGCTATATAATTAAATTACTCCTTCAATCGGTCACACTCCATACTCACATAGGTAGACCCCATTGATCATACCCCTGTAACATACTCAACACTTTTCGGTGCATAACTAAGGGCGTTTGCTTATCCCCTTTTTGATTGAGTTACAAGCTATTAAGCACCACAGTAGGGATGAAACTTTTTACCCTTTTGTGCTTGCAGCTATAGATTTTTCTCCTCATTGAACTCAAGTCATGGCATTGTACCAAGAGTTGGGTTCGAGGGTTTGTCATTGGCGATTTATGTTAACAGGTTTGAGACCCATCCCTTTAGATATATTTAAAACCAAGTATCTAGCAAGAATTTTTGTGAAAGGATCCGTTAAATTCTAGCTTGAATTACGAAGTTCACAATTATTGCTCCATATTTAAAGAAGTGTTTCACATAATTATGTCTAACACAAATGTGTATGGACACCCCATTATACACCTTTGAATGTACAACTTGACTATCACAATGTATAGAGATTGGTGATATTGGCTTAGATCACAAATGAATATCATATAATAAGTCCTTCAACTATTCTACTTCTTTTGTAGTAGAAGCCAAAGTAGTAAACTCGTATGCCATTGTGAAATTAGTAATACTTGTCTATTTCTTGAATCATTAAAAAATAGCACCCCCACCAAGCAAAAACAACCATCCTTTTGTATAAGCATAAATTTCCTTATCAAAATCCACCTAATATTGAAGTAATCCTTCTAATGTAGTAGGAAACCATTGAAGTGAATACCATAATCCATGGTTTTTTTAAGATCCTTCAGTACTCCATGTATCACATGCTTGTGAAATTTACTAGGATTGCTAGTATATGTACTTAGTCTTTTAATAGCAAAGGCTACGCTACCCTTGTACTATTCATTGCTTACATAAGACAACCAATGACTTTTGCATACCCTTGTTATGCCAATAGTGTACCTTTTATAAGTACATATACTTTAGATACATTGAATTTGATGCAGGAGCACATTCAAGGTAATTAAAACTTTTACGCACATTTTAATTGTAATGAAATTGTACTAAGGACACTGAAGCAAAGTCTCATACTTTTTTTATTTGAATAATAACATCATCCACACCCATATTTTTCCTTGCAAGGTTAACAGAAAGAAATTGTTTAGTTCTATCAACTTATTATGTATTCATACCAAATATAAGCATGTCATCGACATATAAAGAAATAATGTCTCCTTTATCATAATCAAACTTGTTATATGTGCATTTATTTTTATATGTGCATTTATTAGATTCATTTATTTTCAATCCATTGTTTAGAAAAGCTTAATCAAATTTTTGGTGCCACTTTTTTGCAGCTTGCTTTACCCGGTACATGGATTGTATATGTTCACGTAATTTCTTCTCTTGTCTAGGAAAAATAAATCCTTTAATTTTTTCATATGTACCTCTTCTTCTAATTCATCATTTTGGAATACCGTATTCACATTCGATGAATCTCTAAATTGTGGACAGAGGCTAAAGTAATTTACACTCTAATGATCATAATTCACACCACCGATGCATACCTATCAAAGTAGCCTATCCCATGTTGAACTTTTCTATAGTTCCATCAACTTTGTTTTTCTCTTTGAAAATCCCTTTACATCCTATAGACTTACTTCCTAGTGGGAGATACCAAAATCCAAGTATTATTGTCCATTATGGAATTCATCTCATCATTTATTGTGTCTTTCCAAAACGTAGGATCATTAGATTCCATAGCCTCATAAAATGTTTTAGGGTTCAATTCCATGACATAACATTGTGGAATTTGATTGTCCATATTATCTATAATTCATTCCCCTAGTAATGTACATAAGTCCAATCCGAAGGACTTTTATACGATGTTAAAGAAAATAAAAGTTGAGCATATAAATGAACATGTTTGCTTTATCATTATTTACATTGAGCTTGAACATTCCGTTGTACATATAACCTTATCCTACAAAGGTTCCACCCTTCAAAAGTAGAAACTTATCTACCTCAAAGATAGATATAAACCCAAACTGGTAAGCAGACTATCAGACATGAAAGAATTATATAGAACCGGGTATTACAACAATCAGCTTCAAGGTGTGTAGCAAACCACTCTTTTGAACACCAATTTTGTGTTTATGAAATAGTCTAAAGGATATAATGAAACCTTACTACAAGTAAAGCTACTATGAAAAGAACGAGTTTATGAGATTTAGAGACAAAACAATGATATGATTTCCATGTTATATGATCTTGCAAACAGAAGGGAAGTATTCATAGAACATTAAGTGCTGCTTAGAAGTGATACATCTCTTCTGAAAGGACAATAAATCTTTTCCCAAATGACACAAATGACCACGCAATGAAATTTTTGTAAACACACCATACTCTTTTCAAAAATGCTTTATTTTTGAAAATACTTCAACATATACCTTGATTTATAGCAATTCTTGAATGGCCGTTGAATCAGTAAAGTTAAGCATAGAAGGAGAAGTTCGATTTCTCTCTCTTAACCATTTTGTACACAATTGCATTAGGGCTTTCTTAATTTATCGCAATCCTTAGCGTCTTTATTTGTTCATGCTCATTGTTGTGGTCGAGAAACAGAGGATTATGCTCTTATTTATAGAGGTGAAATGGTGTCTTCCATCAAGTATCAAGAGTCATGTCGATGTTAGATAAAAGGGATGATGTAAGGTCAACTTAGAAAATTTTAGGATCAACAGAAAACACAAGATGTGGAAACAAATTATTGTAGTGTGAACACCATTGCCTTTAAGCCGAATTTGCCCCAGCATCGGTACACTGACATTTTGACAATCGATACCCCATTTTAACGTGGCGACCCTAGCACTAATGTACTCTAGGGCTACGGTATGAGAGAGCCTTGAGCAATTCGTTGGAAGAGAACAAAGATAAGAGAGTAGAAGGGATAGAGAGAGCTTATTTCTTTTGTGTGTTGAGAATGACCTGCTAGATCCCGTTTATAGGCAGATGGAAAGAGCACTGAATTTACTAGCCAGAATTCAAAAGGTATGTAACTAACTAGACCATATGACAGCATTAATCTAGCCAATGACTAAGAATATTCTGACATATTTATTCCTCCAACGACTAGTAAAATTCCAACAGATAATTGAGAAAAATATCTCTTGGAAGCAAAACATGCGCCCGCACACATAACCTTCACTGTCACTGTCGCCCAGCTCAGCACGACAAAAGAGCAAGGCCGGCGCACATGTGTGGTCCACCTTAGCTCCAACGGGTGCTTAACAACTTATCAAGCATATTGAAGATTAGGATACTTATGCATGATTTTGAGTCCTCTCCAATCCAATGTGGGCCATGACAAATTGGGAAAGAGGTAGGCTCGATTTTCAATATGGGACTAGTAAGTGCACAACACTTCAAGAGATGCACTATTCTAGGTAAGATTTTTCCTTCATTTCCCAGTGTGGAATGGAGACATTGAATAGAAACTTAAAAAAGTCCCAAGTCTACTTTTCATTGTGGGACAAAGAAAAAATAAAGAAGAAATATGGCTACCTAACTCAAAGTTTGGAAGCATATTTCCAACAGTCTATTCATGGATAGGTATGATTTTGGAGTAATAGGCATGTCTTTTTACCAAACGACTTGCGTTTTCACTAAAAGACATATCATTTAGTAAGACAAATGCCTTTAATCAAGACACATCTTTTTACTAAAAGGCATGTCCTTTCACTAAGACATGTGTCTTTTTATCAAGAGATTTACTCTTTCAGTATGAGTAATGCATCTTCACAAACAAACTAAATTTAAACATTAATTGAAAAACAGATAACTACCAACTACTATATATATGTTTGATAAATAACCATTAAAATATCATGTGAGATATAATTATTCTTGCATTTGAATCATTTATTTTGGAAGTGGGTGGCTTGTGCCTTTGTATCAATCTTTCAAATTGCCAACCTTGTAGTGACAGTATACCATCGACCCATTTTGAAAAGAAACAGTTTGATCTACTATATACAAATAACTGACACTACAACATCTATTCGCTATTAGCGTCATTTTCAATCTTTTGTCTGGTAATTGTCCACCCAAGAATACAAAATTTTTGTATTCCATCCGTACCTCACAATGGTAAAAGAGTGGACTATGTACATGACAAGGTATATCGAAAATTTCAAATGCAAAACCACAATAGAAACATCTCTCTAGTCGTAAAACAATAAAATCGGTCATATATAGGTTGCTTCCAAGATGAAACATGATGAGAATGACAAAACACAAAAGAAAACATAAATTCTCTTAATTTACCGGAAAATGAATATCCACCACAACTTTATAAACGTCTTGTTTGTAGGCAAATCACATTTTTATATCTTTTGATTGTCTTATGCTTTATAATTTTGTCTGAGTTTCTTGATTGGTGGGAAGTTTAGGCCTTTTTAATGTACTAGGACCCCCAATAAAAGCACCCACTTGGCTTTTATCGTACGTCCAAAATGTTAGTCAAATCTATTCATATTTCCATCAATACCAACCCAAAGGTCCTTTCCTTGTTTTGTCACCGTCAATTCCTTTGAGTTTCATTCTTGCGAACGTACTCCCCAAGCGGGATACTTATTCGTTAGCTACAGCACTGCACGGGCAGTAAGAGGACTTGTAGTAAACATTATGCGCACTTGTGAAAACGAGACTCAATCTAACATGCAGAGCATGTAGCGCAAAAGATAAATAAAGAAAAGTAAAATAAAAGTATTCCAAAATACATGAAACACCCCTATTAAAATTGGACACTGCGAGATGAGGTAAGTAGCCCATTTGCAACAGTGATCATACCTGCTTTTTAACTTCCAACAGCAAAAGCTACCAAAAATAAATTGCCTAATAATCGTGGGTTAGGACAGACCTGTCACGCCCATTACCATTTCCTTGTCTTTGTTTTGTCATAAGGATATCTTGGAGGAGAGCTAAATAGAATCAATTGATTATTCCAAAGAAGATTAAACAACAAGAGTAATGTTATTATTAGGATAACATCATTAATTCAAGAGTCAATTTATGGAATTTTATAACTATTATTACTGTATGTCGTATTTTTAATTTGACAATAATATTTGTGGGCCTAATAATAATAACACACGATGTTAATTCATAGTAACTTCTTTTTTTTTTTTTTTTTACCCTCTATATAAGATTAATATGTTTCATGGTCCACTCTATTGTAACCTTTTTATCTTAATACAACATAAAGGTTGCTATTAAGGGCATTTAACTTATTGGGTCAAGGGTTGAACCACCTTGATCTGACCCTTTTAATGTCTCAATCTGAAGCTAACTAATGTGAGTTGTTAGATGAGCAAGTTGAGTCAACTCGAGCTAGAATAGTGATTTTTCTATATTTTCTTTTCGCTTTTAACCGATTTGAATCATTCCATTATTTTCACATGTAGTTGACATGACATGAGGCTGAACTATGAAATCACCACCATGCTGCATCCTGAGTAAGCTAAGTACAAAATCTATGTTTATATTTGTCCAAGGCTAACTTGAAGTATGGAATGGCATCTAAAGTCTTGCACTAGTCATGGTCACCACAGAGATTTGTCAAATCCTGTAAGGACTGAAAAACTAGTTAACATCCCCCCTAAGATTCGACCAATTGTGCATTTAGTATCCCAATGGCACTCCATCAGTCACTTCTCACCTAATAGATCAAACATTAGATTAGTTGGGTACTACTCATGTTTCAATTGCTTACTAAAATCATTTTTCCTCAGCTTAAAGCATCTGCTATCCCATTCTAAGCTCTAGAGTTGTTCTGGAGGATAAAAGGAAAGGGTAAGATCAATATTGCCCACTTCATATGTCTCATTAAAGTTTGTCCTGGCTATTAATTTACTTGAGTGCAGCGTTATCCAAGTGAAGAACAAACTCTAGGTTGGTAAGACATGAATTCTAGACCAGAATGCTCAAATTACGGCATAAAATTCTACGTCGTAAGTTGAGTATCAGAGCTTGCTCCCACTCAACATCTCACTAAAATAGGCAATCAATCATCTGTCTTGGCGTAGTATGATAAGGCTAAGATAGTATGATAGTCAATAGTTAGTGATTGGCGCCATGATCGTAGTAAAGTGTGGTATAAACCTTCATAAAACAAAGCAAGGCCATGGAATTTATGCACTTTGTTAAGTAATCAATTATGGCCAATCTTAGACTACTTCCACCTTGCTTTGTTATACCACAATGCCATCAATGGGCAAGTTCTTCCCTTTGGTCTTATCTTAGTGTACATCAGTTGTACTCACTAATTTTCTATGCTAGTTGGGAGTGTACTCACCCATTGACTGGGCGAGTAGTAATCCACATTCTAGAAAAGTCCAATAGGTGAACTTCAAATTCAAGTTGCATATATATATATATATATATAGTTTACAAGGAATCAAATTATTTTTAGAATACAATTAGAATTTTATAACAATATACTTTAGCGCTATAAATAGCTTGTACATCTTGAGCACTTTCTCCCTTTTTCAGAATAAATAAAAATTCATATGTGATTCTTCATTTTTGTGTTAATTTAATTCCTTATTTAGAAACAAAATAACCTAAGCCCCCTGGCATTGATTTTTCTAAAAGCTCGATTAACGAACACTATTGAATTTAGTGTTTATTCTCTTTCAAACGTGTGCCATGCATCTGTTTGGTATCAAGGCTAGAATTATTCTAAATCAGGGCATGAGGGAGACGGATAACTCATGCTGATGAGATCTCAAAGAGGACAATGCTCAATAAATCAACAGGAGGCACAAAGAGCTTAAAGCACAACTCTCGCAATGGAGATAATGATGGAGTAGATGACCATTCTAATATGCCAATCAAACCAACCTTGAATCTACAATCAATAGAGGATCAGAAAGAAATGAATGCGAGCTGCAAAAACCCTTTTATCGGAGAGAGGTAGAACTTTAGTTAACATATCAGCGGGATTATCTACAGTACCAATCTTCTTCAACTCAACCTTGTCTTCATAAATCATATCCGGAATGAAATGATGCTTGACATCAATATGCTTTGTCCTGTCATGATGGGTCATCTGATCCTTGGCTAAGTGAATTGCTGACTGGCTATCACAATAGACACCAATTGTACCCTGATCAATACTGAGTTCACTAACCAAACCCTTTAACCAAGCAGCTTCCTTGAATGCTTCTGTAACTGCCATATAATCTGCTTCAATAGTTGACTGTGTGGTAACTGATTGTAGACTTGCTCTCCAACTGATAGCACTGTCACCCAAGCATAACACATATCCTAAAGTAGATCTCCTCTTATCGAGGTCACCACCATAATCAGAGTCAACATACTGTACTAAACAACATTTACTCCTCCCAAACTCTAAACATACATCAGAAGTGCCATGTCAGTACCTGAGAATCCATTTAACAGCCTCCCAATGCTCTTTACCTGGATTCGCTAGATATCTGCTCACCTTGCTAACTACATATGCAATATCTGGATGTGTACATACCATAGCATACATAATACTGCCAACTGCACTAGACTAAGGGACTTGTGACATGTACCTGATGTCTTCCTCTGTTTGAGGCGAATCTAATGCTAAAAGTCTGAAATGAGCTACAAAAGTAGTGCTAACTGGCTTAGCATCTTTCATATGAAATCGGTCTATAACCTTCTCAATTTCCTATTTTTCGGTCCCTCTTGATTTCTATGCCAAGAAACTTCTTGGCTGCTCCTAAATCTTTCATCTCAAACTCACTTTTCAACATGGTTTTCAATTTATCAACATCAGACATCTCCTTAGCTGCAATCAATATATCATCAACATATAACAGAAGATAAATGAATGAACTTGAATCTGTTTGCCTGAAATAAACATAGCTGTCATATTTTCTCCTGAAGAACCCGTGACTGGTCATAAACTGATCAAATCTCTTGTACCACTGCCTCGGCAATTGCCTCAAACCATAGAGTGACTTTTTTAACAAACAAACATGATCTTCCTTTCCTTCAATAACAAAGCCTTCAGGCTGATGCAAGGACATACTCTCTTCTAGCTCACCATGCAAGAATGCAGTTTTCACATCTAATTGCTGAAGCTCTAAATCATGCATAGCTACTAAAGCAAGTATCAATCGAATGGAAGTATGTCTAACAACAAGTGAAAAGATATCATGAAAGGCAATACCGTGTACCTAATTATAGCCTTTAGCTACCAATCAAGCCTTGTACCTTGCATCTTCCACTCTAGGAATGCCTTCTTTATTCTTGAAGCCCATTTGCACCCAATAACTCTCTTTCCTGTTTGAGGCTTGACAGGTTGCCAAATCTGGTACTTCTGTAATGACTCCCTTTCTTCGTGTATAGCCATTATCCACTTCTCTGAATCAGATCTAGTCGCAGCTCATGAATAGGTGGAAGGCTCAATGTCTTCCACTGTCTCAGCCATAGAAAGAGCATAAGCTATCATCTCATCATCCCCATATCTTTGTGGAGCTCTAGCTTGTCTCCTCTGTCTACCACTAGCAATAGTACACTACTCCACTTGCTGACCTGTTTCAACCTCTTCATTTTCTTCAGTAACTTGTACTGGAAAGGCCTGTATACACTCAATGGGTATAACCTGCTGCAGAACTGTATTATTTAACTGTATCTGATCAACACCTGGCTTCTGCACCTGATTCGTATCACAAATAGTGGAGGGTGTGTGTGGCGGATATAGTAGTGAAGACTCATCAAAAGTAACATTCCTACTAGTCAGAAATTTATGAGACTTTGAATCCCATAAACGAATTTCCTTCACACCTGACATATAACCAAGAAAATGGACTTCTCGGCTCTAGGCTCTAACTTCCTTCATTCACATAAACATAAGTAGGACAACGAAAATTCTTAAATGAGAGTAATCAGTAAGGAATCCAAACCATATCTCTTCCGGAGTCTTTAACTGAAGCGACGAATGAGGTGATCAGTTCACTAAGTAACATGCCATGTTAACTGCCTTTGCCCAAAATTCTCTCCCTAAACCTGCATTTGACAACATTCAATGAGCCTTCTCAAGTAACGTCCTATTCAATCTTTCTACCATTCCATTCTATTGAGTTCGACCTGTACAAGTCATGTGTCTAACAATGCCTTGATTTTCACAAAATTTGGTGAAATCCCCCTCAACATATTCAAGGCCATTGTCAATCCTCAACCTCTTGATTTGCTTCCATGTCAATCCTTAAGCTTATAACAATACATCTTTATGTGCCCTTTCTTTTGACAATAATTGCATGACAAATTTTTGTGTCTAGACTTAGACTTAGACTTGTTTCCACTACCAGATACTCTAGTCTCAGTTCTACCTCTCACAATCAAACCGCTACCTTAGTTATTTGCAGAATCTGATAATTCTTTATCTATTCATTTTTTGCTCAGTAGGTTTCTTTTAACCTCAACAACAGAGATGGTTATTCTCCCACCATAAATCATGCTTTCAACGAAGCCTTTATACGAGGTGGAGAGTGAACGTAATAAAAGCATGGCTTGATCTTCATCTTTAGGGGTATCATCCATTTCTTTTAACTCTTGAATAATAGAGTTAAATTCATTAATATTAATCTTAATAGATGTACCTTCTGAAATACGAAACATGAATAACCGGCGCTTAACTGCAAGTTTATTGGAGACTGACTTGAAGCAAAACATCTCCTACAATTTCTCCCACAACTCCTTAGCGGTCTTTACTTCCAAAATTTTTGTTAGGACATCATCTGTAGGACACATTTGCATAGCTGTGAGTGCCTTCTCATCTAACTCCTTCCATTGTGCTTCTGTCAAATTATCTGGTTTCTTTTCTTTTCCTTCTAAGACTTTTTTCAAGTTGTTCTGAGTCAAGAGAGCCTTAACGCGGACCTGCCACAAACTAAAACTCCTTTGACCTCTGACCTTCTCAACTTCAAATTTAACTACTGACGTCATAGTACAAAATCGAAATAATAGGGCTCTGATACCAATTCGTGGAGAAAACAAAATCCAATAACCTAATTCGATTCAAATACTATAACAAATAAGAAAAGAAAATTAAGATTGAAAAAGAGCAGAAGAAGTAGAACACAGAGATTTATGTGGAAACCCCTCTTCAATCGAGAGGGGGAAAAACCATGGGCAGAGATGGAAACTTTTATCAAATGAGAAAATAGTTAAAGAATTACAAATCACTTCTCTCTCAATGGTATGGCGACGCTTACTTTTATTTTGGATACCAACATACGTAACCCTGGCTACGCATTTATACTCACGAGAAATTGGAGTCTCGATCGATCAGCATGTCACCGATCAATCGGGGGTCGTACTGGATGCGCTATGCATCTACGAACTTTCTCGATCAATCGGCGTACCCTCTGCAGCGATACCAAGGAACTGAAGTCATATCCTAACATGATCTAAACTACCTACTCTATTAGTGGCAAGGTGTGTAGTATAGTGGTAGAATCCAACAATTGTAAAAATGTTAGGCCTGAGGTAGTAGTAAGAAATTGGGGTTGAACAATGAAGCTCATTTAGGGTATAAAAGTTCCTTTTGTTGAAAAAAAAAAAAAAAAGGTAGGAATCTCCAAATATTGCAAAGCTCAGTACTTCATTGGGCAAAATTATGTTTAGTGTGACATCGTGACCATGAATGCCTGCCACCTTCTATTCAGATGACCGTGGTAGTGTCACTGAGGAGAGACTGGTGATGACACTACAACACCTACAGCTTCATTTTTGAGGGTACAAGAATATACTAATACCTTAGAAAAAGGAGGTGTGCTAATCCACTTCATCACAAAAACACAACCTCTTATCCCGGGCTATTTTCACCAAGGAGGTTGTCTCAAATAGTATAGTTCATGCATAATTGACAAAGAAAGTTCAAAAGGGCGAAGGATGTATGTCCAAGGAAATAGAAGTGTTGTTGGAGAAATTTCATAACATCTTTGCGGACAAGTTACGTGATACATTATTGCTACCAAGGGATATTCGAAACCAAATTGACCTAATTTTGGGTGTAAAGTTGCTAAATAGACCACACTACAAGATGAGCTCTGTTGCAAATGGGGATCTCAGGCACCAAGTTAAAGGACTACTTCCTAAAGGCTTTATCTTAGAGGGTCTTCAACCCTTGTGAGATTTGATATCTATTGACGCGTAAGAAGTGTGGAATTTAGTATTTCGTGTGGATAGCCAACTTAAAGAAATCCCTATTTGTTACGGGTTCTTCAAATCTAGTCTTAAGATGTTCTAAATAGGTAGTGAAATGCCAAACAATTTTGCAAGCTAGACTTGAAGACCGGATATCATCAACTTTGGATTTCACAAGAGGTAGAGCGAAAGGTAGCATACAAAACCTGGGGAGGGCTATATGGATGGTTGCACTTGGTTTATCCAAAGCCCCAAGTACGGGCACAATCATAGGCCGGTTCATTATGGTATACTTCAAAGACAACTTAATATATAGCCTGGGAAGGAAGTGCTCGCCACCTTACACGAGCAAACATCTCTTTGCCACCAAGAAGAATGACTTTTTATAATTGCTTGAGTCTTGTTTCTTAGCTTTGTTATCTACAAGGTTGACAACTTGGTGGATGAAAGCAAAGTTATAACTATTAGAGATTGACAATCAATAAGCACAATAACTAAATTATGAAGTTAACGACAGTGTTGGTTCATCCCAGCTAATATGCATCCCATACTTCATCAGCACCATGGTTCCTATCGTAGACTCCATACATTTTGGTAGCTTTTTTTAAATGCAAGGTGTGCCAAGTGCCATTGAAGAAATAAAGCAGAAGCTAACCACTAATGAAGCATTACTAGATCTTCGTAAGACGTTCGACCTGCATTCTAACACCTCTACTATTGGTGTTGCTGCCATGTTTATCAAAGAAGGGCGACCCATACCTACTTCAATGAAACATTGAGTGAAAGCAAGTGTTGGTCTGCTTAAGACGTCGAATTTTATGTCATCGTACGTGCCTTTGGGCAGTAGAAGTCCTATCTCGCTGACCAGAAGTGCGTGCTCTATTTTTATAATGCCTCCCTCATGTACATCAACAATTAAGTAAAACATCTGTAGAGACATACAGAGTGGGTTGTATTCATTCACGTCTTCCACTTTGTTTTCAAGCAAAAATCGGGGACTTTAAAATGAAGTTGCAAATGCCCTCAACCATAGAACAATGTTTCTTTTGAATACTAAGTGTTAAGGGAAACACCAGCCACTAAGACAACCGCCACCCCAAGTAAAGACATTGTGAGCGTGCCTCAGTAAGCGGTCGCCACAGATGATTACCGCAACCCTGGCCTAATAACGTTAGAACAAAAGCACCAAAGCGACTCTCCAAGACACCGCTGCATCCCCAGGCGGTGCCCCTACACCTAGGCGGCACTCCGACACCCAGGCGGTACTCCCACACCCAGGCGGTACTCCTACACCCAGGCGGTACGTCTACACTCAGGCGGTGCTCCCGCACCTCCATGCCCAAACTATATTTTTCCCCACATAGCACCAAGGGGCCCCCTCCTAACTACTATAAATATAGCGAGAAATACAACAAAGAAAGGGCACTTGAGCCCGGTTCTCCCTTAAAAGATCCCAACAAAAAAACCCCGAAACAATTGGCGCCGTCTGTGGGAAGGGCACTAACACTTTCCCCATGTCAAATACTAATCGTTCCACTCCTCTCAATAGGGAGGACCACAACCCAGATTACGTAACTCAAGAACAATTCAATCGATTACAACACCAAATAGGCCAGTTTTTTGCGCAAATGGAGGATAACGACACCGGAAGGGTCCCAGACCCTAGGTAATTCCCCACCAGTCCTAGAGCCTTCCGGCACGCTCCGACTCAAAGCCAAAACCCAGTTACCGAATCCAGTACGTGCGCTTACCATAACCATGTAAGTAGAAACCACAAGCAGGCTGCCGGATTAGTCGTAACACCTCTGGTACCAGGAACCCATTCACCTTTTACTTCCCGACTTCTCCTGGCACCCATAGGAAAGGTAAAAATCCCTAATACTGAGACATTTGACGGGACTCAAGATCCTGGGGACCATCTGGCTGGTTTTATGACGCGAATGTACCTACAAGATGTAGGGGAGGATATATGGTATAAATGCTTTCCAGCTACCCTCAAGGGGGCTGCACAGAGCTGGTTATCCTCTCTCCCAAACTCATCCATTGACGGATTTTTAGAACTCTCAGAATGGTTTGTGCGTCACTTCGTGAGCAACAAAAGAAGAAGAAAAACGGCTACACATCTCCTCAAACTACAGCAGAACGAGTTCGAACCCTTAAGGAGTTATGTACGACGGTTCACGCGTGCCATGATCGATGTTTCCAACCTCTCTGACGAGACGGCTATTACTGCCTTTGTAAACGGATTGCAGAATTCCCACTTCAAATTTGCACTAGCCAAGGAATCGCCTTTAACCATTGATGACCTATGGCGCAAGGCTAATAAGTATATTACCGCTGAGGACGTAATGCAAGTAGCCCCAAGACCTGAAGTAGCTCAGGTAGGGGCCTCTCTAGGGCCAAAAGAGGGTTTCAGGCCACCGTTAAAAAATACCCGACCACCAAAAAGCCTCTAGCCCTTCTTAAAATGCAGATCCCGCAGGAAACCGCAAGACCGCTGCTAGCAATTAAAACAGAAGAACAGCCAAAAGACTTCAAAAGCAAAAAAGATGGTTGGTGCGCCTACCACCAAATGACCACCCACAACACTGCAGAATGCCGCGCCATAAAATCCCGCACGGAAGAAGCTAAACGCACGGGTCATTGGGTAGAGTATGCAAACTTACAAAGAATAAAAACAGGAAAAGCTCGCGGTGAAGATATTAATGACCCGGGCCCAAGCAAAACGACACCCCTGGTCATTGCCGCCATCACTAAAGGGGAGCCGCTAGTAAGCGGGAGACCGAAAGCTGAGAAAAAAGGGAAGGAGCCCTGTCTTGCACTCGATAAACCTAAATGCATAAGTTTCACGGAGGAGGATGCACTAAGGATTGATGCATGCCAAAAGGACCCTCAGGTTGTAACCGCTAATAGATACGGGTACACCGTGAACAGAATCCTGGTTGACCAAGGCAGCTCCGTCGATGTATTCTTCTTGAATGGTTATGCCCAGATGGGGATGTCAATCTCCTCCCTTATCCCGGCATCGAGCCCTATTGTAGGATTCGCTAGAAATCCCGTTGTACCTCAGCCGCAACCTTTCGAGGAAAGGGAGGACAGCGCACCATAAAGATTGAATTCTTGGTCATAGATGCTCCCTCAGCCCATAATATAATCCTTGGAAGACCCTCCTTGAATTGCCTAAGAGCCGTGGTCTCCACCTACCATTTAGCCATGAAGTTTGAAAGCGACACTGGCAGCAACATGACCATTCGTGGCAGTCAAGGCTCCCTCTCCGAATATTATCATAGCTTTCCTGATTCCGCCTTAATAACTGCCGAACCAGCTGAGCCCAAGTTGTCCTCAAATCCTGACACGGCCTCATCATCTCTAGAGAACTACGAACTAGAGCCAGGGTGGCACACTTACATGGGTGCCTCAGTTCCTCAACAGCTAAAGGAAAAGATCGGTGAGCTCTTGAAACAATACCGGGACATTTTCTTGTTTTCTGCTGATGAGATACCAGGAATACTCCCAGAGGCGATCACTCACCAGCTCAATGTCTAGGTTGATAAAAAACCGGTCAAACAACAAAAGCGTAACTTTTGCCCCGAACGCAACGAGGCCATCAAGCTTGACGTACGAAAGCTGATCCAAGCAGGATCCATTAGGGAGGTGGCTTACCCAGAATGGCTCACCAATGTAGTACTGGTAAAAAAGGCAAACAAAAATTGGAGAATGTGTGTCGATTTCACAGACCTCAATAACGCCTACCCAAAGGACTCCTACCCTCCTCCTAAAATAGATAAATTGGTAGGCTCAACGGCAGGTTGTGAGTTATTTAGTTTCATGGACACTTTCTCAGGGTACCACCAAATTCAAATGCATCCGGATGACGAAGAAAAAACTTCCTTCATAACAGCTGCACCACATATCAACGACTGGTCAACAAAATTTTTGATTCCCAAATCGGTCGCAACATGGAAGTTTACGTAGACGACATGATAGTTAAATCCCGAAAAAACCCATATCACATTGAAGATTTGAGAGAAGCTCTTGAAGCACTCAGGCGGTATCGAATGAAACTTAATCCAGAGAAATGCTCATTCGCGGTACCTGAAAGAAAATTCCTAGGATTTATTGTTAGCACTAGAGGAATTGAAGCCAACCCCAGAAAGATACGCGCCATTCTCGAAATGGGATCACCCCCTTCTTCTAAAGATGTCCAGAAGCTGGCCAGTTGCATGGCCTCCCTTAACAGATTCATTAGCCGTTCTGCCTACAAGGCCTTGCCGTTCTTTAAAACATTGCGGAAGAAGCAACCCTTTTGTTGGAATGAGGAATGCCAGCACGCCTTCCATCAACTAAAGCAAAATATGGCACATCTTCCCGTCATTACCTCCCGTGAGCCGAACGAAAATCTGAGCATTTACTTAGCTATCTTAGAAAACACCACCAGTGCCGTGCTGATAGCTGATCGCGAGGGTAGACATCTCCCAATATAATTTGTGAGCCAGTCCCTTAAAAATGCAAAAAAAGATACCCTGCCATAGAAAAAATCGCGTTGGCCTTAGTCATAGCCGCACGTAAGCTGAGACCTTATTTTTAGGCTCATACCATCACTGTGCTCACTCATCTCCCTTTTCGAAAATTGCTAGGAAAATTGGACTGCTCGGGAAGAATGTTAAAATGGGCAGTAGAACTCTCGAAACATGACATACGATACTCGCCTCGCCTTGCCATCAGGGCACAGGCCCTGGCCGACTTCTTAGTAGAATGCAGTTTTGAAATACCCGAGCTAACAACACCCCCCAAGGAAGATCATCTTTGGAGACTATTCATTGACGGTTCCGTCAATCAAGGCAGCAACGGCGCAAACATTGTACTAATAAATCCAGAAGGAGAATACACGGATTATGCGGTAAGACTTAATTTTGATGCCACTAATAATGAAACCGAGTATGAGGCCCTGCTTCTAGGTATCGACTACACTAGAGCCGCTGGCGCCAAGCATGTTGAGATCTTCACTGACTCGGAGCTAGTAGTAAACTAGGTAATTGGAGAGTACGGAGTAAAGGAACCCCACCTGGCACAGTACCTTGGCCTGGTCCAGCAAAGGATCTTCGGGTTAGAAAGCTTCAGTATACGGGGAATCTCCTGAGAGGACAATGAGCATGTCGATAAGCTAAGTCGGCTGGCTGGCCTCAAGCACATAGTGGAAAGGGAGGAAGGAGGCGTGCAGATACAAGAGGTCAACTTAAAGTACCCAAACCGACCCCCTCCCATGGACATAATGCAAATACAATATGAAGAGTGATGGATGCGTCCCATTTTGGATTTCATTTTGCAAAACACGATACCCGAGGACAAAAAGGAAGCACGAAAGCTTCAACGGCAAGCAACCCATTTCGTGATAATCAACCAACAGCTCTATAAAAGATCATTCACGTACCCCCTACTGAAATGCCTAACCCAGGAAGAGGGGAATTACGTGCTAAGGGAAATCCACGAAGGAATTTACGGGGTACACGTCGGGAAGTGAATGTTAGCAAGAATGGCACTCAGAACTGGGTACTTTTAGCCTACCATGGAAAGGGATGCCAGCACATTGGTGCAAAAATGTGATAAGTGCCCAAAATTCACACCACTAATCCATGCCCTGGCAGTACTGCTACACCCCATCATTGACCCAATACCTTTTGACCAGTGGGGGATGGATATTCTGGGTCCATTCCCATTGGCCAGCGGGTAAAGAAAATTTCTAATAGTAGTTGTAGACTATTTCAGTAAATGGGTAGAAGCAGAAGCAGTAGCTAAGATTACAGACAACGTCACCCGCCAATTTCTATGGAAAAACATTATAACGCGTTTCGGAATCCCGCGAGCCATCATAACTGATAACGGAACACAACTTAGCTCACCACGATTCTGTAACTACTGCTAGCACATGAAAATTTCCCTCCACTTTGCTTCTGTGGCCTACCCATAAAGTAATGGACAAGTAGAAGCCAAAAACAAATAGATACTTTCTGGGTTACGACGAAGGTTGGACGATGCAAAAGGAAAGTGGCTGGAAGAGCTACCCAGTGTCCTTTGGGCCCACCGTACTGTCTACCGAGTAGCCACCGGGGAAACTCCTTTGATGTTAGTTTACGGTGCCGAGGCCGTAATCCCGGTAGAAGTAGGAGAGCCCAGCCATCGGATCCAAGGTTACCGTCAACCTGAAAATGGAGAGTTACGAAGACACTACCTTGATTTAATCAAAGAAACTAGGGAGAATGCTCTCCTCCGCATAACGGCTCAGAAGCAACGGATATCTCAGCACTATAATAAACATGTAAGGCCTAGGAGTGTGGAGGTGGGAGACCTAGTGCTACATCGAGCAAGCATTACTCACGGTATCGGATCAGGGAAGGTAGCTGCCAACTGGGAAGGTCCCTACCACGTGAGTGCGGAATTAGGTAATGGAAGCTATAAGCTGCAGCGTCTCAACGGCACTGAAGTACCGCGATCATGGAACATGAAGAATCTCAAGAAATATTACACATGAAAGACCACGTCCTTCCCGTCATATATACAACAATAAAACTTCATAAAGCATTCGGCTATCCTAGGATAGTAGATATGGGTATCTCGAAGTTCGCATAGTTATGAAAAATGTATGCCAATATACAATATATTAGTATATGTGATGTAATATTATATCTATAATATTATGCGTTACAACTTATAAGCAGCAACTAGAATGCCACCATTGGTTTGCGGCTAGACAAAACATGCGTATGCACTATAATTACAAAAAAGGCGAAAATATGTGCCCAAAAAGGAGGGTTCTTCTCATAGTAGGGGGAACCCTTATCTAGAAAGCTCCTAAGATCAAGAGCAACTATGAACGCCTGCCACTAGTTCCCTCTCTTGAGCGTGAGATGTCTTGATGGAGCTGGTCAGCCACTCGCTGAAGTATTTCCCGGTTCCAAACCGGGACGGCTCTGAAGTAGGCGGCGAGCAAAATTGGAGAGACCCGAGGTAAAACCCCGCCAGTAAGAAGAACTCATCAAACCGCGAAACTCCCCACTAGCTTTAAATTGAGTAACAGCTCTTGCGACACTCTCCAGGGCTCTCTACCCCTCCACCTGGCGGCGTTGCACCTCGTCTTGAAGCGTCTCTAAGCGCGCCTGACAAGACATCAACTCCTCCCTTAGTCCTTGCGCTTCTAGAGAAGCCTTTTCTTGCGTTTCTCGAAGCCTCTGGACCTCTTGGAGCGCTCTCTCTTTCTCTTCACAGGTCCTTTGGGCCTCTTGCATCACTCTCTCTTTCTCTTTACGGGTTCGCTTCACCTCCTCTGTTGCCGTATCCTTCTCCTTTTGCAACAGAGAAAGTGTTTGGACCTCTTCCTCTCTTGTTGTCCTCATCCCCTGTATCGTCACAGCTAAATCTTTATTTTCTCCCTCAAGTCTAGCAAGCTCTCTAGTTGCCGCCTCCTTTTCTTGAAACCACCCCAAAACCATGGCGGAAGACCACAAGCTAATCTGCAGCCATGCCACAAACATGTGAGTCCAAAGGCGGCCATCAAATATCAAAACATAGTAGAAATGCTACCTTTAAAGCATAAGTCGCAACTGTATCTCCCGTGGCAGTCGGTTGCTATTCTGAGGGTAGTGCAGCATGACTCGCTGTTTGAATAAGATCCACGCCTTCACGAGGAGAGAGGGTAGAGGAACTATTGAAAGAAGGGACTTCAGGGGGAAAGCTCTTGCCATTTGCGGCTGCTTCGTCCCCTAATGGGGGAGGCTCCGATCCAAAAGGAATACCGTGAAAAGGATCTGGTACCGCTGAAAGATCAATTCGAAATGAAGGAGGAAACCTGTCAGGACCTCCATTACCCCCAGAATCTAGGTCACCAAATGGAGGAGTAGAAGGAGATATTCGGCTTGGCGGCTCAGCAGAGGCCGAAACCCTTTCCACAATATCCTCCCCTGAAACTGCCTCCCTTTGAACGGATCTCCCGGGGTCTCCTTCAATCGTCGCTACCTCACCCACTCCTGGGGCCTCGCCCTAAACACAACTCAACCGCCTCTGTCGTGGTGGCGGCAGGAATGCTTTCTGTTGTATCCCCCGACAAACGGACTGAGGGATCCACAGAGGCGCAGTGACCGCCGTCTCTATCTCACCGGGCAAAGGCTCAGCCGGTTCCATAGCGACAGCAACGGGCACAGCTCCGGCTACCCTTCCTGAGGGAGGAAACGACGGCTCAACCGGACCCATGGCGATAGTAATGGTTGCACCCACTGGTGAGCCAACTACGGCCTCAGGTGAAGCACCCGACATCTCATCATCAGAACCAGGCCTGGGTACAGCCTCCACTGACTGAGATCCAGAACAGGTAGCACTGCCTACCAACCGAGGCGCTTCAGGTACCGCCTCATCAGTGCTCAAGGCAGGAGCAGACCTCTCCAAAGCGGGAGAAGCTTGTACAATAGGGGTTCTGGGCATGTCTCCTTGAGAGGCAGATGTTCTCCTAGATGGCTCCTCCATTTGAGCCTCGCCTCTAGCCTTTCTTTGCTTCTTTGTGCGCGGCCTAGAGGACTCCTCTCTACTCTCAACGGAGGCTCTTTTTCCCTTCCTGGATGCCTTTGGACCTTCAACGGTAATCCTTTTTCCTCTCTCCTCTGCCTTGCCGCCACCTTGATTGTAATCCTCCATGAATTGAACGATATCCACATCAACCTCCTGCCCTACGATAACGATAACCAAAAGCAAGTTAGGATGAACCAAATTAGATGACAAAAAAAAAAAAAAAAAAAAAAAAAATTTCTCCCCTTGAGCTAAGAATTTGCTTACCGCTAACCGGTCAGGCACATAAACCTGCTTTTATAAGCACACATTCCTAAGCCAAAACTTCCTTGACAGCCACAAACCGTGAGCCTAACTCCTTCTCAAAATATCGAACCACCTTCTTATCAAGAGGCGAAAGCTCATCTGTTGAAGGAATGTTGCTCTTATTCACTTTAGTCCAATATGTGGGGAGGAGTAGGGGTTGCGAAGGCCTCACCCAAACGAATTTGCTCTATCAAAAATTTGACTTAGAGGGGTTATTCTCCACAAACTTCACCCCGGCCTTGCCCTTGAACCTCACTATACCCCTTATTTGCTTAGCCCTAAATAAATAATCAAAACCACGTGTGGAAGGGGTTAATCCCGCCACATAACAAGTAACTAAATACCCATAAATGTTCCTAAATCCATTTGGGCTAATCTGACTAGGGCATAATGAATATTGTCTAAAAACCCACTCCAGTATACATGGCAAGGGAAATCTCAACCCTGCCTCCAAAGAATACATGGTAACCGAAAAGGAGCCCGAGTGACGTGAGAATAAAATATTATCGTTTTCCCCCGGTCCCATAATCTCATAGTCAGCAGGGAAATAAAACTTATCTCGAAATTGCTTAATCCCTTCTGCGGTAAACAGGGAAGATATGAATGGCCCTAGAGGAAGCGTCAGCGCCACATCCGAAATTGGGCACGAACCACCTCCTCCTCTGGAGATTGCACAAGTAAAGGAGCCAGTCTCGATAACGGTTCCACCATCAAACCCTCTTCCATAGAAGTTCCCCTGGTTCCGCCCTGGCGACCGTGACCTTGCCGTGAACTTTTTGGAGCCATCTTCTAAAAAAACAAAAAGAAGGGAAAGAAAAGAAAAAAAAGGTCAGATGAAAAGAGCCTTACCCTAATAATTCTGGGGTAGCTCACCAGAGTTCCCTATGGGCAAAGCACGAGCGTTTATCTCAGAAGACAAGGAGAGGTTCCCCTAGCCGGGCCAACAAAAAGAAGGGGATACCGCCTGGTCAAGTAGCATCCCCACCTCGATTGCCGGGCTTGTAGCCATATTCGCAAGAAAATCATTGATAATTTGGTAGTTTTCATCAGAATCCTCCATGGAAACTCTGACGAACAGCTCGGAGTTCGAAAATTTTTGGAAAATAAAGAAAATGTACGAAAAAAGCCAAAATCAGACTTTAAGTCTAACAAAATACCATCAAACTAACAATAAATTACCTTGAAATCAGGGCAAAAACCGGATATATGTAGAAGGAAGAGATAGGGTTTTCTGAGGAGAAGAGAGAGGTTCGCTGTAGAAGGAAAAAGGGGTTTAGGGTTTTAGAGAGTGAAAACGGTCATAAATGCCCTGAAATGAGAAGTGACAGCCAAAAGAGAGGCATGGCTACACGTCGCCCCATATTTAAGAGGCCTCGAATATAGCGCCCTTTAAATAAACTCAGAACGCAGCCTTACCAGCTGAGAGGCTTGTCCTTTTTAACGTTATTTAGTTCATTTACTTTAGTTTATATGCGTTGTTTTGTCTTTTCCAGCCTTTGTCGGCTGGGGGCTGTTATTTGACGTTATTTAGTTTATTTACTTTAGTTTAAATGCATTGTTTTGTCTTTCCCAACCTTTGCCGGCTGGGGGCTCTTGTTTGACGTTATTTAGCTTATTTACTTTAGTTTAAATACGTTGTTTTGCCTTTCCCAGCCTTTGCCGGCTGGGGGCTCTTATTTGACGTTATTTAGTTTAATTACTTTAGTTTAAATACGTTGTTTTGCCTTTCCCAGCCTTTGCCGGCTGGGGGCTCTTGTTTGACGTTATTTAGTTTATTTACTTTAGTTTAAATGCGTTGTTTTTCCTTTCCCAGCCTGGGGGCTCCTGTTTGATGTTATTTAGTTTATTTACTTTAGTTTAAATGCGTTGTTTTGTCTTTCCCAGCCTTTGCCGGCTGGGGGCTCTTGTTTGACGTTATTTAGCTTGTTTACTTTAGTTTAAATGTGTTGTTTTGCCTTTCCCAGCCTTTGCCGGCTGGGGGCTCTTGTTTGACGTTATTTAGCTTGTTTACTTTAGTTTAAATGCGTTATTTTGCCTTTCCCAGCCTTTGCCGGCTGGGGGCTCTTATTTGACGATATTTAGTTTATTTACTTTAGTTTAAATGCGTTGTTTTGCCTTTCCCAGCCTTTGCCGGCTGGGGGCTTTTGTTAGACGTTATTTAGTTTATTGACTTTAGTTTAAATACGTTGTTTTGTCTTTCCGAGCCTTTGCCGGCTGGGGCTCTTGTTTGACGTTATTTAGTTATTTACTTCAGTTTAAATGCGTTGTTTTGTCTTTCCCAGCCTTTGGCGGCTGGGGGCTCTTGTTTGACGTTATTTAGTTTATTTACTTCTGTTTAAATGCGTTTTTTGTCTTTCCCAGCCTTTGCCGGCTGGGGGCTCTTGTTTGACGTTATTTAGTTTATTTACTTCAGTTTAAATGCGTTGTTTTGTCTTTCCCAGCCTTTGCCGGCTGGGGGCTATTATTTGACGTTATTTAGTTTATTTACTTTAGTTTAAATACGTTGTTTTGTCTTTCCCAGCCTTTGCCGGCTGGGGGCTCTTATTTGACATTATTTAGTTTATTTACTTTAGTTTAAATGCGTTGTTTTGTCTTTTCCAGCCTTTGCCGGCTGGGGGCTCTTGTTTGGCGTTATTTAGTCCATTTACTTTTGTTTAAAATACATTGTTTTATCTTTCCCAGCTCTTCTCAGCTGAGAGCCTGCGACGGTATAAGTCCCACCTAACATCGGGACTGGCGGTAGCTCTCCTCAGCTGAAAGCCCGCGACGGTATAAGTCCCACCTAACATCGGGACTGGCGGTAGCTCTCCTCAGCTGAGAGCCCGCGACGGTATAAGTTCCACCTAACCTCGAGACTGGCGGTAGATCTCCTCAGCTGAGAGCCCGCGACGATATAAGTCCCACCTAATATTAGGACTGGCGGTAGCTCTCCTAAGCTGAGAGCCCGCGACGGTATAAGTCCCACCTAACATCGGGACTGGCGGTAGGTCTCCTCAGTTGAGAGCCCGCGACAGTTTAAGTCCCACCTAACATTGGGACTGGCGGTAGATCTCATCAACTGAAAGCCCGCAATTGCATAAGTCCCACCTAACATCAGGACCGGCGGTACACAACCCACCAACATAGGGGCCCCACTCATTATATAGGAAAAATCATCGTTTCACAAAAATGGGGTAATAAAGCAGACTGCAATTTCATAACACGTCACCTGGAAAAACACCAAGCAACATCTACACCAACAAAAACAGGATGCAAAAATAAAGAGGAAATAAACATAAAAAACCACACTTTTAACAAAAACAAAAGTCTACATCACAACGAGAAAGATCAGAAAGATAAAATCCTAACCTAAGAAAACCGCTAAGAATACCACTGCACAAAGCAAGATTATACAAAAGTCATCACAGTGCAAAAAGAGAACACCCACGTCCATAGAAAACAACAGAACGCCCATTTCTACCACCTAGGGGACTCTCTCACATAAAAGCCGTGAATGGCGCCATAGGATCGTCGCCGTAGCAAAATAAGAACCCTGAATAAGGAAACAACTGCTCCTATACGTTGCAGCGATGATTTCCCAAATAGACTATATGTCCACGCTGATCCCCATGAAGAGCACACCGAAATACTTGATTGTGGGCGGTAAAAGCCAAGTGATCCCTTGTCACAGTAACACTAGTAATGACTGGATCCCATCTACCTCCAGACCAAGGCAATCGAACATACAAAGGAAACCGCCTCTCTCAAGAAGAAGGATCCACCGAATAAGACAACGTCCACACGATAAATACTGGACTCCTTAACGTAACCAAGCAAAGAATAGGGAGGTCTGTTGATGTCTCCCACCACTTTGAAATCTTGGCGTCTCGACAAGCAAAAAGGTTTTCACAAATCGAGTCAGGAAACGAAATTCTACAGGTGGTGCCGACAGCGGTAATCCATCGAACTATATAAGGGCAAGCTTGAGCGTCTCCCAAGTAATGCCCCCAATCCGACAAAAAATACAACTCTCCGTCCAAACAAACGTGGTCTATAAGAGAAACATTACTAGGACCCACATCAAGACTCCCCCAAAAGTTCCAGCTGCCCTCCCAAAAGTATATATGATACGCTCTAGGCCAAGGACCCCAGTAAGACTGGGACAAATCGAGTACCAGTAGATAAAGGTAAAAACCAAAATCCACAGTGGTATCAAAATACCCGAATACCAAATTAAAAGGAGAATCAGTATAACCTATGGAGACTCCATTAGGGAGAGGAACCAGTTGGCACAGCCCCACAGATGGGTTACAAACAAACAGCCGGGAAAGGTTATAATCACGAGATAGTAATAAGCCACCTGCCACACCCAAAACATGAACATTATCAAAACCTCCAGCACCTCTGCAGGGATGACTAGAGAAAAATCTCCTGAAAAGGAAAAAACCTCCAAATCATCATGGCGCGAATCAGTTTCAGGCTACAAGAAAAATCCGTCCACAGTACGGCTTAGAGAACGAAAGGATTGTCGTCTAACAAAGTCATAATTAAAAAGCAGATCACAAGCAACTGGCAAGACACAGGAAAACCTTAAGATTGACTTAGCAGGAAGCTGCGACCAAATTTCACAAGTGATATCATCCATAGTAAAAAGGAGGGAAGCAAATGAGAAAAAACAAAAGTTCAAAAATTACTTCTTGGTTAACTTAAGACACTTAGTGAAGATGGGCCTACTAAAACACCCTTTTTAACCAAGATTTTGAGGAATACCAACCCCACATGCAAAGGTATTTATAATAAAACACTTTGGGATAAAAAGCACCTTTTTTCCCCAAAGTTGGGGGGGGGGGGGGGGGGGGGGGGGGGGGGGGGGGGAACACCAGCCACTAAGACAACCGCCACCCCAGGTAAAAACATTGTGAGCATGCCTCAGCCACTAAGACAACCGCCACCCCAGGTAAAGACATTGTGAGCATGCCTCAGTAAGCGGTCGCCACAGATGATTACCGCAACCCTGGCCTAATAACGTTAGAACAAAAGCACCAAAGCGACTCCCCAAGACACCGCTGCATCCCTAGGCGGTGCCCCTATACCCAAGTGGTGACCCTACACCCAGGCGGCACTCCCACACCCAGACGGTACTCCTACACCCAGGCGGTACTCCTACACCCAGGCGGTACGTCTACACTCAGGCGGTGCTCCCGCACCTCCATGCCCAAACTATATTTTTCCCCACATAGCACCAAGGGGCCCCCTCCTAACTAATATAAATATAGCAAGAAATACAACAAAGAAAGGGAACTTGAACCCGGTTCTCCCTTAAAAGATCCCAACCAAAAAACCCCGAAACACTGAGTTATCAAGCATAAAGTGGGTTAGTAGTCGATGATTCCCAACAAACAAATTTCTCTTCAAGCAAATTCCCTTTGCATTCCCTCTTTTAATTGCCTTGTGATCACATAGGAGAAACATAATGAGGGGAATATGGGGCATTATCGAGTTTTTATTACTAGGCTTTTCTATAAAGTGAAGTATATTAGTTTGTGCAAAGGTTCTAGGTCTTCTAAGTTATTAAGGTACAAAACCTAATGTGGGTGTCTGTGCGGAATAAATAATCCAAAACTAGATCCAATTCAAATACTATAACAAATACGAGAAGCAAAACAAGGACAAAAGAGAACAAACAGAAGACACAGTGATTTACGTGGAAACCCCTCTACAATCGAGAGGGCAAAAAATCATGGGCGGAGATGGAAAACTTTAATTGAATTAGAATGATGAAAGAATTACAATTCACTTCCTCTCTCTCTCTTTCTCTCACGTACAACGCTCACTCTATATTGGATACGTGAATACATAACCCTAGGTTCGTATTTATACTCGCGCAGAATTCTGATTCCCGATCGATGGGGAGGTCCCGATCGATCGGTATTTCACCGATCGATTGGCGTACCCTTTGTGCACATTATACTTCTGCATACTTTCCCGATCGATTGATCTGCATGCTCCCGGCTATACCCTTCATAAATCTGAGAAATTGGAGATATAACCTAAAAAATCTCCACCTTGGCTCAAATTTCAAACAAAAAAGTATTTCTCCACCTCCTCCTCAAAACACCCCACACGGGGCTAATTCAAAAAGACACCAAGCCCAACCAAATCCGAGCAAAGCTCAAATTTTCTGCTGGGTAGAACTTTAATGAGCATTTCTGCAGTTTCAATCTTCTTCAACTAAACCTCGCCCTCATCAATTAGATCTCGAATGAAGTGATGTTTGAGATCAATATGTTTTGTCTTGTCAAGATGAGTCATCTGATCCTTGGCTAAGTGAATCGTTGGTTGGCTTTGACAATAGACACCAACTGTGCCCTGATCAACATTGAGTTCACTAATCAAACCCTTCGACCAAATAGCTTCCTTGAACGCTTCTGTTACTGCAATATGCTTTGCCTCTATAGTTGACTGTGTGGTAACTAACTATAAACATCCTCTCCAATCGATAGCACTATTACCAAACAGAACACGTAACCTAAAGTAGATATCCTCTTATCGAGGTCACCACCGTAATCAGAGTCAACATACCCTACTAAACAGCATTTACTTCTCCCAAACTCCAAACATACCTCAAAAGTGCCACGTAAGTATCTGAGAATCCATTTTACAGCCTCCCAATGCTCTTTACCTAGATTTGCCATATATCTGCTCACCTTGCTAACAGCATATGCAATATCTGGATGTGTACATACCATAGCATACATAATGCTGCCAACTGCACTGGAGCAAGGGACTTGTGACATGTACTTGATGTCTTCCTCTATCGGAGGCGAATCTAATGCTGAAAATTTGAAATGAGCTGCCAAAGGAGTGCTAACTGGCTTAGCATCTTTCTTATGAAATCGATCTAGAACCTTCTCAATATACTTTTCCTAAGACAAGTATAACTTTCTTGCTTTTCGGTCCCTCTTGATTTCCATACCAAGAATCTTCTTGGCTGCTCCTAAATCTTTCATTTCGAACTCACTTTTCAACATTGTTTTCAATTCATCAACATCAGACATATCTTCAGCTGCAATTAACATATCATCGACATATAACAGAAGATAAATGAATGAACTTAAACCTGTTTTCCTGAAATAAACATAGCTATCATATATGCTCCTGAAGGACCCATGGCTAGTCATAAACTGATCAAATCTGTTGTACCACTGCCTTAGCGATTGCCTCAAACCATAGAGAAACCTTTTCAACAAACAAACATGATCTTCCTTTCCTTCTATAACAAAGCCTTGAGGCTAATGCATGTAAATACTCTCTTCTAGCTCACCATGCAATAATGCAGTTTTCACGACTAGTTGCTGAAGCTCTAAATCATGCATGGCTACTAAAGCAAGTAGTGCTCGAATAGAAGTATGTGTAACAACAGGTGAAAATATATCATGAAAATCAACACCATGTACTTGACTGTAGCCCTTGGCTACTAATCGAGCCTTGTCCCTTGCATCTTCCACTCCAGGAATGCCTTCTTTTCTTTTGAAGACCCATTTGCAACCAATAACGTTCTTCCCAGTTTCAGGCTTAACAAGTTGCCAAGTCTGGTTCTTCTGTAATAATTCCATCTCTTCGTGCATAGCCATTAACCACTTCTCTGAATCAGATCTAGATACAGCCCCTGTATCGGTGGAAGGCTCGCTATCTTCCATTCTCTTAGCCACAGAAAAAGCATAAGCTAATGTCTCTTCACAACCAAACCTGGGGCGGTCTAGCTTGTCTCTTTGGTCTACCACTAGCAATAGTATACTGCTCCACCTCCTGAACTGTTTCAACCTCTTCTTTCTCTTCAGTAACCTGTACTAGAGGTGCTTGTATACTCTTAGTGGGTATAACCTACTGCGGGGCTGTATTATTCAACTGTATCTGAATATTGGCTGGCTTCTGCATCTGACTTGAATCACTAATAGCAGAGGGCATGTGTGGCGGATGTAGTAGCGAGGAATCATCAAAAGTCATGTCTCTACTAGTCAGAAATTTATGAGACTTGGAGTCCCATAAATGAAATCCCTTCACACCTGACGTATAAACAAGAAGAATGCACTTCTTGGCTCTAGGTTCTAACTTTTCTCATTCACATAAACATAAGGAGGACAACCAAAAATTCTTAAACATCCAAACCATACCTCTTCTAGAGTTTTCACCTGAAGCGATAAATGAGGTGATTGGTTTACTAAGTAACATGCCATGTTAACTGCCTCTGCCCAAAATTCTCTCCCCAAACCTGCATTTGACAACATACAACAAGCCTTCGCGAGTAACGTCCTGTTCAATCTTTCTGCCACTCCATTCTGTTGAGCCCGACCTGTACAGGTCCTATGTTTGGCAATGCCTTGATACTCACAAAATTTGGTAAAATTGCCTTCGACAAATTCTAGACCATTATTTGTCCTCAACTACTTAATTTGCTTCCCTGTTTGTTTCTCAAGCAATGCCTTCAACTTCTTCAAGGTGTTATAAACTTCATTTTTCTGTTTCAGGAAATAAACCCAAACTTTTCTTGAGAAATTATCAGTAAACGTTAGAAGATACCTGGAACCTCATTTGGAAGCAACTATGGAAGGTCCCCATAGGTCTGAATGAATATAATCTGACGCTTCTTTAGTATGATGCACTTCCTGATTGAAGCTGACTCTCTTCTACTTCTCATAAATGCAATGCTCACATAACTCCATCAGTCCAGTTGACTGACCACACAATAGACCCCTCTTGCTCAGCTTTAACAGTCCCTTATCACCCATATGATCCAATCTCATGTGCCATTACTTAGTGATATTTGACTCTGTCATAAACAGTTTAGAAACTGCTACTGACCATGTCACTATGGAACCAACAGGTTCATACAAGGTCCCTATCTTTTTCCCTTTCAGTACTATCAAAGCACCCTCACTGACCTTCAAAACTCCACCTTCAGCTGTATACCTATACCCATGTGACTCAAGAGTATCTAAAGAGTGAGGTTCTTCTTCAAATCTGGGACGTGACGCACGTCACTCAAAGTTCTAATAGTACCATCGAACATCTTAACTCGGATTGTTTCTATACCCATAACTCTGCAAGCTACATCATTACCCATTAGAACTACTTCACCCTGAATCGACTCGTATGTGGAGAACCAGTCTCTATTGGGATAGACATGATAAGAACAACCCGAATCTATGATCCATTTATCTTTAGATCTCGACTGGGATTCGATAACTTATCATCACTCTCATCTTCAACTGCACTAGCCTTTGCGGACTTATCGTTTCTTTTCTGGTCTTTTCTGTTATCTACTTTCGGATTCCCCTTAAGCTTATAGCAGTACTTCTTTAAGTGCCCTTTCTTGTGACAGTAATTACCTGAAGGTTTTTATATCTAGGCTTTGACCTAGATCTGTTTCCACTACCATCAGATCCTCTAGTCTCAGTTCAACCTTTCACAAATAAACCACTTCCTGCGTCATTTACCGAATCTGACAATTCCTTATCAACTCTTTTTTTACTTAGTAAGTTTTTCTTAACCTCATCAACAAAGATGGTTTTTCTGCCACCATAAATCATGCTTTCAATGAAGCCTTTATATGAGGTGGAGAGTGAACATATTAAAAGCATGACCTGATCTTCATCTCTAGGGGCATCATCCAATTCTTTTATCTCTTGAATAATAGAGTTAAATTTATTAATATGGTTCTTAAGAGATGAACCTTCTGACAACCAGCGTTTGACTGCGAGTTTATTGGAGACTGACTTGAAGCAGAAGATCTCCTGCAATTTCTCCCACAACTCCTTAGCAGTCTTTACTTCCAAAGCTTTTGTCAGGACATCATATGTAAGACACATCTGGATAGCGGTGAGGGCCTTTTCATCTAACTCCTCTAATTGTCCTTCTGATAAACTCTCTGATTTCTTCTCTTTTCCTTCCAAAGCTTTCTTCAAGCCATTCTGTGTCAAGAGACCCTTAACGCGGACCTGACACAAGCTGAAACTCCCTTGACCTCCGAACTTCTCAACTTCAGATTTAACTGCAGACGTCATAGTACCAAATCGAAATAACAGGGCTCTGATACCAATTTGTGCGGAATAAATAACCCGGAACTAGATCCTATTTAAATACTGTAACAAATACGAGAAGCAAAACAAGGATAAAAGAGAATAAATAGAAGAAACAACCCTATACAATTGAGAGGGGTAAAAACCACAGGCGGAGATGGAGAATGTTTATTGAACGAGAATAATGGAAGAATTACAATTCACTTCCTCTCTCTCTCTTTCTCTCACGTACGACGCTCACTCTATATTGGATACTTGAATACGTAACCCTAGGTTCGTATTTATACTTGCACAGAATTTTTTCCAATACTGAATCAACCTTGGAATGATATTAGTCTGACTTTGTATTGGGGCTTTTAAGCGCTTAACAACGAGTATATTCCATCTTTGTGGCCGTTTATCAATTGTGTAGGATGGCACATTTCATCACCAACAAGAAAGCTTTAGATGTTGCTCATGCCCCGCAACTTTATTTTCAGTAGGTTAGTTGATTGCACAATTTACCAAGATCCATTATTTTCAAGGAAAAAATATTCATTCGTAAAGCAATTTCAGAAGTTCTTGAGGCAACTATCAGACTTTAGTATTGTTCATCATCCTCAAATAGATAGGTACACCAAGTTCGCAAATGGTTTACTAGGAAACCTAGTGCATAAATTGATAAACGAGAACATAAAGTCACATGATTAGAAGATATGGCATGAGGAATTTATCTTCAATTGTTACATCAACTGCCGCACTATTTGTGTGCCATTCTGTTTCGTCTATGGACTACTTTCACCCTCCCTGCTGGATCTTACATTTGTGCTAGAACTTATTGACCTACATAGAAAGGCCAAAGATTTCATTGCCAACCTACACCGCATTCAACAGTAGACCTATGATCAGCTATAGTCTGTGAGAAAGAACTATAAGGAAGTTGTAGACAAACGATGAAGATCAGCAGTATTTTACATGGAAGTACATGTTTGGGTAATCCATGCACGCTAAAGTATCCAATCGGAAACGAGTTATTTGTCCCAGTGATCAGACTATTAACAATACTCACGAAGGTTAACTCTAATGTTTACCTCCAAAAGCTTTCAAATAACAAGCATGGGTAACTCAGGTATCATGAATGTCAAGCATCTAGTCCCATACTTCAGCAAGAACCAAGCATAGGTAGAGGTCCCCCGAATGATGCAAATTTCGGTAGGACCAAAAGGAGCCCCGTGTGGACATACTCGCCAATTGGTGTATTCGCCAATTTACTAGGTGATTAGAGAGCATACTTGTACATCAATGATGCAAGCAAGCGTCAGGTCCCAAAAGAGTCCATTTTGAAGAACGAAGCTTCAAGTTTGAGTTGGAGTTGTTCTTTTGAAATTTGAAATTTTTATTTTTATTTTAGGTTTTGTGAGGAGTCAAATTATAATTCGAATACATGTAGAATTTTATCCCTAGTAGGTAGTGGTGGCCAACGGGCTGGTTCGGCCCGGAAACCAGCCCAACCCAGCCCGTCTGGGGCCCGGCCCGGCCCGAGCCCGGTCTACCCCAGGCCGGGCCACGGGCCAAATAAATTTTGCCCCTAGGCCCGGCTCTCAATTAAAAAAAAAAAAATTATATATTTTTTTTCTATAAATAGTTAATCCTCCTCAATCCATTTCCTCACCAAATCTTCAATCCTCTCTTTTCTCTCTACATTCATCATCTCCCATCTTCTTCAACTTTGCTAATTGCAACATTGTGCTCTAAAGCTCGAAGCTGGGACTTTGAATAACAACAAGATTATCATGAGTCGGGTGGTGGGGGTGGAGACTCACAAACTGATGAGGAACCCACATCCACCACCGAAGCCCAGCCTGAAAGTAGTACCTTTACTAGTAGGTGTACAACTAGTGGGATATGGAATCACTTTACCCTTAATAGGACAACTAATAAAGCAACTTGTAAATTATGTGACCCACCTAGGACTTTTAGCCATCAACCTGGCAGTGGGACAGGCACATTAAGCGGACATATACTTAGGTGCCATCCCGAGCAATGCCCAGATAAGAGCCAACAACGTCTAGTACAGCAAGTGACCAGTGCACTTGCTAATTTTAGGTTCTCTCAAGGGGCAACCGAAAGGGGCTAGCTAAATATATAATTTTGGGTGAAAGGCCTTTCAATGCCGGCGAAAACCCATATTTCGTCGACTACCTCTAACAATGGGTGAACCCTGCCATTGTGAGGGTTCCTTGGAACACCGTAAAGAGGGACGCCTTTACGGAGTACCACAGGATGAAAGCTAAGGTCTTAACACTTTTTACGACGAACACGAGCATGTTCTCGTTGACGTCGGACATATGGAAGTCAAATCCCGGCCAACCTTATATGTGCATAACGGCACACTGGATCGATGACTCCTACATCCTCCAAAAGAGAATAATTCATTTTGGCATTTCAGATTGCCCCCACACTGCCGAGATAATTACGGGTGCGATTATGTCGGCAGTCCGCGATTGGGGCATAGAGCGACGTATCTTCAGTATTACGTTCGACGATGCTACCAATAACACTGCATCCGTTACACATTTAATTAGGCACATGATACCCATGTTCGGTGGGAAGTATTTCCATATTCGTTGCATTTGTCACATTTTGCATTTAATGGTAATGAATGGTTTAGAGCTTGTAAACGTATCCCTTAACACCTTAAGATCCGTAATAATATCTATAAAATCATCCGACACTAGAAAAAAAGATTTAGAAATTTATGTAGGTTGTATGGCATAGAATATAAACAATTCAAATTAGACTCCCAAACTAGGTGGTCATCTACGGTAGAAATGTTAGAGCGCATTCTACCATATAAAGACGTTCTGATGGAATTTGCACAGGACAATCGTTCAGAATGGAGCGATTACAACCCGGACGGTATACATTGGGAGACAATAGATGAAATTTGTAAATTTTTTTGCATGCTTAAAGAGGCCACGACATTTTTTTCGGGTTGCTACTATCCGACCATGCCTCAAGCAATATCAAGATTGCTTAATATTATAAATTGGATGGCGGGTAATGAATCCAACCCCATTTTGTTCGAATCGATTAAGGCAATGAAAGAAAAGTTTGCTAAATATTATTCTAAACTACCTCTTACATACTGCTTAGAAACTATTGTAGATCCTCATTGTAAACGTGGGGGTTTAAACTTGTTTTGCCAACATTTTTTCAAATATTTGTATCCTAATCTCAATATCGACACTTTCATTTCCGAAGTCGATAACAACTTGCATAGTTTATTTTTCCAATATTCTCGGAAATTAGCGTCTAATAATCCATATCCTAGTACTGCTGCAGTAGGATCTTCCACATCTAGTGAAAGTAGTTCACATACGTCATATTTGTGGGAGCTGTTGGAGCAATTTACGCCCACAGTAGCCCCCACGTCATGAGACGAGCTAGATTATTATTTGCGGACACCGTTGGTCCATATTTTCGGGCCGCCAGCCATCCCGCATTTTGATCTTTTACAATGGTGGAACACAAACCAAGCCCAGTATCCTGTGCTTTCCACCATGGCACGTGATATACTAAGTTGACGTGTGTCTTCAATAGCATCGGAGTATTATTTCAGTCTTGGAGGCAGGTTGCTTGGAACGAAGAGGGCGAAGCTATCGCTGTCAAGCTTGGAGATGTCCGTGTGCTTGAAGGATTGGCTACTAGCTGAGGCAAGGAATCAACAGGGAATGAAGCTAGACTCATCGAGCGATGAAGAAGACGACCACACCACTGATACAACAAACGATGGCACAACAACCCCCCATGCGACTGATATTAACACTTTTGTATGTCAATTATTTACTTTTAAATATTTACGTCAAAAGACGACCGCACCCCCCATACGTTAAACTTTGTATTTTTTGATAAATAAATTTGTACATTTAAATATTAGGCTTCAACTACGTTGTATTTGTACTTGTTACATTATTTATTTACCATTATTTACTATTACTTATTGTATATTTTATTTTATTACATATATTTAGCATTTTTTTAACATATATATTTAGCATTATTAGTACTTGGGAAAAATGTATTTTTATCTCATATTATTTATCAATGAATTATAATAATTTTAGTACAAAACGACTTTGTATTATTTAAATTTTACTTTTTTTTTAAAGCTGATGATAGCGGGCCAACCCGCCCCGGCCCGTGGCCACCTCTACGAGTAGGTTTTAGTTCAATAAATTGCTTGTGAGTCTTTCTTCACTTTTCCCAATGTATAGGCATTCATGTATGCTTCTTCCCTCTTGTGCTACTTCTATAAACGAATTAACCAAAACCCCTTTTGTGGTCGTTGAACTTGACGTTTATTCTATTACGATTGCTCGCCCTGCATCACATGTCGGCTGGTGTTAAATCAAATCAAGCATCATATCTAAATAAATCTCAATAATTTAATAAATTCATTTGATTCATGTTGTCATATTCTATTCTCGGCAGCCCAAGACTTTTCCACCGACCATCCAAGCTTCAATAATGACCTTTTCCTTAGTTTAGTTTAGAATTGGTCCGTGCACGAAATGTCATTTGTTTTGCTATTTGGTGTACTCCAATTTTCTAACTAACATCTTAACAAGATCACATACAATGAATCCTTTTCTTTCGATTTGCTTGTGTTACTATTTGCACATATACATACAATATAACTCCATAATTTAGTATTTGTTTTTATTAGAGATTTGTAAAACCTTGACTTATGAGGTAAATGAGAATCTCACAAAGTAGTTGTAAGAAAGAAAAGACCAATGCATAAGTTTAATAAGTTACTCCACCTAATGTTCATTGGTTTTAGGATGAAACCCTATTTGGGCTTATATGGACCTCACATGCCCAATTCCGTAAATTGTCCTTAAAGGCCCGTTGAAATTTAACAAGGTATTAGAGTGGATTGGTTACTCTGAGCTCTTATTTGATACACTGTGTCCACTAAAAGAGAGGCGCATTTGATTTTTTTGCCCCGAGGGCCTCTCCAGTAAACATTAGCTCTAACTGGACATAACTACTAATTGGAGCAGAAAAGGTGAGGGGTGTGATTGTTGCAACTTACATGTGAGGGGGTGTTTTAAAAACTCTACAGGTGAGTCAGATGTGAATTCATATAGCAATTGTAAGGAAAAAGAGATCAACATATAAACTTAATGGGTACTCCACCTAATGCCAATTAGTTTTAGGATGAAATCGCACTTGGAAGTATATGTGAATCTCATATGGTTTAATTCCTTCGACTGGGCCTAGAGGCCCATTGAAGTTTCATAATTTGAAAATTTATAAATAAATGTTCAAGGGGATAAATTCTATAGCCTTCTTTTTTTTCTGATGATCATCTTATCGTGGGGTGTTGAAGGGCTGAGCCCCACCAAAAGTTGAGCTATTTATATGGATGACATTGTTGTGGAAAATGAACACTAAGGGATGTCTATGGGATTCGGCTATTATCCTTGATGCTAATGGATGGTGCTCATTCTGCCAAAAATTGGGGGAGAGTGCTGATCACCTTTTCCATAGTAGTAAGGTATCATGGAATATATGGTGTAAATGTCTCAATTGGTGGGGTATATAATGGAATATTCCTAGGACTATCTAAGAGCTATTTGAACAATAGCTCTCTTTGTCATGTTGGGGAAAAGTTTCAAAAAAAAGACTTAGATTTCCATTTTGTTTGTGGTCATTTGGCTTAATTATGGAATACCAGAAATAGGATCGTGTTTGAAGAAAGCCCATGAGTATAGGACGATATCTTTTGGATTACAAAAATGAGAATGGGTTTCTGAATAAAGGCTTGATGAGATGAACTCCCTACTCACCAAAGGAAATCGCAAGAAACATCAAGTGCATTAATTAAGTGTAGTACTAGGATCTGACCGTTGCCTTCGAAACTTGATCTCCTCGCTTAGACTATACTTTTTGGCCAAGGGAATTTTTTTTTTTTTTTTTGGCCTTCTTTCTGTGCTTCATGTTTTTGGGCATTGTTTTGGCCCCACTCTTTTAAATGCACCCTCTTTTATATAATTTTTTTTAATTATCAAAAAAACATGCCTTCCATAAAGAAAAAAAACACATTTTGTTTCATTAAACTTTATGGTATTAAATATGTTTACATTCGAATTATTGATAAATGGATTTTGGAATAGATTGGTTCATATGACATCAAACCCGGCCTATAATCCAACTAGAAATTGTATCAAGTGTAGGCTTGAATTTCTAAACTAACAAGATTTTGGTCTCGAACATGCTAAATTGGAGTACAACATTTTTTTTTTATTGTTCCAACATTTTGAAATTTAATTATTTGATCAATGTAGTATTCTTTTTTGTGAAATCATAATGAAATAGATCTATGTAAAAGGATTATTAGTTAAAATGTTTAGAAAGATTACCTAATATTATATCACTTGTATTATATATATTTATTAAAGGAAAAGAAAATGGGGCATCAATTTGGCTAAATAAGGACCTTATGTGTAATATTCCATTATATTGTGTTGTGTATTAGCACTGGATTATAATATTGGAACTTTATTCTGTAATTTAAATAGATTATAGATTTGATTTGGATATTTACTTTTTCCAATGGATTTCAATTTAGGTTTGAATTTCCTGGAATAAATGGACTTTTCAATGGGGATCAAACTTTTCTAGATTTGATTTAATTTGAAGACAATTTAACCAAATCCAACACATTATCTTCTCCAGTGTGAACACATCACGTGAAATTCACGTGATACTTTGACCAAGCACAATGAGCACAAGGGTGGCATGTAGTTTTGTGTGTTACATCAAAATGTCACAAAGAGGCTCCCGCAAGGCACACAAGTACCACTTTTTTCCTTGTTCGTTTCAACATATAGATAGGTTGACTCAATTAATAAGACATTTAAATCTCATGTCTCATGAAATGACTATTACATTTGATATTGGAATTTTATTATTAGGTGTGAGTGATAACTAAAGTCGTGACACTTTAATTTACGTTAAATGTATGTAAAGTTATAAATCATCGGTCGATACAACAACCAATAGTAAAATTTACATAACATCGAGTTTAGGCAGAAGGATACTCATTGCGTAAGATCAAAGGTAAGATGTGCAATATAAAACCGGATGTTTTACATGCTCTTTGGGCAACTTTTTTTTCCACCTAACAATTAAAGGTTATTGTTTGTCAATATACGTATGTCCCACTTTTATATTGAAACAAAAAACATGTTAAATATATCTAATTTATATATATATGATGTATGGGAAAATGTTTGGCCTAGTTCCACAAAAACAGTTGGCTTATCTATTTTGATACGGTAGTTTGAGGTTCTTGGTCAGGAGAGCCGAGTCTCAAGCTCGTTGGGAAAGGGGGTAGTACCGACACCTGATTTGACCTGCTAGATGAACAAACTTGTCAGAGAGACCCATGGGTTGCACCCGTGGGGGACCCCTATGATGTTTAAGCCATGGTTTTTCCCAGAAAAGGAGAGAATAAATAATAAATAAAAAAAACATAATGAAATCCTTAGCTTGAGTTGAGTAAAGAAGGTATGATACCATGTGTAACTCAGGGTAGAGCTCCGTGAAAAATAAAGAAAGAATGTACTGTATGCAGAGGAAGAGTGGGGCCTCAGGGGCATTGTATATGGTGATTTTGGAGGTGGTTGTCGGCTCAAGGCGGTGGCATCGGTATTGACACGAGCTTGGTCGGATCTTGGCTTCCTGAGACGTCTCGGCACCCTAAGATGTCTTGGCTTCAACCATCACAGGGCGTGTTTCGAGGAGAGAAAGAGGGAGGTTGAGAGTCCTTTTGGGGGAAAGATAGCTTGAGGAGAGTTTGGGAGTTCTTTTATTTTTATAATGGAGGGAGAGAGAGATTTCATGAAGTGAGGGGCAAGATGTAAGACCGGGCGAGATGGGAGAGTGAGAGCCAAGATGAGAGTCGGGGCAAGTGTGATAGAGAGAGAGAGGGACCGTGAGAGTGAGGAGAGGGGGAAAGGGTGAAAAGAGAGAGTGGGTGAGGAGAGAGAGAGTGGGTGAGTGGAGAAAGAGAAAGAGAGAGAAACCGTGAGAGGAGCGAGAGGGAAAGGGTGAAGAGAGAGAGTGGCCGAGTAGAGAGAAATGGGTGAGAAGAGAGAGGAGGAAATGATGAAGAAAGTAAGTGGGTGAGGAGAGAGAAAATGGGTGTGGAGAGAGAAAGGGGAGGAGAGAGAGTTGGGGAGGACAGAGAAAATAGTAATAGAAGAAAGAGAGTGTATAATTGGGGACTGTTGTCTGTCGGAGTCACAGTGCCGTGTAGTTGTCGTTGCTTGGCCGACTTTTGGGGGAGAGGGCATCTCGGACCGAGATGCCCCCTTTTTAGCCAGGTTGTGTGCTTCGTTGTGGTGTTATTGCAAGACTGTCTAAGTGTCGGAATGCTCCCTGTCGGCGAGATGCGCTTCGTTCTTGTTAGTCGAAAGTGGAGTTTAGAAGGTGGCCTCCGAGGTCGCATCTCGGTCCGAGATGCATCCATGTCCAAATGGACGCGCTTCCTTCTTCTTCTAATCAAATTTTGGTATGTGTCCTGTCGGTGAGATGCTCTCCTTCCTCCCAAATCGAAGGTAGAGTTCTGAAGCCAGCCTCCGGGTGTGTATCTCGACCCGAGTTGTGGCCTCGTCTCGGTGGCGTCTTGTCACTTGTTCGGATGCTATTTTGAAGTTATCAGTTAGTCCCCTGCCGGTTCACAAATGATTCTTATTTGCGACTTGGTTTGCGGAGGTTCCTCTTTTTGTCCCTCCCTTTTGCCAGGCGAAAGATATATTGTACTGAGTCTTCCGGTGGTAACTCTTTGATGTTAATTTTTCAAGACTCCGCCCTTGTCTTTGATGTATTTTTTATGTGAAGGGAACTGTTTACCCAGAATGTATTTGGTAATTCATTGTTGTAATGCCTAGCCGCTTTTTTGCCTTTTTTCGTTCTTCTGCTTGATTTTGACGTATTATGGGTGCTCTTCTTGCCTTGAAGAGGCTTATTGTCTCATGTATCGGCGTCTTTCCTATCTCATGTGGGCTCCTGACTTGTGTTGTTGTGTGCGGGCTCTAGGGTTGCATAGCTTTGTGAGGACCCTTGGCTTACGTGGGCCCGTGCCGGCTTTCGGCTTGCGTTGCTTCGTGCGATCCTTTAGTTTGCATTCGTTCAAGCGGACCTGAGCCTTGTGTTTATATTTTTCTCATCCCAAGGGGGCCCATGGTTTCACACATTGGGTTCTTACGTTCCTTGAATGGGCTTACGGCTTGTATGTCTTTTCCGCTTCGAGCGGGCTCCTACTTTCAAGTATTGGTGTGCTACCAGTCATAATTGGGTCAGCTTGTGGCGGGCGAACCCGTGGCCTTTATGCCTTCCGTAGACGGATGTACGGACTTATGATCTAGGTTTGAAGCGGACGGATCCAGAGGCTTTAGTCTGCCGTGGATGGATCCACGGACTTACGGTTTGTGTTCGCTTAGGATGGATTCACAGGTTCGTATCCTGCCGCGGGCGGTGCCATGGACTTACAATTTTAGTTCATCGGGGATGGATCCACGGGTTCATATCCTACCTCGGATATAGTTTTCATTTGCTGTGGACGGATCCACGAGTTTGTATTCTCCCGTAGACAGTGCCATAGGCTTATTGTCACGGTCCTAGGAACTAGAAGTCGTGCAGCGCGAGTCGTTCACTGAGAACAACACGCAAGCCTGCGCTATAGATAACTTTGAGCACACAGCGTTCTAAGAAGTTCGGACCTTTCGGGTCTCGGGACGTCGGGTGTGCGAATGAGGCGCTGCAACTCCCACTCAAGTGCACGACACACAAGAAGTCAAAGCTTGAAAAGTAAGCAATTTGTATTCATTAACAAAGCATACAGCGTATATGAGGTTTACAAGTTGAGTGGACTCTACCCCATATATATACAAAATGGGACTCCATCCACATGACACAAGGAAACATCAAGGGGGTCTCTGCAATCATACACCCTTATTTTCAAAAAGGACAAAAGATAAAAAGCAAATAAAATTTTCCAAAGCTACTATATACATAAGGCTAACCTAAGACTCACGGGGACGATGTGCAAGACTCCCCATCGAGTCAAACAAAAATAAGAAAAATCAGCAGTGTCAGGGTCCCTGCGGGAGGCCTTGGGCAGGCACTGGGTCGTGCGCCCAGGGCCCTCGGGTGCAACCCAGGCCCAACCTGGGCCCGACCTGGGCCCGGCCCGGGCGCGTCCTGGTTGCGGCCCGACCTGGGGCGCGACCCGGGCGCGAACTGGGCACGCGCCTGGGGCCGAGCACCGGGGCTTCTCACGCTGGCCCAGGGCCGCCCGCAAGGGCCTCAGCACTCCTTGCGGCATGTTAAGGGGTCACGAACACTGGGCAAGCCTAGGACCATGACATCCTCCCTCACTTGAGTTGTCGACGCCCTCGTCGACTTCTTCTTTTTCTTCTTCTTGGTCTTCTGTCTCTCCCTGTTAGGGAGGTCTTCTTCAGCTATCCAACTTGTTTCTTCAACAGGTCTTCCCTTCCACCGTATCAAGTACTATGTCTTCTTGTCTCCCTTGTGGTCTTCAATTTGTCGCTCGGCAATCACTTCTTCCACTTCGGTAGTAAGGGTTGGGCGCATACGGATGTCCGCCCTTGTGGATACATTGCGCGAGGGATCTTCTTCATCTGCATGGAAGGGCTTGAGGCAACTCACATGAAATACAGGGTGGACTTTCATCCAGCTAGGGGGTTGGACCCGATAGGAGGCTCGTCCCACACGGGAAACCACACAAACTGGGCCTTCGTACCTGTGCACTAGCCGCTTGTCCCTTTTCCTGAGAAATCCTTGCTGGTCATAGTTGATCTTGACTAGGACCATGTCCCCAGGTTGAAACTCCATCGGCCGTCTTCCCCGATCTGCCCACTTTTTCATTCTCTTAGAGGCCTTCTCTAATTAGGCCTTTGCAACCTCATTGTTGTCTCTCCATTCCCTTGTGTAGTTGTAGGCCCTTGGATTTTCACCCCTGTACGGTTCTGTCGCAGTATGCGGTAGAAGAGGCTGTCGGCCCATGACAATTTCAAAGGGGCTCTTGTTCGAGGATGAGCTCTTCTGGGAGTTGAAACAGAATTGCGCAATGTGGAGGAGCTCAACCCAGTCGGACTGACTGGCACTCACGAAATGTTTAGGTATTCCTCCAACAACCCATTGATCCTCTCTGTCTGACCATCGGTCTCTGGGTGATAGCTCGAAGATATGTTCAACTCAGACCCCAACAGCCTGAAAAGTTCTGACCAAAATGTGCCGGTAAACCGAGGATCCCTGTCGCTCACGATACTGCATGGTACTCCCCAATACTTCACAATGTGCTAAAAGAACAAGGACGCCATCTCCTTAGCAGGACAGGAACTCAAGGTAGGGATGAATGTGGCATATTTGGAGAACCGGTCAACAACCACCAATATTGCGGAGAACTCCCCCACTTTTGGTAAGCTGGTGATGAAGTCCAAAGAGACACTCTCCCAAGGTCGTGACGGAATAGGGAGGGGCTCTAATAGCCCCGCCTTCTTCTGTCTCTCAATCTTATCCTGTTGACAGACGAGGCAGGTCTTGGTGTAGCTCATCACATCTTCCTTCATTCCGGGCCAGAAGTAACCCCGCATCAGCAAACTCAGAGTTCGTTGCCAACCAGGGTGTCCTGCCCAAAGGGTGTCATTGCATTCCTTCATCAAGGACCTCCTAGGTCCCCCAGCTTCCGGAACAAACAGTCTTCTCCCCTTTGTCAATAGGAGTCCGTCTTCCTCCCAAAACCGTCAGGTTTTTCCTTCTCGGATTAGTCTGCGAATGACCCTGGCGAATGGATTTTCATTCAGATGCTGCCTGATTTTCTCTTGGAGTAAGGTAGTCGCACCGCTATAGGAGAGGGAAGCACACAGGCTCAGAGCAACTAAGTCGGACTGTCGGCTCAAGGCATCGGCCACTTGATTGCTTTTTCCAGCTTGATACTGTAACTCCAAGTCAAATTCGGCAAGGAATTCCTGCCATCTGGCTTGCCTAGATGATAGCTTCGGTTGGGTTAGGATGTGGCTAGTAGCTGAATTGGCCGTTTTCACCACGAACCTTGACCCCAGAAGGTAGTGTCTCCAAACCCGCAAACAGTGAACCACGGCCAGGGGCTCCTTTTCCTGTGCAGCATAACGACGTTCGGCATCCTTGAGTTTTCGGCTTTCGTAAGCTATGGGATGCTTTTCCTGCAGCAAAACTCCTCCGAGAGCAAAATCACAAGCGTCAGTTTGGACTTCAAAGGGCTTAGTAATGTCGGGAAGGGCCAAGATATGTTCTCTCTTAACTGCTGTCTTTAGATCTTCAAAAGCTTGCTGGAATGAGTCCGACCAATCCCATTTATGGTCCTTTTTCAACAAATCAGTCAACGGGGTTGTCTTCTTTGAATAACCCTCAATAAATCTTCTATAGTAGTTGGCAAGGCCGAGAAAGGAACGAAGCTCACTGACATTCCTCGGCACCGACCAATCTTCAATAGCCTGTATCTTTTTCGAATCCATCTTGATCCGTCCTTGTCGAATAATGTGCCCTAAGAAGATGACTTCTTCTTGGGTTAAAGAACACTTCTCGTGTTTAACAAACAGATGATGTTCTCTCAGCTTCTGAAAGACCAACTTCAAATGCCAAAGGTGTTCTTCCATGGTGGTGCTATAGATCATAATGTCGTCCAAGTATACCACGACAAATTTGTCAAGGTACTCATGAAAGACATGATTCATCAAGGTGCAGAAGGTGGTTGGAGCGTTCGTGAGCCCGAAAGGCATAACGAGCCATTCAAATGCCCCATAGCGGGTCACACAAGTTGTCTTCGGCTCATCTCCTTCAGCAATGCGGACCTGATGATAACCTGAGCGGAGGTCGAGCTTAGTGTAGAACTTTGCTCCCCCCAGTTGGTCAAAAAGATCGGTCACAAGCGGGATGGGGTAGTGGTTCCGTACGGTCACCTTGTTAAGAGCTCGATAGTCTATGCACAGTCTCAGGCTGCCATCCTGTTTCTTCTGGAATAGGACTGGGGCTCTGTAGCGAGCCTTAGAAGGGCGGATGAAGCCTGATTCGATCAACTCCCCAAGTTGCTTCCTAAGCTTAGCCAACTCCGGGGGCGCCATGCGGTAAGGTGCTTTGGCAGGAGCCCTAGCTCCGGGTAACAACTCAATTTGGTGATCCACAGTACGTTGAGGAGGAAGCACTTTTCGGTAGCTCCTCTGGCATGACATCTCCATACTCTTCTAGTAACCCCTGAATTCGGGGATGCACAGCAGTAGGTTCTTCGTCTTCTTTGGCAGACAAGGCTACCAGGAAGGTAGGCTCATATCTCTTTAGCCCTTTCTCCAACTGCATCGCCGATAACTGAGGACCTGCGCCCCCCTTGACACCTGCCTTTGAAATTGGGGAGGCCTTTACCAAACACGGATTCTTGCCCATCAGGAGGAGTGAGTTTATGTGCGGCATTGGGACTCCCTTGGCCCGTTGGAGGAACTCCATACCAAGAACAAGGCTGAAGTCGTCCATTGGGGCGGCAGTGAGGTCCACCTGACCTTCCCATTCTCCCAGCTTCACAGTTACCTCTCTTGCTAGCCCAAGAATCGGCTTAGCACTAGAGTTCACTGCCTTTAAGCTCCCACCTTCACGGCTAAGTTTTAAGCCCAGTCTTTTTGCCTCTTGTCCCGAGATAAAGTTGTGCGTGGCACCAGTGTCAATCATGGCTCTCCTCCTTCGACTATTCACGACCAGCTCCACATGCATGAGCTCGTTGGATCGAGGGGGTGCTGGATCGATCTTCTTCATAGTGTACATTAAGTGGATGGCTCCTATTTGAGGTTGCTCCGCAGGTTGCTCCATGGAGGGTTCTTCTGAATCTGAATCCAAGGTGGTCTCGACCATCTTCTGCTCTATCTGGTGCTGAAGGGCACTAAGGGCGCCCTTGTGTGGGCACTCGTAGACCCGATGTGGCCCCTTACATAGAAAACACCTTAGAGGGTGATTGTTCGAAACCCCTTCGTTGTTCCTTCGAAATTGGGAGCCTTGTTGTCCCGATCCTCGACCCCATGACCTTGGTCGATTGTTGTTGCTGCTATTTGAGGCGACCGGCTTGCTCCCAGTAGCGGTATTACTGGTGTTTCCCCTCTTTTGTGAAGGTGCTCCATCCGACTGGAAGTCCACTAATCTTTCGGCGGCTGCTTGAGCAGCTGTAAGGTTCTGAGGGTTCTGACGGTATAACTCCTTCTTGGCCCAATCTTTCAGGCCTTCGATGAAGTGAAACAATCTATCCTTGTCGGATATGTCCTTGATGTCCAACATACAAGCTGAGAAGTCTTTCATATAATCACGAATGGAACCAGTTCGTTCGATGTTCCTCAGCCTGCGGCTAGGAATAAAGTCAGTGTTCTCGGGATAAAACTGATTCTTTAATTCGGCCTTCAAGTCATCCCAAGTATCAATTCTGAGTCGGTTCTGAAGGATGTCCTCATGCTTGGTGCGCCACCACAGTTTGGCGTCACCGCTTAAGTGCATAATGGCGAGGTCAACTTTACACGTTTCATCCTCTACATGGCATATTCTGAAGTATTGATCCATGTCGAAGAAGAAGTTGCCAAGCTCCTTCGAATCTCGCATACCACTGAAGGGTTTTGGTTCTGGGGGCTTCACTTTGCCAAATCCAAAATCGGAATTTTCAGTGCCCATGGCACGAACGAGCAAGCCGACCATAGCAGAGAGTTCAGACAGCTCCCCGCGCACCACTTCGATGGCATCATACATCTCCCCACTAAGTTCCCTGAAGTTCTCCTTTACCTTAGTCACGGCGAACTCAAGAGACTCCATTCGGCCTCCAAACTCCTCAAGAACTTCAGCTCGGGGCTCAAACTGGCCCAACGATTATAGGCGCTCTTCATATCGTCCTACTTGTTCAACCAACGTTTCAAGGCCTTCAACTCGGCCTTCCAACTACTCCACTCTCTCCCTCATCGGCAGGTTAGCCATAACAAGGCTAGTAGAAATCACTCGAGTAACGGGTCAATGAAACCGTGCTCTGATACCAACTGTCACGGTCCTAGGAACTAGGAGCCGTGTGCGGGGGGGGGGGGGGGGTCATTCACTGAGAAAAACATGCAAGCCTGCGCTATAGATCACTTTGAGCGCACAACGGTCTAAGAAGTTCTGACCTTCCGGGTCTTGGGACGTCGGGTGTGCGAATGAGGCGCTGCAACTCCCACTCAAGTGCACGACAAACAATCACACAAGAAGAAAAAACTTGAAAAGAAAGCAATTTGTATTCATTAACCAAGCATACAACGGATATGAGGTTTACAAGTTGAGTGGACTCTACCCCATATATATACAAAATGGGACTCCATCCACATGACCCAAGGAAACATCAAGGGGGTCTCTGCAATCATACACCCCTATTTTCAAAAAGGACAAAAGATAAAAAGAAACTAAAATTTTCCTAAGCTACTATATACATAAGGCTAACCTAAGACTCACGGGGACGACGTGCAAGCCGCCCCATCGAGTCAAACAAAAATAAGAAAAATCAGCAGTGTCAGGGTCCCTGCGGAAGGCCCTGGGCAGGCACTGGGTCGCACGCCCAGGGCCCTCAAGCGCGACCTAGAGCGCGACCCGGGCGTGACTTGGGCCCGACCTGGGGTGCTGCCCGGGCTCGATCTGGGCGCGAACTGGACACTCGCCTGGGGCCGAGCACCGGGGCTTCTCACCCTGGCCCGGGGCCGCCCGCAAGGGCCTCAGCACACCTTGCGGCATGTCAAGGGGTCACGAACACTGGGCAAGCCCAGGACCATGACACTTATGGTCTATATTTGCTTCGGAAAGATCCTTAGGCTTTAGCCTGCCGCGGTCTGTCTTAAGGTCTGTGTTTTTCTCAGATGGATGCACCGGCTTTAGCCTACCATGGACAGACCTACAGGCCTACGATCAGTGTTTGCCGCGGACGGATCCAAGGGCTTTAGCCTGCTGCAGACGGACCAAATTGTTTATGGTACGTGTTTGCCGCGGATGGATCCACGGGATTTTAATCCATCCAATGTGCAAAGCCATCCGGTCTTATGGGCAATACAGAGCCATTCGGACTTTACCCTGCCACACACAAATCTACGGGCTTATGGTCTATTTTTCGTGGACGGATCCATGGGCTTTTGTTCTAGCCGGTGTACAGAGTCATCCGGGCTTATGGGTCGTTTGCTAGTGTACAGAGCCGTCCAGGCTTTAGCTTGCCATAGAAGGACCGACAGGGTTGCGATTGGTTTGCCATTGACGAATCTACAGGCTTTCCTTCCAGCCAGTGTACAGAGTCATCTAGGCTTTGGGGTTGTTTGCCAATGTACAAAGCCATATGGGCTTTAGCCTGCCACGGACGGACCTACGGGCTTATAATCTGTTTGCCATGGACAGATCCACAGGCTTTTCTTCAACCTGGTGTATAGAGCCATTCGGGCTTAAGGGTATTTGCCAGTGTACAGAGCCATCCGGCATGCAGCGAACGGGCCTACGAGCTTACAGTCTGTTTGACGTGGACGGATCCAAAGGCTTCTCTTCCAGGCGGTGTACAAAGCCATCTGGGATTATGGGTTGTTCGCCAGTGTAAAGAGCCATTTGCGCTTTAGCCTACCTCCAACGGACCTATGGGCTTATGGTCTGTTTGTCGTGGACAAATCCATGGGGTTTTCTTCCAACTGGTGTACAGAGCCATCCGGACTTGCGGGCTGTTTTTCGGTGTACAGAGCCGGCCAGGCTTTAGCCTATACTGGAAAGACTTACGGGCTTATGGCCTGTTTGTCGTGGACGAATCCATGGGCTTTTCTTCCAGCCGATGTATAGAGCCATCCAGGTTTATGCGTTGTTTGCCGGTGTACTGAGCCATCTATGCATTTTATCCAGCTAGTGTACAGAGCCATCCAGGCTTTTCATCCAGCCGGTGTACAGAGCCATCTAGGCTTATGGGTGGTTTACCGGTGTATAGAGCCATCCTGGGTTTAGCCTGCGCCGACGGACTTACGAGCTTGCGATCTGTTTGCCGAGGATGGATCCACCGGCGTTTCTTCCAGCCAGTGTATAGAGCCATCCAGGCTTACAGGTCTTTTGCATGTGTACAAAGCCATCCGGGCATTAGCCTGCTGCGGACGAACCTACAGGCTTACGATATATTTGTCGTTGATGAATCCACGGGCTTTTCTTCCAGCTGGTGTACAAAGACATCCAGGCTTATGGGTTGTTTGTGGGTGTACAGAGCCATCCAGGCTTTAGACTAAGGCGCACAGACCTACGGGCTTACGATCTATTTGCCGTGGACAGATCCGCGGGGTTTGTTGCATTCGGTGTACAGAGCCATCCGGGATTATGGGTTGTTTGCTGATGTACAGATCCATACAAGCTTTAGCCTACTGCGAACGGGCCTACGGGCTTACGGTCTGTTTGTCATGGATGGATCCATAGGCTTTTTCTTTCTGCCGGTGTATAAAGCCATCCGGGCTTATGGGTTGTTTGCTGGTGTAAAGAGCCATCCAAGCTTTAGCTTGCCGCAGATAGACCTATGGGCTTGCGGTTTGGTTGCCGTGGACAGATCCACAGGCTTTTTTTTCCAACCGATGTACAAAGCCATCCGAGCTTACGGGTTATTTGCCAATGCATAGAGCCATCCGGGCTTACATGTAGTTTGCCGGTGTACAGAGCCATCTAAGCTTACAGGTAGTTTGCCGGTTCATAGAGCCATCCGGACTTTTACAAACCATGGGTGAGACTGGTGGATTTGATTGCCCAATGCGGACTGCCCTCATGGCTTAAGCACATAAACCTCCCTTCCTCGAAAGGACTTACAGTTTAAATGCTTACGGACTTAATGGGCCGTGGGTGAAACCGATGAGTTATGCTCTCTGCTGCTGGCCCTCACAGCTTAAGCATTTGTGCTAACTGTTTTGGAAGATCTCATGGCACAAACGTTTACATTCTTTGTTTATCATTCTATATATATTTATTAGCTATGATTAGGTCTTTGATTAATTATCTTCGTTGTTTTTTGCCCCATTTTTTAGGGTTCGGTTTTTTGGTTGTCTTTTTACATACAGTATTACATTACATTATTACATATATATATATATATATATATATATATATATATATATATTTTTTTTTTTTTGGAAAATGTTCTTACAAAAGATGGAGCATTTCTTCATTGACCTTGGTCGGTTTTTTATACAAAATATTTTTTTCAAGTTCAACATATTCCATGTGCGTGGGAGTAGGGTCCTGTCCAGTCGTCGTAGGCAATATGGTCCTTCCCTGGTTGTCTAAGAGACTTGGTAAGGTCCTTTCTAGTTAGCAGTTAGCTTTTCGTGGTAATGTCCGGCCGACTCTGCTCGTCTTAGAACCAACTCTCTATCTTAAAAGGCTCATCTTTTTGCTTTAGAGTTGAAGTACTTCACCATTTTTTGCTTTTGTGCGATCATCCTGACCAGCGTGCTTTGCGGGTTTCTTCCACCTCAGCCAACGATTGTCTCAGTGCTTCATTGTTGCGCTCCTGGTCGTAGTCTCGAATTCGGAGACTAGGTTGTCCTATTTCCACTGGTAGTACTGCCTCTGTGCCGTATACCAAGTTTTACGGGGTCTGATTACATATGGTTGTTATTGTTAAATAACTTCTTTGATCAAATTGCTGCTAGTATATTCAACATAACGACTAGCATAGGTTAATGATAACCATGTACCTAAAAACCCACCTGCGACCTTTACACTTAAACAAAAAATATGTTGCGTTCAAACAACTTCCTCGTGAGGGGTGAGCTGAGTCTACGGTCCCTTTATTGGCCCGTAAATCAGCACGAATGTGGTGGTAGCATTTATTACTTTTTCCCTTTCAATCTTATCACGTCAATCACCACGCCTCCGATCTGCAAACTCGCTATGGGGGCACATCATGGATCCAAATCCCCCTAGTTATGGATTCAGACTCATGACGAATGACCAAGGCGCTCCTAGTCTTGCAATCCGTTTGCTAAGGGCCACTTCTAACTTCCGCTATGCTATATAGGTTCGAGTCCTTTATAATTCCCACGGATGAATTAGCCAGCAGACAGGTGTGTTTTTAGACCATTTTTATCGCTCTTTAAGGGTGTTTTGGTTTTAGATAAATCATGCCCAATAATTGTTTAATGGCAACAACAACAATAACAACAACAGACCCAGTGCCACAAGGGCTCCAGCACAAGCACGGTCTAGGGGTAGATGTACACAGCCTTCCCCCTTTCGGGAGCTACCCTGAAGGGAGACTGTTTCCGAGGACCCCCAACGTGATGATCTAGTTTGCAGCATCGAAGCATGGAAGCCTGACAACAAGAGAGCAAAAGCAATAAGTATATGAGTTGGTCAAAGCAAAAGGTGGGCATTACGAGAAAACTCAATGCAAGCAAGCTAGGCAAATAATGGGCAAAGAAATAGCAGTTGTAGTTTGCAAATAATTCGAAAAGCAGATAGTCAATTAGGAGATCAAATATGCACATACTTGCGCCAAGGAGGAAGTGAAAGGCCTAGCAACACTGGGAAATCCCGAATAGGCTGGACTACCCTGCTTTAAACTGTTGCATTTGCTGCCCATATGCTAGCTCTCCATTGGGCTCTATCACTTATTTTGGGAAAGAGTTCACCGTCATCCCGAATAAAGGGGGATGTTCCGCCTGGTCATAACTCGGGACGTAGTGCCCCTGTATTCGAGAACCTTGAGTCCAGGTAGTTGCCCTCTTGTCTGTAATGTTGGGTAATTTGTTGTTAGCTGAGTTTTGGACAAGGTGTGTAAATTAGGGCGTGATCTCCTATGGGTTTGGGACCCATGGTTCCAGGCAGCCATCGTAGTATTTGGTCATAGCTTTCGTTGTATGTAGTCGTAAATAGTCGCAGTCCAATATGCGAGTCGAACCAAGATACATCTCGGTTCCTAGATGTCCTTTTTCTGTATTCTTATATGGGTAATGTTTGAAGGTTGTTGTGAAATAGCGTTTGGCTGAGAGAGATTTGATGTCAACTAACTAGGAGATTTGACATATATCTACGTGCTTGTCAATATTGGATGTTAGGTAAGAGGAGAGAGGTTCAAGTTTCTCCTCATTCGGACAATCCATCGGGAGTGGATGTATCCGTAGTTAGTGGGCGGATGCTCGATTAAGAAATTAGCACGAGGTGGGGGGCCGAGCTTCCCAGTTAGGGAAAATACACCGCATTTGGGAGCTCATACCTAGTAATTTGGCGAGTGGTAGTTCCAATCAAAGTAGGTACACAATGGCTTATAAACATCCGTGACAATCAAGTAAAATCAATTTTGATCCAATTAATTGACGATAACTCGAGCCAGTTGATTTTGCCTTTGATGTCCAAAACTGGCTAGTTCCAACTAATCCACTCTATCAATTCTAGTTAATGCATCAGGGGCTAGTTAAAGTTAACATGCTCAATACTGGTGAGATATGCTCAGGCTTGATCAAACACATTTTAGTGACTACACGCATGGTCTAACTTAATCAAATTTAGTCATACCTGACCGACGTAAGACATATTTAATCGATTACCGAGCATTTTCAAATGGAGTTTGTTTCTTTTGCTTCTCTTCATCTATTATGCAAGTGTCTATCTTTGGAAGGCAAAGTACTCATATAATTCATTAGATCATGTCAATTCAAAAAATCACAGGCTATTAAATCATTCAGTTTAATGCAATCATACAGACATTTCTCGTCAGATGTTATCATGTAATTCATCTCATTCTAGCCAGTATTGAAAAGGCCGATATAGTTTTGTCCCCCCTTATAAGAGGACTTAACAATTTGCTAATTTTGATTCTATTTATCCATGTTCGCTTCTCCGTTAACAATGCCAAATATTCTCGAGTTCGTTTTTTGCCAACCGGCGGTTTACAAACTCAAGCTCATTCTCAGAAGAAGAAACTAGACTTCGCACTCAAATCTAATTGTGAAGAAATTTTGCAAGAAAGAGAGTTGGGTGAAGATGGTCTAACTAACATATTTGGTGACTTAATGCTTTTGGCACAGGCTCTTCAAATAGGAAGATTTGTTATGAACCTCCTTTTCTTTTCTTTTTTTTATGGTTTCTTATTTGTTAAATACAAGAGTAAAAATTTATAATGACTCGCCTTTTAGCAAGGCTTTGACCCATGTTTACAGGTTCACTACGGTGGGCCTATTCCCCATGCCAAATGGGCTCTGTGTATTTTGCCCAGTCCTGTCTTGGGCCACGTTGGCCCATGAGTCCAAGATGCTCAATTTTGGCTGTTGCTTTCTTGTTTGTGTTGCAAGTAGCTATTCCATTGTTTTTATCTTAAGCCTTGACTATATATTAGCTTTAGATTTTTGTAGGTTTCGCAAAACCGGCTTTGTTTGGGATTTTCGTAAGATTTCATTGTAGCTTGAATTTGGCCAAATCTTGCCAACTCAATCAAGATTGGTAAAGCTAGTCAAAGTTGGTCAAGTTTGTCAAACCTAGTCAAACTTGCCAAATCTGTCTGCTTTGGTGAAATTCGATCGAAGACTATTTAACATGACAAAATTGTAGGTAATTGTTAACTTTTCGCCAGCCAATCCAAACATTTACCGTGAATACTACTTTATCTTCATTTTACCTTCTTAACTTTCAGCTTTATATCAGGCATGCTTTGTTGGTTTATAACCAACTTAAATATTGGATTTAAGCAAAATATTTTTCTAGTTAGACAAAATGAATAACGAAAGGGTGGCTATTAAAGATGCAGAAATATGTAGAAAAATCCATATTTGATGAGATATTGGGAGTATAAAATTTTAACTTTTTAGTGTGTTAGTAATCTTTGAGATTTAACTTTGATAGAAAGTTGTTAAAATTAGCAATATGTGTCAAATTTAACATAACTTGAAGTATTTGGCTCCTATTTTCACTGTTTTAATTAGGTCATTAGCTCATGTCTCCCTTTTTTTTACTTATTTTTGGCACAAGAAAATTAGTAAGGTGTACCGATTTTGAGTGATTTACAGAAAAGTAAGGCAAATGCGAGGTCCCACTTCCTTTCGTTTCCTTTCCCACAAACAGCACCAACTGTTTTGGTACAGCAAGTTTAAGGATCTTGGTTAGGAGAGCCAAGTCTCAATCTCTTTGGGAAAGGGGGCAGGACCGGCACCTGACTCTACCTGCGAGATGTACAAACTTGTCAAAGGGACCCACGAGCTACGCCCATGGGGGACCCCTCTGACACTTAAGTCAAAGTTTATTCCAGAAAAGGAAAGAATAAATAATAAATAAATAAATATAAAGAAATAATTAGCTTGAGTTGAGTAAAGGAGGTTTGATACCTTGTGTAACTCAGGGTAGAGCTTTGGACGAAAGAGAGAAAGAATGTACCGTGTAAAGAGGGAGAGTCGGGTCGCAAGGGCATCGCATATGGTGATTTCGGAGGTGATCTTCGGCTCAAGGCGGTGGCGTCGGTGTTGAGATGAGCTTGGTCAAATCCCGTCATCTTGAGACGTCTCGGCTTCAGCCCTCACGAGGCGTGTTTTGAGTGTAGAGAGGGAGTTCAAGAGTCCTTTCGAGGAGAGAGAGCTTGAGCAGAGTTTGGGAGTTCTCCTATTTTTATAATGGAGGGAGAGAGAGATATCTTGAAGTGAGGGGCGAGATGGGAGAGTGAGAGCTGAAGTGAGTGTCGGGGCAAGTGTGACCGAGAGAGAGAGACCGTGAGAGTGAGGAAAGGGGGGAAGGGTGAAGAGAGAGAGAGTGGGTGAGGAGAGAGAGCGTGGGTGTGGAGAGAGAGAGAGAGAAACCGTGAGAAGAGAGAGAGGGAAAGGGTGAAGAGAGAGAAATGGGTGAGGAAAGAGAGAGAGAAAACATGAGAGGAGAGAGAGGGATAGAGTGAAGAGAGGGAGTGGCTGAGGAGTGAGAGTGGGGAATGACAGAGAAAATAGTAATAGAAGAAAGAGAGTGTGTAATTGGGGGCTGTTGTAGGGATGAGTCACAGTGTCGGGTAGTTGTCGTTGCTTGGCCGACTCTCGGGGGAGAGGGCATCTCTGACCGAGATGCCCCCTCAAAGCCGGGGTACGTGCTTCGTCGAGGTGCTGTCGTGAGACTGTCCGAGGGCTGGAATGCTCCCTGTCGGCGAGATGCACTTCGTTCATTTAAGTCAAAAGTGGAATTTGGAAGGCGGCCATCTGGATGGGCGCGCGTCCTTCTTCTTCTACTTAGATTCTGGGACGTGTCCCATCGGCGAGATACGCTCCTTTTTTCTAGATTGAAGGTAGAGTTCCAAAGCCGGCCTCCCAGGGTGTATCTCGGCCCAAGTTGTGGCCTTGTTTTGGTAGCCACGTGTCACTTGCTCGGGTGCTGTTTTTGGAGTTATCAGTACCTAAGTGATACGGAATATTTTAACATCTTTTGTCGCGGCAAAATTATTGTGCCAACCGATTAAGGACAACCAATGTTGACGGTCCGAATGTTGGAAGCTAAGTCTTGCTTTCATATGTTTTTTAAGGATATTTAAGCCAGACTATATATTAGAATTCAACTTGCCAAAGCATGAACTTTTATTATATAAGATGCCACATGCTAGCGTACCAGGAAAGTAATGTTATGCGTATTTTCCTAGTATCAAGACCTTAATTATGAATATTTGTTTTTCATTTGAAAGAAGGGAGATGAGATTTACAACTACAGCACTCCCAAGCTTATAGGTGGAGTCTAGCAAGGTGGGGAGAGAAGGAGGAACTATGGCAGAACATCAGGCCACTAACTTTGTTTCGTCACTTTGAAGATTCGAAGAGCACAAAAGTGAAGAATTAAAGAATAAGTGAAGTGGTACCTGCAAGACTTCCTAAAGGATATGTCACCCAAAAGTACTGTGAAGAAATCGGTTAAGCCTTTGGCAAACAAAAAAGAAGAAGTTGGTGAAGAAGGGTGAAAGTGTTAAAAATGTTGAGAAACTTCTTGTTGTGGAATGTGCGTGACAGTACAGAAGAAATTTTGAACTTCATTTTGAATGTGATGAATTAGTTGTGGTTGGATACATTGCATTGATGAATTAGGATGTTAGTCAACCGGACTTGTAGTCAACCTCATTCCCGGCTATGGTACTTTGGCTCTTTCCCCTATTCCTGATCCATCCTTTCTAGTGATGATTGTAGTCATGTAGCGCATGTTCATTTTTTCCTATGACTGTCATGTAATCTTATTTTCTAGGTTTGTTATATTATTTTTGTCCCTATTTTGGTCCCCGATTTGATAGAGGTTGACTCATGTCCCATTTGTACAAGGTGTTTGATTTGTATTACAGTTTTGTGGCTAATTTTATAGTTATCTTTTCGCCAATTATTTTGAGATGATGTTTTTTTAAGCAGAGTTGAACTCAAACTTTAGTGATCAAAAGAGACCTAAGGATCTTGGATTAGGACTTTTAAGGATTCTTATTGTTTAAGCTTTTTGTTTCTTAGTGTATCGTTTCGTTTGAGACTATTTTCGTAGGTGTTTTTTTTTTTCCTCCTTTTTTATATTATGTGTGCGCTTCTTTAGTCTTTTTGTGATATGTCAATTTTTATATCATGAGTTTTTCTAGCTACTTATCAAAAAACCTCTTTGACTATGGGGTAGAGGAATATTTCTACACCTAGTATCACCAAATTGATGCATGATGGGGGGTCACAAGCTACGGGACGTTCGCTCAGCAAGAAGCATATGGCGAGTAGCATTAGACATGACTTAATGCTAGGCCGTTAGGACTCATCGAGCCCTTCCCAAGTTGGAGACTTTGTATACAAAAAGCTCATAGGCATGTAACTTTTAATTCTTCTGGTGTTCACTCTCCCCGTAATACCTAATAACCTCATATATTTTATCATCGATACTCGCTATTGTCACTCACCAAGATACTCATCTTTATCAAAAGAAATACAAGCGTCCACTCAGCATTGTGTAAGTTTATGAACACCAACCTTCATAATTTAAAGATATGTATGTTGGGTTCAATACAGTGGTGAAGCTACACATTCCTCAAATACTGATCTTGACCCTCTCCCGAACATCGGGGGCTATTTTTAAGATAATATTGAACCTCCTTAAAAAATAAAAAATAAATTTAGAACCAGATCAATGTTTGTAGTTCAAGTTCCTCGAATAAATTATAAAACTATTATCACATGTGAATCTAGCCTTACACAGAGGTGGCAAAGACAACCCGACCCGTTAAACCGACCTGAAAAATCAATAACCCGACCTGATTTGACCCGAAGACCTGAAGTAAATAACCTGACCCAAACTTAGAATGACCCGACCTGAGACTCACCCGACCTGGCCTTAATCCAACCTGAAAAGGCCCGATAAGAATACTGATCCAACCCGACCCACCGATAACCCGATGTAACCCGACCCAAAATGACCCAGACCCAAATAGACCCGAACCCATCTAAACCCGAGCAAAAACCCAACCCGACCTGCAACCCGATTTAACCCTAAGGCCTTTAAACTTGAAAATTATTGTTATTACTATAGAGAATTACAATTAAAGAGTTATTATTTTGACCCGAATTAACCGAAGTTATTATTTTAACACAACACACCAACAAACATAGAAGCAATGTTTTGACCTAAATATAGATTAGTAAGGCTATGTTTGGTTCAAAAATCTATCTTTATATTTAATTTAATTTACTTTTACAATATTTAAATAAAAGTTGTCTCATCTCCCACATTTTTTTCAAACCCAAAACAAAATTTCCAAATATCATATGAATTTTAACTAAAAAAAAAAATTACCATAACTACACTACACCCATTATTTTGTTAGGAGGGAGAGTGGGGAGACATAGCTGGTTTCCCATTACTTGGCCAGTAATCGCGCAAACACAATTTATCACTTAACTTGCTATTCATATTTAAAATAATTTTGTATATAAAATACTTTTCGTAAATGTTTTCAATCAAAATTATATTTTTTTAGTTTCTCTGGTTAAAGAAAATTATTTCATTCTATGAATTTATATGGAGTTCATGCTTCTTAAGTTGAAATTAAAAAAACGAGACAAATGTGAGAATTCCGCAAAAGATGTTTTTTTTCCAAAATGAAGGAAAGTGAGTTTTTCATAAAAATTTTCAATCAAAATTTCTTTTCTTTTTTTTTTTGGTTTATCCAGTTAAAGAAAATTATTTTATTATGTGAAAATTATTTCATTTTATGAATTTATATAGAATACGCTTAATTACGTTCAGATTGAAAAAGACATATGTAATGAAGAAAAGAAGTTCGGGAGAATATGGATATCATCCACTACTAAAGATATTAAATTTACGTAACTCACATGATATCTATATTTTTCAATTACATTAAAGTGGTGGCAGTGGATGAAAAATAAAAAAATAATAAATATTGTATTTTATAATATAATAGAGATCAAAAAAAATATATGTTAAAAAAAAAATTAGATACAATTATAATTCATAAAATATACATATTAAGCAAAAAATAAACAACCTGATGTGTCAACCCATAATTACCCGAAACCCGTATAACCCGACCCAAAATTGACCCATACCCGAGATGAACTGAAATTGAGTTGACCCAAACCTGAAATAACTTGACCCTGAACCAACCCAACCCGAGCATAGTCGAAAGTCGAACATGACCCGAACCCGATTGGGTTGACCTGAGCCCGACCCAACCTGAGTCCATTGCAAACCCGAGATGACCCAAACCCACATGGGTTTACCCGAACCGGACCCAGTTAACCCAATTGTCACCTGTAGTCCTACATGTGGTCCGTGTTCTTAAATGGCAAATGCGGCGCGGTGACCACGCAATTTTCTTGGCTACTCATCATAAAAATTAAAATAATAAAACTAACGTAGGCCACAAAATGTAATGAAACTAAAAAAAAATATATCTATTTTTTGATTAAAATAAACACTTTTGGGGAAGTATTTTGAGTGTCTTACTGTTAATTATCCCATCATAATAAAATATGAATCTTAAATTAATATAAAGGTAATTACTTTCAACTTTAAATTATCGCCTTAATACTTACCATTTTAAAAAAGGGATTATTCAAGTGAATAAAGATGTCAACATACATTGTTGTTGTCATTATAGTTAAGAAAGGAGTCCACAAGGAGGTCCCGTTAAACTAATTTTTCTGAAGTCAGTTTCCTTTTCTGTTTTGGACGCTAGCATACTACGTATCACCTGAGTTTAGGTGTGTACTTTAGTTCAATATTCGCCTTATTGTTTTCCATTTGTTTAGTTGATCTGCATCCTTAGTTCTGTTGTGTTATTTGATTTCGTGAAAGTTTGTCGTGGATCCTCTCAAACCTTCAATCTCTAAAGAAAAAAACAAGAGTGAATATGTGATCCAGAATGTGGATGGAAGTAGTATCAATTTCTTTCTTATATTTAAAAACAATCACTTTACCCATAATCTGATTGGTTGACACATTACTTTTGTTTTTATGATTATTTTACATTTCAAAAGTAGAATAAAGTAATTAATTTTAGTTAGTTTAGTTATTTCGAACTTTTTATCTAAAATTGTGATGTTTTAAGGTTTATTATCAAATTTTGCCGACGTTATTTGAAAAATCAAAACTGCATATAATATGTCTTATGATGTATGAAGTAATGTCAAATAATTATCCAGAAAAAGAAGTAATGTGGAAGACAATAAGAAAAATATTCATCATGAATATAACCTTTATTTTTCATATCATTTGTGTTTCATATTGGGTAGTGTTCTTATAAAGCAAAATGTTGACGTCAAAACAATTTCATGAAAATTTATAATTACTATTTACTAAAAGTCAAATCATTACTCCAAAAATAATATTTTTACTCTGACAATTAACAGTAATTTTTATATATGCATAGATATATTTTTGAGTATTTTATCATATTGCTTAATAAAATACTTCAATGGTGGGTAATAACCTATGTTACACTTTCCACGTACCATATATTTCTATCACCACATATGTGCATGTAACATTAAAATATTAGTGCTCAAAAAAAAAAAGTTTAAAATACAAGCTTCGCACTGTAGGCCACGTACCCTATACACTACGTTTAAGCATATGCCAAAAGTGGTGACATAAGTGTCTGCGTCATAAAATTCAAGACACTATAGCCTCGGTTGAGATGCAGAAAGTAGAAAATAATGAAAAATACGAATTTGTATCTTATTTGGTTGACTATAAGTTGACAAATTATGGGAATTGGAAATTGGTTTCATAATACATGAACTTACCTAGCCTCTTATGGGTAAGGTCTAATTTCTTTATTTTTAACCAGCCTCAAAAAGAAAGTTCTATTACTCATCCCGGCAACCAATTAAATCCTCGGAAAATAAAACTTCTTACAAAAATTCAATTCATGCGGCAATCAAACAAGGCTTATAAGTTTCACATAATAGGTTTGAAATATATATGATTTTCTTAAAAAATTCAGTTTTTTTTTTTCCTTTTTTTAGCTTTGTTTATTAATTTTCTATTTGAAAAGCATGTTTAATAGTGGAATCATTAACAATTTTTTTTCATAAAGAAAACTGGAAAATGCGTTGATTGATATGATTCCAATTTTAAGATTTTCTGAAAAATAAAAATTAAACGTATAAGAATACGCATTAATCTAAAAATCTTATAATTTGATTCAAACCCAACCAAAAATGAATGATTTGAATATATCTGATCCATTAAAAATTAGCTTGTTGTAAGTGCAAATTGTCTACTCATAATGCTTAATTTAAGGATCAGCTTCTAGATTAAGGCATGGGGTGAACATTAGTTGACTCCCCTAATGAAATTGAAAGGAATGTTGCATGCATCAAGAGCTAGGCTTTATCGAGGCTAACGATATAGTTGTTTCTTGTTCCGTATGGATGTAGTTCCTTTTCCAACAAATACATTTCAACTTAAAACTCAGTTGGCTTAGGATTTGTAATGATCTAGAACATTTCCAATCTTTTTTCCCGGCCTGATTCACCCTCGAGTACTGAGCTCTTTCCTTTCAGATCTAGCTTTACTTTTAGTGGGGAAAATAAAACAATGAGCATTGACTCCTATTCATCATCTATTGCTTTAATAGATTCTTTTTCATCATCGCTAGTGTATGTGTTTAGATTTTCTAGTTGAAAATTAAAATGTTTAAGTAACTTTTCATTTTACTCATATGCTTGTTGCATTTTGTGGTCACAACAATTATGTTGGATTTTTTTTTTTTTGTTACTCTTTATGGGGCTAAACCTCTTGTTTTGTGTTTTTTTGTTTCACCCATTAGCTTAAACTTTTGGAATAGTTGGTTAGTCAATAATATGGCCTTTGTTTGGTGCGCTTGCTTGTACGTCTTTGGTGGTCCATTCCAAGTGCCTGCTTTGACAAGTGCAACCCGCTTTTGTATTGAGAGCTTCCTCACTAATTATCGAAAAAAAATCACGCAGAAAAAGAGCAATTCATTTTCCAAATACGATGTGGTATAGCCTACACATGCAACAAGCTAAATTTTTTTCCAACGGTAAGTTTAAGGGTTCCATAATTGATCACTAATTGCTTACTAAACCTCATTCATTTGCATTTGTTGAGACATGTTCACATTTATGGCCTCTTGTACAATGACAATATTGTTTTTTATTAGGGACCGCAACACCTTCTCTACAATAAGAAGTAAATAAACATATGTTTTGTCTTCCACTTAAACAAAACTGTGATGTAGAACACACTATTGGAATAACATTTTGTCTCCTTAAAACAGTTCGTTATTGCTCTTTAAAATTGGGAATCGAAAGTCAGGCATGCTTAAAGTCCATTCTATCACGTTTCGCAAATAAGAATGTCTAAAGTTAAACAACATGGTCCTCTTATACGCCCCTTGCAAGTTAAAGGGTGGAGGTTTGAATTGATGGCAACGGCGTGAGAACATGACAGGGAGAAGGTGGTGGAGTAAAGATAGAGAAAGAGAATGCTGGAGAAAAGAAACAGAAGGAGAAGGAAGTGAGAATAAGAGGTAACATGCAAAAACTTATAAAGAACACAGGGGTGAAAAATTACGAAAAATAATTTTAAACTACTATTCAAAATTTTCAACAGAATAAAAAAATCTAGAAAATTATTTTTCAACTTCTCCAATTGAAAAATAAGGCTTCTAAACAAATTTTCTAGCTTTTTTGGGCATTGCTAAGTGGCGAGGAACGCCAAGGGTCAAAGACGTCACCTGGGTTTATTCCGCCTTCCCCGGCTTACCAAGTTAAAAAAAAAATGAAAAACCGAGAAAAGGAAATAAAAAGATAAAAATAAAAGGCAATAAAACAGAAAATGTGTTTTTTGGTTTTATTTTTTTTTTTTTTTTTTTTTTTTTGGAATTAGCTTGCTAAATTAGGAAATGTTAATTAAATCGTATATGGAGTGAGTACAAAATATGAAGTGCGGACGTGTGGAAAAAAAAAAAACCGAAGGGTGCAAATGTGGTTGATTTTTTATTTTTATTTTTTGTGTAAAGGGATGCTCGAGGAGGTGCCTTAGGTAGGGGAAAAGATCGAGAAATTTAATTAATTTTGAGAACTTTTTGTATATGAATTTTTTTTTTTTTTTTTTTTTTAGTATATGACTCAGAGTGTCATGGTAAGACTTCATACTTGGATGCTTTGGTTGAGGGTTTGTAATTTCATCATCCAAAAGTTTCTTGTCATTACATCGGGTTTGTAATTTTTACGGTGCAAAAGATACATGAGCAATCTTTGTAATTTTACCGTGAGAAGGTCACATTTGGATCAAAAGATTGTTAGATGGGACTTCGAGGTATGATTACCAAAACTTCGTAGCAGATGAGGCAACCTAATATGCCCCTAGTTTTTCTCTCTAGTTGAAAAATGGTTTCCACATAAATTTTGTGTGTTATTTTGTTCGATATCCCCATTCGTTGTGCTTGACATCTGATGTTTGAAACCCAGTGGTGACGAAGCCTCTAGAACAAGGTGCAGTGGTCCAATACTGCCACAATAGTGGTTCGCAACAGAGAAAACTGTAGGATATCAGGAATTGTTGGCTAAAGTGAGGAGAAAAAAGCTGACGAGTCGATGCTAGAGGCTAGGTGTCATGGTCCCATTGAGGCCCGTGATACGGTGTGCACACGCGTCCCAGTGTCGTGCGCTGTTTGCAAGCCAGGACCGGTGAACATCTCAAAGTGAGTGTATGGGAGCCCATAGATGAGAGCACGTTGCACGTTGCACATGCATAGTGTTGCTGCTACATCACAAATCACATCCCAAGCTGCAGAAGTTCCCTTATTAAGAAAAACATCAGTTGTTGAAATCGGGTTTGGGGCAACAAATGTCCTAACCCTGAATGGTGATGCTAAATGGATTTCGCCGATAACAAGGGCGGGCCTCAGTGCAGCCATGAGGGCGGCATGAGGTCTCCACATGAGTTGACCACTCCGTGGGCACTGTGTTGGGGCTGAGGGCCGACAATGCCCGTAATTCATCCAAGGAGGGTTTGGAATCTCGTTTGTGCTGCGGGATGCGATGTTGGAGCGCTCCAGTAAGCGGGGTTTAACCCTCACATGCCAAGAGCACTTGCAGTGCTCGAGCCTCTTGGTTAACTGCCTTGTTTAAATGTCTCGTGGTCAACTGCAAGGTCGAGGCGACACCATGTGGAGTGGAAGTTGAGGGGCCGTTGGTAATGGGCCAAAGCGAGCTCATATGTGATTGATGCTGTGAGATGGTTGTCCTCTCGGGTGAGCGGTACTCTACTTATGTGGGATCATGTGAACTCCTCATAAGGATAGCGGCCTCGAACACGAGGTGCGTCCAAGGGACTTGGTTGTCCTTGGTTATTGCTCTGAAGAGGATTACTCTAGGTTGCTTCTAAGAGTTTGCCGACGCTATGAAGGACAAATGACTTAAGGAATGACCTAGGGAGTTTAGACTCGAAGGGCATTAACAGTGTTTGACATAAGTGATGGTTTGCGGCTAGTGCGCCAGCCTGCGGGTTGGGCTAGTGCGCATGTGTGTAAAGAGCTTCAAGGATCGATGCAGATGATGAGACCTTGGTGCGCTAGTATATGCCTAAGTGTTGTGTTGACAAGCAAACTTGTTGATGAGTCGCGCTTCAGGATTTGAGGTCTTGATGTCAGTCGAATGTCATTATGCCACTTAGCTGGTTTGCCTCATTGGATTTAGGTGAACTTATGACACAAAGTGGTACTCTCGAGTTGAGAGGGATTGCGCTTGTCAAGTCATATGTATTTAAAACAAAACGAAAATATAAGTGTGTGAGAGGTGAGAGAGCCTCTTTTGGAGTAAGGGTGGCCTTGATTCAGTGGAGTCTTGGTGCAGCACGGTTGTTTATTCCTCTTGGCAAAGAGGGACTGTGACACTAGGCATGAGAACTAAGGTCACAGTGGTTATGGCCGGTGGAGACTCTGGGGTTGGTTGCGCTCTGAAGGTTAGAAGCGGAAAACAAGCACATATGGTATGTCACACAAAACAAGGGTGACCTTAGTGACATGAATTAATGGTTCCAAAAAAGGCTAGCATCAAAATACGTCAATAACTATGGTACATAGACCATGATGGCTCGGTTACACGAAGCCTTGAAGGAGATCTTGGTGTCTGCATTTAGACCTACACTTTACTGGTTTCAAGTTATGTTCGCAAAACAACACTATATCTTTAGCTTGACAATGGTGGTGCTTTGCAACAACACTCGAGGATTATGACTAAGCACAGATGGTCTCTTAGTGATGTTAATGGTGTGGGTTATACTAAGAGGATGCCGGAGTTGATACCTCAAGCATGCAAGAGATCAAAAAATTGATTTTGAGATTTTTTTTTTTTTTTTTTTGGGTGAGTGTTTTTTGTGTTTGATATTGAGTGTAGTTCATCAATCCCAATGTCAAGAGAGCCATAGTCGTAAGTTTTGATTTGATTTCAACTTTGTCATCTAAACTTTTTTGTGCTAGAATTTTAGCTTTACTCTACAGAGTTACATTGAGAACGTCTATTTGTAACTTTATCCCGTGTAAAATATATTTGGGATGAGAGATTGTGAGATAGATGACGTTTTATGGTTGTTATTAGAGATTATAACATCAATATTTTATAGTGAGCAGACACCTATTTGACTTTTATGATTTTTTTTCTTATAAAAAATTTTTCACGTAAATCGGTGTATTACTTTAATATATTTGACGTATAATTTTTCCCAATAAAATATATAACCCAAATGCAAAAAGCTCACGAGTGCAACAAGAGGCCAGAATGAACAACACGTACACTATAAAACACAAGTCCGAGTTTGTAGTTCCATGATTGCGGCTTCATGATACCCTCTAACTACTTCATGTCATGGAAAATGGTAGTTGTATCTTAAAATTATATCCAATTAATTAATTATGTATTTCATGTATATGACATTAATTCAGTTAAAAAAAAGCCATATATATGACATTAAACTATATTATGAGAAATAAGGGAAAATTAATTATATTTTTATAAATTATTAGTTTTATGTCACTTATATCAAACATATAATTAGGTATATTTTTTATATTCTTAAAATTGATCAAGCATAAGTAAATACCACCCAAAAAGGAGGATATACATATATAAGAAATCTTTGGTGTATGATGCAGCACAAAATAAGGAAATCAGGAAAATGGAAGGTTCAACAGCTTTCATATAATTCTTTATTGCTAAAATAATTAAGAAAACAAGGGAAATTGTTAACTCAAAATTCTAACAACCGGAGAATAGGTGAAAACTTTAAAGCATCATAAAAATCTCTAGAAAATTGAATGAATTAAAACTCTAACTAGCCCTCTCTTTAAATAGAAGAGCTTTTCTAGCTAGGCTCAAACTAGTAAAATAAAAGCAAATTTTGAATTAAATCTCTATTTAAAGATCAACGGTGGATATTAGCTATCCATCTGCTCATCTAGCAATCCGTGTAATCATCCTAGAATATAAACTAAAAATACAAAGATAAATAACAAAATTAAATAAAAATCTACTAATGTAATCTAAGTTTGTTAATTAACGTTAACTTCTCAAGCTCATTCCATGTACTGCGTCTCGCCAACTAGACAAGGTTTCTAATTTAATCTGACATTGGCCAACGTCTATCGATGAACGAGAAACAACACCATTGACAATCTTAATGGCGAAGAACATGTGCTTCAACTTATCGAGCTATCATAAGAACTTCTTCTCCCATCCTTTGAGGTTCTCAACAACAAAACATCGGAGTAGGGTGCCCAACAAGCTTCTCACCACGTCTGTTTGACCATTTTCCTGTGGAACGAAAAATCGACAGCATACCATGATATGGTTGATGGCCCTGCCATCAACACACTTCCACCAAATTCCACTCTTCCTTGGCTATAAAAGAGTTGGAATTAGCTGATGGATCAAGTTCTCTCGAGTAGTAGTCCTGCCGAGTAACTTCTCAACTTGGCGCCTGAGTTCTTCATGCTCCACGGGCTCATTCAGTAATGTAGTCTTCTTGGTAAGGCGGCTTCCCTTGTCAAACCTATTTAGTGCTGAATCTCCCTCAACGGTGGTATAGAACTCAGTTCTTCATCTGGTATTCTTCCTTGTACCTCCCGGAACTCCTCGCTCTTCGATACGAATACCATCTTGCTCTTCCCACCTTCCTTTGTGAGCATGGCTCTAGTTAGGGGGTTCAGGTTTACGGCTTTCTCCGGACGTGGTGCTTCTTCCTACTTAGGCGACAAAACCATCTTTATGCCCTCAAACATGAAGCTATAGGTGTTTCTCCTCCCATCATGGATGGTGCCTCTATCGAATTGCCATGGGCATCTAAGCAACAAGTGGCACATGTCCATAGTAACCACATCACACCATATACCCCATCTTAGTACTTCGTCCCAATTGAGAAATTAACAAGACAATGTTTAGATATGGTTACCTGGTTTCATTTCTTAAGCTATGACAACTTATAAGGGTTGGGATGCTCTTTCGTCTTTAACTCTAGCTTTTGGACCACTTCCTTGGAGATGACATTCTCTCAACTTTTGGAGTTAACGACTAGGTGGCATACCCTCTCACCAATCATGCGAGTCATTTGGAAGATGTTATTTCGAAGACAATCATCCACATCTGCTTCCTTAAGTGTGAAGCTAACTTGGATGACCACCAGTATGCAACCCTCGTCATGCGCAACTTCTTCTTCACCATTTGGCGTCAACTTTTCGTGAGCCTCTCCCTTAATTACCATGCCATCCCCAGCATGGACTCCTTCGATGTACAACCCTTTGCCAGGCCTATCACTCTTCTGACACTCAGTGGCATGGTGTCCCATCTCTCCACACCTGAAACAACGGGTCCTTGAGCTACCCACCAGGTCCTAGTTACTCAACTTTCTAGGGCTGGCGGTAGCCGCTTCCCTTGCACATATGAGTTGGTTGGTAATCGTACCTGATCACCCCCGTTATCCAGGGTTTTCCAAGTACCGCCAACTTGATGTCATTTATGTTGCTTCTCGACGTTCAAAGCCCTCTGACTTGCTTCCGAGACCGAAAAGATGTCGAACATGTTCAACACCTTGTGTATTGACTCCTTCAACCCACCAACATACCCATCAGCCAACTACTCCTTTGATTTCGCCAAGTCATTCCTGGCGAATAAGGAGTAGAATTCCAACGTGTACTCTTCCCACAGACCGAGAACCCTGATTCAAGCTCTGAAGGCCCTGATACACCACCTTGGTGTGATTGTGGGGAAGGAAGGCGGACCTTGTGTGCTTATTCATATTTTCTCACGTCTTGATCTTTGATTTCCCCTGCCTCAGCCAGGAATGCTTCAACCATTGCCACCAAGCGGAGGCCCTACCTTGTAACCGAGTAGCTACAAATGGCGTCTGTTTATGCTTCAGAACCACCTTGAACTCGAGCACTTCCTCCACCGTGGCTAGCCAATCCCAGAACTCCTCTGATTGACCTCCATCAACAAACCCTGGAATTTCAATCAGAAGCTCGGTTTCCCACCTATGGTCATCCATGTAGTCAGAAGCTCCGGTATTTGGCCGAGTTCTCCTCATGGGCCACCCCTGAATCTTAGCTTCTTAGAGTGGGTTGTGGAAGCTCTTGTTGATGTCTTCCTCGCCGCCTCCTATCGGTGGGTATTGAGGTTGACCTATAGGTGCTTGGTTGGGGTCCGCCTCCAACTGAACTAAACACAGCTCAATTTGTCATAATTTCTCCTCGAAATTCTCAATTCTCATCTTGAACTTCCATTGAGAATATCGCTCATAGACGTCTCCAACAGCGGCATACCTTTGTCGCCCATGGGCCATCTTAGAAAATATTATGAGCTCTGATACCAACTCATGCAGCGCATATAAGGAAATCAGGAAGATGGAATATTCGACAGTCTTTATTCAATTTCTTATTGCTAAAACAATTAGGAAAACAAGGGAAATGGTTAATTGAAAATTCTCACGACCTTATAATAGGAGAAAACTCTAAAAGATAATGAAAATATCTAGAAAAATGAATTAATAAAATCCCTAACTAGCTCTTTCTTTAAATAGAGGAGTTTTCCTAGCTATTTAAATAATCCTTGATCTAAAGATCAATGGTGGATATTAGCTATCCGTGTCCTCATCTAACAATTCATGTGATTATTATAGAATCAAAGACTAAAAATACAAAGATAAATAACAAAATTAAATAAAAATCTACTAATCTAATCCAAGTTTCTTAATTAATGTTAGCTTCTCAAGCTCGTTCCCTGCCTCGAGTCTCGCCAACTCGTCTAGCTAACAATCTCTCCAATTCCAACTCCCCGAGCTACCCATCTTGCCAACGCCAACCGATGTAGACCCATCTGACCTATAAACCGCCAAGAGTCTAAGTGTGGCTGCATCAGTATATTTAAACAATCACACTAGTTTACACGATAAAAATTTAACAAAGTTAATACACATAAATTATTACTCAGATATACTAAGGTTTTACTATTTATCATTTAGGTGCACTAATTCAGAATTTAATAAATATTTTTTAAGAATATAACCAATTTCATACAGAAAAATATTGTGTAATACATTATTATAATAGTATACGTATGATTCACGCACATTTATCAAAAATTTAATAAATTAAGATAAAATTTATTTAAGTTTTATCTAAGATACTAAAATCATATATCATGTCATTTATCAAAACTCTAATAAAGATATTTCTATATTATCAAAATTATATTCCACCGTAACATTTTCTAACAAAAATCTTTCGTATTTCGATAGAAGGATGCCTTGATTTATCAAATCTTAAAACTACAAGACACTTAAGTGATAAAATTTTAGACTCCAAAGTACCTCATTATATATTTTAAAACCTTAAAAAATATCTAAGTAATAATGATCAAACCTCATAAATAAAACTAGATAATGTATTCTATTTTATCCATAAATACCATGTAAATCAGTGTCAAATATTAGAAATTTTCTAAATATAACAATTATATTTCTATTGTACATATGTCTATTGAGCATAATGAAAGGGCAGTAATGCGTAATGAAGGTAATTATATTATTATATTATATAATATGATATAAATAGGAGGCCAAGCAATGGCCACATGGGGTGGTAAGTTATTTTTCTTTTTTTGATAATACAAATGGGAGGGCGGTCAACTGAATGCGGCATTTAGGACTACCTTCAATGTATCTAATGAATCTGCTTCTAACATTAGTAATATTATATGGGTCTTTCTAACATGTACTTTAACGGTACATATTAAGGTGCATTAATTATACTATTTTTTGTATTTGATTGGCCAAATACAAATATAAAAAATTGGTGTATTTAATACAAATGTTAGAAAATTTCTCTCATTTTAGGCTATAGTTAACCTGAGCTGTTAGCTATTGGTTGTTAACTATTAGTTGTTAAATGTTAGTAGATAACTATCAGCTATTGGTTGTTGACTCTCGGCTATTAGATCTTAACGGATAACTATTAGTTGATAAATAAATAAATAGACATAAATGCGTGGTAAAATTAGTCATTGTGATTAGTCTTTTAATGCATATTACATATAAAGACATTTATCAATGATATTATAGAGTTATAAAATAGACGACTTAACTTCTTTTTTATCAACTTGACCTCATATTTATATATTAGGTATCACAATTGCGTAGATTAACTTCTTTTAATCAAAGTATAGGTCAATTTGCAGTATGTGAATTTTAATAATTAATTTTTTTATCAACATAACAATTAAAATATTGATTATAGTAAAATAAAGTTCTTTTAAATTAATTAATTAAAATAGTTTTTGAATTTAGTTATAATTCCATCTAAAAAGGTAACTTAATGCTTTTAAAATAATAAAGTAAGTCAGTCATATATTGCAATAACAAATGAACAATACATTTTTATATTTTTTAGAAAATAATAAATTGCTATACTTTATACGTAAAAAGTTAAATTCTAAACTCTATGACTTTTTAAACGCCGCCTCAAACAGTTTTTCAAAAGCTAAATTTTTAAAGTATAGAAGCAATTTAAAACAATAATTTAAAACTACTTGCTAAACATAATTTTTAGCTGTTTCACTAGTCAACAGCTAAAAGCTATTCAAAATGTTAGGAAAAAGTTGTTGGCAAGCATAGCAGCTTATAAGTTAATTAGTTCTACTCATGATAATTTGTTTTTATATTTAAGAGGATAAAATTCACATAAGTACATTAGAGATAACTGGTTCTATGAATGATCTCTCATTACAAAAGAAAACATATATTTTATTTGGTTCAAAGAAAATTATTTCCGTTATGAAATTATTTCTTCACAAAAATTTGTAGCCTAAAATATTCACTTTTAATATTTTTTTTCTTTTTAGTCAAAAATGACTATATTTTTTAAAATTTGTGTGGATTCTCGGTTGAACAAAGTGTGTTTGAGGCAAGACATACGGTATGAGATTATCAAGAAAAGCATTTTTTTCTCCATGAACAAAAATATTTGTCACTTTCGGTGAGTTGGAAGTCAATTTTTCTTAAGAGGAGAAAATTATTTTTCATATTTGTAATTGTTGATCTAAAGTTATCCAAATAAATAATAAAATTATTTTCCTGCATTAAGGGGAAAATGTTTTCCTATTTTAGTAAGCGTCAATCAATTTTCTCCGAGTGGAGAAAAATAATTTCCAAATTTATAATTGTTTTAATGAAGTTATGCAAATAAATTATAGGATTGACATATTTTTTTCAAAACAAAAAGAGTCTTAAACTTAAAAAGTTTAGAAAATAAATATACCAGCATTTTTTTATCATTAGTGAAACAAATTACAGTAAATGTGGATTACTTTGTTCTTTATAGCTGTGTGAGTCATTTGGAATAACCATAATATGATTGTATTTGAGGAAGGAAGATAATTTTTTTCTGAAAGGAGTCCTAGTGGGATTACCTGTAAGAAAAAGAAGCACCGTAAGAAGAAGTCAGCCCATGCTTCTTCTCCTATTAGATCTTGATTGATATGAAGTTTTGCGGGTGGAATGTTCAAGGCGTTAAAAGTTTAAGTATCGACTAGAATGTAGGTGACAAGTGGTTCCTATCATGCGGGTATGTGGTAACCTTTTTTCTTTTTGGGTGTTTGCTTAGATTTGCGGGTCTACTATAAGCTGTCACGAATAATTTCAAGCTGTTTGATCATTAGCTCCATGGGCCCCTCTAACCTTTTATTTATCTTGTAGAAAATATTAAGTCAGGCGGGTAGATAAGGCTTGAGTTTAGCTCATTCTAATGAACCCCATCTCAAACATACCTCAACATGATGAGTAAAGTAAGTACACTACCAAATTCATCGAAAATAGGATGGACTATAATGAGTAAGATCATGTTCAAGGATGAGGAGTGGGTTGGGTGCGTTATCATTTGGAATGTTATATTGAGAATCGATGTCTGGTTCTAGAAGTGGTATGACTTTGCTCCGTATACACAAGAAGAAATTGTTATAAACAGTGAGTACCTAAGGAGCTACCAAGGGTATTAGGAATCTAGGTCTCTTTTGGGGGTATTATTATATCGTGTTTCTCTTTTTTTCATTATTTTGTAGGCTTTTTCGGGTGCTGCTTCAGTGTTGTGCCAATTTTGTATTAAGAGTTATCTCTAATTATTAAAGAAAATGTTGTTTTACAAAAATGTCAAGATGAGAACCTATTTCTAGGTTAAAGTGGTGTGAAGAAGTTCCCTACTCCCCTGAGGAAATAACTAGCCATAACGAGTCAATGAGAAATCCATCTGATTAGTGGGGAAGTCTAGTTGCCATTTGATAGTGGAAGCTCGTGGTGGCGGTGCGATGGTGGTTGCAGTCCAATGATGGAACTTGTGATGCCGGTAAAATCAAGGAGAATTGACTTTTGTTGTCTATTTTTTGATAGTTAAGAGGAAAGAATCCTCAAGTAATATAAAAGAGGTAGTCACTAAAAAGCAACTACAAGAAAGAACGAGCAATAGAAAGAAAACTACAAATGGGTGATGATGGGCGATTAAGATGAGATTAGAATTTTGGGTTAAGGCTTGGAGTGAAGTTTTTCCCTACTTAGCTAACAAAATTACTAGGAACATCGAGTGTGTTAAAAGATGGATGGGTGGTCAATTCAGAGTCACAAACATCTAGCCTTCCTCTATTTCGTGTTCTTAACCCCCCGGTTTATGGTCATTTTTGCATTTATGAGGTTGCAAGGTAGTGGGTTTGCTTTTGTATTACTAGTGTTGGTTTGATGCGTGTATCAGAGTTGATAAGCAGTGCTGGTGGTTCCTTAATATGGTGTGTTGCTTGTGCATAGGTGGTTGACTGGGTGCAGTTTGTTCTTAGTTTGGTTATGATGTATACTAGTTTGATTATGTGTACAAGTGGTGTATGGGTATGTGGCTTTTTCGATTTTTTTTTTTTTTTATTGTTATCACTTTTGGTATTGTATCTTTTTTTTTTTTTTTCCTTTCTTCACTCCTTGTATGTGGCTTGCAGGTTTCTTCATGAGATGTCGGCTTCTATACAGCTAATCATCGACAAAAAAAACTAGGACCACCATCGAGTCTGGGATGGCACATCAAGCTCAATTCTAGTGGCTGACATTTTGAGTGGGGCTTTAAGTCCTTGCTGCTTCTACAAGAGCAATGGGTATTTGTATTTCGTATGATGTTTGTTTGTTTGTTGTTCATTTGTTATTTGTATTTTACTTTCTATTTTTTTTTTTTTTTTCTTTTTGAGTTCTTTGTTGGGCCCTTTTTATAGATGGATGCACCTTAGAGGTTACAATCGGGTCATTTGAGTTAGGTACTGGTGAACCACTTCGGGTTTGGGTCGTTTCAGGTTTACAATGAACTTATGTCGGTCTTGCTCACGTCAATCTATTTAGGCTCATATCACTTTCAGGTGTTACCTACAATCGGGTCGAGTTGGGTCTGGTCAGGTTATTCTGGGTTCAGGTGACTTTAATTTTTGGTAGCCTTGGGTTCTGATGTAGCACCAAAAGATGAAAATCCCGGAGAATAACTCCTTAACTTGGTGCCTAGGCTCCCCAAGCTTTGCAGGGCTTGTTCGGTAATGTGTCGTATCTGGTAAGGCGGCTCTTGGCACCAGGTCTATCTGGTGCTGAATGTCCCTCAACAGTGGTAAAAAGAACTCATTAACTCTTCTAGGAAGATGCCAACAAATTCTTTCAATTCATCCTTCAGCTCTTTTGGTGTTTTCCCCTGTTCTGCCTTGCACTGCTTGCCAATTAACATGAACTCTACTTTGTTCTCGCCAACTTCTTTGGCGAGCATAGCCCTAGTCTAAAGTTTCGTGCTTTCGACTAACACCGACCATGGCACTTTTTACTTTTCGAGAATCAAGGCTATCTTCATACCCTCAAACACAAAGATGTAGGTGTTCCGTCTTCCGTCATGAGTGGCGCCTCTGTCGAATTGTCATTGTCATCTAAGTGACAAGTGGCACGCTTCCGTCTTCCGTCACGAGTGGCACCTCTGTGGAATTGCCATTGTCATCTAAGTGATGCATCCATGGTAACCACATTACACTATACCTCACCCCGGTATTTCGTTCCAATTGAAAAGTTAACCTATCAATGTTTAGATACGGTTACCTAGTTTCCTTTCTTGAGCCACGACAGCTTGTGTGCATTTAGATGCTCCTTTGCCTACAACCCAAACTTGACTGCTTCCTCTGAAAAAATGTTCTCGCAAATTCTAGAATGGATGACTAGGCAACATACTTTCCCACCAATGGTGTAGGTCATCTAGAAGATATTGTTCCTGAGCCAACCATCTCCCTCAACTTCCTTAGGCGTGAAACAAACTTGCCTCGCCACTAATAGGTGGCCTTTGTCACATACAACTTCTTCCTCAACACTTGGCGCCAACTCGTCTTAGGTTTCCTCCTCAACTAACTCCCCCTCCTTAATGTGAAGACCCTCGATGTATAACCCCTTACCAGGTCTATCTCCCATTTGACACTCGACCAGGTGACTCATTTCGCCACACTTGAAGCAAGGGGTCTTTGAGTGACCCGCTTGATCCTGGTTATTCTGTCTATTAGGGTTGGTGGCAACAGACCTCCCTACTTGTGCCTGTAATACCAAGTTGGTTGGAGGTCGTACTTGATCTTGCCCATTATTTTGAATGTTCTAAGTACCGCCAATCTGACGTCATTTTTGTTGCTTCTTAATGTGCAAAGCCCTTTGACTTGCATCCGAGACAAAGAATAAAGTTGACATACCTATCCGCCAATCAAACATGGTCAACACCTCTTGGATCGATTCCCTCAATCCCCCAACATACCTATCCCCCAACTACTCCTCTAATTCCGCCAAGTCGTTCTTGGCAACTAAGGCATAGAACTCTGCCACGTAGTTTTCCACAAACTGAGAACTCTGACATAAATTTTGAAGGCATTGGTACATAATCCTGATAACATAAGTGAATAAAGAATGATAGACATCAAATATATGATATAGATTTTGTATGTACTACTTGAGTACCAATTTTTTGTCAATAAGAGATTGAAGCATGGACAAGGAGGAAGGAGAATTTCAATTTTCATTTGACTAGCTAGTTTTTAATAGGGTTTGGTTTGTTATATAGATTGGTATGTATAAAATCTTTGACAATGAATTGAAAATTGTTAGTTATTTTATATAACACATTTTAAATAGAAATTTATTTTTGACACAGACAGGGCTAGACATAACTCCAAAGTTGTGATTTTAGGGGTAAGTTGTAATTTTTAAAGTATTAATTGCTACTATTACTAAGTTTTATGGCCAAAGGTTTTATAATTTGTTATATATAAAAGAGTCATATTTAAAATTTTTGCTTAGAACTTTGAAAATGTTAAGACCAATCCCGAACACAAAAATAAGTGATACTATTACAATATCAATCTATAACTATAGTGTGTAATAAATACAAGACTTCGTTAAATTATATGACAATAACACTTTAGTTTTGACAATACATTAACTTTTAAATATTTTTCCCTTTTCACAGCATAAAATGTTTTCCATAACATTGCATGAGCAGCTAACTCTACAGCGCTTACTCTCTCTCTCTCTCTCTTTCTCTATTTTGCTGCCACGAAGCCCCTTTTTTGTTAGTCAATTTAGTTTCTAGTTTTTGCATCATCCATTTACCTTGGAAACTTAAAATATAAATAAAATAAATAAATATTATTATATACTTTAATATATAACATAAATTTTGAATATACGTAAGAGATTATATTATATTCGAGAGACTCCTAGTAAATAGGATTACTCTAAGGCGCCACCTTTGCATGAAAGACAGCCAAAACGTGTGAAGGTTTCCCGGCTGGATTTTGTGGCGAAACAACTCATGTAGACTCATCACTTATAATAATACTAAAAACAATTATTTTTTTCATATAATAATATTATTCTCAGAGTAAAAAATTATCACAGTTAAAGAAAGATTGTAGTTTTCAAAAAAAAATTTGTGGCTCTCACTATTCGTAAGTCACATAATTACTCTGACAATAATAATTTTTATCACAACAATAACAACTCTCACTTTATATTAAATACTTATTTATTTTATATACTATATGGATTTTGTCATGATATAGGATGAGCAGCCGAAGATTTTATGGATTAATTGGGCCGCCAGAAACCGAAACAAATGAGAGGGAAAAACTTATCGGATGTAGCAACTTCACACTACCATAACTTTTAATCCGTAAGGAATTACGAGATAAATTATGCATCTAGATGAATCACTCGAATTTTACTACGCAACCCCATCCACTCCCGTTGTTGGCTTCACTTGTTTTCCTCAAATTTGTCCTCTAAACGCGTTTTTGGGTCACTTTTATGATTTGTGGATAGTATAATGACATTTTAATAATTCTGCATGTTAGTGTTTTCTATAGTGTTTCCAATAAATAGAGCTCGTAGCTAGTTGCTTTGTTCATTCAAGAAATTTTCAATATCAAACGTGTTTTGTTTAACATCCTCTAAACATTTTATCATAAATATTTCTTTTTTATGTCACTAGAAAATTACTCTTCATATTTTTTTTAAAAGAATCTAAGAACCAATACAAATTTAAAATATTTTGAATGCTGATAATACTAATATAACCTAATATAATAAACAGTTACATAGCATCATATTTTGTATGGTCTACAAAACATTTATAAGGAAAAGGAGGAACATACCCAGTGCCTCAAGGGATCTCGCCTACGCAGGATTTTTGGGGGGGGGGGGGGGGGGGGGGGGGCGGCAAATGTACGCAGCCTTCCCCCTTCAGGGTATTAACCTGAAGAGAAGTTGTTTCCCAGTGCCCCCAACCTAAAGAGGGCACCAACACTTCGTCACCGGATCCCATTAGAACTTCGAAGTTAAGCGTACTTGGGCGAGAGTAGTACCAGGATGGGTGAACTCCTGGGAAGTCCTCTGAGAATAATATTATTATACTCTGAGAATGGTTGGCTCAAGAAGATGGTTGGCTCAGGAACAATATTATTATAACTGTTATAATTTTTTACTCTGAGAATAATATTATCTTATGAAAAAAAATATTTGTTTTTAGTATTATTATAAGTGATGTGTCTACATGAGTCTACATATGTTGGTGCCCTCTACAAAACATTTATCTTTTTAGTAAACATAAAAATATGGATTTATGCTGGGTACATCGACGATAGAAGTCATCCTTCTCCTAAGGCATACTATAGAGTACTACAGAGACAAATAAAAGGATCTATACATGGTTTTTATCGATATGCATATGATAGAGTACCTAGAGAGATCCTATGAAGGGTCTTGGAGAAAAACAGTTGTCCCTGTATCTAACAATCGAGCCATTAAAGACATGTACAAGGAGACATTAACCGATGTGCGTACAACGGAAGGGGAAACAGACGCTTTCCCAAATTAAAGTTGGGTTACATAAAGGATCAGTCTTAAGTCCCTTCCTATTTATTTGATTATGGACAAGCTCACTATGCACATGCATAGTGGGTGCTTTGTTGCATGCTTTTCGTGGATGATATAGTCCTGGTGGGTGAATCAAGGGTAGAAGTGAATGAGAAGATGGAGCTTTGTAGAAGGGCCTTGGAATCAAAAGGATTACGGCACAGTAGATCCAAAACGGAGTTTATGGAGTTTAAGTTCAGTATCTCAACAAAGCCAAGCATTGAATACTAAATATTGGGTCAAAATGCAACACCAAAAAAAGAATGTTTCAAATATTTTGGGTCTATAGTGCAGCAAGATAGCGGAGTTGACAAGCATGTCAACAACTGAATTAAAGTAGGATGACTCAAGTGGAAGATGGCTTCCGTGGTTGTTAGGAATATGCCTCAAATTTACGTAATTTAGTCATGAGTCTCACCATGAGCAAGCCAATCAATCAGGTGGTACAACCGATCAAATGGAAAGCAATGCTGGAGAAAATCAAGAATTGCAGCCAAAGAGGGGCCGATCGATCAGCCAGTGCTGATCGATCGGGAGTCTATTTTCCCGTACCCTAGTCGTTTAGTATAAATATAGGTTTAGGGCTTCTGTTTTAGGTGTTCAATTAAGAGAGAGCCACCATCATTGAGAGTTTAGAGGGAGTGATTCAGTAACTCTCCATAGATCTCGTTTAGAAGAAGTGTCGTTGTAATTCTTCCATTATTCATACTCAATAAAGAATCTCCATCTCCGCCCGTAGTTTTCTCCCTCTCGATTGAATAGGGTTTCCACGTAAATCATTGTGTGTTTTCTTTGTTCTCTTTTACCTTTTGTTACTTCTCTTGTTTGTTATAGTATTTGAATCGAATTCAGTTCTGGGGTGTTAAGTTCCGCATTAAGGAGATATTAATTTCCTCACAAATTGGTATCAGAGCCCTATTTACTTTGATTTGGTACTATAACGTCTGCAATTAAATCTGAATTTAAGAAGTTTGGTGGTCAAGGGAGTTTCAGTTTATGGCAGGTTCGTGTTAAAAGGCTTCTTGACACATAGTGGCTTGGAGAAGCCTTAGAAGGAAAAGATAAGAAACCTGAGAGTTTATCCGAAGCACAGTGGGAGGAGTTAGACGAAAAGGTTCTTACAGCAATTCAGATGTGTCTTACCGATGACGTTTTATCAAAAGTTCTAGAAGTGAAGACTGCTAAGGAGTTGTGAAAGAAATTGTAGGATATGTTCTGTTTCAAGTCCTTCTCCAACAAACTTGCAGTTAAGCGTCCGTTGTTCACATTTTGTATGTCAGAAGGTACGTCACTTAAGAATCATGTTAATGAATTTAATTCGTTAATTTAAGAATTAAAGGAGCTTGATGATGCTCTTAAGGGTGAAGATCAAGCAATGTTATTGTTATGTTCACTCTCTACCAATTATAGATGCTTCGTAGAAAGCATGATTTATGTTGGTAGGTCAACTATTATATTGATGGGGTTAAGAGAAACCTACTGAGAAAAGAAAGAGTAGATAAGGAGTTGTCTAACTCCGTTTAGAACTTAGGTAGTGGTTTGTTTGTGATAGGGAGAACCGAGTCTAAAGAATATGATCATAGTGGAACCAAGTCTAAGCCTAGACATCAAGATCTATCTTGTAATTACTGTCATAAGGAAGGGCATATTAAGAGAGACTGCTACAAGCTTAAGAGGAAACTAGAAGCAGATAACAGGTCTGACTAGAGCTTCACAGCAGCTAGTGTTGTAGTTGAAGATGAGAATGATAGTGATATACTGTCTGTATCTGAACCTCAGTCCAATTTTAGAGATAGTTGGATTTTGGATTCGGGTTGCTCCTATCATGTTTGTCCCAATCAAGATCGGTTTTCCACGTATGACTCAAATCAAGGTGGAGCTGCTTTAATGGGCAATGATGCTACATGTAGTGTTTTGGGTATAGGAACAATTCGTATTAAGATGTTCGATGGCACTATCAGGACTTTGAGCGATGTTCGCCACATTCCTGATTTAAAGAAGAATCTCATCTCTTTAAGTACTCTTAAGTCACATGGGTACAGGTACACAGCTGAAGATGGAGTTGTAAAGGTCATTAAGGGCGCTTTAGTTGTGATTAAGGGCAGAAGGGTATGAACTTGTCAATTCCACAGTTGCAAGATCAGTTAAGATATCTTCATCATCATCGTTGACAGAACCAGGTATCACAAAGACAAGGCGTTTCAGATTGGATTATTCAGGTGATAAGGGTCTGTCTGAGCTTCGTAAAAGGGGCTTGTTATACGGTCAGTCTACAAGACTGAAATCTTGTGAACACGACATTTATGAGAAGCAGAAAAGAGTTCGCTTGAAGCAATTCCTGACAAGTAGAGATATCACGTTTGATGAGTCTTCATTATTGAGTCCATAGAAAAAGTATTCCATTGTTTGTGATTTAAGTCAGGTGAATAAGCCAGAGGGAGTTCAGTTTCAGTTAAGTAACACAGTTCAGTAGCAAGTGGCTGTTTCATAAGATGTGTCAAGAGCCAATTCGGAGAAGAAGAAGCTTGGCATTGCTGATAACCTCACGGATATGTTCACTCAGTTGCTACTTGGCAAGAAGTTCAAGCATCGCTCGGACTTGGTTATGTTTTCTGTTTTGTTTAGATAACCCCATATGTAGGGGGTTTTGTGGAGTAAGTGGAGAAATTTTTGCTTATTTGTAAATTTGAGTCAAGGTGGAGGTTTGTTAGGAATATGCCTCAAATTTATGTAATTTAGTCATGAGTCTTGCTGTGAGCAAGCCGATCAATCGAGTGGTACAACCTATCGATCGAAGAGCAAAGCTGGAGAAAATCAAGAATTACAGCCGAAGAGGGGCTGATCGATCGGCCAGTGCCGATCAATAGGGAGTTTGTTTCCGCGTACCCTGACCGTTTAGTATAAATATGGGTTTAGGGCTTCTGTTTTAGGTATTCAATTAAGAGAGAGCTGCCGCCATTGAGAGTTTAGAGGGAGTGATTCAGTAATTCTCCATAGATTTCGTTCAGAGGAAGTGTCATTGTAATTCTTCCATTATTCATACTCAATAAAGAATCACCATCTCCACCCGTGGTTTTCTCCCTCTCGATTGAAGAAGGTTTCCACGTAAATCATTATGTGTTTTCTTTGTTCTCTTTTACCTTTTGTCACTTATTTTGTTTGTTATAGTATTTGAATCGAATCCAGTTCTGGGGTGTTAAATTCCGCGTTAAGGGAGTATTAATTTCCTCACAGCAGTACTTTGCAATAGAAAGTTTCCGCAAAAGTTTAAAGAAAAATACTATAAGATAGTAAGAGACTAGCTATGGCATATGATACAGAATATTGGCCAGTAAAACAATAACACATGCGGAAGTCGAGGTGACAGAATGAGAATATTGCGGTGGATGTGTGGACATACTGGGAAGGACAGGATTCGAAATGACGCTGCAAGAAGCAAATTAGGCATGGCCCTTAATTGAGGATAAGTTAACGGAGCAACGCCTGCGATGGTTTGGACATGTTAGGAGGTGACTGACCACTGCCCCTATTAGGAAATGCAAACAACTTTACAATACGCACAGCGAGAGAGGTAGAGGCAGACTGAAGAAAAGCTGGATGAATACAATTAGACATGACCTCACCCAACAAAACTTAAATGAGGAGACAGCCTTAGATAGAACTGAGTGGCGGGCTAGAATAAGTGTAGCTGACGATTAGACGTAGCGGCTTTAGATAGAGGAGAACAACGTAACTAGTTCATAGTGCCCATAGGATTACATGTTTTATATTGTTGCTTGTTACTTATTTGCTCATATGCATGTGGTTTTTGCTACTTGCTCTTGGGTTGAGGGCATGTGGACACAACCTCTATTTAGGTTAGCATCTTAAAGAGGTAAGGCCGAGTACATCTCCCCCCTCCCCTAGACCTCGCTCAGGCATGAGCGCTTATGGCACTAGATTTATTGTTGTTATTGTAGAAATATAGGGCAAATAGATTAATCAAAGAAATATTGTAAAATAACTGAGGTCGATTTAAATTTCTACACAAATTAAATAAACTATAAGTAATATCAAGTACATATTTTACTAGAATTCATTGGGGGCTATGCCCCCATGCTAATATCCTGTATCCGTCGTTGTTCCATATTTGTCCAAATGATTAGGTGATTGTTTCTGCGGGAGCCGCAAGGCACTGGGACTGTTGTTGTTGTTGTTGTTAATTAGGTGATTGTTTGTCAATCTTGAAATGTGGGCTTGAATTTGATATTCCTTTGACCGGGCAATGCCAATATAAAAAAAAGAAAAAAAGAAAACAAAATATCAAAATTAATAATGTAAAGCCAAAAAATAGGGAATAAATGATTTAGATCGACGATGGGCAGTAAAAGATGGGGAAGAATGATTTTGTGACGTCAAAAGCGTGGACCGTGAGGTGAGACAGATGGCGTCACGATTTAATGGGTTGGAGAAGAGAAGCAAGCTTTAAGCGTACGTGTCAGTTGCATTGAGCGCCCAGTCTCTACTTAACCTGACCGGATATGTGACTAAGCACTTCATGTTTGTTATCCTATACCCATGTACTAGGGAAGCTTCCTTGTACCATTTTCTATCGTTTAATTTAGTTGTCATATGAATTATATTCTTCTAAAAGATTATATATTTTTATGAATTATATTCATATGTCAACCTTTCAAAAAGTAAAGTGTTTGATTGTCAAGATGAAAACAGAACTTCCTTACAGAAGCTAGTTCAAAAAATCGAATTAGAATTTACCTAAGAAGGGGCCAAGTACGTATTTCCTACATTTAAAAGAAATAGAAATCATTAAGTAATTTCTACGTTATGCATTATGTCAACTTTTCTAACATCTAAACAAGAGCTCAAATTCCTACTTTTGTTATTTACTTGCTGCCAACCAAACAAGGCCGATAAAAATTGGATAATGTAACTTAATTTATAAACTAATAAATGGATAGTTTGTTTAAGCATGGAGACATGTCCCTTAAGGGCATTAGCCTAATAGCAGAGAACATCGGAGGCTAGAAAAGCTATAAGAGTTCAATCCCCACTAGGGACAATATAAATGGATTGTTTGTGTTAGTATATTGGCGGAGACATGAATAATTGGAATTTGTTAGATTTAGGTTTAATGGAAAATACTTGGTAAAATAAGAAGATAAGTTATAAGGGCTCAGTATATACATAAACTTGACATATGTGGATCTATTTAGCCTGTGGACTATAAGTTCTCTCAATTTCGATTGGGGAGACATGAATAGATTGCTCTAAACATGCTCAAATTGTATAGAGGGAGGGCCATCGTTATCAAAAGAATCCAATATGATCTTTGGGTTAGAATGTATAGAATCTAAATGTTTGCGGGTTGCTTTTTCTCTAGAATAATGTAAATTCATGTTGACATTTTGGGTTGAATTGTATAATACCATGTTGACCACTAGGCGGTTGGTGTTAATGTTGCCTCACTATAGTGTGACTGGATGATAGAAAAACGCATTGTTTTCACATAGAATGTGTGAAACTTGATCAATTTCTGGAATCAAGTATGCCACAACGTGGTATTTGGATTTTATAGTGGATTTGAAAACCGTGGGTCGCTTCTTTGTGAGCTATAAGACAAGATCGCCCTTCGTAGAATGACGATTCTCTGGGTAGCCGACCTAGTCAACATCAACAATTGTAGTGATCTTGACAATGGGACTACAATAGTAGTATAAGACCATTGGGCCATCATCATATGTATGACTTTATATTTAAAGGAGCTAACTAAGTGGATCTTTGTGAGATCCTGGAGAACAAGATCCCAACTGAGGTAATAGAAAAGTCATTGAACTCATTAGCCACTATCTCTCGCCACTTGTGATCCTTGGAGCACCTGAAGAACCAAGTTAGCTTTGGGACAGTGGTGAGGACATGGATAGATAGGGGCAATAACACTTGTGAATTCTAGCCTCTAACTGTATGCTCATGGGATAAGTGTTAAGTGGTAAAAAGAAAAACTAGATGGAGGGAAGTAGAGGCTATTTAATAGTAGAGAGGTTTTCAGTTTTCTTTAAAAATTCTTGAAAAATAGTTGGAAAACAAGTTTTCAGTATTCCTTACTCTTTTAGAAAATTTTAAAAACAAATTGAAACAGTTTTCCAAATTTTTCATATCTGTATTCCTTACAAGTTTCTTTTTTTTTTTTTTTCTCTCTCTTACTATCAACTTTCTTATCTTTCTCTTTTTCCTCACTCCACCATTTCTCTTTCTCTCATGTTCTCAAGCCCTTGAAATCAAATCTAACCTCCAACTCACAACCCACCCTTCAAGGCCAAAAACACAGAACAAGATCATTTGGGTTCTTTAATGACACTCATCTTTGCAGGACATAATAGAGCATGCATTGTGTGTACTAAAGCCTAACTTCCCTTTCTTTAAAGTGACAATTGTTCGGGAGAACTTGTTTGTGCTTTATACTGAACCATCCACTAAGGCAATAAAAGATAAATTCAATTGAGTGTGTACAAACGACAAAATAAATACGTCATTTAGAAAATGTGTGGTGGTCCGTAATGAGAATGGTACTGTCAATATTTGAGACGACATAAAGGTGATATGTCCTAAAAAATACAAGCGCAGGGTATTTCTTTTCTATATATTAAAGGTTTTCGTCCTCAAGAACATATGCTTGCACATGGTGTTGCCAATCGCTTGAATGCAATCCTATTTTGAAGTCATATGAACTTTGAAAATGGAGTTCAAAAATTAGGACTTAGTGAACAAAACTCATCCGAGAAAGGTCAAGATTGTGCTCGCATCATGAAGTTCACAAGTGCCTTGAAGTTGTTTGTGACTAAACAGAGCATGGATATTGCATGTTACATTGTTATTTTCCCAATAATTCAAAGTAAAATTTATTCCAAAGAAAAAGTGAAAAAATACCCCTCAAAGAATATTTTCAAAATCGGTCACAATATAAAATTGTCTAGCAACAGTCACATTTTGCCACGAACGTTAATGGTTGTGTGAGGCATGCTATACTGATCCTCTTAACGTCGTTTTTCTAGCGTGACTGAATTGTGATTCTCCTTTTTCGGCTATGGTGATAGCCTCCGTTGGCGTTTATAGTCACGAAAAAAACTGTTTGTGCAAGATAAGCTACAACTTACTAGCAATTGTGGTGATAGTTAGTCTTCGGATCGTATTGCTTTGACAACACATTCAATCGTCACTTGCAAGAAGTCCCAAGAGAGGAGATGGCCAGTGGTCAGCCATAATGTGTGAAAAAAGAGTAAACCTAGGACTCCATTTGCTTGAGGGAAATTCTTTTCCTCCGCAAAACATGAGCCGTTGTTCAAAATGACCTAAAATAAAAAAACTATTACCCAAAGTGGCTCATTTTAAAAAATATTTTCCCAAATGACCTCCATATCATCAATTTTAAAAATTTATTTATTTTTGTTTTTGGTTTGGGGTACTGGACACTTTAAACCTTTTTAAATTTTTTATTTAATTTTTAAATAAATTATTAATTATTAATTAAATCAAATATAATAATTATATTTTTATTGTCATGTTATATTTAGCTTTATAGCATGCCTTTAAGTTAAATTATATATGTAATTTACATTAAAAATTTAAATTAAGTTGTTTGTTAAATATTAAATAATATTATCTATACATAATTTTTTAATTTACTCATTACAGTTATATAATAATAGTTGTTTGTTTATACAACATTTGATATAAATTATTATTTTTAAAATTATAATAATAGGGAGGGAGGTATTTACAAAACAAAAAAAAATTCGAATTTGATGACATGGAAATTATTTGGGTAAATATTTTTTAAAATAAGCTATTTTGGGTAATATTTTTTTTATTATGAGCCATTTTGGGCAATAGCTTGCAAAACATTTTCTTTTGTTTTTTCAAAGAAAATCAAATTCCACTTTAAATTTTCTGCCATTTGTTACAGTGAAAAGATTGTTCCCATTTATTTGTTTAAAAAAAAATATCTTTCACCAATTATTTCATAAATATAATAATATACGTCATATATCTTGCCCAGAGAGATATGCTTTTTTTTTTTGGTTAACGTATTTTTAATTTCAGTTGTACTGGGTATGCATGTGTGGGTCCTACGATTGCAGATGTGCCTACTTTCGTACTTGAGCTTACCTTGGTAATTATCAAGAAAAACTTGTAATATATCTCTCTTGAAAACTCTCTCCGACATTTCTACTTGATTTTGTGATACATCCTTTGTTAGATGGACTACGTACTTACATCTCCCTTTTACGTCTTATAAAAATAACTATTTTCGATCATTTAATACTTCTTATCAAATGCCTTTCAAATCAATAAGTTTAATAATCTTAAAGTGTTAAAGACACCACATATTAGTCTAGTTGAATCCCACATAGGAGTAATGAGGAAAAGAAGATCAATATAAAAATCTAGTGAATTATTCCATCTATTACCACTTGATATTAGTATAGAACTCCACTTGGGCTTATATATGAATAAAATATGTGCCAACTTCATGAATCGGGCCTAAAAGCCCAGTAAAAAGTTAACATTAAGTAAGCGCAATCACCATACTTTTAACACTTTTTTAAAAATTCTACTTACTGCTCACTAGAGCATTCATAACACTTTTAACTATTGTCCATTTGAGCACCTAAGTCTGTGTCAATCTCATTCTCAGTTTTGGTACATAGGCTCTTTTCCTAATTCCTAGTCCATCCTCTCTGTTAGTGGTTGTAGTCACATAACGCCTATTGGTTTTTACCTATGACTACGTCATGTAATCCTTTTTTTGGTATGTCGTATTATGTTTATCTCTATATTGATCCCCGCTCTAATACGTGCTAACTCATGTCTAGTTTGTACGAGGTGCCTATTTTGTGATGCAGCACAGACTAAAGGTTGCACCGCAGCCTCAAGCCTCGAAGACGCGTGGTGGGAAGGGATAGGGTGCCTCGAACCTATTGATCGCACCCAACGATGCCGGATTAAGACGAATTGGCTAAAAGTCATTGATTCTACAAATACCTGAGCAATAACCAAAAGAGGAGATATAAGATCAGCTCAAAACATGAAAAAACTCATCAAATAAAATCAATTCATCAAAAACTTCCTAAAATAAATGACTAATAGCCTATTTATAGGCACTCCCCTACTACTATTTCAAATTAAAATCTAAAAATAAATTATATTTTAATTCTACCTCCAATTATTTGCTAATTCAAATTAAATCCTAAAATAATTCTATCATAACCTACTCTAACTATAATTAAGAAAATACTTTAAAATCCTAATTTAAGTTAAACCCATATTAATTCACTATTCTTTTCTTGTTTCCATCGGGCTATTATAGTCCTGTATTGCATCATTCTCACCCGCTTGAATAGAATTCATCCTCGATTTTGACCCTTTATTCTAGTAGGTGGATGAAGATAGCTATGGAAAAAATCAAAGGGTTCCAATTTACGTGTTGAAGTGCTCTGATGTGAGGTTGGTTTTAGTGATGCTCGTCTTGGTGGTGAAGGTGATTGGGGTGAGTAGGTGGCAAAGCGACAACTCACCGATTTTAAAGATGATAACGGCGCATGTTGAAGGCATTGACTGGACATGGATGGGGCTCTATGTGGAGGAGCTGGCCAAACCTATTTGGCAACCAAGGCTTCTATCTTCCTGATCCTCTCTTCTCTCCTCTTCAACTTCTCATCCCATGTGAGAATTTGCACCATCTTCCGCCTTCTCAATAGCATAACTCAGGATCGTGCCTTCGCTCTGATGCCAATTGATGCTGATCGATTGACGCTTATACCAACTAATGCACCACGCCTAAAGGTAGCACTGTAGCCTTGAACCTCGAAGACACGTGATGTGAACGGATAGGGTGCCTCTAACTCGTTAATTATAGTAGGATTATTTTTTGATTAAAATATAATTGTTTTTAGATTTTAATTTGAAATATTAGTAGAGGACTGCCTATAAATAGGCCATTGGTTGTTTATTTTAGGAAGGTTTTGATGAAATTCAATTTATTTGATGAGTTTTCTCATATTTTGAGTTGATCTTTGTAATCTTATTTTGAAAGAATTCAATAAAATTACATAACTCCTCTTCAGGTTATTGCTCGAGTATTCGCAGAATCAATGAGTTTTAGCTGATTCCTCTTAATCCGATATCATTAGGTACAATCAACGGGTTAGAGGCACTCTATCCCTTCCCACCACTCGTTGTCGAGATTCGAGGCTACAGGCTAGATCTTTAGACTAATCTGTATCAGTTGGTATCAGAGCCAATCGATATGTATTATTTTGTATTGCACTTTATTGCTAATTATCCAAAAAAATGTGTGAGCACCTAAACTAAATATATACCTCGTTTGAAATGAAATACAAATACAATATCACAAATGGACCTGGGCCTGCTTGACCAACAAAAGCTTTCTTCCTTCTTTACAAACCCATGTTTTACATTGGCTCTTCCGGTTAAGTTTTTGGGTCAGCCACTAAAATACTTGTTTTATAGGCAAGTGAATAGCCAGACTATTTAATGTTAGGCATAATAAATATATATAAGGGTGTCAAAAAATCTCATTTAAAAACCATATTTTTTTTTTTTTTTACCCTAGTTGTACAAACCTTAATATATATGTATGAGGTTTGACATTTAATTTTTTAAGTAGAACAATAGAGATTATGTGCTTGTTTTCCTATGTTTCTTTTCTGAGCAAAAAAGAAAAGTGTTCCTTTTGGGAAAAAGTACTTGTACGTCAATATAACCCTTGATGTAGGACTAAACGCTTTGGTGGTTCTCCTCCACAAATGTACAACCGTGACATTGGATTTTATTTAGTTTTTTTCGATAATTAGCAACAGAGTCGTAGTACAGAGTAGGCAACTCGACAAAGCGAGCCTTGAGTCAACCTGTAGAAGAGCGGGGACCAAAAATAAATCAAATAAACAAGAAGACGGCAGAAACAGGCAAAACACTAGTCACAAACACGACTAGGCAAGGCATCAAAAATATGACCAACCAAAAGACAGAAAAATGGGACTACGACGTGCTTACTCTATTGAAGCAAGGCACTCCGCGAAATTGGATCAAAGCCACCAAAATTCAACCTAGTCTTTTTCCCATCTCCAGTGTGCGCTTCATAGCAAGAATCCTACCAGCATCGTAAGCACTGTTGCCCTTTTTGGTCTTTTTTTCTTCCTTCCTTACACCTCTTCTTCTCCTTCCACTATTTGCAAGCTCAGGTAACCTCCTAGCAGTGCTACTGGGTGACATGTCTTTAAAAAACTCTTGAAGATCTCGCTTAGTTTGTTCTCTTTTCCTACGCTTTAGGCCTCTACGGCTCCTTTTAGTGAGGCCAATGTTTTGGTCTTGATGCCTGGATTTCAAGTTTTTCCTTTTCTCCCCATCCTTGCAAGGCTATTCCACACACTTCATTGGAGTCGTTTTTCAAGGAATTACCATCCTCATACGAGTTGCTTTCTATAGTAGTAGGCTCGAAACCCAATGAAAATTCAAGTCCAAAGGACATCCGACTCAATTTCACTCACATCTTCTAGACCTCGATTATCTTGAAGCAACACTTGATCCTGAGATCCAAACGAATGGACTCCACTATTCACTGCCCAAGGCAAGAGAAGTGGAGGATTCATGTTGGCAACATTTTCTAGAATGGGTGAAGCTGGCGGTTGAAATGCAAGTTGAATTGAAGGATGAGAGATAGCAGCCCATTGAGTTTGTAAATCCCAAGACCATCTACCAATAAGATGACCATCAAGATGTAAAGCAATAAGGCCCACACTTCTCTCATCGATCCTCACATCAATACTTCGGGAGTTAGAGCGTGTTTGTTGGAAACCCTCCTGCACAGGCTGTACATCAAGAGGAAGAGGTCTTAAAGTGGTGTAGGCTAAATTGCTTTCCCCTAGTCGAGGAGAAAGAGTCTATTCCCTGTATATTCTGGTAAAGGCAACGAAAGTGACTACTTTGGGCGAGCAGTTGGGAATTAGTATAGAATCGCCTTCTTTCACGAAAACCATTCTAGCTCCCCATTGTACTTTACATGAACCACCTGTTGTATAACTGAGAGGGAGCATGTGTCAATGAGAACCCTAGTCACATCCGCACATCTCATGGAAGATGTTCTGGCGTCAATTCGAATGAACTTGCCCCATATATTGGCAAAATAAACAAAGCACACTAGCATTGTAAAGGCAGACCATGAATTTCAATCCACACTCTTCTATGTAGCGTTCCAAGGGTTTGTCCAGAGTATCTATTCACCCTCTAGAATTTCTGAATTAGCAAATATTTCTGAGGCCCAAGGTTGGATCTAAAGAATCCGTAGAATCACAGGTCAGGATGAAGGTATCTGAACTCACCCCTCTAGGTGCGAAATCAAAGAGGTTATTCTCCGTAAGGAATCTAAGGACATTATCAAGCGAGTCATCCTCATAAGAGTGAGTAATCAACAGCCTGCTCAGCCAGGCCTCTAAGCAATTGTTTGAAATAGACTCCATGGCCTTGAGATTAGTCTACTCCAGATCCTCAGAAGCATGATTAGTACCAGTAGCTTTAGAATTTCCCTAACCATTAAAGCAGTGAGTCTGCGTATGAGCATGCTTCCAGTAAGAATTGGAGCGGTTCCCTCTTCCCTGATTAGCCCATTCAAACCTGAGCTTGTAGCTAGCAACCTAGCAGCCATTCATGCATGAAATTGCCCTGAAAGCCTCACTCCGGAGGCGGAATCTGACAAATCCATAAGAAAATCTCGAGTTGACCCTTCTGTTTTAGGGGACAAAGCATCATAAATCGACCTGAACTTCAGGGGAAATAACTTTGAGCCATGAATTAGAAGTTCTCGTTGGAAGACCATCAACGAAAATAGAAAACGGCCTCGCCAGGAGGTGACATCAGTCGTTGGAGCAGGGAGGGGAGATGGATGGTGGTGGAGAGAGAAGGAGGGAGACAATGGTTCTTTAGGTGGATGAGATGGAGGAGACAGAGTTTTTTATGGAGGAGATGGATGATGGTAGGAGATGGTGGAGGAGATCTGGTGGATGGTGGTGTGGAGCTAGCGGAGGAAATGGAGTAAATGAAGGGTCTTGTGGTGGAGATCCAGGAAGTGGTGGTTGATGGTGGAGATCAAGCGTGGTTGGTGGTGGAGATCTAGTGGAGGAGAAAGGGGGAGACGAAGGGTGGTTGTTGGTGGTTGGTGGTGGAGAACTAGTGGAGGAGATGGGGGACGAGGGGGGGGGGGGGGGTAGAGAGAGAGAATGGGAGACGAAAGGTGGTTGGTGGTGGAGATGTGGCAGAGGAGAAGGGGGAGACGAAGGGTGGGTGGTTGGTGGTGGCAGTGATGGAGATCTGGCGAAGGAGATCTAGTGGGAGAGAAAGTAGGGGAGATCTTGTGGAGATCTAGTGGTTAATCTGGTGGGTTGTGGTAGAGATCTGGTGGGTTGTGATGAAGATCTGGCTTAGGAGAGGGCGGAGGAGAAGGCGGTGGAATTGTGGTGGTTTTGGTGGGTTGTGGTGGATGGACGGAGGAAAAGGCGGAGGAGTTCTAGAGGGGGGGGGGGGGGGGGGGGGGGGATGAAAGGGGATGTACTAGGAAAAACACCAGGAGAGGGAGAGGAGAAGGCGGAGGCATTATGGTGGGTTGTGGTGGTGGACGAAGGAGAAGGCGGTGATCTCTTAAGGTGTTAAGTTAGATCGTGATAGTGGATACGAAGTATTTATAACTCATCATGCATATAGAGAAGAAAAATAGAAAAGAATCTATATTTTTTAGTACATAGAAAAATTAATTGAATAAATTAAAGAATTTGTTTTATTTACTACCAATTTCATGTCTTATATCATTTAAATGTTTAGCATTTGGGATAACAAGAATAATGTTTTACCTTTTGACTTTGATTGTTGCTATTTAAGAGGATTCCAAAAAAAAAATCTAAAAATGGAATTAAAATATTTTTTATTAAATTATGAATTTTCATTTCTTAAAAGAGAGGTAAAATGTAAAATATAAAACTGAATGGGGCCTTAGACAAGTTCCTATTAAACCAACCCAATATTGGGCCCAATTGTCACTATGCTAGGCCCTCTTTACAAAATTTGATCCACAAAAACAATAAAAAAAGAACTTACATTTACATTTCAATAAATTTTATAGCTCTTTTTGAAACTCATAAAATTAAGGGGAAAGAAAAATATGAAAAAAAAAGTTAAAGGAAAAGAAAATAGGAGAAATTAACTTTTTTTTCCCCTTATTCGGAGGCCAAGGAAAATGAAGGAAAGAAAGTAAGTTTCTACGATAAAAAAAAAAATTTTTTTTCTTCATTTGGCTCAGAGAAAATGAAATGAGTAAAAAAAAAAAATATATATATATATATATATATATATATATATATATATATATATATGGAACCCAGAAAATTAAGGGGAAAGAAAAATATGAGAAAAAAAGTTTAAGGGAAAGAAAATAGGAGAAATTGACTTTTTTTTTCCCTTATTCAGAGGCTAAGGAAAACGAAGGAAAGAAAGTAAGTTTCTACGATTAAAATTTTTTTTCTTTATATATATATATATAATCTAACATAATAAGTTATTTAGAAATAAATATTACTTAATCAGACAGCGTATGCATAATAAGTAACTAAGTAATCTGGTGTTATTTAGGGCAAAACATATAAAACCCCCTGAATTTGATAATTAAATATAAGACACCTCTTGCACTGTTAATTTCATAGAATAGGCCCCTAATCTTTACAATTAAACACAAAACACTCTCTACACTTTCAATTTAGTCATGGAACTTTATCATTATACACAACTAACCCCCAAACTTTGTTATTAAACTTAAGATACTCTTTGGACATTAATAAATTTGAAATTTAAAAAATGTACATAATTAAAAAAATTTGAAACGAATTATGAAAAATAATTTTTTATTAGAAAAAGTTTGCAAAAAAATAGTAATATTTTTAACTTTGGTTTTTCAATTTTTTAATTTTTTTTTCAGAATTGTTTTTCAAATATTTAATTTCTTACTATTCTTTAATTTGAAATTCATTAATCTAATTTTAAAATTTATATTTTTAAAAAAATTATTGTATTTTATCTTATGGTATTTTTAATAAAAATTTTTAAAATATTTTATTATCTTCTAAATTTACAATATTACTACTATAATTAATTAAAAATTATTTTGTATAAATATTAGAAAAATCTTTTTATGTTTTACTTAGAAACAAAAAGTTTCTATCTTTGACCTAAGAATATAAAATCTCTGTCTTTTTGTATAAAAGTAGAAAATCTTGATTTTTAATTTCATACACTTTTTTCAATTTTTCCAAATTTAAAAAAATATTCTTATATTGTTCAAAACTTTTCTAAATTCTTTTATTTTTAAATTTCAAATTTATTAATCTCTAAGAGGTGAATTGCGTTTAGCAACAAAGTTCGAGGGTGTGTTGTGGATAATAACAAAGTTCATAGGGCTATTTTATGAAATTAAAAGTGTAGGAGGTGTGTTGTGTTTAATTATATATATAGTTCAAGTGATTATTTTATGAAATTGAAAATTCATAGGGTATATTGTGTTTAATTGTAAAGCTTATAGGATCTTTTTAGATTTTCCCCAATTATTTAATATAATACGATATAAGTTAAATTATACATTAAAAATTAGACTAATGAATTGGGCTCTAGAAAAAATTTCCCAAATGAATTGGGCTCTAGAAAAAAATTCCCAACTTTACTTAGAGTTGGCAAAATGTGACCTTATGACCCGACCCATTTGACCTGCTATCCAATCCGACCTTAACCTAAAAAATTTGCAATTTTTGGTACCCGAACCCAAAAATGAACTGACTCGAATTTGACCCGATCTAAACTTGACCCAACTCGAGCTAACCTGAAACCCAAAATGAGCTTACTCAAATTAGACTTGACCTAAGTTTGACCTGACGTGTGATGACCTGAGACCTAAACCAAACATTTTCCAATAACACAAAATGACACAAATAAGAATCCAACTTATCATAGAATCTAAAGAATAGGCTAATTATAGTCATTTATGTTATACTTTCAATTATAATTTTCAAGATCAATTTAATATAGTATCAAAATAATCTGATGAATCGATCTAAAATCTGACCCAACTGAAGGATGACCAAGGTTGACCTGATCCGATATTGACCCAATCTAAGACTGACTTGACCTGAGATCCACTCGAACCAGAGGATAACCCTCCCCAACCTGACCCAACCTGATTTTGACCCGGCCCGAACTCAATCCAACCTGACCCCATTGCCAGGTCTAACTTTCATTGCTATTTTAAGAGGAACGTAATTTTCCTCAAATATGTTATAAATTTTTTTAATTTTCTATCAAATTTTTCTTGAATTCCAAAAAACAATTGTTTTCCTCCATTTTTTTTTCTCTCTTCCTAGACTTTTCGAAAGTCTTCATTAATTATTACTTAAATACTCTAACGTTTCAACGCATACTTTGACATTTGAAAATTTTATTACTTAGGTATCTCACACCAGAATCCAGTAAATTTTTGACAAATTCCAACTAGTTTTCATCACAAATGCTAATGCAGAAGATAATTATGGTAATTTATATTAGAAGTGTCAATGGTTTTAGTATAAATATACCATATTGCAATAAAAATTCTCCAAAAACAAAAAATATTTATATTTTGTTAAAATTATATGTCATATTGATATTTTTGGGTAAAAATATCAGATTCTGAGGATACCTATATATTGTTAGAAACATATTCCATATGTGCTTTAGAACAAAAACCCGAAACCTATCGTACCCAATTGATAAAATCATTAAACTACTGGCTACCTAAATGATTAAATTGTTAAACTTCATAGGGTACCATATAAGTGATAAATTCTCTTTATTATATTATTTTATATATTTTTCTATTAGATTTGTAGCTATATACTAAGATTGGTTGGGTCAAAGTTAGCTGCTTGTTAGGATCCAAAATAGACTATAGATGGATACTTGTTTACATAGCAAACTCATAAGAATTGTTTCTTGTTCTAATCAAGGAGAATCTTCAAAAATAGATGGGTAAGGGTAGTTTCAAGATGTATATAAGGAAATTGTTAGTTGTATTGAGTATAGGAATGATAATAACAACTTTTCTCTCTACTCTTCTTCTTCTTTTAAAATCTATCTTCTTTCTCAATTCTATCTCAAACTTCTGATTCCACTTTTCGATCGTAACATTTGGTATTAGAGCCAGAATTCTCAATGTGTAGGAGAATTGTGCTAGTGTATGGGCAAATTGAAGAAACAAGCAAATATGATCGATACACAGCAGCTCGAGAGTTCCTTGGAGGCGATGATTTCCTCATCCATGGATTCAATTAAAGAATCCATTATGTCCTTACTCAAGGAATCAATTATGTCTTCAATCAGAGAGCCTTTGGACCGGCTATCTGCAAGGAATGATCAAGATGACCAAGAATTAGCCGGATTGCGGGAGTTTATGGCAGGAGTGGCTCTTCAGCAGAACCAATTAGTGGCTCAGATGCAAGGAAATCAATAACAAATGGGCATTGCAATGTCAAATGGAGTCCAAATAGCAACAGTTCACTTGGATGGGGAGGCATTGCAGTGGCATCGGTCCTATATGAAGTCTAAGCCCAAGGAAGTGATTGAATCTTCAAGAATGCAAGAGTTCTATGATTCGGCAAATTCTTTTGGAGCAAGAACAATGCCAATCTTGAATGACAGAGGTAGACCACCTAAATTTCAACTTATTAAGCTGAATGAAAGAGTTCTTGATAAGATTTACATGATCAAGAATACAGGATTTAGGCAGCCCGAGGTAGAGATCAAGGCATTGGATAGTTTTTGCCACAATCTTGGATTCAAAGAGGTGATAATTATGTTTGTTTCTATGGCAATCCTGACTCACAAAAGTTCTTGGCAAGAAATTGCAGTGGAAGTAGTTAAGAGGAATGTTTTAGTTTGGACTAATTCAGTTCACGTGGTTGCAAATTCAGCTGATATCAAGGGTAATGGAGCTAAAATCAAGGAGCATACTCCAATGGTGCAACCAAAGGTGAGACATCCTGAAATTTTATGGATTATGTTCAAGCAGAAAAAGGATGATCTGGCTAAAGTAGCAAATCCTCATCGGAATCAACAACTTAAGTTTGGAATTGATTGTGAAAGGTATTCTCGTTTATTTGAGGTTCAAGATTACCAAAAGGTTCAGTTAGTGGTAATGTGTAAGAGGTATGGCGAGGAGATTGATCACTTCGTTAGTGAGGATCATAGTGCTTCTGTTAAAAAGGAAAATATGAGAGTAGAATCATATTCAGCTGATAAGAGTGAGCAGTTCGACTATTATCCAAGCATTCTAGATGTGCACAAAGATGCTAAGCCTTACAAGTTGCATCTAGGGTCTGTTCAGATGTTTTCAGAAGCCAAACATGGGAACACTTACAAGGACGCAGTGTTTGCAAAGTTGAGTACGGAGGAAATGCCTCAAAAGCTCGATGACTCGATGAATCAGAATTATTGCAACAGCATGGTTTTTTATGAATGCAGTCAGCAGGTGGTACACTTGGACAAGAAGATTCAGAGATTGATCTTCGACAAACATCAATTAGTTATAGCTGAAGGAAAAATTTACATTGCTGTGCATTAGATTTCCCACCCTTTTGGACAAGGATATTCTTTAAGGGGAAGGAAATTGTTGAGATCCAAAATAGACTCTAGATGGACACTTGTTTACATAGCAATCTCATAAGAGTTGTTTCTTGTTGTAATCAAGGAGAATCTTCAAAAAATAGATGGTTAAGGGTAATTACAAGATGTATATAAGGCAATGGTTAGTTATATTGAGTATAGGAATGATAATAACAACGTTTCTCTCTACCCTTCTTCCTCTTCTTCTCCTTCTTTTTCTAAAATCTATCCTCTTTCTCAATTCTATCTCAAACTTCTAATTCCTCTTTTCGATCCTAACATGTTGATGGATCAAAAAGAGTTGAGCGCTCAACTTATGGGTTTATAATTCGCAATGGTCGAGGAAGAGTTCTTAACTATGAGTCTAGAAATTTCGGGAATGCTTTGATTTTTTTAGCAGAGGCTTGGACCTTTAGGGAAGGAATTAAAAAGTATTTAAAATATGGGATTAAACGGGTGCATATTGAGGGTGATCATCTTACGATAATTTGAGTCATCCGTCATGAATACTAGTGCCCTGGCAAATCAGGACCATAATTAAGGACATTTGGGATATGTTACAGTCTTTTGTAGAGTATGAAGTATCTCATGTTTTTCGCAGGGAAATAAAGCGGCAGATAGGGTAGCTGTGTTTGATTCAACTTGGCGAAGTTCAAGAGTCTCTAAGGAAGGAATTCGTATATAGCTTTAATGGATAATTCATTGCAATGGACAGCTAAGATTGATCCCTTTTTTTTATGAGATAAAAAAAAAACAAATACATAACATAATTTCCCTCCCCCTTCCCTACCTCACCCCCCAACTCTTCCTTTCTCTCTCCCTCACCTCACAACCTGTCGCTGTTGTCGGCCACTGCCTACAACCGCCGCTTATCCTTTTCCACTCTCTTCCAATATCCCTTTCTCTCCCCCATCCCCATAACCCTTCATCCCCGGCACCTACCACCGCCGCCCCGCCTTTTTTCTCTCTTCTAATACCCCTTTCTCTCTCTCTCATACCCCTCCTTTTGATGGCTTCAAAGTGTGCTTCTGTTGGAGCATGCATAAATTGAGACACTAAATTAACAACGTGAGTAATATTAGGTCTTGTGAATGTGAGGTATTCTAAGCCGCCAACTAGGCTTCAGTATAATGTGATATGTGACAGAGGAGGAGAGGAGTTGTAAAGACTAGGCTTGGCACTCATGGGAGTAGAGGCAAGCTTGGAAAGGGCTATGTTACCTTTTTGAAGAAGTTCTTCAATGTAGCGGGCTTGGGAGAGAAAGAGGCCCCCAGGTATGTTGCTCACTTTAATACCAAGAAAGTAATGTAATGGACCCAGATCTTCATTGCAAATTCATCACCTAGCTTCTTGATGATGGCACACTCAAGACATGGGTTAGTAGTGATTAAGATTATGTCATCCACATAAAGAAGCAAGAGGGCTGTCCCTTGACAAGAGTGAAACGTGAACAAGGAAGAGTCGGCACGACTACCTTGAAAGCCAAGAGAAGTGAGGTATAGGCTGATCCGTTCAAACCAGGCACAAGGTGCCTGTTTAAGACCATAAAGAGTTTTGTTGAGCTTACAAACAAGTTGAGGATGAGCAAAATATATGAAGCAAGGAGGTTGCTCCATGTATATAGTTTATGTTAGGAAAATATCTCAAAATTACTTGGTATTTTAAGAAGAGAAGCCGTAAGAAGGCCGATCGATAGGGGTGGAGCTCGATCGATCGGAAAAGTTACGTAAAAGAAGGACGCCTCCAGTGAGCAAGCCGATCGATCGGGAAGCGCGTTTTTCCAGCGCCTATAAATTCAAACGTAGGGTTACGTCATATGGTATCCAATTCTAAAGTGAGGTTTTCCCTATAGTGGCGCCGCCACCAATACAAATTGAGTGTGAGAGAGTATATTGTAATTCTTCTTTTGATTCAATAATAAAAGCTCCAATCTTCGCCTGTGGTTTTCTCCCCTTTCGATTGTAAAAGGGGTTTCCACGTAAATCATTATGTCATTGTTTCTTTTCTCTTTTAGTCCATTTATTTTTCGATTTGTCATGATATTTGATTCGATTGCATACCGGGAGCATTGTTTATTTCCGCACAAATTGGTATCAGAGCATATTAGAATTGTTAAGTTTCCCTAACAAATTTGTATCAAAGCCTGATTCTTCGAATTGGTACAATGGCATCAGGTATTAAGACCGAGGTAGAGAAGTTCAATGGTCAGGGAAGTTTCAGCTTATGGCAAGTCCATGTGAAAGGACTCCTGACTCAGAACGGCTTGAAGAAAGCAGTGGAGGGGAAAGAGAAGAAACCCGAGACTATGACCGAGGCACAACAGGAAGAGATGGATGATAAGGCTCTCACGGCGATTCAGATGTGTTTAGCTGATGATGTTCTGTCAGAGGGTTTGGAGATGGAAACCGCAAAGGAGTAATGGGAGAAATTACGAGACATGTTTTGCCACAAGTCAGTCTCCAACAAGCTCGCAGTGAAGTGACGGTTATTCACTTTCTGTATGACAGAAGGTACATCCCTTAAAAACCATCTTAGCAAGTTTACCTCTATTATACAAGAATTAAAGGAATTGGATGATGTCCCTAAGGATGAGGATCAAGCTATGTTTATTACTGTCTTCGCTCTCTAATTCGTATAAGGGCTTCGTAGAAAGCATGATATAGGGGGGTAGGCCGACCATTACTGTTGATGAAGTGAAAAGAAATCTTGGGAGTAAAGAACGGGTAGATAGGGAGCTATCTGACTCGGTGAATGACTCAGATAGTGGTTTGCATGTGAGAGTTAGACCAGAATATAGGGGATCTAATGGTGGGAAAAGTATAGGTCTAAATCTAGACATAAGAACCTGTTGTGCCATTATTGTCACAAGAAAGGGCACACAAAGAAAAACTATTACAAGTACAAAAATAAATTGAAAGAGGGTTATAGGGGTGACCAGGGCAAAGATAAGTCCACTGAGGCTAGTGTTGTAGAGGATGATAGTGATGGAGAGTTTCTATTAGTTGCTGATTCCCAGTCCAGGCCCAAGGATAAGTGGGTCATGGATTCGGGTTGTTCATATCATGTTACTCAAAATAGAGACTGGTTTTCCACGTATAAGTCTATACAGGGTGGAGTTATCTTGATGGGTAACGATGCTGCTTGTAAGGTAGTGGGGATTGGAACAGTCCGTGTGAGAATGTTTGATGGGGCTATTAGAACTCTGAGTGATGTACGTCACGTCCCAGAGTTAAAGAAGAACTTAATTTCTCCAGGTTCCCTTGAGTCTAGTGGGTACAAGTATACTGCTGAAGGTGGAGTCATGCGGGTCAATAAGGGTGCTTTAATTATGATGAAAGGAAATAGGGTTGGCACTTTGTATGAGCTTGCAGGTACAACCATGACAGGTTCAGTTGCTATTTTCACATCTGCTATGACAGATGCAGAGATCACAAGACCGTGGCACATGAGAATGGGTCACATTGGTGATAAGGCATTATCTGAGCTGAGTAAGAGGGGACTGCTTTGTGCTCAGTTGACAGGACTGATGGAATTCTGTGAGCACTGTATTTATGGGAAGCAGAAAAGATTCAGCTTCAAGTCAACAGTGCATCAGACAAACAGAACGTTAGATTACATACATTCTGATCTGTGGGGACCTTCCAGAGTGGCTTCTAAAGGTGGGTCTAGGCATCTTCTAACATTTACTGATGATTACTCACGTAAAGTTTGGGTCTACTTTCTGAAGCAGTAAAATGAAGTGTGCGATGTCTTCAAGAAATAGAAGATTCTGCTTGAAAAACAGACAGGGAAGCCGATTAAGAGGTTGAGGACTGATAATGGTCTTGAGTTTGTTGAAGGTGACTTCACTCGATTTTGTGAAGATCAGGGTATAGTCAGACACAGGACATGTACAGGTCGATCTCAGCAAAATGGAGTGGCTGAAAGATTAAACAGGACGTTACTTGAGAAGGCTCGATGTATGCTTTCAAATGCAGGTTTAAAAAGAGAATGGTGGGCAGAAGCAGTTAGCATGGCTTGCTATCTTGCGAACAAGGCACCGCATTTTTTATTGCAGATGACGACACCTAAGAAGGTATGGTCTGGTTCTACTTCTGATTATTCTCAGATTAAAGTTTTTGGTTGTCCTGCATATGCATATGTTAATGATGGAAAGCTCGAGCCTAGGGCCAAGAAATGCATCTTTCTTTGTTATTCTTTAGGTGTGAAGGGATATAGACTGTGGGATCCAAGTGCTCAGAAGTTTCTGACTAGTGGGGATGTTACCTTTGATAAGTCTGCTCTACTACATCCACCACACACACCCTCCATTAACAGTGATTCAGTTCAGGTTGAGACACCTGATGTTACAGGGATACAGTCAGATCAGCAGGTTGTTCAGCTAGAGAGTATTCCAGCACCTCAGGTACGGGTTTTTGATGTTGTTATTGATAATGCAGAAACAGGTCAGCAAGTGGAGAATAGTGCTATAGTTGGTAGTAGACCAAGGCGTCAGATCAGGCCTCCTGAGAGATATGGATATGAGGAGATGATTGCTTATGCCCTTACTACTGCTGAGTCGTTAGATGACAGTAAGCCGACATCTTAATCAGAGGCGGTATTGAGATCAGATGCTGAGAAATGGCTCGTTGCTATGAATGAAGAGATGCAGTCTCTTCATAAGAATCAGGCTTGGGAACTGGTGAAGCCTCAAACAGGAAAAAGACTGATTCGTTGTAAATGGGTCTTCAAAAGAAAAGAGGGCATTCCTGGAGTGGAAGATGCAAGATACAAGGCACGTTTGGTAGCTAAAAGCTACGGTCAGGTACAGGGTGTAACGCCCCCAACTTTAATACCGAATAGGCTTAAGTTAAAGGGCGCTACACGGCCGTACTACAATGAATCCCAACATCATAGTACGAAGCCCGAATCTTTCAATCAAAATTTCCTCAATTTTCCATAAATTTTTCCCAACATATATGACATCAAATCCAAATACACCATCATCAACAACTTAAATCTAACAGTGCGGAAGCTCCAAATTACAATATCTCAAATAGTCCATCATATTCTACTACGAATTTATTTTAATATCTAAACCTTCGAAATCAACACAATGTTCGGAACAATACGTCGCTTTGCCTTCCTCGTTCCTCTATAATTGCCATGAGCAACTGATCTGAAAAGTAAATGAATTGGGTGAACAAACAACAAGCTCAGTAAGTACACCACACTCCCTACCCGGATCAGACATATTATTTAAAACGGATAAAATTTCAATCAAAACCAGTAAATCCAATTCGTCGTTAAAAGCATGTTAAGATATCACAAAACATTGTTTCATAACTCAGTTTATTTCACAAAAGCTCTTTGGTAAAATGATTAAACTCTCTTTTATCTCCACATTCACTAAAAAAAACATAAATCATCACTTTATACTTTTAAATACGGTCATGGACATGGTCCGTCCCATACTGAACCAAGCCCGACTCTGGAGCAGGGTCTGTCCCATACTAGACCGAGCTCCTTGGAATCGATCCGAGGATCGATGGCTCTAATTTTACTTTATGCTTTAAATCAATTTGCAAGCGCACTTTGGTAAAACTCATTCACAAGAGCTTTTTGGGTAAAACTTACAAACACATCGAATACTACGGCCGGTATTATTCCCGCGACAGGGTCACAGATCGACGTTCACATTTCACATATTTGAACCGGTTCTAAGTCGACAGATCCAATAGGATCGAACATAGATCTATGTGCCGGTATTATTCCCGCGGCAGGGTCACAGATCGACTTTTCACATTTCATATTTCATATTTCGTATTTCACGTTTCACATCGTCGACCGACCCCGGAGGGTCAACGTAGTTATCTGTAAGCTCTTCCCACAAAACCTTTCAATTCAAATCATAATTTCACAATTATTTCTTTCGTATAATCACAAATACAAATTCTTTCAAAATTCACATATTCGTACAAATCCTTCTAAATTCACATATTCGTACAAATTCCTTCGAAATTCACATGTTAAATCAACGTATAAACCAATATAATTCAATTCATAAGAGTATAAATCACATAAACACATATGCCCAATCCTATTTTATCAAACCAATAAATCATTCCAAATATAAATCTCACAAATCAAGTCATTTAAAGCAATTTTCATACTTTACAAACAAGTAGGGGAAGTGGTATACTTACATTTACTAGCTTTTAACCCAAAAACCCAATTCCTATAGTTGATTAGCTTTGAAATTGGTGAGACGGCGTTACCGGCAAGGTGGCCGGAGCTGTTCCGGCGAGGTGGCGGCACCGGAGGGACTGCCGGAGTTCTGCCACGGCCGGAGTTGTTCCAGTGAGGAGGCGACACCGGAGGAGAGGAGAGAGAGAGCTGGGTGGTGGTGTGAGGATGAGGGGTTCAAGGTTAGGGGTATTTATAGACCCCTATAGGTCCGGCGGTACTGTGGGGAGGGAGACGGTACTTTGGTGGTGGGAGGCGGTACCGCGTGGGTCAGGCGGTACCGTGGTGGTTGGGGTCGTAGCGAAAGAGAGAGAGAGCGAGATGGTAAAGAGGAGGCGGTGGGGGAAGACTGAGACGGTAGAGAGGAGAGAGAAATAACGCGCGAGGGAGAGAAGAGAAGGGACGCGATACCGGTGGCCAGATGCGGCATGGGCGTGGGTCGGGTCGAGCGGTACCGGCAAGGGTGAGGCGGCACCGGTGAGGATGGTAATGGTGAAGGAGGACGGTAGACGGGGGAGAGAAACAGGCGTGAAGGAGTGAGAGAGAGCCGTACCGGGTGGGGGGGGGGGGGTGAAATTTGTCCCTTTTGTTTTTGTACTTTTTTATTTTTTTTCTTTATTCCTTCCTTGCTCCCCACGGGTGTTGTACCCATTTTCCTTTCTCCTTTTTTTTTTTTCTCTTTTCCTGGTTAACTTGTATATTTATTTATTTTTTTATTTTGTAATCTAATTGAAATAATAGCGAATTTTAACCTAATTTAAATATCCTGAGTTTTATATATTGTAATATCAAATCTAATTTAATTAGGCTGGGTATTTAATCCTTTTAATCCATTAATTTATTTATTCCAATCAGAATAGTAGTAGGTTTTAGTATTATTATAATACCTAGCCCAGTTCAATCATAACGAATTTTACATATTATATGACCTAGTCCAATTTAAATAAACTAGGTATTACACCGGGTGTTGATTTTCATGATATATTCCCACCTATAGTTAGACGTACTTCGATTCTTGCGCTTTTGTCTTTAGTTGCTATGTATGACTTAGAGCTTGAGCAGTTAAATGTAAAGGCTGCATTTTTGCATGGTGAACTAGAAGAAAGTATCTTTATGCATCAGCCCGAGGGTTTTGTTGTAGAAGGAAAGGCAGGTCATGTGTGTTTGTATAAAAGGTCTTTATATGGTTTGAAGCAATCTCCTAGGCAGTGGTATTGGAGATTTGATCAGTTCATGACAAGTCATGAGTACATCAGGAGTAAGTACGACAGTTGTGTGTACTTCAGAAAGACTGATTCAGGCTTTGTTTATTTGTTTTTGTATGTTGATGAGATGTTGATTGCAGCACGAGACATGAAGGATGTTGATGATTTGAAATCTATGTTGAAGAGTGAGTTTGAGATGAAAGATCTTGGAGCAGCTAAGAAGATCTTAGGCATGGAAATTCGTAGAGACCGAAAAGCTGGAAAATTAAACTTGTCTCAGGAGAAGTATATTGAGAAGGTATTAGATAGGTTTCATATGAAGGATGCTAATCCAGTTAGCACGCTCTTAGCAGCTCACTTCAGACTCTCAGCATTAGATTCACCTCAGACTAAGGAGGATGTCAGATATATGTCTCAGAGTCCCTATTCTAGTGCAGTGGGCAGTATTGTGTATGCAATGGTTTGCACGAGTCCAGATATTGCTTTTGCAGTTACCAGAGTTAGTAGGTACATGGCGAATCTCGTAAAGAGCATTGGCAGGCTGTGAAGTGGATTCTCAAGTATCTTCGTGGAACTTCTGATTTGTGTTTGGAATATGGGAAAAGGAAGTGTTGTTTGGTTGGGTATGTAGATTCTGATTATGGTAGAGACCTCAATAAGAGGAAGTCCACATCAGGGTATGTGTTTTGTTTAAGTGACACAGCTATCAGATGGAGAGCGTGTTTACAGCCTGTTACAGCACAGTCTACTATCGAGGCCGAGTATATGGCAGTCACAGAAGCATTCAAAGAAGCCGTCTGGTTGAGAGGTTTGATCAGTGAAATCAATGTCGAGCAGGGCACAGTTAGAGTCTACTGTGATAGTCAGTCCGCCATTCACCTAGCGAAAGATCAGATGTCACATCATGACAGAATGAAGCATATAGATGTGAAGCATCATTTCATTAGAGATCTGATTGATGAGCGGAAGGTGGAGTTGAAGAAGATTGGGACTGAGGAAAATCCAGCTGACATGTTCCCTAAGGTTCTACCGGGAAGCAAGTTCGAGCATTGCTCGAATTTGGTGGGTCTTTCAGTTTGATGTGTTTTAGCCCCGGTTGAGGGGGCGTTTGTGAAGAAGGTGGAGTTGTTTTATTGTTGATATTAATTTTGAGCCAAGGTGGAGATTTGTTAGGAAAATGTCTCAAAATTACTTGGTATTTTAAGAAGAGAAGCCGTGAGAAGGCCAATCGATCGGGGTGGAGCTCGATCGATTGGGAAAGTTACGTAAAAGAAGGATGCCTCCAATGAGCAAGCCGATCGATCGCGAAGCGTGTTTTTCCAGCGCCTATAAATTCAGACGTAGGGTTACGTCATATGGTATCCAATTCTAAAGTGAGGTTTTCCCTATAGCGGCGCCGCCACCAATACAAATTGAGTGTGAGAGAGTATATTGTAATTCTTCTTTTGATTCAATAATAAAAGCTCAGATCTTCTCCCGTGGTTTTCTCCCCTTTCGATTGTAAAGGGGTTTCCACGTAAATCATTGTGACATTGTTTCTTTTCTCTTTTAGTCCATTTATTTCTCGATTTGTCGTGGTATTTGATTCGATTGCATACCGGGAGTATTGTTTATTTCCGCACAAATTGGTATCAGAGCATATCAGATTTGTTAAGTTTCCCTAACAGTTTCCTTGAAAGAGGCATGTAAAAATACATTTTTCACATTGAGTTGACGGATGCTCAAATGTTTAGTTGTGGAAGCAGCGAGGACTGCTCGCATAGTTGTGGGCTTGACCACAGTACTGAAAACCTCACCATAATCTGTACCTTCCACTTGAGCGAACCTCTTGGCTACAAGTCTAGCCTTGTACTTGTCAATGGTGCCATCGGAATAATATTTAATGCGGAAGACCCATTTGCAGGGAACTACATTCATATCATCAGTTCGAGGAATTAGAGTCCATTTGTTGTTTTAATGACGAGCCTGCATTTCTTTTAAAATGGCGTTCTTCTAGAGGGGATTTGAGAGTTCTTTCTTGATAGTTTTAGGTTCCGTTGGATTGTGAGTGGTTGTGTGCCACACACAGTCTTTTAGATATGCAGGGGGTGTTATATTTGTTGTCCCCAAGAGGAGATCGGAGATGGAGTGCAGCATCAGTGGGGTTAGGATTAGCCTCTTATGGTGTCGCAGAGGGTGCAATTCCTTCAATTAAAGAATCACCAAATGCTAAAGCATTAGAGGAAGACAAATCTGCTGCTGTTGTGGTGGTACAATCCGCAGTAAGGGAGGTAGGCTCTTGGACTTGTGCGTCTAAAGAAGGTTCAGAGAGCGTAAAATCTTGAATGAACGTGGCACTGTCTACAGAGGGGGAGGGTTAAGCATCTATTGACAAATCAATTGAACCATCCATGAACTCAGAAAAGCTAGAGAGTTTTGAATTTGGTCTTGAAGGCTCTGCAAAAGATGTACCAATGGCATAGAGGAAGATTTGTTCATCGACGATCACATGCTGTGAGATAAAAACTCTATGAGAAAAAGGATCATAACACCAGTATCCCTTGTGAAGATTACTATAACCAATAAAGACACAAGGATAGGATTTGGGCTCAAATTTATTGGACATCTTCTTCCTTAAATGAGAAAAGCATCAGCAACCAAACACCTTTAAGCAAGAATAGTCAGCATGCTTGCCATATAGATTATGAAATGGAATGTTCATGTTAACTGACGAATATGGAAGCTTGTTGATAAGAAATACAGCAGTAAGAAAAGCTTTAGCCCATAAGAAAAGCGAAACTTTAGCATTAAATAAGAGCGTGCGACCCATTTCAACAATTTGACGATGCTTTCACTGACACCATTTTGCTCATGAGTATCTGGATAGGATATGAAGCGAACAATACCACAATGGTCAAGATGTTGCAAGAATTCCTTCTTGTCAAACTCTCCTCCACCATCACATTGAGAAGCTAAAATAGGCGCAAGTCACCACATATCACAATGAATCTTTTGTAAAAGAGTAATAGAAATAGCATTACTTGCATTAAAGGAAGCTTACAACTCTTTCCCATTTGATAGCTAGCTCAAACATGGGGAGATTTGTTCCAACAACTAATGTCAATATGATTCTTAGCGTGTAACGTCTTTAAGAACTTGGAGTTGAGGTGGTCTAGGCATTGATGCCAGAGGCCTTTTGCTACCTTGTCTGCACGAACAGCCATAAGTGCTTGATGGAATATATTTTTGTCAAAAACATAGAGTCCACCATGTCTACTGCCCCTTGCTAGAACCTTTTGAGTATTTTTGTCTTTAACAATGAAGCATCATCAGTAAATTCAAACGAACAAGCGTTATCTTTTGATAGTTGGCTAACATAAATCAAGCTCTTTTTCAAACTGGGGACCACAAGCACGTTCTTCAATTTGAGATTATTCTCCTTGCTTGTTAATAAACCATTTCCAATGTGCGTAATTTGGAGTTTTGACCCATCTCCTACTATTACTTTATCTGAACCAAAATAGGGAGAGGAGTACTGCAAATTACCTGGAGATTGAACCATGTGAGCAGAGGCACCAGTGTCGACATAAAATTAATACTTTTTCATTCTCGACCTTCATTGCCATCATTGCTTGGGTCGATTTTCTGAAGACTGGTAGCTAAAATCCCACCTGCAGAAGCAATTTAGTGCAGTGTAGTTGTTCCTTTCATATACTTGGCAATTTTCTCGACTAAAGATCTGTTTTTGCTGCTACCCATACTTCTTGCTTTGGTTGTGTGGAGTTGTTGATGGTTTTACTGCAGTGACTGATGGTCATTGTTGTTTGGTGGCATGCTCTGGTGTTGTTTGTGTGGCTGGAAGCCACGGTAATGACGTCCTCTGCCGCAGCCCGATCTACACCCTGTACTAGCAGTGGAGTAGTTAATGTCAGGGATGTTTAGTTGCTTGTCTCCATCATCAACCTCTCTAGATCAAGTGCCTCCACAGCATGTATAAATTGGTTAAAATTTGGATAGGAAGGTTGACCGAGTAGCATAGTCCTTATATAAGCTGGGTCCCAAACCCTTTGCAAAATGAAGTACCGTATCATCTTCAAAGGGTGGCCTTTTGTTAGCAGCTAAGCCATCACAAGCATTTTTGAACTCCTTTAGATAATCTTTCAGGTTAAGGTTTCCCAATTGGATGCTTTGAAGCTTATCTTTTAATAGGAATTCTTGTTCTTTTGCTGCTTGAAGGAAATTATCATCAAGACATGTCCAGATTTCTTTTGCTATTTTGCATCGAATAATGAGGAAACTGCAATCTTTTTTAAGTATTGCCATGAGCCAACTTCTTAATAGGACATCCTTTTCTATCCATTTTTCATACTTAGGATTCTTGATCTTATTTCCTGCATCGTCTTCGATTTCTTCAATTGGTAGGTCATCTTCAATTAGATTTGTGCGGAAATAAACAATTTACTCGGATCTTAATCGAATCAAATACCACGACAATAACAAGAAATAGTCGGACTAAAAGAGAAACGAAACAATAGACACAATGATTTACGTGAAAACCCCTTTACAATCGAAAGGGGAGAAAACCACGGACGAAGATCGGAGCTTTATCACTGAATCAAAAGAAGAAGAAGAATTACAATATTCTATCATATTCTCAATTTATTGGTGCGGCACCGCAAGGGAAATACCTCCCCTTTACCTTTTTGGATAAATTTTGTGACGTACCCTCGTTCGTATTTATAGATGCACAGAAACCCTGTTTCCCGGATCGATCGGGGAATCCCGATCGATCGGCCTACTCTCTGGACGCGTTCCTCTTTTACGTAACTTTCCCGATCGATCGAGCTCCACCCGATCGATTAGGCTCTCCACGTCCCTTCTTCTTAATACACCAAGTAATTTTGAGACATTTACCTAACAAATCTCAAATTTAACATCAACAATAAAACAACTCCACCTTCCCCAAAAACGCCCCCTCAACCGGGGCTAACATACATCAAACTGAAAGACCCACCAAATTCGAGCAATGCTCGAACTTGCTTCCTGGTAGAACTTTTGTGAACAGGTCAGCTGGGTTATCTTCAATCCCAATCTTCCTCAACTCCACCTTCCGCTCATCAATCAGATCTCTGATAAAGTGATGCTTTACATCTATATGTTTCGTTCGGTAGTGATGAGTCATCTGATCTTTCGCTAGGTGAATAGCAAACTAACTATCACAGTATACTCTAACTGTCCCGTGCTCGACACTGATTTCACTGGTCAATCCTCTCAACCAGACAGCTTCTTTGAATGCTTCTGTTACTGCCATGTACTCGGCCTCGGTAGTAGACTGTGCTGTAACAGGCTATAAACACGCTCTCCAACTGATAACGGTGTCACCTAAACAAAACACATACTCTGAAGTGGACTTCCTCTTATCAAGGTCTCCACCATAATCAGAATCTACATACCCAACCAAACAACACTTACTTTTCCCATATTCCAAACACAAATCAGAGGTTCCACGAAGATACCTGAGAATCCACTTTACTGCATGCCAATGTTCTCTGCCTGGATTCGCTATGTACCTACTAACTCTGCTCACTGCAAAAGCAATATTTGGACGCGTACAAACCATCGCATACATAATACTGCCCACTGTACTAGAATAAGGAATCTGAGACATGTACCTAACGTCCTCCTCAGTCTGAGGCGAATCTAACGCTGAGAGTCTGAAATGAGCTGCTAAGGGCGTGCTAACCGGATTAGCATCCTTCATATGAAACCTGTCTAACACATTCTCAATATACTTCTACTGAGACAAGTATAATTTTCCAGCTTCTCGATCTCTACGAATTTTCATGCCTAATATCTTCTTAGCTGCTCCAAGATCCTTCGTCTCAAATTCACTCTTCAGCATTGATTTCAAGTTATCGACATCTTTCATATCTCGTGCTGCAATCAACATATCATCAACGTACAAAAGCAAATAAATAAAGCCTGAATCTGTCTTTCTGAAGTACACACAACTGTCGTACTTACTCCTGATGTAATCATGACTTGTCATGAACTGATCAAATCTCTTATATCACTGCCTAGGAGATTGCTTTAAACCATATAAAGACCTTTTAAGCAAGCACACATGATCTTCTTTTCCTTCAACAACAAAACCCTCGGGCTGATGCATAAAGATACTCTCTTCTAGTTTACCATGCAAGAATGCAGTTTTTACATCCAATTGTTCAAGTTCAAAGTCATGCATGGCAACCAAAGACAATAATGCACAAATTGAAGTATGTCTAACTACAGGTGAGAAAATATCATGAAAATCAACATCTTATACCTGACTGTAGCCTTTAGCTACCAAACGTGCCTTGTACCTTACAACTTCAACTTCAGGAATGCCCTCTTTTCTCTTGAAGACCCACTTGCATCCAACTAGTCTTTTCCCTGTTGGAGGCTTCACCAGTTCCCAAGTCTGATTTTTATGAAGAGACTGCATCTCCTCATTCATAGCAATGAGCCACTTCTCAGCATCTGATCTTGATACAGCCTCTGTGTATGAAGTCGGCTCACTGTCATCTAATGTCTCAGCAGTAGTGAGAGCATAGGCAATCATCTCCTCATACCCATATCTCTCTGGAGGCCTGATCTATCGCCTCGGTCTACCACCAGCTATAGTATTTTTCTCCACCTGCCGACCTATTTCTGTATTATCAGTAACAACATCAGAAACCCGTACCTAAGGTGCTGGAATACTCTCTAGTTGAACAATCTGGTGATCTGACTATATCTCTGTATCATCAGGTGTCTCAACCTGAACTGAATCTCTATCAATGGAGGGTGTGTGTGGTGGATTCAGTAGAGCAGACTCATCGAAAGTAACATCTCTACTAGTCAGAAAATTCTGAGCACATGGATCCCACAATCTATATCCTTTCACACCTGACGTATAACCAAAAAAGATGCACTTCTTAATCCTAGGCTCAAGCTTTCCATCATTAACATATGCATATGCAGGACAACAAAAAAAATTTAATCTGAGAATAATCAGAAGTTGAACCAGACCAGACCTCCTCAGGAGTCTTCATCTGTAATGAAGAATGCGGTGTCTTGTTCACAAGGTAGCAAGCCATGCTAACTACTTCTGCCCACCATTCTCTCTATAAACCTGTATTAGAAAGCATACATTGAGCCTTCTCAAGTAACGTACTGTTTAACCTTTCAGCCACTCCATTTTGCTGAGGTCGACCTGTACATGTCCTGTGTCTGACTATGCCCTAATCTTTACAAAATTTAGTGAAGTCCCCTTCGAAAAACTCAAGACCATTATCAGTCCTTAACCTCTTGATCGGTTTCCCTGTCTGTTTTTCAAGTAGAATTTTCCACTTCTTGAAGATATCATACACTTCATTTTTCTGCTTCAGAAAATAGACCCAAACTTTACGTGAGTAGTCATCAGTGAACGTTCTAAGATACCTGGACCCACCTTTAGAAGCCACTCTAGATGGTCCCCACAGATCAGAATGAATGTAGTCTAACGTTCCCTTGATCTGATGCACTGCTGACTTGAAGCTGACTCTCTTCTGCTTCCCATAAATACAGTGCTCACAGAATTCCATTAGTCCTGTTGACTGACCACAAAGAAGTCCTCTCTTACTCAGCTCAGACAATGCTTTGCCACCAATATGACCCATTCTCATGTGCCATAATCTTGTGATTTCTGCATCTGTCATAGCAGATGTGGAAACAGCAACTGCACTTGCCACGGTTGTATCTATAAGCTTATACAAAGTACCAACCATATTTCCTTTCGTCACAATTAAAGCACCCTTATTGACCCGCATGACTGCACCTTCAGCAGTGTAATTGTACCCATTAGACTCAAAGGTAGCTAGAGAAATCAAGTTCTTTTTCAAATTCGGGACGTGACGAACATCACTCAAGGTTCTAATAGTTCCATCATACATTCTCACACGGACTGTTCCAACTCCCACTACTGTACAAGCAGCATCATTACCCATCAAGAGAACCCCACCTTGTATAGACTTATACGTGGAGAACCAGTCTCTGTTTGGAGTAACATGAAACGAACAACCCGAATCCATGACCCACTTATCTTTGGACCTAGACTGAGAATCAACAACTAATAGAAACTCCCCTTCACTATCCTCCTCTACAACACTAGCCTCAGCGGACTTGTCTTTACCCTGGTCACCCCTGTTACCCTCTTTTGATTTATTCTTATATTTGTAACAGTCTTTCTTTATGTGCCCTTTCTTGTGACAATAGTGACACGATAGCTTCTTATGTCTAGATTTGGACCTAGACTTATTCCCACCATTGGATCCCCTATATTCTAGTCTACCTCTCACATGCAAACCACTACCCAAGTCATTCACCGAGTCAGATAATTCCTTATCTACCCGTTCTTTACTCACAAGGTTTCTTTTTACCTCATCTACAGTTACGGTTGGCCTACCCCCGTATATCATGCTTTCTACGAAGCCCTTATACGAATTAGAGAGCGAACACAGTAATATCATAGCTTGATCCTCGTCCTGAGGGACATCATCCAAAGCCTTTGATTCATGTATAATTGAGGTAAATTCGCTAAGATGGTTCTTAAAAGATGTACCTTCTGTCATACGAAAAGTGTACAACCGCCGCTTCACTGCGAGTTTGTTGAAGACTGACTTGTGGCAAAACATGTCTAACAATTTCTCCCATAACTCCTTTGCGGTTTTAATCTCCAAGACTTCTGACAGAACATCATCAGCCAAACACATCTGTATCGCCGTGAGAGCATTATCATCCAACTCTTCCCATAGTGCCTCGGTCAAAGTTTCTGGTTTCTTCTCTTTCCCCTCCAGTGCTTTCTTCATGCCGTTCTATGTCAGGAGTCCTTTCACACGGACTTGCCATAAGCTAAAGCTTCCCTGACCATTGAATTTCTCAACCTTGATTTTAATACCTGACGCCATTGTATCAATTCGAAGAACCAAGCTCTGATACCAATTTGTTCAAAAATAAACAATTTACTCGGATCTTAATCGAACCAAATACCACGACAATAAGGAGAAACAGTCAAGCTAAAAGAGAAACGAAACAATAGACACAATGATTTACGTGGAAACCCCTTTACAATCGAAAGGGGAGAAAACCACGGGCAAAGATCGGAGCTTTATCACTGAATCAAAAGAAGAAGAAGAATTACAATATTCTCTCACACTCTCAATTTATTGGTGCGGCGCCGCAAGGGAAATGCCTTTCCTTTACCTTTTTGGATAAATTTTGTGACGTACCCTCGTTCGTATTTATAGATGAGCAGAAACTCTGTTTCCCGATCGATCAGCCTGCTCTCTGGACGCGTCCCTCTTTTACGTAACTTTCCCGATCCATCGAGCTCCACCCGATCGATCGGGCTCTCCACGGCCCTTCTCCTTAATACGCCAAGTAATTTTGAGACATATACCTAACAAGATTCATGGCTTTCGCTGTTTGAATAAACTGGAGCATTTGGGTGTGCCAAAGCAGGTATATATACGGACTTAGTTTTATTGCACTAATTGCAATGAGATGGTGCTAAGCTTGTTGCATGATTCTACCATATGTTTTTTGGTTTTCAGTGTTTTTTTTTTTTCTTGATGAGAAAGGATGAGAGTGAAGGGAAATTATTATTATTATTATTATTATTATTATTATTATTATTATTTTCTTTATTACTCTGATAACCATGAAAAAGTTTAGAACAACTGAAAGATTGTAGAAAGGTTCTAACATTCTCAACGACAGACCAAGAGCTCATTGATTTCTATTTATACAAGTCCAGGTACATGTAATTTGAATACAAGAGATATGCTAAATTAGTAAATGATAAATACAGTATGGTAAGCATAAAATGCAAGGAAGGACTCTGTATGATTTGATTGTTTGCTGGTCTTGCTCGATATATATATATATATATATATATTGGTTAAGCTTAAGGGTTTTATGAGTCGACTGATTTCTAACAAAATTTCATTCAACTTCTATTTGACCTAAGCCCGATTTAACATTCATCGCTTAATGTTTAAGGTTGCTTTCATTCAACACTAAAGTTGTTAGGATTTCATTTGTACCATTCTATAATAATCTTCCTTCTTATCAGTGTCATACCACCACCAACACGGCCCTGTTTTCATGACACTATGGTCGCACCACTTTAGATATCTTAATATTTTGATTTGCCCATTAGCATAAAATCTCAATTGATTAGTACCCCAACTTTATTTGGAAGTATTTTCATATCAACACATGGGATATAAACGGTTTTCTGACTGGTACAATTTGGATGGGAAAACACAAAGCTCTTGAGAAGGATTGGGATGAGGTCAAGTCAATTTTGTTTGTGGAAATTTCTGGCAAACAAAATTTAGGCTCATTGAATTAGGGCCTGCTTTGTAGTGTTGTTAAATTTTTATGACTTTAGTTTTCCTTTATTCAATTGATTTTTTCAATTATAAGTCAAGCACTTTCTTTCTTAAGGCTCTAATTGAAATTAAAAAAAAAAAAAATAAATAAAGAAAACAAGTTGAAGGAAAAGAAAAGGAAACGACTTTTCTTTCTCTTGCTTAGAAATCAAGGGAAAATAGAAAAAAAAAAAAAAAAAGAGTACGTTTTCAAGATTTTTTATTCCTTTGTTCGTTCGGTAGAAAATGAAATGAAAAAATAAAATATTGTCTAACTTAATAAGCTATATTGTTTTTATATCGTTTAGGTCTTGTGATTTCTCTGGTGACCATTCATGATATAGTTCCAATGGTAATTTAGTATTTACACACCTTGAGTTGTTTAATTATCATCTATGTACTTGATATTTTAATATATACTATCAGTCATCTTGAGTTTTAAAAATTTTAGAAAAAATTTGGTTCAGGTACATGAGTTTAAATACTAAGGATTTAAATATTTTTCAAATTTGAAAATATTATAAATTTTAAAATTATTATAAATATAAATATTACAATTTTTAAATATTTTTCAAGGAAAATTATCACTTAAATACTCTGAAGATTAAACATCTATCATGTAAGTATCATGATATTTCAAGACATACGATAGGGTACATTGATGTTTAAAAATTTTATCACTTAGGTATCCTATTTTGGAATTTGATAATCAATTTTGTGCAAAAAAAATGCTGATATAATACATAATTATGATACTATATATAAATTATACCAATATTTTTTTCAAAAATTCAGTAAATTGCGATAAAATATTGATAAAATATTAATATAAATTACTTAAATATTGCCATAATCATGTGTCACTTTTGCATTTTGGGTTAAAACATCATCAAATTCAAGTGAAGATACTAATATATTGTCAAAATTGTGTTCAATTTTAGCATTTTTTTTAATGAACATCGATCGAATTTCAACGAAAGGATATCTGATTGATAAGATTTTAAGACTTCAAGGTATCTAAGTGATAAAATATTCAAAACACGGTTTTCCATTGTACATATTAAAATGGCGAGATATCTAAAGAATAAATGCTCAAACCACATGGTAATTAAATGACAATTTCCATTTTTTTAAGTGCATGTTAGTATAAAATAATGGAACCCTAATAAAGTTATACGGAATATAGCTAAAAAAAGTTTATAAAGTTTAAAGATATCTCAAACACATTTCAAAATCTCAATATACCTGAAAAATATAGACTAAAACTCAAGATACTTGAACCGAAGTTTTTCAGTATATTATCACATTCAGGTACCTCGAAGTTTAATATCAATTGACTATTTTAAATAATAAATGCTCTATTCATTTTATACTTTTTGTATACAAGGAAGGTACGTATTAAATTAACTTAGGTGACAAAAAAAGTGGACCATGTTGCATAAAACTAAGATCAAGTCCAATACATATGGTGATTGACATGGTTTAGGCCTAGATTATTTTATTTTTTTCCTAATTTCAAGAGGGAAAATGGTTTTTTCTCAAATCCTATTGTAAATATTTCTAACTTTCCATTGAATTTTTTTTCCTTCAAATTTTTCTTGCATTCCAAACATGGGAAACGTACTTTCCTCCATTTTCTTATCCCATTGGCAGTATTTTCCGGCTTCCAATCGAACCCTAAAATCTTTTAGTTCCCACAGGTCCACATCATTTCCTTGTACTGAAATTATATTAATATTAAATGTGGGGGTTGTAAAGATTTGAACCCGTGATCTCTTAGTCAATAAGGCTTGATGCATGCCATGTCAGAGAACTAATTGTCCCAAAAGCTTAAGCAGATGGATGAGGTCCCAAAATTAGTTTTATACTATGACGCACTCAAAAAATTCAATAAATAATTTGTTGTAATAAAAACATTTTTTTACAAAGTAGTATGAAAACGGCAAAAAAAAAAAAATAAAATAAAATTAAAAAAAAATAAAATAAAAGGCAACTTCGGCAGCCGCAAATATCTATTCAGGGATCCACCTTGGTGGCTCCTCTTCACCCGGCTCTAAAAATTCAATACCACGTGAAAATAAATGTTATTTCCTGAAGCATTTTTTATGTGACACGTGTTGGCATATTTTTAAAATAAGTTAAAATTATGTAATTTTTTTATGTTTTTATGAAGGAGTGTGCCTCTTCAAGCTAAGCGATATATCTCGTCATGAGACACTTCAGAAATTATAAATATCTCTTTCATTCTCAATATTAAATTATCCTAACAACACTTTATCATTCTTTTATTCTTCAATCTCAGAATTCTATTCTTTCTATATATAATCTTACTTTATGATTAAGTTTCATTCAATCTCAGAATCTATTTCGATAATGACAAAATAAATCTTAAGGAAAGTAATTCTCTAACGCCTTGAAGCGGTTTGTTGTTTTCTACAATATATATACATGTGCATTGAGAGATCTTAGACTAACTTGGTGGTTAAAATTCTATTATCACGTTCGACTAGTTTCTAAATTTGAAACTTATGAACCCCGTCTCTAGTTGTTCGTCTAAGGGGGGAAAAAACCCCTCAAACTCCTTACTGATGTAAAATAAAAAAAGGAAAAAGAAACCCTCCAACAGTACATTTATCTGTTTGGTAGTTGCCTTATTATATTCCATTTTTACAAGGTTGGTACACGTTCAAGTCATGGGAATTCGAATCTAGAACTTTTTAGTTTCATGAATCTGACCATATATATAATACAGATTTTTTAATATAAAAATATTTTTAATAGTGGATAAATTTCACTCAAAAAGTATTATATGCAACCGTGGTTCTTTTAGTTATTTAGTTTGATTGGTATTAATAAGAATTTGTAGATAAGTTGGTTATGCAAGTAGTGGAATTAGTTTTAGATTTTTAAATTGGTTGAGCTTTTATATAAATACTCGTATTGACAAAGAGTAAAGCAAATAATAAAACATAATTCTTCTACTTCAACCTCTTCTTCTTCTCTTACTTACTCTAACTTTTCTCGACTTCTCCTTCCCCTTCTCTACTTCTTTTTTCATATCGTGAATTGTAGATTATAATATATATAATTAATTACTGCATTGAAAACTACAACCCATATTTTTAGGAAAGCTAGCAGCCCTACCAATCCCAGCTTTATCCAAATGATTGGGCTGGCAGTTGCCAAATCCCAGGACGTGGGTTCAATCCTGGCATCCCTGTCTCATACGGCATTACCAAGGTAAAAAATAAATAAATAAATAGAATTAAAAAAATAAAAATAAAGAAGCGACTAGTCCTTAGACTTTCATACAAAAAAGAAAAAAATATGCACCCATGGATGACCGCCGCTAGGTTTCAAACCATAGTTGAATAACATCTTATCAATATAAAGCAGTGAACATAAAATACCCTTATGTTTGTACATATTTCGACTGCAGTATAACGTTTTGATAGCTTAAACAGTGAAAAAGCTTTAATTGACTGCAATTGTGTTTGACTAACATTCACAAGTATGAAGATGAAAACGTTGATATTAGGGAACTATCTTTCCCCAAACATTAAGCTGATAAGTGAAGGCTCATGAATAGTATTTACTCTAACATGCTCCCTCACCACAAATGTTCATTAGACTTGAAACGTTGATACTGCACTGGCCTACCCTTTGATGTCTTTTGCTTAAATTATATTCATTTTGAAGGTGGGGGCTGTTGAGATTTGAACTCATGACTTTTTGGTCAATTAATTAAAGCTCTGATGCCATCAAGGAACTATCATTCCTAAAAGCTTAAGTTGATAGGGGAAGACTTATAAATGATTTTATACTCTTGTAGTTATTTTATAACTAAGCAGAAAAAGATTTAAAATTGAATTATTTCTCAAGTTTATTAAGAAAAATGTTTTAAAACAACTATGTTTGGACTTCTCAACCACCGTGATCAATGGCGAATCTAGAAAATTCCTTTACCAAGAGCATACCGCAAGTGATATCAGCCACAATCAACGAGTTTAAATATTTAGAATATCATTTATAAATTTACAATAAAAGAAAAAAAGAAGAAAAAATTTTCACCATTAGAATTTTAAAGAAATAGAAAGACTTTTAGGTCACAGCATTTAAAAATATCTTGGTTATACATACAGTTCAGCAGCTTGCTATTGTAACATGTCGAGTATGTTATTTATAGATGTACTTCTATGCATTGAGTATATGCAACAGGATGCCTAGCTTGAAGTGTCCGCTGCAGGATGCCTAACTTGAAGCTTGCCGAGGGACGCCTAACTTGAAGCCCTTTCAATGAGCGCCTCACCTGAAGCCCTGCTGAGAGGGCGCCTAACTTGATATACCCTTTGACCTAAGGAGGGAATGCTCCCATCTCTTCTAAGACCCTCTTCATGATTCACAAGTGGAAATTCTCTCCACCCTGCTCAACCTCATGCCTCTCTCTTCCTATCTATTTGTTTATCTTGCGGGAAATATCAAGTCGTGCGCGTAGCTAGAACTTAGTTTAGCTCATCCTAATGAATCTCACCTCAAAGATAATTCTAACATGATGAATAAGCACACTGCCAAATTCGTCGTAAACAATCTCAAAAGTCACATAATGAAAAAGTATACAACAGTTAATATCATTGGGATAATTACGAAAATGATATGAAGATTCAATTAAAGAAGTAGCTAAAGTTAGGTTATCATAATATGTCGAATGATTTCACCAACTTACTTTAGATTAGCAACACTAACAATTTATATTTGTGTGCCTTAATGCGCTTTCTTCAAAGGATCCTTTACAATTGCACAAATAATTTCTAAAACTTGTAGCATATTTGATTTTGCTTTTTATTTATACTTTTTTGGTTTTTGAGGAACTATACGTTTTCAAAGGCTTGAATCTACCTATCCCGATAAGACTTCATAAAGACATTAAAGTTTTTGAAGTATATTGTGGCTGCCCTTGCGTTTAATTGATCGAATATCCTACAACCATAAATTCTTTTTTTTTTTTTTTGGTCATATACAACTATAAATGTTAAACCATAGTAAATAAACCTTTAAAATTAATTTTTCAAAAAACTAAACATTTACAAATAAAAAGGGTTATTTATTTTTTAATATTTTGACGTTTGTGAAAATAATAACAAGGCACCTAACCATTTTGATTTGTTTTTCTAGTACCTTGGATCTTCTTCCTAATAATAAATCTCTCTCTCTTGGGTGAGATCGTGTCATATTCGGGGAAAAAAATTGACGTAACAGGTCACTTTAAATACTCAATATGTTAACTTAAATCATATGCATAACCAGTAGTGCATAAAATATTAATTCCCATAGATCTTAGAATTTCATGATTTTCACATAGTAGAATCAATAACATACCATGATCAATAACACTCTTTTAATGACCGTTGAGTATTTAGAAGAGAATTATTGAACCAGAAATCTGATTGCTCCCTTTTAACCACTTTCATCAAAGCACGATAAGGTAGAGTATCGTACTTTATATCTTTCATGTTCATGTGTTATAACAGAGATATGACTAAACTCTTATTTATAAAGGAGAAAGGGTGTCTTCTATCAAAACATTAAGAGTTATGTCTTTTAGTTAACAGACTGTCTTTTTTTATTAACATACAAGTATCTTGATTAATAGATATGTCATTTCGCAAAAAGGCATGTCCCTTTACTAAAAAACATATCCAAAAGGCATACCTCTTTATTAAAAGATATGTTCTTTCTTTCCTTTAGAGATAATTGATTAAATAACCTTTAAATATCATGTGGATCATAATTATTCTAACACTATAAAACATATTGATGATAATGTTGGAAAAAATTATATATTTTAGTGATTTAAAAATTATTAATTCTTTATATTATTTTTTTTTTGTGAAAATAATTTCTTATAATTAAAAATTATTTCTTATTTTTCGAGGTAAATAATTATTTACAAAGAATTAGTTATAAAATATTTAATATTCAAAATTAAAGTGCTATTAAAATGGATCAAGTGTTATAACGTATGCATTTAAAATTGAGCCGTTGGTTTTACATGCAATATCAGCACTCATTACTTTGGACTCAGTCAAGATGAAGGAATTTAATATTGTTGGCTGGCCAAACGTTGCATATTGAGACTTTTCTTTAGAGTTTACCTCTATATAAGCTTATGAGAATGGTAGAAAATATATATGACAAAAAATATCTTATTCCTTCAATCCTCTTTATTCTTGTGAAAAGATTGTGAGCTTGGTAATTATAGTTCAGGGATCTTTGATCGCTGCACTGATAGGGGTCCGACGGGTTGTTGAATCTTGGGAAAGGAGCGTATACAAATACAATACTCGTGCAGGAGGGACGTTTTCTTTCTAAGGATAGCGTTCTCACGTGCCTCAACCCAAAGATACGTTTTTTTCTAAACTCTTTCTCTATCTATTTTGTTTTCTGTATATATATATATATATATATATATATATATATAATTGTTGTTTGTATTGAGATGTTGATTCATGCTCTTATGAAAGTTTGATGATGTTATATTGTATTTACTAGCTCTACAACTATCGGTGTATAGATACTATTTCTTGGTTGATGTAAGTTGATATATATTTCATGTTAATAATGTATTAGTCGATGAATATTATAAAATATTTCCAACAGATAATACCCCTTGAAATCCTTGGGGGCATTTTAAACGAACTAGAAAACAATGTGATGCAACCCGTTAAGGGGCTTGGCGAGGCACAGAGACTTGGCGGGACGAAGGGGCTTGGCGGAAGCATGGCGGAACGCGGAACAGCTGACAATGAAGTAGAGTTTTATAAGGATTTTTCTTTTAATTTTCAGATTTAAATTTTGTATTTTGAATTATCGTTTAGAGTTTGATTATTATTCTAATTACTCTTCTATATATACTAGAGGAGATCTAGGGTTAAGGTACTTCATATTTTCATATTATTTTTCTATTTTAGAGCCACTATTCTTGGATTTTGAGAATTAGATTTTTATTTTCTTCTTGAAATTTAGTTATTTCATTAATAAAATTAAAGGGAAAGTCTTCGAACCTCCCCGTTCCTTTAAATCTTCCACTACGCACTGCATCAGGTGGTATCAAAGCTCAAAAAGATTTCTGAGATGGCCCGTAGACGACAAAGGAATGTAGCTGTTGAGGATTTTTTTGAGCGAGACTTCCAAAGGCATACCGTGAGGAAGTTTGAGGAGTTGGAGGAGAAATTATGACGAACCGAGCATTGCTTGATTCAACTGCGGGCAAATCTCGATCTCAAGACGAGAACCCAGCCGCAATGCCCATTAATACTGGGTGCTATAGAAGAGGAGACGGATGAGAGCTTCCAAAATCCGTTCTCAGACGAGGAGCCACCAGATCCTAGGCTGAGTCCGCATCGGCCCAATACTGGAAACCCCCCACGGTTACGATGATTGAAGGTGGGAATCTGGCCTTCAGATTGAAATTTCGGAGTTTAATGGTGAAGGACGCCCTTAGGAGTTCTTAGATTGGCTTGTGGCCATCGAGGAAATTCTAGGGTTCAGAGAGGTACCAGAATCGAAGCAGGCGCCGCTTTACGAGGTAGAGCAACCGCTTGGTAGACACAGCTGAAACAGATTCGGCTGTGCCAAGGAAAGGCCAAGATAGAGTCTTGGGAGAAGATGAAGAAGCACATGAGAGCTGTTTCATTGGATGCAAGAGAGCTGCTGATGCCGTGTATGTCGTGGGGCTTTACTTTCGGGAAGTATAGAAGTTGCATGGGCTACCATCTAGTACTGTATCAGATCGTGACGTCAGGTTTGTGAACCACTTTTGGAGGACACTATGGAAGATGGCGAACATCTCTCTCGCCTTCAGCGCCGTCCATCACCCTCGAGCAAATGGACAAACGGAGGTCACTAACCGATCATTGGGAACTTACTATGATGCCTTGTCTCTGATAGTGCCAGGGGATGGAAGACGAAGCTACATCAGGCTGAGTTCGCCTACAACAGCTTCATTAATAGGAGTACAGGGTTCGCGCCATTCGCAGTAGTCTACGGGTTTGTTCCTCAATCTCCGATGGATTTGGCACCAGTACTTCATCTCACACGCCCACATAGGAAGGCGGATGACTTCATCTCTTCACTTAAAGAGATCCGCGAATAGACACGGGCTCGATTACTAGAAGCTACCCCCAAGTATAAGACGGCTAAAGACATACGACGAAGGGCAGTACAGTTTCAGGTTGGCGAGAAGGTATGGGCAGTCTTGACATGCGAACGATTTCCCACTTGGGAGTACGATAAGCTCACGGCTCACAAGATAGGCCCATTTGCAGTATTAGAAAACATCAACGACAACGCCTACCGTCTTCAGCTTCCACCCGGTATGAGGACTTCAGACGTATTCAACGTCAAGTATCTCGTTCCTTATTTCGGAGACAACGATGCAACCCGTTAAGGGGTTTGGTGAGAAGCTTGGCAAGAGGCATAGAGACTTGGCGGGACGAAGGGGCTAGACAAAAGCGGGGCTAGACACGGAACAGCTGGCTGGGAAGTAGAATTTGATTAGGATTTTTGTTTTAATTTTCATATTAAAATTTTGTATTTTTAATTATCTCTCAGAGTTTGATTATTATTCTAATTACTCTATATATACTAGAGAAGATCTAGGGTTTAGGTACTTCATATTTTCATATTATTTTCCTATTTTAGAGTCTCTATTCTCGGATTGTAAGAATTAGGTTTTTAATTTCCTCTTGAAATTTTGTTATTTCATTAATAAAATTGAAGGGAAGGCCGTCGAACCTTCCCGTTCCCCTAATCTTCCACTACACGCTGCATCACAATGTTGTTTTAGTTGTTTTGCCGTCCAAACAATGCGTTTATTTGGGCTCTGGACCAAAAGATTAATTGTGCAGAAGTTCAGTCTCAGGCAGCAAAATGAAATCGTTTCAATGAGAGGCAATTTTTCCTTTCGATGCTTCCAATAGGGGATATCACAAAAGAGGATCATATTTATTAATACAAAGAAAATATAATATAGTAAAAAATAAATTAAAAAAGTAAGGTGCATTTTTATTATTTTTGTAAACATCATGATACTAAAATATAAATAATCTATTAAGATAAAAACAATAGGCAAATTTTTGGGACCCACCTTACGAACCAAGCACAATCCGAATTACACGAAGCCTCGGGTAGACTAACTAATCCAAACCTCAAAGAAAACCGCTGATTTTATTTTTGAAAATTGTCACATAGGTGCGATAAGATTTGTACATTTATCACTTTGATAAGACTTATATATAGTATCGTAATAATATATTATATTAATAATTTTTTTATAAAATTGGTCAATCTGTCCCAATAATTTATCAAATTCTGACACACAGTACTTAATTAATAAAATATTCAAACCTTAAAAATTTTATTATATAAATTAAAATTTTTGGATACAATGCTAAAATCTCAAAATATTTAATGATAAGTCTCTTTACTTTATTATAACAACAAAAATCTCATTAAACACGAGCTTTAAAAAAAATGCCGCACTGTCTGAAGTCTTCACCCGTTGGATCGTGTCTTTGTATAAATATAAACTGCGGCTTTTACCGACATCCCCACCGCCTCCACACCCTTTCACTTATATATACTTTTGCCCTTTCAATCTCTTCTTCTCCCACCTAACAAATCAAATTAAAATCAAATTGAAGAACAGAGAGGCAGAAGAGAGAGAAAGCGGTTACGAATTGAAGAAGAGATGGAAATGGAGAGGGATTGCGATCTGCTTGAGCTTCGTCTCTCTTCTTCTTCGTCGTCGTCGTCATCGTCTGATCGTAATTCATGTGGCGAGCAGGTGCGGCAACAAACAGCTCACAATCTTCTACAATGGAGTTGTTTCTTCTTTGGATGTCGCTGACATTCAGGTGCTTTCTTCTGTTCGGTGTTTTCGAATTTGGTTTCTTATTTGACCATTTATGATTTAAGTATCCTGACATTTTAATATATATAATGAGATACCTAAAGTTTGAATATTTTATCACTTATATATCTTATGTCGGAATTTGATGAATTTTTGTGGGAACCAAACCGTTTTCGCGCAAAAGAGTGCATGATTGCGGTAATATTTTAAGTTTTAAAATTAGTCTCCAGTTTGATTTTATTTTGAATCGTCTTGAATTACATACGATTGTGAATTTTGTTTGATTTACTTTGTCATTATAAATACCAGTAATTATTATTAATTTATCGCTTCTTTTCTATGTTAGAAATTTTGAACCTAGGCATCGCATTTTAAATTTTAATCGACGTGAAGTAATCGTCCGCTTTCTAAAAATAAAAGGTATTGCTTGAAAATAAGAGAATTTGACACATATTCACACTCCCAATTTGATTTTTTTATCATATAAGTAGTTTCATTTTATAGAATACAAAATGTAAGATTCATTAAGTCTGAAAATTTTATTTTTTACATATTATTAGTTGATATCTGATAAATTTTCATGACATAGTACTAACATATAAAATACGAAATTTAGTGAATTTTTATCAAAAAATACTAATGTGCCAAATCTCATAATATATTACGTATCTGTGTAGCTAGAGACCTGGAAATCGGATCGGGTTAATATCATGTCGGGACTATCTCGGGTCGGGTTAATGTCACGTTGGATCTATCTCGGGTTGGGTCAAAATCGTGTTCGGCCATGCTCGGGTCAGGTTATCCTCAGGTTTGGGTCGGATCAGCGTCAGGTCGGGTTAACCTCAAGTGGGGTCATCTTTGGGTTGGGTCAAATTTCAGGTTAATTAATCAGGTTATTTTAACAATATATTTGTTCGACCTTAAAAATTATAACTAAAACTATAAAATAAATGACTATAATTAGCATATTATTTAGACTCTATGATAAGTTAGATTTCTATTTGGGTCATTGTGGGTTATAGGATAGGTTTGGTTCGGGTCTCAGGTCATCATGAGTTGGGTCAAACTTGGGTCGGGTCTAATTCGGGTCGAGTGTAATTCAGGTTAGGTCATTTCGGGTTTCAATTCAGCTTGGGTCGGGTCAAGTTCGAGTCGGGTCAAATTCAAATCGAATCATTTTCGGGTTTGGGTCCTAATAAATTTTAAACTTTCTGGGGTAGGGCTGGGTCAAGTAGCGGGTCACGTTTTTCCAACTCTAGCTAGAATCGAATAATTCTTCTTGTCATAATCTCGTGAACTTTTGCTGAAATAGACATGATAACTATATATTTTTCGAATCATATACAACATTAACATTTGCTGTGCAAAAATCATCCGTGAAAGAATGCAACTGTGGGAATATTTGATACCCCTAGAATACGAGTCCTCTCGTATATGTATAGATATATAGACTGGATACAAGGTGGGCCCAATGGGCCCAATACGTACAATCATATATACAATTATAATCCAATACTCTAAAATCCCCCCTTAACTGAAGCAAGCGATAAACGAAGGTAAAGGTTGTGTCTGAATAGAAGAAAGAGTTGCAGCGGTAGATTCTTGGTAAAGATGTCAGCTGTCTGTTGTGAGGAAGAAATGTGGAGAACCCGAACAAGACCCATGTGCACACGCTCTCGAACAAAATGAATGTCAATCTCAATATGCTTGGTGCGAACGTCCTGCACTAGGGTCGGGATTGAGATGGGCGGCGCTTGGGTTTCGAAAAAAAGGAAAAGAAGATCGGCTAGTGTTCGCCTTATTTTACGAGAAAGCTAGGATTAGCTCCGTTATCATGAAAGAATGTAAATGTGGGAATATTTGGTATCCCTAGAATATGAGTCTTCTCGTATATATATGGACATATAGACTTGATACATGGTGGACCCAATGGGCCTAATACATACAATCATATAACAATTATAACTCAATATTCTAACAATCAATTTCAAACAAAAATTCATTGTATCTTGGAGGAACATTATCAGGATATAAGATACATTAATGTGTAAATTGAAATATAAGGGTAATTTAAGTGATAAATATCCATATCTCACTGTAGTTTAAGTGATCAATTTCCTTGAAATAATTATTTTATTTGAAAATTTTTAATTACTTTAGTAATTCAAGTGTATAATGGTGTTGGATCTTTTTTAATGCAAGCTAGAGCAATATTAAACCTTGCAAGAGAAGAAACGGGAGAAAGAAGAACAAGATCAGTAGCAGGGCAAGGGCACTGTTATGGCTAGCATAGTCTTACTACCCTCCCCATGAGAAGATCCCTCCAACATTTTCTGCAAAAGCGTCGGCATCGGACCATTACGACATCCCCTTGTTGCCGGTGACCAAATTTATATACAAAAGAATCATAGTGCAGTGCTAAGCGGAACAAGTCAAATTGATATTACAGTTTGATCTTGTACTACGATGCAATGTATTACCATTATATGTAAGTCTGATTATTATAGATATTTTTCAATTTTGCACATATGCCGGTTGTATTTTTGGTTGCATTTCTTTTTTGTTGGGGTTGTTTGAACTAGGGGTGCACACCGTTCGGTTTGGCCATTTATGCTTACCAAACCGGACCAAACCGTAAAAATATGGTTTGATAATCTTACAAACCAAAACCAAACCGTTTTGCTTTACAAACCAAACCGACCAAACCGTAATTATGGTCTAGTCCGGTCCGGTTTATGGTTTTAACCATTATAATAGCAAATTTGTTTTTAACACTAATATAAACATAATTTGATCAATTTTAAAATCATCATTAACTACAAAAACATCTAAAAATACGAAAACTTTACTTCTTTTCCTAATTCATAGTATAAAACATGTTTATATTCTATACTACATAAACAAAAACTATGAATAATACATAAAATTGGTTTGGTAAATTTAATAGTAACATTTTTTTAGACAAATTCAGCAGTAACATTGAGCTTGTTAAAATTTTTGTTAAATTATTAATGAAATATTTAGTGATTCAGTTACAGATTATGTTAAATTAAATCAACGAGTGGATTTTACTTGCATCTAATATGATTTTATCGTTAAAAATTACATCATTACCTTAAATTAAATATGACCAAATGATTAAATTGACATAATATAAATTCTAAAGAGACTAAATTAACATAATTAAAAGTATAAGGCTTAATTTAACACGATCAAAAAAGTACAAAAACATTTAGTATAAATAACCCTAATTATTTTTATCGGATTATCAAGTAAATTTTTGCCACTAATATAACGTGTTATGATTTGGGTGATATAAATAATCGTTAGAGTCTTTAGTTTATGGTTTATGGTTTAAGTTTGGTTTTAAACCAAACCTAAACCGCAAATTCTAATAACTAAAGTTTTCAAAACCAAACCATAATTTTTCAAACCATACGGTTTGGTCCGGTTCGGATTACGATTTAAACCGTTTTTTGCACACCCCTAGCTTGAACCGTCTTCGTATTCTTTTCTGTTAGCCACGTTTTCCACTTACAAAGAAAAATGCTCCAAGCTCCGAAGTCCACCAATACCTTTCTTTCTTTCGTTTGATTCCTCATTCGCTTTCTTTTTAAATTTTTTTGGCACATAAATTAATTGATATGAATAACAATTAAAAATTGACATTGAATCTTTTCAAGTACTCCATCAATTACAATGTACATTAATTGTGTAAATCTCTTTACTCATATCAACATCCGTACAAAAAGTACGTGTTAAGCGGACTCTAACTCTGGCTCTATATGATGTTGATAAATTCCCTTGAAGCTAGCCCCAAACAAAAATTTTCTTAAGAGCTGTTTACATTTTAATAACCCTACATCCTTGAAAATAATAAAAAAGGGTTCTGACTTTTTGAATTAAAAAAAAAAAAAGCGCCTATGTTTTTGTTGTTTTAATAAAAAGTGTCATCTTTGGTGTGATAATGTCATTTTATATTAATAGAGCTAACGTAGCAACTTTTTTTATTAATGCTGTAGTAAAATGATAAAAATACCTTTTAGTAATACACTTATTCTTACTTTATAAGCACAAAATTCCAAATATTATATTATATAAAAACTACTTGGTTGTGCTTAATTTGTTCAAAAACGTGGTTATTGAAGGGTATTTTTGTCATTTATTGTACTATTAATAAAAACGCAGTTGCCAATCAACTCTGTCGATAGAAAATGACATCATCGGGTCATTTATTGTAAGAAGCTTGGGCAGTCGTTTGATAGAGATGAAACACTCATTGTTAAGCACATAGCAACATTGAAATAGGGTTATCAAAATCACATCTCACTTATCCGACTAACAAAATTGCTTTGGTCAACTAATACTTCTTCTGATGATTGGCTATTCCCCCTCCCATATTTTCTGCTTTGGTTTACTTTCATTATGGTCTTGGTCCTCTTAATGATTGTATAGTTTTCTAGAAACAATTAGTATTACTAGTAATTTCCTCTCTTTCCTTTTTTTATAGATGTGATGTTGGCTAGTTCTGTATTTCTCAACTGCGCGCTTTTATACAGGCTAACTCAGACCTCACTCTTACAAGTTCACTTGTATCGTAACTCTTGTTGCTAATTATTGAAAGAAAAAAAATAACATTGGGTTTAAGTAGTAGCATTTATCACTTATGTTCCAATTTTTCAGTACCTAGGTAAGTATATAAAATGATATACTCGAAACAATAAAAATTTCATCAATTAGATATTTTTAATAAGAATTAGATAAATTTTACCATAAAGCGATTATGTGGAATATTAACACTTTCAGTATTTAAGTGTCCTCGGCTAGAATATAATACATTTTACACGAAAATTTCGTAATACATGATGCCACCAATATATAATTCATCCTATAGACTCTTGACTAATGAAGATAGGGATATCAATGGGCTAGCTCTTAGGGGACTAGTGAACAAAGGAACACTAGCCCATATAATGGCGATAGCGATAAGGACATCCCCAAGGTTTTGACCCTAACATAAAAAGTGTTAATGCAAGGTCCTACCCAAATAGGAGAGATGGGAGACGACTGATAATCTGAGCAACGGTAATGACACAATGACCTCAAATGGTAACGATAAGTTAGCTTGAAAATGTAAAGCCTAAGCCACATTTAAGATGCGTTGATGTTTATGTTCCATTACGGAATTTCATTGGGGTGTATCGATACAACTGAGTTGGTGTAAATATACCATGGGCATTATAGCCTTGTGTTGGCTATTAGAATGAGTACGAATGTAGTTGTGGAAGTTAGGAATGATGTGAGGAACTTCGCTTTTGTACTTCAAAAGGAAAGCCCGTGTCTTGAATTGCCATCAATAATAGTTAAGCAGAAATGATGCCCTTGAGGCGTGGAAATATGAAACGAGCCCCATATATGATAATGTAGAAGATCAAACACACGACGGGCAAAGTCATTATTGGAGATAAAGGTTGACACTTTCGTTAGCAATGGGAAAGTCGTACAAGGAAAAGAATTGCATTTTTCATGTATATCTTTGTTTTGAGTAAATAAAGTGTTCAAGGCGCTTTTAGAGGGATGTCCTAAGTAAAAATGCCACATTTTATTGTGAGTAAAGCTAAAAAGAAGACTTATTGATTTGGGAGGGTAGAGCAACACATACCGTTGGTCTTAGGGGTGTATTTGAGCTAAGCCAATCCCAAGCCTGTCAAGCTCGAGGTGAGGTTCGTATGCATTAAGCTTGACTCCGGCTTAGCTTGAAGCTCGCTGCGCTCAGAAAGCTCAACATGAGCCTCTCAAGCTTGGCTCGTCAAAAGCTCAGGCTCAGCTCATCTCAATCTAAGCTTGGCGAGCTTCAAATTAAGCTTGTAATACTTCAGCTCATTTAAGCTTAATATAGGATCGTTTGGGCTCGATTAAGCTCGGGCTCAACGCATTTAGGCTAAAATTCGGCTTTATTGGGCCTATTTAATCAAATATATTATATTAAGAAAAATATTTAGGCTTGCAAGCCTACGAGCTCGAGCTTCATTAGGCTCGGGTTCTGCTCGATAAACTAAACGAGCCGGCTCGGCTTAACTCAAGCTCAAAGCGAGCCAAACCTTTTGAGCTTTATGATGAGCTAGGAGCCGGCTCGGCTCATTTATACCCCTAGTTGGTCTAGTAGCTGCAAGGTCTTCGCTTGCGAAGCCAAAAATATAATAGAGATCGTTGATCTTAAAAGCCTTTCCAATTGTGATCAAGCAAATATTCTCCCGAACTAGACAATGCTAAAGGAAAACAGGCAAGTGAGACTTTTTAGGGAGTAATTGAATGACATATATAAGATTGAACTTGAAAGAGGGAACATAGAGTACACGAAGGAGGGTTATTGGGGGGAGTGATAATGAGAGACCCTTCAAACTCAACTGAGACCTTGGACCCATTTGATAAAGTGACAAAAGCATTTTTACACGGGTTTAAGGGAAATGAACATGTTAGGATTTCCACTCATATGATTAGTAGTGCCCGAGTCAAATATCCAGTTGATACGATTAGGAAGTTGGGATTAACAATGCTAAGGGTTATAAGGTAATGACTAGAGGAAGAAGAATAGAAGAAAGAGGAATCTGGTATAATAACTCAAATATGATTGACAGTTGAGTTGACTCAAGGAGAAGCTCCTTGAGTGCCACTCTTCAAATAGGAAATACCTTGACCAAGCAAGTGGGCACTAAGAAGAGACATCAACCGGTGACATTGTCCCACAACACTAGCCAACTGAGCTCCTATTAGTTGCCCGCCACTCACGGGAGAAGAACTCTGCCCTTCGATTCCATAAGGTACTAAAGCATCACCTGAACCACCACTTGATCACGCTGGAAGAATAAACATTAGCGGCGCTTGGTGCTTTATCAGTGTTACTTGATCCTTGACTCTTCCCTTTATAACCTAATCAATACCCGTGAAGCTTATAATGCTTCAATTGCATGGCCTAGAATGCCACAGTGCGTATAAAGTGGCCTATCTTGTTTTACAGCTTTGGGAGCAGGTTTGATGTCTCCTTTGGCTATCATTGCCATCTCACCCCTTAAATTTGTAACAATGGAGTGGCGAAAATGACAACTTGTCTCTCTTGTTGAGCGATCTTCGAGAACACACCCTTGAGGTTTGGAAGAGGATCCATTAGTAGGACTTGGTCTCATATTGCTGAGAAACACTCATTTTATAGCGCATGAGGAATCAAACTATGTGGTTTTTTGTTGTGCCTCTAAAACACACGTGGCCATGTTGCAAACACTAAAGAAGCACAAGCAGCTTGTATTCTAACAACTGGCTCCATAATCCTTTAAGCTTTGAATAGTATGCAGTGACATTTAGATCAACTTGACTTAATTAAGGGTTCCAACGTTTGAGTTCAAAAATATGACACATATTAGTTTAGCTATACCTTACAGAAATCTCGTCCCAAGCCTTTGTGGATCTATGACAATATATGATGATAGAACCAATTTCTTTAGTTTAAGCATATACAATCAAAGACAGAATCATATCATCACATTGTTTCCTACGTTGCTTAAGTCCAAGGGGTTCTAAAGGCCGAAGAAGCTCACAAGCAACAAAGAGACGCTTATCCTTCGCATTGAGAGCAATTATAATTGATCTAGACCAAATACTATAATTTTTGGTTCAACTAATACTTAAGTGATCAAAATATTCCCCAGATTATGAAGAGAGCAAAAATAATAAGGAGCATTATTCAAATTAGTCAAGCCATGAACCTATTGAGAAACCACGGAATTGAGATCGGCGAAGCTTGGCGGAGCGACATGGCCAGGAAATGAAGGATTGATAGTAGGCTTCGATCCTCCAGAGCTAGAAGGAGGATGTATAACCAAATTGGGCTCAATCAAAGCTTCTTTTGGCATGGGCATCCTTGGTCAATAATGGAATAAAATTCTCCGTCATATCAACCTCAAACATGGAGTCAATGATGAAACAAAGATGGAGAATGAGAAATCGAGCAAAAAACAAAGTAGTAGAAGGATTAGAGGTGATTAAAAAAATTCTAGAGTTGCTTATTCAAAAACCCTATGCTTTCCTAAAAGATGCAAAGGAAGAACAAACACCAAGACGCATAGATTCAAACCAAATGCGATAAATAGCAGCGGAGACTGTACTCTGATACCATATTAGATCTTTAAGGGAGAATTTGATGGATCCGTTCAACTTCTATAAGAAGCTTCATAGAAGAGAGAGAAGATGGAAAATCAGCAAAGCGTGGGGCTCGGTTCCTTATGATTTAACAAAGTGAAAAATTACAGAGAGCAAGAAGGAGCATACTCCTTTACATACAAAGGGACAAATAGTAGAAGTACAGAAATAACATAATTAAAAATTATCTAACACTAATATGTTTTTACATCAGTAAAACCTGGAAAATGGGGATGTTAAATTCGAAACTGCATCCTATTGTTGACCCACTGCCCCCAACCATTGGGACAAATCCAGGACCAACCATCATCTCGATTTGGTAAGAATCTAACATATCATGCATGCAATTAAGGCATATGGCTTATTAGCTTTTTTATAAAGAATAAAAGAAAATACATGCATCATGGATGGCCGACATTAGGTTTCAATCTAAACTTGAATAACATCATTGTCAAAGAGTGAGAATGGCTATATCTATAGAGTTGAAAGATTAGGGCAATAATTAACATACTTATCTGTAAAATATAAAATGGTAATCATAAATCTCCATATCCGGATCTTAAAATCTTATAATTCTACAATCCTATAATCTTCGATCAATTTGGATCCTAAGTAGTTACTTAATTTTGTTGAGTCTTACAATCCATTCATATTAAATGAAACTAACGGATATGATCACAATACGATTTTACGATTCTACTTACTTCAATCATACCAATGTGTTAAAAATTAAAAAATTGAAGCATATATTATAAACAAACATACTTTCTTATCCTAAATTAAAAGAAAGTTTAATTATGTTTTTATATACTTTCATGAAACTTAAATTAAACTTAATTTTAAGTTGTAACCTTAATATAAAATTTGATTAGCAGCATATATTTTGAAAACTATTATGATTATTTGTGCATGTAATAACACATCTATGTTATATGATAACATATTATCATATTTGATTAAATTTTTTATACATATCCTTATAAATTGAGGTCTTATACAAAACTTTTAAATCTTAAGTAACTAATTTTAATATCGAAAATCATTACACTACACATGTAGTAGAATTTTATGATTTTCGATTCAATCCTGCGATTTCGATTCTTTAAACCTCTAACGATTCTAAATAGAATTCTGATTCTAACTAGCTTACAAGTGATAACAATAAGCCACAATCAAAGAGTTTAAATATTTATAATATCAATTATAAATTTACAATAAAAAAAAAAATCAACCATTAGCAATATAAAAAAAAAGAGACTTTTAGATTATAACAATTAAATATTTCAAAAGTCGCATAATGAAAAAGCATATAACAATTAAGAAAGTAGGTGATCATATTATGTCAAATGATTTCACCAACTCACTTAAGATTAACAACGCTAATAATTTTTGTTTTTCAGGAACTGTACGTTTCCAAAGACTTATCTATCCCGATACGAAGTTGTGAAGTTCCATATTGTTGTTGCCGTTTAAACCTGATGTTTAATTTATCAAAAATCTACAACTAGAAAATTTTATTTCTTTTGTCACATACAACTACAAATATTAAAAGATAGCAAATAAACCTTTAAATTTTAATTTTTCTAAAACTAAACATTCATTTATAAATAAAAAGGGTTTTTTTTTAATTCTAGTACCCCAAAGTTTGTGAAAAATAATAAAAAGACTCTTAACATTTTTGATTTATTTTTCTAGTACCTTAGATCTTCATATTAATAAATATCTCTTTCTTGAGTGAGATCATGTCTATAAGACGGTAGTGAGACCTGCTGTGTCCTACGAGGCAGAGTGCTGGCTAGTTAAGTGTCACACGCAGAAGCTGAAGGTTGCAAAGATGAAGATGTTGAGATGGATGTGTGGACATACAAGGAAGGACATGATCTAGAATGACGTCATAAAAAGTAAAATAGGCATCGCCCCAATAGAGGATAAGTTAAGGGAGCAACGTCTGTGGTGGTTTGGGCATATCAGGAGGAGATCCACAACTGCCCCTGGAAGGAGATGCGAACAACTTCTTATTACAGACGGGAAGAGAGGAAAAGGCCGGCCAAAGAAGAGTTGGAAGGAGACAATTCGAAAGGACCTCGCCTACCTCAACCTAACTGAACAGATGGCCTTAGATAGAGTTAGGTGGATGATTAATATAGGGGTATCCGATTTAGCGGTGTAAGATCAAGGAGCACAAGTAAGCTAACTCTCTCTGTCTACTTTTTCTCTCTTTCTCTTTTTCTCTCTAATTTCTTTGTCTCTATCCCCCTATGCTTTCTATGCGCTATACCCTCTCTATTTGTAGCAGGGTGTCGCATGTAGATATTTCTCCTCCTATCATGTTTGATTTTCTCTTTTGCCCTTGTTGCTATGCTCCCTTACTCCCATGCTTACATGTTTCCATAGTTACTGGCTTACATGCTTATTTATTTATATGTTTGCATGCTTACTTGTTGTATGCTCACATGCTTTAAATGCCTTACAGGCTTTTTTTGTTATCTACACTTTACATGTTCTTTATGATCTCCATACATGCTTTGCATGCTCTACTTACTCTACTTACGTGCCCTTCTTAACAAGCAACTATCTAGTTGGGGTTCTGCGGAAACAGCCTCTCGTCAGGGCCTCGCCCTAAAGGGGTAAGGCTGCGTACATCGTACCCCTCCCAAACCTTGCATACACAGGGACTCTTAAGGCCCTGGGGATTGTTGTTGTTGTTGTTGATTGAGATCATGTCATATTCCGGGAAAATGTTAACGAAACATGTTACTTTAAAACTCAATGAAGTATATTAATAACAATACCCCTTGAACTAATTAGAGAAATTTTAAATGAAACAAAAAACGGTGTTGTTTTCGTTATTTTGTCATCCAAACAGTGTGTTTATTTGGGCTTTAGGCCAAAAGAATAATTATTGCACAAAAGTTCAGTCTCAAGCATCAAAATGAAATCATTTTGATGAGAGCAATTTGACCTTTTGGTGTTTCTAATAGGGGATATTGCCGGAAAGGGGGTCAATGTTTATTAACAAGAAAAATATGTAAAGTAATAAAATATAAAAAAATCAAGGAGCCTTTTTTACTATTTTCATTAGAATACTAAAACATAAATAAGTTATATAAAAAAAAAAGGACAAAATATAGTTAGACTCCCTGAGCTTTGCAATTGACCACAACACACCCATTGCACTTTCAATTTCACAAAATAGTCCCTTGAACCTTACAATTAAACACTATACATCTTCTACACTTTCAATTTCATAAAATAACCCCCTGAATTTTATAATTAAACACAACAAACCCCCTATACTTTAATTTCACAAAATAGTCCCCCCAACTTGGTTATTATACACAACTCACCCCCCAAACTTTGTTAATTTAAAATTTTAAAACAAATTATGAAAAAATTGGAAAAATTTTGAAAAAATATAATAATATTTTTTAATTTTAATTAAAATTAGAAAAAAAAATTTAAAATTAAAAAATCTATCAAATTAAAAATCATAAATTTTCTAGTTTTATACACACTATAGAAATTTATATTTTAGACGAAATATAGGAGTTTATATTTCTACATAAAAAATAAGAGGATTTTCTAATATTAAATAAAAAATTTTATTTTAACTAATTATAGTAAGAACATTATATATTTAAAAGGTAATAAAATATTTTTTTAATTTTTATAAAAATACTATAAGCTAAAATATGATAATTTTTTAAAAATAAATTCTAAAATCAGATTAAAAAATTAGAACTAAAAAATATATAAAATTAAAATTTTGAAAATAAATACTGAAAAAATAATTTTTAAAAAATATTGAAAAATAAAATTTAAAAACATTATTATTATTTTTTCAAGTTTTTTTACAAGAAAATATCTTTTTCCATAATTTGTTTCAATTTTTTTAATTTCATACTTTTTTAATTTGAAATTTAGTAATACGTAAGAGGTGTGTTATATTTAGTATAAATATATCCTAAGGCGAACGATAGAACAATACAGGGAGAGACAAAAGGACCTTCTCATGGTTTTCATTGATTTAGAGAAGGCACATGATAGGGTGCCAAGGGAGGTCCTCTGGAGAGTTTTGGACAGGAAAGGCATCCCTGTGCCATACATCCGAGCCATTAGAAACATGTATGAGGAGGCACAAATTATGGTGCGTACAGAGGATGGGAAGACAGACGCTTTCCCAATAACAGTAGGGGTACACCAGGGGTAGGCTTTGAGCCCCTACTTGTTCATTCTGGTTATGGACGAGCTCATTAGACACATCCAAGGATGTGTACCTTGGTGCATACTTTTTGCAGATGACATAGTGTTAGTGAGGGAGTCGCGGGAAGAGGTAAATGAGAAACTCGAGCGATGGAGAGGGGCTCTAGAGTCGAAGGGTTTACGACCAAGCAGAGCTAAGACCGAGTATATGGAACTCAAATTCGATTCCTCCACCACGCCTAGCCAGGAAAACATCAGGATTGGATCTGACGCCACAGCGAAGAAGGAGAGCTTCAGGTACTTGGGGTCCATGGTACAGAACAACGGCAAAGTTGACAAGGATGTCAACAACCGGATTAAAGCGGGATGGCATAAGTGGAGGTTGGCCTCCGCGGTACTTTGTGATAGAAGGTTTCCCTTGAAGCTAAAGGGAAGATACTATAAGACGGTTGTGAGGTCAGCCATGACGTATGGGGAGGAGTGCAGGGTGACGAAGCAACAGCACACACAGAAGATGAAGGTGGCGGAGATGCGAACGCTGAGGTGGATGTGCGGACACACAAGGAAGGATAGGATCAGAAACGACGTCATAAGAGGCAAATTGGGCGTAGCCCCCATTGAAGATAAATTGAGAGAGCAACGTTTGAGGTGGTTCGGACATGTTAGAAGGAGACCGGACAACGCTCCAGTAAGGAGGTGCGAACAGCCCCTTACTACACTAGGCAGGAGAGGAAGAGGCAGGCCAAAGAAGAGACGGATGAAGACGATCCCACAAGACCTTACCCACCTAAACCTTAGGGAGGAGATGGCCTTAGATAGGGCCCAATGGAGGGCTAGTATAGGGGTTATAGATGCTCCAGTTGGAGTAGGGTAGTCTAGCTTAGTAGTGCTCGGTCGTGTTATCCTACTGGGGCACTTAAGTTGGGTACTCGCTCCCATGAGCTACTACCCGCATGCTTACCTGCCTACCTACTTAGCCTATCCTTTGATTTCCTTTGATTTCTGCCTGATTTTTGCGTGATGTGGCTTGCTTTGTGTCTTGTGCTTTGTGTGCTTTGTGTCTGTTGTTTTGATCGCTTTGCGCTCTTCTGTTGCCAGGTTTCTGGTTCTTTGCGGCCGCCATTCTCTTAGGTTGGGGATCCTCGGAAACAGCCTCTCTTCAGGGTAGCCCCCTGAAGGGGGAAGGCAGCGTACATCTAACTCTCCCAGACCTTGCTTTTACGGGAGCCCTTACAGGCACTGGGTTTGTTGTTATTGTTGTTGTAGGTGTGTTATATTTAGTAAGAAAGTTTGGAGGTGAGTTTTTGTAATAGTAAAGTTTAGGGAACTATTTTATAAAATTTAAAGTACAGAGGGTGTGTTGTGTTTAATTGCAAAGTTTAGGGGGCTATTTTTTAAAATTAAAAGTGCAGGGAGTTTGTTATGTTTAATTGTAAAGTTTAAGAGGCTATTTTATAAAATTAAAAGTGAAAATGTGTGTTATACTTAATTATAAAATTTAAGAGGTCTAAATATATTTTGCCAAAAAAAAAAAATACAATTGGCAAAATCTCGGGACCCACCTTACTTGTGAACAAAGCATAGCCAACCAAGCCTTTAAAAATAAAAGAAAAAAAAAAACCGCCGATATTATTATTATATATAAAACAATAAAAATCTCATTAAACATGTGCTTTAAAAAAGAAGTCGTGCTGTTATCCAACCACTGGCACGTGTTTAAACTGCGGCTTTACCGACTTCCCCCGCCCCTACCCTTCATATATAAATACTTTCCTCTTCTTCAATTCTCTCTCTCTCAAATCACAAATCGAATAATTCAAAAACCCTTAGAGAGAGAGAAAGAGAGAGAAAGCGGTTACGAATTGAAGGGAGAGATGGAAATGGAGAGAGATTGCGATCTGCTTGAGCTTCGTCTCTCCTCTTCTTCTTCTTCTTCATCCTCATCGTCGTTGCCGTTGTCAGATCGTAGTTCATCTGGCGAGCAGCCGCTGCAACAACTCACGATCTTCTATAATGGAGCTGTTTGTTCTTTGAATGTTACTGAGATTCAGGTACTTTCTTCTATCATCAAAATTGATCTCCAATTTGATTTTATTTCGAATTATCTTGAATAGATTTCAATTTTGATTTTGTTTGAATCAATTTGTCTATATAAATGCCGGGAATTATTCATCGTTTCTTTTTTATATGAGAAATTTTGAACGTACTTTATTTATATCAATAAATTACCTGTGGTTTGTATTCCAGAGCCATTATCTAAAATAACATTAAAATAAAAAATATTTTTAACACTAACATATAAAGAAAAGTATTTACTCAAATAATATCTATGTCATCTTCTAAAATTTTGTAATCTTCTTTTGTTTTTTTAAATTTTTTTTCACAAATATATAAGGGGAGATATTACTGCAAAATTTTTAATACATATGCATTTATATTTTATTTTTAAAATTTATAATATTTTTTAATTATAGTAAACAAAATAAATTAAAGTATTTATTAAATATTTAAATTAAATTATACATAAATTAATTTAAATATTTAATAAAAAATTTATTTTATTTTATTTTATTTAGTATAATTAAGAAAATATTATGAACTTTAAAAAATAAAACATACATGCATGCATTTGCGTGTATGTATTAAAAATTATGTATTAAAATTTAGTTTTTTGAAGAACAGTAAAAAAATAAAAAAAGTAAAAAAATTTAAAATGATAACATGAATATTATTTTGGTAAATGTAAATATTTTTCTTTTCAAGTTAGTTTTTAAACTATTTTTTATTTTGGTGTTACTTCAGATAATGGTTGTACATTTAATCTATGTGAAGTAATAGTAAGCTTTCAAAAATAAAATAAATTATTTAAAAATTAAGGGAATTTATTTCTTATTTATACAGGGGGAGCGAGGGGGGAGCCGGAGAGACTATTTCTTTTGAAATTTAAAAATTTTGTTACTTATATATCCTTAGTTAAAATCTCATAAATTTTCATCAAATACTGCTAATATATAAAGTATTGCTTACATTAGATCGGCATGCTCTTCCAAAATTTGGTGACTTTTTGTCTAGAAATAGCGATGTAATATATGATTTTCATGATATGTTACTTATCTTTTGACTAACGGCCATAATTATTCTTGTTGTAATTTAGTGAATTTTTGTTAGATCAATGAAGTGACACCTCTATATTGTCCAAATAATATGCTACATTAATATTTTTAGCAAAAAGTTCACGAGTTTCAAACATGAATTCACTCAATCCTGGGATAGGTACTCATGTAATAACATTTTCAAAGAAGAAAATACTTCATTATATAAATTGAAATATTAGAGTAAGTTCAGTAATAAATGTCAAATTTCAGCATAGCTAAGCAATTAATTTTCTTAAAAATTTCAATTACATTTAACTATTCAAGTTTATAATTGTGTTAAAATCTTTTTTTGATACAGGCTGGAGCGATATTGAGCCTAGCAAGGGGAGGAACACGAGAAAGAAGAAGATTAGCAATCGAGCAAGGACAATATTCCGAACAGCATAGTCTTACTACCCTCCCCATGAGAAGATCCCTTCAACATTTTCTCCAAAAGCGCCAAAATCGGGCAATCGCGGCCTCCCCTTACCGCCGGTGACGAGATTTATTTACAAAAGAATCATAGTTTAAATTTGAGTGGAACAAGTCAAATTGATATTACAGTTTGATCTCGTACTAAGACACAATTCATTTGTTGTATTTTTAGTTGTTTGTCTTTTCTATTTGAGTGGTTTGAGCCATCTTTATTTTCTTTTCTGTTGGGCCCAATTAGTTAGTCTAAAATCTTTTCCGGTTGTTAGTAGATTTTTTCTAACCTAATTAGTTAGCCCTGTTAGGATTGGTCTTGCCTATTTATTTTCTTGCCATCCTTTTGTATAAGACTTCACTAGTCCTATCTCGTGCGATGCACGGAAGTCGTTTACATTTCTAATTTCATTTTTAGTGATATTAATTTCTCAAATTTAATACTTCAATATTATTCTTTTTCCTTTTGTACATGAATTATAAACATTTAATGCAATATTATGTCTCTAGAATTGTAAGGTTGCGGGTGGTAAGGTATTTGGAAGAAGGGGCACTTACCCATAATACATAAGTTCATTTATTTATTTTTCTGTCTCAATGTAACAAAAACAACGTTTCAAACATATGCATAATAATTTTTGAATGCAGATGTCTTTTAGATGTAAATAATAGATTATAAATAAAAAAATAAATAAACTAATAATAGTAAGTCTCTTTAGTTTGTTCCCATGTAGCAAAGGCAATGTTTACGTTTGAAGAATGGTAAATCTCATATGATAATTGGTTGTTAATAAGGATGACAACTGTTTAGATAAATGTTAAAATGTTAGATTTCAAAAAATAAACGTCATCTGTAGAGTCTTTTGTTAAAGTGATCTTATTACAAAAAAAATGATATGTATTATATATATATATATATATATATATATATATATATATATATATATATATATATATATTCACATGCCTTTTTGAAATGTGTAATGTCATTTGACATTTAATAGGGTCAAAGTATAGTTGGCCTACAGTGACCTTTTGATATGTTTGGTGTTTGCAAGCTGTTTCTTATTTTTCATGTGTGTGATAGTGAATTTTTTAAATTTTTGTGGTCGTATTTCATTGTTGATATGTTTGGCGGGTTTTTTCTTTTTGATTTCATTCGTATCTTTTTACTTATGTAACATATAATTGCATCTTGCATCTATGTTGCAATTGAAATATGATTTTTCTTTTTAATAAGGAAATAATAATAAGGCACTGTTTGATGAAACTACTTGAAAAATATTATATAGAAAGGTTGAGTCACATAATTGAATAGATTATGTTTTTGAAGTAGTTAGTACTTTTTTAAACTATATATGTTATTAAAAGAATTGTTAGAAATGTAGAAATATCAAATAATATGAATAATTATGTATAATATCAAGTAATAAATTGTATAGCATAAATAATTGCAGTAAACAAAATAATAGATATGAATCTAAGGAAAACTTATCTTGAGTGAAGATTTGCCAAGCTTTGTCCTAAGAGTTTGATTCATTTCTTTAATAATATCACGATGTAAAAGGTATAAAGGCGACAAATCATGAATCGATATTATCGGTCTAACACTTTGATTTTTCTCTCATTATATTTCATCCTATTTGTCCCTTATATTTGTCCATCCATTCTCAGTGTCTTTGGATTGAGTTTGAGAATTATAATTTTTGTCTTCCTTGTATTTTCTACATGCTTCAAATATCAAAACAAATAATAGTGGTAAACACCTCCAATAACTACCAAGTAGTGGCCCATATTTTTTTTTATTTCTTTATGTAATTTTTTCTTATTTAGGACACATATATTAGTGGGACAAATTTGTAACCGTTAAGGGGGATGTTTTAGAGTTGCTTTAAATATGAATTCCAGTGTTTTCATGACGGGGCAACTGTGCGATAAAGTATAAAGAGATTTGTTTTATATTAAGTTCAAAGCTCCAAGCTTTGAAGCCCTCCAATACCTCTTCGCCGCTCACTCTCTCTCTCTCTCCTCTCTCTATTCTTTGTTAATATAACAATCCGAATAGTACAAAAACAGAGACAAATACAGCAAAAATACTGCAATATACTGTGAAAATACTGCAAAAATACTACTGAAAGTACTGCAAAATCTCAGGAAAATAAATCTGTACAATGCTGTAAATTGAAACTGTAAAATCAGTGAATTACTTCAACAAATTTCAGTATAACGTTGCTGGAAAAATCAGTAAAATGTTTCTGAAAAAGCAGTGAATTATAGTAGTCGTTTTGTTTGAGGTGGTAGCTAAATAATATCTAAACACAGCAATCAAATAATACTGGCAAGAGGGATAATTGATTATAATACTGAAGATACCGTGCCGTGGGAAATACCACTGTCCTAAAAGACGATTTCGCCGCTGCTCCGGTGCAGACAGTTGTATCGGCGGCCATCCTCTAGGATTAACACGATTTCACTATTAATGTGCACTCGTTAATGGCTAGATAGGAGAGTCCAAGAACTTTGCCCGAGAACTTTGAGAGAAAAAGGATCGAACAGGAGAGAAACCGAGATGAAAGTGAGAATATTGTTGATTTTTTTGATGATCATTCAAGCTAAGCCAAGCCTCCTATTTATGCTAATACAAAATGTCCAACAACTATAATATTTGTACAGTTAATGGCATTCTATCAGCTAGAAATGTTTAGTTGTAGTAATAGAGTTAACAAACGGTAAAATAAATGATTAATTACAACTCCAACAACTGTTTTATTTAGTATCGTAAATTCCAATAGTAAAAAATGGTAACAAATTTGAAGATTTTTTCGTAAAATAACTGTACTCGATAATAAAAAGAACACCCACACCCACGCCTGAGCAGGGCATGGAGCGCGGCGCGCATGTGTGGTTTCAATTCTCTCACCCATGACTAAATTCAAAGTAGAGGGGTTAGGCGGATCTATATAAACCACACCCCTATCTAACATTTTTCCAATGTGGGGTGTGGGCTTAACATTTTCCAACATTTTTCCAATGTAGGGAGTGAATTTCTTATAAATTTAAGTTTTGCTTGTATCATTTTTTCTAACAATCCCCACAAAGGATACAAGCGAAAGAGAAGAAAGAAGGATAGATTGGGCAAAGGAAGTCAGTTTTTCAATGCCGATGTCTCGCGACATGAATTTTCACCTATTGCAACCTAAGTTTAAGGCCAACATCTTGCAAGGTGACTTTTGTCTTGAGCCTCACAACGGGTCATATAGTCTTCCACTCGGACACATACCGAACTCCAAATCTTGGCAAATCTTGCGATTTGGCGTGTTTTATCTGCCATGCACTTGTCCTGGATATTCATAGGCGTTCTAGAAGGCAAGTCTTAAATCCTTCATAGGGAGTAGCCATACTCCCACACCTAAGGCAAGTCTTAAATCCTTCATAGGGAGCGGCCATACTCCCGCACCTATATAGGTGGATCCCATCAAGTGCGTCACTGAACACCACCAAATATATAGATAAGGGTCTATTAAGAGCTAACGCTCAACCTCACCCATTGATAACATACAGACAATGTCCATCAAGTGCAAGCCTTGCTTACACCACCAAAAATATGGCTATGGACCCGTCTCCGCACTGTTACACCATAGAGAGGGACAACATAAAACAAAGTGCATTTCTCGAATGAAATTACGACTTCTCACATTGAACCTGTTAAGACCAGGTTGAATACATCACAGTTTATTCTTGTATAGACTTTAGTCCCTCCCCCTCGATGTTTCTACAATCATTTTACGACAAAGGCCTTTTATCAATAGATCCGCAAGATTCTTTTCAGACTTTACATAGTCTAGTGATATCACTCTACATTCTAGAAGATCCTTCACGATCTTATGCTTGAGATGAATATCTCTCCTCTTGCCATTGTAAGCCTTGTTCTTAGCCACATCAATTGCAGCCTGACTGTCATAGTGAAGTGATACTGATGGAGCTGGAAACCCCACAGTGGCACGTCTCTCGATAAACTTCTTAGCCACTCGGCTTCATGACCTGCCAACTCAAAAGTAATAAACTCAGATTCCATAGTAGATGTAGCAGTACAAGATTACTTAGAGGATTTCCAGGATATAACATCTCCAACTAGTGTGAATACATATCCACTAGTGGAATTAATTTCATCATTATCAGACACCCAATTGGGGTCGCAATATCCTTCTAATGGAGCGGGAAACTTTTCATAGTGAAATCCCCAATCTATAATTCCTTTCAAATATTTAAGCAATCTTTTTAACGCGTTCCAATGCTCTGGATTAGGATTATGTGTGTATCTACTGAGTCTGCGTACAGCATAAACAATATCATGCCTAGTATAGTTCATCAGAAACATAACACTACCAATTATTTAGGCATACTCAAAGTGGCACATAGCAATACCTTTATGTTTAGTTAAATATACACTAGGATTATAAGGTGTTATTACAGGATCAGTATTAACTATGTTAAACTCTCTAAGTATCTTTCCAACATAGTGAGACTAGTTTCGGCTTATGCCTTCAGGAGTTCTCATAATTTTAACTCCTAAAATCACGTCTGCCTCCCCATATCTTTCATATCAAATTTAGAGCATAGAAAGTTTTGCGTTTCACTGACAACATTCGAGTTTGCACCAAATATCAGCATATTATCAACATATAGACAAACTATTACACATCCATTTGAATCAAATTTAGAATACGCACAAGAATTACCATTGTTTACAAGGAAATTATTAGCTACTAACGTACTGTTAAATTTCTTATGCCACTATTTGGGTGCATGTTTGAGACCGTACAAAGATTTTTACAAGTTTACAAACTTTCTTTTCATTACCAGGAACAACAAAACCTTCAAGTTGTTCCATGTAAATCTCTTCGTCTAGGTTACTGTTAAGAAATGCTGTTTTAACATCCATTTTATGCACAACTAAATCATGAATAGACGCAAGGGCAATCAATGTTCTAATCGTGGCTATTTTAGCAACAGGTGAGTAAGTATCAAAATAATCGATCCCCTTTTCCTGGTGTACTCCTTAGCCACTAATCTAGCGTTAAACTTGTCTATTGTCCCATCAGCCTTCATTTTTCTTCTAAAGCCCACTTACAACCTATTGGTTTACAACATGTGTGATTGCTAAGAATTAATTCTAGTCGCTATTAACAGCTTCTTTCCAAAAGGTAGAATCAACTGATCTTATAGCCTCATCGTAGCTTTTAGGTTCTTCTTCTAACATATAGACACTTACAATTTCTTCATTTATGGAGTTAGAAAAGTAGTAACAAAATCAGGTCCAAAGTTGGTTTCTTTCCTAGCTTTTTTACTCATTCGAATTTCAGGAGTGTCTATATCATTAGTATGATCATGATTAACAATTACAGTATGACAAGGCAAACTAGCAGGTTTTTGCGTCATTAGATTTCAAGGGAAATATATGTTCAAAGAATTCAGCATATCTAGATTCCATAATGCTACCACATGCATATGAATTATTAGATCCCTTGATTAAACAACGATAAATAGCACTATGATGAGCATACCAATAAAAATGGAATCAACAGTGTTAGGTCCAATTTTACTTCGTTTAAAGTCAAGTAATCCGACCTTGGCTAGACATCCCCACACTTTCAAGTATTTTAAATTAGGTGCATAACCTTTTCATATTTTGTATGGCGGTTTTATCAATTTTTTTATGAGGAACTTTATTCAGTACATGGCAAATAGATAATATCGCCTCCCACCATATGTTATCAGGTAGTCCAGAACTAATGAGCATAGCATTCATCATAGTCTTTAAAGTTCTATTTTTCCTTTCGGCGACACCGTTAGATTGTGGATAATAAGGAGGGCTTCGCTCATATATTATCCCATTTTCCTCACAAAATTTTCCTAGTGATGTTGGGTCACATTCTCCTCCTCTATCGGACCTAGCTCTTTAGTACTTAGAAGGTATACCATTGAGTATCTTGAATAATCATCTACAAAGGTCATGTAGTACATTTTTCCACCTCTACTCATTTGGCTTTTCAAGTCTCCTAAGTCACTATGAACTAGCTCAAGAAGATCTGATTGTCTCTCAATGGACTTCAAGGACTTTCTAGCATATTTGGCTTCTGCACATACTTCACATTTATTAAAGTTGGTATCACTAAAGTTAGGAATCATGTTCATCTTCTTAAGTCATTTAATTGACTCAACATTTATATGTCCTAAACGAGCGTGCCACAATTCAGGAGATTTAACAAGATAAGCAGAAGAGGTACCAACATTATTATTCTTGCAAACAGCATCAAGAACAAATAGGCTACATTACAGAATCCCTTGCCCACAAATTCCCCGTTCCTAGTTAGGACTAATTTGTTTGAGTCAAATGATAGTTTCAAACCAGCTTTAATGAACAGACTATCCGAAATCAGATTCTTACACATTTCAGACACATGTAGCACATTTGTTAAAGTAAAAAACTTTCCAGAAGTGAGTTTTAAAGAAATCTTCCCTTTTACGAGGATAGGTGCTGCTGCAGAATTGCCCATGTAGACCACCTCTCCATTGGTCATCTTCTGATACTCTTGGAACATGTTTTCATTTGTGCAGATATGCTTGGTAGCTCCGGTGTCCACGATCCACCCAATCATGTTGTTCACGAAGTTTAACTCTAAAACAACAGCTACGATGTTCTCTGTCTCTACAAGATGGGCTTTGTGCTTCGGGTCCTTAGGTTGGTTCTTTATACTCCTGCAATCTTTGGCCATATGTCCAAGCTTTTCCGCAGTGAAAGAAATCTCCGGGAAACCTGTTGTTTGACTTTTGAATTTTTCCATCAGGTTTAAAGTTTGAATGACTCTTTTTTCCTTTATTCTTAAACCTATCATATACACCCGGCCTTGCCTTTACAATATTAGCTTTAGAAAAATCTGAATATGAGTGCCCCCTGTCCTTAAGCCTATTTTCTTCTTCAATTTTCAAGTAGTTGACTAACTGCTCTAATGTCATTTCCTTATTTTTATGCATAAGTAGTATATGTATTCCTTACAGGAAGGTAGAAGTTTTTCAATTAAAACATATGCTTTAGTTATATCACAAAATTTAAGGCCTTCTGATAGAAAAGTAGTCATTATGTTTTTATATTCATGGACTTGATCAATTATTGGTTTATTGTCCACGAATTTAAAATCAAGCCACCTACTAACCACATATTTTCTAGATCCTATATCGTCACCCCCATATTTTTTTCTGTAGGGAATCCCAAATTTCTTTTGATGAGTCTAATTTTACATAAATGTCAATGAGCCCATCACTCATGTAATGCAACAAATTTCCCTAACAAGTTTGGTCGTTTGAGGTGAATTTTTCTTCATAGGTCTTTTTTCTCGTTTTCATCATCAGGTACCTTTTTTCATAGAACACATAATCAATACAAACTTGTTGTAGAAAAAACAAAATTTTTTGAGACCATCTCTTATAATTCTTCCCGTCAAGGGCCTCAACCTTAAAAATGTCGGGAAGAGGTAAGTTGGTTTCCATGTTTGAATATAGCCATGTAAAATAAATTGTCTTTTAGATTGTTAATCTAACAACCCGAACAGTACAAAAATAGCAACAAAAAAAGTAAAAATACTACAAAAAATACTATGATGTACTGCTGAAAATACTGCAAAAATGCAACTGAAAGTACTGCAAAAATATAGCTAAAACTACTACTAAAATAGAGCTGAAAATACTGCTAAATCATAGGAAAATAAATCTATAAAACGCTGTAAACTAAAACTGTAAAATCAGTGAACTGTTTTAACAAATTTCAGTAAAATGCTGCTGGAAAAATTAGTAAAATGTTTCTGAAAACACAGTGAATTACAGTAGTCATTCCGAAAAGAGGGATAATTGATTATAACACCGAAGATACCATGTTATGGGAAATACCACTGTCCTAAAAGACGATTTTGCCGCTGCTCTGGTGCAGATAGTTGTATTGGCAACCGTCCTCCAGGATTAACATGATTCGACTGTTAACGTGCAATCGTTGAGAGAGAAAGGATCGAATAAGAGAGAAACCGAGATGAAAGTGAGAATATTGTTGATTTTGTTGATGATCTTTCAAGCTAAGCCAAGCCTCCTATTTATACTAATACAAAATGCCCAACAACTGTAATATTTGTGCAGTTAATGGCTTTCTAACAGCTAGAAGCATTAAGCTGTAGTAATGGAGTTAACAAACGGTAAAATAAATGATTAATTACAACTCCAACATCTATTTTATTTAGTATCGTAAATCACAATAGTAAAAAACGGTAACAGGTTTGAAGATTTTCTTCCTAAAATAAATGTACTTGATAATAAACAGAACACCCACACCCACGCTCGAGCACAGCACGGCGGGCGGCGCTAAATTCAAAGGAAAATCGTACGGTTTGGACCTCCCACCCCCACCTTATTCTTTTTTAGACCCCCTTAACCATAAATAGATCTTTTTGGACAAAAATGCCCTCCCACCTCACCCCCCCCCCCCCCATCCGTCCTCTCTCTCTCTCCCTCTCTCTCTCCTCATTTAATGCAAGGCATGCAAAAGGACACTTTTTTGACTTTTTTCACTCTTCCTTTTCTTCATTTCTTTTTCTTTTCGAATTTTTTTGTCAAAAAAAAAAATTTATTTCCAAATTTGCCCTTTCTTCTTCTTCCCTCCCAGACCTTGTTTAGGTGTGTTTCAAGTAATTAGTGGTGTCTGAAATAAAATCATAAACAGTGTATGATGCATTATAATGCTGTAAAGTGAACTTATTCAGGTGTATTTCAAGTAATTAGTGGTAAATGACCTATCATACACAATGTATGATAGGTTTTAATGACATAAAATCAACTTTTGCAGGTTTTTTTAAGTAATTAGTCTGATTTCGAATCATACACTGTGTATGATGCGTTAAAATGGTGTAAAATAAACTTGTTGAGGTACGTTCCAAGTAATTATTGGTAAATGACTTATCATACACAATGTATGATAGGTTTTAATGGCATAAAATCAACTTTTGCTGATTTTTTCAAATAATTAGGGGTATAGTAGTCTGAAATCGAATCATACACTGGGTATAATGCGTTATAATGGTATAAAATGAACTTATTCAGGTTTATTTCAATAAAATAATCCATACGATTTTCTTTCAAAAAGGCCCTCCCATTCAACCCCCCAACCCGTCCCCTTTTTCTCTCCTCATTTAATGCGCAGCAGATTACTGTACTTTAGCCCCTCCCCACTCCATTTTCTCTCTCTTCATTTAATGCGAAAGTACATATTTTTACTTTATGTCATGTAACTTGCTTCTCACTCTATCCCTCCCTTCTTCTCATTTCCTGCCCATTTACTCACCTCTTATTCATAGTATTTATTATTTTTCTCTTAATCTGATTTCCCCAAGTCCCTTTTTCTCTCAATGTGCTACATTGGGCCCTCGGAAGAAGAAGAAGAAGAAGCCGTTTTAAGATCGTGTTTGAAGCTTCGTGGCATTGCTGAAGGTACATACAGAGCACGTGAAATGTGTCAGGGAAAAGTTCTTCCACTGCGCGTTGGATGCTTCGGTGTCTATCGGATACAATGACATGGCCAGCAGGCTCCCCAGTTACTTCCCTCAACCTACTGAGGAACCAATGCCACGATGCATCATTCTCTGAATCACCGATGCCGATAGCAATCGTGAAAATTTGCTGGTTGGCATCGTGGAAAACGCCCATGAACAGAACACCCCGGTGCTTTCCCTTCAGATGTGTTGCGTCAATGCTCATAACCGACCTGCAAAACCGGTACCCATTAACTGAAGCACCAAACACAATGAAGAGGTACTGAAACCTACTTTCATCATCAGTCTGTAAATAAAATGTGGTACTGGGGTCAGTCTGTTTGAGGACTTGCAGATAGCCAGGCAAGAATGCATACGACTCTTCGGCCGTACCCAATCTAACATTGTCGTATGCAAACTCTCTCGCCCTCCAAGCAACATTGTAGCTGATATCGACACCGTAGCAACTGCGGATGTCATCTATGACATCCCGTGGCTTGAACACTCTCCCGGGGTTCACAAGTTTCTTGCGGACTCACTCCTCGACGACCCAACTGGTTGCCTGCCTGGGTCTAACAGTGGTGAGATCGCTAGGGTGGCTGTGGTTCTTTTCTACTTTCATAACCATCCAGCAGCCACCATCTACTACACACGTAGCCCGAACCCTCCATGTGCAGCCCTCTTGTGCGCAGCGGACAACCGTTAAGGATTTGTTCGACTTGTAGCACCTGAATTCAAAGTTTTCCCTAAGCGCAATCACTGCTAGGTTAGTCAACAAGTCCCTCTTCGTCATAAATATTTGATTGACTTCAATATCCTCAACCATCCGGCCCTGCGCATATACCCTGTCAATCCGGATCCTCTCATCACCGGAGCCAGCATCATCATCAGAACGAGGATCACCAGCAGCTTGGACGTCAGGGTGGACATTCGGTTGACCGCTGAGTTCCGCATTCCGTTCCAAATCATGTTCGACAATATGAGGGTCTTCGGGGGAAATATTACAATGCTCGTAAGTGTGCCCCTCTGGAGGTGATGCATCGGGTACAATCGGTTGCACCTGGGATAAATTGATATTGTCCAAATTATCCCATGCACTTTGATTGGAATTTTTCCAATCTCCACCTGTTGCTGGTGCCTCAACCGTCACAGTAGGCATGTTCAAATCTACATCAGATGCATCTACAAGGGCTGCTTCTTCCATCCACGCATCCATACATCCACCAGAAGTCTCGGGAACCTCAGGGTGCGAACGGCCACTGTTCTCGTCACCATCGGGAATTGTTTGAAAGGGAGTCCGTTGCCACTCGAAGCTAGGATTCCTGTCACCGGATGACTCTCCAGTTACGATCAAAGGATGTTTCGCCCTATCTTCTTTGGCTAGTGCCTTCCAAAACATAACGGACCTATCGTCAACGACATCGTACAAGGGCACGACCGGAACGGCGGTGAAAGATTGAAAATGCATCTTTGAACCCGCATCCAACTGAGCACCAATCATCTTCGCCACAATCCTTTGCAAACCAGCGAAGTCAGTTTTCTCATCCACAAAAATATAAGCCAATTTTTCACCAACGTACTTTGCCCTCTCCTTAAAGTGGCCACCGTACAGAACGCATGCAATAGCAGCATCACCTATTACTGTGGACAAGAAAAAAAAAACATGATATCAAAGCAAATTTGATATGAAACACACTAGGGTGGAATGAAAGTACAGCATTGAAACCACTAATAAACGGTGTATGATTGGTTTAAAACCATAATACACAAATAACACCACTTTAAGAAAGAATACATGGTGTATGATTTGCGTTACAGTCATAAACAAGTTCATCACACACCTTTTAAAGCAATCATACACGGTCTATGGTTAAAGATACCACATTCTATACAGGAAAGATACCAAAACAGGTTCATCCTAGACCAATCAAAGCTATCATACACGGTGTATGGTAAGCCATACACCATTCTGTACTTGAAAGACACCAAAATAAGTTCATCATAGACCCTTTGAAGCTCTCATACACAGTGTATGGTTTAATAGGCCCCATTATATACACAGTTAAAACCAATCATACACAGTGTATGATGGATTATACACCATTAATTACTTAACATACACAAACAGAACTTGGCTATACACCATAAAACCAATCCTACACAGTGTATGACTGATTATACACCATTAATTACTTAACATACACATACACAGGTTGGTTATACACCATTAAACCCAACCATACATAGAGTATGGTTGCTCATAAACCACTAATTACTTAAAAAACGTCTGCACAAATGGGTTATACACCATTAAACCCAATCCTACACAGTGTATGACTGATTATACACCATTAATTACTTAACATACAAATACACAGGTTGTTTATACACCATTAAACCCAATCATACACAGTGTATGGTTGCTCATAAACCACTAATTACTTAAAAAACGTCTGCACAAGTTGGTTATACACCATTAAACCCAATCCTACACAGTGTATGATTGATTATACACCACTAAAACACAATCCTATAGCAATGCCACGAAGCTTCAAACACGATCTTAAAACGACTTCTTCTTCTTCTTCTTCCGAGGGCCCAATGTAGCAGATTGAGAGAAAAATGAGAGAAAAATGGACTTGGGGAATTCAGATTAAGAGAAAAATAACAAATACTATGAATACGAAGTGAGTAAATGGGCGGGAAATGAGAAGAAGGGAGGGATAGAGTTAGAAGCAAGTTACATGACATAAAGTAAAACTATGTACTTTTGCATTGAATGAAGAGAGAGAAAATGGAGTGGGGAGGGGTTAAAGTACAGTAATCGGCTGCGCATTAAATGAGGAGAGAGAAAGGGAACGGGTTGGGGGTTGAATGGGAGGGCCTTTTTGAAGGAAAATCCTACGGATTATTTTATTGAAAATGTATATTTTTTTTCTAAATACACATCCCAAAAATACACAAACATACGTTGATTTTACACAAATATAACCCATCATACACCGTGTATGAATTGCAACATACACCAATAAAACTTAAAATACATGTATATAAGTTGATTTCAGACCACTGTACCACTAAATACATGAAAAAACCTGCAAAAGTTGATTTTATGCCATTAAAACTTATCATACATTGTGTATGACAAATTATTTACCACTAATTACTTTAAGTATACCTGAGTAAGCTCATTTTACACCATTATAACGCATCATACCCAGTGTATGATTAGCTTTCATACCACTGCACCACTAAATACTTGAAAAAACCTACAAAAGTTGATTTTATGCCATTAAAACCTATCATATATTGTGTATGACAAGTCATTTACCACTAATTACTTGAAATATACCTGAATAAGTTCATTTTACACCATTTTAACACATAATACATAGCGTATGATTTTATTTCAAACCACTGTAACAGTAATTACACGAAAAAATCTGCAAAAGTTGATTTTATGCCATTAAAACCTATCATACATTGTGTATGACAAGTTATTTACCACTAATTACTTGAAGTATGCCTGAATAAGGTCATTTTACACCATTATAACGCATCATACCCAGTGTATGATTCGATTTCAGACTATTGTAACAGTAATTACTTAAAAAAAACCAGTAAAAGTTAATTTTATACCATTACAACCTATCATACATCGTGTATGACAAGTTATTTACCACTAATTACTTAAAATATACCTGAACATGTTCATTATACACCATTTTAAGGGATCATACACAGTGTAGGATTAGATTGCATACCACTGTACCACTAAATATATAAAAAAAAACCTGCAAAAGTTGATTTTATGCCATTAAAACCTGTCATACATTGTGTATGATAAGTTATTTACTACTACTTAATTGAAAAATACCTGAACAAGTTCATTTTACACCATTATAACGCATCGTACATAGTGTATGATTTTATTTCAGACCACTGTAACAGTAATTACTTGAAAAAACTAGCAAAAGTTGATTTCATGCTATTAAAATCCACCATACATTGTGTATAATAAGTCATTTACCACTACTTAATTGAAACATACCTGAAAAGGTTCATTTTAAACCATTTTAACACATCATACCCATTGTATGATTCGATTTCAGCCCACTGTAACAGTAATTACTTGAAAAAATCAGCAAAAGTTGATTTTATGCCATTAAAACCTATCATACATTGTGTATGACAAGTCATTTACCACTAATTACTTGAAATATACCTGAATAAGTTTATTTTACACCATTAAAATGTATCACACCTAGTGTATGATTCGATTTCAGACCACTGTAACAGTAATTACATAAAAAAAACTGCAAAAGTTGATTTTATGCCATTATGACCTATCATACATTGTGTATGACAAGTTATTTACCACTAATTAATTGAAATAAACCTGAATAAGTTCATTTTACATCATTATAATGCATCATACCCAGTGTAAGATTCGATTTCAGACCACTGTATCCCTAATTACTTGAAAAAAATAGCAAAAGTTGATTTTATGTCATTAAAACCTATAACAAATTGTGTATGATAAGTCATTTACCACTAATGACTTGAAACATACCTGAATAAGTTCATTTTACACCATTATAACGCATCATACATAGTGTATGATTAGCTTTCATACCACTGCACCACTACATACTTGAAAAAACAAGCAGAAGCTGATTTTATGCCATTAAAACCTATCATACATTGTGTATGACAAGTCATTTACCACTAATTGATTGAAATACACCTGAATAAGTTCATTTTACACCATTAAAATGCATCATACACAGCTTAGGATTAGCTTTCATACCACTGCACCACTAAATAAATGAAAAAACCTGCAAAAGTTAATTTTATGCCATTAAAACCTGTCATACATTGTGTATGATAAGTCATTTACCACTACTTATTTGAAACATACCTGAACAAGTTTATTTTACACCCTTATAACGCATCATACATATAGTATGATTTTATTTCAGACCACTGTAACAATAATTACTTGAAAAAACCAGCAAAAGTTGATTTCATGCCATTAAAATCTACCATACATTGTGTATGATAAGTCATTTACCACTACTTAATTGAAACATACCTGAAAAGGTTCATTTTAAACCATTTTAACGCATCATACCCATTGTATGATTCGATTTCAGCCCACTGTAACAGTAATTACTTGAAAAACCAGCAAAAGTTGATTTTATGCCATTAAAACCTATCATACATTGTGTATGATAAGTCATTTACCACTAATTGCTTGAAATACACCTGAATAAGTTCATTTTACACCATTAAAATGCATCATACCCAGTGCATGATTCGATTTCAGACCACTGTAATAGTAATTACATAAAAAACTGCAAAAGTTGATTTTATGCCATTATAACCTATCATACATTGTGTATGACAAGTTATTTACCACTAATTAATTGAAATAAACCTGAATAAGTTCATTTTAAACCATTACAACGCATCATACCCAATGTATGATTCGATTTCAGACCACTGTACCCCTAATTACTTGAAAAAAACAGCAAAAGTTGATTTTATGTCGTTAAAACCTATAATACATTGTGTATGATAAGTCATTTACCACTAATGACTTGAAACATACCTGAATAAGTTCATTTTACACCATTATAACGCATCATACATAGCGTATGTTTAGCTTTCATACCACTACACCACTAAATACTTGAAAAAACCAGCAAAAGTTGATTTTATGCCATTAAAACCTATCATACATTGTGTATGACAAAGTCATTTACCACTAATTGCTTGAAATACACCTGAATAAGTTCAATTTACACCATTAAAATGCATCATACACAGCGTAGGATTAGCTTTCATACCACTGCACCACTAAATACATGAAAAAACCTGCAAAAGTTGATTTTATGCCATTATAACCTATCATACATTGTGTATGATAAGTTATTTACCACTAATTAATTGAAATAAACCTGAATAAGTTTATTTTACACCATTATAACGCATCGTACCCAGTGTATGGTTCGATTTCAGACCATTGTACCCCTAATTACTTGAAAAAACCGGCAAAAGTTGATTTTATGCCATTAAAACCTGTCATACATTGTGCATGATAAGTCATTTACCACTAATTACTTGGAACGTACCTCAACAAGTTCATTTTACACCATTTTAACGCATCATACACAGTGTATGATTCGAAATCAAACTAATTACTTAAAAAAACTGCAAAAGTTAATTTTATGTCATTAAAACCTATCATACATTGTGTATGATAAGTCATTTACCACTAATTACTTGAAATACACCTGAATAGGTTCACTTTACAGCATTATAATGCATCATACACAGTGTATGATTTTATTTCAGACACCACTAATTACTTGAAATACACCTAAACAAGGTTTGGGAGGGAAGAAGAAGAAAGGGCAAATTTGGAAATAATAATTTTTTTTGACAAAAAAATTCGAAAAGAAAAAAACATGAAGAAAAGGAAGAGTAAAAAAAGTCAAAAAGTGTCATTTTGCCTGTCTTGCATTAAATGAGGAGAGAGAAAGGGAGAGAGAGAGAGGACGAATGGGGGGTGAGGTGGGAGGGCATTTTTGTCCAAAAAGGTCTATTTATAGTTAAGGGGGTCTAAAAAAGAATAAGGTGGGGGTGGGGGGTCCAAACCGTACGATTTCCCAAATTCAAAATGGAGGGGTTAGGAGGGTCTATATAAACCACACCCCATTTTTCCAATGTGGGATGTGGGCTTAACATTGTCCAACATTTTTCCAATGTGGGTAGTGAATTTCTTATAACTTTTAGTTTTGCTTGTGTCATTTTTCTAACAATCCCCCACAAAGGATACAAGCGGAAGAGAAGAAAGAAGGATAGATTAGGCAAAGGAAGTTCAGTTTTTCAGTACCGATGCCTCACGACATGAATCGTCACCTAGTGCAACCCAAGTTTAAGGCCAACATCTTGCAAGGTGACTTTCATCTTGAACCTCACAAGGAGTCATATAATCTTGCACTCGGACACATACCGAACTCCAAATCTCGGTAAATCTTGCGATTTGGCGCAGTTTATCAGCCATGCGCTCGTCCTAGATATTCTTTGGCGCTCTAGAAGGCAAGTCTTAAATCCTTCATAGGGACCGGCCATTTTTTATTTTCCAACATTCTTCAATCGCCTTTTTTTATTTTCTTAGCACAACAAATTAGTTATCGAGTACTCCATCAAATACGTACGAGTCTGAATTGGATTTTTTGAACTTTATTACAACTATTAATCTCTCAAGTCATGTCATATTCATACCAAGTGTACATTTTAAAGCAAACTCCAATATCAGCTTTGCATGACATTGACTAATCTCTCCAATCCTTCTTGAAAACTAATCTCTCTAGTCGACCAATTTAGTGAATTTGAAATATTTTGAACAAAAAATAGGAATATGACATGTTAGGAAAAAAAAAAATTTAGTGAAATGGCACACTTTACTGTACAAGTCTTGCGCATGCCATTTATTATGTACGCCATTTGAAATGGCATGCAATATATGCACACCATATCCGCCTCTTCACTCTTATGCAGTACATCCGTGGCTTCTTAAACCTCACCCCCTCTTCTTCATCACCTTCCTCTCCTCTTCATCAACACTCTCCTTCCATAACCCCCTTCCTTCTTATCCTCTTCTATATATACCACCTCCTCCAAGAACTTGCACGCCATTTCAAATGATAGATAGTATTATCACCCTCCTGTAGACCCTATCACCCTCCCATGAACCTCATCTTTGTGGTGTGAAATGTGTAATGTTGGTGCTTGGAGTGTATATAAGTGGTCAGAGTTAGTGATGTATATAAGTAAATGAGCGTTGCAAAGTATACAAAAAGTGGAGGTGACATTTATATAGGGTAATAAAGAAGAAAGAAATATGTATTATAATATAAAAAATACATAAAAAATAAGTAATACAAATTATGGTACAAAATATGACGTGGATCTACAACTAGGTTCACCATGATGTTATGAGGATGTGAACTCCATATGAACCGAAAAACTGTGTCATGGGGGAAGTTCACGTCTACTTCCTTCCACAGTAGATAAAGAACAGTAGTCAACATATTCATCTCGCAGAATCTGTCTAAACTGGTGTTCTTCATCGACAACATCCAGTACGCCACCGCAACTAGTAAGCCAATATTTAGAGATAGACTATACAGTGTGGCCAGCACTATTACATAGATCCTGAGCTGCCGTTTTACTCTGATTTCTTAACAAGATCGTCTTAGCACATAATACTTTTAAATGTAAATAAAACTTAGTATAGAATAAGTAACAAGACTAATATTTTCAAAGTACTGACTACTCATTGAAAACGGTTGCCACTTGGATCAAAACGGAGCTGGGAGTAGCGGGGAACATGCACCTCACGCCATGCAATGACACACCTAATGACAGATAAGTACTATTGCATATACTCTTTAGGCGATATCGGAGGATTATGCACGTTGGCGATACGATGCACCTGTGTGTTCCACAACTGGAACCAGTTTGCATAGTAGACAACCCAATTTTCGTCCCACTTGCCCATATGAGATGTATTATGTAACGAGTTGAGAGTGTTGACAGGATATGGGATATGCTGCGTCAATCCAAACTGACGCAACACTCTGTCAGGACAATGTAATTCTGCAATGCCAAAGCATATCAATGGTCCTACATATCACCAGATGTCACGATCCTCGACACAAATCTCGGGCAAAGAGTCTAACTGGGATTGTCGATAAGACGTCCAACTAATCTGGCAGCAGATAAAATAACTTGGTCATTATAGTAAATATTAAACGACAGAGAAATATGTATGTTTTCATGTATATACCTAATGAGGTACTTGGACATCAAGTTGGTTCCTATAGAAGGACTGACATTGTCTTGGATTCTCACAGAATGTCAAGGCGGCACACCATCTGATTAAATATGCGGTGAATTATATTACAATACATACATAATACTACATATACATTAAAGTAAGATGTACGAAATATTTTCTCTTACTGAGCGCCCAATGGCTGTGGCGGATCATTAGGTGCAGCTTAATTTTAACGCTGGACAGTGACGATTGGTCAACCAATGTGTAAATATTCCTACAACCACAACTACACATGATAAATTCTAAAAATTAGGAACACAACACATTAAAAAATTAAACATGAATGCCATTGGCGGTCCATACCTAGAGTAATAAAACACATCCTCCGAGTTGCTTACTGCCAGACACAGTTGTCCATAAAGGTTGGCAACCACTGCTGACCCTCAACTGTACAACCTACACTACATTGTATCAAGCAATGGTATGGTGGTGAACAACATGAAGTCAATCAAATGGAGGACGTAGCATCTAGCGTGCTGCAACAACACTTGCTCATCAGCGTCATCTGGGGGGCCATGTTAAAACAGTTCCTTCAATCATTGACTTTTGATCATGTCACCACGCAATTGGCCTGGGGGCCCATCCAATTATATTTAGAGGTACCAGTGGCTACCATCTGTCTATACGTAAGCCCAATAAAACGGCTACATCTTATAGTGTTGCCGTCATCTCATCAACATGTAGGTGGAATGTATGAGTCTCCCGCCTCCATCTCTCTACCAAAGCATTAATCAAGGAGTTATCAATTCGGAGATGACCTATTTGGGTCTCTGCAATGAAACCGACCTGTAGGATATAAGGTTGTACTTTATGGTGAAGGGGTAACAGATGGTGTTGCCTCACCCTAATCTATAAGACATCAAATATATCACTCCGCTTTTCGAATAATTAAAATATGATATTTTACAGCTAAACATAAATTATTAACATACCGTTCATCCCAAACATCCTCCGACCGATACTGATCTTCAAGATGTATCCTGATGCGTCATTTGGACCAGGATTCTGCTCACCATATCAATTGCCCGATGCATGTCCTCCTTGTGTTCTTACCGTTTCTCTAGAAAAATTAAAATAGTAACCAATATCCATGGGCCAAAAATAAAATTACAAATATTATAACATTTTAATCGATCACAACACCAAAATAAAATTACATATATTGTATCTAGTGATAGTTGTTAATAGTATGTATTAACATGTTATACTAAAAAATGAAACACAACACGCTATGAACTAAAATAAAAAATCAGTTTTGTCCATTAGGACAAATTTTTTTTATTATGGCCTTTCTAACATATTTTCTACATTTATTCTTGAACCCTCCCTCCCTAACGTCCATTTCATTATGTAGCCGGGTTGATTTCAACCGTCCTCTACCAAATCTCTACCTAGTGTGATCTACAACCACTGTAAGCCTAGCGTACTCTATCCATAAATATTGATCAAGAAGAGGGTGAAACAATGAAGCGTACGCACTTGCGTACATGTTAAGGCGGTACAACGGATCAACATATTGTCCATAGTTGATCCTACATGCAGTACAACATGCCATCACATGTTAGCATGGACGATGAAACAGTTTCCAAATACCACAAGTGCTGCTCCATTCATTCAACGTTACAGTGTGGCGAATCTCCCTTCTTAAGCCTGATTCAATGTGACGCCTAGGAGTTGTTACCTGAAAGCACTGGTGTTTTTATCACGTAGTGTGACCATATGTAGACTTGATTTTATGGTGGCATGCTCTATTTTAGCGAAGACAGTAGGTGGCGGTAGAAAACCCTGTGAAAAACTCCCTAGCAAGATCCCTGCAACTCACAAAGTATTTGTTGCATCGAAAAAATGTCAGTTGCACAGGGGCAATTACTGGGAATACTCATCCTCTTTTCAACACACTGTTGGAGACTTTCAATAAATTAGTGTTCATGTTACCATAACGATAACCACCATCGTATGAAAGTGCCCAACGTTCTTTAGGCTCTCTCTCTTTGTATCCACTCTCTGACCTCATCTCTAACGTAGATGAAATGATCATACAAAGCATCAAACTTTCTTCTAGAAGGTTCCCTCGCCATCAAAATCAACTTTTCCTTAAGTCTATGATTTTTAAATTTGTGGTTGAAGTTACTAACCAAGTAACGAATGCAATACCGATGCTGCCCTTCAGGCTCAAGCCAAATCGCTGACATCCTATTCTTGATTCCAGCGTGTTGATAAGAAATTATACACATTGGGAAGCGCCCACCTATCACATAGGTATGTAAATGAAACAGAAACCAAGTCCAACTCCACGTGCTCTCCACATCCACCAAAGCAAAACAAAATGGATACAGACCGTTGTTCGTATCAAATGCTATAGTAACTAGCAACTTCCCCATGTATTTCCCATGCAAATGGATAGTGGTGGCCAGTGGGTCGAGCCAGCCTGAAAATGTTCCCGGCCCTCTCTCAACACGGCCTGGGGGGAGGCCCAGGCCCGTTATGGGGTAAAAGCCCCCCAACGCCTTCATAGCCATTAAAGGGCTTATGTCCCCCGAAGGGTAGCTGTTGCCCTGCCATTATTAAGAAAAAAAAGAAATTATATTTTTTTCTATAAATACTAACTTTATTTTCTCATTTCACCACATAACAATCTCTCCAATTCTCCAATTCTCCAATTCTCTCTTCTCTACTTACTCTACTTACAACTTGCTCTAAATTTCTCAAGTTCGAAGTTGCAACTATGTTCTGCCCATAGAATCTTGTAGAAGTTTGACCTTCAGCTTTCGCTTCGGTAAATTTAATATAGAAATTTTATTTATTTGTCATTTTTATTTACCTAATTTGCATTTTACTTACAATTCATAATTATAAATTAACAAAAAATGGCTCATAATTCATCTTCATCTGGAGCTGGTCAATCTTGTACTAACCCTTACCGACTGCCTAAAGCTCCTAGAGTACCTGAGCTTAATACCCAGGAACGGGAATATTTACAACCCGGTCGGTCACCTCGTTACACGGACACCTTAAGTTGGGAATAAGAGCATCACTATGAGCAGGATTATCCTGAATTAGGCGGTGTGGGATGTTCAACGAACCTACACCCACCACCAATGAAACTGAAACTCGCACCACCACTACTAGTAGGCATAGTACTAGCGACGTATGGAACCACTTCACACCAGATCGCGAAATTAATAAGCATATTATAAATTATGTGATCCCCCAAAAAATTTTAGTCATTTTCGTGGTGGTGGGACAGGCACATTAATAACACACCTAATGAAAAGCCATCCTGAATAATATGCTGATAAAACTTAACAAGCTCTAGTACAGCAAGCGACTGGTACACTTGCTAGCTTTAGATTTTCACAGGAAAATAGTAGACACGAATTATTAAGATATGTCATTGGGGCTGAAAAGCCATTTAACACCGATGAAGACCCTAGATTCATTTGGTACTTTCAAAACGCATTAAACCCCGCCACTATAAGGGTTCCTAAGAACACTTTCAAGCAGGACGCATTTAAAGAATTTAATAATGAGAAATAAATTAAAAGATATTTTAAGGATGAACACGAGCATGTTCTCGTTGAAGTCTGACAAGTAGGAGTCAAAACCTGATGTGTCTTTCTTGTGCTTAATGGCACATTGGATTGATTCTTCCTTTGTCATACAAAAATGAACAACTACTTTTACAGAATTTGAATATCCTCAAACTGATCAAACAATAACGGGTGCTATTATGGAGGCATGCCAACAGTGGGGGATACATCGCAAATTTTTTAGCATTACTTTTGATAATTCTTCAAACAGCCACACTTCTGTAAGATAGTTAATTAGGCATATTAGACCCACGTTAGATGAAAGTTGTTTCCATTTACGTTGCATGTGTCATATTTTGCATTTAATGGTAATGGATAGTTTGGATCTTATAGATGCTTCTTTTGAGTCTTTAAGAGAAGTAACTACAGCAATTGAATCATCTGGACTTAGGAAAAAAAAAATTTTTTTAAGCTATTTGTAAGATGCACAGTATTCATTTTACACAATTTAAATTAGATATACAAACTAGGTGGTCATCCACGGTAGAAATGTTAGAAAATATATTACCTTATAAAGATATTTTAATTGCATTTGTGCAGGATAGTCATTTAGATCTAAGGAATTTTAATTTGCTTAACATAGACTGGGATGCAGTTAATAAAATCTGTAAATTTTTTGTAATTTTTAAAGATGCTACGACCATTTTTCTGGGTGTTATTACCCTACCATTACACAAGTAATATCTAAACTTGTAGGTATTGCTACTTGGATGGCAGAGAATGAATCCAACCCCTTGTTGACGAACTCTATTGCCGGCATGAAGCAAAAATTTTATAAATATTATTATGAATTACCACTAAGATATTGTTTTTGCACCATTTTTGATCCCCGCTATAAACTTACGGGTTTACAATTATTTGCACAAGATTATCATCTGATAATTCACATGCTTCTTCTACATCATCCTTTACATTCTTTGGTAAAAGGAAATCATATATGTGGGATATGCTGGATAGATTAAAGCCTAAACAAAATCTCACGTCATATGACGAACTTAATTTTTACTTACGTTCACCTACGCTCGAGTTCTACCCAACACATGCGACTTCGCATTTTGATATTTTACAATGGTGGTGTTCCAATCAAACCCAATATTCCATACTTTCCACCATGGCATGTGATATACTAACGTGTTCAGTATCTTTAGTGGCATCAGAGTGTGCTTTTTATACAGGTGGCAGGTTGATTGGATCCAAAAGAGAGAAGCTAGCATCATCCAGCTTGGAAATATCTTGAAGGACTGGTTGCATGCAGCGGATAAAGAGCAAGACCGACTAAAGTTGGGTTCATCGAGCGGCAAAGAAGACGATCGTACCACCGATAGAACAATTCCAGTACTAACCCCCGCTAGTTTAGACTAAGATAATTTATTTATAATATATTTCCTTTTATACAATATATTTGTAATTTTGAATAGTGGGATCATATTAGCACAGTTATATTTGTTAACAATTTATGATACATTTTATTTTATTAAATATATTTATAATTATGATTGTGTTGTATTATATTGTATTTGTATGTTATATTATTTATTAATAAATTATAATTTTTTTTGGTCAAAACGAATGCATATTTTTATAATTTTAGAAGACACTATTATAATTATATTGTATGTTATATTATATGATGTAATACATAATATATTATATATATATATATATATTAAATTAAAAAAGGGGGAGGGGGAGTTAGGCCCAGCCGGGAACCCGCCCGAGTTCGCAGGGCCTGGGTGAAGCTCGGGCCCAAACCCGGCCCAACTCGGCCTGTGGCCACCACAACAAATGGGTACCATCAACACTGAGCAATGGACGACAACATTTGAATCCATCTATCGATGCCTAAATGCTAGAAAAACTCCGCGAAACAGTACTTCCCTGGCGGCTTGGCTCTTAAACTGCCAGTCAATAATAGTGCCTAGATTCGACTGTTGCAACGCAGTGAGCACCTTAGGTAGCACTGGAAATGCTTCCTCATACGAGCCAAAGAACCGCTCATGCACTTGTTGCCTAGCTTCCCATGCCTTGTAATACGAAATAGTGTACCCGTGCTGTTGTTTTACTACTGCTCGAATTGCTTCAACATTCATTTTAAGATCAGTAAACACAACAGGTAGTACCATATTCATAACAAAATTTGAGGTCAGGTGACGGTGGTCTTCTGCCAATACAGTGGTGGAACATGTATGTGGCCCCTTTAAAACTAAAATCTCAAATAGCCTTAGCCTCTGTTTTAGTACCTCACGTAGACACCACTCATATTGCGGTGCTTGTACACACTTTAGGGCTATGTAGTGAGGCTTCAACCTGTAGACCATATATTGTAGCTTGTTCTTAATGTACCACAAGCTTACTGCATTGACTAAGTCATCCTTGGTTTGGAACAATTGTCCCTGCTTCAAGCCATATCTTGTGGACCCCTGTCTTCTACTTGCCTCCCAGTCAAAACAGACAGCCTGGTCTGCCCAAGTAGCATCTTCAGACTCAGGAACAAGGGCTTCGGTAACTGTAGGCTTGTCAACATTAACTGGTACAGTCTCACATGTGTCAATACCTACATCTGCATCAGCATCAGATCCTTGAAAATCATTGTTGGCATAAGCCCCATCAAACATACTTCCATCCTCGTTTGCAATGATTCCATCTACCAATGAAACGTCCACATCGGGCCTTCTAAATAGGCCAAGAGCTTCAAATTGAAAATGCGATACATGATGCTGAGATCTACCTGCAACATCCACAACATTTACATATAAATCTACACATGTCATCCTACTAAGTCACTGGACAAGTGATCTCAACTAGCACATAACGCATAGGATTTTGGGATAATAACATTCTTCATGTAATTAAAATATCAATTGTGTTACTATCCGACCCAATGACTTCATGCATCATTCCTTCAACTCCGGAAGAGAAATTTCAGACCGTGCCCTAAGTACAAATTGCCTTCCACCCGTGTAATCAACACCATCAATATTTTGCACCATATTTCCATCATAATGGCACAACAATGTCACTACATTTCACGCCATAAGTTCTAGGTTGATTACCAAAAAATAAAATAAACAAAACCAGTAAATATAATTATCCAGATCCATTATGATACAATAATTTATTATTGAGTTAATTATTCGTATTTATAATGTTCCTAAAGATATATATATTACTTTAAATAGAATATTAATTAAACTGATTATATACAGTATTAATATAATTACACAATAAATTGTTTAAAAGTATATTATATAATAAGAAATTTACAACGTATTAACCAACAACGTATTATTAAATTAAATATATATATATTAAAAACTGTTACACAATAAATTATTTAATAAGGTTATACTTTCATGTTAACAACTAGGGGTGTATTTGAGCCGAGCGGAGCCTAGCCTGAGCCTGTCAGGCTCGAGGCTCCGCTCATTACCATTAAGCTTGGCTTGGGCTTGGCCCAAAGTTCGCCGAGCTTTAAAAATTTAGGCTCGAGCTCGGCTCGGCTCGGCTCGGCTCGACCTAAACTCGGCAAGCTTCACATTAAGCTTGCAATATTCTGGCTCATTTAAGCTCAATACGGCTCGTTTAAGCTCGAGCTTGGCTCATTTAGGTTCCAATATGGCTTCACTGAGAAATATTAAGCAAATATACTATAATAAAAAAGGCTCGCAAGCATACGAGCTTGAGCTTCACTAGGCTCGGGCTCGACCCGATAAGCTAAATGAGCCGGCTTGGCTTAGGTCGAGCCCAAAGCGAGCCGAGCTTTTCTTGCTTTATTATGAGCCGGGTCGCGGCTCGGCTCATTTACACCTCTATTAGCAACATTAACATTTGTTAGTTTTTGTTCAAATATATTTAAATATCTAATAAATTTATAAATTTAAAGTTTTAATATCTTAAAATTTTGAATTTATCCTTAAAATAATTTAAATATATATTAACAGTAATTTTAAATATAAAAATTATTTATAAAGTCAAATTTAAATATTTAGAAAATTCTTAAGTCACTTTAAAATAATTATAATAGGCTTAAAAAATATTTTAAATATGTAAAAATTTATAGATATTTAAGAGATAATTTTATATTTGAAAAAATGATTTTTCATTTATAGATATTTAAGAGATAATTTTATATTTGAAAAAATGATTTTATATATGTCATATCAGCAAAAATGACTGAATATTAATGGTGTAATATTAAAGTGCAACACTGAAAAACTAAAAAAAATCTACTAAAATTACGAGTACATTAAAATGTATCACACAAACATATAATATAATAATTTTTCTAACAATATATTGTTGAGTTAATTATTCGTGTATGTATGTATATATATATATACATATATATATATAATTAAACTAATTACATACATTATTAATGAAATTATACAAGAAATTATTTAACGGTATATTACAAAATAAGAAATTTACAATGTATTAACTAAACAATGTATTATTGAATTAACTACATCTAGATATAAATTTTTGTTTTTTTTTTTTTATGCTTTTGTTGCTTCTCCTGTTGCCAGGTCTTGGGCTGATGGATGCGAACAAACTATTTAGGCTGGGGGTCCTTGGAAACAGCCTCCCTTCAGGGTAGCCCCCTGGAGGGGGAAGGCTGCGTACATCTACCCTCCCCAGACCCTGCTTTTGCGGGAGCCCTTGGAGGCACGGGGTTTGTTGTTGTTATTGTTGTTGTTGTAGATATAAAATTCTTAATATATTAACATTTGTTAGTTTTTGCTCAAATATATGTAAATATATAACAAATCAATAAATTAGAACATTTAATATCTTAAAAATCCGAATTTTTACTTTAAAATAATTTAATATATATTAACAATAATTTTACATATAAAAATTATTTATAAAATCAAATTTAAATATTTAAAAAATTTATAAGTCATTTTAAAATAATTATAATATGTTTAAAAATATTTTAAATATGTAAAACTATTTTAAATATTTAAGATAATTTTATATTTAAACAATAATTTTCTAAATGTTATTTCAGCAAAAATGAACGGATATTAATGGTGTTATATTAAAGTACAACACTGAAGAATTAAAAAAATCTACCGAAATTATGAGTATATTGAAATATATCGTACAATAATATAATATAATATAATAATTTTTCTAACAATACATTATTGAATATATATTAAGTAGCACATTTTATAATATACTATTTTATATTTTAAATTTGTCATATTAATAAAATTAATCTAACAAAATTAAAATAGCAAGCAGGTAGTATAAAATAACATGATATTACAATATAAAAGTAGAAATAAAACCAAAAAAAGGATGATAATAACTACTTACATACGAGTGAAAATGAACGAAAGAGTGAAAGTCTTAAATGAAAGAAGAAGTTGACAGATGCATAGAAATAAATGAGTATTGTAAAATGGATCATGATATACACCTCGAGATAAAGGGCACGAATTGAGCACGAAAAAAAAAAAAACCCATAAAAGCTGCAAAAAAATTGCATCCTTTTTTTTTTTCCTTAATTTTTGTGGCCATTTGTGTGCTTCCCTATCATTTTCCTCGTGAAATATATGAAAGGAGAATGTATTATATATAGAGGAGGATGAGAAGAAAGGGGGTGATGGGAGGAGGAGAGAGATGAAGAGAGGAGGGGTTGGGTGTTACTTTTGGAGATATTCTCACGGAAAGGGGAGAAGAGGGGTTCATGGGAGGTTGAAGAGATGCAAATACATTCCCACGTGGGAGAGGTCATGGGAGGTTAAAGAGATGCAGAGATATCACCCAAAGTACTTTGCAAAGATTCTCAAACAGCTTTACATACGCCATTTTTAATGGCGTACTTAAATATGCTATTGTACTCCCTAAAATATGTCATTTCGCTAAAGTTTTTTTGGTGATATGCCACATTCCTCCCCCCCCCCCCCCCCAAAAAAAAAAAGCCAATTCGCTAAATTAGTTCTCTCTAGTCCTCTTTTCTCTGACACTCTCTTTTCTCACTGACGTAAGTCACCCCCCAACGGCTAGCTAGCACCAGCCACTCACCTAATGTCGGTCACCTTGCCAACCGTCCGACCACCACCACCACCACCAGCGTCACCAAGACGGTGCGACCATAGCACCATCCAACTCTCCCCATGCAGCCGCCCCCAAGCCTTGCACCGCCCGGCTCGCCCTGCCCTCTACACCCCCCTTGTCCTACACAGCACGCAGCAGCCTTGCCACCACTGGCCTCCACCACCACGACACCCAACCTTCAACCCACCCTCAACTGGACCCATGACCAACCCTGTGCACCCCCCGACCTCTGACCACCCCCGCATGCACCACCGCCTCTCACCTCACACCCCTCCACCGGCAACCCCACCACCCAAATCCCCCCCCCCCCCACCGAACACCGAGCACCCACCCCAACCCCCATCGACCCCCCGACCCCACCCCCACCGAACACCACCTCTCCGTACACCTCGCCCCACCCCACCCCTCCTCCATACACCCCGTCCCACCCCACCACCGAACACCCACAACATCTAAAGCACCATCTACACCCCTCACCACCACTACCGTCACCCCTCTTACCCCACCTCAATGCAGCCCTGCCCGCCACCTCCCCAAGACCAAACTGCAGCCAGCCGACCGGCCCAAGTTGCCACGATGCCATGACGTCACGTCTATTAGGTTGGGGGCCCTCGAAAACAGCCTCTCTTTAGGTTACAACCTAAAGGAGGAAGGCTATGTATATCAACCTCCCCCCCCCAAAAAAAAAAGACCCTGCTTTTGCAGGAGCCCTTAAGGCACTGGGATTATTGTTGTTTGTTTGTTTCAGTCCTTGTACTCTATGGATTTCTTTCATTCTGTAACTTATTTGGAATAGGGAAAATTTACTATGCCGTTAGAATTTTGCAATAATCATTTTTAGTACAAATTTTAATGAGATAACCATTATCTCTTAAAAAAATTTCTTTTTAATTTGGTTTAAGGGTAACAGCTGTTGAAAATTAAAATATTTTTATTGATTCAAAAAATTATTTTATTTATTATTTTTATATATACTCATATTTTTCTTTTATTTATTTAAAATATATGTGTATAATTTGCATTGAATTATTAAAAAAAATTAAACTGCAATATTTGGCAGGTGTTAACTTAGGCTATGTTTGACAAGTAGCTTTTCATAATGTTCTTCACAGAGCATTTTAACTAGTCAACAGCTAGTAGCGTTATTTGATAAAAATTTGTTGTAAGCGTTTTTCATAGTATGTAGCTTTTGAAAAATAACTTTTGAAAAATCATTTTTAGTACAAATTTTAATGAGATAACCATTATCTCTTAAAAAAATTTCTTTTTAATTTGGTTTAAGGGTAACAGCTGTTGAAAATTAAAATATTTTTATTGATTCAAAAAATTATTTTATTTATTATTTTTATATATACTCATATTTTTCTTTTATTTATTTAAAATATATGTGTATAATTTGCATTGAATTATTAAAAAAAATTAAACTGCAATATTTGGCAGGTGTTAACTTAGGCTATGTTTGACAAGTAGCTTTTCATAATGTTCTTCACAGAGCATTTTAACTAGTCAACAGCTAGTAGCGTTATTTGATAAAAATTTGTTGTAAGCGTTTTTCATAGTATGTAGCTTTTGAAAAATAACTTTTCAAAAGCTCAACAATTTAGCTATTAATTTTTTAAACGCTATGTAATCAACAACAACGATAGACCCAGTGCCTCAAAGGCTTCTGCGTAAGAAGGGTCTGAGAGGGGTAGAATTATGCAGCCTTACCCCTTCAGGGTGTAACCCTGCCGAGAGGCTGTTTCCGGTGACCCCTAACCTTATAGGGTTATAGGATTGGCAATATGAGGACTTCGTAGGAGGTCACCTATCCTGGTACTACTATTGCCCAAGCACGCTTAACTTTCTAATGGGATCCGGTGCCTTATTGTCTGGTAAATGGACCCTTAAATGCTATGTAATCGAATTCTATTTATCATTTTATAATAATCCACCAACTTCAGCATCTAATTTTACAAAATATTACCGATTAGCTAACAGCTAACAGCTAATAGCTACAGCCAAACATATCCTTAGTCACTTAAGCAATCCTTGGGACAGTGAGAGTATCAGGTTGAAATTATCTTGTAACTGCTGCCGATTGTGTTAGGCGTGTGAACGTGTATATATCGTGTTTGGGTTTTTTATTTGAAAATAAAAATAAACTAACAATATTAATATTCTTTTTGGTGTTATAAAAAGGGTTGAAATGTGAGTTAAAAAATATACATGAGAAAACCCATAACTGGCTTTCATATTTTTCTTCCTCTCTCTCTTAAAATAAAATTATGAACAATGGTGATTGAGGTTTGGGGATCTTTAATTATTGCACTGATAGAGGCCCGATAGGTTGTTGAATCCTAGGAGAAGAGCACTTTCAAGTTCAAGTGCTGTGATACTAGTGCAAAAGGAGAGTTTCTTTTCTAAGGAGAGCGCACCTTTGGGTGCCTTAATCCACACAGGCATTTCTAAACTCATACTCTATTTAATGCCTTCACTAGTAAGCCCAAAAAATTTGTTGGATAAAATTTTCTTTGTTGGCAACAACAAATGAAGTTTCGGCTGACTGAATTTGGATTACTTTTGGTAATTCCAGGAGATAAACAAAAGAGTAGTGAGAAATCCTCTGAATCGGTTGGTGGTGCTCCTACTAGTAGAGATTTAACATCCATTAGTAAAACCACATCCATCGAAAAAGATATTTTATGCAGGAAGAATTTTGAGTGCTCTATCTGATAATAACTATAGTAGCTTTTGTTATACTAAATCTACAATAGAATTATCGAATGCCTTAGATCATAGGTATGGCACTAAAGAAAGAGGATTAAAAAGCTGTTCTATTGAAGCCTGGCTTAATTATCAAACGATTGATGGAAAAAGAGTTTATGAACAAGTTCATGAATTTTAAAAATTATTTTGTAGTATGAAAATAAAAAAGATTGAAATTCTAGAAATTGTTTTCATTACACCCCTTATTAAAAAGTTACAACCATCATGGTCTGAGTTTGGTAGATCTTTAAAACATAAACCTAAAAGATTGTTATCTGAGGAATTATATGTTGTTTTAAGAACTGTGGATAATCATCGGTCACCAAAGCAGCAATTGCAAAAAACTGAATTTCAGGTTAAGGCTCATAATGTTGAAACTAGTCATAAGCCTAAACCAAAAAAAAAAAAAAAGGCATTTAAGAGAAATAGTTTTAAACTACCTAATGGTGGTAATAGCAATAAAACATACAATAATAATAGGAGGCAATAATTTGATTCAAATTCCATGTTGGGTTTGTGGGAAGACTAACCATAGAGCTAAGGAATGCTACCATCGTTATGGTCAGCCATCCAACGTGCCCAAATCTCAAAACGCTCCTAGACCACAAGCCAATGTGGTGACTGTAGGGGCTAACTCCAATTCCACTGCTAACATTTACTTTGTGAGTAGCCTAGAGTAAAATTTTCAACAATTTTCAATACAAATGACTAGTGGATTGACTGTGGAGCAAATGTTCACGGCTGCGCTGATAGAAACTCATTTTTATCTTATCAGGTAATAGGCATATGAATTGTGAGCATGGAGAATGGGAGTGTGGCTTATGTCCTAGGACAAGAGCAAGTTAGTTTAGAGTTGTCATTCGGAAAATCATTTGCTTTGGATGAAGTACTTCATGTACCACACACTAAGAAAAATTTAATTAGCGTGTCTCATTTAGTTCAACAAGAGTTTAAACTTGTCTTAGAGTCTAATAAGGTTATAATTAGTAGATTTGTGTTATTTATTGGTAAATGATATTTGTTGGATGGTCTTTCTCGTTTAAGTATTTTGAACATTCCTAATAATAAAAAAATCTTCGTCTCTGTCGTCCATTACAAATGTTGAACACTGTGATACCTGGAATAGTAGACTTGGTCATGTATACAATTAAAAGAATGATTAACACCAACCTTGTGCCTAAATCATGTGTAAATATAAATGAAATATGTGAAATATGTGTGCAAGCTAAATAATCAAGTTTTAGCTTGTGGTGGAAAAAGATACTTTATTACTTTTATAGATGATTTTTTAAATAATGCTATGTTCATTTGATACACTCTCAAAATGAGTTTTTTAAAAAATTTAAAATTTATAAAATAGAAGCTAAAATCATCTAGAATGGAAAATAAAAAAAAAAAATTATGTTATAATAGGGGAGGTGAATATGCTCTTACAGAAATGAACGATTTTTGTGAGATGCATGGTATAGTACACCAAGTATCATCACCCTATTCTTCTCGATCTAATGGTGAAGTTGAAAAGAAAAATAGAACTTTGTTGGATATTGTTAATGTTATGCTTATTAGTTCTGGTTTACCAAATAATTTATGGGGTGGAGCTTGCTTGTGACATTTTAAATAGGGTATATTTGTATATTAGCCTAGCATATACTTTATTATCTTCTGTTATATTCCTTAGGAACTATATTGTAATTTTCTCTATTGTTATTACTCTATATAATGACATGCCAGCAACCCTATTAGACATGTTTTTCACATTATTCTCTCACATGGTATTAGAATATATACCTAACCCTTAATAAAATATTATCTTTTCCCCTACCCTCTCTCACCGAACCCTAGAACTTCTGCAGCCCCCTAACCATAGCCTAATGTAATCCTACTACCGCACCTATCTAGCGGCGCCACCCCTCACCTATCTTTTCTCTCTCCTTGGTGCGCCTATGGCAGCGACAACCACCACTTTCACTCCTCTCACATTGCCATCCTCCTCCCTCCTCCCTCAATCTTCCACCATCCTCTCCTCAGTCATGTCAGAATTACCTCCCCTCACCGCCGCTGTCCCAGATCTGGGACACCCAACTCTGACCGGGATTCCTCACCCGCCCTCATTAGGGTCTATCTCACTATCACTAACGCCAACCTCGGTCTACCCTAACCTTGGTGTCGTGTTTTGTCCCTACCCCATTTGCACCGGTACTGGTGCCAACCATGAGCGACCCTTCCCTTCCCATTATCCGTCTCTATCTCCGTCTCTCTCTACCTCCATAATAACCATCCATATCACTGTTAAACTTGAGTCTCGTACAGACTATACTACCTGGTGGGAATAAATTTCAATTATTCTCCGAGCCAATCATGTCATGGAATTTTTTAATGGTACACTTCTCTGTCCTCCTTTTCACATTCGACATAACAATGGTACTCTCATCCCCAACCCTGAACAACAAGTCTAGTCCTACACTAATCAAAATATTCGCTCTTGTATCTTTGCTTTCCTTGCCCAATCTGCTCTAAATGATGTGATTCATCATCCCACTTGCTAAACGCTTCCGAGATCATTCTTTACCCAAGGAATTTGACCTCCGCCCTTAATTAATGCACCTTTGTAAGGAAAATAAAACCATGGACACCAGACCGAACCTAAAACCACATTAGATAACAAAGCTGCCACAGACTCACTAGTATCCAATATGGGAATTGATGCACTATGCTTTTTTTGGGTTACCACCGGAGTATGCTCCTTTTAATACCTTTACTCGGAAACTTCTCACAGAACCTCGCATTTGAACAACTCCAGACCTCTCTAATTGATAAAGAAGCTGCTCTTGCTCGCATTCAAGGGCACTCTACTTCAGATCAAGATCATGCCTTAGTCTCTACAGGTCAATCTCAGGATTCCTCTAGTGGTGGGCGTGGTCGTGGTGGTCGTAGGCACGGGGGCCGGGGATGTAACTTCAAAGGTAATGGTGGACTTGGAGGCCGATAAGGTGGCCGCTGTTATCAGCAACAACATCATCAATTACCACCCAGGTTGGTTGTTCCCCTCATGGTTCGGTTATGCAGGAGCTAGAGGACAACTTTCACACTCACCTTGGTCAAGATCTGCAGGTACAACTTCCTGTTAGTCCACTGACGGTATACTTGATTCTAGGCCACTTGTTAATCAAATTTTCTATCAAGCAGGTCATGTTGCATTCCACTGCCATCATCGCTATGTTCAGATAAACCTTTCTCACTCCTTGCCAACTATGTTTGATTCTGATTTGCTGAAAATACAAGGTACCCAGACTCTGAAGCGTCTAATCATATGAATTTAAACTCATGTATTTTGAAAATTGTGCATTCTTATAATGGTTTTAAAACTATTCAAGTTGGCAATGGTTCACTTTTACCTGTTAGCACGTCCGTTCTACTTCTAATTACACTAGATCTCCATCTCTTTCCATATGTAATGCTTGACTTGTCCCTAGTCTTACCGATAACTTGTTATCTATCAAACAGTTGTGTCGTGATTACAATTCCATAGTTGAGTTTGACCCTAATTCCTTTTGTGTGAAGGACAAGGTTCCAGGGATGCTGCTCCTCAGGGTACATAGTGATGGACCGCTCTATGGCTTTTCACCAATCTGACTGGACTTGTGGCATGGGCAGTCACTAGTGAACTTTGGCATAGACATTTAGGACATTTTGGAGATCATGTTTTAGATACTTTACAGCATCGCAATTTAATTTCATCTAGCTATAGTGTTAGTATGTTTAGACATTGCAATGTATGTTGCTCAGGAAAATCTGGCAGACTACCATTTTCTCGTGATTTGCATACTACTATGCTCCTTTACATTTATACATTCTGATGTTTGGCAAACTCCTGTTGCATCTAATTCTAAATTTCAGTGTTATGTTATTTTTATTGATGATTTTTCTCAATTCTCTTAGCTTTATCTAATGCGTAGGAAAGATCAAGTTTATTCCCTATTTTCTGATTTTAAAACACTCGTTGAAAACTAGTTTGATGCTAAAATTAAATATTTTCAAAGTGATGATGGTCGTAAGTTTGAGAACTGACATATGGGTGCCCTTTGTCAAACTCATGGCATTCAATTTCATATTTCCTATCCTGATACCCCACAACAAAATGGGGTGGCAGAACATAAGGAACAATATTTAATTGAAATAGTACAGACGCTACTTTTTTAGGCTCGTTTACCACCTTTTGGGCTGATGCTATATGCACAACTTGTTTTATAGTAAATTGTTTACCAATGCCTATTTTACAAAATCTTTGCCCTTTCAAAAAACTTTTTCATCATGCGCCGGATTAAACTTTCTTTCGCAACTTTGGGTGTGCTTGTTACCCTAATATCACATCCCGTATGCTCATAAACTGGCCCCTCACTCCATACCCTGTGTCTTTCTTGGGTCTGCAATGCGTTACAAGGGTTGTCATTGATGCATTCGACTAGTGGTTGCGTGCTTATTAGTTGCCATGTGCATTTTGTAGGGGATCAGTTTCCATATCCAGTGCTTATGGCTATTTTAGGGGGTGACTACTAATGCTCATTTGGCTTATCTTTCTCTTCAAGTCACCTATGTGGAAAACCCATGTCTTCCACTAAATCTTGTGACCCAACCCACTGCCGATGTGTCAGTCCTGTTACATCCACACCGGATGCTCCCACTATTATGACTGACACTACAACCTCCAAATCCGATATTAAGCCTGACCACCCCCCTCTATGCACACCACACCTAGGTACTGGACAATTCACTCCGTCCAAACCCACAAGTTACTAGTGTTGCCTCATCGGACTCAGGTGGTGCCACTGCACCCTCTTTTGAATGTGTGGTTGAACCTTCACATAACACACATCCCCTATGTACTAGACTCAAAGATGGTACACATAAGTCTAAGCATATACTATCTCTCTCTTATGTCACTGTTATTCAGAAACCCACTTGTTTTTCAGAGGTTGTTAAGAACCCACAATGGCAGGAAGCCAGGGCTGAAAAATTTAATGCTCTCATTCAAAATCAAACTTAGGATTTAGTTCCCCCCTCACCACATCAAAATGTTATAGGAAGTACACAGAAATAAAGGGTTAAGTATAAATATGATGGGTCTGTTGATCGTTCTAAAGCTCGTCTTGTAGCTCAAGGCTTTCAGCAACATGAAGATCTTGACTACTTTGAAACATCCAGTCTAGTTGTCAAACCAACAACAATTAGATTTATTATTGCCTTGGTTGTAGCAAATAAGTGGTCCATTCGTCAACTTGATATCAAAAATACATTTTTACATTGTTTTCACACTGTAGAAGTTCATATGAACAACCCTAGGGATTCATACATTCAAAATTTCCTAACCAAGTTTGCCATCTTTGTAAGGCTCTATATCAACTCAAACAAGCACCTCGGGCTTGGTTTCATCAGTTTATCACACTCCTATATAGTCTTAGATTTCATTGTAGCAAAGCTGACCCCTCCCTATGTTGGAATTGGTTTCCTGAAAACCTAATTAGGTAATTTTAAATATTATATAAATAAAAATTATTTTATTTATTTATTGTCTGGCTATGTTTTACGAATCAAACATGCGTGTGATTTTTTTTCTAAAATGTTTCATAAGATGGACATAATCCAAGATGATATGTCAGGTTTGATTTAAGTAGTCAATAAGATTGAACCACTGGAAGACTTAGATCAAACTAGTGACAATTTATCAAAGTATATTTGTAGTAAATAATAAGTTTGGACAACTTGTCTGATAAGGCTATGTTGTGATACTTTCGATGACTTGTCTTGGTCATATGGAAAGAGATCCAAGAGTGCAATGTTGGCGTTGTCAATAAGATTGGAACACTGAGCATGACCATTTGCGTTAGTTTTTTTTTCTTAACTGCTATCACAAATAATTAATTCTATAAGACGATAACTCTAAATATAGGAAACAGTCTGAATTCATGTATGGATTGTTTGTTACTTTGATATGCCAAAAGGATTAGTCAAAGTGTGTTTATTTTAATCTTGCGCACGATGGGTAACAACATGAAGTGTGGCGGGAATAATTGTTTTACGTGGAATCTATAATTTATCAAGATAAAAATGTCCCTTTAGTTAATTTGCAAATATACAAACAGATTCTAGAATCTTTAGCCAGAGTATTCCATATGTTTGGCATTTAAAATTAATACAAAGATTGTTTCTGTATCATTGAATTGTTCGAGAAGGGCGAGTCGGGAACTATGGTGAGAGATGTGATGCAGCACGTAGATGAAAAATTAGCGAACGTGAAGGTTCAATAGCCTTCCATTAAATTTTATTACAAAAATAATAAAACAAGGGGAAAACTAACTCAAATTCTCACAACATACGAACAGGAGAAAACTTAAGAAAATATTGAGTAAAACGTATGAATTGAATGACTAAAACCCCAGTTCTTCTTCTCCTATATAGAGGCTAAACCCTAGCAAAAATAAGGAAATAAAATCAAGATAAAATCAACAAAATTTTCCTAATTTCAAGTCAAAATAAAACCCTAGCTTAAGCTTCAGCCACGCCCCTGTACTCTCTAAGTCTCCCGCCAACTCACCTAGACGTATCCGCCAACATACCTACCAATGTTTGTGAGTTGCCGGCTACATCATCCTTCCCAGGCTGGAGAGAATTTGCCCTCGAATTCACCATGAAGTCCATAGGGTCATTGTCACCAAAATATGGGGTCAAGTGTCTGACATTGAAGATGTCAAAGGTCCTCATACCAGCTAGCAACTGAACACGGTAGGTGTTATTGTTGATTTTCCCAATGATCTCCAGAGGACCTAGCCGTCAACTTATTGTATTCCCATGCCGAGAGTTGTTGTCATGTAAGGATGTCCCAAACTTGATCGCCGATTTGGAACTAAGCTTGACGCCGATGCTTGTCACTTGCCAATTTGTACTTAGCGCTAGCTTCCAATATCCGGGCTCAGGTCTGCTCATGGACATCATGCAGATTGGAAATGAACTCTTCCGCCTTGTCGTTAGGACTAGTGAGATCTAAAACTGGTGCCAAATCTATCGGGGGCAGTGGAATGAAACCATAAACAACCTTAAATGGCGGAAATCCGATACTCCTATTGTCTGAGTTGTTGTAGGCAAACTCAGCTTGGTATACCTTTTGCTCCCAACCCTTGATATTATTGGCAACAAGACAACGTAGCAAGTTACCCAAAGAGCGATTTGTGACTTCTGTTTTCCCATCCGTCTGAGCATGGTGCACCGTGTTGAAGGACAAGGATGTGTTCGCCATCTTCCATAAGGTATTCTAGAAGTAGTTCACAAATCTCACATCTCTGTCCAAAAAAAAATGCTTGCTGGTAAATTGTAAAGCTTGTAGACCTCCTTGAAGTACAACTCACCAACATAGACTGCGTTAACGACCTTCTTACACCCAATGAAATGAGCCATCTTGGAGAAGCGGTCCACAACAACAAAAATCGAATCTATTCTGCCTTTCATTCTCGGTGATCCCAGCATTAAATCCATGCTCATGTCTGTCCAAGGTTAACTTGGAATCAGCAAAGGCACATAAAAGCCCGCATTAGTCACCCTGCCTTTTGACACTTGACATATAGGGTAGCGCTTGACAAATCTCTTGACTTCTTTGCATAAGGAAGGCCAGAAATAGTTGGCGCCAATTAGTTGTAGCGTCTTGTCTCTGCTCATATGTTCCTCATTGTGCTTTTCCTTAATGATTTTGAGGTGTAGACTCAATCCTGGGATGCGAAGTTGATTTCCCTTGAAGAGGAACACGTTATGCCCGGTTAAGCCTCCCGCCAAATCTCTCCAAAGGTGACCTCATCTGCATACTGATCCCCAACTGTTCAAAGCCAGTAATGGCGACTCTGCTCTGGGTCAAAAGGACATTATGCCTGCTCAAAGCATCCACCACATTGTTCAACACTCCAAACTTGTGTTTGATTACAAATGAAAGAGTTGAATGAAACTCGCCCACTTAGCATGTCGATCTGAACGTTTTTCTTGGCTGTTAATGTACTTTAAGCCACGTTGTTAAAATATAATACAGACTCACTATTCGCAAGGTAAGACTTCCAGTGCCACAACGGTCTTACCACCGCATAGAACTCAACATCATAAGTGGAATAGTTTAACTTACTTCCATCGAGCTTCTCGCGGAAGTAAGCGAAAGGCCTACCTTCTTGGCTAAGCATAGTGCTAATGCCAATCTTGGAGGCATCTGTATGAAGCGCGAAGGTCTTCTTGAAGTCCGACAAAACTAATACCGGTGCCATGGTCAATCTTATCTTTATCTCAGCAAAGGCGTCATCTACTTTCGGAGTCCAAGTGAAGGAACTCCTCTTCAGACAATATGTTATAGGTTCCATGATTGAATTGAAGTTCGGAGTGACTCGTTGGTAGAATGATGCCAACCCAAGGAAACTCCGGACTTCACCAACTGTTCCCAGTTAAGGCCAATCACAAATGGCGGCAATCTTTCCGTAATCCACAGCTATGCCATCCTTGGAAACAATAAAGCCAAGGAAAGTTACTCGGTCTTTCACAAACTCACACTTCTTTAGATTGGCAAACAAGTGTTGATCACTCAAGTACTCATCATATGTTCCCCCGGATCTTGGCTATAAATCAGAATATTGTCAAAGTAGACGACTACAAACCTCCCAATGAACGGACATAAGACTTGGCTCATGAACCTTAGCAAGGTACTTGGCACATTGGACAATCCGAATGGCATGACAAGCCATTTGTATAGTCCTCCTCGAGTTTTGAATGTGGTCTTTCACTCATCTCCAGGCGAGATGCAGATCTAATGATGTTCGCTCTTCATATGTAACTTGGTAAACAATCTTGAGTTCTGCAGGTGGTCAAGTAAGTCATCTAACCTTGGGATAGGAAAGCGAAAGCGTATCGTGATCTTATTGATGGCGCGACTATCTATGAACATCCGCCAACTACTGTCCTTCTTTGGCGTCAACAGAACAGGAACCACGCAAGGACTCAAACTCTCCCAGATAAAACCCCTGGCGAGCAACTCCTCCACTTGGCATCTCAACTCCTTGTATTCAGCAAGACTCATACGATAATGGGGCCTATTTGGCAAGGCAACCCCCGGCATCAACTCAATGGAGTGCTAAATATCCCTTAGCGGCGGCAAAGTGTCTGGTAACTCATCCTGAAAGACGTCTGCTAACTCCCTCAACAATTCACCAACCTCACTCAGTATTTGCCCTGGATCACCCTTACTTTCCTTTCCGATTAAGATGAAGACAATCTTGCTTTCGCCAACTTCCTTGGCGAACATAGCTCTACTTTGCAAATTCGAGTTTGTAGCTACTAAAGCTCTTGGTGCCTCATCTTTCTTGGGTAAAAATGTCATCCTTGTTCCCTCAAAGAGGAAACTATAAGTGTTCTTGCACCCATCATAAATGGCTCCCCTATCATACTGCCATGGGTGCCTCGACAATAGATGGCAAGCATCCCTGGTGACTATGTTACACCACACCCTATCTCAATACTTTGACCCAATGCAGAAATTAATCAAGTATCTCTTTGAGACAATTACTTGGTTACCTTTCTTGAGCCAAGAAAATTTGTAAGGACTTGGATGCACTTCCATCTTCAAACCCAACTTTGTGACAGCCTCCTCAGAAATCATGTTCTTGGAACTCCCGGAATCTATCACCATGTGGCAAACCTTACTGCCAATGGTACAAATAGTCTGGAAGATGTTGTTCAGCAAATAACCATCACCGTCTTCATCTTTCGTAGCAAACCCTACTGCCAATGGTACAAGTAAATGGCATCGTCACCTACAGCAATATTCTCTTCCAACGCCAAATCATCTTAAACCCCCTTCTAAAATACCTCGCCATCTTCGTCTGGGATTCTTGGATGAACAAATCTTTTCCTTGTCTGTCACCTTTATGACATTCAGTGGCACGGTGTACCATATCTCCGCACTTAAAGCAATGGGTTCTTGAACTTCCTACCAAGTCCTGATTAACCGGTTTGCCAGTATTGGCGGATATTGGGTTAAATTGTGTGCCTAGGTTTGGAGATATTAGCCCTTGGTCACGCCCACTCCCTTGGGTGTTCCAAGTCCTGCGAACTGTACGTCGACGTTGTTGCTTCTTAATGTTCATGGCATTTGAGATGAAGAAGACGTCAAACATGTTTCGTACCTCCAGTATAGATTCTTCCAATCTGCCAACATAGTGGTCCTCCAGTTGCTCCTCAGTCTCCACCAATTTGTTTCTGGCAATCAAAGATTGGAACTCTGTTGTATACCCTCCATGATTTTAGATCCCTGACGCAAGCTTTGCAGACATTGATACATGATCTTGGCGTGATTGTGAGGCAGGAATGTGTGTTTCTTCATCTTTTCCCATGTCTCAATCTTTGATTTACCTTGCATAAGGTGGATGTGTTTCAGTTGTTGCCACCACGTGGCAGCCCTTCTCCTCAGCCTGGTAGCTACCAACAGTGCCTGCTTCTGCTCCGGTACTTCTTTGAACTCAAGGGCTTCTTCTACCAATGCCAGCCAATCGCACAAGTCTTCTGGGCGTCCTCTTCCATTGAACTCTGGATTCTCTACCCAGAAACTGGATTCCCACCTCTGCTCTCTAACGTTAGTGACATGACGGGAATTGGGGAGATCTCTTCTCACTCGTCGGTCCGGTATTTCAGCCTCGGAGAATGAGTTGTGAAAGCTATCATACATGTCATCCTTGCCAGCCCCTACCAGTGGGTATTGAGGTTGAGCTCTCGATGTTTGGTCAGGGTTTGCCCCTAGCTGAATCAAGCACTACTCAATACGCCGTAATCTCTTTTCCAAATCCTCGAACCTCCTCTCAGTCTGCCATTGAAAGTCTCGCTCATATACGTCTCTGACGGCGGCGTACCTCTATCACCTGCGGGCCATCTTAGAAGTTGTTCTGAGCTCTAATACTAATTGATGCAGCGCATAGATGGAAAATTAGAGAACGGGAAGACTCAACAGCCTTCTTTAAATTTTATTACGAAAATAATATAACAAAGGGAAAATTAACTCAAATTCTCACAATAGGAGAATAGGGAAAAAAAACTTAAGAAAATATTGAGTAAAACTTATAAATTGAATAATTAAAACCCTAAATGTTCCTCTATTTATATAGAGGCTAAACCCTAGCAAAAATAAGGAGAAAAAATTAAGATAAAATGAAACAAATCTTTCCTAATTTCAAATCAAAACAAAACCCTAACTAAAGCTGTTGCCGCGCCTCTTTACTCGCCAAGTCTCCCGCCAACTCGCCTAGACGTACCTGCCAACATTGCCGCCAATGTTTGTGAGTTGTCGGCTTCATCATGATGTCAGAAAAGTAATGATAGCAGTTAAAGTTACTTTTACTCATGGATATCTACTAGAAAGGTTGATTGTAGTAATAAAAGTAATTTGAGAAATTTTTGAGTAAATATATTTAATTATAGAGTACAATAAAATATTTTTGGTGAAATTAAATTTTACTAAATGGTAGTCAATTGTTATCATAAGATAATAATCAGACTTGACCTATTTGGATCTAGAGTTAGATTATCCTTAAGTTTCTTCTGCAAGCCTTAAATTAAAGCTTTACTTAAAAATATTTAAAATTAAATTCATGGGACAAATTATTTATATATGAAATAAATAAATTTTTATTCTAAATAAATATTTGTGAGATGAATTTATAATACAATAAATTGTACCGTGAACAAAATAAAAAAAAGGGAATTACATCTGCTCAGTCCTTCGGGTGCACGTGCGGGGGGTGTTTGAGGGCAATGGCGGCCAACGCTGGCCTCAACTCCTGTGTGAAGGGATCTGTCGCTGACGTCATCATGACGTCAGCGAGAGTGTTCAAATACGCTCATGAAACGTGCCATATTTTTTTTTTTTTTTTTATTATTTAAACTGCACTGGGTATGGTTTTGTTTTTAATGTTTTAGGGTTTTGAAACCTGGTTTTTTATCATGTCAAAAACCCAAAAATTATTTTAGGGGTTATATAAGTTATTTTTTAGCATGATTTTTCTAAAAATTTATTATTTTAAAAAGATTAAAAGAAAAAGTTTTGTTCCAAAATTTTTACTAAATAAATATTTTTAGGAGCCCACACTCCCGGTATTAAAAGAAGTCATTGCGAAGAAGACTTTAAGGCGTCAAGATATCTTCTTCTAATTTCAAATCTTCAAGTTGGACTTGGAATTCACGCTCCAAGTTTGTTTTAATTAAATATTTGATATTTAATTTATTTTCCTTTATTTCATTTATTCTACATACCATGATTATGATTTGTTTCGTTCAATATTTTTTGTTTGTCATATTATAGATCTATTATAGTAAAATCTAGATCTAATTAAGTAATTTAATTAGGTCAGGACTTTAGCTTTAAAATTAAAAATTTTTAATTGGTTTTCCACTACGCTCGCTCTAGTTAACTCTGGAACATTTTTTGAAATACGTTCCTAACGGCCTGTTTATTCATTGTTCTTCAACTAGTGTTATTTTCCTATTACTCTATGTTGATGACATTATACTTACTGGATCACACTCCTTGCTTCTTCATCACCTAATTCACCAAATATCTTCTTAGTTCGCAATAAAAGACCTTGGATCTCTTCACTACTTTCTTGGTATAGAGGCAAAATTCACTCGGCATGGTTTATTTCTCACCCAACATAAGTGCATTCTTGATCTCTTTATCAAGCATGACATGCTCGAGGCTAAACCTCTTCAAACTCCTTGACTTGCTCGGGTCCAGCCGTCAATTACTGATGCCGAGCCCCTAGTAGATCTGACTGAGTTTCAAAGTGCAGTAGGTGCTCTTCAGTACCTAACCATGACTCTTGCAGATATATGTTAGGCTGTTAATTGTGCGTCCCTATGCTGATATTGATTGGGGCCACTGTCTAGATAATCGATGTTCCACCGCTGGGTTTTCCTTATTTTTGGGCCCCAATCTTATCTCATGACGTACTAAGAAGCAGCCTACTTTGCTAAGTCTACTACAAAGTCTGAATACCATGTTGTGGCCAAATTCATTGCTGAATATGACTACATTCAATACCTCATGCGTGATATCGGTTTATGCCATTCTAGTCCAGTACAGATCTTCTGTGATAATTTTTCGCGCATAACTTGCTGCAAATCTCGTATACAATGATCGTTGCAAACATATTGATTTTGATTTTCACTATGTTAGGGGTAAGGTAGTCAAGGGATGACATGCGGGTTCAATTCACTCCAACTACTAAACAGGTTACTGACATCTTCACCAAATGCTTATCCACAGATCGCTTCTACTATCACCAATCCAATCTGTGTGTTGCCCCCCAAAATTCAGATTGAAGGGGTGTATTAGTATATTAGCCTTGGATATAATTTATTATCTTTTGTTATATCCCTTGGGGACAAAATTATAATTTCCTCTATTGTTATTCTTCTATGTAATGACATGCCAGCAACCCTACTGGATATGCTTTCCACATTATTCTCTCATAGGGTACCATATAAGAAGGTTCATAAAACGCCCTATAAATTATGAAAAAATAAGAAACCCTCTAAAATATTTTAAAGTGTTGGTGCTTGGCTAAGGTAAATATATCTATCATAAAGAAAAGAAAATTAGGTCATAAAACTGTAGATTGTACATTTGTTGGATATTCTATAAATAGTACTACTTATAAATTTTTAGTATTAAATTTAGAAATTTCTAAAATTTCTAATAATACAATTATTAAATCATATGGTGCTGCTTTCTTTAAAAATATTTATCCAATGAAAAATAAAATATCTAGAATCATTTCTAAAAGTAGTTCTTCTAGTTCTATTCTTGTAGGTCTTGATAATGACAATCAATTTAACAATGAACCTAGAAAGAGCAAGAGGGCCAGAATGTCTAAAAATTTTAATGGTGATTTTTATAACTTCTTACTAAAAGATGATCCGAAAACTTATAAGAAAGCGATGCAATCAGTTGATGCTCTATTCTGGAAAGAAGCTGTCAAAGATGAAATTGAATCCACTATGTCTTATAAAACTTAGATTTTGACTGATTTACCATATGGGTGTAAAACAATTGGGTGTAAATGGAATTTTAGGAAAAAACTGAGAACTCATGGTTCAATTGATAAGTTTAAAGCAAGATTAGTGGTCAAGGGATTCAAACAAGTAGAAATTGATTTCTTTGACACTTGTTATCCAGTTTCTAAGATTACTACAATAAGAATTTTGCTTGCCTTTGTTTCTCTTTTTTTTGTTTTTTTTTTTGATAATGGTAAAGACAAAGGGATCAGCTTCAATTCCCCCTTCTAAGCATGGGGCTGCCTGAAGCTTTAAAACGAAAAATCAGAATGAGGGTGCTAGAAGGATCCGAATTCACCAAATAGATGTTAGGACAACATTTCTAAATGGTGATTTAGAAGAAAAAATTTATATGGATCAATTGGAAGGTTTTATTATTATTAGTGGGGTATTCCCAAGTTCCATTCCTAAGGTGATGTGCTCTATTAAGTGATGTTTAAGGAAGAGTTTCGAAGCTCTAAATGGACCCGAGGGCATATAGTTTGCATGGTGATGATCACATGTTACTCTCAGAGAGTCCACCTATGTGAGTGTGGTGGTGGGGTCGCCATTGTGGGAACTGGGTATTCCCTAACAACACTCATGAGACAGGATTTGCAAGCATGACTATAACGTGCCCCATCGATAGAACCTGATATTACCGGTCTTCTCTGTGTGTGATGAATGTAGACCTAGCCATAAAGACCTAGTTCAAAGCATTATATGCTAGGTTGAAACTCAAGATACTAAGTGTGAGTTCAAACATCAAAGGTACCTGCATCTATTAACGGAATACTAGGGCTCACAAATTTTTGTTCACTTTTTAATCTTTTAAATCATGTGGAGGAATGTTGAAAATTAAAATATTTTATTGATTCAAAAATTATTTTATTTATTATTTTTATATGTACACATATTTTTATTTTATTTATTTGAAATATGTGTTTGTAATTTACATTGAATTTTAAACAATTAAACTGCAATAATTGGAAAGATGTTGACTTAGTCACTTGAGCAATCCTGGGGACAGTGGAAGTATTTGGTTGAAATTATCTTGTAACTAGTGGTGGCCAGTGGGTTGGGTTGGCCTGCAACCCGGGCTGGCCTGGTTCCTGTAGAGGGTGGGTCATTGGGCCACCTTTGTTGAATGGAGGCCAGAGCCCGGCATGGCCCACAAAATAAGAAAAAAGGGAGATGGTGAGCTTGGGCTGGCAATGTGGGCAAGGCTGGTTCCCCCCAGGCCCAGACAGCCCACTAGGCTCGCGGCCCCGACCTATCCCATTGGCCACCTCTACTTATAACCGCTACCGATTGTGTTGGGCGTGTGAACGTGTATATATCGTGTTTTGGATTTTTTATTAGAAAATAAAAATAAAATTATTAATATTAATATTTCTTTTCTTGTGTTATAAAAAGGGTTGAAATGTGGGTTAAGAAATATATCTAAGAAAACCAGTAACTGGCTTTCAATAATATTCTTCCTCTGTCTCTTAAAATAAAATTGTGAGTAGTAGTGATTGAGGTTCAGAGATCTTTAATTACTGTACTGATAGAGGTTCGATGGGTTGTTGAATCCAAAGAGAGGAGCGCTTTCAAATTCAAGTGTTGTAATACTTCTGCAGGAGGGGCATTTCTTTTATAAGAAGAGTGTACTTTTTTGTGCCTCAACCCACATAGATATTTTTAAACTTATATTCTATTTAATTTCTGCCTTTAGTTCATTTACAATATATGCTTAAATTTCTTTACTTTCAAACCTTTTATTTGTATTGCATTGGTAGGATCTAGATAAGATTCGTAGAATCATAAAATTGTATTATGATCATATCTATTAGTTTTGTTTATTATCAATAGATCATAAGATTCTAAAAAATTAAGATTTAAGTTCAAAAAGAAAAAAAGAAAATTAAAATTTTACTTAAGATCAAAATCGATAGATGATTGTGGAATTGTAGAATGATAAAATTCTAAGATCTGGATTGGGAATCTAATAACCATGTATCCATGAATTCTTTTAGTGATTAAAACTCTATCTTCCCTTTAGTGTAATATTTAAATTCAAACTTATCATGTCCTTTTGTCGTTGTTCCTATAAGAGAAAACTTTATAATCTCTTTACTAATATAAAAAATACAAAATAAAAACCTCCAATATTTCATGTAGCTATTGGCCTGTAATGTTCGCTTTTTGTAAGGTTGGCAGGTTCAGGTCGAGGGGTTCAAATCTTGAATTTTTTTTCAGAAATTTGACCATGTCAGTTCTTAAATAATTGTCACATACAACAGAGATTTTTATATAAAATTATATTTTTAGGACATTTTATTTTATAAAAAAAAAAACCGCCTTGAAAATTTACTGTTTTTTACCTTATTAGGGATATTATATATTCTTAGGAATATTATATATATATTTTGATTTTTTCTGATTTTGTCCTGATTTTATTTTAATAATATTATGTAATAATTTCTATACTTTCTACTATAAATATATGTCTCAGTAACCCTATTGGATATGTTCACTAACTCTTATTCTCACATAGTATCAAAGCATACCAAACTTTAAACCAAAAAAAAAAAAAAAAAAAAATTTTTGTTCTCCCTCCCAAGAAGCCCTACACCAAGCCGCCGCCGCTGCTCGTACACGGCTGCCGCCGCCGCTCTCCCACCCTCAGACCGGCCTACCACAGCTCATCTCCCTCCGTTCTCGCTGCGTCTCCCCTCCTCTCGACACTCGCACAAGAAACAGAGGACGAAAATTGAGCGCTGTGAACCCATGCTCAGCCGTTGCCGCTGCCGCAGTCGCCGTCGCCGCTGCTCGCCCCCCCTCATCTCCGGTCTTCCCCTTGCCGCTGTGCGTGTGGTGCCACCAGTCTTCCAGTGAACCTATGGCTACACCACCCTCTCCTTCCCCTCTCTCTCATCCCAAAGCTTTCCTTCTCCTGTCTTCGGTCCCTGCCGCCTCCTCCCTCCTCCCTCCGCGACCTGTTTCCCAGCCGGTGATGCACTCCATGCCCATGTATGTCCCTTCTTACTCCGGGTTCAGTCATGGTGCGTCTCGATTCCTCCTCCTCCAGTTACATCCTCTCCCAATCAAGGTAATTCCTCATCCGAGTATAAACTCGGTCCTCCCTTCTCCTCGCTAAATTTATCAAATTACCCTAACTCTCTCGTGGCCAGGATGCCATCTCTCACGGCTTTCCCTTCCCTGATGAGCCCTCTTCCCCCCTCTTCTATTACAAATCTAGTTGCCATTAAATTAGAAAACCCCACCGATTATACTACTTGGCTGGAACAGGTATCTATGGTTCTTCGCGCCCATCGACTCATGGGTTTCGTCAATGGCTCAAACCCTTGTGCCCCGGATCAAATCCCTACACCTACAGGCCAATGTATCTCTAACCCTGATGCCATAACCTGGTCTTGCATTGACCAAAGCATTAGGGCATGCCTGTCTGCTTCCCGGGCATGCCTGTCTGCTTCCCTAGCCCGCCCTGTACTTAACGATGTCATTCATCACCCCACCTCTCATGAGATGTGGAATGCCCTAGCCAAACGGTTTCGTGACCATTCCCTTGTTAAGGAATTTGACCTCCGTTCCCAACTTGTCAATCTACGTAAAGAAAACAAAATCATGACCGTTTACCTCACCGAACTTAAAACCATAGCTGATGACCTAGCAGCCATAGATTCACCGGTTTTGAACAGCGAGCTCCTCCATTACCCCTTGTTCAGCCTACCCCCGGAATATGCTACGTTCAATACATTCACTCACCAGTCGTCTCGTGATCTTTCTTTTGAGCAACTCAAGACTGCACTGTTAGATGAGGAAGCTGCTCTTGCTCGCATTCAAGCTCGCTCTCCCATAGATCACGGTCATGCCCCTGCCACCGACGGTGCACCGTCGGACTCCACAGGCTCTGGTCGGGGTCATGGGGGGCGTGGTCGCAAGAATCGTGGACGCAACAACAACAATCGGCATGTGAACTCTGGGAGTCGTGGATAGCACGGTCAACCGCCTCAACAGTCTCCGCGTACAGGTATGGCTTTCACTGGTGCTCCTCCTCCATATCCTCAGAACTGGGATCGCTCTGCAGGTATGCATCCTCGTCCGCCTCAGGATGGTATACTCGGTGTCGGTCCTTTAGTTTGTCAGATTTGTCATCAAGCGGGTCATGCTGCTTCTCTTTGCCTTCACTGCTATGTCCACTCGGACCTCTCCCAATCCCTATCGGCCATGTCTGTCACTGATCACGCTGATCCTACATGGTACCTTGACTCCGGTGCGTCTAACCACACGACTTCCAACTCAGGCACTTTAACTAAACACATTGTTTATCGTGGTTCAAAATCGATACAAGTTGGCAATTTATTACCGGTCACTCATGTTGGGTTTTCGAAAATTCGTACTAAAACACGTGACCTTCTGCAACCTAATGTTATGTCAGTTCCTGGTCTCACATATAACCTATTGTTTGTTAAACAGTTGTGTCGTGATAATAACTGTGCTGTTGAGTTTGACTCTTCCTCCTTTTGTGTCAAGGATAAGGCTACGGGGACTCCGCTCCTCAGGATACGCAGTGAAGGACACTTATACAGTTTTTCTCCACATCCCACTAGACTCGTTGCACAGACAGTCACGGCTGAGCTATGGCATAGGCGCTTAGGTCATTTAGGAAACTCTGTTTTAGATACTTTACGTACTCGTTCTTTGATTCCTTCTATTTCTCGTACTAGCTCAATAATGCATTGTTAAGCATGCTGCTTAGGAAAGTCGCGTCGTTTACCGTTCTCACCTGTGGTTCATGATACTACTTTACCTTTGCAATTGATTCATTCGGATGTTTGGCAGCCGCATGTTGTCTTTGATTTTGCTTTTCGCTACTATGTTCTCTTTGTTGATGATTTCACTAGATTCACGTGGCTTTATCTGATGCAAAGGAAGGACGAAATGTACTCCATCTTTTCTGACTTTAGGTCCCTAGTTGAAAATCAGTTTAACCTTAAAATAAAATATTTTCAAAGCGATAGAGGTCGTGAGTTTGACAACAGGCCCATGGCTACCCTTTGTCGTGCTCATGGCATTTACTTCTGCCTCTCCTGTCCCGATACCCCACAACAAAACGGGGTGGCGGAACGAAAGTATCAACATTTAATTGAAATGGCACCGACCCTACTTTTTCAAGCGCGCCTTTCTCCTAAATTTTGGGCTGATACTGCCTGCACTGCTTGTTACATTATAAATCGATTGCCTACACCAAATTTACGAAACTTCTCACCCTTTGAAAAATTGTTTAAAAAGGCGCCAGACTACAATTTTTTTCGGGTCTTTGGGTGTGCTTGTTATCCTAACATCACATCTTGTACTCCTCATAAATTGGCCCCACAATCCATATCATGAGTTTTTATTAGATATGTGGGCCGTTACAAGGGATATCGTTGCTTGGACCCTACCACTAGTCGTGTCTATATTAGTCATCATGTGCATTTTGTTGAGCATTTATTTCCTTACCCCGACATTGTCTCTAGTATGCATGCGCCGCAAAGCCAAGCCATAGTTGATGTCCCTCTGTCGAGTCCTGTCCTTGTCCATGCTCACCGCATGGCCACGCCTGGTGCAGCTACACCAAACCCGGGCTTACTCCCGTCACCTCTCCCGTCGATGGCCCCTGCTCCCCCCTCCCCCTCGGTTGCCCTACCCCCCTCCCCTACCGTGGTTCCCACGGTCGGGACGGGTGACTCTTCCAGCCTTGTCATTCCTCCCTCGGATCCTCCTACTGACCCTAAGGAATCCTCTTTGGACGGTCCGCCCGAGTCTTCTCCCCCACCCACTGGTATCCTGGACACCTCGAATGTTCATCCTATGCATACCCGCCTTAAAGGTAGGATACGCAAATCCAAACACATGCTGTCTCTTAGCTCTATGGTTGTAGTCCAAGAACCTACATGCTTCTCCCAGGCTGTCAAGAACCCGCATTGGCAATAAGCCATGGCTGAGGAGTTCAATGCCCTTATTCAAAACCAAACATAGGACCTTGTCCCTGCGTCCTCCTCTCAAAATGTGGTCAGTAGTACTTGGAAATACAAAGTCAAATATAAACCTGATGGCTTGGTTGATCGTTTAAAGGCTCGTCACGATGCTGAGGGTTTTCACAAGCGTTAGGGCCTTGACTATTTTGAAACCTTTAGCCCGGTAGTTAAACCAACCACCATCAAGTTCATACTTGCGCTTGCTGTCACTAACAAGTGGTCCATTCACCAACTGGATGTTAAAAATGTGTTTTTGCATGGTTTTCTAAACGAAGAGGTACACATGCATCAGCCTCCCGGGTATATTCACCCGAAATACCCTACACATGTATGCCGCCTGCGCAAGGCCTTGTATGGCCTCAAATAGGCACCTCAAGCTTGGTTTCATAGGTTTAGCACGTTCCTCTACTGCCTGGGTTTCTATTGTAGTAAGGCTAATCCATCCCTTTTCATCCATCGCTCGCCTAATAGCATTGTGTGCCTCTTATTGTATGTGGATGACATTATCCTTACCGGTTCTGACTCCAATCTGCTCCGACGCCTCACTGCTTCCTTCTCCACTCAGTTTGCTATGAAAGATCTTGGCGCACTTCATTACTTCCTTGGCATTGAGACCAAACCAACCAGACATGGCCTTTTTCTCTCTCAACATAAGTACACCCTCGATCTTCTGAGTAAGCATGACATGCTTGAGGCTAAACTTGTACAAACTCTCCTACCAGCTCAGGCACAACCATCTGTGGCTGATGGGTCTCTCCTACCTGACCCGATCGATTTCCGCAGTGCGGTGGGTGCACTTCAGTATCTCACCATGACCCCCCCGGATATTGCTTATGCTGTCAACCGTGTCTCTCGGTTCATGCACACTCCCACTACTTCTCCCTGGTAGATGGTTAAACGCATTCTTTGATACCTGAAGCTCACGCCTGACCATGGTCTCACTATAGCTCTAGGTTCTTGCACCACTGTTACTGCATATGCTAATGCTGACTGGGGTGGTTGTCCTGACACGCGTCGAACTACTACGGGATTTTCTCTGTTCCTTGGTCCCAACCTCATCTCCTAGCGTGCTAAGAAGCAGCCCACTATTGCCAAGTCTTCCACTGAGTCGGAATACCGGGCTGTTGCCAAAGTCGTCGCTGAATGTGATTGGATCCGGTATCTCATGCGTGACCTAGGCCGGCGTCACTCTGGTCCGATTTTGGTGTACTGTGATAACGTGTCTGCTACTTACTTAGCTACTAATCCCATCTCCAATGATCGAAGCAAGCACATTGATGTTGACTTCCACTATGTTCGTGAGAAAGTTGTTAAGGGTGATATCCAGGTTCGATACACTCCTACCACCCAATAGGTTGCTGACATTTTCACCAAAGGGTTGGCTACTGATCGCTTCCGCTATAATAAAGCCAATTTGCACGTCGGTCCCCCTCGCTCAGATTGAGGGGGCGTATTAGGGATATTATATATTCTTAGGTGTATTATATATATATTCTGATTTTGTCTGATTTTGTCCTGATTTTATTCCGATAATATTTTGTAATTATTCATGTACCTTCTACTATAAATATATCTCTCAGCAATCCTATTAGGTATGCTCACTAACTCTCATTCTCACATACCTAACCATTATAACTTTGTATTTTTCCAAAAAAACACCGCCAAAAGTATAAAGTTTTTCAATCAACCACTTTAACCGTTAATTATTCCTTACCTACTTGTAGTTTTTATATGAATTTTCGAGTTCTCATTAAGCATAACTTAGAATATCTACGGTGGCCAAGCATTTTCTACCACCCTCTTCAAATGGAATTTTTTACCCAACTAACAAATTCTTTAAGAAAAAAAAAATTACCAAATTGGCATCTTTCCAAAAATATTTACCAAGATAGCACCATTTACTGTAGCTTGTTCAACATACGCCGTTTGAAAACATACGATTATATAAACCGTAAACTTTTATTTATTTATTTACGGAAGCACAACTAATTTGTATTTTAAAAATTATTGCATTAAAAACTATTTTACATAAATAATTTAAAATTTCAATAGAGGTTGCCGCAACCTTCTCACTTCAGAGTGCTACCCTAAATAGAGGCTATTTCTAAGTACCCCCAGACCCTGAATAGGTGGGTGAAGGCTGCATACATGCCCCTGCAGACCCTGCATCAGCGGGAGCCTTTAGGGCACTGGGAATGTATGTTGCTTTCTATTTACTATATTTAATATGGTAAATAATAGATAATATATACTTGTTATTTCATCATTTAAGTATTTGTTAAATTTTTGTTGAACTAATACTATATACATGAAAATTATGCATTACTTTTTAGATGAAAACATAAATGGTGAAGGTTTTCAAAAATGATATTTTATACAGTAAGGGCAACATATTTTGCAAAAACGACCAAAAAGAAAAATATTATTTAGAAAAAGACCAGCAAATGCATCAACTATTAATAAGTGGTCAGAACAATTATTCGGAAATAACATGACAAAGAATATGTGGTAGATAACGTGACAATTAAAAAGATAACACATACAAAGTTATGATAAAGTTAACATACTTTCTTAAAAAATTTTAAAAAGTATCAAAATTTTAAATTATTTATGTAAAATAATTTTAATGCAATAATTTTTAAAATACAAATTAGCTGTGCTTCGATAAAAAAAATATAAAAAATTACTATTCATAAGGTCATACGCCGTTACAAACAGCACAAGTTGATCAATGATGGGCGTACATCGTTTCAAATGGCATATGTTGAACACGTTACAGTAAATGATGCTATTTTGGTAAATATTTTGAAAGGACGTCAATTTGGTAAATTTTTTTTAAAAAATGTGCCAGTACGGTAAAAAACTCCTTCAAATGCCCCACTTTTAAACCCACTTGCGATTCAACCTAGTTATAACTCATATTTTATATGCACTCACAAAATAAAAAAAAGGTAATATAAAATCCACATAAAAATAACATAATATATAACGGATAGTTAACAATATGATCTAAGTTGATTAATTGAAAACTTTTAGAGTTTTGAAGGTGATTTTCTAAAAGATCAAAAAGTTATAATAATTAAGTTTTTAAAGTGATTTTCTTAAAAAAAAAAAAAAAAGATATATCTTTTTTTTTCAGAGTGGAATTAATTTCAAGTAAAAACTACAACTTTCATATTCTTAAAAAATCTACTTGTCATAGGGTGCATTTGGTTTATCTGTTTATAGCTTATCTTTTTTAATAAGATTTGTATCTTTTAAAGATCTGTGAGACATATCCAGTAGTGTTTGGTTGTACAATACAGAAAGGCCTTTTTCTCAGTGATAGATTATTTGGTTATATATATATATATATATATATATCAAAAAGACCTTATTATGCAGAATTACCAAAAAGGATACGACTACATAAAATAAGCAAAAGACATATTTTTATCTTATTTTAAAGCATAATGTGACATTTTAAAATTAGTTTTCTTTTTTTCATATATAATTAAAATTTACCTAACATAGTATGAATTATGCAACTAAAAGTAACATAAAATATGTCATAAAATGTACATAATTGTGTCAATATTAACCAAAAATATGGTTCATAAAATTACTTCCAAAGTATCATTATAGAAATCAAATATTACCAAAGTATCATTATAGAAATCAAATATTACATCGCATTGTTTTTTTATTGATAAGGAGCAACAAGGGCTCACAATACAAAATGGGATACACCTACAACAGTAAGGATGATACAAAAAGGAATTACACAAAGATTGAGGAAAACAACATAAAACAAAAATGACCACAATTGCACGCATACAACTTCAGTCCACCTTCTGTAACAAATAAACTGACGATCAATAATTTAACGAAATAAATTAGCGCATGAAATAAATAATACGTGAGACTATGTAAAAGTTCCTAGCCAATGAATATAGCCAAGAAATTTTAACTCATAACTAACATATCAAAAATCACCAATATTATTACAATATACAATTGTTTTAAAAATAAATACAATTCCTAAAATTATGAAGTATTATGTATTATACTCAAAATTCACAAATTACAAAATAAATACTTCAAAAATGCTGAAATGTAATATCGATAAAAAAAACTCAAACAAAATATATGATAAAAGAATGTCAACGTAAAAACTATATCAATGACAAATTGAAGCATATGATAAAAAAATTCAAAATAATTAAAAAAAAATAGGTTTAGTTAATATAAAATTGAAGCACATGATAAAAATTTCTTATATTATAATGCAATATTTCTATCAAATAAAAAAATAATGTTGTTATTACCAAAAAAATTAATAATAATAATAGTATTGTACAACAAGTAATCAGAAAAAGATTGGACAAAAAAACAAGTAATCAAAAGAAGACAAAATGGCAGGTTGAGAATGAAAAAAGATATATACATGAATTTTTTAATATTACCTTGCACAAAGAAGACCACGGGGACGAGAGTGACTAGGGTTATTTTTTGGGGGAAGGAGGGTATATATATATGGTAATTTGGTAAATATTAGAAATTTTAAGGGTATTTTTGTAATTAGCCAATAGCTTAAGCGGAAAGCAATTAAAAAGATGTAATTTTAAATCTTTTTCGGTTTAGTTAAAAAGCAGATTTTTGATCTTTCCATTTAAGCTGTTAAAAAGCTAAAATAAGATCTTTTTTTTATTAACCAAACAAAGACCTTGTAATCAATACAATCTTTTTTAGAGCTTTAAGCTATAAAAAAGCTCAATTGAGCGCAACCGTAAACTAGTCTATTTTCAATTAGGTTTGAGCCCAAATTTGAATAAAATAATTGTCAAAAGGGTCACACGGAAATGTCATACAAACAACAAGAGATACAGAACCATCTTTTTCTTTAGTTTTTCTTACTTTAATTTATCTTTTTCTTTGGCTTATTTATTTCAGTAAGATCTATTTTCTTAAAATTTGTAATTTTTTTAGTGAACTCTTTAGTTGTACAATACAGAAACATTTTTTAATAGAATTAAGTGTTTAGTAACAAGTTTCTTTAAAAAAAAAAAAACAACCAACCTTATCTATTACAATAACAAAAAATGATTCAATACTATAAATCATCTAGTAATAGTAAATAAGAGAAAATCATGTTAAGGATTAGTCATGGTATTGGAGGTTGGTAAGAGTGGTGACACATAGGAATAAGAAAGGTGGTGGTGAAAATTTAATGATAATATGGTCCTTTTATAAGATGTTTCTACAATAAGCTGCTAAAACATCCAATTTTGTATTTTTTCTGCTTAATTGTATAACAGATTTTTCATTTTTCTGAATGGGAAACATGTAAAAGGTCCTTTCTATCGACCAAATGTAAGTCTTGCAATACTCTAGAGCCATTTCACAGTTTTAAACTATTAAAAACTGAACTAAACACAGCTGTAAACTATAAAGCGATAAGCATAAACAACCCTTATATATATATACGCACACACAAAAATACATGTTAAAATAACTTATATATATATATATATATATATATACACACACACACACACACAAATACACATTAAAATAACTGAAGACAACAAAGTTGAGAAGTTTTATATCGCAACCCTTCTAATGTGATCATTGCAAATAGGTTGAAGGGTGTCCTCCCCGGGGTGATTGGTGATGCTCAGTCAGCGTTTGTTCCGGGTCGTAGGATTTCGGACAACATTCTTTTGACGCAGGAGTTGATGCGCGGTTATCACCTTCAGGTCTCGCCTAGTTGTGCCCTGAAGGTCGATATCCGTAAGGCTTTTGACACTGTCTGATGGGATTTCATCCTAGCTGGTATGAGGAGTATGGGGATCCCAGAGACTATGATTGGTTGGGTCCGCGAGTGCCTCTCTACGGCCCGCTTTTCTGTCGCCATCAATGGCGAGCTTCAGGGCTTCTTCCGCTCCAGTCGAGGTGTCCGTCAGGGTGACCCTCTCTCTCCCTATTTATTTGTTATCGCTATGGAGGGTCTTCGGGGGCTGCTTCGTCGTGCTATTGATGATCCGCGTTTTCGTTATCATCCGGGCTGCCATCGTACTGGGTTGACACACCTATATTTTGCTGATGACCTGATGATATTCTGTCGAGGCGATGTGGGTAGTGTATCTGTTGTTCGTGAGGCTCTGGACCGCTTTGCTGCACTCTCAGGGTTGTCCACGAATGCAGCGAAGAGCTCAGTTTTCCTAGCAGGGTTGGACTCTGCAACTCAGCGGGATATTTTGGGTGTTCTAGGTTTCACTCAGGGTTGTCCTCGAATGCAGCGAAGAGCTCAGTTCGCTATCTGGGAGTACCTCTTATCACTTCTCGGCTGCAGTATATTGACTGTAAGCCCCTGCTGGATCGCATCCTCTCTTGTATATGGCTCTGGACCTCCCGTTCGCTCTCGTATGCGGGTCGCCTACAGCCTATCAACTCTGTCCTTTTCGCCACTAAGGTCTACTGGTCGTCGATCTTCATGCTTCCAAAGACAATGATCAGGAAGATTGAGTCGACTCTTGCGGCATTCCTTTGGAGAGGGTCTTCGTTGGCCCCGGGAGGGGCAAAGGTTGCTTGGAGACATTTCTGTTACCCTCGGCGGGAGGGTGGTCTCGGGATCCGGCGTTTTGCTGAGTGGAACCAGGCTTCGATCATGAAGCACATCTGGTTCCTACTTTCTGACTCCTCTTCTTTATGGCCGCGTTGGGTTCATCGGAACTGCCTTCGAGGGAGGAGCCTTTGGACTATTCGGGTGACGAGTTCGGCTTCTTGGTGCTGGCGTCAGATTTTATCAGTTCGCCATCTCTGCTCTGGTTTGATCTATCATGTCATAGGAGATGGCCTTGACACTGCCCTATGGACCAATTACTGGCTGCCATGTGGTCGTCTTTCGGAGCGCTTCCCTGCTCGACTGCTCACCTCTTCTGGGCTTCTTTGGGATTCTCAGGTCTCATCCATTATTGAGGGTGGTCAGTGGAGATTTCCACAGGGTTGTCTGGAGCTCCGACCCATCTGGGACATGATTAACTTTAGCCCTCGGGCTGGTGTAGTGGACTCCATCCGGTGGTTGGGTGACCCCTCGGGGCGCTTCACCACCAAGTCCGCTTGGGAGATGCTGCGGAGTAGGAGAGAGGAGGATACCATTCATCACCTTCTGTGGTTTCAGATGCATATACCGAGACACTCCTTCATTCTCTGGCTTGCTTCTCGACAGCAACTATGGACCCGGGATCGACTTCGGCGTTTTGGAGCCCTTGAGGTTCAGAGTGTTTGTGTGCTTTGCTGCTATGCTGATGAGACCCACGAGCACCTCTTCTTCGCCGGTTCTTTTTCCCCCTCGGTCTAGAGTTCTTTTGCTCCGAGTACATCTATCGCTTGGCCCACCCTTCCTTGGGATGCTCTTGTCACCTGGGCTGCTCAGCACCTCAGGGGGCGCGAGATTGGCAGTATCATAGCTTGACTCTGCCTCTCTGTGACTGTGTATACTGTTTGGTACGAGCGCAACCTTCGGGTTCAGCGTTCTCAGTCCAGATCAGTTGCAGCCGTACGAGAGGAGATTACGGGTTTAGTCAAGAGCCGCTTGCTTGCTGCTTCTACGTTCAGAGGAGTTCACCGTCATGCCTCATTGCTTCAACACTGGGGGTTTAAGACTTAGCTTTTTCTTTGTTGCTTTTGTTATTCTTTGGTTGCATGTTGTATGAACTTTGTCTAAACTTTTTTGACTTTTATTCATGCTTGTAGGCTTCGGCCATGTCCTGGGGTATACCCCTTGTAGCTTGTACGTATTTTCTTTCATCTATATATTTCGCTGACTTACCAAAAAAAAAAAAAAAAAAAACCCTTCAAATGTGACTTTTAATTTATCAAAAAGCAAAAATTATAAATAAAAAATTGTAGCAAATAAACATTTAAATTTTAATTTTTCAAAAAAAAATTAAAATAAAACGAAATTTATTAGGTAGATACCATAGGTTTAACAATTTATCTCTTAAATACCCTTATGTCCAAAATATGCAAGAGGTACTTCGAGATTTAAAATATCATAAAGTACTTTTTTAAAAAATTTTGATATATTTTTATCAGAAATTACTCACATGGAATTAATTATAGCAAAATATGGGCGTTCTTTATTATAATATTGTGAATTTTTTGTCATAAAAATGTTAACATGACAAATTATTTCACTGAATTATAGATATCTTTCATTTTAATTTAGTGACTTCTTTTAAAAATTTGCTGGATTTTCGTTAAAAATATTAATATAACTGTTGGGCTTATGATACCACTTACTATGATAACCCACAGAGTACCGAAGCACAATCAAAATGATAATCAAACACAAAAGGGATGTGTAAGAACCCCGAAATTTAAGCGGTTTAGCCGAAGACTACATTTACGGATGAGAGCATGATAATTTCACTTTTCATTAAAAGTGACATGAGACGTATCAACTTTCAACCTTAATGGTAACATACACAACCTTTGTGTATATATAGAAGCACCATACTAAAAATATGTACGTGGCATGGGCCATAATAGGATTGGTCAAATCCTCTACCTTGTAAATAAGACTTATACAATCAGAGTCCACATATGTAACCCAAGAGTAACCAATATATATTACTATAATTGTCCCTCAATAGCCTATTGGTGGAGAATATCGACACCCATATACGTCATCCTGTTTCAAATCCTTACAAGAGCAAAGCAGCTCCTTATTGTGTCAATTTAGTCATTGAACAATTCATAATGTGTCAATTTAGTTCTTTGGTCAAATTTAAGTTAAGTTAATGTCGTAATTTTTAACGGTAAAATTATGTTAGATGTAAGTAACTTATTATAAATTCATTGGTTACTCAATTTAACCCAATTCGTGATTGAACTATTAAAAATTTAACATAAAATTTTTTCTAGATACCAAATTGACACAATTTGAATTATACAGGGACTAAATTAACACAACTAAAATTATAAGGACTAAATTAATATAATAAATAAAGTATAAAAACCTTTTGTATAAATAATCCTACTAATAATTATATATTACATTAATATTTTATGCTGAAAGTTTATAAATTGCGGGACCAGCCTTAATTGTGGACAAAGCATGGGGAAAGATCCTATGCTGTTAAATTTTTCACTGTAAATTTACAGTGAGACATTTCTTTCTCATTTGCCCTTCTATTGTCTTTATCTGCTACTTACCCTGCCCGCAACTTTTTCTTTTTAATTATTATATTAATTTTTATAGTTTATAGTACAAATAAATTAATTATTTAGATATAGGTATATACTATAGTTAAAAGATAATTAATTATAAAAATAAAATTAATTAATTAATTATTATAATTATAGTTTTATTATATATACATTATACTATTCTTTTCCTTTCATACAACATAAGTCTTTCTATCAAAGGTAACAAATTCGTCCCGACTTAGAAATCTAACAGCATTAACACGGAATTCGATTCAATCTAAAATGACAATTTTTCTTAAATAATTAAGTCAAAAATTGAAATGACCTAACTTAAATTCACCCAACTCACTTTTCGCTTAACCTGAAAATTACCAGATATTCAATTTGACCTGATTCGACTCACCATTGACTTGAACCATCCCGACCAAAAATGATAACAACTTGAACCCAAATAAATTATGATCTTTTTTTTTTCCGATAAATGTCGGCGAAGCCGAATTGCAAACCAGGGACCTCGACGAGCGAGCCCTAAACACCCTATAAATGGAAGGTGGCACAAAAAATCCGATCAAGAAAAAAAACAACAGGGAGGACAACAAGAACAGGAAAAACAAAAACAAGATTGGACACTGCCCTGCAACCTGCACAATAGGAAAACCAAAGCCCCAACGGGAGAAGAGAGAACAGGAAAGGAAGGCAGAAATAAGAGCAGGAAGAAAAAACACACAACCGAACTGAAAGAAGGCCAGACGAGAAACTAAGGAAGAGAGGAGCACGACAGCACCAACCGAAACCTAAGGGAGAAAGCCACTACAAGTCTCACCCTAGTCCATCGTTGCAAAGCGCTCAATCATGAGAGATTCATCGCCATGAAAATCCAACCCGAGCTTCTTCCTAGTTTTCCATTTTTTTTCCTTTGAGTAGTTGCTCAGCTGTAAAACTCTTCTTATTCTTGTTCCGTGTCTTCTTCTTTCATTTTTGTTGCGAATTCGGGCCCTAAATCAGACCTGAACTCAACTAGAAAATAGGATCTTGTCCCTGCACTAAGCAACGAAAACCCATAAACGAAGCTAATGCGGAAATAAACTAGAAACACCGAAAAAACGACAAAGAACAGCGAAGAACACGCGATATATGTGGTTTGGTACCTCAGCGAGGTCCTAGTCTACGGGCCTCCGTTTTCAGAGGAGTCAAATCCACTATCAGTAATTTAGGGTTACAAACACAGACCGAGCACCAAGTCTAAAGTGAAAACCAGAACAAGAGAAAAGCCATAATTGAGCAACATGAGCGAAGAACAACCTAAAGCCCCAAACCCTAGCTGTATCGTTGAAGAAGACCACATATGGGACGACGCATGGCCTTGAACCGAGCATCCCGAGCTCCAAAGGTTCACCATCGTCTTCTTCGTCTTCAACCTCTAATTCCAGTCTACAAGCTCTCTCTCACCTCTGAACTTTCTCTCACTAGAAAGCCCTCTTTCTCTTCCATGTTTTCTCCTTTCTCTCTCTCTCGCCGAATTCGTTTCAGAGAAACCCCAAAAATGGGTTTCTTCATTTTCACATTTGCTCTTCCTTTTCATCTATCAAAGTAACCTTATGAAACCCTAACGAAAAGGGTATATAAGGCAACAGGGAATACATCTCATCCAATGGTAGAGATCACGACACGCGGCACGATATGACGGTACGGTATAGCTGGCTGGCACAGGTATCCGGTTCGGTTAATAACCAACCGGTAATATAACAAACCTGATATTATTTTTACCCAAAAGAAAATACAATATATTTTTCAAATATTTTACCCATTTTAAAACCTAAGTTCAAATCAATAAAATTGCCTATAATTTCTATTCCCCAAATTAGGATATAATCATCAGAGTTTGCCTCCAACGAGCCTAAACAAGGCGGGTGGCTAAAACCGGCAAATGACATCCTAATTTCCCGAATAGAAATTCTCCGACAATTTTAACCTTTCATTTAGTCAAGATGCCCCGGCCTATTATTACTGATGAATTTACATAACTCAGTTACATCCTATAGTGGATATCGAATTTCATGGGACAATAATCCAACAAACTTCACCATAGTCTCATGAAATTAACTCACAACGCTCCTTCGAAAATAGAGGTTATTTCGAAAAATGAGTTTCACACCAAGAAACCAAGCATGCTCACACAACAACATGGGCACAATCATGGTGATCAGGTCTATCACAATATCAACACGAAATTCAAGCTAAACATGCAATTCACCTAGAATTCACGTTAACGAAATCAATTCATACATTGCATCACAAGACTCCACCATGAACATCTATGACAATAACCCAACATGAGCAAACAACTTAATGACCATTACTCCAAAAATATAAGGTACCTAAACATAACCTTACTCGCAAACAAATGGTCAATCCAAGGTTCACATTAGACCTACACCTTGCCCTTTTGCAAAACTAGAAAAGCAGGCATAAAATAATGATCCTAAGAGCATACAAGTCTCCAAAGATAACACAATGTCCACACATGACTCAAACATATCATATTTTCCCAACTCTTGGCTAAAATGCAGCAAAACAACTCAAAATCATACCAATATGCAGATAAATTCAGCAGCTACCGGTCAAGACTGTAGTAAAATCAGCAGCAAACAATATTGATAGCAACTTACAACGGCTACCAATCATAATATGCAATGCATACACAACATAAAGCATAAACCAACATATAACAACAATTTCAGCATGAAATCAGTCAAGGAACAGCTAGAAATCAGTAGGTAATATGCAGCTAACAGCCATAATCTTCTAGGACAGCACCTCAGATACAGACCAGCATGAATGTAGTCCAAAACAACGTCAAATTCAACTTGAAACAGTCCATAAACAAGATGTTTATCATCACTTCAAGCAACAAGTACCAATATATTCAACTTGCTTCCAACATAGCTTTAGGAAATACATGAGACAAATCAACATGGAGACTAAGAAACTAAATCACACATAGATTTTCACAAGAACTCACAAGTTGTCTAAGCCCTTTATAACGATCAACTATTTCACTTAGGTCACTCAAGCATACGCAAGAAACACCAATTCTCACATACAAAGTCTAATCCACGATTAAACTCAAAACATGCAATGCGTTATCCACACTCCAGGTCCAAGATTGTGCAACTAGACATGCCTAACCTAAGAGTTGCCAATTCTAGGTTCAAGGCTTCCATTCCAACAAGTTCACAATCAACCTCAAGCATTAAACACATGTTAACCACAACAATCACATAGAAAATTGAAAAAAGCACATAATCCAATTTCTGAACAGCATAGTCAGCCAAACTAGAGTAGCGCCAACACCATGCCTAGGGTGTTCAAACCAACACAAAAAACGTAATCCAAACCAAGGACTCCCATCCAACCACCAACTGGGTCAGGCTTAAGCAATTTACTTCTGAAATCGCTCCACCAAAACAAGAACCTACACAAGATTCACAATTGACCACTCACGAGGCCAAACACGAGCGATTAACCCTGAACCGCTCCACTAATCAGATGCACCTAGAGCTTTCTCACTTCAAGACAAACTGTTAGTCTCAAGCATAAACATCTTTTTCACAACAAGAAACTAGAGGATGTTCAAACAACTACGAGAAATCCATGCTACCTAGGCCACCTAATCGAATGGCCAAAACCAAGACACTTAAAACACGCCTCAACTACCACGTAGGAGACAAACTAGGGGTTTAGACGTAGTCTGACGCTCAAACCGAATGACCCATCTCTGAAACTAGTCCAACCCGACTAGAGACAACTAAGGACTTCAAGAAGGTCCTAACCAATTAGACACTTCTAAGGTTCCAAAAGAAAATCAAGTTTTCTCAACCATTTATGGATATCCAATGTTTTACACCCAAGATAATTGTCCTCCAACCATCTCTCAAGAAACATCTACCCCGCACACCCCACCACCTATTTAAATCCAAAACAGGCAATAAAAGTCCTCACTCCAGGTCATAACAAAGTATCCATAGCCTAAACCAGCACCTAGTTCTAATTGTAAAGCCAAACCTAAATTTCAAATAGTGATTAAACATTTTCTTTTTTCTTTCATATGGCATGGAGTACTTCCTTTTTTCAAACTTTTATCATACTACCACAAACACCATAGTAGCCCCAAAAATAACACTCAGATTTTTCAAAAAAAATAAAAAAATAAAGGCCTATTGATCATCTCAAAACAAGTGTTCTTGTTAAAGCCATTTAGAAATTTTGAGTCAAAAAATTTCACAAAAAAAAGAGAAACGGTTCAGACCCTATTTCTATAAACATTTTCTTGGTTCTTTCATTTCTCTCCAAAAAACAAAGAACATCCCAATTCTTCAAGAAAATCCTAGATCTGAAAACAAGACAATCCAACACAAAACCACTTTTTGGTTCAATTTTGTTCGTGTTTTCTTGTTCACCGTGCAACTAGACATCAAACCAAAGCTCTGATACCACTTGTTGTGAATTCGGGCCCTAAATCAGTCCCGAACTCAACTCAAAAATAGGATCTTATCCCAGCACTAAGCAACAAAAACCCATAAACGAAACTAATGTGGAAATAAACCAAAAACACCAACGACGAAGAACGACGAAGAACAACGAAGAACACGCGATATATGTGGTTCGGCACCTCAGCGAGGTCCTATTCCACGGGCCTTCGTTTTTAGAGAAGTCAAATGCACTATCAGTAATTTAGGGTTACAAACATAGACTGAGCATCAAGTATAAAATGAAAACCATAACAGAGATTAAAACAAGAAAACGAGAAAGAACAAGAGAAAAGCCATAACCGAGCAACATGAGCGAAGAACAGCCTAGAGCCCCTAACCCTAGCTATATCATTAAAGAAGTCCTAATCTAGGACGACGCAGCGCCTTGAACCGAGCATCCCAAGCTCCAAAGGTTCACCACCGTCTTTTTCGTCTTCAGCCTCCAACTCCGGTCAACAAGCTCTCTCTCACCTCTGAACTTTCTCTCACTAGAAAGCCCTCTTTCTCCTCCATGTTTTCTCCTTTCTCTCTCTCTCTTCGAATTTATTTCAAAGAAACCCCAAAAATGGGTTTCTTCATTTTCACATTTGCTCTTTTTTTCATCTGTCAAAGTAACCTCATGAAACCCTAACCAAAAGGGTATATAAAGCAACAGGGAGTACATCTCATCCAACGGTAGAGATCACGACACGCGGCACGATATGATGGTACGGTACAGCTGGCTGGCACGGGTATCTGAGTCGGTTAATAACCAACCGGTAATATAACAAACCTGATATTATTTTTACCCAAAAGAAAATACAATATATTTTTCAAATATTTTACCCATTTTAAAACCTAATTTTAAAACCTGGATAACCTAACCGGAGATTGACCTGAACCCAGGATAACCAAAAAATAATAGTGACCCAAACCGAAAATAACTTGACTCAAACCCAACCCGAACCTAATCCACATGTCCAATAGTCACCTCTACTTTCACCCAATCATTAACTAAATTAATATAAAACCTCGGGTGATTTTTAGGTTAAGCGAAAAGCGAGTTGGGTGAATTTAAGTCAGATCATTTCAATCTTCAACTTAATTATTTAGGACAAATTGTCATTTTAGATTGTGTCGAATTATGTGTTGATCCTGTTAGATTTTTGAGTCGGGACGGATTTATTACCTTTAATGAAACAGAAAAGGTAATATAATATATATAAAATAAAACTATAATTATCATAATTAATTAATAATTTTATTTTTAAAGATAATTATCTTTTAACTGTAGTATATATTTATATATAAATAATTTATTTATTTATGCTATAAAATAAAAAAAAATAACTATAATAATTAAAAAAAAAGTTGCAGGCAGGGTAAGTTGCAGGCAAAGACAATAGAAGGGCAAATGAGGAAGAAGCGTCTCACTGTAAATTTACAGTAAAAAAATTTAACAGCCTTAGCCCAAAAAAGTAAATAAATAAAAAATAAAAAAGGCCTAAAATGACCCAGTCGCTACAATTAGAGATGGCAATCGGGTCATTTAGATTGGGTTTGGGTGAATCCATTTGAGTTTGGGCCATTTTGGGTTTATAATAAACTCAGGTCAGGTCGGGATCGGGTCGACCCTTTTCGGCTTGAGTCACGTTCGAGTTTTACCTATACTCGGGTAGGGTTGGGTCTGAGTCAAGTTATTTTGGGTTCGAGTCACTGTAAGTTTAAGTAGTCTTGGGTTTGGGTGAATCTTGGGTTAGGTTGTACAAGTTTTCGGTCTTCGTAATCCTACTATTTAGTGCCTTGGTGGTATGAACCAGTTATAAAAGTTTAAATTATACCAAATAATTTATATTATTACTAATATATTTGTTATATTATTAATATATGTACTCAATAATATGTTATAAAATTCAATTGCACTTCTGACAACTAATAATTCTCATTGAAATTAAAGTCATTGGGTAAATTTAGCTTTCAGGTCGGATTGGGTTCGGGTTCAGGTCAGTAGTGGTGGGTCGGGTCAGATCAAATTGGTATCAGGTTACTTTCACGTCAAGCAAAGAACGGGTCAGGTTAGCTGCAGGTTGGATCATTTCAGCTTCAGGTTCAATTATTTACGACATATTTTTCATTCAAATCGGATCGATTTACAAATTTTTCAGATCGACTGACTTTTCGAATTGGATTGACTAATCCCATTTATCACCTTAAAAAACACCGCCAATTTTATTATTTTAATTATATAAAAATAAAAATAAAAAAACTCATTAAACACGTGCTTTAAAAAAGAAGCCGTGCTGTATTCACCCGGGTGGCTCGTGTGTAAACTGCGGCCTTCACCGACATCCCCGCCGCCTACCTATTTATATATATAGATAAGTTTCCCCTTTCAATCTCTTCTTCTCCCAACTAACAAATCAAATTAGAATCAAATTGAAGAACAGAGAGAGAGAGAAGAGAGAGAAAGTGGTTACGAATTGAAGTGGGAGATGGAAATGGAGAGAGATTGCGATCTGCTTGAGCTTCGTCTCTCCTCTTCTTCTTCTTCATCGTCTTCATTGTCTGATCGTAATTCATGTGGCGAGCAGGCGTGGCAACAGCTCACCATCTTCTGCAATGGAGCTATTTCTTCTTTGGATGTCACCGAGATTCAGGTACTTTCTTCTGTTCAGTGTTTCCTCAGTTTCGAATTTTGTTTTCTCTTTTAGTATTTATTGTCCAAGTATTCTAATATTTTAATTTATATAATGAGATACCTGAAATTTAAATATTTTATCACTTATATATTCTATGCTGAAATTTGATGAATTTTTGTGGGAATCAAACCAATTTTGCACAAACAACAAACAACAACAATAATAAACCCAGTGCCTCAAGGGCTCCCGCCTAAGCGGGGTCTGAGGTGGTGAATGTACGCAGCCTTACCCTTTCAGGGAATAACCTTGCCTAGAGGCTGTTTCTGAGAACCCTCAACCTTATAGGGTTGGCAAATGAGGACTTTGCAGGAGGTCACCTATCCTGATACTGCTCTCGCACAAGCACGTTTAACTTCGGAGTTCTAATGGAATCTGGTGCCTTAGTGCCTAGTAAACCGATTTTATACAAATGATAATAATATAGTGCATGATTGCGGTATTATGAGTTTCAAAATTAATCTCCAGTTTGATTTTATTTTGAATCGTCTTCAATTGCATGAACTTTGTTTGAATTACTTTTTCCTTATAAATACCAGTAATTAATGTTTATTTATCGTTTCATTTTGATGTTAGAAATTTTGAACCAACGAATCACATTTATTCAATGTGAAGTAACCGGCAGCCTTTCAAAAATAAAATGTATTGCTTGAAATTGAGGAAATTTGACACTTATTTCTACTCACAATTTGATCTTTAATCGTAGAGGTATTTTCTCACCATAGTATATAAACCATAAGATTATCTTATTTCTTTTTTTTTGTTTTTTTTATCGGAGTAAGATTATCTTAATAGTTTGAAATTTTTCTTTCTTGTATATTATTAGTTGAAATCTGATAAATTTTCATCACATAGTATTAACATATAAAATATTTCTTATGTTATACTGGTGTCATCCCCCGAAATTTGGTAAATTTTTATCGAAAAATACTAACATGGCAAATCCAATCATTCTTCTTGTCATAACCTAGAGAATTTTAGTTGAAATAGACATGATAATTATATATTTTCCGAATCATATAAACCATTTAACATTTGTTGTGCAAAAATCATCAGTTTCAAACAAAAATTCACCGGGTCTTAAAGTGACATTTTTAAGACATAGGATATTGTAATCTAAAAATTGAAATATAAGGGTAATTTAAGCGATAAACGTTCAAATCTCACTGTAGTCATCTGACCGATTTTCATGAAATAATTATTTTATTTTAAAATTTTTAATTATTTTAATAATTTAAGTGTATAATGTGTTGAATCTTTTGTAATGTAGGCTAGAGCAATATTAAACCTTGTAAGGAAAGAAACAGGAAAAAGAACAACAAGATCAACAATCGAGCAAGGGCAATGTTATGGCCAGCATAGTCTTACTACCCTGCCCATGAGAAGATCCCTCCAGCATTTCCTCCAAAAGCGTCGACGCCGGGCCATTGCAACCTCCCCTTATTGTGGGTGACCAGATTTATGTAAAAAAGAAACGTAGTTTGGTGTTGAGTGGAACAAGTCGAGTTGAAATTACAGTTTGATCTTGTACTATAATGCAATTCGTTAGCATTATATGTCTGAGTTTGATTATTATAGACATTTTTCATTTTTGCACATATATGTTGTATATTTAGTTGTATTTTTTTTTTTTTTTTTTTTCTGTTTTGGTTGTTTTAGCCGCCCTCATTTTCTTTTCTATTAGGCCCAATTACTTAGTCTAGAATCTTGTGTGGCTGTTAGTAGATTTGCTTTCATGTCCTAGTGAGTTAGGCTCGTTAAGATTGGCCTTATTTATTTATTTTCTTGCCATCCTTTTATATGGGATTCCATTCATTTTATTTTTAAGTTCAAAGCTCCAAGCTCCTGTTTTCCACTGTTAAAAAAAAAACCCTCACCTTTTCGTCTCCCTCTTTCTTCAGTTTGATTCCTCAATCGCTTTCTTTTTAGTTTTTAAGCACACAAATTAATTGATACCTATAATAGTTAAAAATCGACATTGGATTTTTTTTTTTTAATTACTCTGTCTATTACAAATTAATTTGGTATGGATTATTAAACTTATATATATATATATATATATATATATTAATCATATTAATCTCTTTGCTCATATCACCGCTGGATCTTGCTGGAAGAACAACATTAGCGGTGCTTGGTGCTCAACTAGTGTTACTTGATCCTTTACTCTTCCCATAATAACCTAGTGGATGCTCGTGAAGTTTATAGCACTTGTCAATTGTATAGCCTAAAATTCCATATTGCATATAAAGAGGCCTATCTCGTTAGCCTTGGGACCAATTTCCGTCTCCTTTGGCTGCCATTGCCATCTCACCACTCAAAGTTGTAGCAATAGAGTGGGGAAAATGATAGTTTGTTTCTGTTGTTGAGCAATCTTGGAGAACATACCATTGAGATTTGGAAGATGATCCATTAGTAGCACTTGGTCTCACATTGCAGAGAAAGACTCATTAAGCGCATGAGGATTCAAATTGTGCAGCCCTTTTGTTGAGCCTCTAGAACTCACTTGCCAACGTTGCAAGTACAATGACGACACTCAAAAAGCACAAGCAACTTGTATCATGATAAATTAACTCCATAATCCCTTAGGAATAGTATGCATTGACATCTTATTTTAATTATGAGATCTGGAGTTTGAGTGCAAAAGTATGAGGCATATTAGTTTGGCTATACCCTTCACAAATCTCGTCCCAAGCCTTCTTGGACTCTGACAATACATGATGCTATTAACAATTTCCTTGGTGAAAGCGTTTACAATCTAGGAAAGAACCGTATTATCACATTCTATAGGCTCATGAAGCCCACTAGTAAAAAAGACAAGCTTATCCTTAGTATTGAGAGCAATTAGCATTGATCTAGCCCATCTACTCTAATTTTCGATGTGGACTAATACATGAGTGATCAAAATATCCCTTGGATTATCACTAGAGCTGAAATAATAGGGAGCATTTAAATCGGACAAACCATGAAGCTATCGAGAAACCATGGAATCAAGATAGGTGAAGCCGGGTGGAGTGACGTGGCCAGGAAATGAGGGATTGATAGTAGGATTCGATCCTCCGGAATCGCAAGGAAAATATAAGATCATATTGGACCTAGCCAAAGCTTCTTCCGCCATGACCATGACCATGACCATGACCTGGTCAATAATGGAATAAAATTCTCCACCATATCAACCTCAAACACGGAATCAAGGACGAGTGAAGATTAACAACGAGAAATCGAGTGAGAAATGAAGCAGTAGAAGGATTAGAGATGATTAAAAAACATCTGGGGTTGCTGATTGGAAAACCCTAGGCTTTCTTAGCAAATGCAAATGAAGAACAAACACCAAGATGCAGGGATTCAAACAAAATGCAATAAACAAAAGAAGAGATTCTGCTCTGATGTCATTTTAGATCTCCAAGGGAGAATTTGATGGATCTATTTAGCTTCAGTAAGAAGCTTCAAAGAAGAGAGAGAAAGCCATTGAGATAAATCGGGGACCAACAATCATCTCAGTTTGGTAAGAGTCTAACATACCGTGTACGTAATTAAGACACATGGCTTATTAGCTTTTTTATAAAGGAGAAAACAAAATACATGCACAATACTGGCTGAAGTTAGGTTTCAATCCAAAGTTGAATAACTATTATTGTCAAAGGGTGATACAAAAAATGTTTATCCAAACATTGGCTATGCCTTTTTTTTCCGATAAATGACAGCGAAGTTGAAATACAAACTAGGGACATCGACAAACAAGCCCTAAACACCCCGTAAACGGAGGGAGGAATAGAAAATTCGAACAAGGAATAAACAACAGGGAGGACAACAGGAACAAGAAAAATAAAAACAAGGCTAGACACAATCTTGCAAATTTCACAACAGGAAAACCAAAGCCCTAACGGGAGAAGAGAGAACAGGAGAGAAGGGCAGAAAGAAGAGCAGGAAGAAAAAACACACAACAGAATTGAAAGAAGGCCAAACTGAAAAATGAGGAAAAAAAGGAGCACAGCAACACCAACAGAGATTAGAGGGAGAAAGCCATTGCAAGTCACACCCTAGTCCATCAGTGCAAAGCGCTCGATCATGAGAGACTCATTGCCATGAAAAGCTAACCCGAGCTTCTTCCCAGTTTCCCATATTTTTTTCCCTTTGAGTAGTTGCTCAGCTGTAAAACTCTTCTTGTTCTTGTTCCGTGTCTTCTTCTTTCCTTCCGCTTTGGTCAATTTCTCAGGCATCTTCTTACCATTGCTTCCTTTAGACATATCTTTAAGGAACTCTTTTAAGTTCCGTTTCTCTTATTCCTTTTTCCAACATTTGATTGCCCTACGCTCCCTCTTAGTAGCACCATCAGCGCACTCCTAATGCCTCGATTTCTGTCTTCTCCTCCTATTGCCCCTGCCTTGGAAGTCTCAGCAATATCTTGTGCCAATTCCATACACAATTCAAATCCCTTATTATGACTATGAGCTTTCAGTGGTTCAAAGCCTGGTGAGAAAACAGGTCCCGAAGACACAGACTCTGCTTCATTTCCAATGTCTGGTATCTGACTATCATGAGGTGTGTTATGCTCTTGCACCCCATGTGATCTGGTTCCACTGTCTTCAAGCCAAGGCAGAAGTAGTCGCGTGCTCACACATGGTCTGATTACTTGGTAAGGAGTTACTGATGACTGGGCTAGGACTGGCGCCAGGCAATGGTATACAGTCGAGTATAGGGAATGAACATCTCAGGGCCATCTACAAATAACTTGAAGGTTAACAAGAAGCGCAAGTTGCCCTGGATTCGAACTATCGAAATGCACATCCATACATCTAGTCATTGGGCGTATTGGTGGGTCCATCACTTGAAGTGGTCGCACAGCAGGGCCAATAGGATTCGTGGTGATATTGGCGTTTACAGTAGGACCTCGACGGGGGTTAGGGCCTGTTCCCTGGTTAGTCTGGCAAATGCGGCGAGGGCAAAAACTTCCGGCGAGTAGTTCAAGATTAGCTCAGAGTTCCCTTCCTTGATAAAGACGATTTTGCTACCCCACTAAAATTGACATGCACCAACTGCTGAATAGTAGATAGGAACCAAGTACCAATGCGAACCTTCGCCACATCCATGCATCTCATCGCCGATGTTCTGGGATCCACACGAATGAAGCTACCCCAGACTTCAACAAAACTAGTAAAGCTCTCCGTCGACCGGCACTGTAGTGGTAGACATAGATTTCAATCCATACTCTTCTTCTCAGGGTTCCAAGAGTTTGTCCCATGTAACGGTATACCTCTTTGAATTTAAGAAGAAGCACATGCATCCGGGGTCTGAGGTAGTCATCCATGGAGGCGGTTGAATCACAAGTAAGGATGAAGGTGTCAGCGCTCAGTCCTCTATGTGACAAGTCAAATAGGTTATTTTCCATGAGGAATATAAGGACATTATCCAGTGAATCATCCCCATGAGAGTGAGCAATCAACAGTTTGCATAGCTAAGCTTCAACATGTTTGTTCGTGTCAGTCACAATGACCTTGGGGCCATTCTGCTTCGTTGTTTCCCTTTCCTGAGCCATTCGACCTACGCCCTCTGGGAACTGATTGGTACCTGTATCTTCGACTCTTCGACCATTATATGTAGAGTGATTTCATGGGCGTTCTTGATTTGACGATGTCTTGTACTCGACCCTCTGCGTTCCTTAGCCCGAACAACTTTGATCTTGTAATTCCCAATCCAATGTCCATTCATTAACTCAATTTCCTTGAGGGCATCACACCTCTGTCGAAATATGAAAAAACCATAAGAAAGTTTTGTTTTGGTTCTTCTAATCTGTGGGACAAAAGAATAGTAGATTGACCCAAATTCACGGAAAGCAGCCTTCAGCATGAGGGAGACCATCAACAAAAATGGGCACGGAATCGTAGGGAGACGACATTAAAAAAGCCCAGATTCCAGAATTAGGAGGGAAGCGAGAGGCCGGCAGTAGCTGAGAGGTGAAATAAAGCAGTAATTGTATGTGGGTGACAGACGGGGGTGGGAGGCGGAGGATGATGATGGAGGGGGGCTAATTTGTGTAATGTTTGTTGGTGGTGGCTGGCGTGATGGGAGGAGAGGAAATAGTGATGGTGGAGATAGGGGTGGTGATTAATGATGGCTGAGGGTGATGTTTGGATCTAGTGGACGGTGGTGGTGGACACTAAGGTTGGAGTAGAGAGGTGAAGGGGTTGTAGAAGGCAGAGTAACGGTTGAGATAAGTAATTATCCTTTGCAGCGGAGACTGTACGACAAGAACCAGTGGCTAGAATGATGCTCCCGCGTGCTCTGGATCTGGGTGGCGCCTGGGGACTTAGTTGCCATTGGGGTAAATTGAAAGAGGAGAGAGAAGAGAGCATTTGGGGAAGTATTCCTTTTGTTTTCCTCGATATTTTTTCCTTTTCATTATTTTATTTTATTTTTTTTGAACAGAGCATTTTCATTATTTTTATTTTAACATCCGCTATGCCTATATAGTTGAAAGCTTTGGGCTAGAATTAAAATATCGTAAAAAGCATTGATTGGCTGCAAGGCTTGTATTTAGTTGATGTAAAAGGTCTTTTTACATCTTTTTCACAATTAAGAATATGAAAAAGTTTTTGTCAATGGATTATCTTTCCCAAAAGATTAAGCCAGTGAGTGAAGGATCAGGAATAGTTTTTACTTTAACATGTCTCCTCATGCAAATGCCTATGGCACTTGAAGCATAGATATTGCACAGATGCACCTCATACAACAACAACAACAGTCCCAGTGCCTCGCGGCTCCCGCAAGAAGCAGGGTCTGGGAGGGGTGATGTATGCAGCCTTACCCCTTCCAAGTGGAAAGGAGACTGTTTCCGGGGACCCCCAACATGAAGTAATTGAGTGCCTACAAATAAACCACCAATTAATTACCAATGAATTTTGAGGAAAAAGCAGAAGAAGAAGAGGAAGAAGCATGGTCAGAGACTAAGCTAGCCTATAATTGCTACACTTGAGGTTATGCCTGCCTAAGGATCTTAAATTACCAGTCACTCCCCGCACTAATCTACTCTGCCTCCTCCGCTACCCTTATGCTAGCCCTCCAACATGCCCTATCTGAGGCCATCTCCTCTCTTAGGTTTAGGTGGGTTAGATCTTGACGAATCGTCTTCAACCAACTCTTCTTTGGTTTGCCCCTCCCTTTTCTGCTTAGCGCTGTGTGAAGCTGTTCACACCTCCTGACTGGGGCTGTAGTCGGTCTCCTGCTAACATGTCCAAACCATTTTAGGCGGTGCTGCCTCAATTTATCCTCGATCGAGGCTACACTCAACTTACTTTGTATCACATCATTCCTAATCCTATCCTTCCTTGTGTGACCACACATCCAGCGCAGCATTCTCATCTCTGCCACCTTCATTCTCTGTGTTTGATTTTGTTTCATTGGTCGACACTCTGCCCCATATAGCATAGTCGGTCTTACAACCGTCCTATAGTATTTTTCCTTTAACATTAGCGGGAACTTTCTATCACACAGCACCCCGGATGCCATCCTTCACTTCTGCCAGCCTACTTTAATCCTGTTGCTGACATCCTCATCCACTTCACCATTCTAGTGTATCATGGATCTCAGATATTTGAAGCTCTCCTTACTCGGTACGGTTTCTGATTCGATTTTAACCTCCTCTGTACTAGTCATGGTGGAATGATCGAATTTGAATTCCACATACTCGGTCTTAGATCTACTAATCCTTAAACCCCTCGATTCTAAAGCACCTCTCCACAATTCCCACTTCTCGTTTATGTCCCCTCGGGATTCCCCTACCAGAACTATGTCCTCTGCAAAAAGCATACACCAAGGTACCTCCCCTTGGATGTGTCTAGTGAGCTCATCCATCACTAGAATGAACAAGAAGGGACTCAAGGCAGAGCCCTGGTGTAGCCCAACTGTAATAGGGAAAGTGTCTGTCTCCCCTTTCCTTGTGCGCACATTAGTATGTGCCTCTTCATACATGTCCCTAATGACCCGAATATAAGGCATCGGGATGCCTCTCCTACCCAACACTTCCCACAGTACCTCACTTGGCACTCTATCATATGCCTTCTCCAAATCGATGAAGACTATGTGGAGATCCTTTTGTCTTTCCCTATATTGCTCTATCGTTCGCCGTAAGAGATGAATGGCTTCCATCGTTGATCTCCCAGGGGTGAACCCAAACTGGTTTCCAGTCACTTCCTTTTGTTGTCGTAGTCTCCTTTCTATGACTCGCTCCCACAACTTGAGGGTGTGACTCATTAATTTGATCCCCCGGTAATTGGCGCAGCATTGGATGTCGCCCTTATTCTTGTAGATTGGGACCAGTGTGCTCTTCCGCCATTCTTCCGGCATCTTGTTCCCCATTAAGATTTGGTTAAAGAGTTTTGTCAACTAGCTAATGCCCCTTTGTCCAAGGCATTTCCATGCCTCAATGGGTATCCCATCTAGACCAACTACTCTCCCCCTGCCCATATGTTTTAGGGCTTCCTTGATCTCCTCTGGAGTAATTCGCTCACAATAGCATTCGTTCTGATCCTTCCCCATTGTCTGGAGCCCCCCTAGAGCTATCTCTACGCTTCCCTGGTTGTTGAATAGATCATGGAAGTAGGCTTTCCACCTAGCTCTAATTAGATGCCCTTCCACTAACACCTGCCCATCTTCTCCTTTAATGCATTTTACTTGCCCCAAGTCCCTCGTCTTCCTCTCTCTCGCTCTGGCTATCTTTTATATATCCCTGGCTCCCTCCTTGGTATCTAGCCTCTTGTAAAACTCCTCATATGCTCTTGATTTTGCCTCACTAACTGCTTTCTTCGCTTCTTTCTTGGCTTGTTGATATTGCCGTCGCTTTTCCTCTTCTCTACTACACTCCCACTCCTTAAACAGGTCTCGTTTTGCCTTAATCCTCTGTTGGACTTCCTCACCCCACCACCATGACTCTCTGTTGGTAATTGTCCCACCTTTTGACTCTCCCAAAACTTTGCGTGCGAATCGCCTAATCTTCTGGGCCATTTCATTCCACATTCGGTTTGTATCTCCCTCCCCATCCCAATTGTGCTCTAAATCCGCTCTTTCCTTATAGGCTCCATATTTTTCTCCCTTCAAATCTCTCCAACGGGTATGTCTCTGCACGGGTTTCCTACTTTTTCTGACCCACTTCTTGACCTTTACATCCGTGCATACCACCCGATGTTGTTTAGATAGGTCCTCTCCTCGGATGACCTTGCAGTCCCTGCATTGTCTTTGTGCCTTCTTCCTTAGTAGTATGTAATCAATCTGAGTCCTCGCCTCTCCGCTTTGATACGTGATGAGATGCTCGTCATACTTTTTGAAAAAGGTGTTGGTAATTGTGAGCTCATAGATGACCGTGAAGTCTAGGAGGGATTTCCCCTCTGTATTCCTAGTTCCAAATCCGAATCTCCCATGATGTGTCGCGTATCTATCCTCTTTCTCACCAACATGCCCATTGAAGTCCTCACCAATCACCACTTGTTCATCTTGTGGTATGATTTGCATCGTTTTGTGTAAGTCCTCCCAAAATGCAGTCTTCTCGTTCTCTAGTAGTCCAGTCTGTGGTGCATAGGCACTGATAACGTTCATTACCTTGTGCTTAAATTATATTCATATTGGAGGTAGGGGCTATTGAGATTTGAACTCGCCACCTCTTTGCCATTTAATAAAGCTTAGATACCATTAAACTAATGGTTGAAAGCCTGTGAACAATTTTGTACTCTAACAATTGTTTCATAACTAAGCAGAAAAATATTTAAAAATTAAATTATTTTCACAAATTATTCAGTAAAATATTTTGAAACAACTATATTGGACTTAGATCTCAACCAGTATAATCAGTGACGAAGCTAGAAAATTCCTTTACGGGGGGCATATGCAGGTGATAACAATACGCCACAATTAATGAGTTTAAATATCATAATATTTTACAATAAAGAAAAGGAAAGAGACTTTTAGATCACAACATTTAAAAATACTCAAAAGTCACATAATGAAAAGGCATATAACAATTAATGTCATTAAGAAAATTATGAAAAATTATATAAAGATTTGACTAAGAAAGTAGCTAAGGCCCCGTTTAGGATTAAGAAAATTTGAACGAAAGAAAAATACAGGTAAGAAAGTTGAGGGGAAAGAAAATGCAGGAAAATAACTGTTTTTCCATTGTTAAAAAGTCAAGAAAAAATAAGGAAAAAAAGTACGTTTTTATACCCTTGGTTGTCAAAAAATAAAATTGAAAAAAATAATTATTGTTTAATCTAATAAGCTATATACTCCTTATGTCATTTTTGCCGTGTGAACTTTTTTGATGACTTATTTTAAAATTGTTTGTTTCAAAATTTATCATTTAGGCACTCTTAATTTAATTTCTTATCACCTAGGTACCTGATATTTTAATACATGCAATCAGAGATTGAGATTTAAAGTTTTAGAAAAATTTTGGGTCAGATACCATAAGTTTAAAATAATTTTTAAATATTTAAAATATTTTCTTAAATTTTAAGACATTGAAAATACTTTTTACAATATTTTTCAAATATGTAAACATTTTATCAAATTTAAATATTTTTGACATATTTAAAATATTTTTAAAAGATATAAAATATTTTTAAGATATATAAATATTTTAAAATATGTATATTGTATTTTAATATTTAAAACTTTTTTTAGATATTTAAAATATTTTACCAATATAGAAAAATGTTTGAAGATTTAAACTTTTTAAAATTTTTAAAATATTATAAAATTTAAAATTAATATTAATATTTTTAGGTATATTTTTTTCTTTAAATGCATATCAGCATAAAGTAATGGAACTCTAATGAAATTATCTATAGAATACCTAAAAAAAGTTTACAAATTTCAAAGTATCTCAAAATATTTTGAAATCTCAAAGTATTGGAAAAATATGTTATCAAAACTCAGGGCAGTTGAACCAGATTTTTTTCAAAATATTGTCATATTCAGGTACCATGAAGTTTAAATATTTTATCAATCTAGTATTTCAAAGATGCAAACTTTATCCATTTTATGCTTCTTTTATATACCAAAAATACTTATCCAATGAACTTAGACGACAAAAAAAGCGGACTCTATTAATTAAATATGGTGTTGAGATAAAGTCTAATATATATAAAATTCACATTATTTAGGCCAAGTTTCTTTTTTTTTTTTTTCAATTTTTTACACCATTTTAAAAGGAAAATAGTTTTCCTCGAATCCTATTGTAAAATTCTAAACATTGAATTTTTTTCCTTCATATTTTTTGTATATTTTTCCTCATGTTGGGGGCACTGAGAAACAGCCTCTTTTTAGATTAACACCCTGAAGGGGGAAGGCTGCGTACATCCGCCCCCCCAGACCCTACGTAGGCGGAAGCCTTTGAGGCACTGGGTATGTTCTATTTTTTTTTTAATATTTTTTGTATAATCCAAATAAGAGAAAAGCGCTTTCCTCCAAATTTTTTTTTTCCTTTGGCAATGTTTTCTGCATTCTAGACGGAGCCTAAAATTTAGGTTATCATATTATATCGAATGAATTTACTAGCTCACTGTAGATTAGAACTGCTAACAATTTATGTTTATTTGCCTTTATACACTTTCTTAAAAGCACCCTTTTACAATTGTACAAATTATTTTTTAAAACTCACAGTATATTCGGCATTATTTTTCATATATAATTTCTCATTTTTAAGGAACTGTACATTTTTAAAGGCTTACCTATACTGATAAGACTTTATAAAGGAAGTTGTGAAGTTCCAGATTGTCGCTGCCCTTTGAACCTGATATTGAATTTATCAAAAACCGACTACAACTATGAATGCTTTTTATTTGGTCATATACAAACTATAAACATTAAACCATAGCAAATAAACTTTAAAGTTTAATTTTTCCAAAACTCAACATTTATAAAAAAAAAAAATATTTATATTTTAGTATTTTGACATTTGTGAAAATAATAATAAAGCAACCAACGCTTTTTATTTATTTTTTAGTACATCATATTTTCTTCAAATTAATAAATAGAATCCACTTCCAGTAAATGACGCCATACTCTGGAAGAAAGATAATGTGATAAACCACTTTAAATACTCACTAGAATATATTGTTAAAAATACCTCTTTTGACATGATATTTCACTTTAAATACCTACTAAAGTGAAAAGCCATATATTAACTATTGGGAATGATGCTTTTCTTATTATATAGAAAAATGGTCAATAGGAGTGTTTCTTCGATATATAGTAGTGAATATTTAAAGTGACATATTACATCACTTTTCTCCTCAAAATATGATATGATCACGTTGTAAAGGTTGTAATTTATTAATAAAAAAAAATTTAAGGTAATAACAAAATTTAATAAAAAGGATCAATATCTTTTTACTATTTTTATAAACATTGGTAAAATACAAATAACCCATAAAATAATGAAAATGCAGATATTTTAGGGACCCACCTTTGACATGGGGACAAAGCATAGCCCGAATAACAGAAAGCGCCAACCAAAACGACCCAGTCACGTCGACTAATCCAAACCTTTCCCAAAAAAAAAAAAAAGGCCCGATTCTTATTATTTGAGAATGCTATTATTTACATATCCTTAATTGAAATCCAACAAAAATTTCATCAAGTAATGTTAATATAAAATTATATCTTACATTGTAACAGTGGCATTGGCCAGAATTTGGTGATTTTTGTGGAATATTGTTGATGCAACATACGATCCTCATAATATGTTATAGACCAGTGATAGGATTCCGATAATAATTTTTGTCATTTTCTACTGTTTTTGTTCAAACATTGACATGATAATTACATATTTTCCATAGTATATGCTATAATATTTCTCAGCCGAATATAATCAATTTCAAACAAAAATTCGCTACATTTTTAGAGGGACATTCTTAATACATAAGATATACAAATGTATAAATTAAAATGTAAGGATAACTTAAGTGATAAATATTCGGACCTTGTTGAAGCTAAGTGATCAATTTCCTTGAAATAATTATGTCGTCATAAATTTTTCTATTTTGATAATTTAAGCGTACAACAGTATTGGATCTTTTCTGATGCAGGCTAGAGCAATTTTAAGCCTTGCAAGGAGAGAAACTGGAGAAAGAACGGGATTAGCAATCGGGCAAGAACAATGTTCCAAGCGGCGCAGTCTTACTACCCTACCCATAAGAAGATTCCTCCAACATTTTCTTCAAAAGTGCCGACACCGAGCCATCGCCCGCCTCCCTTACTATCGGTAACCAGATTAAAGTACAAACTAATTGGGCACTTTACTAAATTTCATTGTCCTATTGTAATGTAGAATGGAAAGATTGAATCGTCGTTAGAATTCATTTGATGCAATTTGTTAAGGTCATCTGTGTGAGTCTGATTATTACAGTTATCTTCAAATTTGCACATATATGTTGTATTTTCAGTTTTTTTTTTTTTTAATTAATTAATTTATTTATTTTTGATTGGGTTGTTTGAACCATTTTCATTTTCTTTTCTATTAGACGCAATTGGTTCGAGTGAGGATGTTATAAGCCAGGGTGAGTTTGTTATAAGCTTCAATTCCTCTGCTTGTCAAGCTTTAATCTTTCATGCTCATCAAACGGTACTAACGCAATTAAAACAATAAAAACAGCTGTCAAATCAATTGAAAATACTTTAGCGAAAGAATTTGTGGTAAATTAACTCGTAGCCTGTCATTATATTTTACTATGGCAATAATTTACGAGGTTTAAGCTCAAGCACTAAATCTAGGTTAATATTTAAATCAAGGCTTTGGGTAATGAACTACTCTAAAAGTATAACATGTCTTATCACCCTAAGTATTGCATAGGTTATTCTATTAGGACTACATAATTCCTTACTTGCTCCTAATTCATTATTAAACATCAATTAATGCTTAAGTTTGGTCTTAAGGTAGTGAATTGATCTTAGGGCATGACCCATTTATTACTCTAGATACAGCATGGATTATCTCAATAGTGCTAACAAATTCATTTCTCACTTCTAATTTAATGTTAGTTTATATAAATGATTATGTTTAGAATTGGGTTTAACATCAATCTGACCATGCATGAAACCTTGTTATGTTAAAGCCTAGGCTACAAGCTCGTAGACAAATGATAATAATTTAGAAATTTTAACATGGCGACAAGCATATACAAAGAAAACCAAACATCAATGAATAATTTCCTATATGGATGTGAAAATAACATAATATAAATCATTATCAAAATTACACTATAAATCGGGGATGCGGATGACTACCTATCCTTTATCCCTAAACTATAATTCTACTCCTTCATGGAAGTTTTACAAATCACAAAATCTAAAAGAAAAAGTGAAGAAAAACTCATGAACGACGAATCCCTTGATTGATATTGACGTTGATCCTTGCTTTGATTCCCCAGCATTTCGACAACCTAGCATTTGAGGACCCTTTGATCTCGTACCGACTGTGGGAAAGAGAGGAGGAGATGAGACGATGCAAAAGATAATAAAAGTTGGTCTCCCCTCTCTATTCATAGGTGGGGCGTGGTTTAGGGACGCTCCTGGTTTCCCCCAATTGATCAACTAAATTAGTCGATCAATCAGCCATCATTTGACAACTTACGCAGTTAACTTAAAAAGTGCGCAAGTTTTGACACCTAATGAGTTATGGACAAAATTATATACTAAATCAGAGCTCGCAAAGAGGACTACGTGATCTCATTGGTTTATCAATGAAATGAGAAATTATTGGGTCATAACTACTCTTCTTTTAACCTCTTGCTCATTTTAAGCTTTTCACTGATTTCCAAAATACATGGTTAATCCATCCATGCATCCAAGGAAACTCTTTTTGACCGAATCTTGACCTGATGGGTACTTCTTTCTCACATATGGTTGGATTTCTCAACATAGTCTGTCCATGTGAGCTTGTTTTCCACCATTTTTCAACATGTCCTTGCTCCAACACCTTCCAAGTCTAAATACATAGAACTTATGCAAAACCACACATGTAGTAGCCAAAAATATCGTAGGAACGTATTAAATTATTTGGTATAATTTAGACGTTCGTAAATGGTTCATACTACGAATGCACTAAATAATAGGATTATGATGATCTGAAATCCGTACAACCTGACCAAGATTCACCAGAACCCGAAATAACTTGACCTAGACCTAACCCGACCCAAGTATAGGTAAAACCCAAAAGTGACCCAAGCCTTAATGGGTCAATCCAAATCCAACCTGACTCGAGTTTATTATAAACCTGAAATAGCCCAAACCGAAATGGATTCACCTGAACCCGAACCAAATGACCTGATTGCCACCTCTAGTCACTCACCTCACCTCTCATACTCTGAAGTCTCAATTCAAATTGCTAAAAAAAAAGTGTCAAACTCAATCACCCTCTTTTCTTTTTCTTTTTTGTATTTTAATTTAGTGTTCTATTATCTTAGTATTTCTTTGTCGTTTATGTTATAGTTGCATTTTTTTTTTATCTTCCATGTTAACAATTCCAAATTGATTGCATATTTCATATTTTGATTTGTATAAGGTACTTTGCGGTCCTTAACGGAAAAAATGAAAAGAAAGAACACATGCCTTGAACTCTTTGATATAAAATGGCTTTAAAATTTGGGCTTGTAATGCTCTATTTTAGATATAGTATTTGGTTTATTTTTGGATTGCAAAATTTTTTATGAAATAAGTAGAATACAATTATTTTAGCTTGTATATGTTGAAACTAAATAGAAAAATATTATGTAAAATGTGTAAAATAGAAAGATATTACCAATAACTTGTGAAGATGATGAATACCAATGATGTAATAGTTGAGCGAGGGGCAGATCACGCTCTCTTTAAGACGATTTGGAGCCCTTATTGGATCTATGGTGGTTTAGCAGGTATCGACATGCAGGTTCTAGGATACAATGCCCTCCTCTAATGTCGATACTTTCTTGGTCTGTACAACCTTGAAACCTAGAACCTCCACAGCATCTTACTGAGCCAGAATAAAAAGAAATATTTCTTTATAAAATTAGACAAACACGCACGCACATACTCGCGAACACAACACACACGCGAGCACACACCCACATGCAAGCGCGCACCCACCCACACACCCACACAAAACGCACAAACACACGCACACGCACACGCGCACATACACGCACACACGCGCGCGCGCACACACACGACTTGAATGGCTAATTTTCATTTCTTGTGTTATAGTCACCTTTTTTGAACGCGTCATATTCACCATTTGATGCTAAAACACACATATATTTTTAATAAATAAAAACTGTTGCCTACCATACTCGAAAGGATAGAAATAATTGGTCTTTCAAATGGATTTAGAAAGTTGATGTGGCCTCTAAGGTAAAGTTGTTTATGTGGCAATTATACCATAATGCATTTTCTACATGCTCTATTCTTGCATTTAGAGGCGTGAGAATTCTTAGAACCTGTCTGCATTGTAAAGAATGTGAAGTGACTATGGATCACTTGTTTTTTCAATGCCCATTCGTGAGGCAATTTTGGGCCTTAATCTCCAGGCGTGGGGGTATAAGACAGCCTCCCCCATACTCAGGGATTCATCGTTGGCTTCAAGATCTATGGCATCAAAAGGCAGAGACAAGACTCATACACTTAAAGAAGTCCTAATGATTCTCTAGGTTTTGTGAAAATCTAGAAATGCTGTTGTTTTCAAAGGTAAGGATTCTAATCCTAGTAGCATCATTGTTTTGGTTTATAAAATGTTTGTTAAATGGAAACTTGGGAATAATTCAAGCGTAGATTTTAAATTTCAGCCAATTGCTAGGAAGAATACTAGGTCCCAAAATTAGATAAAATGGACCCCTCCGGAAACTGATTGGGTCAAAGTTAACTGTGATGGATCAAAAAGAGCTAACACTCCACTTATGGGTATATAATTCGCAATGCTTGGGGAAGAGTTCTTAACTATGAGTCTAGAAATATTGGGAATGCTCTGATTCTTTTAGTTAAGGCATGGGCTATTAGTGAAGAAAATAAAAAGTGCTTAAATATGGGATTAAACAGGGTACATGTTGAAGGTGATAAACTTACGGTAATTTGCGTCATCCGTCGTCAATAAGTGCCCTTGGGAAATCATAAGCACAATTGAGGACATTTGGGATATGCTTCAGTCTTTGAAGGAGTATAGGATATCTCATGTTTTTCGTGAGGGAAATGAAGCGATACATAGGGCGGCCGCGTTGAGTTCGACTTGGCGAAATTCAAGGGTCTCCGAGGAGGGAATTTGTGTGTAGCTTTAACGGTTTATTCAACATGAATCGTTCGATTTTTGTAACTTTGGGTAGGAAATCTCGCGTTCTCCTTACATTTAAAAAAAAATGTAACTTACTAGGTTTCCTCCAATGCGATGCACGAGTGAAATTTATTTTGTACTATAATTTTTAATTGTGGGTTTTTATAACAACTGAACTAAGTTATTTTTAAGTTGCATAAATAATGTTTAATGTACGTAATTCGCATTGTAGTGAATTGTAAAAGCAACAATATTTTAGTAGAACTAAAGAATGAGTTTTCACTAAAAAGAGAAGAAAAGACAATATACATAAATTTCATAAATTACATAAATTAAATAATATGTCATAGTTAATAAATTACATAAATTGTAGAAGTTTAATTTTTGAGGGTTTTTGGGCAATTTTTTAAATGTTTGTCATTCATTATTATACTTTTGATAGTGAAGGTTTGGGAAATCGTACCAAATAAACCCCCAATCTCACCTTTAATCTTTTTCCAACCTCTCTTTCCTAAAATCAACCCATTTTGACCATTTTGCCCTTTTCACACTAGCCCCTCCTGTTCACTTTCTCTCTCCTCTGCAAGACCCTCTCTCTCTCCTCTCATTTAATATAAAAGGACAATTTTTTTATTTTTTGCTTTTCATTCTCTCTCTCCCTTCTCTCTTCTCTCTCTCTCTTTTTAATGTGTTAACCATTTGTCTTCCTTCTCTCATATCTCATTATCTCTTCTTTCTTCTTCTTCTTTTATTTTTGAATTTTTGAGCTCCATTCTCAGCATCATGCGTGTTTCTTGTCCAACTTGGGCCCTTGGGTAGTTGTTTGTGGTGGCTTTGGAAGAAGAAGAAGGCTTTGTAAGAACAGGTTTGAAGCATTGTAGCATTGACGTAGGTCCAAGGTTGAGTCATTACACATTTCATGGTTTTCAGATCAGATATTGAAGGTAAAATGATCATTTCATGCATTGGTCGTTAATGAATCTCTGTCATATGGGGTTGGTGTATTATTAGTCATTTATAGTGTGATCAATCATACACCGTGTATGATTGGTGTAAATGGTGTATTATTATTTTCTTTTGGTGTGTTTCAACTCATTAATGGTGTATGATTAATCATATACCGTGTATAATTGGTTTAAATGGTGTATTATCATGTTGTGTTGGCATTTCTGAAGTCATTAATGGTGTATAATTAATCATACACCTGTATAATTGGTTTAAATGGTGTATTATCATGTTATGTTGGTGTTTTTTAAGTCATTAATGGTGTATGATTAATCATACACTATGTATGATTGGTTTAAATAGTGTTAAATCATTCTTTGTTGGTTTTTCTAAATCATTAATGGTGTATGATCAATCATACACCGTGAATGATTGGTTTAAATGCTGTATTATCATGGTATGTTGGCATTTTTTAAGTCATTAATAGTGTACGATTAATAATACACTGTGTCTGATTGGTTTAAATTGTATTAAATCATTTTCTGATGATATGTTTTAAGTTATTAGTGGTGTATGATCAACAATACACCATGTATGATTGGTTTAAATGGTGCAATATCATTTTGTGTTAGTGTACTTCAAGTAATTAGTGGTGCATGATCAATCATATACCGTGTATGATTGGTTTTCATGGTGTGAAATCATATCGTGTTGGTGTTTTTTAAGTCACTAATGGTACATGATCAATCATACACCGTGTATGATTGGTTTAAATTGTGTAATATCATTTTGTGTTGGTGTGTTTCAAGCAATTAGTGGTGTATGATCAATCATACACCATGTATGATTGGTTTAAATGGTGTGAAATCAATTTGTGTTGGTGTGTTTTAAGTCCTTAATGGTATATGATCAATAATATACCGCGTCTGATTGGTTTAAATGGTGTGATGTGAAATCATTTTGTGTTGGTGGGTTTTAAGTCACTAATGGTGTACGATCAATCATACACATATAATTGTTTTAAATGGTGTAATATCATTTTGTGTTGGTGTGTTTCAAGTAATTAGTGATAAAATATCAATCATTTTGAATGGTGTGAAATCATATTGTATTGGTGTTTTTCAAGTAATTAGTGGTGTATGATCAATCATACACCGTGTACAATTGGTTTAAAATGTGTGAAATCAACTTGTCTAGGTGTGATTCAAGTAATTAGCGGTGTATGATCAATCATACACCGTGTATGATTGACTTTAATTGTGTGAAATCAACTTCTATAGGTGTGTTTCAAGTAATTAGTGGTGTATGATTAATCATACGCCGTGTATGATAGGTTTTAATGGCGTAAAATCAACTTGTATAGGTGTATTTCAAGTAATTAGTGGTGTATGATCAATCATACACTTGTATAATAGGTTTAAATGGTGTAAAATCAACTTGTATAGATGTGTTTCATGTAATTAGTGGTGTATGATCAATCATACACCGTGTATGACAGCTTTTAATGGTGTGAGATCATGTTGTGTTGGTGTGTTTTAAGTAATTAGTGGTATATGATCAATCATACACCGTGTATGACACTTTTTAATGGTGTAAAATCAACTTGTATAGGTGTGTTTCAAGTAGTTAGTAGTGTACGATCAATCATACACTGTGTGTGATAGATTTAAATAGTGTAAAATCAACTTGTGTAGCTATGTTTCAAGTAACAAGTGGCGTATAATCAATCGTACATCGTGTATGATAGGTTTTAATGGTGTGAGATCATTTTGTGTTGGTGTGTTTTAATGTATTAGTGGTGTATGATTAATCATACACCGTGTATGATAGGTTTTAATGGTGTGAAATTAACTTGTATAGGTGTGTTTCATATAATTAGGGGTGTATGATCAATCATACACCGTGTATGATTGGTTTTAATGGTGTGAAATCAACATGTATAGTTGTGTTTCATGTAATTAGTGGTGTATGATCAATCATACACCGTGTATGATAGGTTTTAATGGTGTAAAATCATCTAGTCTAGGTGTGTTTCAAGTAATTAGTGGTACATGATAAATTATACACCGCGTATGATAGGTTTTAATGGTGTAAAATCAACTTGTATAGGTGTGTTTCAAGTAATTAGTGATGTATGATATATCATACACCATGTATGATAGGTTTTAAGGGTGGTAAATCAACTGGTGTAAGTGTGTTTCAAGTAATTAATGATGTATGATCCATCATACACCATGTATGATTGTTTTTAATGGTGTGGAATCAACTTGTATAGGTGTGTTTCAAGTAATGGTGTATGATCAATCACACACCATGTATGATACGTTTTAATGGTGTAAAATCAACTTGTCTATGTGTGTTTCAAGAAATTTGTGGTGTATGATTGGTTTAAATGGTGAGAAGTAAACTTGTATAGGTGTGTTTCAAGTAATTAGTGATGCATGATTAATCATACACCGTGTATGATTGGTTTTAATGGTGTAAACTGAACTTGTATATGTGTGTTTCAAGTAATTAGTGGTGTATAATCAATCGTACACCGTGTATGATAGGTTTAAATAGTGTAAAATCTACTTGTCTTGGAGTGTTTCAAGTAATTAGTGGTGTATGATCAATCATACTCCATGTATGATAGGTTTGATGGTGTGAAATCAACTTGCATAGGTGTGTTTCAAGTAAATAGAGTATGATCAATCATACACTGTGTATAATGAGTTTAAAGAGTGTAAAATAACCTTGTATAGGTGTGTTTCATGTAATTAGTGGTGTATGATTAATCATACACCGTGTATGATAGATTTTAATGATGTAAAATCAACTTGCCTAGGTGTGTTTCAAGTAATTAGTGGTGTATGATAGGTTTTAATGGTGTGAAATCAACATGTATACATGTTTTTCAAGTAAAGAGTGGTACATGATCAATCATATACCGTGTAATATGGGTTTAAAGGGTGTAAAATCAACTTGTTTTGGTGTGTTTTAAGTCATTAGTGGTGTATGATCAATCATACACCGTATATGATGGGTCTAAATGGTGTAAAATCACTTGTTTTAGTGTCTTTCAAGTCATTAGTGGTGTATGATAGGTTTTAAGGGTGTAAAATTAATTTTTTTTAGTGTCTTTTAAATCATTAGTGGTGTATGATCAATCATATACCGTGTATGATGGGTTTTAATGGTGTGAAATCGACTTGTGTTGGTATGTTTCATGTAATTAGTGGTGAATGATAAATTATACACCGTGTATGATTGGTTTAAATTGTATAAAATCTTATTGTATTGGTGTTTTTCAAGCCACTAACGGTGTAGGATCAATTATACACCGTGTATGATTGGTTTAGTTAGTATGTAATCAACTTGTCTAGGTGTGTTTCAAGTAATTAGTGGTATATTATTAATCATACACCGTGTATGATTGGTTTTAATGGTGTGAAATCAACTTCTATTGGTGTGTTTCAAGTAATTAGTTGTGTATGATAAATCATACACCGTGTATGATAGGTTTTAATAGCGTGAAATCAACTTGTATAGGTGTATTTCAAGTAATTAGTGTGTATGATTAATCATACACCGTGTATGATGGGTTTTAATGGTGTGAAATCAACTTGTATAGGTGCGTTTCAAGTAATTAGTGGTGTATAATCAATCACACACCATGTATGGTACGTTTTAATGGTGTAAAATCAACTTGTCTAGGTGTGTTTCAGCAATTAATGGTGTATGATTGGATTTAATGGTGTGAAATCAACTTGTAGAGGTGTGTTTCAAGTAATTAGTGGTGTATGATTGGTTTTAATAGTGTAAAATCAACTTGTATAGGTGTGTTTCAAGTAATTAGTGGTGTATTATCAATCATACAGCATGTATGATAGGTTTAAATGTCATAAAATCTACTTGTCTAGGTGTGTTACAAGTAATTACTAGTGTATGATCAACTATACACAGTGTATGATAGGTTTTAATAGTGTGAAATCAACTTGTCTAGGTGTGTTTCAAGTAAATAGTGGTGTATGATCAATCATACACCATGTATGATGGGTTTAAAGGGTGTAAAATCAACTTGTATTGGTGTATTTCAAGTAATTAGTGGTGTATGATCCATCATACACCGTGTATGATAGGTTTTAATGGTATAAAATCAACTTATCTAGGTGTGTTTTAATTAGTGGTGTATGATCCATCATACACTGTGTATGATAGGTTTTAATATGTGAAATCAACTTGTATAGGCGTGTTTCAATTAAGTAGTGGTGTGTGATCAATCATACACCGTGTATGATAGTTTAAAGGGTGCAAAATCAACTTGTTTATAGTGTATTTTAAGTCATTAGTGGTGTATGAGCAATCATACACCGTGTATGATGGGTCTAAATGGTGTGAAATCGACTAGTTTTAGTGTCTTTCATGTCATTAATGGTATAAGATCAATCATACACCGTGTATGATAGGTTTAAAGGGTGTAAAATCAACTTGTTTTAGTGTCTTTTAAGCCATTAGTGGTGTCTGATCAATCATACACCGTGTATGATTGATTTTAATGGTGTGAAATTGACTTGTGTTGGTGTGTTTAAAGTAATTAGTGGTGAATGAACAATCATACAACGTGTATGATTGGTTTAAATTGTGTGAAATCATATTGTATTGGTTTTTTTCAAGTCACTAATGGTGTATGATCAATCATATACCGTGTATGATTGGTTTAACTGGTTTGTAATCAACTTGTCTAGGTGTGTTTAAAGTAATTAGTGGTGTATGATCAATCATACACTGTGTATGATTGGTTTTAATAGTGTGAAATCAACTTATATAGGTGTGTTTCAAGTAATTAGTGGTGTATGATGAATCATATACCATGTATGATTGGTTTTAATAGTGTGAAATTGACTTGTACAGGTTTTTTTTTCAAGAAATTGGTGGTGTATGATCAATCATACACTGTTTATGATAGGTTTTAATATTGTAAAATCAACTTGTGTTAGTGTGTTTTAAGTAAACACTGGTCTATGATTAGTCATACACCGTATATGATTGGTTTGAATGGTGTAAAATCGACTTGTCTAGATGTGTTTCAAGTCATTAATGGTGTCTGATTAATCATACACCATGTATGATTGCTTTTAATGGTGTAAAACCAACTTGTCTAGGTGTGTTTCAAGTAAATAGTGGTGCATGATCAATCATACACCGTGTACGATAGGTTTTAATTTTGTAAAATCTACTTGTGTTATTGTGTTTTAAGTAAACAGTGGTGTATGGTTACTCATACACAGTATATGATAGGTTTTAATGGTGTAAAATCAACTTATATTAGTGTATTTTAAGTAAACAGTGGTCTATGATTAGTTTTACACCGTGTATGATAGGTTTAAATGGTGTAAAACAACTTGTTTGGATGTGTTTCAAGTCATTAGTGGTGTATGATTAATCATACACCGTTTATGGTTGCTGTTAATGGTGTGAAACCAACTTGTCTAGGTGTGTTTCAAATAATCAGTGGTGTGCGATCAATCATACACCGTTTATAATAGGTTTTAATGGTGTAAAATCAACTTGTGTTAGTATTTTTATGTAAATAGTGGCCTATGATTAGTCATACACTGCGTATGATTGGTTTGAATGGTGTAAAACCAACTTGCCTAGATGTGTTTCAAGTCATTAGGAGTGTATGATTAATTATACACCATGTATGTTAGGTTTTAATGGTATAAAATCAACTTGTGTTTGTGTATTTTAAGTAAACAGTGGTCTATGATTAGTCATACACCGTGTATGATTGGTTTGAATGGTGTAAAATCAACTTGTCTAGGTGTGGTTCAAGTAATTAGTAGTGTATGATCAATTATACACCGTGTATGATTGGTTTTAATGGTGTGAAATCAAATTGAATAGGTGTGTTTCAAGTAATTAGTGGTGTATGATCAATCATACACCGTATATGATTAGTTTTAATGGTGTGAAATCAACTTGTATAGGTGTGTTTCAAGTAATTGGTGGTGTATGATTAATCATACACCGGGTATGATAGGTTTCAATGGTATATAATCAACTTGTGTTAGTGTATTTTAAGTAAACAGTGGTCTATAATTAGTCATACACCGTGTATGATTGGTTTGAATGGTGTAAAATCAACTTGTCTAGCTGTGTTTCAAGTCATTAATGATATATGATTAATCTTACACTGTGTATGATTGCTTTTAATGGTGTAAAACCAACTTGTCTAGGTGTTTTTCAAGTAAACAGTGGTGTATGATCAATCATACACAGTATATGATAGGTTTTAATGGTGTAAGTCTACTTGTGTTGTTGTGTTTTAAGTAAACAGTGGTGTATGATTAATCATACACCGTGTATGATAGGTTTTAATGGTGTAAAATCAACTTATGTTAGTGTGTTTTAAATAAACAGTGGTCTATGACTAGTCGTACACCGTGTGTGATTGGTTTGAATGGTGTAAAATCAATTTGTTTTGATGTGTTTCAAGTCATTAGTGGTGTATGATTAATAATACACTGTTTATGATTGCTTTTAATGGTGTAAAACCAACTTGTCTAAGTGTGTTTCAAGTAATCATTGGTATATGTTCAATCATAAACCGTTTATAATGGTTTTAATGATGTAAAATCAACTTTTGTTAGTGTGTTTTTGTAAATAGTGGTCTATGATTAGTCGTACACCATGTATGATTGTTTTGAATGGTGTAAAACTAATTTGTCTAGGTGTGTTTCAAGTCATTAGTGGTGTATGATCATTTGTACACCGTGTATATTAGGCTTGAATGGTGTAAAATCACCTTGTGTTTGTGTTTTTTAAGTAAACAGTGGTCTATGATTAGTCATACACCGTGTATGATTGGTTTTTATGGCATAAAATCAGCTTGTCTAGATGTGGTTTAACCCTTCAATATCACTTACGACTAGTATTCATGTCCACAACAGATGGGGTATGACATCTACTTCTCTTGCTTTTTTTTTTGTTATTCAGTGGGAAAAAATAGTAATTACTTACAATGATGCCTAATTTCTTATTGTGTCATCTGTATTATATTTAACTGCAGGTCTGATTGTGGCATGTTCATCGTAAAGTTTATAGAATTTTTTCTTACGACTAGCCTCAGCATTTCCCAATGCACGTAAGGGCAGATGGAGACGTTGCGGACCCATACTTGTATATGCTTGTACAATCATGGTAGAAAGAAACTCATGAAAATGTAAACAAGTGAATAGAAGTATGTGATGTGTACATATTCTTGTATATTTTCATATTCTTATATATTTCCATATGATTTACATTGTATTCATTGTACTCTGGAAAATAATCATTTTCATTTGATAGATTACTGAATTGGTTAAGGTTGTTATGGGTTTGTACTAAGTTTATAATTGATTGAGTGTTGGACGTATGGATTTAGCCAATAAAATATAAAATTGGTTTTACTTTCCCAACTTGTTTATGAGTTGAAGCGTATAATATTGATGCCCAAAATAATTCTAACCTTATGCTCTTGTTGTTTGAGAAGTAAACTCCAATCTCTCTTACATCTCTCATTTCTCTCCCTTTACATAGTCTCTTCCTCATATTTAGTTCGTTGGTTGTTATGACATCATGTGGCTTGAATGTAAAAATACACTTATTCACATATTTCTAATGTCGGTTCCAAACCAACCAACACGATTAATAATGTTAATGCAAAAAAAAAAAAAAAAGAACAAAACCAGCAATTATTATGTCTAAAAGTGTAGGGATTATTAATGATTAATCATAAACCACAATGTACTTGAAACACAGTACACAAAGTTGATTTTAAACCATTAAAACCTATCAAACATGGTGTATGATTGACCATACACCACTAATTACTTAAAACACACAAAAACAAGTTGATTTTACACCCTTAAGACTTATCACACATGGTGTGAGGTAAACCATACACCATTAATTAGCTGTAACACACTAATTCTTATCTCCGTCAATGATATCGAAGTTATACTCATCTGCTCGAAAAATCTACATTGCATAAAAGTTAGACACACACGATTAATAATGGTAATGCAAAAAAGTTAAATAAAACTAGCAATTATCATGTCCAAAAGTACAGGGATTATGAATGATTAATCATACACCAAAATGTACTTGAAACATAGTACACCACGTCGATTTTACACTGTTAAAACCTATCACACACGGTATATGGTTAAACATATACCACAAATCACTTGAAACACACATAAACAAGTTGACTTTACACTATTAAAACTTATCATATATGGTGTATGGTTAAACATACACCACTAGTCAATTGAAACACACAAAAACAAGTTGACTTTACACCCTTAAAACCTACCATACATGGTGTATGGTTAAACATACACAACTAATCACTTGATACACACCAAAAAGGTTCATCTTACACTGTTAATTACTTGAAACATACCATACACCACTAATCACTTGAAACACACCTAAACAAGTTCATTTTGTTGGGAAAAGCATATGAATTTTGTTGAAAAATAAACTCTGATGCTGACTATTGGGTTCACAGTACTCAACTATGGTCACAACAATCGGCACCTATTAGAGCACTTAGAGTAGGAGACTCTTCTTTTTATCTAAGCCCCCGGTCGGAGAGTCACGCTTCGTGACACCTCATGTGTGAGAGTTCCCAGGAATAGGTTTATCTCTATAAACCTTTTGCCCTAATACCGGTTGTTGGGATGAATTTCAAAAATTCTCCCTAAAGATTACGCAGCGGAACAGGGTTAGAATTCATAACTCTAAATCTAGGGTTGATTTAAAATTTCTAATTTTAAATCTACTGACTTAAATTCATAATTTAAATCATCAAGTCTAAATTCTTAATTTAGATCTACAAGCCTTTTACTCTAATACATTCATAACAATACATAAACTTAAACCGGTATAATAATTAATACTATAAATAAATAGAAAAGCGAAACTAAAAGAAGAAGGAAAGAAAAACATACCTGGAATTGCTCCAATAAAAAGAAAACCAGAAAGATAATAGTATTCTTTAAAACCGAGACCCCGAGACCTTCTACGCAATAACCGAGACCTTCTACGCAATGGGCTCCGAAAAATATTAAACTGAATCTCCGAAACAATTTCAGAAACCCTAAAGAATTGTTTTAAACTCAAATGCCAAACCTCAGAATAAGCCCCTCTATTTATAGAAATATTCCGAAGCGAGAAAATCTAATTAAAATCGAAAAAGGATTGCACAGTTAACATCAAAACGCAGCGTTTCACTTAAAATAAGCTCAAAACACCGCGTTTAGTAACAGTGCAACCGCCTCTGCGGGCCTGTCATCACGCGCCACGTGTCAGCGTGCGATTCGCCCCCGCCTGGACACGCGGATCGCACTGTGCAGGCTTTTAAAACGCGATTTTTTTTTTTTTTGTTTCTCACATGTAAAAATTTATCTTGTGAATTTTAATTTTCAAAATTATTTTATTTTATAATTTTCAACTTTTATTCATCTCATTAATAATGTTTGGCAAAATTAATTTACCCATCGTATGGATAAATAATTCATCTCATGAATTCTTTAATATTTTTTCAATGGCAATAAAATACAGCGGCTTACGTAGAGACCCTGGGGACAATTTAAATCTAGCTCCAAACGGGTTAAATTAAATCATCTCATGATATTAATTTAATTACCATTTAATGAGACTTAATTCCACTAAATAAATCTTATTGCACTCCAGACTTAAATTATTTATTCGATATCTCCCTAATATATTGTATTGATGACAACAACCCCTCCATGAGATGTCCATGACAAAGGATAAATATAACCACTACCATTATCCTTCTCACAGCTTCTCCATGAGTTACCGACTCGCCCTTCACTGAATAATTCATTTATACTTGAACATATTCACAGTATAAATTACAAATGTCAAACACTTGGAATACTTTGGCCAAAGTTTCCGAATCATTCAAACATTTGCGAATCAACTAAGGGGACATCTGTATCTCATAAGAGACTGTAGATTCCCTATTGAATACCTGATCCTTGTCACACTTCACGCCGCTACCCAGTGTACGTGGGATTTCAATCATTCATTTTAGACCTTACTTATAGTACACTAAAGTAACTAACGCTCCATGAACAAGTCCAGAATACCCTCAGGATTTAGAGTCGTCGTTCAAACAGTACAATGCGAATCACTCATCTCCGATAATAGTCTAGAAATAAGTATCCCACATGGTCCAACTCAGTGTGTTAAACACACTAACTTAACACTTTTGGATCTCCATCCACATGACCAAGACAAGCCATCTAAAGTATCTCATTATAGTCTTAACATACAAGTGGTCCAGACTTGTCTTCAACTACGAGTCTTTCAAACAACAATCCATATCATTTGTTCCAAGTCTATCTGTGGCTTAGTCTCATAAATCACTTAGAACAAACCTATAAATTGTGGTCTGAGGACTACACCCATCTCATGGATGCCTCTCGAAAGAAAATCACATGCAGTATAAATGCTCAAATACACAAATTTAACTAGGAAACGACTGGAACTTCAATTTTATTTATTAATTAAAATAATATATCCAGAATAAATCTGGATCTTAGGATACTATTCCTAACAATCTCCCACTTGTCCTAAATCCAATTTATGACAAAGTCCATACTCACCCCTTTTAAGTTTGAACCAGAAATCTACTGAGCCTAACCCTTAGTGAGCACAATTATTTTATTGTGAAGTCAGCAATACAATACTACCTGACATTCCCTTCAATAATGGCTCCCACTCCAAGGGTAAAGACATACTTAGACATTGAACGTCTGTCATATTAATCTGACTGGAAGTTTTAAATTAGTATAACCAACTGGAACCAGCTCATCACCTTGAAAGATCAAAATAGGATCTCTAGTTCTTCTCAAGAACTAGAGAAAACACTTCACTGCCACCTAGTCCATTGGACCCAAATTAGACCAACATCTGCATACTATCACATAGCATGGCAGACATCAAGTCTCATGCACAACATGGCATACCTGAGGCTCCCACTGCCAAAGCATATGGAATATTTCTCAATTGCTCCTCTTATTGAAGTGTCCTAGAACACTACTCAAAAGAAAAAGATACTCCATGCTATACCTTGATAACATCTTGTCAATATAAGTGGCTAAAGAAAGACCCAACACCCTACTCTTACGACCTCGCAGAAGCTTAATCCTAAGAGTAGAGCTGGCTTCTCCTATGCCGTTCATATTGAGCTATCATGACAACCAAGTCTTTACAGCTAATGACACCCCTACATCATTCTTAATGAGTAGTATATCGTTGACATACAATACTAAGAAAGTCACTACTCTCTCAATATCATTTGTCCACGCATGATTTGAGCAACCGATTGCACAAAACTAGAACACTTTATTGCTTCATTGTGGATAAAAGGATCAGATTCAATGCCACGGTCAACCACTAAGGCTCCCGCTATGAACCTGTCAGGTGTCCTGACAATCCTCCCGCTACAACTAAGCTTTCGTGTACTTGGAAAATTTTTGTTCCTATTAGTAGGCGCATCTAATGTTCCCACTATGACTTAAGTTGTGTGTAGCTGTTCAGAATTATTGTCATTTTCTTTTAAAACTATTTTATTTTCGTTTTGTAGCTTACTTGCAAAATCCTTCTCTAAGTATTTTGCATTGTTCACATATGTAAGGGAAAAAAAAAAACAACATGAATAAATCATAAACACACGTTCCTTAGTAAATAAAAACTTTATTTCTTGAAATAAAGGTTCAGAACCATATAAGAAAAATAAATAACTATTATTCTTCAAACCACATCAATCAAATTCCTGCCCAATGCAGGTACAAATAAACAAAATCTTTTAAAACAAAAAACTCTAAAACTAAAGACTAAGCTAGCGCATCCTACTACTAAGACTGCCGCTCTTGTATCGCCTTCAGCTGTTAGATACACCCCTTATGACTTAAAAGACACTAAAAAAAAGTTGATTTTACACCCTTAAAACCTATCATACACGGTGTATGATTGATCATATACTACTAATGACTTGAAAGACACTAAAACAAGTTGATTTTACACCATTTAGACCAATCATACACGGTGTATGATTGATCATACACCACTAATGACACAAAATACACTAAAACAAGTTGATTTTACACCCTTTAAACCCATCATACATGGTGTAATATTAATTATACACTACTATTTACTTGAAACACACCTATACACATTGATTTCACACGATAAAAACCTACCATACACGTTGTATGATTGATCATACACCACTAATTCGTTGAATCACACCTAGACAAGTAGATTTTGTACCATTTAAACCCATCATACACAGTATATGATTGATCATACACCACTAATGACTTAAAACACCCTAAAACTAGTTGATTTTACACCCCTTAAACCCATCAAACACGGTGTATGATTGATCATACACCACTATTTACATGAAACACACATATACAAGTTGATTTCACACTATTAAAATGTATCATACATGGTGTATGATTGATCATGCACCACTAATTACTTGAAAAACACCTAGACAAGTTGATTTTACACCATTAAAACCTATCATACACGTTATATGATTGATCATACACCACTAATTACTTGAAACACACCTATACAAGTTGATTTTCCATCCTTTAAACCCATTATACACGATGCACAATTGATAATACACCACTAATTACTTAAAACACACTTATAGAAGTTGATTTCACCCCATCAAAACCTATCATACATGGTGTATGATTGATCATACACCACTAATTACTTTAACACACCTAGACAAGCAGATTTTACACCATTTAAACCTATCATGCACGGTGTATAATTGATCATACACGACTAATTACTTGAAACACACCTATACAAGTTGATTTTACACTATAAAAACCAATCATACACGGCGTATGATTAACCGTACATCACTAATTACTTGAAACACACCTATACAAGTTGATTTCACACCATTAAAACTAATCATACACCACTAATTACTTGAAACACCCCTAGAGAAGTTGATTTTACACCATTAAAACGTATCATACACGGTGTATGATTGATCATACACCACTAATTATTTGAAACACACCTATACAAGTTGATTTCACGCATTTAAAACTAATCATACACGGTGTATGATTGATCATACACCACTAATTACTTGAAACACACCCATACAAGTTTATTTCACTCCATTACAACCTATCATACACTGTGCATGATTGATCATACACCACCAATTACTTGAAACACACCTGTACAAGTTGATTATACACCATTAAAATCTATCATACTCGGTGTAAGGTTAATCATACACCAATAATTACTTGAAACACACCTAGACAAGACGATTTTACACCATTAAAACATATCATACACGGTGTATGATTGATCGTACACGGTGTATGATTGATCGTACACGGTGTATGATTGATCATACACTACAAATTACATGAAACACACCTATACAAGTTGATTTCATACCATTAAAACCAATCATACAATGTATATGATTGATCATACACCACTAATTACATGAAACACACCTATACAATTTGATTTCACACCATTAAAACCTATCATACACTGTGTATGATTGATCATACACCATTAATTACTTAAAACACACCAGGACAAAATGATCTCACACCATTAAAACCTATCATGCACTGTGTATGATTGATTATATACCACTATTTACTTGAAATATACCTATACAAGTTGATTTTAGACCATTTAAACCTATCATACACGGTATATGATTGATCCTACACCACTAATTACTTGAAATACACCTATAGGAGTTGATTTTAACCATTAAAATGTATCATACATGGTGTATGATTGATCATATACTAGTTTATTGAAACATACCTACACAAGTTTACTTTACACCATTAAAACCTATCATACACGGTGTATGATTAATCATACACGATTAATTACTTGAAACACACCTATACAAGTTGATTTCACACCATTAAAACCAATCATACATGGTGTATGATTGATCATACACCACTAATTATATGAAACACACCTAGACAAGTTGATTTCACACCATTTAAACCAAACATACACGGTGTATGATTGACCATATACCATTAGCGACTTGAAAAACACCAATGCAGTATGATTTCGCAGCATGTAAACCAATCGTACACGGTGTATGATTGATCATTCACCACTAATTGCTTGAAACAAACCAACACAAAATGATATTACACCATTTAAACCAAACATACACGGTGTATTATTGATCATATGCCATTAGTGACTTGCAACACACCAACACAAAATGATTTCACATCACACCATTTAAACCAATCATACACGGTGTATTATTGATCATACACCATTAATGACTTAAAACACACCAACACAAAATGCTTTCACACCATTTAAACTAATCATACATGGTGTATGATTGATCATACATCACTAATTACTTGAAACACACCAACACAAAATGATATTACACCATTTAAACCAATCGTACACCATCAGTGACTTGAAAAACACCAACACAATATGATTTCACACCATCAAAACCAATCATACACGGTGTATGATTGATCATACACCACTAATTACTTGAAACACACCAACACAAAATGATATTATACCATTTAAACCAATCATATAAGGTGTATGATTAATCTTTCACCACTAATAACTTAAAACACACCAACAGAGAGTGATTTAACACAATTTAAACCAATCATACACAGTATATAATTAATCATACATCATTAATGACTTGAAAAATATCAACATACCATGATAATACACCATTTAAACCAATCATACACGGTGTATGATTGATCATACACCATTAATAACTTGAAAAATACCAATAAAGAATGATTTAACACTATTTAAATCAATCATACACGGTGTATGATTATTTATACACCATTATTGACTTGAAAAACACCAACATAACATGATAATACACCATTTAAACCAATCATACATGGTGTATGATTAATCATACGCTATTAATGACTTCAAAAACACCAACACAACATGATAATTCACCATTTAAACCAATCATACACCATTATTGAGTTGAAACACACCAAAAGAAAATGATAATGCACCACCTACACCAATCATACACGGTGTATGATTGATCATGCACCATAAATGATTAATAACACATCAACCCCATATGATAGAGATCCATTAATGACCAATGCATGAAATGATCATTTTACCTTCAACGTCTGATCGAAAAACTGTGAAATGCGTAATGACTTAACCTTGAACCTACGGTAATGCCACAATGCTTCAAACCCATTCTTACAAAGCCTTCTTCTTCTTCCAATGCCACCATAAACAACTACCCAAGGGCCCAAGTACGACAAGGAAACACGCAGGACGCTGAAAATGAAGCTCAAAAATTCAAAAATAAAAGAAGAAGTAAAAAGAAGAGAGAATGAGATATAAGAGAAGGAAGAAAAATAGTTAACACAGTGAAAGGAAAGAGAGAGGGAAGAGAAGGGAGAGAAGAATGAAAAATAAAAAGTAAAAAAATTGTCCTTTTGCATTAAATGAGAGGAGAGAGACAGGGTCTTGCAGAAGAGAGAGAGAGTGAACAGGAGGGATTAGTGTGGAAAGGGCAAAATGGTCTAAATGGGTTAGTTTTAGGAAAGATGGGTTGGAAAAAGATTAAAGGTGGGGTTGGGGGTTTATTTGGTACGATTTTCCAAATTTTTTAGGTCAATTTTTATATTTATTAGTCATTTTATTTTAACCACTATTTTAATATATAACATGAAAGTTTAATTTGTGATTTTTTTTTGTTAGTTTTAAAGATAGAGAAGTTTAATTGTTGAGGTGTTTGCATGGTTATTGAAATCTCCATTTGAATATTAGAATCTTACGATTCTACGATTTCACAATTACTGACTGATCTGAATCTTAAATAGAATCTTAATGTTATAAAATCTTACGATTAATTGATATTACATGCAATTAACAAATAGAATTGTAATATGATTTTACGATTCTACTGATCTGACCTTAATTCTATCGATGTATACAAATAACAAGCTAGAATGGAAAAAAAGAAAGCATATATTATAACGAACTTACCTTATTAGCTCGAAGTAAAAAAAAAAAATAAAATTAATTAAGCATTATATAACTCCAAAAAACTTAAATTAAATTTAGTTTTATGTTTTAACCTCAATATAAAGTTCGATTAGCATCATCTATATTAAAAGTTTTCATGATTATTATAACATAAAATGACACATCTATATTACATGATAATATTTTTATTATATTTGATTATATTTCTTATATATACCAATATAAATAAGGTCTTATTAATTATTTTTTGAATTATATAACTGATATTAATACGAAAAATAATTATAATATATATTTAGTAGAATCTTACAATTATCGATTTAATTCTACGATTTTAATTCTAAAAGCTCTTACCAATTCTAAATAGAATCCCGATTTTAACAACCATGGGTGTTTGGGCAATTACTTTTTAGTTTTTGTCATTCATTATTATAATTATGATATTGAAGTTGATGAGTTTTTTATGGCCCATTTTCTTCTATTTACAATTCATTTTAATGTATTATTTTAATATATGATGTCAAAAGTTTAGTTTATGACTATTTTTTGGTCATTTTTTAAGATACAAAAGTTTATTTTTGAGGATTTTTAGGTCATTTCTTCTTAATTTTCGTCATTTATTATTATAATTTTGATATTGAAGGAGAAGTCTACAGTTTTTGGGTTCTTTTAGGAGCATTTTATATATTTATTATTCATTTTAATGTCTTTTATGAAAACCCAAGAAAATAGGTTTACATGTGTGGGGCAAGAAGAGTAAAATATAATTTTAGAAGTACACATAAATATATGGAAAAAAGTAAAAAGCTTTTATTATTTATACATATGAGAAAATGGGATTTTTTTTAAACATAATATAAGGAAAAAAAATTTTTACTATAAGGCTCAGTTTGAAATTAGAAAAATTTGAATAAAAAAATTTATGAGAAAACAGTTAAAGAAAATATGAAAATATGAATTTCCAAGATTAATTTTTTTTCTTTTTGATTGGTTCAAAGGAAAAAAAAAAAAAAAAAAACTATTGTATAACTTAATAAGCTATATTTTTCTTGTACCATTTAGGCCATGAGAAGTTCAGCTATCTTAATAATGTATCGTTGAGAATTTATTATTTAGGTATTCTGAGTTTAATCTTTTATTATTTAGATACCTAATATTTCAATATATATACATTGAACATTTAAATCTATAAAAATATTTTGAATATTTAATAAAATATTTAAATACTCAAATTTTTGTAAATATTTAAAGTATATATTTAATATTTAAAAAACTATCTTTGCTTTTTGCTTTTTCGGATAAGAGACCATCAGAAACACCCTTTCTTGAGGGTAGCATCCTGTAGGGCTAAGACTGTATACCTTTCACCTCCTAGGTCCTACCTTTGTGGGAGCCTTTTATGTTGAGAAAATGGGTATGTCAGAATATAACTTGGGAAAATTCCTAAGGCTTAAGACGTGTTTTAACACTGTCTTTAAGGTATTATTTGCCCTCTACACAAAGATTGTTCTTAGATATAGCAAATATACCCCCAGGATACAATAAGCCTTCTTGAATTTTGTGAAGAACAACCACCAGAAAATTCCCTGAACTCTCTTGAGAAAGAAGAAGAGAAATTAAGAAGAAGATGATACAGATTAACTTAATGGGCATATCAAACATTATATAGAGGCACATGATTTAACCGGAATTAAATTCACTTAGAAATCCGAAAACTGCCACTAACTAAATTTAACTATTTTATCATTATTCATATCCGAAAATCAGTTTATTTAATTAAATTGATAAAAATAATAATAAAAGGATATTATCCGGTGTGGTATGTCCCATACTAAGCCCCCTGCACCCGCACTGCGCACAAGGTTGCCAAGTGCCCCCAAAAGCGCCATAAGCGCCGCGCGCCCGCTCATGTGTGTGTGAATTTAGAATTCCCTTAGCCTATAAAGAGCAACAAAAACTCCTAAGCCCATAACAAGCTCAACATTCTAATAGGCCCATATGAGACACTCACTTATAAAGTAGTGTCTCTTCCTCTTCTTTTCCAATGTGGGATGCATTCCCATGTTTTACATAAACTCTATACTACAAACTGCTAACATTTCAGGCACAGGGTTTGTTGTTATCTTTGTTGTATTAATATTTAAAAAGTAGTCGACATGTTTACAAAATATTTATATATTTAAAAGATATGTTATAAGTTAGGTAAAAAATTTTGTTTTTGAAAAGTTTTCGAAAGTTTAAATACGTTAAAAATATTTCAAAACCTTAAAAATATATTTTAACTAATTTAGAAACTATGAGTTTAATCTTTTATTGCTCAGATACCTAATATATATTTTAACATATATTTAAATCTACAGTACCTCAAAAATATTTTATCTCCTATGGTCCAAAAAAACACAATAGCAAACTTCAAACACTTGAACTAAATTTTCTCAAATTTTTTCCTCTCAGGTACCGTGAAGATTATATTATATTGATCATGTATTTATAAATGATAAATACTATACTCAAATTATGTTTTTTGTATGTACTAAACATCCTTGAATGTATCAGGGTTTATTTACTAGGCACTAATACACTGAATCCCATTAGAACTCCGAAGTTAAGTGTGCATGGGCGAAAATAGTACCAGGATGAGTAACCTCTTGGGAAGTCTTCGTATTGCCAACCCTATAAGGTTGGGGATCCTCGGAAACAGACTCTTAGCAGGGTTACACTTTGAAGGGGTAAGGCTGCGTACTTTCACTCCTCCTGGACCCCGCTTAGGTGGGAGCCCTTGAGGCATGGGTCTGCTGTTGTTGATGTTGTATACTTGAATGTATCAATGAACTTATTTGACAAACAAAGTGGACCATGTCGATGAAATATGAAGCTGAGATCAAGTCTATTGCATATTAGGTTCGTATCAATAGGTTTGGGATTCATTTTTCCCCCATTTTCCTTTCAATTTCAAGAGGAAAATGGTTTTGTTTAAAACCTATTATAAATTTTCTAATTTTTTCATTCAATTTTTTCCTTTATATTTTTCTTTCAATGCTTTCCTCTAAATTTTTTTTTTCTTGTGCAATATTTTTCACATTCCAAATGGAGCCTAAGGGAAATCCTTTTTTCGTCTTTTGACATAATATAAGGAAAAAAAACAAAATCATATATATATATATAGATAGATAGATAGACACACACACGCACACACACATAACCAATTGGTAACGGGTAGAGTGGCTCCTATAGTATATAAGTTGGCATTCCTCTTTTAGCTCACCAATGTGGGATTCCATTTTCCCCTTATGTTTTGGCTTGTATCAAACCACAACGCTCTACAATTGTCATCCTTGACGGCTTCAATCTAGGTAGGTTGCTCTTTACTCTCATGGATGACTTCACTCTACTTTAGGTAGCCCTCTGCTGAGTAGCCATTTCTGAAACTTAGGCCTGTAATAGGTGGCTTATCCAGCACATCCGATACCTGACCAAGCACGACTCCAAAGGAGGGTCCGTCTCATACCAAACCGATCTCCTTGGAGGATTGACGGCACTGATATGATTGTTACATATAAAAGGAGATTCTATCCCAAAACCAATTGGCAATGGCCGGGGTAGCTCCTATAGTATATAAGTTAGTATATCCTTTTCTGGCCCAGACATACATACATACATATATATATATATATTTTGCATATGTATGTCGGGAAAAAAAAATACTTCTATACAAAAAAGAAAGAAATATTTTTACATCTATAAACTTATATGTGGAAATTTTTAACCAAATCAATCTGTTGTTATTTTTGTCTTTTTCATATGTACATGGAAAAGATCGATGATGGTGGTGAAGTGTTAGTTGAAACTTGGGTTGAAAATAGCGAATATGTAAGCTTCTTACTTTTAAGAAAATGGTGGAAATGGTTGGTCGTCTACCAAGATTGCTTGTTTTCTTTGCCTCTTTTTTTTTTTTTTTTTCTGTGTGAGATTTTTTTTTTTTTTTTGCCAAAAGGCAAGTGCAGATACTATTAAACTATCAAAACATTTACATATACAATCTGTATAAATAAAACTTCTCACCACTCAGTCAAATCCAAACAACCATCAGACATTCACCACCCCAACTCCTGAACCTAGTCTAATCTCCCGGCATCAATCTTTAAGTTGTTAATTCTTGTCCATACCGTCACTTTAATTTCCCAAACTACTCTCTTAATACTCATCTCTCGGTCTTCGAATCTTCTTTGGTTCCTCACTCTCCGTATATGGTATATTGTGGTTGTGAAAACTAATCTCTTAATTCCACTATAAGAAAGCCGATTCTTCACTACCCTCTTGAACTACTCTAACGTCCCTGTCAAGTGTAAGCAAAACTCGATGTCACACCAATCACAAACGGCCTTCCAAACTTGAGCTGCCCATCTACACTCAAAAAATATATGGTCACCTTCTTCAAGATGTTCTTTACATAACGAGCATTGACTTCACATACTAATCTCCTTTTTTTTCACCATCTTCAAGATGTTCTGTGTGAGATTTATTGTGACTGAACATTGTGAGGGTGTATTTTTGATTGGTTGGTTTGTGTAGTGAAATGTGAGATCTTTTGTTACTTCTTTATTTATCCTAATTATTAAATTCTTATTCTGTTATAGAATTTCAATGTGTTTGGAATACTAATTTAATCAACGTAATATTGTTAATTGGTTTACATTGCCCTTAAATTATGGTTTAATTAACTAACAACTAATCCAAAAGTAATCCAACTACTTATCAATATACTAAAAAATAAACCAACTCTAATTTCAAACCAAAAATAATCAAACTCTAACTTTTCTAACAAAAAATAACACATCTTTAACTTTTCTACAAAAAAATAACCAAACTCTAAAATTAATCTAAAAATAACCCAACTCTAAAATTTTAATTTAAAAAATACTGAATTGGGATGGTCTAACAATATATTATTCTTCTACGTATTTTTGGTTTGGCTTGTTCTCTGTAGGCCTGTTTAGTAAATGAGACAAGCGAGCATAGATATGCGGCTCAGTTAGACAAATGTTACCAATATTGAGTTGGTCTCATTTAGTTCACAAGCCAAGCCGCGCCGATCAAGCTGTGGTTCCGCTCGGCGCATTTGTAGCCCTATTTCTTTTGTTGTATTTTGGTTGTTTTGCTTATTCTTTGCCCTTGGATGTTGCCTTTTGCGGGGGTCGTATTCAATTATTGGAAAAAATTAATTTTAGTTTGGTTAGGTGAGAAAAGAAGTCAAGCAAAACCAAAAATATATAGAAGAAAAATATATTATTGGAACGTCATACCACACGCTATGCTTAGCCATCGATTTAGTAATTTTTTAAATTAATTTTAGAGTTTGGTTATTTTTTGGTATAAATGTTAGAGTTTGGTTATTTTTTGGTAGAAAAATTAGAGTTAGGTTATTTTTTGTTAGAAAATAGAGTTAGGTTTTTTTTTGATAGAAAAGTTAAAGTTGGGCTATTTTTTTGTTAGAAAATAGAGTTCGGTTATTTTTTGGTATATTGACATACAGTTGGATTATTTCTAGATTAATTATTATTTAATTAATTAAGCTTTATTTTTCTTAATTAGATGGAAAAAGATAAAGAGTTTTGCCACCCTAGGTCTCTTGTGTTTGAAAATGCTATGTTTAGGTATTGATTTCTGGGGTGGAAAAAATTTTGTAATGATACATAGAGAAAGAGAAGTTATGTCAGGGAAGTTGTTTTTCTTTTTATTTGTTGGATCTTTGTTTGAGATATTTTCCGTATTTAAATTTATTGGCTTGCTGCCAAATTTTTTTTTTTTTTTTTTGGGTGAAATTTTTTGTAAATTTTAAAACAAAGAAAACTGAATTTATACTCATTGACTAGAGATCTAGATAGTAATTTTCAAAAATTATAGTGCAGCCACACAATTATAATTTAAAAAAAAAAAGGAAAAGAAAAGAGGAGATTCAAAGGGCAACAAACAATCAGTAAATAAACTTCAATTCTTTATTCTTGATTTTGTTGCTCTAAATATGCAGAAAAAACAACATAAATAGAAGGGTAAATTACAAAAAACCCCTTTAACTTTTGTTTCAATAACAAAAAACCCCCTCACAAATAAAACCACTTACTAAACCCCCTAACTTTTGAAAATTTTTCACTTTGCCCCCAAATAAATTTTTTGACCATTTTGCTCCTCAACCAAAAAAAGTTATATTTATAATATTTTTTTCCTGAAAATTTTAAAACTACTTTTTATCTTCTGAACTTATATAATATTACTATAATTAAGTAAAATAATTATATTTTTATAAATATAGAAAATTTACTTAATTTTTTTTGCTAAAAACATAAAATATTTAATTTTTATCTAATAATATAAAATATTTTTCTAAAAATAAAATTAAACATTAGGGGTAAAATGGTCAAAAATAAGTTATATGGGAGTTAAGTGATAAATTTTTAATAGTGAGGGGGTTTTGTGAGTGCTTTTATTTATGAGGGAAATTTTTTGTTTTTGAAACAAAAGACAGGGGGATTTTCTGTAATTTACCCTAAATAGAAAACTGTAGTTAACTTATTGCATGGTAATTATTGAGAGAATACGGCAACAACAACAATCACAATCCCAGTGCCTTGATAGCTCCCGCTTTCGCTGGGTCTAGGAGGGGTAGGATGTACGCAACCTTACCCTATCAGGGTGAGACCCTGACGAGAGACTGTTTCAGAGGACCCCCAACCTGATATTTGATAGTTTATAGTTATAGCCGATTGTTATGAATAGCATGTGAATAGCATATAGAGTATAGAGATCATACTAAACAATTAAGCATGTATGCGTGTAAGCACGTAAGCAAGTAAACAAACAAACAAGTAAGTAAGTAGGTACGTAAGTAGGCATGTACTCATAGAATCGCATGGAATGATAGTGGCAAAGAAGCATAGTAAGCAGAGCAAGAGGTAAAAGGTAAAGGTAAATGTAAAAGGTAAAAGCAAAACAACATGTAGGGAGAGTGGAGAGAGATGATTTTCTAGAACGTAGGGAGAGAGGGGGAGAGAGAGAAAGAAAGTAGAGAGAGAGAGAGATAGAGAAAGGGAAGGGGGGAGAGAGAGAGAGAATGCGAATAGCACTACATCCCAATGTAATTATTAAGAGAATACGAAGTGTAACTTGCTATTGTAATTTCGGTAAGATTAAATAGAATAGAATATCCACATAATTAACGTATGTTGGAATTGAAAAACTCACCCAATTTGTTCAAGATAAGGGGTTTTTTATTTTTTAATAATTAAATAGTTTTATTAATCAGAAAATACAACTTAATGCCCTCCGGGCTAAGGAAGGAAGCAAATTCACACCAAGGCACCAAATTAACATTGTGAAAGCCAAACAATAAGAGTATTTACTATATCCCATGCCTTTCGAATAAAGTTAAAATTGAAGCCATCAAAGCTAGGTGCTTTCGGCCGTTCACAAACCCACACAGCTTGTTCGATTTCCGCAGGAGATGTCACAAACTCCAAAAGCATTCTATCACAATCATCCAATTGCAGAATGGGAATACCCCCATTCATAGGTCTGAGATCTACATTTATGAATTGAAAGGTCCGAATGTGTTAGAGTATAAAACTATTCTTGAGTCTTCATCCATCAACTTAAGCTTTTGGGTGAGATGGTTTCTTGACATGGTATCAGAGCCATGTTGACCAAGAGGCCATGAGTTCGAATCTCAACAGCCCCCACTTTCAATGTTAAAATAATTTAAGTACAAGGTATGAGGTGGGCCTGTGCACTGTCCACGCTTCAAGCCCAATTGGCATTTGCGTGAGAGGGCATGTTAGAGTATAAAACTATTCCTGGGCCTTCACCCATCAGCTTAAGTTTTTGGGTGAGATGGTTTCTTGACAAAATAGTACTGAAAGAATGAGAAGCACACATAATTTAAGAATCTTCTGCACACTCTTTTTCTGCTATTTAGATCTAACCTTCGCATTTGTTTACCTCTTGCTTCAGTTGAGGGGGGATGTTAGACTATATTATATAGGTGTTATTACTATATGTAACTGAGCCCAATTAGCCTGCTTTGTATATGATATAAAGCCTATTATAAGTTCTATAAATATACGAGAGGGCCACAGCATTATGTGTGCTTTTTATTCTGGCTCTCTCCTAAATTAGGTAAACTTTAGCCTCCCTCTCTTCCCTCCTTAAAATATTCAAAACACTAATGTCGGCAAACCCTAGCGCGCCGCCACCATCAGCACTCCAACCCGACTAACCTTAGCCTCCCCCGAGTAGCCTTCTTTTCTTTTCTTTGCTTTTCTTGAAAGTAGTAATTTCTTTAGCCTTTTTTGGAGTGAGATCTTGAAGTGATCATCTAAAGATTGAATTTTTGAATATCGTTTTGAGAGATTTGGATTAAAGACAGTGAAGAGGATTTGAATTTGAATGTTGAAACCCCAGGTGGAGTGTAGGAATTGAAGATTTCAACGCAGGAGAAAGAGATTTTGGCTGGTGGAAAATTAATTGATTATGTTTTTGCCCGTGACTGCTTGTTTAATTTCTCGGAGGTGGTTGTTGTTGATTATGCTCAACCCAATGATTGGTTCTACTTTCCAACCTGGCCTACCTTTCTTTGGTGTTCCTACTTTCTTCAGTGCTCCTGTTTATAGTGAGAATATATTATATCCACCGCTTTTTTATCCTGCAATTAATACTTATGCCACTGGTTCTAATTTCTATTTAGGGTTTGCGTCTCTTCAAACCAATTTTCAATCTCTTACTACTCATTCCACTCCTTTGAATGATTTTCCCTAGATAATGGATAGTGGTGCATCGTCTCATATGACTAATAACCTCAGTTTGCTAACGTCTCTTCGTCCTTATCATGGCTATGATAAAATATTAGTTGGTAATGACGCTTGTTTATCGATTGCTGGGATTGGATCTGGTTCTCTTCTTACACCTGTTGGTCCCTTCAGTTTGCATAATGTCCTTTATGTTCCTGGTCTTTCCACTAATTTAATCTCTGTTCATCAATTTTGTAAAGATAATTGTTGCCTTTTAGAATTTCACTCGGGTGGTTTCTCCATTAAAAATGCTAAAACAATGTCCCTCATTATTTGTTGTGCTAGCTCGGGGCCTCTTTTCGCTGTTCCCAAACCAAACACAGTCAGTCGACTTGGTGAACCCAGGCAGCTCGTGGCCTCCTCCCCACATGTTTCCCCAGTTGCTTCCAAAAACACACAATCTCTCTGGCATCGTCGACTTGGCCATCCCGGGGAGCCAGTCTTGTCCACTTTAGTCAAACAAAAATTTATTTCTTGTTTGAATTCTTCTTAGTCCAGTTTGTGTCATGTTTGCCAACTCGGTAAGCATAGTCGTTTACCTTTTCAAAAGTCTATCACTAGTACTATGCGTCCTTTCGATATTGTTCATTCTGATGTATGGACATCACCTGTTATTAGTTTCAGTGGTTTTAAGTATTATTTGCTATTATTGGATGATTATTCTCATTTTGCGTGGATTTATCCTATGCGTTTCAAATCTGAGGTTTTGGACCTGTTTGTTCAGTTAGTAATCTTGTGTTGAATTAATTTGGTGTGGAAATCAAATATTTTCAATGTGATAATGGCACTGAATATACCAACCGAGACTTTAATAGTCTTTTTCTGCAAAGGGGCATTCTCAATAGGGTTTCCTACCCTCACACCTCCCAACAAAATAGGAAAACTGAACGCATGCATCTTACTATTGGTAACATGATGCGTTCCCTCTAGTTTCAAGCATGCATGCCTTTGAAATTTTGGGTCGAAGCAGTTTCTTTTGCAGCTCATATTATCAACCTTCTACCATCCACTTCTATTAAGAAAAAGATCCCCTTTCAACGTTTGAACAAGAAGCAAGTTAATTACGATCATCTTCGGCTTGGTAGTGCCTGCTATCCGAATCTGAGTGCCACCATGTCTCATAAGCTTGCTCCGCCCTCTACCTTATGTGTTTTCTTGGGCTACCCATAGAATCACAAAGGTTATAAATGTTTGGATCTTTCTACTAATAAAGTCATTATTTCGAGGCATGTTGTTTTTGATGAAGCAGATTTTCCATTTGCACGATTGGGCACTTTCTCTCAAATACAATGACCCGGCTTCATCAAGTCTTTTCTCCTCCGCTCACGTCTTCACTGTTCATGGGCCTCCAACCATTGCCGCCGCCGCCTCCGCCTCCTACGGCGCCACCCACCGCAGCTGCCGCACTGCTCCCCGCGGCTCCTATACCACCGGCTGGGCCTGCAGCCCCTCCAACTGTGCCATCAAACGTGGTTGCACATCCGCTCGCACTGAGTTTGGCTCCCCCTACTTCCTCTATTCATCCCATGGTGACTCGTGCTCGTGCTGGTATTGTAAAACCTCTTCTCAAACCTTCTATGATTGCTCATAGTACTTTGCCCGAGGTACCTTGTTCTTATAAGTAGGCACTTACCGATGAGAACTGCAAGTATGCTATGCTCGACGAATTTAATACTCTTATTCGTAATAAGACATGGGATCTTGTTCCTCCACCCCCTTATGGTAACATTGTTGGCTCCAAGTGGGTTTTTCGTATTAAACAAACATCTATAGGTCAAATTGAACGGTATAAAGCTCAGTTAGTTGCTCAGGGATTTACACAGTGGTATGGCATCGACTACGGTGAAACTTTCAGTTATGTCATTAAACCTACTACTGTTCGTATTGTTTTGACGATTGCTACTTTTCGACACTAGCCTATTCATCTGCTCGATGTCAAAAATGCTTTTCTTAATGGCACACTCAATGAAAAGGTCTATATGAAGCACCACCGGGTTTCATCAGCTCTCAGTATCCTGATCATATCTGTAAGCTTAATAAGTCTGTTTCCGGTCTCAAACAGGCACCTCGTGCCTGGTACACTCGTTTTGCTAACTTTTTACAACGATTGGGTTTTCAAAGCTGTAAGTCAGATTCTTCTTTATTTGTCTTACATCGTGGACATGATATGGCTATATTATTGGTCTATGTTGATGATATCGTTCTCACGGCCTCTTCTCATGCTCTACTTCATGCTCTACTTCGCTCTCTTCACTCTGAGTTAGATATGATCGACTTGGGGTGCCTTAATTACCTTCTCGGCATCTTGGTATCTCACTTCTCTTCAGGGTTATTCTTGTCTCAATCCAAATATGCACATGATCTTCTAGACCGGACCGACATGCTCTTCTGCAAGCCTGTTGCTACACCTACAGATTGCAAGCCCAAACTTTCTTTAGAAGACGGCGAACTTATGACTGATCCCACCTTATACAGGTCCATTGTTGGTGCCTTTCAATATCTCACCTTTACTCGTCCTGACATCTTTTATGCAGTTCAGCAGGTGTGTCTGTTTATGCATGCTCCACGATCATCGCACTGTATGGCTGTTAAGCGCATCCTTCGCTATATCAAGGACACTATTGATCATGGTTTGACTATCTCCCCGACACGTTTGGACCAACTTGTGGCTTATTCGGATGCTGATTGGGCTGGTTGCCCTGACACTCGCCGTTCTACTTCTGGTTTCTTTGTTTTCTTCGGAGGCAACAGTATCTCCTGTTCCTCTAAGTGACAGCCCACCGTCTTTCGTTCTAGTGCCGAGGCCGAGTATCATGCGATCTCCAACACCGTGTCCGAAAGTTGCTGGGTTAGGTCTCTCCTTAGTGAGCTCAGTCTTCTTCCATGAGCTACTTTGGTCTATTGTGATAATGTTTCTGCCATGTACATGTCTACCAACCTCGTCCAGCATATTCGCACAAAACATATCGAGATTGACATCCATTTTGTTCGTGAGCGTGTTCAAATGGGTCTTGTTCAAGTACTTCATATTCCTTCCTCACAGCAGATTGCCGATATCTTCACAAAGAATCTTCCGCGCACACTTTTTCTGCTATTTAGATCCAACCTTCACATTTGTTTACCTCTTGCTTCGGTTGAGGGGGGATGTTAGACTATATTGTATAGGTGTTATTACTATATGTAATTAAGCCTAATTGTCCTGCTTTGTATACGATGTAAAGCCCATTATAAGTTCTATAAATATAGGAGAGGGCCACAGTATTATGTGTGCTTCTCATTCTTTCAGAATGACTCGCCAGAAGCAGAACCCCATATTTCTTCTATATGAATTGGACGATGCTATTGATTGAACACTACTTGAAAACTGCTCTTCTGCTCAAAAGCTGCGATCGAGTAAATAGTTCTATGAACGAATAGATCGGATCGAATTGGAAAATGGAAAGATTTGTATAAGTTATACATGAAGGCCTATCTAATAGTCATCAGCATACAAACTTGAGAAGAACAACCTAGCTTCTAGTTTAAAAAGCTTCGGATCTTGGATGAGAAAATTTCCCACTTTAATTGCGCCTATGTAGTTACTTTTAAATCTTGTCTTAGCAAGGGAGAAGAAATATTTTGTATTCTGAGCCCCTTCTTTGACCCATCTACATCTCAATTTCTGTTTCTAAAGAACGCTTCTTTCTAAAAACTCCAGGTCCAAAGGTGATGCTTCAAAACGTTATACTACTTAATCAAATTGGCACTTGGCTGATCAGCATGATGCATCTCCTTTTCTACATCATCCATTTGAGCTTCAATTTCATTGACTTTGGTATTTACATCACCAAAATCTTCTCTATTCCATTGCCTAAGCTTGTCTCTGAGAAGTTTTAGTTTTACATCAGGCTGATCTGAACATGAAGACCATACCTTCTTTACCACCTTCTAGAATTTCTTATTATGTAGCCCATAGTCAAGAGATTATAAAGGAATCAGAACCCAGTTGACTTTTACAGATTTCGTTAAAATTGGCCGATGATTTAATAAGCTCTTCCAAAGACCCCACTGTTTTGTTTACGGGAATGCCTCTATGCATTTGGGGTTAACCAGAGCTCTATCAACTCTACTCATTACCGCGCCTCAACACCATGTGAATTTCCTACGTACAAGAGGGAGATCAATCAAATCAATATCCTGGACAAACTATCTAAAGTCTCTCATACTACTTGACACACTTGTCATTCCTTTCCTATCTTCTAAATTTAGAACTTTGTTAAAAACTCCCAAGAGAGTAATAGCACTATCTGGAGGATTGATCAGGTCTGATAATTCCCCCCATAAATGTATTATTCCATTTTTGTCATAGAGAGCATAACTACACACTACAAGACAATCTACCCCTGAGTAGAAAATAGATCCTCTAACAGCAATCCAAGAAGATCCTTTTTGTTGGATGCTAATTTGGTCAGCCACTAAATATATTTCAATTGTTGAGATATAATATAGATATTTTCCACTTAAGTAGTGTGGGATTCCTCCCTCTTTTTAAAGGAGTAATGGATTAGAGGAGGCCCTCCTCTCCTTAGTGATTTACTTATTATTATTTTCTTTTATCAGATTGAGAATAATAACTTTCCCAATACTCACCTCTCTCTATAGAGTCACCATCATTAACTTTTGGTTTTGTAATGTGAATGACTAGAGGACTTTGGTACTCCTCTCAGTTAATTCTATGGTTCTCGTGACGATCTACCAAGGCAGTAAGACAAGTCCAGACCCTATTCTACAATCAAGGTATCCGTGAACTTTGTGTTTGTATATTTACCTATATTTTTTCAGTCAGAAATAAGTAAATCACTAACTCTATATATAGGTACTAGAACCTGGTCATTCTCTAATTCATTATTCCTTTAAAAAGAGGGTGGAAATCCCACCACTACTTAAAGGGGAATATCTACATTATATCGCAACAATGAGATATTTAGTGGCTGACCAAGTCAACGTCCAACATCTCCCACTCAGCCACTAAGGCAACTCTCTTACTGCATACAGGTAATGGGACGTGTGGCAAAATGATATGAAGAATAAGCTAGCGTATTCTATTAAGCCATCATCTAACTAATATAATACTCAAGAAAACACAAGTGAGTTCATAACACCCCAAACCATTCAGCATCACCAAGAATCTACCACCATTGATCCCTCAAATAAATATGCTAAATTCACACAACTTTGATTATACCACAAGGGATATGACACAATCGCACGGGAAGTTCAGGTAATGCCAATACAGCTTTTCCTTGGACACACACGTCAATCCATCTAGCCTAGTCACTTGCTGAACAGTATCTATCATAGCCCTTTGATGTGTTTTTCTATGTCTAACAAAATTTAATATAAAACCCTATCTATTAAACACACCTAAATTGAAGTGTAGGGCAAGAGGGTGTCGAACCACAGGGACTAAGAGCGCGTGAATTTAATCTATGACCTAAATGATTTAAGGAAAAGTGATATCTTTATGTTAATTAATCTAGAAAATAACAATTAAACTAAAGTAGTCTGCTACTAATCGAGAACGCGTGTTAAATTGGAGCCTAGGGTTTCGAATCCATCATTAGCCAATTATTTTTGCGTTAACTTTTAAATTTGGATTATTGATTATCACACGGGTAGTGGTTTAGGCTACAAGCTTCAACCTACTAAGGTAATGCTGTTAGTATTGCGTGTTGACCCTATCTAACTAAAGCATAGGGAAGATAGGCTTTACCTAACGTATTGTTAATTATTACGTATTGACCCTATCTAACTAAAGCATAGGGAAGATAGGCTTTAATTAATAATTCGGTTAATACTATTGCTTGATTAATTAATCCTAAGACTACAAGCATAAAGAATTAATTTATAAATATCAATATCAACAATTAAAGGTCACAAACTCAATAATCATATCAATTGAATAAACAATAAAAATATAATACTTTAAAGTATTTATCTCAACCAAGCAATTCATGTAAACAATCAAATTAACCCGAATTAAAAGTAAACAAAATTAAAGGCTAAGATTTCATCTAACCCTAGAGAGTAAGTTAGCTCTCCATCAAGGATGAACCGGTGAAGGAGAAGATGAACGAACTCATGTCGGTCTTCACGTTAATTTCGCTCTCATTCCTATTTAACAAAAAAAAAAAGAAAAATAACTTGAGAGAAAGAGAAAGCTGAGAGAAGGGGAGAGTTGAGAACAGGGGCGATCAAGAATCCGAACTCCCCAAAATCGAACACCAACCAAAAACGCAAAGACTCCCCCAATTTAAATCCCCCCCAAACCGACTTTTATTCGTCCTCTTTAAGCCCTACTGGATTTGGGTCACTATTGGTGTTGTTGGTGTCGTGCGGGCTGGTCGTGGGCCTGTGTTTGGGCCGAGGTGTGATGGGCTTGCTGGTGTGGGTTTGTGAACAGGGTCATGGCTGGTGTTGGTGGTGCCGTGGGCTGGAGGTCGAATCGGGCCGGTGGGCCGGAGGTGATGCTGCAGTGCTGGTGGGCTTGGGTTAGGTCTGGAGGTTGAAGGCGATGAACAGTGCTGGCTTGGGTCGATGCGGGTCGAGCTTATACGTTCTTGTCCCGAATATCGATTGACTTGATTTAATTATTTACGCATCGAATTTGTCTTATTTGCACCAATATTTGACAATTTTGGAACTATAATTTCAAACCTGCTGAATATAAAAATTGCCAAAATAAGTGTAAAATTATAATTAAATAGCTGCAAAATAATTAAAATAACAATTAAAAGATGCGTAAATCTGTGACGCATCAACACCCCCACACCTAACCTTTGCTAGTCCTCAAGCAAAGCATATGATTTAACATAAAAACTACAATGATCAACTACCCTAACTAACCCAGCCTTCGCCAAGTTTTCCAAGATTAACACCTATATTATAATTCAAGACGAGATTAAATCATCTAGAGCATTCTCCAAATCCATGAATTTAGATGATTAAACTTCACAACTCGTCATAGAATTTCATTAACCATGTATCAACTAATAAGAATTACTCAAGCTACGTACAATTGAAAGTGAATAGGATTCCATGCCACAGAATCTCCTCAAATTCTCGCTTCCAACCAAATATATAAAGGTTTTGTGCACCCGCACCATTGAATCACCTAAATACATGCCTATACATAGAGAAATTTTAAGTGGCATATGAGTGACCACTTCACAATATTTTGATTTTGATATAGCATAAAAGAAACTTTATCACAAACGTACATCAATTTTCAATTTTTCTTTTTCTTTTGCCCCCTTTCTTTTAGAGGAAACCCTTTTTTTTGTTTTTTCCTTTTCATTTTTTTTCTTTTTGTTTCCTCTTTCTTTTCTGTCCATTTTTGGACTTTTTTTTATAACACGTACTTTATCATTACAATTGACATTGACCAACCAGTACGTTACATAATATCAAGGGCAAGGATAAGGATAAGCCAATTGGGCAGGCTTGCAAAATTCAAGATATGTAAGGTTGTTTACTCAAATTTTTCAGATTTTCCGCAACACGAAAGTCCTGTGCTTGTGAATATGTGAGCGGTATGAGTAGAACCCATTAATATCAACAATGATCAACAAAACTCATTAACAAGTATGAAGTAAAATCATTTAACTTCATGGAATTAAGAGAACGAAATAAACAACTAATCCCATTGTCATCATAGCATACCTGTCGATCAGGGAACACTTGGTTAAACGGTTATAATGCATGCTCAAAATGCACAAAAGATGCCAAAATTTTAAAAATTTGACCATAAAATATGAGCACATGCAAATGAGCCTCACTCTCACACCTAAATTATGCATTGTCCTCAATGCGACAACATCAATCATTAAAGCACAAGAGATAGTTGAGATGGAGCAATAAAACCTGACGAGACGGCGTGGACATGTATATATGATTCCTTCAACCTGGCACAAGAATTGCAAAAGAGAGAAAACAAGTCTCGAAGCAACTAATTAGGTCAAAAATGAAATTAAACAGGAAATAACAAACCTAAACTGCCTCCTAGGAGCGCTAAGTTTTACGCCTTCAGCCGGGCGCAATGGGTCTAGCGAAGATCAAGTAATGGCATCAACCAAAGAAACAACTTCATCAAGCTCACCTAAGACAACATCTACAGCATAATCAAAAGTATCACATGTGATTTCAGGAGGGAGAGAGTAGTCGAGTGTATGCCTAATGGGGGCAATAACAAGTGTAGATCGAAGCTTAAGAAAAGCATCTAACCAAGACTCATTGAGCTCAACTGATATGTCCTTAGATAGCACACTAGTCAATGGTCTATCTAACTTCCCACGATCCTTAAGGAATCTCTTATAGAAACTCGCATGACCTAGAAATGCTCTAACTTGTTTCACATTTGAGGGAGGGGGCAAGTTCACATTCATATCTATCATAGCTGTATCAACCTCAATACCCTCCTTAGACAACCTATGGCCTAATACAATTTCCTCCTGAACCATAACATCGTGATTCTTTTCCCAACCCAAGACTTCTTTCATGTCCGAGTTCAACCTTTGTTGCATCTCTTTAGAAGGTTTTGCATTTTCATCAAGAGGGTCGCTAACTAGGGTAGAGGAGAGTGTTTGGTCCACCAAATCATCAACAATATCCACACAAAAATACTCTGACTCATCCTCACTAGTGGGTGACAAAGACGCCTCAAAAATGTTTAACCTAATAGTCATATTTGCAAAACTAACATCCATTACCTCAGATCTACAGTTATTGGTAGCATTGGCCGTTGCTAAGAAAGGTCGATCTAGAATGACAGGGATATTATTTTTCGAATGAATAGAAGGCTCCATATCTAGCACAAAAAAATCAGCAGGAAACATGGCTTTGTCTACTCTCACTAGCACGTTAATCAGCTCACCACAGGGGATCGTAGTTGATCTATCCGCTAACTGCAAGGTCACCGTGGTGGGTTGCAACTCTCCTAGGCCTAACTTCTCATAAACCGAGTAAGGAATAATGTTGACACTCGCTTCTAAGTTCAGTAAGGCTTTATCGATCGGGTAGTCTCCAAGTGAACAAGAGATGGTGGGGACACCAGAGTCTTTGTACTTAATCGGAGTGTCACACTTCAGAATAGAGCTCACTTGCTCGGCTAAAAATACTTTTTTAGGAAGATGTGCTCTAGATCGCCTCTTTTGGTTAAGTAGACCCTTAATGAACTTCGCGTAGGCCGGGATCTGTTTAATCGCATCAAGAAGGGGAATGTTAATCCTTACTTGCCTAAATGTCTCCAAAATATCTTCCCACTTCTTGTCCTTCCCACTTGGATGTGGTGCAACTAAAGCCTGGGGGAAGGGTACTCGAGGTATATATGAGGAAGAAAGATTAGAGGTCTTAGGAGTGGAAGAAGGGTGCATGACCTCATCGGTCGCCTTTTCTCTTTCCTTGCTCTTCTCTTCTCTCTCACCACTTATGGGTACTTCACTCTCAACACTCACCCCATTGTCAACCTCTGTCCCACTTCTTAACACTATAATGGACTTTGCTTGTTCTTGATGGGGAGGATAGTTGTCTTGCCTCACACAGTTCATAGGGTTTTCTATGGTTTGGCTAGGGAATCTTCCCCCATTTCTCCTACTCAAAGTGTTAGCTAGTTGACCTATTTGGGTTTCTAACTTTGAGATCGATTGTGAATGGAAGTGGAGGAGTTGGGAATTAGCTTCCAAACCTTTCAGCGCACTCAAAACCTTTTCTTCAAAATTCGAATTAGAGCTCAAATTAGGAGGTTGAGAGTAGTTGGAAGCATACCCTTACGGTTGCAAACCGGGAGGTCGGGGCATACTAGATTGTTGCGGTCGTGGGTTCGGTTGTTGTGGCATAAACTGTCCTTCTCCTCCTTACCTCCGGGAGAAGTTTGGATGGTTTCTCCAGCCCGGATTATACGTGTTCGAGTATGGGTCGTTCCTTGCCAATCCTTGGGCTGCATTAACCTGTTCCACCAACCAATCAACAATAGGTGAAGCGGATGGCAAATCAAGCATAGAATGAGAGACACTAGAACATGAAAAACAAGCACTATGCATGTTTTGAACACTAGACACATTAGGTACAGGAGGGGGAGTCAATGTCATCTTAAATAAGGAAGTAAGCTCCACAGAAGAGGGAAGAGAGTCTACTTTCTTATCTAAGATAGAGGTATGGACAACTTCATGTACTCCTGTATTTAATCTAGAAGCATTCAAACGTGCATGTGCGACATTCTGTTGTGAATTCTCATTCAAATGTTCAAACAGTTCCCACGACTCATCCTCAATCTTCCTAAGGAACTGACCACCGCATGAAGCATCAACAGTTTGTTGATCCTTTTCGTTTAACCCATAATAGAAATTTTGGACTTGCTACCATTTAGAGATAGCATGATGTGGACAAGCTCGTAAGAGTTCCCTAAACCTATCCCAACTCTTGTGAAACTCCTCAGTAGGGAATTAGGCGAAGGTGTTAAAGGCTCTCCTAGCAGTGTTAGTCTTACTAATGGGGTAGAATTTATTAAGAAATTCTTGTTGCATTTGAGTCCAAGTACTAATAGTCCCACTAGGTAAGGTGCCTAACCAATACTTAGCCTTTTCCTTTAAAGAGAAAGGAAAAAGGCGAAGTAAGATAGCATCATCACTAACGTTAAGAATCCTGAAGGTTGAGCAAACCTCCATGAAACTATCCAAGTGTGTGTACGAGTTCTCATTGCCTAAGCCGTGGAATGAAGAAAGCATTTGTATGGCATGTGGCTTAAGCTCAAATTGATGGGCTACCGGTGGCAATCTAATGCTTGAAGGTGAGGTGTATGTGGCGGGAGTAAAATACTCCATAAGTGGACGTGGTTGTTGTCCATCAGCCATTACTAAATCAAAGTTAGCACTAGCGGATTTTGCTCGGTGTTGGGGTCTAAGATCTCTTAAAGTTCTTTCAATTTCAGGGTCAAATATGGTAAGGTCAAGAGACAAAGAGCGATAACCGTGCATGAACAATTAACCACACAAAGCAAGTAAATTAAAAATTAAATAAAGAAAACAAATAAAACAGACACTTAAAAAGAAAAACAAATAATAAACAATCCTAGAATCAACCTATGCACGAAAATTCCAAAATAAATAATGCTTTAAAAATAAATAAATAAATAAATAAACCTTTTTTTTAAAAAAAGAAAAGAAAATAAAATATTTTTTAAAATTTTTTTTAAAAAAAGGGACAATAACAATTAAAAAAAAAATTCAAGACAATTAAAAATCAAAGAAAATCACAAGAATAAAATCACGAATGTTGCCTAGTCCCGAGCAACAGCGTCAAAATCTTGATGTGTTTTTCTATGTCTAACAAAATTTAATATAAAATCCTATCTATTAAACACACCTAAATTGAAGTGTAGGGCGAGAGGGTGTCGAACCACAGGGACTAAGAGTGCGTTAATTTAATCTATGACCTAAATTAATATAAGAAAAAGTGATATCTTTGTGTTAATTAATCTAAAAAACGACAATAAGGTAATCTACTACTAATCGGGAACGTGTATTAAATTGGAGCCTAGTGTTTCGAATCCATCATTAGCCAATTATTTTTGCGTTGACTCTTAAATTGGGATTATTGATTGTCACACGGGTAGTGGTTTAGGCTACAAGCTTCAACTTACTAAGGTAATGTTTTCAGTATTGCGTATTGACCCTATCTAACTAAAGCATAGGGAAGATAGGCTTTACCTAATGTATTGTTAATTATTACGTATTGACCCTATCTAACTAAAGCATAGGGAAGATAGACTTTAATTAACAATTCGGTTAATACTATTGCTTGATTAATTAATCCTAAGACTACAAGCATAAAGAATTAATTTATAAATATCAATATCAACAATTAAAGGTCACAAACTCAATAATCATATTAATTGAATAAACAATAAAAATATAATACTTCAAAGTATTTATCTCAACCAAGCAATTTATGTAAACAATCAAATTAACCTGAATTAAAAGTAAACAAAAGTAAAGGCTAAGACTTCATCCAACCCTAGAGAGCAAGTTAGCTTTCCATCAAGGATGAACCAGTGACGGAGGAGATGAACGAACTCATGTCGGGCTTCGTGCTAGTTTCGCTCTTGTTCCAATTTAACCGAAAAAAAAAGAAATGTAATTTGAGAGAAAGAGAAAGCTGAGAGAAAGGGAGAGCTGAGAACAAGGGCGGTCAAGAATCCGAACTCTCCAAAATTGAACACCAACCAAAAATGCAAAGACTCCCCCAATTTAAATCCCCCCCAAACCGACTCTTATTCCTCCTCTCTAAGCCCTACTGGATTTGGGCTGCTGTTGGCGTTGTTGGAGTCGTGCGGGCTGGTCGTGAGCCTGTGTTTCGGCCGAGGTGTGATGGGCTTGCTGGTGTGGGTTCGTGAACAGGGTCGTGGTTGGTGTTGGTGGTGTCGTGGGCTGGAGGTCGAATCAGGCCGGTGGGCAGGAGGTTATGCTGCAGTGCTGGTGGGCTTGGGTTGGGTTTCGAGGTTGAAGCCGATGAACAGTGCTGGCTCGGGTCGATGCGGGTCGAGCTTATACGTTCTTGTCCCGAATCTCGATTGACTTGATTTAATTGTTTACGCATCGAATTTGTCTTATTTGCACCAACATTTGACAATTTTCGAAACTTTAATTTCCAACCTGCTAAACATAAAAATTGCTAAAATGAGTGTAAAATTATAATTAAATTGGTATAAAATAATTAAAATAACAATAAAAAGATGCGTAAATCTGAGACGCATCACTCTTGGATTACACACTAAAGTAGCACGCACCAGTTTCCAACTTCATGATATGGTTTCAAGTCCCAAAAGGTACCAACTTGGACTATTAAGTACTACAGCTCACACAGTAAAGAAGAGGGTGTCCATTTAATGACTCGCAACTCTGGATGTCCCATAGCACATACAATATAGTATGTATGTTATGGCATAGCTCCCGCTTAACTAGGCAACTCACTTTATCCCTTATACCACAGGAATATAACTGATCCTTAACGTAGTTTCATATAGTTCTTGCACCGTTGTAGTTCTCAAATGCCATTAAGGCCATCACACATTTAATACAACATAGTATGATGTGCCTTATATTTACTTTAACCTTTATTCCCATGACATATTGGGCTTTTACATGTGTGTTTTGATTGTAATCTAAGTACATTAGAGTGCAACTAAGCAAACAAAAGTTGAAAAGTAGAATCAAGCGTAATCGAGGTATAATTAAATACTACTTTGAGAAACCCAATCACATGTGCAAAATAAGTACCTATCGGGTCAAGATTCGGTCAAAAAGAGTCTTTCCTTGGGCGTGTGGATCGATTGACCATGCATTTTGTCAATCAGTCAAGCTTAAAACGAGTAAAAGATTAAAAGAAGGGTATTTATGACCCAATAATTTGCTAATATACTTAGTAAACCACTTGGTTCACATATATCTCTTCGAGAGCTTCGATTTGATATACAATTTAGCCCATAAACTCTTATGGATCAAAAGTTACGCTTATTTTAATTTAACTACGCAAGTTGCAAAGGGGGCGCCGATCGATCGGCTTGACCACCGACCGATTGGGGATGGCATGAGACCAACCCTAAAGCACGCCCCACTTATAAATATGGAGGGGAAAATCTATTTTCCTATCTTTGGCCACGCCTCCTCTCATCTTCTCCTTCCCAAAACCGCTATGAGATCCAAGGGGTTCTCAAATGCCGAAGCGCAGGTGGTCGGAGTACTGGGGAATTAAAGCAAGGATCCATATCAACATCAATTGGGGGAGTCTTCAAATCCTTAGTTTTATCATTATTGTTTTCTTTCTTGGATTTGAATGATGTGAAAAACTCCTATGGAGGAGTAAACTTGTAGTTTAGGGATGAAGGGTGGGTAGTCGCCCGTATCCCCTATTTATATTATGCTTTTGACAATAGATTTATGTTATATTATATACACACCCCTGTGGGGAATATATTATTTTGTTTCGTGCTTCTTTGTGTGAACATGGTGAGATCTCCAAATTATTAGCGTTAGTCTACGAGCTTGTAGCCTAGACCATAATATAACTGGTTTTCACACATGGTTAGGGTTGAGGTTGTACCCAACCCTAAACACAATCCTTTATACAAATTAATATTTAATTAGGAGTGACAAAGAAATTTGTTAGTGCTATTAAGATAATCCATGCTACACGTACGATGATATGATAGGTTATGCCCTGAGACTGGTCCATTACCCTAAACCCTAACTTAAGTATTAATATAGGTTTAATATTGAACAAAGAGCAAGAAATGAATTATGTAGTGCTAATGAGATAACCTATAGTACACGTAGGGTGATATAATAGGTTATGCCTTTAGACTAGTACATTACCCTAAGCCTAGTTTAAACATTAACCAAGGCTTAACACTAGTAGCCTAAGCCTCCTAAATCATTGTCATAGTAGAATATAATGATGGGATACGAGTAAAGCTACCCTAAATTCATTCCATGAACTAAGCTTAATTGAATTGGCAACTTTAGTTTTATTATTTTATCCAACAAATTCAAATTAACAAAACCCAATTTCAACCGCTCCTTAATCACTAAATCCGACTTAACTCTGATTCCCTATGGATACGACCCATATACTTGATTTAGCTATGACGATCTCATATGCTTGCGAATAGACAGTTTTAAAACAACCTCTTAAATCACATCAGGCCATCACACATATAATACAACACAGTATAATGTGCATTGTGTTCTTTTCCAACCAACAATTACAGTTATCATATTCCATTTGTTCGAACTCACCAACTTTTGTTCTGGACATAGTTATGGGAGAGTTTCTAAAACTCTTCTAAAGAATAGATAAGTTATCTTCTTGTGCCACACATCATAATTACTTAGATAACGAACATAGGCAACATTAAACTAAGGCACATACTTTCAATTTTTAATTAACTAGATTATCACATTACATCTTAGGTCATTAGATCAAAAATTTCGCTAAGCTCGTAATCATCTTGAATAACATAATTTGTAATGTGAAATCTAATCAATCATTCAATTCAATAAGGAACAAATCCATTTATAACTCAAGAAGGACCACAAAAGTCCTCAATAATTACTAAAATTCAAGCCGGGAACAAATCCATTTTAGTAATTAAGCATTTACGATTTTAACTAATGTTATGACCACAAAAGTCAATAGGAATTTATTTTGACTTCAACAACTAATCTTATGACTACAAAAGTCAATAGAAATCTATTTTGATTTTAACAACTGATATTATGACCATGAAAGTCAGTAACTTATTTTAGTTCAAGAAAAAGAACAAATCAGTTTCTTAAGGTTATATAACCAATTGATTAATCCAACAACTCATGTGAGACCCCTAAAGTCATCATAAATTGATTCAATTTAAAGAAAAGAAGAAATCCATTTTTTAGCAAATAAAACCTTTTTATTAACTAAAGCATCAATTTATAAATATAAATTTGAAACTCGTGCGTGACCACAAAAGTCAAGTCACTTTAGTTAGATAATAAGAACAAATTTGATCTCTATGAAAAAAGTCCATTTTACTGATTTAGATAATCAATTAGTTAATCTAACAAATTATGTATGCCTAGTGAAGTCACAAATCATTGCTTCGGTTCAGTGAAGGAACATATCCCTCTTTTAATTGAGACATCAATTGATTAATTTAATAACGCATATAAGAATACAAAAGTCAATATGAATTGATACAAGTGAGTCAGGAATAAATCTATTTTTATTATAATGAAACATATTCAACAATAAATATAATAGCACTTTTGACTACATAAGTCAATATAGCAAAATACATATCGGGTCATAAAGAAAAATATTTATTAAAAACATATAATAAGACTAACTCATTAGTATCTTTATAGCCGTCACTTATCCTTTTTTTTAATATTTATAAATACTGAGCTGTCTAAAAAGAAATGGGCCAACAGCCCATATCCTTCTTGGTTTTTTTTTTCTTTCTAATTTTTGAAAAGCTGGGCCCAACACAAACGATTTACCCATACCTTTTTTTTTTGTTTTAAAAAGAAAGTTAACTGAAAACCCTAATTGCATGCCGGAAGTCACGGATGGCAGCGAAAATGGGGAAAGCGGTTCCCCTCGGGCACTACAATCAACAATAATATAGAACATTCGTCGGTGGTCCCCGGACCACCAACGCCGGAGCATAAGCTAGCAACTAATGCCGATGGTTCTGTCGCCATTTCTTAAGGATGTTTCGTGGCCACCATAGTTCTAACTACGTCGCCATTGCTGCCGCCAACACATCATCACCACAGTCGCAGGCATTTCTTCAATGCCGGCGCCACTGCAAAGGCCTATCGGTGTCGATTTTCGAACTTGGACTCACAAAATTCACGATTCCAAACCTCACCGATGTTCGATTTCAAAGTAACCTAACCTTGTTCGATGCTGTACTGTACACCGGGGCGAACGTTCAAACTAACGCCCATTAATGGCGTTTGCAGGTCAATGTTACAGGGATCTTAAATCCCTAAATCAATCAAGTAACTAAAAAATAGAGTATGAGGGAGGAAAAGAAATAGACAGAGTTAGAGGGAGAAGAAAAAAGATAGTTAGAGAGAAAAGGGATTTGATTTCATTCAAAGTATAACTTTAACTCTACACATCCTTTACTATATATAGTGTCAAATTAAACTAACTAAAGGAAAATACAAGACATTACATAAAAGAGCAACAATTGGATGATATCGGAAATATCTAAAAATATCCTAACAAATTCTGCTGCATCACGTGCCTCGTGCGTGCCCGAGCTCCCAACTTCCCGCGCACCCTACTCATGAATCCCAACGGCTCTTCCTGCCAAAACCTAATAACTGAAATTAATAGAATTTTGAACCTGATGCTCTCGATACTGCTAATTAGCATCCCTCCTCCATTTTTTGTTGTAACAACTCCTTCCCCCTTAAATTTATTATTGTCCTCAAGGATATAAGCAATTGTAGGAGGGTGGTACCAAGTTTATAATAGGTGTCTGGTGGTCTATCACTGTCAAACCACACTCATCTAGTTCTCGTGCCTGCCATACCTCCTCGGAGCATCTTTTATAGTAACCAGGGCAGCTTAAAAGCAATAACTTGCCATGAATACTCACTGGGGACCAAGAATATTACCGTGGCAGCAAGTGAACTTCTGTCCTCAATCTGATATTGTTTAACCCAAGCATTCCTTGACCGCCCCTAAGCTCTCTGTTGATGACAATACTGTTTAACTCAATCTTTGCCTTGCATGTTAACAGGTCCCCAACTAATAGAAGGCTTTGAGGGCTTTCTAAATCAAACTTGTATATTTCATGGTCCTATTATCTTCCTTCAACACTGATTCTGTTGGTTCTACAGAGCTGTCAAGGGAGCTAACTTCAAATTCTTCTAGATGACCCATCATCTTCACTTTCCCAGCTGTTATTTGCAGTAACTTAGCACTTGAGAAGATCATATCATTATCTGGAAGGATAGCTAGACTTGCATCATTGAAGTACAAGGATCCCAAGTCTCCAAAAGTCCCAATAGCTTGTATGATGTTTAATTCGTTGAGTTCTGCCATCAGATCCTTGCTAAAACCAGTAATTCCATATGCATTTTGTCTTGATCAATTTCATGCTGGACAAACAGTTTGTTGTAAGGCTGCATAGGTTGAGGGTAAATCTGATTTTCTTGGTCATCATGTAAGCCATGTTTCTGGTTGCCTTGCAGCTGCAGCTGTAAAGGTAATAACTCAACTCTTTCTTCCTGTTGACATGGTGCTGCAGCAGCTGTAAGTGGCCCCCTACTTACTACTTGATCAAACTTGTAACTACTAGCTGGCTTCCATTCAATCTTACTTACATGCTTGGTCTTACACCCTTGTCTAATCTCATCTTCTATTTTTTGTTGAGCTAATTCCTTACTAGCTCCAATTGGCTCCTCCCTTATTACTTGATTCTTCTCACTTTGACAATGATCCTTATCTTCATATCTCTCACCTCAACATTTGCTTTACAATGACAACTAGAATTCTTAGCACCAATCTCATGCAACTCAGCTCCAGTAACACACCCTTGGGATCTTGGTGAGTTTGAATCAATGGAGGTTTGGTGGGTTTGAGCGGGATATTGTGAATTGTAGGGATTGGTAATGGATTTTTGAGTTTGGGGTGTTGGAAGAGAAGGGATCTCTGAGTGATTAAGTTTTTTGGCTAATACCTCACTCTTAGCTTCAGCAAATTTAACCAAGCACACAGCGTGATAGAGAATTGAGAGTTGCATTGGCCTCACCTCTAAAGCAATATCTAACCGCAAGCCATATATGAATTGGTTAATGCGTTGGTGTTCACTCAAGTTGGTTTTGGCTGAAATAGCATAGAACTTAGCTTGATAATTCTTAACCAATCCCTCTTGCCTCAACTTCATTAACTCAAACAAAGGTTCTTCATACCCACTCCCAAAACTTACCTTAAAAGCCTTCACATACTCATTCCAATCAAGCCTATCCAAGGGCCAACCCACTCATGCGGTTAGAAGCCAATTTAATCCTATCCATTCTAGGGGTTTGGTCACTAAAGAAGAATTGTTCACAAGAATTGTTCACAATTCTCCACCCATTTGTTCACATCGATTCCATAGAACAATAGAAATTGTACTTTGCTCACCCTAGCTGAGTAGAGTTCGTTACCATTCACGGGATTTAGAATCAGATTAGTAGAATAGAGAGGCATTTTGTTGAACACTTGGTGTGTGGGCTCTGAAAATCAGCTGTTAATACTTGATGAGATCTGCTACGATGCTACCAGTTGCTTGTGACGATTGAGGGTGATGATTCGATGATGATCGGGTGGTCAACCGAAGAGCTCTGTTCTCTGTGTCGCGTAAACAAGCGATGGAGATATGATTGCTCGATATGATGACAATAAACAGCTGGTGATTGATGATGAAGTTGAAAATGGTGATGATGACAGTGTGGTGATTCGGCGTTGAGCGATGCTGAAGATCGATGATGGAGATGATTTCGGTAGCAGTGGTGTGGTCGCGATGATGAAGATGATGATGATCGGGGCTGAGGATACATGGCTCTGATACCAATGTTACAAGGATCTTAAGTCCCTAAATCAATCAAGTAACTAAGAAATAGAGTATGGGAGAGAAGAAGAAATAGACAGAGTTAGAGGGAGAAGAAGAAGATAGTTAGGGAGAAAAGAGATTTGATTTCACTCAAAGCATAACCCTAACTCTATACATCATTTACCATATATAGTGTGGAATTAAACTAACTAAAGGAAAATGCAACAAATTACATAAAAGAGCAACAATTGGAAAATACTGAAAATATCTAAAAATATCCTAACAAACTCTGCTGCATCATGTGCCTCGCACGTGCCCGAGCTCCCAACTTCCCGCGCTCCCTGCTCATGAATCCCAACAGCTCTTCCCGCCAAAACCCGATAACTAAAATTAATAGAATTTTGAACCTGATGCTCTCGATACTGCTAATTCGCATCCCTACTCCATTTTTCCCTGTAACAGTCGAATCCGCGCACTAACGCCGACTCTCAAGCTAGATGAGTTTTATCGTTTGCCGTGCCGCACCACCGCCTTTCTGACCTAGCCTGCTCAAGAACAGATGTAGGCCACGAGTTTGTGAGGATCAGAACTAATCCAAATCGACAAGGTGCGGATGGACTACTGGCGGCCGGCCTACGCTCAGCGCGGTTGCCACCGATAAATTCGATTGGTGGTTGAGAATTGGTTGGGTTTGAGTGGGTAATTGTAGGGGAAAAAAAGAACTAAAAATGAGGATTTAAGGTTTATCAAACATATTCGTAACCTAGATCTCATAGTACATAATTTGTAATGGAGATTGAAAATATTTTCATGGCAATCACAGAATTCTATTCTACTATTAATACTTAATTAATAGGTAACTACTGAAAAAAAATATAGATAAATACACAAATACAAAGTTCACGGAATACATTGATTGCAGAATAAGATATGAACTTGTCTTACTGCCTTGGTAGATTGCCACGTGAACTATAGAATCAATTGAGAGGGTTACTAGAGTCTAGTCTTCCAGGTCACAAAACCAAAAGCCAGGGAAGGTGACTCTATAGAGAGAAATAGTATTGGAGAAGTTCTGATTCTCAATCAAATAAAAAAAAAAAATACATAAATCACTAAGGAAAAGAGATAACGCTACATATAGGTGCTAAAATTTGGTCCTTCTCTAATCCATTACCTTTTTAAAAATAGAGAAGAAATCCCCCACTACTTAAGTGGGGAATATCTATATTATATCTCAACAATTGAGATATATTTAATGGCTGACCAAGTCAGGGGCCAACACTTTTCAGGCAGATGCATTCCTTAGGATGCCCTTATCCCAGCGTACAAAAACACTCCTGCTCCCTCGTCTGACTTGTTTAAGGAGCACCAAACCAAATCGTCCAGCCAAAAACTCTTAACAATTGAACTCTTTATATTTCTAATTCTAGTTTGAGGATTTCCAAAAAAAAAAAAAAAAAAGGTTTTTCCTACTAAACAAAGTTTTTACTATCCTCATTTTTACTTTTGAATTTTATTCTTAACCCCTATGACCCCTGCAGATACGAGATTTAGAGTCCCTTGATTTTACCTTTCTTACTATGCTTGGAAGCTAAAGCAGCAAATTTGTTCAATTTGCGAAATGACTGCATTGTGTGAGGACCGTTGTCCTTCCATTTGAGACCCACCTTACTGCCAACCCTTAAATTTTTGCAACTTCTTTTTGATTCTGAAAGTCTCTTCACTTTTTGATGCTGAAGATAGCAAGAACTCCTCAGATTATGTGACATTCAGCTTGAATTTATCGACCTGCTTGGATCTTTTTCTAAGAGTCTTCTCTCTGCAATCCAAACCCTACTTCTTCTTAGCTAATGTCTGATCTCGAAGGGGGAAAGTGTTGATTCCTCTTGGATTTGAACATCAAATAGGCTAATGAAACCTGGGGGAAAGTTTCCGCCTAGCGTTGATTATCTACTTTTTAGATTCATGACTTATTTTTGACTCTTGAATTTTCTTAGCCTGGGGTGGGATTTATGGGGGCATCAATTTGGACTTCTAGGTAATTTTCAAGAATGACTTGCAGGCCCATCTTTTCTACTTTCACTATGAGGCTTGTAGAGGGCCCAAAAAGGCTTAATATTTTCTCCACAAACTTCAGGCCTAGTTATTTCTCTTTCAAGTCCACTATTAACATTTTGGGGTAGGGATTTAATCATAACATGGGTTGCCACGTGAGGAGAAACGCGGGGGGGGGGGGGGGGGGGGGGGGGGGGGGGGGGGGGGGGGGCGCGGGGGGGAGGGAATGTCTCGGAAACCCTTTCCATCGAAAAAGACGTCATTAATCTCTGTTGATCCCAATGCTCCTCGACACCTTCTCTTGCAGACGGTTCAACTTCCGCACCTTCTAGGTCTTCACTCTTCCACTTCCTACAATCCCACAATTCTCCAACATCAATTGGAGACAACTTGCGACTTCCGGCGACCCTCCATGAACGAATTGAATGAGCAATGGGCTGCACTCTAAATTTTGCTCAGCGACGCGTCACTTGTCACCCATTCTCGATACTTTTCTGATGACAGCTGCCCAATTTCAAATATATGAATGATGTGGTACGACTTTCCAAAGTAGGCGCAATCACTTCCTTAATTGGTTGGAACTTCTCTATTTCAATAGGGATTCGACCTACTTTAAAAGAGCTAATGAATCACATTGCTTATCAACAACTAGTACTATTCCCCAGTGTTTTGTTATCTCCTCAAAATTCTCTCTAGATCATGCTTGTACAGGCATACCATAACAAGCCACCCAAACCTTCCTCTTGAGGTTTCTTTTAGAACCCGACCACATTGACGCACTTTTCAACCCATTACCAATTTTAGAAATTTCATTCTTCAGAAAGTAATCTCTACTCTGCACTGACCCGAAAGTCAGAAGAAATTTTCTCCCTCCTATCAATAACACATCATTAAACAAAATTCCTTCTCTCCTCAATTGGTTTTTGATTGACTCTGCTCCGATGTCAAATGCTAATTTAATAACCAAGCTCTTTTTTAGGACGTCAATGTTTTCATCCATCTCCTTGATTCGAAAGACTCTTTTTTCCACATCCATTACTTCCATAACCTCACTTCGGCTGTGAGCATTTGTAAAGTTTCCGTTCATCCTCTATTGTGGTTTGACCAAGTCACTCTTCTCCCTTCCTTTGCTGACGTCTCTTCCTTCTGGGCAAAGGTGGCACTTGGCCGGGCTGGGTCAGGCTCGGGTCTCACGCAAAATGAGCCAGCCCACCCCAGGCCCGGGTCGGCTCGGCTTTTCCCCTCCCTTTTTTTAATACAACTTGTACAAATACAAAATACACGTTCATTTTGTCGAAAAAATAATTATATATTGATGAATAATATAACATATAAATACAGTACAATACAATCATAAATAATGGTAAGTATAGCAAATAAAATAAAATGTGTCGTAAATTGTTAACAAATACAACTACACCATTTAAAATTACAAACATATTTTATAAAAAATATACTATAGAGAAATAGAATTACAAAGCGCCTTCGGGCATTTTTGATTCAAAAAAAAAAAAAAAAAAGAATTACTTAGTCTAAGCTGGCAGGGGTTGGTAAGCCGGGACTTGAAGTATCGGTAGTACGGTTGTCTTCATCCTCACTTGATGACCCAACTTCAGCTGGTCTTGCCCCTATCCACTGTGTGTAGCCAGTCCTTCAAGCACACTGACATTTTCAAGCTGGACGATGATAGCTTCGCTCTTTTCGTTCCAAGCAACCTACCACCTGCACTAAAAGCACACTCCGATGCTGCCGAAAACACCGGATACGCTAGTATATCCTGTGCCATGGTGGAAAGCACGGGATATTGGGTTTGGTTGGAACACCATCATTGCAAAATATCAAAGCGCGGACTCGTCGATGTCGAGAAGAACTGGAGTATCGGCGAATGCAAGTAATAATCTAGCTCGTCACATGATGTGAGATTTTGTTTAGGCTTGAATCGGTCCAACATCTCCCACGCATACGATTTTTCTCCAAAACTACTACTAGATGAGGAAGAACCATGTAATGTGGAAGAAACATGTGGATTATCAGCTAATAATCTTCAAGAATACAAGGAAAATAATTCATGTAAATCTGCATTGACTTCAATAATAAAAGATGCGTTATCCAAAGTTGGATTTAATTTTTCATACAAAAATTTTGCAACCAATTGCAAACCCATAAATTTATAATGGAGATCCAAAATGGTGGCAAAACAATAAGTGAGAGGTAGTTCAAAATAATATTTATCAAATTTTACCTTAATTGCGGCAATCGAGGCCTTCAACACGGAGTTGGATTAGTTATCAACCATCCAAGCAACAATATCTACCAATTTAGATGTTGCTTGTGGCATGGTAGGATAATAGCAACCAGAAAAAAAAAAAGTCATAGCGTCTGTAAACATACTGAAAAATTTACATATTTTGCTAATTGTATCCTGATGTAATGTGTCTAAATTAGAAGACCTAAGATCTGAACGACTATCCTATACAAATTCAATTAATATATCTTTATAAGGTAGTAATCTTTCTAACATGTGTACTGTTGATGACCACCTGTTTTGTGTATCTAATTTAAATTGTTAATATTGAATACCATGCGTGTCATAAAGATTTCTAAATCTTTTCCTTCTAGTTCCGGATGATTTGATCGCTATAGTTTCTTCTCTTAAACGCTCAAGAAAAGTTTGTATTAGGTCCAAACCATCAGTTACCATTAAATGCAAAATATGGCATAATGCAATGTAAGTGAAAATATTTCCCACCTAACATGGGTCTCATGTGCCTATTTAATTATTTTACGGATGCGTTGTTGTTTGTAGCATTGTCGAAAGTAATGCTAAAAAATTATGCGGTGTATAACCCACTCGCGACATGCCTCCATAATGGCAACTGTGATTATCTCAGCAGTGTGGGGATAATCTAGATGGCAAAAATGAATTATTCTTTTTTGCATAATGAAGGAAGAATCGATCCAATTTGCCGTTATGCACATGACAGGCACACTGGGTTTTGACCTCCACGTGTTGAACATCAACGAGAAAATGCTCGTGTTCGTCTTAAAAATGTCTGCAAGCTCATTTTTCATTCTAAATAATTCTTTAAATACACCCTGCTTGAAAGTCTTTAGAGGAACCCATACAGCGGCGGGGTTTAACGGGTTTTGGCAATACCGGAAGAATCTAGGGTCTTCGCTGGTGTTAAATAACTTTTCAGCCCCAATGACATATTTTAATAATTCTCATATATTGTTTTCTTGTGAAAACCTAAAGCTAGCAAGCGCACCGACCATTTGCTGCACTAAATGTTGTTGGGATCTATCTGGGTTTAATTCGGGGTGGCTTCTCATTATTTGTCTTTTTAACGTGCCTATCCCACCACCATGTGAATGACTAAAAACTTTAGGGGATCACATAATTTACAATAAGCTTTATTAAGTGCTCGATCTAGTGTGAAGTGCTTCCACACCTCACTAGTATTATGCCTACTACTAGTGGTATCATGGGTTTCAATCTCAGTGATGGTGGGTGGGCGTTCTTCTTCGAATTATAAAGTTTGAGCACAACACACACCCCCCCCACCCCCCCCCCCCCCCCCCCCCCCCCCCCGATCCAGGCAAATCCTGGTCATGGTAGTACTGTTCTTGCTCCTCCCAATTTAAAGTGTCTGTGTAGGGAGGAGACAGACTGGATTCTAAAAATGTTCGCTCCTTGGTATTAAGTTTGACAACTCTACTTGTCCTAGGAATTTTAGGCAATCATGAAGAGCTTGAACTAAATTTACCGGCTCCAGACGAAGATGAATTGTGTGCCATGGTTGTTGATTATTAATCAAAACATGCAATATAGATAGCAAGTTCAGTAAATAAAAATGACAAACAAGCTGAATTTTGATAATTTACCAAAGTGAAAACTGAAATTTGAACTTCTACGAGATTCTACGAGCAGAACAAGTTGCAACTTCGAATTTCAGAAATTTAGAGCAGGAGAAGAGAGAATGTTATGGTGAAATGAGAAATTTGGATTAGTATTTATAAGGAAATAGCCGGTGAAGGGCCAACGGGGTGGGCCAGGCCGGTTTCCAGGCCAGCCCGGCCCACTGGCCACCTCTACTTCTTGATGTATATTTCTTTGGGTTTCTCCCGCTGCTCTTCTCTGATAATTCTTGCTATTGCTAGAAGCCTTTTCATACCTTACCCAGTTAACCTCCAACCTTCTATTTCCCAACAAGGACCCATTAGCTTTTCTTATTGCTCTCTCTATTTCTTCTTTCCTTTTAAACCTTACAAAGCCAAAATTTTCAGGTTTTCTTTGTTTCCTCTTCAATGGTACAAAAGCATCTATCACCACTCCATGGTCAAAAAACAAAATCCTTCGCCACTAGTTGTTCATTTGTAGTGGGAGATTGTCCACGAAAATTGAGAACTCTTCGCTCCTCTCTCTCTCCTGGTTGTTCATTTTTGTTCTCACACGACATAATAAAAGAGTACTCTAGAAAACTTCTAAGAGATAAGGGTTATGCACACCTAATTTAGAAATTCTCCTCTTTTGTCCCCAAAAAACTTGCAATGGCCAAGAGCTAAGATAATGTTTCTCCCCACATCTTCCTTTTGCTCTGCATGACAACGTCGGAGTTGGACAAATTCACATATACTGTTTTGTCTTAGATTTATGACTATTTGAAGAGTTTGTATAGCGATAATTTCTAGATATTTCAAGGCTTTAGGGTTGACTATATATTACTTCTACAATATATATTTTTTTAAATTTACCCTGCATTGTTTCTCTTTGCCGTTTCCATTTTGATATACGAAGCATCATCATCATCAATACTATTATTATTTTTTTACATGAAGCATCATTATTAATATTTCATTTACTGCAAATAAATCAATGTTAATGCTTGCTAGTATGAAGATGGCCTGAGTTTCTTTATTTCCTTTTTACCCCCATGAAAATCAGAACTCTTGTGAGGGTAGGGATTGGGGTGTGTAGGATTTTTAGGAAAATGTGATCAATGCAATATAAGTCTGATTAAGTATTTAGACATAATTAAAGCCACTTTAATTTAATATGTTTTTATATGTACTTTTCTCTTTCCAACAAAATTATAAGCATGAGTAAGATTATCAAAACTATATTCGGATTTTTTAAAATCATAATTAAAATGTATTTTTTATTAAAATATCCAACAATATATACTCTAATAATGCATAAGTACGTGTTGAATTGTTTAACTTGTATACTATGTTCGCTAATTTTATAAAAAATTATTTGAATTTTTGAGCCGTATATTTGAAAATGCACCAGTTTTAAACTCAAATATATCAATATTGTTAGAAAAATTGACTAATAACAGTAGAATACTGTGAAAATTACTACGAGAATATTAAAATACTGCAGTAAAAAATACTAAAAAAATTGAAAAAAAATTCAGAAATAATAATTTAAACATAGCAGCAAAAGAGAGAGTAATTAGAAAGATCTCACAAACGATGATATCGCGCCATGGTAAATGCCATTGTCCTAAAAGACGATTTCGCCGCTACTTCGGTGCACACAGTATAACCGACGGCCATCCTCCAGGATTAACGCGATCCGACTTTTAATGTGTACTTATTAATTGCCGGGTAGGATTGTCTTGAACTTTGCCTAAATTTGAGGAGAGAGAAAAAAAAACGAGAGAGAGAGAGACTGAGAGGTCGAGAGTATATATTTTTTGTTGTTATAACTAATGGCATATATATAGCATAGAAAATGGTAAAAAGCATTAAAAAAACTTGTGCAATGAATTCCAACGGCTATGAATAGACGTAATAAATTTCAACTGCTATATTGTCATTTAATTCCCAATGGTTACAATTTTAAGACCCTAAACGGCTAGTAGCGGTAAACAGTCAGTAAATAGGCACGTTTAAACTATTTTCCCATAACACTTATACTTAATTGGTATCATTTTTACAACAATCATGCACAAAGGATACAAGTGAAAGAAAACAAAGAAGAATAGATTGGGCAAAGGGAGTTCAGATTTTTAGTGCCGATGTCTGCGACTTGAATCGTCATCTAGTATAACCTAAGTTTAGGACCAACATCTTGCAAGGTGGCTTTCGTCTTGAACCTCAAAAGGGGTTGTATAGTCTTCCATTTGAACACATACCAAACTCTAGATCTCGGCAACTCCAACGGTTTGGCGCGTTTTATCGGCCATGCGCTCGTCCTGGATATTAATAGCACTCTAGAAGGCAAGTCTTACACCTTCATAGGGAGCGGCCATACTCCCACACCTACATAAGTGGATCCCATCATGTGTGTGTTCCCGCATACCACCAAACATACGGATATGGATCCATTAAGAACTAATGCTCAACCTCACCCCTTGGCAACATACAAACAATATCTATCAATTGCAAGCCCCGCTTACTCAACCAAACATATGGCCATGGGCCCGTCTCCGCACTGTCACACCATAGGGAGGGACAACATAAAATACAGTGTATTCCTTGAATGAAACTATGACTTTTCACATTGAACCTGTTAACATCAGGTTGGATAGATCACAGTTTATTCGTGTATAGACTTTAGTCCCATCCTCCTTGATGTTTCCGCAATCAATGGATCCACAAGGTTCTTTTCAGACCTTACACAATTTAGTGATATCACTTTCTTTTGAGTAAATCGTTTACAATCTTATGCCTGAGATGAATAGGTCTTCTCTTGCCAAACCCATCAAGTATGCAATGTCCACACCACCCGTCACAGACTATGGGTTAGGTTAAAGCATCAAGCTCAACCATCATACATGGCATTTCACACTGTATTGCAACAAAGCGGCTTGAGAGTTGACCACTGCCAACACCAATCACAAGTTGCTCTCACCCCCCACATTGAGGTATTTGCAATGAGCTATTAAGCAACTAGCTCCATCGCCTGCCAACTTTAATAAAAGTTAGTATAACACAATAGTGGATCAAATATCATATCAATAAAATCATATCTCCACCCCATGTACTCTCATAGTACACATATCATACGTATATTGTATATATAGTTGGCACAAAAGATATATACCGCTAATTAGTCAATTTCACATATCATCACAATTGTAAAACATTATCATCTCAAATCAATTGGATCACCACCAATTTTGGTCACAAAGACTACATACCCATTCTGATTGTACTTAGAGTACATGCATTGTTACTATTAAGGGACATAGGACCATAATTCATAAAGTGCCTTTTACAATTCAAGTTAAGGCTGCCCAAGCCTCCGCAAGGCTCTCTAGTCCAAGTGCTTAGCATCATCAAGCTATTTACACCGACTTTGGACAATCACCAAAATAATATCTTCACCATAATCAATTTCCATAAGCTAGCTATAACTAACAAATATTTGTAAAAACACAATAATCAAAAAAAAGATTATGATCAGATAACATATCTCATAAGCTCTTGGGTACTCTTACAACCCCCACAATGGAATGTCTCACACTACATTCCTAAGCCATTCATTTTTTCTAGCTGCCAACTCAGCATTGAAGGAAAACTAAAAAAAAAAAATGCAGGTTTCAAAGGGTGTCACAAAACATAGTTCACTAATGAGCCTAAATACAGTGTAACTATTAGAATATCTCTCATTGATATCGCACACACAACATAACAAGGAGTCTATTACAACGTAACCCCATTCATGATGCTTCACTAGTACTTCGACAATTTAACTCGAGCACTTCGATATTTGTCATTTGGATCAATGTATTTAGACGAGGTCCACCACATACATATGATCTAACGAGACAAGTGTTGTATTATTCACCAAATCATAATGCTATTAGTTACTTTAGCATATTTAGTTTGTGATGCGAGGCCACATTTTTCTTCTCATAAAATGAACACTAGGGTCCTATAGTATGTCATTCAAATGATCAACATGAGCACACAATATATAACAACAACCCAAATAAGATATTTAGACACAAGCTAAATATAAAGCCTATGATCAATTAAGGTTCTCATGTGGCTAGCACCTTACTCTTTTTCCAAAAACTAAAAAAGAAGGTTTGAAACAATGATCCAAAGGACATAATAAGTCTCCGAAGACAACACATAGTCCTCATATGGCTCAAACATATCATGTTTTTTTTTTTCAAATTCTTGGCTAAAATTCAGCAAAACTGTCTAAAAACCAGCATAACACTAGTGTGGGTAGCAACATTCAGTAGCTAAACATCATAATCTGCAGTATGTATAAAACATACAACCCAAAACCCATATAAAGGTAATATGGACAATGACATACAACAGCTACATGTCAAGTAGCAACATATTCGGCTTGAAAATAGTCCATAAACAACATATTTATCATTACTTCAAGCAACATTTAACAACATGTACCAACTTGCTTCAAACATAGCCATGGGATATACATGAGACATCAACATGGCGAAAAATAACACATGGATTTTTACAAAAACTCACAATCCTATTAGCGCTTTACAAGAATCAAATATTTCACTTAGATCACTCTAAATGTGCAAGAAAACCAATTCTAACATACCAGGTTAATCTCATGGTTAACTCTTGAACGTACCATGCTCTACCCACAAAAAGATTTCAAGATTGTGCAGCTAGACATGCCTAACCTAAGAGTTGGCCAATTCTAGGTTCAAGGCTCAAGTACACAATTGACCTCAAGCATCAAAAACGTATTAACCGCAACAATCACACATGAAAATGAAAAACACACAATTCAATTTTTGTACAGCATGGTTAGCCACACAACAGTAGCACCAGCATCATATGACCAAAGTTACATCAAATTTTTGATGTCACTCTTTGGATCTTATTCTAGCATGAGGGCACACACAACTCCACAAACATACCTTTCATATACCTCTATTAAAATGTAGTATAATTATTTCATGTTAAATGGATCAAAATCAACATAATTCATATTGTCCTTTTAGAAATTCAAACTAATGCATTCCACACTAACCATTATTGTACTACAGGACAGCATCCCCACATTTGGTTAGCTCTTAGTATAAGTTGTATAAGTTGGCTTCATCCCAGCAATAGACTCAGCTTAATTTGTGCACCACACAAGATTAAAGAACTCAATCAAATACAACATTTTCGTACTACATGTGAAATTCTATATGATAATGGACAATATCGTCCTAATCAAACATGCACGCTAACAATCACCTGGATATACTTATTAGATAATAAAATATATCTATTCAATTTCAACATTAGTTTATGTGATATTGTCCTTCTAATCACATGATGTATGCTAGCAACAATATCTCGTAAAGTATTAAGGCACATATCACCAATCATATGCCTATTTATTCTCAAATGAGACAATATAAGATTTTTTAATGTTGACCCCAAGTAGCCATCATTATCACATGCTTAACACATTTCATTTTATTATATCTCTCGGCGCTAAGCTCAATAGCCCCATTTTACCTTTTAATTACTTCAAATCGGTGTTAAGCTCAAGATACAGTCACAAAGTCAGTAAAGAAAAATAAAGAGAGAGTAAGAGAAATTTACCAACTCCGAGCCAAGGACCTGCCATATCATCATGATCCCAGATCTCTTCTTCGATCCGCCTTCATGGTTCCCAGCTCCAACGAGTTCATCTCTTACCCGCTAGGTTTTAGCACCGAAATTCCCTAGGGCAAACTGTAGAAACGCCCCATAGAGGTTGAAGAAGCACCAGGAGAGAAGAGAGAGAGAGCCAGTCAAGAAACCCCCCAAACATGAACCACCATTTTCCTCTCTCTAAAACACCCCTTTTTATAAGCACAAGGCAATCCATGTGAGGCGCACATGAGCCGTTGGATGAGGCGAGATGAACGGCTCATATCACACCCAAACAAACACACCAGGGCTCACTGGATGGGTGACACGTGTCCCCCCTCACAACCGTCCAATTTCACTAACAATGAAGGGCCCAGATTTCACCACAAAACCCGCCACATATGTGGCAATGCAAAGGCGGGAAAATGGACAGGGAAGCTTCCCAAAGAAGCTTCATTTTTTTAAATTCATCCAACAATTTCCAACGGTTAAAAACACTTAAATTTAATTATTATATTTACTTAATTTATTTTACTTAAATACAAAACACATTTTGATTTAAGTAAAATTCCTCATTTAAGTATTTTACATTTTATCCGCCAAAAACTGTTTGCGACTAATAGCTTAGCTCTCTCTGGCTATTGTACTCGGACATAGTTTAGACTATTTAGGAACCATATTCCAACATCCTCTATTTGGCGCCTGACCTCTTCATGCTTTGCTAGAATCACCTAGTAATGAGACCTATTCGTTAACATTTCCCCAATAAAAAGATTAATCTTGTTTGTATTTCCCTCAAAGTAGTAAGGAACTCACTAATGCATTTGAAAAGACATTTGCAAGCTCCTTCAATAGAATCCGCAATTCATCCTTCATCTCACTTGGCTAGGGATGACAATTAGACCCGAATTCATTGGATATCAATCCAACCTGGTCTATTTATGATGGATTTGGATGCAAAAAATAGGTTTTACATAAATATTGGATGCTGATAAATGAGTTTTGGGTAAAGTCGGATATCGACGACATCAAACCCTGCCCAATCTAACCTGAAATTATGTTTAACGTAGGATAAAATTTTTAAATTAATAAATATTAAGTCTTTAACTTGCCAAATCATATTCCAATATTTTGTTTATTGTGCCAACATTTTGAAGCTTGTTTTGGTACTATAATTTTTTTTTATACATCTATGATGTAAAAAATTCATGTATAAAGATTACTTGTTCAGATGTAATTGAATGATTGTCTAATATTGCATTACTGTCATATTTATACATATTAAATGACAAAGGAAAAAAAAATATAGTGTTTTGTCCAAGTATTAGCTTTTGAGGTATTATTATTGCATTATTATTGTTATATACATTAATATTAGATTGTAATATTCTAACTTTTTCTATAATTTAAATGTGTTATATATTTGGGTTGGATATCTATTTGGGATTGAAATTTTATGGAATAAATGGGTTTCTTTGGGAATTGGGTTATGTTGGGAATTTTTTTTTTTTTTTTTTTCTGGGTTGGATCTAGATGAAGGAAAACCTGGCCTATTGTGATCCCTACACATGGCCTTCCAAACTGTCCTTGCTTATCAGGATATAGCCAACTTGAGTAGTGTTGCACCTCCTACAAAAACATAGGTTTGGATAAGAGGTTGGAATTCTTGGCGACAGTCACTTAGAGAATCTCTTCTTTTGGAAATGGAGTGATCTTTATCCCCCCAAAACAGGAAGCTATGTATATTTCATTGCCCATCATAGGTCACCCCTCTATCCAAGAAGAAGTTAGCAAGTGTCCATGGTGACAACACAATACCTCCACTATCCCCATACTTTACCCCAATGGCAAAGTGGACCAAGAAACATTCAGAAACTATTATCTAATTTACCGTATTTCGCTAAGAAAGCTTATAAGGGTCTAGATGTATCTCAATCCTCAATCTCAACTTCTTGGTAGCCGACAATGCAAGTCATGTACAACATGTTATTCCTCAACCACTGGTCTCTCTCAGTCTAGCTAAGGAAACTAGTCTAACTCTCCAATGGTTAATTCGACATCATGAGATTTAGCTCCTCAATGTAAAGCCCCGTATCGCACTTCTTTCCTTTACAACATTAGGTAAGAGAATGCTCAATATCTCGCCACAACTGAAGCACCGCATCCTCGAACCACAAACCGTAACATGGTTGTTGGAGTATTTAGCATTTGGCCCAGCTAGAGTTTCAAACTGGTTAGAGTCTTTGTTTCCAGACGGTCTTACCTAGTTTGGATTTCAGTTACTTAGTCGGCTACCCTATGAGCTATTTGTTTGATGTTGATTGTGTTGCCTTATACCTGTAGGGCTCTCTAGTAAGCCCCTTGGCGAGTTCTCTGCTTTGGTCATATCTCAAACTCTACGAGGTGTATGTTAAAAATAGGATTTAAATAATTTTGTATTTTCTTTTATTTCCTTCTAGTGTTCTCTTTGTATTAATTTCCATGTATTTAGCATAAGAGTAAATAGGTCTAGTTAATGGGTTGCAGTTAATGGGTAGATTTTTTCATTGGCCTTCCAATGCATAACTGGCCATTAGGAGCCTTGATTGCCATTAGTGTAGTATTTTAATTCTTGTTCTTCATTAGTAGTTAGGTCAGAATCCTAAGTCTTTTTAAGTCCATCTTTGTACTATAATTAGCTTAATTTTCATGAATGCAAGTATCAATCTTCCCAAAGTTCTCAAGTCATTCCAAATTTTTTTAACACTTGTTAGTATATTTTTTATATCTTTACATGGTATCAAAGTAGGTTTAGATCTGTAAACCTTGCATTTCACGTGTGTGTTGTGCCTCCCATTGTAAGCCGTGTCTCTTCCCTCCTTGTGTCTTGACTTTATTTGTTTGATTTTGCATATTTTATAACATCGAAGGAAAATTCAAGTCAAACTGTTGCGTCGGCAATTGTTTAAGGGGGAGTTCCTGACGTAAGCTCACATTTTTATCTTCATCCCTCGAATCATTCGGAGCTTATATTTATGCAACATGTTTTAGCCTGTCCAAATTTTCCGGCTTGGAGGTGGTCTATATATAAATTTTTAAGGAAAAAAGGAAAATTTGTTTTCTTGATGGAACCATAGAAACACTGGATGAAAATTCCCCGGATTACGAAAATTAGAGCACCTGTGATTCGATGGTGTCTTTATGGCTTACTAGTTTGGTTTCTAAGGAGATAAACACAAGTATTGTGTATTTTGAAACTTTGTGCAACATTTGGTTAGATTTGAACGAACGTTTCTCTCAAGGAAATGTTCCCCGCATTTACAAAATTAAACGTGAAATCTCACATTTAAAACAACAAAGCATGCCAATTTTTGCCTATTTCACAAAATTGAGATCGCTGTGGGATGAGCTTTATACTTTAGTTCGTATCTTGCACTTGTGGTTCCGCTCAAGCCTTTTCGGCGACTCGGGACATGGAGAGGCTCCTTGATTTATTAATGGGTTTAGACTTGTCATTCTCCACTATTCAGTCTCAACTTATGAACACTAAGCCTCTCCTTCTGTTGCTGGTGCCAATTCCGCACTTTGTCAAGAAGAGAAGCAACAAAGTGTTGCTTCAGGAAATATTGTTGTGCCCAAAGCTACGGCTCTTGTGGCTAAAGGGAATGCAGAGATTGCGGGTGGTTCGTCCGTTCAAACGAACCACCCTCCAAATGCAATATCCGTTTGTTTTGCTTTCATTGTAAGAAACAGGGACACACGACGGAGCATTGCTATGAACTAGTGGGATATCCTGTGGGATGGAGACAACGGGGATAAAATGGCGACAACCGAGCCACGGCAGTTGCTGTGCAGCCAACACAGTAGCTGGATCACCAGCAGCCACTGGTGCTACTGGCTGCTAGTGGTCCAGCAACACCAGCAGTAACCGAAAGCCCCATCGTGGGGCTCCCCGCAGCTCAGTATCAACAATTGTTGACTCTACTCGGTCTTGAGAGTAGCTGCCCTTGTGTGAATCTGATAGGCATTGTTTAGTAATAATGTGTGGATTATTGATATGGCTGCATTTGATCATATGGTTTCTTTAGGGTTCTTTTTAGATAATGCCTATTTTAATACTACGGTCAAGCCTATTAGACTTTCAAATGGTTCATGGCTACCCATTTCTCATGTTGGTCATGCCGTGATTTCTAATGGTTTTATTCTTGAGAACGTTTTACAAATTCTCGGGTTGCATTGTAATTTACTTCCATGAGTAAGTTGACTAGGGATAAAAATTGTGCATCGATGTTCTTTTCAAAATTTTGTGTCATACAGTACCTACCACCAAGGAGGCTGTTGGAGTGGATAGAGAACGAGATGGGCTATACCTGTTAGAGAGTTATGTTGCTCCGAAGGCGGCCCAAGTCATAAATTCTACCAAGGAGGCGGTTCTTTGGCATTGTAGGTAGGGGCATGTCCCATTTTCCAAGTTAACTAGTATTCCGCATTTGAATTTTGGAACAAGTTTGGATGTAAGGCAAATGTTTGTTTTGAGATAATTCATTGTGGCATTTGGGGTCCTTATGGAACGTTATCCATAACTGGTGCTTGTTTCTTTCTTACTATTGTTAATGATTATAGTAGGTGCACTTGGGTGTATTTGATGCGGGACAAGTCTCAGTCCCACAAAATACTTACGGGTTTTTGTTAGTTAGTACGAACTTAGTACAACTTACAGGTCAAGTAAGTTCAAAGTGATAATGGTGCGGAGTTTCTTTTTGGACCGTTAGTTGACTTTTATGTAGGAAACGGCATTCAAATCCAGAGTTCTTGTAGGAATATGCCACAACAAAATGGGATTGTGGAGGGGAAGCGTAGTCATCTCTTAGAGGTGTCCTGTGCGCTTCACTTTGAGGATGGACTTCCCATTCAGTTTTGAGGAGAGTATGTCTTGACGATGACATATTTGATAAACCTCATAGCCTTCTCCATGGTTGGGGGCAGGAGTCCTTATGAGATATTACTTTGTAAAATCCCTTCATATACTTATTTGTGCTCTTTTGGGTCTTATGTTATGTTCATAATAAAGATCGTAGTAGGGATAAATTCGGGAGTTGTGCTAATCGGTGTGTTTTTATTGGGTATCCCCGCAGAAAGAAAGGATACAAATTGTATGCTTTAGATACTAGTAAAATCATTATTTCTCGTGATGTTGTTTTCCACGAAGATAAATTCCCGTTTCTTAAAAAGCAAGGACAAAATGAGTCAAGTAATGATCAATTTGAGTTAATACGTTATGTGGATGACGTCATTTGCAACCTCGATCGAGCGGCGTAGCCACTGGGGCCTACCGTAACATCGCTGGAGGATGGTGCTTCGGACAATGACCTAGGAGGCCTTGGTGACAGCAGCATTCAACAGCAGCACGCAGAAAACAGTGGCCCCGGGAGACCAACTCGTGTTCGTTCGATGCCTTCTAGGTATCAAGATTACATTTTTGATGTTCCTTCCATAGCCCATCCTCATTCTACCACTTTATCGGTCAACTCAAGTATGGTTTATCGCATTTCTAACTTTGTGTCTAATACACGATTTGCTAACACCCATTCAACTTTACTTCTAGTGATGAGCCACAAAGTTTTACTTGGGTTGTTAGGTTTCAACATTGGAGAGAGTCAATGGAGAAGAAGAGCTCGGCACTTGAACAAAACAATACTTGGACCTTAGAGGTTTTGCAAGCAGGAAAGCGAGCTATTGACTCCAAATGGCAATACAAGGTCAAGTACAAGTCAAATAATACATTTGAACGTATAAAGCTCGTTTAGTAGCAAAAAGTTATACACAAATCAAAGGTATAGATTATCATGATAAATTTGCACCTGTTACCAAACTTGTCACTATTCTAATGTGAAATTTCACAAGACTCACGTGTGGAGTGCTCAACACCAATCAACCCAATCTTAAACCTACAATTAATACAAGGAAAAAATGGATGCAAGCTTCCATAACCCTTATGATCAATGCAAACACTATAAAGAATGGCTGGTCGATGATTTAGAAGATCTAGGACTTGTTTGAGACTTCTCGATCAATGGAAGAATCCATCACAAAATTTATGCTCCGGTGGCAAGAGGTAAATTATCAAAGATGGATGAGCAAATAGAGAATAGGTTCCTTGGTGGGTAGCACATGTTTAATACACCTCGATTTATGAAGGTAACTAAAGGGCAATTGAGGTCAAGAAGAATAACGACCTGACTAGAATCATTATTCCCCAGCTTAAGGCACGTGCTATCTTATTTTAAGCTCCATATTTGTTCCAAGGACAAAAAAGTAGGATGAATCTCGCCCACTTTGTATATCCCTTGAAAGCTTGTGCTGACCACTAATTTACTTGTATATAGCAAAAGCAACATACGCATTGCCCCAAGGGCTCCTGCCTAAGCAGAGTTTTTTTTTGGGGGGGGGGGGGGGGGGGGGGGGACGGATGTACGCAGCCTTCCCCCTTCATGGTATTACCCTTGAAGAGAGGTTGTTTCCAAGTGCCCCCAATCTAAGGGTGAGGACTTTCCAAGAGGTCACCCATTCTGGTACTGCTCTCACCCAAGCACGCTTAACTTCGGAGTTCTAATGGGATCAAGTGACGGCGTGTTTGTACCGTCTTTGGTAATTTACTTGAATGTAGCGTGATTCAAATAAAGAGCAAAGTCTTGATCAATGATATATGAATTCCAGCATCATAATGCTCGAACTAAGGCGTAGAACTCCACATCTTTGGAGCTTACTCCCACTCAACTTCTCACTAAAATAGGCAATGAGTCATCCTTTCTACTGGAGTATGATGCTAATTCTTGTCTTTGAAGTGTCAATATGCAACTCGAATGTCTTTTGGAAATTTGATAATGCTAGGACAATATAGTGGTCAATAGTTAGTGATTGGTGCCATGATCGTTGTGAAGTGGAGTATGATGCTAATTCTTGTCTTTGAAGTGTCAATATGCAACTCGAATGTCTTTTGGAAATCTGATAATGCTAGGACAATATAGTGGTCAATAGTTAGTTATTGGTGCCATGATCGTTGTGAAGTGTGGTATGAACCTTCAATAGAACAAAGGAAGACCATGAAAGTTGTACACTTCGTTAAATACTTGGTTGTGGCCAATCTTAGATTGCTTCCACCATGCTTTGTTCTGCTACGATGTCCTCCATGGATGCCATAAAGCTAATGAATGTAACTTGATTAGTTATAAAGGAAAATTTCTTCATGCCGGTACATAGGTGTTGATTTCTTGAACTATTGAGTGTCTCTCCCATCGCAAGTTTTTTATAAAATTCTCGGTGTCTTTGTTCCTCTTTCTAACTTATCTTATCACTTGAAGTTCATATTTTATTTGATATATAAACCAAACCCAGTTCTTGAGATACGTTAACAATATATCTCTTACATTGGAGTCTAATGAGTTTTTGTTAGAACATGACAAGTTTTCAATGAAATACTAATGCAATATATAAAGGCCCTTGCTAATGTCCGGGCAAAATTTGATAAGTAAAGGACACTTTGTCCCCTCTTATTTTTATTTCCAATATTACCCCTCCATATTTATGTTTATATATCAAGTGGAGTGCAAAAATCATTTTCATAAAAATATTATCATGAATATATTAAAATTATATTTAATTTTTATATTAATATAAATATATATTATATTAAAATTATAAATATGATTATTTATTTATATTTTTATCATTTAGTGATATTTTATTTTACTATTATGTATATAAATTAGATATTTAAATGAAAAACTTTTCCCTTATACATTTAATTGTATCAATTTATTTCCTCTACAATTTATTTTGTGTTAGTTTAGTCCAATGATTGAATTCAAGTTAAGTTAATAATGTATTCTCTTATTGGTACAATCATGTTAGATACAAATAATCTAGTACAAATCTACTTACTGACTCAATTTAATACAAACTATAGCTGAACTATTAAAATTTTATCAACAACTTGTCCTAAATTTACTCTAAAGGATACGTTAACACAATGTAAATAAAAATGACTAAATTAGCATAATAAGCAAAGTAAAGGGATATTTGGCGTAAATAACTCAAAAATAATATTGTTGAAAAATCAAATATGGAGTATGGTTATAAAGCCTGGTTGGTATTTTCTCAGGTAAAAATCAGGGATATAAAAAAAAAATTATATATATAATTTATATGCATAATAGTATAATAAAATATAACTAAATGACAAAAAAATAACAAATAGTCGTATCTTTATGATTTGCTATATTGTTTACTCATATTAATATAAAAATTTATGATTATCTTTTAAAAAATTATCACTTAGGTACCCTGACATTTTATTATATACAATGATTTACCTTGAGTTTTGGATATTTTACCACTTAAATACCCTAAAATTTTAAAATTTTATCAATCAAGTATTTTTTTATAAAAATTTAGACAGAAAATGCTAAAATTGAACTTGATTTCATTACCATATAACTATCTTCACTAGAATTTGATAATTTTTGCTGAAAAATACAAAAATGGCACATAATTATGATAATTTTTACGTGGTCTGCATCAATATTCAGTGAGAAATTTATCCAATTCGTTAAATTTTTAATAAAAATATTGGCACCACTTTATATATATTATTGTAGTCATGTAATATATCAACATTTTTTGTATGAAATTGATCAAATTCTTGCAAAAACTCATAAAATTCCATAATAAACCAACCACTGCACCTGTCAGGAGATGCGAACAACTCCATACTACGATGGAGAGGAAAGGAAGAGGCTAGCCAAAAAAGAGATGGATAGAGACAATTCGAAACGACCTTACCCACCTAAACCTGCAAGAGGAGATGACTTTAGATAGAGCTCAGTGGAGGGCTAGCATAGGGGTAGCCGATGTGGCGGTTTAGAATTAAGGAGCATATTTTAAATAGCAACTGGTATCCCTAGGCTATTAGGTATACTTGTTTGACTAACTTGATATGGCGGGAGCTGTGTTATTGCCTTTTGCTGCTTTCTAATTGTTTGCTCTGTCTGCTCTTCCGCTCTTAAGTTTTGATGTAGGGTACCTTTTATGCCTATATGCTTTAATGCTTTATGCTTCTTGGGTTGGAGGTCTCCGGACACAACCTCCCTTTAGGGTACACCCCGAAGGGGTAAGGCTAAATACATCCCACCCCCCAAGAGCTTGCTTCGACGGGAGCCTTTCGAGGCACTAGGTTTATTAATTTTGTCATTGTAGGGTACTTAAGTGATAAAATATTCAAACCTCGGGGATACCCTATTGTATATATTCAAGTATTAAGGTACCTAAGTAACAAATGCTTAAATCTCAGGGTACCTAAGTAATAATTTCCTTTATTTTTTTTAAAATGATGATGATTTAATTGCACTTCACTTGAAATACAAACATGAGAGGGGTAATATTGGAAATGAAAATAGGAGACAAAATGCCCTACACTTATCAAAACTTGCCCTAGCATTATCAATAGCCTATATAAATATAAAATATGAGTAATAGTGAAGGGGTTATATTGTTGAAACCCGACGGAAGGTATTTATATTGTTGAAACCAAACATCACGCAAGCATTTCTTAGTAAAAAAAATCATTTGGAATATTGGGGTAGTAAGCTGCAATTTTCTCCATCTTGTGTTTTGCCTCAATCCCACATTAGAAAAATAGTGAAGGGGTGTCTAGTTTGTATACCCCTTTCTCCTTGTACTTGCTAAAGTATTGTGGGACTAGAGTAACTTTTGTATATCACATGCCTATGCCTGCCGCGTCGCAATGTGGACTTTTGTGTTTTTTGCAGACACTATATTTTAATTTATCATTAACAAACTCCAGAAGAGTTCTTAGGTCTGTGCTCTAGATTGTTAGGCTCAGGCTCGAGGGTCTCTTGTGTCCAACCTCGAGGCTATTCAGCTTGAGCCTTTGTCCATTGATATTGGTTCGAGCTCGAGCATTCGTTTTAACCGTTGTATCCTGCCCACTTCTTTCCATAACCGCTATTGCCTTGATTGCGCCCAAATTTTGTGCTCCTCCATATCCGCCACCTTCCTAATTGAGGCTGGATTTCTTGCCCACAATGGTTAACTGATTCTTGTTTGCACGCTAAGTATTTTTGCCTATAAATACCATGCTTTGGGGCATTGTTCTATAAACTGAACACACTAAAAAACGCAATAGTCATTCTTCTTCTTCTCTTTGAAAATTCTCTCTGTTCTTGCTCTAGCTACTGAGCAAGCTAAGTCGTACTCCGACCCATCATTTGAGAGTACACTCCTGTGCTGGTGTCATGTTAACCCTGGGAGTTGGAGTGCCTGACAATCCCGTTTATACCGTAGCAGGGTCATAAATGACTTAGGGTAATGGTGAACTCCATGGCGCAACGACTTCCTTCTGCACAATATCTCCTCTCTGATTCTTTTATTTTAGTTATTTAATTATCTTGCCTCAAGTCAAGTTGCCGTAATAAGAGGTTCACTGAGTTCAAGTTTGTCTTTGTGTCATTTAAATTTTAATTTGCCCACATCTCAAGTTAGTCCTGGTGTCTTGAATTTGAGAATTTGGTTGCTCATTTTTTCATATTTTTCCCAACAATCATATGCTAATAAAAGGACCTATATATTGTAGAAGTCAAGCAACAAGTCTTTATTTTCCATCTGGAGAATGTCGGGGCCAGAGATGACACTGGGTACAATCCCCACCGATGACATGGTACTCCCCATTTATAGAGATTTCCCCTTCCCATTTGTTTTCCAACCAAAATTCATCAAATTATGATAAAAATACATAAATAAAAATTTTAAACTTTGAAATGTAAAAACCAAATATTATTTAATGCGAAGATCCTATCATATATAATAATATCCCTATCATATATATAATCAAATCCAAAATGATCATGAAACACAAAATCAAATCCCCATCATATATTATCAAATCCCAAATGTGGGTCTGTATGAGTTGAAATGTTTCATAAAAATTTAAAAAAATACAAGTAAAGAAATTGTGGTATTTAAATAATAGACACAAAGGGAAACATGAAGTCGGCTGAAACCAAATACTGTTGGATAGTGGCAGGCAATCATTCATTTAATTACACATGGCAAAATACACTGACACAATTAATAATAGACATTTTTGGCATTAAGAATTCGAATTGGAAATGATTTGATTATGCTACTAGTGAAGTTTAATTTGGAATTATTTAAAGTTGGTTATGTTATTAGTGGAATTAGTTTAGGATTAATTGAGTTGATTAGTTCCTATAAATACATGTAATAAAAGTTAGTAAAACAAACAATAACAACAATTTACTTTCTTCTTCAATCTTCTATGTCTCTCTAATTTTTTCTAAACCCTAACTCTCTCTCTAATCTTTATCTTCTATTTCTCTTCTCCCTCAATTAATAATTCACTCAAACTTGGATGTAACCCTGAAAAGCTACATCAATTGATATCAAAGCAGTTGTTCCTCAGCATCCGAAAGTTTAAAAGAAAAAAATTGTATCGTCAAGTGTCACAACTGAAGCCTTGCATAGCAGATCCACCACTTGAGTCAAGAAAATTCCATGACCAAGATTTTATGAAATCTACACTTTCGGCAAAAATTTCTTTGGTTCTTTATCCAATAGATGAGGATGTATTACACCAATTTTTTTTCTAATTATGGCAATGTTGAAGAATTGCAATTGATTTCATCCACAACTCATGAAGTTAAGGCGCGTATTAAATTTTCTTCAAATCGAAGTGCAGCTTCACATCTGCTTATCTGCAATTGGTATTTTATCTGCCTTTATTTGCCTAGTATTTGGCTTGCTTTTTGTTTGCTCGTATTTGCCTGCCTTGTGTTTTGCTCTGCTCGTTTGCTGTGTTGCCCTTTTGCTGCTAGGCCACCATGCTTCTTGCTGTTGACAAGCTTCTTAGGTTGGGGGTCCTCGGAAATAGCCTCCCTTCAGGGTAGCTCCCGGAAGGGGAAATGCTGCATACATCTACCCCCAGACCCATCTTATCAGGAAGCCCTTTGAGGATATGGGGTGATTGTTGTCGTCGTCGTTGTCGTCAAAGTGTAGCCTCAACAATTGTCAATTTGCATGGAAGAAATACATTTGAAAATTCTTGCGAGATGGATATTGACTACATAATATTTAGTGATGATATTCAAAATACTGCAATAAACCTTCCGGTCAAGAATGATATGGAGCTAAAGTGTACCAAGGGCGTAGATATTTCCCAAAGGACCGAGTTCAAGGGTCGAGTTCAGGACTTTAGTTATGGGGCTGGTGTCCAAGAGACCAATAATGAAAATCTAGCATTTGATACTTGTGTAGTAAGTGATAAGATTACATTGGAAGAGTCTTCAAGTTTTCATAGTTTTTTTTTTTTTTTATATAATTAGCGACAGAGCCGCGGAACAAGCTGGCCACTCGACTAAGCGAGACCTCAAATTTTCATAGCATGTTTACCGAATTTAAAGAATATGAAGATGATAAGGATACGAATGGTGGCAACGTTCCCACAACTCCTATCATGCGAAGTGAGGTTGTATATGAAACTGCAATACATTCCTACAATTACAATCAAAATCTATGCCAAGCAAAGTCGTGCACTCGTTTCAGATTTTGTGCTAGTCAACTTTATTTTTTATCTCAGGGGACCTAGTCATTGCACACTCATGTGGAATCTGGTTGCTAATTTTGATGGCGTGCTTTGGCATTCACCACTGAGAAGAACTTTAATGAATTCACCATAAGTTTTCCTCAATTTCTTCCTTAAGGACAAGGAAGCTTTGAAACATAGGGTAATGACACAACTAACATATGACACTTTTGTCATTAAAAATTCAAATAGGGAATGAATTGGTTATGCTACTAGTAAAGTTAGTTTTGAAATTAGTTGAAGTTGGTTATGCTATTAGTTTAGGATTAGTTCAGTTGATTAGTTTCTATAAATACATGTAATAAAAGTTAGTAAAACAAGCAATAACAACAATTTACTTTCTTCTTCAATCTTCTATCTCTCTCTAATTTTTTCTCTCTCTACTTCTTTCTAAATCCTATCGCTCTCTTTCTCTCTCTCTAATCTTCATCTTCTACTTCTCTTCTTCCTCAATCGATAATTCACTCAAACTTGGATGTAACCTGAAAAAGCCACATCATACACCAAAGTTGAAGCCATAATTTTTTAGGAAGGTCTTTTAGAATTTTTTCTTTGCGAGAGCCAAGCAAAAATAAGGCAAAATTCAGATATGTTAATTACAGCCATTACTCATTGTATTATTAAAAAAAAGGATCAAATAAAAAAAATCCCCTAACTTTGCCTTAAAAACAGAAAACCCCTCAAAAAATAAGTAAATGATTTTTTCGATAATTAGTGACAAAGTCGCGATACAAAGCAGACAATACGAACAAGCGAGCCCTGAATCAACCCGTAAAAGAAAGGGAATCAAAACAACAAAACACTACAAACATGAATATAAGCAAAAGCAGGCAAGTACTAAGAGTCTCAAATACCACTAGGGAGGAATCAGAAACAGGACAATCCGAAAGATAGGAAGAAAGGACAGTCAAGCCACAAATCTATCGAAGCAAAGCACTTAGCATAAGCGGATCATAACCGTCAAAACCTAGCCCTAGCCTTTTCCCGATCTCCAATGTGCACTCCGCAGCAAGGATCTTACCGGCATCTTTAACACTATTGCCCTTTTCACCAAATTACTCTTCTTTTTTTTTTTTCTTTTTTTTTGCCAAAGGCATTCATTGATCCCTTTGCGCTGTTCCTGGGCGACATATCCTTTAAGAAATCTTGTAGCTCCTGCTGAGCTTGCTCTATCATCTTGTGCCTTGATGCGCTCCTACCCCTTTTTGTAGCTCCCGACTAAATTATCTGACATCCCGCCAACGCTTTTTCCCTTTTCTGCCCAACTATGTTGGATTCCTTCATAAAGGGCACCAACACTTGGATATTCCTGAGAATACTTTCTTCTATGTGTGGGGGTCTTACCAAGATAGGGGGCTCAAAAGCAGGGGAATACTCAGGGCCCGGAGGACCCCAAGTCATTATCACTTATGGCGTCCTGGCCTTTGTTCCCATGAAACGATGTCTGATCATAAGATTAAACCATTTTGGGTATATCTTCCTCGACCCACGATATGGGGAGTGGAAAGTGTTGGTTTACTTGAACTTTCAGGTAGTTGAGCAATAGGCTAGGAGAAGGGAGGAAGAAGAGATGCACGCGGGCAATGGCAATCCCTAGCCCATCTCCCAATACACTAACCATCAACTTGAATGGAAATCTAGCCCAAAGTTTGCCCGACTAATCTCATGCCTTCATTCACTAAACTCGAAAGGGGAGTACTCGCAATCACCCATAACAGCTGCCTTCTGCTTAAGGAAAGGATAAACCTGCGAGGTATGTTGTACCAAAGTGGTGCAAGCTCTATCTCAATGTGTATGCGAACAAAATGAGGCCTGTTCCCTTGATAATGTGGCCGAGACCACGAGAGTAGCGACTCTAGGTGAGTAGTCGGGGATCACCTCTAAATTACCCTTTTTGATAAGAACCATGTGAGATCCCTCGATAAACTGAACTTGGACCATCTGATGAATAAGTGTTGGGAGCAAGTGTCAATGAGAACCTTGGCTACATCAACACATCTCATAGCTGAAGTCCTAGAGTCCACTCTAATCAACTTCCCCTAGATCTTAGCAAGATTAGTAAAACATTCCTTGGACCAACAGTAGGCAAGCAATCCATGGATCTCGATTAACACTCTTCTATTAAGAGAGCTTAGGGTCTTGCCTGAGTATCTATAGACCTTTTTGAACCTACAAAGTAGAATCTCTTTGCGCGAACCGAGATATGATTCCAAGGAATCAACATAATTGCATACCAGGGAAAAAAAAAGTTAGAGCTTAACCCTATAGGGGCTAAACCATCAAGGTTATTCTCCATGATAAACGTGAGAACATTATCTAGCGTATCATCATTGAAGAAGTGAGAAACTATTAATCTGTTTAGCCAGGCCTCAACTAGCTTGTTGGTATTTTCGGAATGTCCGAGGTCCCAGTACCCCCAACCCAACTAGGAGGTGCATCAACTCGATCATGATTTCCCTTTGTAGCACTGGAATGATGGTGAACCCCTGAGTGTGGTTGGTCCTGAAAAAATGAAGAAGTAAACCTTGTACCCAAATTAGCCCATTCAACTCTGAGCTTGACTCCCACCACCCATCGTCCATTCATGGTTGCAATTGCCCTTGTAGCTTCACTCCAACCATGAAATCTAACAAAGCCATAAGAAAATTTAGACCTCAATAAAAGTGTCGTAGATTGATTCAAAAATTCAAAAAAGTAAATAATTAATCCCTCACTTTCCAAAAATCCATTATTTCACCCCAATTCATTAAGTTAAACTTGAAGTCAAGTTTTTATTACCACCTTGCCCTTGAAAAGTATTATATGTTTGATTTTACTTTTAGAAGCAGGATTTTTTGTTTATGGACAAAAGATACGGTGGTTTTCTATTTTTAGATAAAAGTTACAAGGTTTACTATTTCTAGGCAAAAAATAAGAGGTTTTATATTTTTATCTAAGAGATAGGACACTTTCTACACTTTACCTAAATAGAAATCTTTTAATGTTTTCCTTCGAAGCACACATCCTCTTAGAGAAAGCAATGAATGACGGTAAGTGCACATATCTTTGCTTATACTGAAAAAACACACTTGTTGAGGGTAGGGGAAGAAAGATACACGGATAGGTCACATGTTAAGAGCTAGACGGTAACAATGTGTGCAAACATGTGAAGATCTTTACCCCGGATGTGGGGTAAAAACATTATGATTAGCTGGAAATCGATGGGCGCGCAGCGACTAAGCTGCAAATGTTGGAACTATTTGGAGAAAACCAATGTTGTAGATAGTAGGATTCTGGGTGCGAATGGGAAAAATAGGAGATTTTATATGGGAGATGGTACAAATTTTCAAAATATGCATCACCAAGTGAATTTATAGAAAAATGTGGGCACAGTCCGCAATTACAACAATATAACACTTGTAAATAAAATATGCATCACCTGCTTGCGAGTGGGAGCCCTTGAGGCACTGGATATGTTGTTGTTGTCGATTTTAACATATGTACATATTTTGTGCACTTTTGGCACTTCCAATTGGAAGGAGAACGCTGAGGTCATAAGTTCAACTCTAAGAAGAGATTATATTTTTAGTTGGTGCCTTTTCCTAAATGACATTGTCATAATTACATTGTCTACAAGAGCAAGGATAGAAATAGAAGCATCTCTATGCCCCTCAATCACTTGATATGGGGTATGGGATACTCTTTCTTGAATAGGTCTTACACTTGATTGGTTTTCTTGTCTTCAATGTTTCCAGTGGTCCTAACAAAAAAACCAATGGCAACCCCATCTCTCGAGTGGGGTTGTGTGAGAATACCCATTTGGCAATCTATTTCCAATGGTAAATATAACTTCATTTATCTCACTTCCTTCCTTAGTGACTTGATTAGATCACTTTGAATGTCGAACTGCCTTAAGATAATAGGCTCAACTCCCATTATGATCTTATTGGCAATGTCCTTAGCCATAATGGATGCAATCGTGGCCAAATTAAGTTCATATCACCTAAGATCCTATCAACCTATATGTGCATATCTTTTCATTCATGCATGTTCCCACTTCAATCACACGAACTCTCCAGATTGTGCTTATGTGTCTGCCATACAAAGTTCCCTCAATTTCTGCGTATTTTTCAAAATGTAGTCACGCATATATTTCCAAATTTTTCCGTCCGACTTTGATTCTCTGTTTAAGCATGTCTATAAAACTCTTTCACAAGTAAACATCAAGATCTATCCTTTCGTAATTTAGGATATTTTCATCTCAACAACTATCAAGGTCATGGTTGTGATTGTTTGCACCCTCTCAAGGGCATGAACAAGTTGTTGTTCAGAATTTGGCTCGGGAAAAGTCAATTCCACGATTCATTTACCTTCATAAGTATGAATACATGTTTCGGTAAAAAGATTTAGCCAGGTTTCTCTCTTCTCTCTCCTCAAAATAATCCCCCCAATGGTCACAAAAGTCATATACGCGCCACCCGTTACCGGCGCGTGTGGGCGCGTCGCTTGCTCACTGGGTGCCGGAGACACGCCTCGGACTCGACGTCGACCGGCCGACACAGTTGTACAACCAAGAGACATATACGCGCGTGCTTTTTCTCTATTCGCTCTCCTCGAAATAATCCCCCCAACGGTCACAAAAGAGCCCTCACGCGCCACCCGTTACTGGCGCGTGTGGGCACGTCGCTTGCTCACCCGGTGCAGGAGACACAGCCTCGGACTCGACGTCGACCGGCCGACAAAGTCGTACAACTCTCGCTGCAGTTCGTCAATGATCGGGGGGCCATCGAGGAACCCACACCACCTCCCTCCTCTTTCAACCTGGTGCGCCACCACCGCCGTGCCTCAACCGTCCGGTCCCCATCTCTCCCACGAACCTGCTCCAACACCGTACACCTCCATTTTCTACCACCTTCCACCAAAGAACCCACACACAGTGCAAATGTCGTACGCCGGTAGAGGGGCATCCATTTTCGTCGATGGTTTACCTCAAAGAACGACAAATTCGTGGCTTAGGGCTGTCTTCGGCTCATTCAGATCAATTTATGACACTTTTGTCCCTGTGAAAAGAAGACTAAGATCTACAGAATCGTATGGCTTTGTTCAGTTTCATGACTTGAATGAAGCTACAAGGGCTGTCAAGTCCATGAATGGGAGATGGGTTACGGGCGTGAAACTCAGGGTGCAATGGGCAACTCCAGTCAGAAGTGCAATTCCTATATCCACTTGAGGCCGACCACAGCAGAGCACGGCCCAGCAGGACAAAACCACATATACGACCCAAGACCGGGGGAACGAATCAACTAATCGAAGTGGGGTACATGCTAGCACAGATCTTCCGAGAATTTCAGTGTCAAATTCTAACAGGAGAGTTGAGGCATGGCTTAAGCGGTCAATTATTGCCCGTTCCATTGATGAGGTCAGTCTTGATAATGTTCTTACATTTATCACCCATAATGACCTCTACGGGCTTACACCTAAAGGCTTAAGCAACAATTCCTTTATCCTGGTTTGTGATTCGTTTGATACTATGGATGCCTACCTCGGCCCCCACAAGGAGATTCTTCGACGAATGTTCAGTGAAGTTTATAAATACTCGGGGGAGACACTTGGGTCCCTTAATAGAAGGGTTTGGCTTGAGTTACACGGATTGCCGGTCCAGTGTTGGTCAAATGAGTGCTTTGCCGATATCGCGAAACTGTGGGGGAGGTTCATTAGGGTGGATCCAAGAACATCCACTATGAGGTGCATTGATGTTGCGAGAATTCTGGTGGACACTTGCCACATAGCATGTATCTACCAAATGGTCCAGGTCCACCACAGTGAGGGAACCCATTTGATCTTCGTTAAAGAAGGAAGCTCTGCATTGATACTAGACTACTCTCCCAGCGTTGTATCCAGAACCGCATCTGCTAGATTGGAGAGGGAGCAGGCTTTTTCCACATCACATCCCCCTCAAGGGAACGAGTGCACGACCGTGATAAGGCATTCCTCACAGATTCAACCTTCTCCGCATCGGACACCTGAGCGCTCAGTTATTAGTGAGGAGTGTAGAACTCCTACCCTACTGTTGGCAAATGAAGGGACGGAAGTTGCTTGGCAGCCGTCTGGTCATGTTTCCCTCCACCGCAACGGCCAAATCATTGGAAGATGGGCCCCGCAGCCATTAATCGTGCATGCCAGACCTTGCGCTCCTCAGCAGGTGGCGCACGCCCCTCTGCTACTGCCATGGGCTGAGAATGGTGAAGATCCAGCGATTCAGCATCATGCCCAGATAGCCGCACCTGATACCAACACTCGGGGAAGTGACAGTGATAGTGAGTCATCAACTTCTGGGCCTGAGTTCCCTCCAGGTTTCGAGCCCATTACAGCAATGGATAACTCTCAAGCTGAGGATAACATGTTGTCGTGTCAGCAAGAATCAGCTCCTTCCATGGGAGGGCCTAGCCTGGGATGGAAAATAAAAGAAAAAGTGCACACAACAAAAAGACAGAGAAAAGCGATTAAGCGCAAGATGAAGGAGAGTCAGAAGCGGGAGCTGCAAGACTTCCTCAAGGACATGTCTCCTACAAGAAATGCTGGAAAATCACCTAAGTCAGCCAAGAAGAAGAAGAAAAAACGAAATAGGGGTAATCAAAGCCAGAACATCACGGAAGAAGCCTATGATGAGAGGATCCAGACTGCGGAGCGGGTTATAGAGATAGGTCAAAGGGTGGGCATCAACTTTGATGGTTTTGACCCGGTTGAGGTGGCAGACATCCTTGCTCATTGATTTGACTTGTGTGTTAGGGCTTGTTTCTTTGGGATATTTCTGGTTGTTGCTGGGGTTTCCGTGTTTGCTGGCTCAGTTTTCGGCTCCTTTGTGGTTTTTTGTTTGGCCGTGTGTCTGTGTGTTCTCCAGGTTTGCCGTTTCGGTTGTTTGTCTAGGTTTTGTCTTCTTTGGGTCCGCTCGCGTCGTCTTGTTTTGGATGTGTTGGCTTTCAGTCGGGTCTTTGCCTCTCTGTGGTCCTTTTGCTTCGCTTGTGGTCCTGTTCTTCTTTTTCTTTTGTCTTTTGTTGTTCTTGTTGTCTGGTCGTTTTTCGGCTAGCCTCAGGCCTCGTTAATTCGAGTTTGCTTGTCTTGTATCAGCACTCCGGTGTCACTTATCGAAAAAAATTTACCTTCATAAGCGGTTATTCTCCTAGTTTTAGGCATTTCAAGTTGATCATCAACTATGGTTGCCAAATTTTTTGTTCAAAAATTCACTTAGGCTCTGTTTGGCACAAGGAACTGGAATTGGACTATGGAATTCCAATTCCAATTCTGATGGAACTGGAATTCCATTGTTAGGTTCATCAAATGAATTAGAGGTAGGAATTATAATTACATAATGATTCAAATCATTAAAGGTTTTTAGTCAGTTTAGTCGGAGTATTTCGAGTTTAAATTAAATACGGTCAGATTTTGGTTGCAGCGATTCACATTGCGTTCAAGTTATTATATCGAAGCGATTTACTTTGAGTTCGAGTTATTTGAGTTAGAGTCAAATCGGGTATCATTTTTTGTTCAAATTATCTCAGATTTTTATTTAATCGAGTTAGGCATTTTCGGGATTCAAGCGAGTTATGATCGGATTTGAGTTTATTCACGCTATTTCAAGTTCTAGTCATCTTAGTTTTGGAACAAATGAGTTGTATCATTTCTAATTTCGAGTCATCTTAGGTTAAGTTTGATATAGGTTGGGTCATTTTGAGCATGGGGCGTACAAAGCTTTGGGTCCGGGTCATTTTCACTTCATCTCAGCTTGATTATATCACATTTAAGTCAAGTAGTTTCATTTTTTGGATTTGAATCATCTCGAGTTCTTGGTCAATCAGGTTGGATCACTTCGAACTTTGAACTAAGGTGATTTTGGTCATTTCAAGTTCAAGTCATTCTAGTTTAATGATTTTGAGGTTTGGATCAAATTTTAGATTGTGTCTAAGTCTTTAGATTTTGAGTTATTTTGGATTTGATTTAATCAAGTAGGGTCATAGACCACTGTAGTTGATATAGAATTGCAATTCCTCACCCCACCCTAAGGAATTGCAAAGTATGATTTTCAGTTAAAATTCAATTCAATAGAATTGGGTAGTGGAATTGTAATTCCGATTCTAGTAAGTGAACCAAACAATGGAATTAAGGGCCCTAATTCTAGTCTTAGCTCCAATTCCAATCTCCAATTCCATGGTCCAAACACAATCTTAGGGGAAAGCTTGATAATGGATTTTACCGCAATTAGGGGGTACGTCAAGTTAGAACTAAACATACTTCACTTTAGTTGATCACTTATATTATTTTTGGTAGGGCCGGAAAAATCTGAAACAACACAATAATATGATACGAAGATGGCTGGTTCGGTTGGTTTTTGAAGGCAAGTTGAATTTGGGTTGACTTGTTTAAGCCGTTTAGGTAATTAGGTTGAATTTGGGTTTGACATGTTTAACCCATTGTCGACACGCTTGACCTATTTATATAGTTATATTACATATTTGAAAGGCACAACAAACAACAAGGAAATAAAAACCCCAATACCACAAGAGCTTTCACATAAGCAAGGTTTGGGGGGATGGGATGTACACAGCCATACCCCTTCAGGGTGCTATTCTAAAAAGAGGTTGTGTCCAAGGAATCCCAACCTGAGAAGTATGAAAACATGAAAGCATAAAAGTATGAAACAAGTAGCAATTCATCAATGAAAAATCATGAAACCCTAATATCATGAAACTTAGACTACATGAAACTCTAATAACAACAAAAGTCGATTGGAAAACTCATCATCATCATCAATGGTGAAACAAGTAGCAATTCAAACAGGTGCCTACGGAACACTCAAATCTCCACAACTACTAAAACTTGCGACATTCCTAGTGCTCCAAGGGCTCCCACCTAAGCAGAGTCCCGGGGAGGGGGGGATGTACACAGCCTTCCCCTTTCAGGGTGCTACCCTGAAGAGAGGCTGTTTCCGAGAATTCCCAACTTAGGTGGGCAACACGAGGACTTCCCAGGAGGTCACCCATCTTGGTACTACTCTCTCCTAAGGACGCTTAATTTCGAAGGTCTAACGGAATCCGGTGCTTGCATGTTGGTAACCTCTTTAGGTTCACAACTACTAAAACTATAACTGCTAATTGTAATTGTTATTTTTACCGAACAAAGCCTATATTAAGAGTTGTTAGAAAAGGTGACTATTAACAGTGAAATATAGTGAAAATTACCGCGAGAATAATAAAATACTACAGTAAAAAATACAAAAATACTGCAGCAAAAAATACTGAAAAAATTATAGAAAATTCAGAAATAATTATCTAAACACAGCAATCAAATAATTGTTAGAAAAATTGACCAATTTTCAAGCATAGCAATGAACATTGCAACTAGGAGAGAGCAATTAGAAAGATGAGCAATTAAAAAGATCTTACAAAAAATGATGATATGGCACCGTGGTAAAGGCCACTGTCCTAAAAGACGATTTCACTACTGCTCTGTTGTACACAGTATAGCCGGCAGCCGTCCTCCAGGATTAAAGAGATCCAACTCTTAACGTGCACTCGCTAAATGCCGGATAGGTGTACCTTGAACTTTGCCCAAAATGAGAAGAATTAGGTTATGAAATGGAAACCACAGAGGAGAAGAGAGCCGCAAACCCCAACCAATTTCTGATTCGATTTCTCATTTTTTTTTTTTTTTTAGGAAAGGATTTGAAGGCCAAAGGCTGGATATATACATATAGTGACAGAGAGAGAAAATGGATTTTGTGTGTGTTTTTGGTGCTTCTAGCGTGGTGTTTTAGTGGGTATTTAAAAGTGGGAAAGAAGAACTACGAAGTGAGAGAGATGTTATGGGTGTATATAAAATAGTATAGTAAACGAAAAGAAGTATTAAAACCAGGTGTAATAAATTCCAACGACTATAAATGGTAACAGGCATTAAGTCATCGAGTGTAATAAATTTCAACAGCTATAAATGGACGTAATAAATTATAACGGCTATACTGTTAATAAATTTCCAATGGTCACAATTTTAATGACCCTAAACAGCTAGTAACAGTATATGATACGTAAATAGGCGAGGTTAAAATATTATTTGAAAAATAATATACCCGTTAAGAAAAGAATTACCCACACTATTTTTCCAACATAGGATACAACTCCCTCATAAAATTAAAGGTTAGCTTGTATCATTTTTCCAACAATCCTCCACAAAGGATGCAAGCGGAAGAGAAAAACGAAGAATGGATTAGGCAAAGGGAGTTCAATTTTTCAGTACCGATGTCTCGTGACTTGAATCGTCACCTAGTGTAACCTAAGTTTAGAACTAACAACTTGCCAGGTGACTTTCATCTTGAACCTCACAAGGGGTTGTACAGTCTTTCACTTGGACACATACCAAACTCTAGATCTTGACAACTCTTACGGTTTGGCGCGTTTTATAGGCCAAGCGGTCGTCCTGGATATACGTAGGTGCTCTAGAAGGCAAGTCTTAAACCTTCATAGGGAGCGGCCATACTCCCACACCTACATAGGTAGATCCCATCAAGTGTGTGTTACCGCACACCACCAAACATATGGATATGGGTCCATTAAGAGCTAAAACTCAACCTCATCCCTTGGTAACATACAGACAGTGTCCATCAAGTGCAAGTCTTACTTACACCACCAAACATATGGCTATGGACTCGTCTCCGCACTGTCACACCATAGGGAGAGACAACATAAAATACAGTGCACTCCTTGAATAAAACTATGACTTTTCACATTAAATCTGTTAAAATCAGGTTGGATACATCACAGTTCATTCATGTATAGACTTTTGTCCCTTCCCCCCTTGATGTTTCCACAACTGTTTTACGACATAGCGTCTTTATGAATGGATCCACAAGGTTCTGTTCAGACCTTACACAATTTAGTAATATTACTTTCTTTCGAGTAGATCGTTTATAATCTTAAACTTGAGACGAATAGGTCTCCTCTTGCCAAACCCATCAAGCGTGCAATGTCTACATCACCCATTACTGACTATGGGTTTGGTTAAAGCATTAAGCTCAACCATCACAAATGGCATTTCAACACTATACTAGAGTAAAGTGGTACTTGAGAGTTGACCACTACCAACATTAATCACGAGTTGCTCTTAACCCACATTGAGGTATCTGCAACGAGCTGTTAAACAACTAGCTATATTGCCTGCCAACTTCAATAGGAGTCAGTATAACACAATAGTGGAGCAAATATCATATCAATAAAATCGTATCTCCAACCCAAGTACTCAACTAGTACACATACTATACGTATATCGTATATACAGTTGGCACAAAAGACATATACAGCAAATTTTTCAATTTCACATATCATTGTGAAGAATTATCATCTCAAATCAATTAGATCACCACCAGTTGAGGTCACAAAAGACCATATACCCATTCTCATCATACTTAGAGTACATGCATTATTACTATTAATGGTAGTCCATGTATTACCAATATTGTATTTAATTTGGTGATATCAAGAGAAAGATGTACAGAAAACCATAATTCACAAGATGCCTTCACAATTCAATTTAAGGCAGCCCGAGCCTCTGCAAGGCTCTCGACCCCAACTGCTAGCATCATTAAGCTATTCACATTGACTTTGGATAGTCACCAAAATAATGTTTCCACCAAAATCAATTTCCATAAGCCAGCTATAACTAGCAAACATCGATAGAACTACAATATTCAAGTGAAATTCCGGTCAAATAGCATTATCATGGGCTCTTAGGTCTCACAAAACCCCCACAATAAAATTTCTCACACTATATTACTAAGCTATTCAAATTTTCTACCTGCCAACTCAAACTTTAAGGTCAATAAAGGTTCTCATAAGACCTACACCTTATCCTTTTCCCAAAAATAAAAAAGAAGGTATGAAACAATAATCCTAAAGACATAATATTCTCCAAAGACCACACAAGTCCACATATGACTCAAATATATCATACCTTCCCAACTACAAATTGAAAATTTAGCAAAATAGTCCGAAAACTAGCATAATACAAGTATGGATAGCAATATTTAGCAGCAAAATATCATAATTTGCAGTATGTACACAACGTACAGTAGTCGCGCATCATAAACATCAAGTATTGCACTAGTACTGCAAAACCCAGCATGTAAAAGTCCATAACAGTATGTACATCAGCATCTTACAGTCCACAATCTGTATATGATAATATGGACACCAACAAACAGCCCAAAACAATATTTAGCAGCACATTTAGCTTGAAAAAGATATGTTTCAACACTTAAAACAACATGCTTTTTATCATTTAAAGTAACATGTAACTACATACTCACAATGCTTCGAACATAACCATAGGAAACACATGAGACACATCAACATGGAGGCCAATACACAAGATCACACATGGATTTTCATAAAAACTCACAAGTTCTATTAGCCCTTTATAATGATCAACTATTTCACTTAGGTCACCCAATATATACAAGAAAATTCAATTCTCACACACAATATCTAATCTGTAGTTCAACTCAAAACATTCAATGTCCTACCAACTCAACGAAATTCAAGATTGTACAACTAGATATGCCTAACCTATGAGTTGGCCAATTCTAGGTTCAAGGCTCAAGTTCAAAATCGACCTCAAGCATTAAACATGTATTAATCACAACAATCACACAGAAAATTAAAAAAGCACACAATTCAATTCTATTACAACATGGTCAGCCACACAACAGTAGCACCATCACCATGCACAGGTGTTCAAAACAACACCGAAATAGAATCCAAACCAAGGACTCTCCTCCGTTCATCAACAGTGTCAGACTCGAGCAATTTAACTCAGAAATTGCTCCACCAAAACAAGAATCTATACCAAATTCTCAATTGACTATACATGAGGCCAAACAAGCAATTAACACCGACTGCTCCATCAATTAGATGTACCGAGAGCCTTCTCACTTCAAGACAAACCGTTACTCTCAAGCATAAACATCTTTTCCACAAAGAGGAAACCAAAGGAAATTAAAAAAAATAGTGAGAAATTCATGCTACCTAGTTCACCGAATTGGGTGTCCAGAAAACTTGGACACTTAAACTTGTCTTAACCTCCACGTAGGAGACAAACCAGGGCTTTAGATGTAGTCCGACGCTCAAACAATAATGACCCATCTCTGAAACCAATCCAACCCGACCAATGACAACCAAAGACTACAAGAAGGTCCTAACCAACTAGACACTTATAAGGTTCTACAAGAAAACCAAGTTTTCTCAATATTTTAGGAATATCCAATGTTCTAGAACCATGATAGTTATCCTTCAACTATCCTTCAAGAAAACATCTATCCCAAGCACTCCACCACCTATTTAAATCCAAAAAAGGTAGTCAAAGTCCTCAATTCAGGTCAAAGCAAAGCATCCAATGCCTAATCCAGCCCTCAGTTCTGATTATAAAGCCAAACCTAAATTTTCTGATTTTTTTATCTCAGTCATGCCTCCTATCTCCGCACCTATTGATCTCACCATCTCTCCATAGGCCAATTACCTCCACATTCACAAGGAAATTTAGGCACCAGTAGATGTACTAGATAAATAATCAAACCCAATTGCGTCAATTGGTTGGGTTTATCTCAAGTGTTACTTCCAAAACATGGGAAACTAGCAAACTACAACTGATCAAATCTAGGAATTTTAATAGTTAGGAAGACTCGCTTACCCGTCACAAAACTAATATATATAATTTCATCAGGACATAGGCCTAATATATAGAGTTCGCATACACACGATCTACATATGCCCAAGTGGGGTTTCATTCTAAAGCCAATTAGGTAGAGTAGCTTACTAGGCTTATCCAATAATCTCTTTTCTGTCACAACTCTAATGTAGAACATTTTAATTATACTCATGTATAGCTTTTCCAACAAATACCTACATTGCCAATCACTAGAAGGTGCCATGGGGTTTTAAAGCCCTAACCAAACAAAGTTATTACATCAGAAACCCTCGAATAGTAAAACCTTATCGCACACCATTGTCAATTTTTGAACATATTTTACCTATGCTTTAGCTTTGGTGAATAATGTCAATCAATAATTTTTCATACTTGCCCAGATAAATTTAATGGCCATTTTCCATGTCTCAATGTTTACAAAATTCGATCAATCCAGCACGTTATCAACCAACAAACGCATAAATTTCTCCATTCAATTTCACTAACCAATTAACAAAATCACAAAACTCCAAACACAAAATCACCTGAAGAACTTCACTGAGTACTACGTAGAATAATGAAAATTTTCAAATTGAGCGTTTTTCAAATCTTTACAGTGTATCATATAATTTCAACTTTAAATTTTAGCAAAAATGTAATATATAAAAATTCAGCAATTGAACCTTTTTTTTTTTCCTTTCAGATCTGTTGATTATTCTTTCAAGTCTCAACACATATTAAAATTCTAATTCCTCATGATAAACAATGATGATTGATTAGTCAAATTGTCTTTTAGATTGTTAGAAAAAGAGATTAATAATAGTTAAATACAATAAAAATTACTGTGAGAATACTGAAATACTACAGTAAAAAATACAAAAATACTGCAGTGAAAATTACTGGGAAAATTGTAGAAAATTTAGAAATAATTATCTAAACACATTAATCAAATAATTGTTAAAAAATTGACCCATTTTCAAGCATAGCAACGAACATTGCAACTAGGAGAGAGCAATTAGAAAGTTCCTACATAAAACGATGATACCGTGCCGTGGTAAAGCCCACTGTCCTAAAAGATGATTTCGCCGCTATTCCGATGCACACATGCACACAGTATAACCGGTGGCCATCCTCCGAGATTAACGCGATCTGACTCTTAACGTGCACTCATTAAATGCCAGGTACGAGTACCTTGAACTTTGCCCAAAATCAGAAGAATTAGGATTATGAAATGGAAACCGCAGAGGAGAAGAGAGCAGCAAACCCCAACCAATTTCTAATTTGATTTCTCGTTTGTTTTAAGGAAAGGATTTGAAGCCCAAGAGCCGGATATATACATATAGAGACAGAGAGAGAAAATGGATTTTGTGTGTGTTTTTGGTGCTTCTGCCATGGTGTTTTAACGGGTATTTAAAAGTGGGAAGAAGAACTAAGAACTGAGAGATATGTTATGGGTGTATATAAAATAGTATAGTAAATGATTAGAAGTATTAAAATCGGGTGCAATAAATTCCAACGGCTACAAATGGTAACAGGCATTAAGTCATCGGTTGTAATAAATTCCAGCGGCTATAAACGGACGTAATAAATTGCAACAGCTGCATTGTTAATAAATTCCAACAGTCACAATTTTAATGACACTAAACGACTGGTAGCGGTAAACGATCAGTAAATAGACGCAGTTAAAATATTATCCGCAAAATAAATTTACCCCTCAAGAAAAGAATCACCCACACTGTTTCTCCAACGTGGGATACAACTCCCCCATAAAGCTAAATGTTAGCTTGTATCATTTTTCCAATATCTATCACCCCCTTAACCCAAAGTAAAATAAAACATACCACATTCAGCTATAGAATCATCTTGATCCACTGCAGGGTGCCAGTCACATTTAAAAAAATGTAAACCCAAAGCTTAATGCTAACAAGCCAAGCCTCGAGCCTGCTTGGCTTAAATACACCCCTACTATCAACAATGATGTGTATTATTAGCATATTTGTAAGTTAACAAAAGCAACATTCCCTGTGGGCCAAGGGGTCCTGCCTAAGCAGGGTTCGGGGGTGGATGTATGCAACCTTCCCCATTCAGGGTGCTACCCCGAAGAGAGGATGTTTCTAAGAATCTCCAACCTGAGGGGTGCAACACGTTGACTTCCTAGGAGGTCACCTATCTTGGTACTATTCTCGCCCAAGCACGCTTAACTTCGGAGGGATCCGGTGTTAAAAAATCACCAATATAATTAAATGCGGGTTACCCGTTTAATTATTGGGTTGGGTTAGGATTTAGAGTTCCTAACTCGTTTAGTAAATGGGTCAAATTTGGGTTGACTGTATTTCTAAGATCTCTTGCATAGCAGGAACAAGAACACAATGTGATGCATTTGCCACCCCTAATTTTTGGTACCTTTAGGTGTATTTCACTCCAGTTTGATATGGATTCTACCAATACTTTAATTATGGATACCTCCACAAATATATAATCAATAAGCAAAAATTAAGGATATTGACTTCACGGCAGCGGCAGTTAAGGCCTTAAGAAATACAAAATACTCCTCAATGCTTTACTCGGACACTTAAAAACTGGACAGGGATGGACATAGGATTGAGAGCTCGATAATCTATCTTGAGCCCAGATCAATCAGATTGTTAGCTTGGTAACTTTGATTGAAAATAACTTAATAAAGCTCCAACCTAACAAGACCTAGATGAAGCGAACCCACTTGAGACACTAATCCAAGATCAACTCAATCAAGTTTGAGGTATTAAGGCTTGGCAATCAAAATACTGAACCAATGTCACAAATTAAATTCACTATATGGGTAAGTACCAATAGCTTTGCAAAAAAGCATAAAAGATATACCTTCTCAATACCATCACTAACACTCTAATTGTTGTATTTCAAAGAATTGTTAACCAAGTACAAAGAAAATTGAAATGAAAATGAAAAGGAAAGGCCCAAGTATGCCTAAATAAAAAAAGTAAAATTCTAATGGGGTTGTGGAACCCTTTAAAAGCCTACGATTCCTTAACTACACAGTCTACCCTTCCCAAGTGCTTGCACAACTATCACCTAAAGGGATCCGAGCTCTCCATCTTCAAGTCATATTCCTTCAAAGTCGAGTAATTGTTGAAGAGCGGCGTTCTTTGCCTTCCCATTTCCCTTCACTTTTGCAAACATCCCTCGAGGCCCATACTCAACTTTGGCGACTCTGGCAACTGCCTTAGGAACATGTTCTATTTAACTAAAACGATGTTGTTCTCGAGCATGTGTTTTCCTGGGTTCCTACCTTGTCATGCACTAAGCACATTCAATCAAAACGGCGTCACTCCTGATCCTTGTAGTACATAAATCAGGTCATCGATGGTAAGGCAAAGCAATAGCAGTTCGATTTTGGGGCTTTTGAAGAAAGCATTGGAGGGATCTTCTCATGGGCAAGGTGGTAAGATATAATTCATAGTGTAAAAATGAGTTGGGAGGAGAGAGAAACTCCCGATTTCGCTCTCCTCATTTGGGTCTCCATGGCCAATAAAAAGAAAAAGAAAAAAGAAAAGCAAAATCATCCCTTCTCCTTCCCAAGAAAGCAACCCAAGCTCACCTCCAATGGCGTCTCCCAATTCTGTTGTTTTTTGGCTTCAATCAATAACCTCTATGCTCTCAATCATGGCAAGCTAGTCCTATCTACCCAAAGAATGGGTTTGCTTCTCAAAATCTCTAAAATCATAAATCACTCCACTACATCTGGAGAAAACAGCCCCAAAACGACCCAATCAGAGAGAGTAAGAAGCGTTGACAAAGAATACCTCCCCAATAGGCGATGCATGTGCGGATCTGGGGGTGGAAGGGCTAGATCTGCAGCTTTCCCTCTAGATCAAAGGATGATTATGCAAAATACCCTCCCATGGGTCAAAATCGGCGGCATCAGACTGACAATCCAATTGCATGTGGACAGAGGTAAGTCTACTTGGTTTTTCTGCTCCTTTTGGTGGTTTTTCCCTGAAAGGGGATTTCTTAGGGACCTAGGGCTGGGTTTTACAAAGAGACAGGGGTGCTGGATGAGGGGGAAAGGTTTTGTCTTTATAAGGAAGGGAAGAGCAGTGGATTTCTCCACCCAAGTCGAAATCTCTCTCCTCTTCTCTCCCTTTCTCGCCTCTTGCCATTACCCACGGGGGGATCATTCCATGCAACCTGAAACTGGAGACCATGAATCTCCAATCAGAGGTGAAAGTCATCTTCCCAGTGACCTTCCTGTTCCCGGACTCCCAATGTCACATGGTGCCGTTGGTGGTCCAGTTACAGGTTCTCCCGACCAAAAATAGCCCCAACCAAACTACAAGCGTGGCCTCCAGTTCCCCGGTTGTGATCAGGGTCACAGTCCCTTTGATCATGATGGGGTAGGAGGCGATAAACATCCTATGGGAAGTGGTCCTCGACCCTATGAACTCGAGACAGGAGCATCCAGAGGGGTCTTAGGGGCTGAATCAGTAGAAGAAATGAAGGCCCTCTGGCTGCTGGCCAAAATTTGGGGGGACTTTGTCCCTTTAAATGCTATTAGGGCTAAAACTAAAGTAGATTGGGATCTGTGTTAAGGGACATGTTGACTATGTTGAACTAGGTAATGGGTGGATTCTCTTAAAATTTGCTAACGAGACAGACAAGAATTTTGTATGGGAGGGGAGACCTTGGTTTGTTCACTCTTTTAACTTTGTTCTTGGACCTTGGCAAGAAATGTTTGACCCCTTTGAGTCAGAAATTGAGGTGGTGGCACAATGGATCCATATCCAACGCCTCACACTTGAATTCTGGCACCGTGAGGCTTTGAGGCGTCTCCTCGATCCTGTGGGTACTTTGATTAGGTTGGACGGGTTCACTGAGGCCAGAATGAAGGGTAAGTTTGCTAGAGCCTGTATTGAAATTAATGTTGCTAAGACCCTTTCAGGAAAAATTACTGTGAGAACTAGGGGTAGTGAGAAATCTTTCCCTATTACTTATGAAGGCTTATATGAGGTTTGTGCCTTATGTGGACTAGAGAACCATGGGACAGAAAACTGCCCTAACTACAAAAAAACAGTGGAGATGCATGTTGTAGTTGAGAGATTCAGAGAGGGCCTTCCCTTGGATGAGCCATCTCTAGACTGTGAGGGAGGAGACGGGTCTAGAGAGCGTTGGGTCCACGTTCACCCAAAGAAAAGACCCAGACCAGAAAAACTAGGACCCAAGCCTAGGCGTAGGCAGGGAGGACCCAATATAGTACTGCAGGAACCTAGAAACCAAGCACAAAGGGAGACGTCTATGTGGGGACAAGAAACTAAGACAAAAGAGGACAAGGGGAAGGGTAAGGAAACAAACAAAGTGGAAGATCAAAGCTCCAAGGAGGGCGAAAATTCCATACTAAAGACTACGAATAGACCCACCTAGGAAGATGAGGAGGGGGATAAGGCCCTGGAGGACTATAGGGATAGTAGAAATATCAACATGGAGGTGGAAACCGAGGAGCAGATTTGGGTCGATACTTTCCAAAACCAGACCCACTCCAAGAAAGATGAGTCTCGAGGGGATGAAGACAATATGGATGAGGATCTGGAAGAGGACCAAGACTCTTCTGCGGATGAAGCCTCTTCGGGTAGAAATGAAAGATCTGCGGACTCTTCAAAGAGATGCAAATTGTCTTGCTCAAGGGGGGCCCTCGTCAGGGCCAAAGAAGTTAATTCCACCTAATCTGTTTTAATGGGATGTGTCTTTTTTTGGGTTTCTGAAGGATTTCAAAGGGGCGGTGCAATGTCTAGTTTTTTGTGGATCAAGAAACTTCTATGTATTATTTTGTGAAAAAGTATGACGTATGCTGTTTTTTAAGTGCTTTAGTGATATCTGTTGTCCTTTGTGTGTTAATGCTCTATATGATAATTCTTTTCTCTCCCCTTTCTTTGTTGTTTAGCAATGTGCATGGAGCGTTTCAATTTTCGGCTTGCATGTTGTTGTTCTTTTTGATTAACACGGAGCGAGCTTCGGGCTCATGGATACACTTCGGGGTGAGTGCCCCTCTTTGCCCGGACGGGAACAAGTCCTTGCCTAACTTTGGTTCTATTCAACTGAGTTTCTCTCAATGAAAATCCTATGCTGGAATATTAGAGGAGTGGCTCGTGCGGCCTCTCAACAAGAACTGGAAGGACTTCTTAAGAAGTTTAGGCCCGACTTGATAGCTATTCTAGAACCTATGGCTAAGGAATCAACCATCCAATCTTTGACTAGAAAGTTAGGCTTTGATGGGCACTTCTATTCACCCCCTTCGAACCATGTGGGCGGGTTGTGGCTCCTTTGGAATCCTTCCCATTGCCATGTTGACATTCTCTTTTGTAATAATCGATTAGCTCACACCCATGTTTTGGAAAAGGACAGCAACAAGATGGGCCTAGTGTCATTCATTTATGGCCCTACAAAAGAAAGAGAAAAGGACCAATTCTGGTCCGCACTCCATGACCTTAATCATTTTAAAGGGAAAGCCATGGTGCATTGTAGGGGATTTCAACGAGCTTAAACAGCCCGGAGATAAACAAGGGGGGACCCCTGTCAAGGCCAGAAGACTTAATAGACTCAATAATTTGTGTCTGCACTTTGACCTAGAGGATCTACCCTGGACTGGTCAGAAATTTACATGGGCAAGGACAATTAACGGTATCTATATCCAAGAGAAGTTTGATCGAGCTTTGGGCAGTCATGAGTGGTTCCAAAGCTTCCCAAACTCCTTTGTTTATAACGGCTTTGGGCCTGTCTCGGACCATTCCCCAATGCTTTTATGTACGGAGGCAGAGGGGCTGCAAAAGGCCCCCCTCCCCCCCCCCCCCCCCCCCTCTCTTTAGGTTCCAACCTGGATGGACTAAAAATAAAGACATGGAGAATATTATTCGCCACGTCTAGGGCACGAGAATAAATGGATCACGAATGTATGAAGTTGTCCAAAAACTGGAAAATTATAAAAAAGCTTATTAAAGATAATAAGAATTTTAGTGCTGGCAGAATTAAGATACTAAAGGAAGCAAATGAACAAAGATTACGAGAGGTACATGCTAAATTAGATCAGGACCCGTGCAACCAACATCTGCACAGTAGACTCAAAAGACTGCTCATGCAGCGAGAAAAGATCCTCTTTGACAACCATAAGTATTGGGCAAAATACCGACATAAGGAATGGCTTACAAAAGGAGACAGGAATTCTAAATTCTTTTTCGCGTCTGTCCAGGCACGAAGAAGAAGAAGAAGTATCTTGGAAATCCAAAACGATTTAGGCCTGACCCTTATGGGTAAAGGTGATATTGGAAATACCTTTATCCAGGAATTCATAAAGAGATTTAAATCTAGTGGCACATGGACCGTCTTTCCCTCTATTTTCAGACTGAAACGGAGAATCTCAGAGGCTGACAATAAGGCGCTTATTGCAGAGTTCTCGGATCACGAGATCTCAGCAGCGGTTTTTGATATGAACCCCCACAAAACCCCAGGCCCAGACGGTTTCTCGGCCTTATTCTTTCAATACTACTGGAACATTATAGGAAAAGATGTATGCGAAGCAATAAGATCCACTCTAAGGGGTGGCTCTTTGTTGCGTGAACTCAACCATACCTTTATTAGTCTCATTCCCAAAGTGGATGCGCCCCGTACTGTTAACTAGTTCCGACCAATAAGCCTCTGTAATGTTCTTTATAAAATTATTGCAAAGGTCCTTGTTAATAGAATGAAACCGCTAATGTCCAAAGTTGTGTCACAATGGCAGGCAGCCTTTGTCCCAGGCCGAAATATCCAGGACAACATTCTTGTTGCTCATGAGATCCTGGCTGCTTTTAGGAAAAAGAAAGGAAAGTCTGGCTGGGTAGCAGCAAAATTGGATATGGAGAAGGCATACGACAGAGTGGAATGGGGTTTCCTAAAACAGGTCTTGCGCCAATTGGGGTTCCATGACATATGGGTGAATTGGATCATGGAATGTGTTTCTACTACGTCATACTTAGTGCTGATCGAAGATAATCCTATGGGTTGGTTCTCACCATCCAGAGGTCTTTGCCAAGGTGACCCCCTCTCCCCCTTTTTGTTCATCCTGTGCTTGGAAGCTTTGGCCTCTAACCTGCAGGAGATTGGTCAAGAAAGGAAATCAAGAATAGCGATCAAGGTGTCAAAGGGAGGCAGCCCGATTCCTTGCCTCTTCTTTACTGATGACTGTCTTCTCTTTTATGATGCCAAAGTGGAGGCTGCTCAACGTTTGCAGATGATCATGAACCAGTTTTGTGCTGACTCATGACTCCAGATAAACCAGTCAAATTCAGCAGCTGTTTTCTCCTCTAATATTGATAGGAATCAAAGACAGCGTATCTCAGATATCTTGGGCATCCCTAGCAATGCATTCCTGGGACGCTACTTAGGGTGTAACTTTGGAACAGGCAGATTCTTATCGCAAGTTGCTGGAGACTTGATTCACAAAATGGAAAGTAAAGTCTCGAGGTGGAAGGCGGACACTCTCTCCAAGGCTGGAAGGGCCACTCTGATTCGGGCCTCGATTGAATCTATCACAAGTCATGTTATGCAGTGTTTTAAACTCCCCAAAAGAACCTGCAAACAAGGGGACTCCATAAGTACGTGCTTCTTTTGGAACATAGCAGGAAGAAAAGGGATCAATCTTGCAGTTGGGACTCCATTTGTCGTCCAAAAGGAGCAGGTGGATTGGGGTTGCGAAGAATGGAAGCTGTTAATCAGGCTTTCCTTTGCAAATTGGGATGGCGAATCATAATCAATGAAGACAATCTGTGGGTCAAAGTCATCAAGGAAAAGTATCTACAAGGATACTCTCTGTTTGAGTATAGGTTAAAAAAGACAAACTCTCCAGCATGGAAAGGAATATTGGCTGTAAGACCGATTCTCCATAAAGGCTTGAAATGGAGAGTAGGGAAGGGTAACCAGATAAACTTCTGGAACGACTGGTGGGTGGGTAAGGCCCCCCTTATTGCGGAAAGAAGTGACAATCTTAGTGGAGTGGGTCCCTCTCTCCGTGTGGCTAACGTTATCTCTAATGGAGAGTGGAACCGTGACCTTTTGAATGGTTTGATCTCTCCTGAGACACTCAATTCCATTATGGGTATTCCAATCCCTCATATGCCTGTTGAGGACCAATTGGGATGGGGCTATACAAGTTCAGGTGACTTCAGTATTAAGTCTGCTACCTGGCTAGCGCATAATATCAACTGGGAAGACAGGAATGGCAGGGAATTCCGGTGGATTTGGAACCTGGACGTTCAACCCAAAGTTAAGATTTTTCTTTGGCAAGTCCTTAATGGATATCTGGCCACAAGTGACCAAATGAAAAAACGCATCCGAGATTGGGATGACAGATGCCCATGGTGCAACAATTGTAATGAAGACGCTTCCCACTATTTTCTCGGTTGCCCTTGAACAAAACAGGTCTGGAACTCAGCTGCTGTCGCCAGGTGGATTCCTCACCGTCCAACCCGAGGGGATATAAGGAACGAGATCCGAGCTAGAAGGAAAAGTAAGGACATAGATAAATTCGTGATTATGTGCTGGCAGGTCTGGAAGGATAGAAACTCCGCGATATTCAGAAAGGGAAAACCACTTGTCACTCAGACCCTTAATCGAGCTAGAACAATGGAATCGGAATGGCAGTGTAGATCCAAGGTTGATTGTTACGATGCTGATTGTAACCGTAATAGGGCCACTGCTCAAAAGAGGAGTCGTTGGGTAAGCTAGTCCCCTCCGGATCCAGGGTGGATAAAGATCAACTTTGATGGGGCAAAAAGGGGATAGTCGGCAGCGTCAGGCTTTGTCATCAGAGATGCCAGTGGTAAGATCCTTCGAAGCGGTACTAGAAAGCTGGGTAATGCTCCTGTCATTGTGGCTGAGGCGTCGGCTGCTCGTGATGGTATGTATGAGGCCATATCCCTGGGAGCCGATACTGTAATAGTCGAAGGAGACAACGAGGTCGTCATCAAAACTTTCAAGGAAGAGTATTCTTGCCCAAATGATATCAGAACCATCAGAGATGAAATCAGAGCCCTCGCGGGAAAGTTTAGAAATCTTAAGTTCTCTCATGTATTCCGCGAGGCGAATAGATCTGCAGATTTTATGGCTAGCGAAGGTTTGGGAAGTAATGGGTTCCAGCTGTATCTCGTGGAGCCATCCGCCCCCCTCCTTCTCATCTCTAGTGCTAAGGCTTCAGGATGTCCGGTGCTGAGGCGCGAACGTTAAAGCCTCTCTCTCGTCTTTACCATTTAAAAAAAAAAAAGGTGGTAAGATTATGCTGCTTGAAAAATTGCCCTTGCTCGGTTGCTAATATTGGTGTTCTTTCTTTTATTTCTTCCCTTGCTAGGCTTAATATTGCTCTAGCCTACATCAAAAAAAAATCCAACACTATTATACCATTGAATTATTATGATAAAAGAAAATTTTTATACATATAATTATTTTGAGGAATTTATCATGTAGGAACCCAAGGTTTAATCTTTCATTATCAATGTGTCATGTTTTGATATATATAATAAGTTATTTTGGAATTTGAAAATTTTATGGCTTAGATACTTTCATATTCAAAAATTTTATCACATAAGTACTCTCGGCTGAAATTTGGTCAACTTTCTTTGGTAAATTTATTGTTGAAAAACACTTAAAAAAAAAATCTTTTGTCTAAAATACTAGGTGACACACATGTATGTATTGAAATCTCAATTTTTCTCTCAAAACTTTGCCGAACTTTCATAAAAGTTCACCTAATTTTGATGGAGGATATCAAATCATAAAACTTAAAAAGATCATAGTTTATTTTGATAACAAATTCTGAAATTTTGCAGTATTAAGTGAGGAATTCTCGTTATTTTAAAAGAACATTTAAAATTGTTAAATTTGACAGTTACTTCACAATAGTTAAACGTGATTAGGAGGTAATTAACTAAGAGAACTCAATTGGGTCCAAATTTTCTAACACAAAAAAGAAACGATGAATAAATAACAAAATCAAAATTGAAATTCATTCAAGAAAAACCAAATCAAATCAAATCAAATCCGAATCCAATTCGAAACTGAGAAAGCACCGAATTGAAAAAAATTACCTGAATCTCCGTAACATCCAAAGAAGAACAGCTCCATTGTAGAATATCGTGAGCTGTTGCCGCGCTTGCTCGCCAGATGAACTACGATCCAACAACGACGATGATGAGGATGAAGAAGAAGAAGAGAGACGAAGCTCAAGTAGATCGCAATCTCTCTCCATTTCCATCTCACTACTATTGATAACCGCTTTCTCTCTCTCTATCTATTTTTCAATTTACAGTTTTTGATTTGTGATTTGTGATTTGAGAGGTGAGATTTGAAGAAGAGGAAAGTATTTATAGGTGGTGGTGGCGTGGGAAAGCCAGCTGCTGACACCAAAGACACACTGTATGTACATCAACTTGTTTTATAATACACGTGATAAATGATTTTTCTTCTGATAGGTGACATTGCTATTTATATCCGTCCAAAAAAGAAAAAAGAATTTTTTTGGTTAAACAATATTTAAGTTTTTTACCAAATTGGCATGATTCTCAAAAGAATTATCAAAATGGAACATACCTAGTGCCTCAAGGGCTCCCGCCTACGCAGGGTCGGGGGGGGGGGGGGGGGGGGGGGGGGGGGGGGGGGGGGGGGGGATGTACCCAGCCTTCCCCCTTCAGGGTGTTAACCTGAAGAGAGGCTGTTTCCTAATACCCCTAACTTGAGGGTGAGGACTTCCTAGGAGGTCACCCATCTTGGTACTACTCTCATCCAAGCACACTTAACTACGGAGTTCTAATGGGATCCGGTGACTGCGTGTTGGTGCCCTCTTTGGTAAAAAGAATTATCAAAATGACATAATTTATTGTAGCCTTATCAACGGCGTACTTCTTACATATGGATAAAGTACACCATTTATAACGGCATACAATCAGAATACGCCGTTTGTACTTTAAATTGTCATTTAATGTAGTACTCTGTTTGAAACGGAGTACATCGAATGGAAATAAGTTTTTATTTTAAAACTCCTTTTAAATTTATCTTTTTCTTTTTATTCTTTGTTTTTGTTTTTGTTTTTATTTGAATAAACAATAATGTAGGATTATTCTAGGCTTCTATTTTTTAATAAGTAGCAAAAAAAACTCGCAATGCAAAAACTGACATCTCATAAAGAGACCCAAATAGCGCACACATAATGCAGAAAAAGAGAGAGTAACAAGAAATATATACAAATTATTTATATTTTCAATAAAAATTTAACGAATACATAATTGATAAGTAGTTAAAAAATAAATTTAGATATTACAACTATTTTATATAAATAATTTAAAATTTTAATAATTTTCTTTTTTTTTTGCCAAAAGGCAAGTGCAAATTCAATATATATCAAAATTATGTACAAAACAGTATCAACATATGCAAAAATAAAAGCTAAAAGGCCCCTATACACTCAATCTAATAGAGGGCAAACCAAAAAGAAATTCACAAAAACTAAATCACAAAATTGACCCGATACCAAATAAATTTCTGAATTTCTCTTATCACCCAACTTTTACATCCGTCTAACTCCTTGAAAATTTTCTCATTCCTGGTTGTCCAAATCATGTAAACTGTCGCAGCAAAACATGCCCGTTTAATATGTGACTCAAACGGCCGACTTCGAATCTTCTTTCCGAACCAATCAAAACATTGCTGGAGTGTTGTGAAAAAACATATACCGCTTCATTGACAAATGCCAAGCCATACATCTTTTGACCACGCACACTCAAAAAATAAATGCTCGACAGATTCATTAGCCTGCTTACACATAGCACAACGACTAGCTAGCTATACTCCTCGCCTTTGTAATCTATCATCTGTCAACAACCCCCCCGATATGGCTAACCACAAAATAAAACTGTGCTTGGGAAAAGAAAACTTACCCCAAATCGTGCGTCCCCAGTGAGTTTGCTGTCGGTGAGTTCGCAGTAGGTGATAAGCTCTGCTACATTTGAACTGGTCACCCCGAACGCAGCTAAGTAATTTCTGCTGGGCATCCTGAACCGAAGCAGACCGAGCAAACAAACTATCTCGACATATCATCAACATCTTCCAAAAAGAAGAATCATCTGTCGCTGCACTTAAATGCCAAAACTCGCCCTTTTTCATATAGATCTCATGAACCCATTGGACCCACAACGAATCCTTCTTATCCTGAATGTACCAGAGAGTACGCATTATTTGAGCAAGGTTCCAACTTGGGCTCGGCTTCTATATGTCCTTACTAAAAGAGTACATTAATTTCAATATAACATTTAATGTGTTATCTTGTTGATTGCCACGTCTCATTTATCGCATATTCTTTTTGGTTGTCATATTATTTTTTTCGAATAATTGTGCTGGTTACTTATAAATAGTTGATACCGTTCCTAAATATTTTTTTTTCTTGGTTGTTTTTGCTCGCTATACAAAAACTAGCGTCTCAAAAAGAGACCCAAAAAGCGCACAAGTAGTGCAGAAAAAGGGAAAATAACAAGAAATTTATACAGGTCATTTCATAAGTTAGGTACTCGTTAAATTATTGTTGAACTAATATTATATACATAAAAATTATGTATTATTTTTTGGATGAAACATAAATGGTGAAAGTTTTTAAAAATGATCTTATACATAGTAAGGCAACATACTTTGTAGAAACGGCCAAGAACAAAATTATTATTTAGGAAAGGACCAAGAAATGTATCAACTATTTATAAGAACTAAAATAATTACTCAAAAAAATAACATGACAACCAAAAAGAATATGTGGTAAATGAGACGTGGCAATCAAAAAGATGACACATACAATATTATGGTGAAATTAATGTGCTCTCTGAGTAAGGATATATAGAAGCCGAGCCCGAGCTCATCATGCTCAAGGCCCAACTTCTCAACATTTAAAAATTATTAAAATTTTAAATTATTTATGTAAAATAGTTGTAATATCTAAATTTATTTTTTAACTATTTATCAATTAGGTATTCCTTAAATTTTGTTGAAAATATAAATGATTTGTATATATTTCTTTTTATTTTCTCTTTTTCTGCACTATGTATGCGCTATTTGGGTCTTTTTAAGAGATGTCACTTTTTGTATCGCGAGTTTTTCTTACTATTTATCAAAAAAATAAAAGTTTAGAATAATCTCATATTGTTGTATATCCAAATAAAAGCAAACATAAAAACAAAGAATAAAGAGAAAGAAAAAGATAAATTGAAAAGGAGTTGTAAAAAAATAAATAAATAAATAAATATGTTTATTCAATGTACTCTGTTTCAAATGGAAAACAGCATACTTTGTCCATACATAAATAGCGTACTTTGAAAATGCTACAGTAAATAGTGTCATTTTGGTAAATATTTTTGAAAATATGCGATTTTGTAATTTTTTTTTTTTAAATCGTGCCAGTTTGGTAAAAAAACTCACAATATTTTAGTACTTTGAAAAATGTGATGAACTAATTTCCTAGCTTATAAAAATTGTAAAATGATTTGTTTGGTTTGCCGGTTAGGATTGAATAATTTTAGTCATAAATCTAGTAGGAAAACATATTAAAAAGGTATTGCATTATATCATAAGAAATTTTTTTGTATTTAATTCTTTAGTAGTTAGAAAAATTAAACACTCATATACAAATTAATTTATAACTAAAAATTTGTATAGAAATTAATTTGAAAGTATATAATAAAAAGGAATAAATTTAGCAATACACACACACACACATATATATATATATGGTCCTTTATGTAAAATTTTATTGCACTTCACCTAATATTTCAATTTAATAATTTTGCTTTTAATTGTATCAATTTAAATATTGTACAAAATAATAACAAAATGTTTTAGTCATTTTATTGTATTAGATCCATGACACAATTCAAACGCACACTAGCCAAATTAAACTCACTCATGACCCAATCGTTAAAAAAATTTTCACCACCTTAACATTATTTTACAGATGGATAAAAGTAATTAGGCTAAATTAATTTTAATTAGGACCATGAGTAAAATTAAGCTAAATTACTTTAGCCGTTGATTTAAAAAAAATAGCCTAATTAATTTGGTCCTACTGTAAAACTAAGTCAAGGTGGTGAAAAATATTTTTAACAGTTGGGCCACGAGTTATTTTAATTAGGCTAAAGGATGGATTTACGTTGGGTCGTGCATCTAATATGATCAAACAATTAAAAAATATGTTGTTAACTTATACAATGACTAAGTTGATAAAATTTAGACCAAAATGACTAAATTGATACATTGGTCGAAGTGCAAGAATATTTTACATAAATAACCCAATTTAAATATAGAATATATCATAAATTATAGTTAGTTTCTAAAAATAATAATATATATATAGATATCTAGAATGCCAAATTTATTTTCCTCCATTATGCAAGTTCAAATCAATTCCTATATAGATGTTCAATTTCAAAGTAATTTCATAGGGGTGTTAGAAGAGTTAAATATTAAAAAAAAATTTATGACATAATTCAATACTTTTTTAATATTTTATCCGAATCAAATATATGATGTCGCCTGTCTAATGTATGTTGTCAGTTTTTTTAATATACCTAAAATACCTCTCCCTCCCCTCACCGTAAACCCTAGGGGTGAAAATGAGACCGACTCACGAGTCTTTATAGAACTCGAAAGACTTGGCTCGCTTTGAGCTCGAGCGGAGCCGAGCCCAAGCCTTTCTTAATATAATATATTTATTTAAATATGTCCAATCAAGCCAAATTTAAGCTTAAATAAGTGAAGTCCGAGCTCAAACGAGATTAGATTAAGCTTAAATGAGTTGAAATATTGCAAATTCGAAGTTCGTCGAGCTTAAATCGAGCCGAGCATGAGCCTTTCACTAGTCGAGCTCGAGCTTGAACTTTTCGAGCTTGAACGTTTCGAGCTTGATGAGCTTTGAGCCAAGGCCGAGCAGAGCCTTGAGCCTTCATGGTTGACAAGGATCAAATCTAGAGGTTGACAAGGAAATCAGATTAAAGTATCCTCATTATCAAAGAAGGGAAACGGGTCGCTAAGGCCCTTAGCCAAGTAATTCCACCCAAAGTGGTGCGAAAAAAATTGGGATCCCAATCTTGAAGACAGACACCAAAGATAAGCCATGTTGGGAATTCAAATTATCGTGATTGGATGGTACTCAAACTGGAATGGCAAGAGAAGAATTCACAAATATACAAAATGTATTTGGAAACTAAATATTCCTCCCAAAATTATTTTTTTATGGCAATTGTTTCTAAACGGATTACTAACTATAATAAATTTTAATAATCGAGGGAGTAGCATGAATAAAATTTGTAACAGATGTGGCTAGGTGCTAGAACAAGTTGATCTCGCATTAATACCATTCAAAAAGTTAAAAGAAGTTTGGGATTTTGCAAGAAAGTCCAAATGGATCGGGTTCAGCACAATCTAAATAGGAACAAGAGCTTACTATAAAATCTTAAAAATAAGCGGGCAAAAGGACAAGAAGGAGAATTTGGACAAAGCAATCTTATTATAATGTGACACATTTGGAAAGCGGGGAATCAAGATTGGTTGGCTGTGAAAATCCTGCTTAAATCGAAATTCCTATGTGTTGAATGGAAATGCAAAGGTGAACCTAGCATCGAAGGAAATGTTGACTGTATTGGTGACAATGGCAAACATAAAGGAAAGTATTAGAGTATAATTCACAATAGGAAAGTGAATTAGGGTTTTGCTTTTTGTCCTTATCGCCCTTAGTTTACATGTATGTAGGAGGGCCAGTATTGTCCTTTAATTGTTATCTTGAGCTCTAAATATAGAGCCTCCTTGTACCTTGTTCTACTAATTCAATTGAAGCATTTTTGACTCTTCACTTGGTATAAAAGCCTTGTTGGTTAAGAGAACACGAGTTCGAATCTCAACAGCCCCCACTTTCAATATTAAAATAATTTAAGCACAAAGTATGAGATAAGCTTGTCACTATCCATACTTTAAGCCCAATTGGCATTTGCGTGAGGGGGCATGTTGAAGTATAAAACTATTCCTAGGCCTTCACCCATGACCTTAAGCTTTTGGAAAAATTAGTTCCTTTTTATGGTATCAAAGCCTCGTTAAGAGACTCTCCTCTCTCTCCCTTCGATGTCTTCTCCTTTTAATTTTTTTTTTTTTTTCTTTTCTTGCTCTTCTTTAAGTTCTCTATTTGTCTTTATTTAGTTTAAAGTTCTCATTTTTTTTACATAATATGGTAGGACCTAATTGTAATCCCAATCCCCTCCCAAAAAAAACCGATGCACCACTAGTCACTGGACCATAGTGTGGAGGTAGATCGCAGTAGACCAACTGCTGGCAAGTCTGCCAACCACCACACTCCAATCCTCTCCTTGGTGTGACCGATTTTCCCCATATCGGTACCATATCCTCGGGTCCCTTCCTCAATGGTCTAACGAATGCGAGTGCCGCCATCTTCAGTATGTCGTTAGCCACCACGAGACCTCAAGTATCTCAATTTCTTGGCTCGGGCATTCCCTCTTCCCTCCCCCACTTCCCGTTACAGTCAACCACTGGCCCAATCTTTTCCGGCCACCAAAACGACCTATCGGACCACCGGGTGCTAGTTCTGGCCCCCCATGGGTTTTGCCGGTGCACCGCCTAACGCAGTACAAAGATAATATAAAATATGATCTTCATGAAGATAGCAGGATTAGAAGGAATTTCAATATATTTGTACTTTTAAATTGTATAAATATTAGTTTATTCTTTAGATTTATTGAGTTATGTTACTTTTATATAGCACAAGGTTTTTTATTCTTTATAGGAATTCCTTTTAATTGGATTTTTTTTTAGTTTAATTTTTATATTTCTATTCAAATTGATATTGTTTAGATCCCTATTTCTATGAATAGGGACCTTACGTTATTGTAGAGGAACTTCTTCCTAATTATTCAATAAAATATAACTTGAAGGTTTATTATTTTCCAAAGTTTAGGGATTTCTTCGGTGGATTCCGAATACCTCCGTTCGAGTGAAATTTAAGCAATACCCGTTCGTGTGTTTTACGAACTTAATAGTTCTGAAACCACTTCCATCCTGCATCTGTTGATATTAGAGCAAGTTCCAATCCACAATTTTCGTCACTGACACCGCGTGGTTGCCGTTCCGGTGACCTGAATCTACCATCGTCCATTTCTTTGCACAGCTACCACCCCAATTGACCATCGTTCATTCCATCACCCCAAATCACCATTATCCACAAACCTTCTCCACCATCATCCTCCACAAAGCACCACCACCTTCACCCCTCACACCACCCCCCCCACAACCCCCCAAAACAAAAACAACACACCACCCTCAAGCTATGCACTACAATATTAAGTCTTGCCCTTGCTGTTGAGAAGACAACTTCAACAAAACCTAGTCCGAAAATCAACCGCCTATCATCAAGACTCTCTCTGGTGTCGAAAGCACCGTGGGGTGTTCAAAGGCATTCAAGATATTCCGTTCAATATCCAGTGGTTTTCATCGCCACCATCATCCACAGTCCACTAATGCCCATCACCAAACTCCACTAGTTCTAAGTTTTACCTCAAGAGCATTTCATCTTCAAGCCTCCGCAAGTGCTGCCATGGTCGCGGGACATCGTACCTCACCTCTGCTGCGATCAAGGATTACTTTGAATCTAGGGTTTGCTTACAATTTGGGATACTTAAAAAAAAAAAAAAAAAAAGGTATGCATCTTGCATATTGAACATTGTTTCACATAAGGTGTATATCTAATGGAAAAACCAAAAATAGAGCTCGAGGAAAATCACGTGACTAGATATTGGTCATGGGGTACTTCAAATGATAGATCTTTGGGAGTAAGGTTCATAAAGTTTCTTATCCCATTACTCATAGCGATCTATATCGAATATTCCGCCCTTCTGAATCAATAGAGGATATTACTTAGGTTGATAATACGTACCTTGCACGTATATAATTTTACTATAGCAATGATGCAATCTCTGCAAAGCAAGAAGAACAAGGGGCATACATCTATTACGATTATTGTCAGCTCGATATTGAGCTTGCTAGTGAATTGAAGCGTCACAAGTCATAGGACATCTGAAAGAGCTTCTAAATACATGGAACAGACATGTTAACTTTGTTGAAAACAAAATTGTCCAGGAACCAAATAAAGTTGAAGAAAATCATTCAAAGTTCATTACCGCTGATAGTATTTTAGAAGCAAAAACCGAAGAAATAAATAGTGAAGAGAAGACCCAAAAAATTGTTGAAGTAAAGCAAGACAAATCAAAGAATAAAGAAAAAACAAGGGATAAAGAACTCCCCCAAATAGCAATTGAGTTCAACAATGAAGGACATGGAAAAAAAGCTTACACAAGCTGATGATCTCAAGGTTGAGCTCTCCAATATAACAATTGGGTTCAACAATGAAGAACATGAAGAGAAGCCTATACAAGTTGATAATCTCAAGATTGATGTAGAACATGTTCAACATGTTGAGTTCGTTATCCCTCATAGTTTTTCTGACAATCTTCCTAGATTCTATTCAAGGGTTTCTTTGGACATGAATAAGAACTCTTCCTCAAGCCCAGATCATGGCCTATGATTCACTATTTCATTCTCTTCTTCTACAAAACTTGAGGACGATTTTTTCGTAACTTGGGGAGAATGACGCGGTACAAAGATAATATAAAATACGAGATTCATGAAGATAGTTGGAATTGAAATAATTTAAATATATTTGTACTTCTAAATTATACAGATATTAGTTTATCCTTTAGAATTATTGAGTTAGATTAGTTTTATATTTGTCTGTGGTTTTGTATTCCTTATAAAAAATTTCTTTTAGTTAGATTTCTTTTAGTCTAGTTTTAATATTTCCATTCAAATTGCTATTGTTTAGACCTCTATTTTAATAGGGACCTTAGGTTATTGTGGAGGAACTTCTTCCTGATTATTCAATAAAATATAACCTGAGGATTTATTATTTTTCCTAGTTTAGGAATTTCTTCGGTGGATTCCGAATATGTCCATTCGAGCGAAATTCGAGCAACACCCATTTGTGTGCGCCTAGGCACGCTTCGCTGGCAACCCCATGGAGGCCACCACCAACTCCTTCCCCACCGTGTTGACCTAGTCCCTCCATGACTGTGATGGCGCGGCTCAAACCACCTCACCAAACCCTAACTCACAACATCTTCTAACGGAATTTCCACTCTCAATCCCAGACACGTAAATTGGATTAGAACTTACCAAAGTCTCCGGTCATGTATTGCTGCCACTTTATCTTGCTCTCTCCTCAATGACATTGTCCAACAACCCACATCAAAAGCCATGTGAGATACCCTTATCAAGTGATTCCGATACCACTCAATGACTAAGGAATTTGACCTGAGAACTCAAATTGTTAACATAAGAAAAGATTGCAAAACTATGGAAAACTATCTGTCTGAATTAAAATCCATAGCCGACAACTCTGTTGCCATAGACGCCCTGATTTCAAACAGAGAACTTTTTCACTATGCCCTATCGGGGCTTCCAATTGAATATGCCGCATTTGGTACCCTCACCCAAATCATTAATCCCACTCCTAACTTTGAGGTGCTCAAAACTGCTCTCTTAAATGAAGAGAGTGCCCAAAGCCAATACCAAGGGTTCCCTCCTTCCGATCTTTAACATGTTTCAGTTGCTTCAAGTGCAGGTATTCAGGTCGTGGGGGACACGGTCGAGGTAACAAAGGTCACAACCATGGCCGTTGTGGCGGTTAAGAGGGCCGAAATGGGGGACAACATAACCAACAAAACTCGGGACAAAATCATCCCAACTCAAGCACACCTAACACCAACAACAGGGTCACACTTCCGCCAATGTTAATGGAATTCTAGGCCCCGGACCCCAACACTGCCAAATCTGTAATCAAAAAGGTCATGCCACTGTCTCTTGCTTACACCACTTCAACCAAGCATCCTTTTCGAATCCCTCACACTCCCTTGCTGCCATGTCCATCAATGACTCACAGGACTACAACTTGTACCTTGACTCTGGCACATCAAACTATATGACCCCTCACTAAGGAAGCCTACATTTTCTTTTTCCTTATTATGGTCATAAATAAGTTTTAGTTGGGGACGGCGATTTACTTTCTGTTACACATGTGGGTTCATCTAAAATTACAACTAAGTCACGCCAACTCCAACTTAAAAATGTAATGTTAGTCCCAAAACTCTCCCATAACCTTCTCTCCATAAAGAAACTTTGCCAAGATAATGTTTCTACTGTTGAGTTTGACACCAATTTTTTTTCTATTAAAGACAAGACTATGAGGATTCCTCTAATTCGAGTTCATAGTGACGGCCCACTTTATAATTTTTCATCCCATTTTACTAGACTCATGGCTCGAACACAACCACTAGACTTATGGCATCGTCGATTGGGGCACCTAGGCAAGCTAACACTTGATGTTTTATGTACTCGCAAACTTATTTCCAGTTCTTGTTTTACTTATTTCTGTCAATCCTGTATTTTGGGCAAATCTCATCATTTCAGCATGCTTTACGTTCATTTGATTCCCCTTTGCATTTAATTTATTCAAATGTATGACAGTCTCCTATTGCATCTAACTCATGTCACAATTATGACTTCACTAGATTCACTTGGCTTTATCGTATGCAACATAAACCTGAAGTCTTTCAAATTTTTTATGCATTCAAAACCCTTGTTAAAAATCAATTCTTCACAAAATTAAAAATTCTTCGAAGTGATGGTGGTCGCAAATTTGACTATCATCGCATGAACTCCTTATGTCGTCAACATGGGATCCATTTTTTACTTTCATATCCTGATACCCCACAACCAAATGGGGTGGCAGAATGAAAGTATCAACACTTTGTTGAAATTGCACGAATGCTTCTTATTCAATCTCGGTTACCATACTCTTTTTGGGATGATGCCGCATATACTGCATGTTATATAATTAATAGTCTCCCTATTCTCGTTCTCAAAAATTCATCCCCGTTTGAAAAACGTTTTAAACATCTTCTTGACTACTTGAGTTTCGTGTTTTTGGATGTGCATGATGTCCTATTATGACCCCATGTGCCCCATATAAACTAGCCCATAGATCTCTCCCTTGCATTTTCATAGGCTACATTGCACGCTGCAAAGGTTACTGATGTCTCGGCCCCAAAAACTAGAAAAATACATATAAATCGTCATGTTAGGTTCAATGAGTCTATCCCAAACTTGCATCTAGCTCTCAATCACCAACTCCCTGAACTACTGCCACTATGGTTGACCTTCCCCTTTCTCTTCCCTTAATATCGCTACAACCAAGAGTGGCGGCCACACCCTTGGGCAAAAGCCCCCACTCGGTCACACCAAGGGTAATACACCGAACATCACCGAACCTACACTATACCGACAAGCCCCAACCAGACCTTGAACCCAAACCCCAGCACTCAACAATGCCACGCCTCCTCAATTCCCTGTTGAACCCAAAGAACCCACCCGGTCTGACCTTAAACCACCCCTCCCGGCACTATACAGTGCCCCACCATAGTACGCACCACCACCTACCCTAGTAGCTACTATTATCAAAACCCCTGCTAGCCAGCAACCCACACCTTCGCCACACTCCGAGGTTCCCTTGGTCCTAATAGATAACACTATCATGGCCTCGGCTCCTTTCGCTAACATTCATCCCATGCAAGCTCAATTAAAAATGGTGTTAGAAAAGTTAAATATCCACTCTCACTCTCATCTATAATAGTAATAGAAGAACCCACTTGTTATTCTTAGGCTGTTAAAAACCCTGAATGGTAAGAAGCCATGGCAAACAAATTTACTGCTTCAATTCTAAATAACACTTGGGATCTCCCCCCCCCCCCCCCCCCCCCCCCCCCCCCCCCCTCCCCCGCGCCAAAAAAAAAAAAAAAACTCATATCACAATATTCTGGCAACACTTGGAAATATCAAGTAAAGTATAAAGCGGATGGATCGGTGGATCACTTCAAAGCTCTCCTTGTTGCTCAAGGCCTTCACCAAGGCATTGACTTCTAGGAAACCTTCAGCCCCGTTGTTAAATCCACCACCATATGCTTTATTCTTTCACATGCAATTACCAACAAGTGGTGCATCAAACAATTAGATGACAAAAACGCTTTTCTACATGGCCATATTAAGGAAGAAGTGTACATAAGGCAACCCAAAGGGTTCATTCACCCAAAATATCCTAATCTTGTGTGTTGGCTACGAAAAGCCCTCTATGGTCTAAAACAGGCTCCTCAAGCCCAGTTTCATCATCTTAGCTCTTTTCTTTATAGTCTTGGATTTACTTCTTGTGAAACTCCTCTCTTTTCCTGTTTCGAAAAACTAAAGACATCATATGTTTTCTCCTCTATGTTGATGACATTATCCTAACTGGCTTAAATCCAAGTTCCCTTGAATCTCTTATTCGAACTCTTTTCCCCCAATTCGCAATAAAAGACCTTAGTCCTCTCTACTATTTTCTTGGAATTGAGGCACACTGAACCAAGAAAGGACTATTTCTCTCACAATACAAATACGCTATCGACCTTCTCACGAAACACCATATGCATAATGCCAAACCAATCAAAGCACCCCTCCCAGCACAGACCCATCTGTCTTTAACCTATGGGGATCCCTTACCCGACCTAACCGCTTACCGAAGTGCTGTTGGGGCACTCCAATACCTCATCATGACCCATCTAGATGCATATTTTGTGGTTAATCTTTTTTTCTGAAATTATGCATGCCCCTAGGACAGGTAATTGGCAGGTTGTGAAGTGCATTCTTAGGTACCTCAAAGGGACTCCCAATCATGGATTAACAATCCTGCCCAAATCCTGCAACTCTTTAGTAGTCTATACTGATGCCGACTGGGGAGGATGTCTTGATACTCGCTATTCCACCACAAGCTACGCCATTTTCCTTGTCCCAACTTCATCTTTTGGCGTGCCAAGAAACAAATCACCATCTCCAAATCATCCACTGAATCTAAGTACCATGCTGTTGCGTAAGTCGACTAGGTCCAGTACCTCATGAGGGATATTGGCCTCCACTATGACAACATCTCTGCTTCCTTCCTCGCAACCAACCTTGTCTCAAATGATCACAGCAGCAGAGTGACATTGGCTTCCACTTTGTTCGTGAGAAAGTTCTCAAAGGTGACCTTCAAGCTCCCTACACTTCTACAAGAATACAAATAACATCTTCACAAATGGCTTAGCAGTGATCTTTGTCTATATCACAAGAACAATCTTCATATTATTACACCGCCCTCAGATTAAGGGGGCTATTAGAGTATAATTCACAATAAGAAAGTCAACTAGGGTTTTGCTTATAGCCCTCAGTTTACATGTATATAGGAGGGTTAGTATTGTCCTTTCATTGTTATCTTGAGCTCTATATATAGAGCCTCCTTGTACCTAGTTCTACTTATTCAATTGAAGCATTGTTGACTCTTCACAAAAGATGTTGGGTCAAATAATCACAAAGCCAACAAATACGACCTTCAAAATAAACTTTGATGGGACTAAAATGGGAGAAGAGATTGTGGCAAGCTATTAGCACCTAGAGAATGGCCAGCAAGAACTAAAGAACCTGGGAGAGCCTCCAGTTCTGATCTAAGAGATGGTTGTTTCTAGGGAGATATAGTTGAAGCACTTCATTTGAGTTTTACAAGTTTTGAGGAGAAAATGAAGATGTTTTCTGTGTATTGAAAGGGGAACATAGCTATCCTTGGAAGATTAGCAACTATAAGTGATATTGACAACCTAATTAAGGAATCTCAGCGAGTTTCTTTAAAGCACATCTTACGGGAAACTAACATGGTGGCTCATTAGATTGTCAAAACATGTGTCTCAATTAACCACACAAGTGCATATAAGGATAAATTGGAGAGTTTTTATTATGGCTGTAAATCCTTTTCCTAAGTTATCAATTCATGTATTTATAGGCTAACTATCTAACATTGCTCCAGTTTCCAAGCAAGCACGCAATCACATATCTACTTCTCTAGCCTTTCATGACTGCTTGGATTCCTCCCAAACAGGCGTTGTTGGGATCAACAACCTTCTACTCGTTGTCTCATAACTTCTTTGTAACTACATTTGAGGCCCACATTTCTTGCAATGTCCTAGGTAGTTGCCTCAAGCTAGATTGCCAATCATTTATTCCATCTCAGGTATCTGCCTCGAGCTTGAGTATTATCTGGTCTTCAACTATGCACCCTGGTAACTACTTCAAATACTTGCTCACCTTGAATCAGTACCACTAACGTGCTAGATACGCAACTCATTTAATAAAACTTCATTTCTAATCCACTGGTTTCACTCGATAGACATATTGTCTTACCTCTAGGACCAAAAAAAAATTTTTTTTTTGGATCTCATATGAAAGTGGTGTTATTAGCTAATAAGCATGAAAAGGGTGATCAATTTGAAATGACAAGCAACTCCACGTTGTTCATGGGGTGCCTATTTGCTCTGAAATGCTTAAGTAAGCCCACATTTTGTCAACTCGTTAACATGGCAGCGTGCATCCCGTGCGCTACATAATTACACCATTATGCTGTGCTAGTGCTACTGTTGATATTATTTTATAAATAATAAATGCTTTAATTATTTAGTATAAAGTAGTATATAAAGTTCATAAAGTATTTTCATGTGAAATAGTATAGTCCCTTAGGGACATAGCCGAGTGGTCGTGATCGCCGGATGTCAACGAGGTAACCCGAGATCGAATACCACAAAACTCAAAGTGGTGTCCTCTTTAATGAGGACTTTAAGGGGTTTATCCCCTTTCCCCTCCCCATGGCTTTACCATCATTAAATAAAAAATAAAAAAATAAAAAAAAAGTGAAATAGTATATAAAATTAATAGATTATCAAAATAATTATTTCATCTTAATTTTAAGAAAAATTATCGTACACTGAGGTATAAACATTTCTCATCTGGATTTTTTGACGTTTAAATATATATATATGTATATATTGACTTATCCTAAAATTTAAAATTTTGATCATTCATGTAGTAGTTAGTCTAAAATTTTATCAATTAAGTATCATTTACCAAAGTTCGATGAATTTTGTGTAAAATGTTGATATAGAAAATGATTTTAGGTATCCATGAGTAGGAGAATGTGATGATTGCATGTTTTGCCAAAACAATGTTGACATGACATGACTTAGATAATATATATATTTATTCTATCACAATCAAATAAATTATTTTCTATGTTTACTTAAAAGACTAACATAACTCGTGTAACATATTAATATTTTATGGTAAAAATTGTCTAAATTTCACAAAATTTCACCATATTCTAATATAAAATAGCTAAATTATAAAATTTTCAAACTCATGCTACCTTCTTGTATATATTAAAATATCAAAGTATTAGATGATAAATGCTCAAAACTCAGGGTGTATAAGTGATAATTTCCTTAATTTACTAATTTAATTATGTTCATTACAAACATAGTGTATTTAATAGATCATTAAAATGCTGAGATTACGTACTATGTATGCAATATTATATATATAAAATAGATCCACTTCTGCATACAATAATAATTGAGCAGCTTGCTATTGTAAAAGGCCAAATAAGTATGGTCAAGCCTAAACCAAGCACAAGTTAAAAGAACAGTATCAACAATTCAATAATACCCAGGGCTAGTGGTGACGCTACTAGGATCATGTAGATCTCTTTGAGAGCATCATTTTGATATATAGTTCGCCTCATAACTTCTTATGGATCAAAAGTTATACCCATTTTAATTTACATGCGCCTATGGAACCCTTCTTGCTCATCCAAAGCCATGACATGATTGCCCAAGGCCGTAACATGCTAGCCCAAAGTCATAATTGCTCGCCCTAGACTATAACATGCTTGCCCAAGGCCCAAAGGCCATAACTTGCTCACTTGTGCTTTATTCTCACTTGCCCACCATGTCAGCCAACAAGTATGAGCAAAGGACACTTATCAACCAATAAACAAAGCTTAAAACACGTGTCATTCAAGAAAAAGAACCACATGCCTTCCTTGCCAACTCACCCCTCTTCTTCCTCGCCTATAAAAGGCCATACCAAGCCACAATTAAGGAGGGAAGTCGTGACACCACACAAGCTCTTCCAATATCAAAAAAAATTCCTCTATCTCCAAGAAGCTCTTGCTACTGACCAACCCTCCTTACGAGCGAACTTATTTTCTTAGTAGCCAAGAAAGGGCCTCATTGGCCAACCTTTTATCTTACTAGGCCAACTCTTATACTAGCAATTCAAACTTTATGAAAGCTCTCCCACCTCATCTTTATTCTCTCTTAACTGGATTTCTATCATAGTGAAAGGCCTACTAGCCAAGTCTCCTTACTAGCCCACTCTCCATCTTAGGTTAAGATTATGTCTTACTAAGCCAGTCTACAAGTACCCTTTTTTTTCGACCTAAATATTTTGCTACATTTACTTGCTTACTAGCCAACTCTTCATGGCTTTACTAGGCCTTGGTACTGTGGCCTTATTATCAACCCCTCAGCAAGGTATTTCATGATGCTTATGTATGGGTTCTTGATATTAGGGGCGGATCTAACATGAAAGCAGTGGGGGCCCAGTGCCTCTACCCCAAAACCATAAGTTTAATAAATTTTTAGTTAAATTATAAGGCCAATTCCTTGAGTACTAGCCAACTCTTCATGGCTTTACTAGGCCTTGGTACTGTGGCCTTATTATCAACCCCTCAGCAAGGTATTTCATAATGCCTATATATGGGTTCCTGATATCAGGGGCGGATTTAATATGAAAGCACTGGGGGCATGGGCCCCCAGTGCCCTTAGCCCAAAACCATAAGTCTAATAAATTTTTAGTTAAATTATAAGGCCAACACCTTGAGCCCCCCCCCCCCCCCCCCCCCCCCCCCCCCCCCCCCCACCAACCCAAAAAAACAACTGAAGCCCATTTACCCCCAATCCCAAGCACGTTACCCCTCAATTTCTCTCTCCCATTCTAGTGCCCCTCTCTCTCTCTCCCCCCTTACATGCACCCATTTAAATTTTCAAACCCTAAACCTTGCTCTACAGCCCCGCCCACCCGTTTGCCTTAATCTGACGACTGTCATCTCCTGTCCTCTCCTGTCATGGCTCTCTGTAGAAGTTACAGGTCAGTGGCTCTTAGTCCTTTTTCTCAAAACATGTTTTATTCTCTCTTTCTGACTCTCGCTAAAGCCCATCCTCGCTTCCTTCTCTCCCCGAACTCTCTCTCTCTCTCTTGATCATCACTAGAAATTTGCCACCCTCTTCTTGGTGCTATCCTCAATCTAACTGAAGATCTTTGCTCACTTTCTCTCTCTTGAATTTTGGTTTCTTCTTGATTTATTGTATTTTTCATTTTCCTATTGGTTTATGGTTTTGTTCCCATATTAAGCAGGAAGGGTCAGTGACTGTGCCACATAAGGTTTGGATTGTGGTGAGTTTTGGTGTAAAAATTTTGTTTTGGGGTTAAAAATTAAGGAAATTATCATTCAGACACTGATTTGATTATTTATCACCTAAGTATCCTAACATAGTACTTCAATATATACAATAATATACCTTGAGTTTTATAAATTTTGTACTCTAATGCTTAAAATTTTATCACTTAACTTTTAAAAAGTAATCAAATTCTAATATAAGATACCATTTTTTGATAATTAGAGAAAAATCTTCCCTACAAGCTAGCACATCCACCGAAGCAGAGCTCGAGAAAGCTTGTAGAGCATGAAAAAAACAAAACAATCTAATATAAGATACTCAAGTAATAAAATAGTTAAATCTCAAGATACTGCATTGTATATATTCAAATGTTAGGTACTTAAGTGATAAATACATTTTAGCGAGATTCTTGTGTTTGATTTGTGCCCCCAGTATCTTTTCTAGATCCACCACTGCCTGAAATGGTTTTAGAAGAGTGGTAAATCCATGTACTCGTAAGTGGTCGCTGTGGTAGATGTACAGGTGTCTTATCCACATGGATTTGGTATAAAGATGAATTCAATTATTATCGAGTAGTTAAAATCTTGTTTTCATTGGAAACATTAGCTAACTAAACTAACGAAGTTAGACTACAAATTTGTTTGTCAATCAATCAAAGTAAGTTTTGGGTATGAATTTAGGTTAGCCTAAATCAAATTCCATCATTATATTTTATCACGACAATAACTTTAAAAGTTTAGGCTACAAACTCTAACCCTATTAATACTTGAATAAGCCTTATGGTAATGAATTGGTATAGAGGCATAACCCATTTAATCACTCTAGATGTAGCATGGATTATCTTAAAGTACTAAAAAATTCTTTTGTTTAGTATTAATTTTTTTTATAAAAGATTGTATTAAGGATTAGGTACAACCTCAATCCTGACAGCTCGTAAAAACCTATTATACTATAGTTTAGGCTAGAAGAACATGACAATACGTGAATAAATTAGAAACCAAAACATGGCTACAAGCACATAATAAGAAAATCAATCTCGGAATATAAAATTCCCCAGCGGTGCGGAAGTAGTATAACAAAAGTCATCATAGCAAATAAAATATCATTCCGGTATCTAGAGGACTACCCATCCTTCACTCCTAAACTATGAGTCTACTCCTCCGTAGGAGTTAATGATAAATCTAAAGGAAAAGGAAAACTCATTGATTGTGGACTCCCCTCATCGGCGTTGACTTGACTCTTACTAGATTCCTCAGCATTCTGACCAATTGTGTCTTAGCCTTCATGAGAACTTAGATCTCCCTTGGCAACTCGGGAGGAGGAGACATGAAGGAAGAACAAAAAGTACAAAAAATAGTCTCTCCGCCCTCTATTTATAGAGGTGGCATGCCCTAGTTTACGCAGTTAACTTAAAACTTGTGCAGCTTTTGATTCGTAAGGAGTACCAAGTCAAATTACCTATAAAAACGAAGCTCTTAAAGAGATCTACGTGATCTCAATGATATCATCAATGGGATTGGATGTTATTGGGTGTTCTAAGCTTGACCGATTTCCAAATTGATCCGCCTTGAATTGGTTGGCTTTTTCCCACACGTGGTCAGGTTTCTCAATATAGTATTCGAATTTGTCCCTTTTCACTTGTTCTTCCACGCTTTCCAAGTTGTCTTTACTCCAATACATTCCAAAGCCTAAGTACATACACCATAGTGCACTTATAATAACAAAAAAATCATGGAAATAGGGCATAAAATATACAAAATATGAGGCAAATCAGTTGCTTAAGATGAGAGAGAGAAGTAGAGAGAGAAGAGAGAGAGAATTAGGGTTAGGGTTTAGAGGAAGAGAGAGATAGAGAGAGAAGATATTTTGTTATTAAAGGTCTAATTTGATATTTATTACAAGTATTTATACTAATTCACCCAACAACTCAACTAACTCTACTAATTACACTTTTATTTAACACTAATATAGGTATCATTACCCCCCCGCTCGACAATGGCCTTGCCCTCAAGGTCAAAAATTCAGGAAACAAATCTGGAACTCTTAGTATTCTTGCCAGCAAAGGGCTCAATTACGAGTCCCTTAAACATTTCTCCACCAGGATCAAAGACAAATATCTGGTTGACAAAGTTTTGAAGTTGAGACATCTCTTCATGAAGTTCTACTGCAGCCTTTGATGAAATATCATCCCGAAGTACAACATCAGCACACAAGGTAGAACAAATAATATATGCTTTAACCTCACTTTCTGTCATAGCAAAGGTGATTATCGGAAAGTAATCATCACCTGCAAATTCAAATGTTAGACCCAACCTAGAGAACTGAGCTCTCTTATTTATCAGTGAGCCACAAACAATAGATGCCTCTAGTTGAAGAGTAGCTTCCAGTTTTCTGAAATTGAGCTCTTCTGCCATCTCAGCTTTACTAGAAATTCCAATGAGTCCATTTATTTCTAAGCTGTCAAACTCCTCAACTTCACTCTTAATGCTTGAATCCATGTTGATAGTGCCAATCGGTACTTGCTCATGTTTCTCCAACCAAGTAGTTCCAACAACTTCATGTGAAGGTGTTGGCTCGATAATTTCAACATAAGAGGGTGGAACTTTATTTTCAACTTGTATTATTGAAATTTTATTATCACTTTTAGTACAGAAATCACTCTTGACATGAATTGATTGCACTTCCTCAACCATATAACAATCTAATGAGGCATCATATGTACCTCCAATAGGTTGTGTCATGTTATATACTTGAGGCTCAAGATTAAAAAATTGAATATCCATGTAATAGCAATGGTCATATATAGCTCTTCCATTGAACAAAAATGCAGAAATCGCATTTTATCTTGAAGAAAATGCGATGTGTGCTTTAACTCCAAGAATTGATGATGAGATGACTTCAAGTTTTGCAATGTGACCAAAACTAGAGAATACCTAATGAAGAACATCTTCAGTTATAGGATAAAAGACCTCCGTGACTTTGATCAAGAGGGTAGCATCATCACTAGGTCGATGTTGACGTTGCAAATCCCACAGAATCTCCATCATTTTGCTTTGTTCTTGCTTAATTGAAGTGAGATCCGATTTAATTGCTTGGAATGTGTCATCCATGGAAAGATGTAAACGAGCCTCAGTATCGTCCAATGGAGCCTCAATCGGGCACAAATCAGTAACATTTCGTGTGCCATCCACCATGACTGAAAGAACAGCACGAACCTAAAATCTGATACCAAATGATGCAACTATTAGGGTTGCATCCAATAATTAGGGATTTAGATTAGGGATAGATTGAAAAAAAGAGAGTTAGATGAGAAAGAGAAGTAGAGAGAGAAGAGAGAGAGAGAATTAGGGTTAGGGTTTAGAGGAAGAGAGAGATAGAGAGAGAAGATATTTTGTTATTAAATGTCTAATTTGATATTTATTGCAAGTATTTATACTAATTCACCCAACAACTCAACTAACTCTCCTAATTACACTTTTATTTAACACTAATACATGTATCACACCGCCACTCTACCGCAACACTGCAACACCACTAGAGCACAATCATGCCACCAGCACAGCACCACGACATCACCGTCGCACCCGAACCGCTAACTTGTTAAATGTATCTTTCATTAAGTTTGTGTCATTATTTGAGTTTATTTTGCTGTCATTTTTCTCTCCGTTTCACATTTCTTAATTAAAACCCTTGATTAGCCTTTGTTTGACTTTTAGAATTGTAATCCGATTGTACAATTACAATTTAATTCCAATTAGAAGGGTATTGAATTATGATTTCCCAACACTTCAAGCCATCTTGGGTTTGGGACAATCAGTTGGATTATTTCGAATTTTGGTTCTACTTGGCTCGAATTTCAGTATGGGCAATTCGTTTCAAGTCCGGCCAGTTCAAAGGGTCGGGCCAGCTGAGGTCGGGGAGGGGAGGGGCATATCTCTAACTTGGTTCGGCCCGTGACACGATTCACGGGGGGGTCAAGTCCAGGCAGATCACAGGTCTGACACGAGTCAGGATCTGGCTGATCAAGTCCGGGTTAGATCTGAATTTGATCCGTTGCGAGTCAGACTCGTATTTGACCCCCATTTTTTTTTTTTTTTATTTTGCAAAAAGGATATATGCATATACAGCACAAATAAAAAGTATAGTTATATTATTAAACAATATCATATATTAAATATACAGTATGAACTAGAAAATATACAATATGAACTTACTAAAAATACAGATGCATAATTTATCCAAAAAAAAATTACAATTACAATAGTAAAATCAACTATTTGGTAAAAAAATAGTAAAATGTATTAAATATTATACAATAAATATGTAAATAAATCATTTTATACTTACTTTAGCTAGGGTTTATTTACCAGTACTAATGCAACTAGAACCCATTAGAACTTCAAAGTTAAGCGTGCTTCGGCAAGAGTAGTACCAAGATGGGTGACCACTTGGGAAGTCCTCGTGTTGCCAATCCTATAAGGTTAGAGGTCCTCGAAAACAGCCTCTCAGCAGAGTTACACCCTGTAGGGGTAAAACTGCGTACGTCCACCCCCCCCCCCCCCCCCTCTCCCCCCCAAAAAAAAAAGACCCCGCTTAGGCAGGAGCCATTCAGGCACTGGGTCTGTTGTTGTTATTATCATATACCTATTTCAGTTGGTGCAACTTGTAATGGAGTTGGTGTCGTCGACATCCTCGCTTGACGATGCCAAGTTAAGCTTCTCCTGGGTCCTCTCTGATGCAGCCAACTAGTCCTTCAAGCATATTGACATCTCCAACATCTTCGGTCCTAGCTTCACTCTCTTTAATCCTAGAAGCCTTTCATCTGTACTAAAAGCGCACTCTGATGGTACAGTTAACATCAGACACATTAGTATATCATGTGCCATGGTGAAAAATACGAGATATATTAGGATTGATATGCTTTCCACCATAGCAAAATATCAAAAGTTTCATTTGAATCTGTTGATTAAAAATTCAAAGAAGGAGAATGCAAGTATAAAAAAAGTTTGTCATACGACGTGGGATTTTGTCTGGGCAATAATCTGTTAAACACATCCCATGTATATGATTGTCCTCAAGAAGAGGATGAGGTTGCTGTAAAAGAAATATTTATATTTTTTTGATAATTTTTGTGAATAAACTATGAATGAATCCTGTATATTTTTTTTCAACGTCACTAATAAGAGTTTTATAATTAAAATCTGGTTGCATTTTATCATAAAATAATCGGACTAAAATTTGAAAACCCACAAGTTTTCAATGTAAATTAAAAATTGTGGCACATGTGCATATCAGTATAATATATAAAAAATCAAAAATTGATTTTTTTGGTCGTGAGATAAGATTGCAACTGTAGTTAGTTCTATTTTGAGTATTAATGGATTGATGCGTAATTATCAAAATAACTATTAATGTAACGCCCCCAAACATCATGCCGAATAGGCTTAAGTCAAAAAGAGTGCTACACGACCGTACTATAATAAAGTCCCACGTCATAGTACGAAGCCCGAAAACTTCAATCCATAATTCCTCAAAATTACATAAAAGTTTCTATAATATATAATAGATAATTTTATACACATCAATACTAACAATTATAAACTAATAGTGCGGAAGCTTGAAATTACATATCCTAAATAGTCTATAATATCCTACTACAAATTTATTTAATACTCATACTACGAAAACTAAACAAGTTCTCAAAATAGAAAGCTGCTCCATCTTTCTCGTCCTTCAAGAATTGGCCATGAGCTACTAATCTGGAAAGTAAAGGAATTGGGTGAGCAAATAACACGCTCAGCAAGTACACCACATACCCTACCCGGATCAGGCATATTATTTAAAACAGAAAAATTCAACCAAAAAAAGCAACCAATTATCTTCAGAAATCATGTTAAAGTGGCCTAAATCACTGCTTTATAATTTCACTTATTTTACAAGAGCTCTTTGGTAAAACTCACAGACGAAACGAAAACTACTGCCAGTATTATTCCCGCGACAGGATCACAATAGACGTTCACATTTCACATATTCAAACCGGTTCTAAATCGACAGATCCGCTAGGATCAAACATAGATCTATGTGTCAGTATTATTCGAGTGATAGGGTCACAAATCAACTTTCATATTTCACAGTCTATCGTTGATAGACCCCGGAGGTTCAACGTATTTATTTGTAAACTCTTCCCATAAAACAGTTCAAGTCAATTAACAAGTTCACTATAATTTCTTTCACATAATCACAAGTATAAACTCCTTCAAAACTTCACATATTCGTACATATTCCCTGGAAAATTTATATATCAAATCAACGTATAAGTCAGTATAATTCAAATCATAAAAGTAAAAATCACACAATCAACCAAGTACATATGCCTGAACCTATTTTAACAAACTAATAAACCATTCAAATATAAGTCTTATACATCAAACCATGTAAAGCAAATTTTTCGTATTTTACAAACAAGTAGGGGAAGTGGTATACTTACCTTCACTATCTCCAATCCAAAAATTGGTCTCCTATTGTGAATTAGCTTCGAAATCTATCAAGAGCAGAATTAGAAATTGAAGATTGATTTTGGAAGGGAGGGGGGGAGGGGAGATTGGAAGAGGGGGAGGAGAAACTGGGGTTTAAAACTCTCATCCTCTTTATATATATATACTTATATAACCCTAGTATACTAGTGGGCTCTTATTCTAAATTAACCCATTATTTTATCTCTAATCCAATCGAAATATCAGTCAGTTCTAATTATATTATAAAACTACCCTAATTAATTAGACCAGGTTTCACATATTATAATTTCTAGTCCAATTTAATTACCCAAGTTTCACATATTATAATATTCAATTCAATTTAAGTAGACTAGGTTTCACATATTATAATCCATAGCCCGATTTAATTAAATGGGTTTTATATATTATAACTCCTAGTCCAATTTAATTAGATTGGGTGTTACATCCTTACCCCCTTAAATAAAAGTTTCATCCTCGAAACTTACGTCCTCAATTTAATTAGACATGTTATTACATTCTCATCCTCTTAAATAAAAGTTTGTCCTCAGAACTTGCATCCCCAATTTAGTTAGACAGAGTATCACATTCTCACCCCTCTTAAATAAAAATTTCGTCCTTGAAATTTACCTTCATTTTCAATAAATCTAGGTATCTGCTTCAAATTAAACTCATCTTGCAAATTCTAAATTAAAGAGGACATAATATTCTATGACAACCAATAATGTGCATACGCACTACTATCCTTTTTGCTTACTGTCAACCAAATTATATCTTAGCAATGTCTTTGCAAAATCTTTTCAAAGCATGAAAACTCTTTGATTCAACATTAAGGAGATCTTAACTTAAGATCAACAACGCCAATTCTTACGCTCTTCCATTCACCACGCTTCCACTAGGCAATTCTAAAACCATCAAAACTACTTAGGCTTGAGATTCTAATTAGCAAAATATTTGTAAAGGAATAAATATAAATTGCTCGTTTAATGTTTCCCAGTGTAGGGCACATAGTGACAGCTTGCAAGAAAGTTCCATCCTACTTGCATTTTACCTTAATTCTATCCTTTCTCAAGTCACCAATAATATGGAAATGAGCTGTGATCATACAAGCTAAATTTCTTACTGCTTCCCTACTTAAAACATCAACCACCATGGTTGCTTGACCCAAATGATAATTTATGTGAAATCATAATCCATAAGCACTCTAGCCATCTATATTGTATCACATCAACTATTTCTAAGCATAAATATACTTCAAGTTCTTATGATCATTTCACATGCCATCTCAGATAAATAGTGCATCCAAATTTTCAATGCAAATACTGCCACAAGTAGCCCAAGGTCATGGGTAGGAGAACTCTCTTCATATGGCTTCAGTTGAGCTACCTCATGGTATATGCAATTATTTACCCATGTTGCTTTGAAATACAAGTAATTGCTTAGTCTTTGCATTCGAATTGTTTCTCTTCTAGTCAATCTAGTAAGGGACTTAGCCAACTTAGCAAAATCTTGCACGAACCTTCAATGATACCTCGTAAGACCAAGAAAACTCTTTAAACTTTGTTACGGTTATTGGTCTTAGCCAATTCACAATTCCTTTATCCCTTTGAAGATCTACTTATATCTCATCCTTAAATATCACATACCCTAAAAAGGAAACCATACATAACCAAAACTCACACTTCTTTAACTTTCCATATAATCGTATCTCACAAATGGTTTGCAAGACTTCCATCAAATGCTTTTCATGCTCATCTTCATTTTTTGAGTACAGTAAAATATTATAAATAAAGATTGCAAAAACCTATCAAAAAAAGACCAAAATGCCTTATTATCTAAATCCTAAACAAAACAGGTGCATTTGTCAACCAAAATGACATAACAAGCAATTCATATTATGAACCTTCGTTTCCATAAATTAATTGGTGTTTCCCAATGTGAGATACCAAGTATAATTTGTCTCATTAAGCAGTTTTCCATAAGTAAGGCTTTTATCTTCAATTCAATTGGTGTCATTCTAGAGAGTATTCTTGAGATCGGTTTGGTATCGGTTACAAGCTCCACAATATGTTCAACTTCTCGTTCAGGAGGTAACCTACGAATGTCATTAAGGAACATGTTAGGGAACTCCGGTGAACCACAGGACGTTTAATCTTGATTATACTATATATAACTAATCTTCTTCTTTTGAGGAGAATTTCTTATTATAAGTCTTTCTCCCACATATAAATCCACTTGCAGTCACTTTAAAACAAGGCTTTCTGAGAAAATACTTCCCATATCTGTTGTCTTTTCATTAACTCCTTGCTTACTCTTATTTCCGTTTCCATTTATTTCAATAGTATATTTTCAATTTGTAAGATCCTATAATTAAATTTTTGGGAATTATTAAAGACACACTGAGAGAGTTGCATTCTGACCGGCAACCATGAAGCATCTTCAAAACCTATTGTCCTATTTTGATCAAAATCATATCCAGATAATTTTCTGAACTTCTTTTTATATTGCATCACTCTCATTTATACTTTGGTGAGGGAAACTTTCTTTTGGATTTTTGTATACCCCGTGAATAAAACAATTCTTTCACTGTATCGTTACAAAATCCCCTGAAATCTATTATTCCTCCTCTTCCTAACGTCTAATAGCCTTCCAAAAATTCTCGATTAGATATTTAGGAGACAAGCTTCGCATTCATATTCTCTCCATCCACTCCTCAACCTTAAAAGAGTCAAAAGGTCATACAAACTCAACGGAATCAAATTGAGAAATTAATATAGTTTCGCTATCTTCCTCCTTTCATCCTTCATGTTTTCAATCAAATTAGCTATAACAGCACCTATCTTTGAACATTAGCTTAGAGGGAGCCATTCTATGAGGAGTTCGGATATAGGTCCAGTATCGGGTACGACATTAATTTCAAATTCAATCTCCCTATTTGGAGGCAAACCAAGCAAATCTTTTGGAAGGACAGCAGGGAATTCCCTGACAATGGGAATACCATCTAACTTCACATCATCCCTCCTATTATCATATACATTACAACAAAGTGTTCTCGGCATTCCTTTCTCGAGGATCTTCAAGCATTCAAGGTTGAAATCATCCTAAGAGGAGTCTCAGATTCTTTACTCTCTGTAGAAAATCTAAACTGTTCCATGATAAACAAACTACGGGTGGTTAAGATCTGAACCACTACCCGTTTTTCCAAAACAATCCAAATGTGCCAGATAAGAAGGCAATCAATTAATCCCTAAAATAACATCAAAATCTTCCAATGTCTAAGAGCACTAAGTTTGCTACTGACCCATGTCACCTTTTTTTTAATCATGCACTCCATACATACAAGATCAACAATCATATCATATACCCCAGAAAGAGATTTAATCGTAAGCAACCTAGATAAAACTAACTCCTTTGTTTTTACCCAACACCTAGAAAGTTCTATTTCTGTCATCCTAACAATTAACAAACTTCGTACCCAATGTTATATAACCAAACTCTTAGTATTAATTGTTCACTTCATAAAGCATATATTTACAATAGCTATTTTATTACACAACCTGAAAAGAAAGATAGTTCATTCTTAATTGCTTCAAATAGCCGGATAATATTAGGGTAAGTAATGTTCCTCAAAGTAGAAATCTCCTTCAACAAATTCTCATTCAAATTCTTCTCATCAATCTCTTTGATCGCAAATTCAATCCCACTGAATGCTACGTTCATAGCCTTTGAGATCCTTCAAAAAGGGCACACTAAAAAATTCATAGTTGATGTTGCAGAATTTGTAACAACTCAATTGAATTCTTTTAATACAAAAATTTTGTAATAATTAATAATTTGTCACTTGTCTCAACACTCAAATTTCTCAATAATTAATAACCTACACTCTCATCTTAACATTCAAATATCTCAATAATTAATAACCTAAGCTCTCATAACACCCAAGTCTCACAATAATAGTAGCATGCCATTCATCTTATCACCTAAATTTTTTTTCAATAATTAATAACTTAGGTTCTCATATTAACACTTAAATTTCTCAAAGGTTCATATCCTAGCGCTCTTATACCACTTTATGTAATGCCCCCAAACATTATACCAAATAGGCTTTAGTCAAAAAGGGCGCTACACGGCCGTACTATAATGAAGTCCCACATCATAGTACGAAGCCCAAAAACTTCAATCCATGATTCCTCAAAATTACATAAAGGTTCCCATAATATATAATAGATAATCCCATATACATCAATACTAACAATTAAAAATTAATAGTGCGGAAGCTCGAAATTACATATCTCAAATAGTCTGTAATATCCTACTACAAATTTATTTAATACTCATACTACGAAAACTAAGCTAATTCTCAAAATAGATAGCTGCTCTATCTTTCTTGTCCTTCAGGAATTTGCCATGAACTATTAATCTGGAAAGTAAAGGAATTGGGTGAGCAAATAACACGCTCAGCAAGTACGCCACACACCCTACCTGGATCAGCTAATTTATCTTCAGAAATCACGTTAAAGTATCACAAATCGCTGCTTTATAATTTAACTTATTTTACAAGAGCTCTTTTGGAAAAACTCACAGACGAGACGGAAACTACGGCCGGTATTATTCCCGTGACAGGGTCACAATCGACATTCACATTTCACATATTCGAACCAATTCTAAGTCGACAAATCCTCTAGGATCAAACGTAGATCTATGCGCCGGTATTATTCCCGCGACAGGGTCACAAATCGACTTTACATTTCACATTCTATCGTCGATAGACTTCGGAGGGTCAACATAGTTATCTGTAAGCTCTTCCCATAAAACATTTCAAGTCAATTAACAAGTTCACAATAATTTCTTTCACATAATCACAAGTATAAACTCTTTCGAAACTTCACATATTCGTACAAACTCCTTCGAAACTTCACATATTCGTACATATTCCTTTGAAAATTCACATATTAAATCAGCTTATAAGTCAGTATAATTCAAATCATAAAAGTAGAAATCACACAATCAAAGCAAGTACATATGCCCGAACCGATTTTAACAAACTAATAAACAATTCAAATATAAGTCTTATACATCAAACCATGTAAAGCAAATTTTTTATATTTTACAAACAGGTAGAGGAAGTTGTATATTTACCTTCACTACATTCTAATCCAAAAATCGAACTCCTATTGTGAATTAGCTTCAAAATCTACCAAGAGCGAAATCAGAAATTGAAGATTGATGGGAGGGGAGGGGGGGGGGGGGGGGGGGGGGGGGGAAGAGGAAGAGGGGGAGTAAAAACTAAGGTTTAAAACTCTCATCCTCTATATATACATACTTATATTACCTTAGTATACTAGTGGGCCCTTATTTTAAATTAACTCATTATTTTATCTCTAGCCCAGTCGAAATATTAGTTAGTTCGAATTATATTATAAAACTACCCAAATAAATTAGACCAGGTTTCATATATTATAATTTCTAGTCCAATTTAATTACCCGAGTTTCACATATTATAATATCTAGTCCAATTTAAGTAGACTAGGTTTCACATATTATAATGCCTAGCCCAATTTAATTAACTGGGTTTTATATATTATAACACGTAGTCCAATTTAATAGACTGTCTAGTTCATTCCATGGCAAAGAAAGAGGCGATACCAAAACTACAAGCTCCCAACAAAACAACAGAAATGTTTTTCTTCATAGTAGACATCCTGTTAGAGAAAGCAATTGACAATAGAAAGTACACATAACGTTTCTTATACTCAAAAACACATTGGCTTAGGGGAGGGGGAGAAAGGTACACAAGTAGGACATAGGTTAAGAGCTAGACGGTGACAATGTGTGCAGATGTGTGAAGATCATCAACCCGATGTGGGGTACAAACAGAATGATTAGCTGGAAATTGGTGGGCTAGCAGCAACAATGATGCACAAATGTTGGGACCATCCAGAGAAATCCAATGTTGTTGAGACTAGGGCGGTGGGTGGGAGTGGGAGAAATAAGAGGTTTTACACGGAAATGATACAACACCATTATCAAAATGTGCATCGTCAAATGGGCTTGCAAAAAAATGTGAGCCCAACCAATACAACAGCTTTAAACAAAATGTGTTTATTAAGTACATTACTTCAATATATGTACATAATCGATGCATTTGTTGCACTTTCAATTGAAAGGTGAATGTTGAGAAGGTCATATATTCGATTCTAAGAAGAGATTATATTTTCACTTTGGTGCCTTTGTCTTAAATAACATTGCCATGGATACATTCCCCATGGGGCAAGGGTAGAAATAAAAACATATCCATGCCCCCAATCACTTGAGTCTAGGAAACGAAAGTGAAAAGTACCCTCATTCCACCTCATACACCTTCATGACTAGGCCTTTCACTCGATTTATTTTCTTGTCTACAAAGGTTTTCTACAGTCCTTTCCAAAAACCAATGACAGCCCCATCTCTCGAGAGGATTGTGTAAGAATACCCATTTGGCGGTTCATCTTAAGAATAGGTAAGTCTAACTTCATTTATCTCACTTTCTGCTTTAGCGACTCAATTAGACCATTTTGAATGTGGGACTGTCTTAGCATAATAGGCTCAACTCCCCACTATAGTCTCATCGGTAATGTCCTTAGCCATAATAGACATGCTCAAGGCCAGAATTGAGTTCATATCAACTAAGATCCTATCCTATCAACCTATTTATGCATCCTTTCATACATGGATGTCCCCACTTCATTCACATCATCTCTCACAATGGTTGTGCTTTTCCGTTTGCCATACAAAATTCTAACTTTCTATGTGTTGTTTGTCAAAAAACAATCATGCATATATTTCCCAATTTTATCATCATCACTTGGATTCTCCTTTTAAGCATGGTCATAAACCTCTTTTGCAAATATGCATCAAGCTCTATCGTTTTGTCCTCTAGGATGTTTTCATCAGCGCTCCTATCAAGATTGTGGTTGTGACTGCTTCCACCCTCTTAAAAGACATGAATATGTTAAAGTTGGGGTTCAGGATTCGCTGAGGGAGAGCCAATTGCACTATTTGTTCTCCCTTATGGGTGGTCATTCTACTAGTTTTAGGCAATTCAAGTTGGTCATCCACTATGGTTGCCAAACTTTTTGTTTGCACTCAGAAATTCACTTAGGAGAAAACTTGAAACTGAATTTACCACAATTAGGGGTTAAATTGAGTTAGAATTGCACATGATTTTTTTTTTATATTAGGTAAGTAAACCATCTAGGCCAGCTAAGCAGAGTTAGCAAGACCTAGCAATTCAAGTTAGAACTGCACATGATTGACCTAAGTTAATCACTTATATCATTTTTGGTAGTTTTAGATTTCACTTCAATTTGTACTTACGTAGATTTTTACCAATGCTCCAATTAAGGAGACTTGCACAAATACATAATCGATAAATGAAACTTAAGGATGTGAATTCTACTCAAGCAATAGGTAGGGCCTTGAGCAGTGCCAAATACTCATCGACATGTTTACTTGGAACACTTAAAAATTAGATTGGGGTGGAGATAGGCTTGTGTAGAAAAATAAATCAAGGCAAGAACACAAGGGAAAATGAATCAACTCTTCTTTTATTTGGATGATTCATACTATAACATGAGACAAGTATATAAAGATGTACAAGGAAAGCTCAAAAAACCTACTAACACTAGAGAAATAAATCTATGGAATAAATTTCTAGACAAAATGATAAATCCTACTTCAATGCCTCTTCAAGCCTGCTGTTCGGTTACAAGGAGAGGAAGAGAGGAGTTTTCCTCATCAATGCCCTATTACATTAACTCCGGAGGGAATATTCTAAATGCCTAATACAAAATGCCTATGTACAAATACATAAATAATACAAATAAATACTAGTATTTATCACTCCCCCTCAAGTTGGAACATGAAGATTTATCATGCCCAACTTGTGAAGAAGAGTTAGATAACTAGAATTGGCTAAAGCTTTTGTGAAAACATAGGCAATCTGATTTGTTAATCGAACAAAAAAGGTAGCAATCTCTTTTGCAAGCAGCTTTTCTCAAATAAAATGGCAATCAATCTCAATGTGCTTCGTTCTTTCATAAAAAACTGGATTAGATGCTATACAGAGAGCTGCTTGATTATCCCAAAACAACATAGTAGGATCATTATTGGCAACTGAAAGATCTGACAACAAACGTCTCAATCAAACAATTTCGCTCGTGATAGTAGCCATGGAACGATATTCTGCTTCAGCCGAAGAACAAGAAACAGCGGTATGTTTCTTAGATCACCATGAAATTGGCGCATCCCCTAGAAAAATCACATAACCTGTAGTTGAACACCTAGCTGTGGGACATCCTGCCCAATCAGCATCACAAAAACCACTAAGTTTTAAATCACTTTCAGAAGGAAAAAATACCCCTTGACCTAGAGTACCCTTCAAATAACGAAGAACTCGCACAACTGCTTCAAATGTGGTTGACAAGGATCATGCATGAACTGGCTCAAAATGCAAACAACATAACATAAATTCAGTCGAGTAACGGTAAGACACAACCACCTACCAACCAAGCGCCTATACCGACCAAGGTCCTTAAAGGTTTCTCCTACTCCATCTGCCAACCCATGATTTTCAACAATCGGGGTGGAAATTGGTTTGGCTCCTAACATTCCTACTTCATCAAGAAAGTCCAAAACATACTTGCGTTGATTTAGCATAACCCCTTTTGGTGATCGAGCCACCTCTATCCCCAAAAAATTACTTCATAAGTCCTAAGTCCTTAATGCCAAAAGACTTATTCAAAATTTTCTTCACTTCAAAAATGTGGTTCATGTTATTCCCGGTAATAATAATGTCATCTACATAAATGAGTATAGCTGTGAACCCTTCTCCACGAAAATAAGTAAAAAGAGAATAATCCAGTTTAGACTGACAGAAACCAATATCAGTGAGCGTCGAGGTGAATTTCTGATTCCAATTTCGAGATGCTTGTTTTAAACCATAAAATGACTTACGAAGAGGACAAACTTTGCCTTCATTTTTCCGCTCAAACCCTAAAGGAAGTTTCATATACACTTCTTCATCTAAGTCTCCGTGTAAAAATGCGTTATTAACATCTAACTGGTGAATAATCCAATTTCTTGCCGCAGCAACGGCTAAGACAACGGTGACTAGTTTAGCTACAGGAGCAAAATTATCATGATAGTATATACCTTTCACTTGTGTATAACCTTTTGCGACTATCGCGCCTTATAGCACTTTATCGTCCCTTCCGACTTATGCTTCACCTTGTACACCCACTTTGAATCAATGGCCTTCTTCCCACCAGGTAACTTTTCCAATGTCCAGGTCCGGTTTTCTTCTAAAGCATGAATCTTCTTCGGCATAGCATCCCTCCAATGTTCATGTTGTACGACTTGTTGGAAGGTTTTCGGCTCATCACAAGATGCGATGGCATTCAAAACAGTCACATGAGCATCAGAAAATTGTGAGTTACAAATAAAATTTTAAATGGGATAGAGAATACCCGAATTAACTGATAGGTTGGGCATAAGGGGATGGGCTATAGAGGAAGGCACATCACAAATATAATCCTGATATCTGACTGGCACCGAACAAATATGACCACTTCTTCTTATCACAATCTTGGAACCAGGCTCGGTACTAGACTCTCCTATCTGAACCGGAGGCTGACTATCACCAATCGACCCGGCCGACTCATTGTCGGCCTGTTTTGCGGTAACCGGTTCGGTCGAACCTGCACGAGGAATGGGTCCTCCTGGAACCGGTTGCTCTCCATATGTCATGTCTAATGCAATTTCTCCACCATTGTCACTATTAGACCGATCTTCATTAAATTTTGAATAGGGAAAAACGTCCTCATAAAAATGAACATCTCTCGACAAAATTATCTGATTATCCTCAACACTATAAATTTTGTACTCCTTCCCATGAGGGTACCCAATAACAACACCCGGTGAAGCCCGACTCTCAAATTTATCATTAGTCTTGACATGATAACAGCATAAACAACCAAAAACTCGCAAATGATCATAAACAGGTTGTTTTCCTATCAAAATCTCATATGGGCTCTTGTTTTTTCAGCACAACGGAAGGAGTTAAATTAATGATGTAAACAACCGTCAAGACACATTCACCCCAAAATTTCTTAGGCAAGCGGGCTTGGATGCAAAGAGCTTGTCCAACTTCTAGCAAATGCTTGTGTTTTCATTCAACTACACCGTTTTGTTGTGGTATTCCGGTTAAAGAAGTTTGTGTTTGAACTCCATGTTGACCATAGAATTCTAACAACTGCCCATACTTGAATTCTTGCCCATTGTCGCTCCTTACTTGCTTCTCCTGAAAACCAAACTAAGGTCCAACCATACGATAGAAATCCATAAGAAGTTGGTGAGTTTGGGATTTCTCTCTCACCAAAAACACCACGTGCATCGACTAAAATCATCAACAATTGTAAGAAAATACTGAGCACTAGTTAAAGATTCAACACGATAGGGACCCCAAATGTCACAATGAATAATCTCAAAACAAACACGAGTTTTTGTAACTGATAAAGGAAACGGCAAACATGCCTGCTTGGCACGGTGACAAGTATAACAAATACAATCGATTTTCTCAACATCCAGAAACAGAAGAACTGATAATTTAGGAAAGGGAACATGGCCTAAACGATGATGCCACAATATGGCCCTCTTATTATCTTGAACTGAAAAAGCTGTTGAAGCCACTGCTTGAACCTTCAACAGGTATAGCCCATCCCTTTGCCTACTCGCTCCAATCAGCTTCTTCGAGGGTAGGTCCGGTATGTAACAAAAATCAGGATGAAATGTTAAAGCACAATTTCTATTTTGAGTTAGTTTGATCACAAACATAAGATTATAATGAAAACTAGGCACCTATAAAACATTATCAAGAACAAGATCCCTCGAAACTCAGACAGTTCCTACATGAGTTACTGACAATTTCGACCCATTAGGCAATTTCACCAGTCCAACCGATTTATTAATAGAAACTTGAAACATGTCATTCAACGAAGAGACCATGTGATCTGAAGCTCCTGTGTCAATAATCCAACTACTGGATGAATGTCTAATCTCACCTATGAGATTTATGCGAGGACATCCTGTAGCGGGTCCAAGTAACGCTAAAAGTTGCTGCTACTGACATGAGGAAAGACCGGCAATGGGAGTTTCACCAGAGGGCGTCTCGGTTTGATAGCCGAAGCCACTCCTTTTCCTCCTCCTCCTCCGGTATTTTTGACTCCCCAACCAAGAGAATAACCAACTAGCTCAAAACAGCGTTCTTTGGTATGTCCCTGTTTCTTACAATGTGAGCACGTGTAACGATTAGTGCGACAAGTAAAATTGCCGGAAGTAGGCATCGGTTCACCAACCGCAGCTGCGGTTGGCGTCTTGGCCACCAATGTCGTGGCCTCCGAGGCCACATTGGTCCTGGCTGCCACAAGCTATTGTTTCTCCTCCTGGCATAAAACAGAGTACGCGTTTCCAACCGATGTTAGGGGCTTGGTATTCATTAATTGGGATCTAACAATAGAGAAGGACGCATCTAAACCCATAAGCAAATCAGGTAAATGTTCCATATCATGTATGGCAGCAAAAGCTTGGTCCAACCCGCAAAATTGAAACTAAAGTGTATAGCTCATCCCACAAAGATCTCAGCTTTGTGAAATAATCAAAAATTGACATATTTGCTTGTTTTAATTGCAAAATCTCACATTTAATTTCATAAATGTAGGGAACATTGCCTCGTGAAAAACGTTCCCTCAAGTCCAACCAAATATCCCAGGGGGTTTCAAAGTACGCAATACTAGAGTTAATTTATTTTGAAACCGAATTTGTGAGCCAAGAGGAGACTATAGAATCACAGGTACTCCAGTTTTCAAAATTTGGAGAATTTTCATCCGGTTTTATAATATTACCATCCAAAAAACCAATTTTGTGTTTTTCCTTAAACATTCTATAAATCGCGCGTCTCCATGCAGGAAAATTAGGTCCAATTAAAACATATTTAACAAACATTAGCCCCGGATGATCTGAGGGGTGCAAATAATAGGTAGAACTAGGATCTAGAACTCCCCCTGAATTAGTAACAGATGCCTCAATTTGACTAACATTTTCTCCCGACATCATGAAAGAAAATCAACAAGACCACAAAATAAAACAAGTAAATATGAGGAGAAAATTGCTTACAAATGGCCGAATGATTCGGCTGCTGCAAGAAGATATTCGAGTTGGAGGATCAAACCCGCTATGATACCATGTAGAAAAATAAATCAAGATAAGAACACAAGGAAAAATGAATACAACAACAACAACACAGTACCAGTGCCTCAAGGGCTCTCGCTTGCGGAGGGTCTAGGAGGGGTAGGATGTACATAGCCTTACCCCATCAGGGTAAGACCCTGTCGAGAGGCTATTTCCGAGGACTCCTAACCTGATAGATGATAGATGAATCAACTCTTCTTTTATTTGGATGATTCATACTATAACACGAGACAAGTACATAAAGATGTACAAGGAAAGCTCAAAAGACCTACTAGCACTAGAAAAATAAATCTATGGAATAAATCGCTAGACAAAATAATAAATCCTACTTCAATGCCCCTTCAAGGAGAGAAAGAGAGGAGTTTTCCTCATTAATGCCCTATTACATTAACTCTAGAGGGAATATTCTATATGCCTAATATAAAATGCCTTTGTACAAATACATAAATAATACAAAATAAATACTAGTATTTAACAGCTTGAGAGCTTGGCAACCTACCTTAAACCTAGATCCTTCAAGTTGTTAGCCTAACAACCTCGATTAAAGATAACTTAATTAATTCCCAACCTAACAAGATTTAGATGAAGCAAACTCTCTTGAGTCATTGATCCGAGATCAACTCAACTAAGCTTGAGGTTTGGCAGTCATTGAACCAATGACACAAGTTAAATTCGTTGTAAGGGCAAGTGCCAATGACTTTGGTTAAAAGCATAAAAGTTTGAACACCATCACTAATGCTCTGATTGCTTGTATTCCAAAGGAATGTGGAACCAAGTACAACGGAAATTGAAAGGAAAAAGAAAAAAGTGAGCACAAGTGTGCTTAAATTCGAAGAGTAAATTCCGATGAGGGTGTGGGATCCTTTCTGAAGCCTATGTTTCCCTTACTTACAGATACAAGGATAACTACCCTTCCCAAGTTTCTTACTTGCACGTCTATCACATCAAAATATCCAACTCTCCATCTTCAACTCATATTCCTTCAAAGTCTGCCAGTTGCTAGAGAGTGGCGCCTTTTACTTCATGTTCCTGTTGGAAATATTTGTAGCATTCATCATATAAAATATATATTAAGAAACAATACATATTAACACATCTCTATTTGAGACTAATATAAAAAGTTGGATACTTAGACAAACAAAAATATAATACAACACCAATCAAATACTGTCAAATTCAAGATCAATAATACTATATAAATAACAACAAGAATGTTTAGGCAAATTAAACAAAGAACGGAGTTTATAAGAGCCATCAACTCTCACCAATGTAAAAGCCGACTTGAGTTCACAACATATCGGTTATCAATCTATCGAGCAACTTCAATATATAACCACAAATTGTGGTTTGTATGTTAGATAAAGAATTGGCCAACATTTTGTTCAACTGAACCAAAGTTTGAACCAAACTAGTTTTCTTCAAAATATCACAGTTGGTTCTTAATTTGATATCTTTAGAAGATACTAGATATCTTTTTCTTAAGCTACCCCCACATTTTGGTAGTTATGTTAAGATTTACATAAATATTAGACTTGCTCTGACTGTATTCACATATACATATACATAACATACATGCACCTTAACGTATCTTAATGAATTATACCTCTTTTTTTATGTATTCCATAACACATAAAATTATTGAGAATGAGTGAAACCACCATCTCATATATATATATATTTTTTTTGAGCAAAACTCTTCATAATGGACAACATAACACTCTTTTATTTTTATACTCAAACTACATTCTTATAAGTGAACCTCAACCGATGCCAATTATAAGCATTTAGAACGTCATTGAAGTGTTTTCTTTCCTTTTTCATGAAAATTTTTAATAAACGCATGTTCAAATAATAAACAACATGCCTCTTAGACCAACTTATGAAGTAATCAACTTCTTTACAAAATTTCTCCTTACGTTTTCGAACTACGTACTTTGTTGTCATTTTTCATGTATCCATTAAATACCAAGAAGTGTCATTATGGCTACTTGTATTGTGATTGACAATTTTACTTCCTTTTGCCTTTACTCAATTCAGTTGTCCAAAATCACAACCCTCGTATTTGGCTAGCTCAAGCCAAACTCATATCAATCTGAGGCGAACATGTGAAAAATATATAGAAACGTGGCTAATTGATGCACATGTGAGCATTTGCAAAGTAAATTACATATATCATCAAAATACAATTAACTTCCCTTGGTACTTGGGAGCACGTATACATGCATATGCATACATATAATCATTCTATAAAAATTTTCAAATAAGCCACACTAAAACAATTTTCAATTGGGTATCAATCACATTACAAACTCAAGATCCATATTTCTCATTTAGCTAAATATGAAAACCTCATTAAGCAAGCCTTTTCAACCTTAAGAATTTTTGTATATATATATTTTTTAATGTCTATTATATATAAAGACAGTATTTTTATTTCCCATGGTGTATGAAACTGGGCTATATAATCAAAATCATAGTGCAAAATCATTAACATTCAATCAAATCTACACAATTTTAAATTACACATATAATTTTAGTCATATTTATTTATTATGTTTCTCAACAACATTGTACTAGTACCAAAGATGACTTGGTGCTTGGATTAAGTTGATTCCGCGTCTTTAATCTCCTCCAAATCAATTAACCTTAAGGTTGTCAACAAACATTCATCAGATATGCATAATACTAGATGTAAATCTTTTCCTCTAAAGTGCAAGCGAATTTGCTAACAGCAAAGTCAAACAAATTCATGTTCACTACTATTTGCAAATACCAAAAAAAAAAAATTAAGTATTAGTTGATCATACCGTTATGCCTTCAAGGTTTGCATGTACAGCTTCAATTTTTACTAATTTGTTCAATGACATTCTATTATAAAATTTAAATCCTCATTTTTGAGCAAATAATTTTATTATCAAATCCTTGTAGAAATATTTATGCATATAGATTAAGATCTCAACACATTTTTTTTATTTTATTTTTTTTTTTTTTTAAATCACTTACTACTTTGTTTTATAAACAAGACAAATTCATCTTCTACTTCTGAGATCTCAAGGGACAACAAAATATTGTCATAAAATAGTGCAACAAATCTATTAAACCAAATATATTGCGAAATATGTATTTCTAAGAGTAAAGCAGTAGAATAGACACCATTTTAACAAACATGGCTAATTAGCAAATAAAGCACAATAAGGAAGATTGTTCAGTCCAAACTATTGTCTAAGGTTTTCTATATCATGAAAGCCATTGTAATAGGCATTATGGAAACTTCAAATATTTCTAATACTTAGGCAGTTTTCCTTTCTAAGACTGTTGAAAATATTTGTAGTATTCATCATATAAAATATATATTAAGAAACAATACATATTAACACATCTGTCACGACCCGAGAAAGTCGAACAGCTATTTTCTTGCTTTTGATTTTTGTAACAATTATGTAATGTAAATATATAGAATTAGTTAAGTAAAAATTAGTTTGAATTTTGAAATTGGAAGTGGAAGGGGGCCGGTTTGGAGGAAGAAAAGGAGGGAAAGGGAAAATCAAAAATTGTAATGATAGGCTATGTAGGTAGAGTCTAGGTTGCCTTCCCTCCATTTTTGTCTATTTAAACACTTGTATGAATGCCTTTTGAATCATCAATGAAAATTACCAAATTTACCTCTTATCTCTCTCTCCTTAACCGTCTCCCTCTCTCCCTTCTAATTCTATCTTCTTCTCCCTTCTAACTCTTCTAATTCCCCCTCTATTTCTACTCTCTTCCTCTAACTCTCATCTAATCTCCCTTCTATCTCAAACTCTAACCGAGTCACGGGCCTAGATTCGTGACAAAGTGGTATCAGAGCCATCTTCCGATCGAAGAGGGCATATCCTATCCTTACTTCCCTCATTCGGTTAAAACCGAATCCAAAAAAAAAAAAAAAAAAAAAAAAAACGGCTATAACAAGAAGCATGTCCTCAACCGGTCACACCGATACCAACGAGTGGGTCGACGCCGTTGATGATCGGATGGTCCGCTTGGAGGAAAGGATGGACCGAATGGAGGAGCAACAAAACCGAAACAACCTCGAGATAAGAGCAGACATGGCGGACGTGAAGGCTGACCTGAGGGCCCTAACCGATGCCGTGGGTCGGTTGGTGAAGGCCCAGGAAAAGAGGACCGAGGTGGAGACCGTGGCACCAACCATGGGAGCCCGTGACAATGCCGCGCCAGGAGGATCAGGCACGTACCCGAGGACCGGCAATGGGATCCTACCGCCTCCAATTCACTCTTCAGAATTCCAAAATAACCCGGCCCCACCGCGAGTCACGGATGAAGGGGACTTTAACCGGAGCCACGGAAGCAACCGCACCTGGACCTCCCATGCACCCAAGCTCGAGATCCCGAGATTTGAAGGTACGAACCCGAGAGCATGGATCCGTAAGTGCCTTAAATACTTTCGTTGGTACCAAGTGCCCGAAACCGAGTGGGTTGAATATGCTTCAAGCCACCTTCATGAACCCGGGGACATTTGGTTCCACGGGCTAGAGCTTAGACACCCTCACATGATGTGAACCTTTTTTATGGATGAATTGTGCAAACGTTTTGGGGACCGATCACTCCAAGACATAGTAGAGGAGTTTAGCAAGATGTCACAAAACGGGCCGGTTGAAGAATATATTTTAAAATTTGAAGAATTAAAGAGTTGGATGCTTATCCATCACCCGACATTGAGCGAGGCATACTTTGTCTCAAGCTTTATTAGCAGACTTAAGCCCGCCATTCGAGCATCCGTCAAGGCTAGCCGGCCGACCGAGCTTAGCATGGCCTTTGAACAGGCCAAACTCCAAGAGGTTGCGGTAGCCGAAATCAGAAACGCTGCCCGACCTATCAACCGACCCAGTTTTAGTGCCCGACCAGGTCCCAGTAGCCGACCAGTGTCTTCGGCAGCGTCCCAAGGCTGGGCCCAGTCTCACGGGCCCGTGTCCAAGACCAGCGGCGGCAGCAACCCGGGTCCCAGCGCGCCGAGACGAGAGCCGGGCCAATGTTACAAGTGCCATGAAAAATACTTTCCGAGGCACGTTTGTAAGAAGGCCTTGCAAAGTATGGAAGGAGAAGAGGTCGAAGACGAAGCCCAAGAAGAGGAAGTTGTAGGCGAAGAGCAAACCGAAGGAGAAGACAATGGAGCTATGGAAATTTCTCTAAATGCACTCTCGGGCCGAGTCACGCACAACACCTTGAGATTGAAGGGCCTAATTAAGAAGCGGGAGGTAAATATCTTGATCGATAGCGGGTCCACTAATAGCTTCCTAGACGCTAATGTGGTCCGAGAGCTTCAGCTCGAAACCGTACCCACCGTCGTCATGACCGTAACGGTGGCGAACGGGGAGAGCCTCGTTAGTTATCAAAAATGCCCGGGCATAAGGTGGAAGGTCCAAGGCACAACGTTCGTTGATGACTTGAGGGTATTGGAACTCCGGGGCAGTGACATGGTCCTTGGGGTTGATTGGCTCCAACGATATGGACCCGTAACATTTGACTTCACCAACCTCAAGTTCGCTTGCTTCAAAGAGGGAAAGGCAGTCCGCTTACAAGGCACCTCCGAAAAAGCCGCCCTACAATCAATTTCGGGTAAAGGCCTCGTCAAGCTCTTCAAGAAGGCCGGACATGTGATGGGTCACCTCTTTATGGCTACCGCCGAGGAGGCCTCCGAATCCGTCACTCATCCGGAGATAGAACGCATCCTCGACCGCTATCAAGATGTTTTTGAGGAACCGAAGACCCTTCCGCCTCCTCGCTCACATGATCACCGCATTCCCACCTTGCCCGAAGCCAAGCCCGTAAACATAAGGCCCTACCGCTACCCGCACAGGCAAAAGAACGAGATCGAAAGGCAAGTCAAGGAAATGTTGGAAGCCTCCATCATCCAACCGAGCCGAAGCCCATTTGCTTCCCCGGTACTCTTGGTCCGCAAAAAGGACGGGTCCTACCGTTTTTGCGTGGACTATCGGCAACTCAACAACATCACCATCAAAGATAAGTTTCCGATACCGGTCATCGACGATTTACTAGATGAGCTCAAGGGGTCTTCCATATTTTCCAAGATCGATCTCCGCGCCGGTTATCATCAAATCCGAGTGTATGAAGAAGACCAGCATAAGACCGCCTTCCGGACTCACCAAGGGCATTATGAGTTCCGAGTCATGCCTTTCGGACTCACTAACGCCCCCGCCTCCTTCCAAGCCTTGATGAACGAAGTTTTCGAGCCATATCTACGCAAGTTTGTGCTCGTATTCTTTGATGACATCTTGGTCTATAGCCCGAGCCTTTCCGCACATCTTAGGCACTTGACCGAAGTGCTTGAGACCCTTCGTATGCACCGCCTCTATGCAAAACGGAGCAAGTGTACCTTCGGACAAGATCGGGTAGAATACTTGGGACACGTAATCTCGAGAGAAGGGGTCGCAACCGAAGAAGGCAAGATCGAGGCCATGAAGAAGTGGCCAAGACCGAAGAATGTCAAGAGCCTCCGTGGGTTCTTGGGACTCACCGGATATTACCGGAAGTTCATCCGTGGATATGGAACCGTGAGCAAGCCGCTGACCAACCTCCTCAAGAAAGGGGGATTTCTTTGGGATGAGAAAGCCGATCAAGCATTCGAGGCCTTGAAGGAGGCCATGACAACCGCCCCAGTCCTGGCACTTCCCGACTTCTCCAAGCCCTTTGTCCTTGAGACCGATGCTTGCGGGGTAGGGATTGGAGCGATCCTATCGCAAGAGGGCCGACCCCTCGCCTACCTCAGTAAGGCCCTTTGCCCACGCCACTTGGGGCTTTCGGCCTACGAGAAAGAGCTCCTTGCAGTACTCATGGCGGTTGAAAAGTGGAGACACTATTTGATGGACCATCATTTCATCATCAAGACCGACCATGCCAGCCTCCGTCACTTACTCGAGCAACGGATCACCACACAATTACAGCTCAAGGGGATGTCGAAGATGATGGGCCTACATTATAGCATCCTTTACCGCAAAGGAGCCGAAAACCGAGCTGCCGATGCACTCTCAAGACGGGATGAAGACGAAGCTATCGCCGCCTACGCCTTCATGACCACTTCGGTTCCCCTTTGGATACAAGAGCTCTCCCAAAGTTACGAAGATGAGGCCCATACCACCAAAAGAATAGAGCAACTCGTTCTTGACCCAACAAGCAACAAGCCTTACTCTTTCGAAGGGGGACTCCTCCGATACAAGGGAAGACTTTATGTGGGAAAGGATGGAGAAATGAGAGAAAAGATCCTACAAGCACTTCACGACTCTCCCACAGGGGGTCACTCAGGATCCTTTGGCACCTTAATGAGGGTCAAACGCATGTTCTACTGGCCCAATCTCAAAGACAGTGTCCAAGAATGGGTAAAGAAGTGTGATACTTGCCAACGCACCAAGCATGAAAATATGGCTTACCCGGGACTCCTACAACCACTACCCGTGCCCAACCAAGCATGGGAAAGTATTAGTATGGACTTCATCGAAGGCTTGCCCAAGTCCGGGGGCAAGGATGTCATTATGGTGGTTGTGGACCGACTCACCAAGTATGCTCACTTCATCGCCCTAACACATCCGTACACTGCGAGCAAGGTAGCCCAATTGTTCATGGACCAGGTCTACCGACTTCATGGGTTGCCCAAGGATATTATTTCAGACCGAGACGCATCCTTCCAGAGCCTCTTTTGGAAGGAGCTCATGCGCCTAGCCGGGGTCGCGCTCAGAATGAGTAGTGCCTATCATCCACAATCCGACGGACAAACCGAACGGGTCAATCAGTGTCTCGAAAGTTATCTTCGAGCCATGGCCCTCCATAAACCAAAACAGTGGTCTCCCTGGCTTCCTTTGGCAGAATTCTGGTACAACACCCACTATCACTCATCATTGAAAGGGACACCGTTCCACGCTCTCTACGGTTATGAACCCAAGTTCCTCGCCCTCGACGTCCCTTGCATCTCTACATCCGGGGATGTGGAGGAGTTTGTCAATGAAAGGCAAAACTTGATTGGCCTCTTAAAGGAGAACTTAAAAGAGGCTCAACATCGCTATAAACAGCAAGCCGACCATCGGAGGACCGAGAGAGTGTTCGAAGCAGGTGACTGGGTGTACCTTAAGCTGCAGCCATATCGACAAACCTCCGTCGCGTTACGAAGAAACCTAAAGCTGGCCGCCCGATACTATGGACCGTACCGAATTAAAGCCCGGATCGGGGAAGTGGCCTACAAACTCGAGCTCCCCGAAGGTTCCAAAATCCATCCAGTCTTCCATGTTTCCCGATTGAAGAAAAAGGTAGGAGACAACATACGCATCACTTCGGACCTTCCGCAAATTGACCAAAACGACGAAGCCGAAGTCACTCCACAAGACATTCTCAATCAACGGACCGTAACCCGCGACAAAAGGAAGATCAAGCAAGTTCAAGTCCGATGGAAAAACATGGGGGAAGACGCCGTTACTTGGGAAGATTGGACCTTCGTTCGCAAACAATTTCCGACCTTCAATCCTTGAGGACAAGGATGATTTCAAGGGGAAGGGATTGTCACGACCCGAGAAAGTCGAACAGCTATTTTCTTGCTTTTGATTTTTGTAACAATTATGTAATGTAAATATATAGAATTAGTTAAGTAAAAATTAGTTTGAATTTTGAAATTGGAAGTGGAAGGGGGCCGGTTTGGAGGAAGAAAAGGAGGGAAAGGGAAAATCAAAAATTGTAATGATAGGCTATGTAGGTAGAGTCTAGGTTGCCTTCCCTCCATTTTTGTCTATTTAAACACTTGTATGAATGCCTTTTGAATCATCAATGAAAATTACCAAATTTACCTCTTATCTCTCTCTCCTTAACCGTCTCCCTCTCTCCCTTCTAATTCTATCTTCTTCTCCCTTCTAACTCTTCTAATTCCCCCTCTATTTCTACTCTCTTCCTCTAACTCTCATCTAATCTCCCTTCTATCTCAAACTCTAACCGAGTCACGGGCCTAGGTTCGTGACAACATCTCTATTTGAGACTAACATAAAAAGTTGGATACTTATACAAACAAAAATATAATACAACACCAATCAAACACTGTCAAATTCAAGACCAATAATACTATATAAATAACAACAAGAATGTTTAGGAAAATTAAACAAAGAACGGAATTTAGGAAAACATATCTTTAGATTGAGGCACATGAGAACACTATCCTTAGAAAGGAAACATCTCTCCTGCACGAGTATTGCTTTTAGGCTTAAACGCGCTCCTTTCCAAGGATTCAACAACCCGTCAGACCTTTATCAGTGCAGCAATGAAAGATCCCCGAACTACAACTACCAAGCTCACTATTTTTTACAAGAACAGAGAGGATTGAAAGAATAAAATATTTCATATTATTGTTGTACATCTTTCTCATCAAAAACATATGCTTATATAGTTATAAGTATGTACCTAATTTATATCCTTCATGGAATGAACCAGTCAAACACAAATTAATCCCACTAATTGTTATTTGCTCTTTCAATGCAACCGTAATAAACATTCCAAACATTCAAAACATAAATTAATATCATATTAATATTGAATATTTAGTATTTTTGAAACAAAATAAATAATATAAAAGTAGTTAATTTTTTTAAATCAATAAAATACATAATTTTTCCAACAGATCCCCTTCACTTTCGCAAATGTCCCTCGAGGCCCATGTTTAGCCCTGGCAACTGCCTCAGCCACATGTTCTATTTAATTGAAACTATGTTGTCCTTGAGCATGTGTGTCCCTGGGTTCTTTCCTTGGTCACACATGCAAGGCACGTTTAATCAAAACGTCATCATTCCTAGACCCGATCCTTTTAGTACATAAATCCAGGCATCAGTGGTAAGGAGAAGCGGCAGCAGTCCGGTGTCGACGCTTATGAAGAAAGCGTTGGAGGGATCTTCTCATGGGCAGGGTAGTAAGATTGTGCTGCCTAGAACATTGCCCTTGCTCGGTTGGTAACCTTGCTCTTTCACTTGCTTCTTCTCTTGCAAGGCTTAATATTGCTCGAGCCTGCATCAAAAAAGATTACACAATTATATACTTAAACTGCTAAATAAAAGAAAATTTCTCAAAGGGATATTTGTTTTAGGGTTAAGAATCTAAGGTTTAATCTTGCATTGTGTAGGTGTTATGTTTTTATATATAGAATGAGTTATTTTGGAATGTGAAGATTTTATCACTTAGACGTTTCTAGATTCAATAATTTTATCATACCGGTAGTTTAAATTTGATTTTTTTTCCTTGAGAAAATGCTCTTTTGGGATTAATTTCCATAAAAAGCGACATTTTTTACTAAAAATATTAAAATTGAATATGATTTCGTCATCATATAGGCACCTCAAGTTCAATGACTTTTACTTTTAATCTAAAAGACCTTTTCTTCCAAAATTATTGTCATGACACACGCATACATATGTGCGTATAAAAAATTTGATGCATTTAAATAAAAATTCACCTAATTGTGGGAGAATATCATATGATAATACTTTAAGAGATTATATTTTTTAATAATAAATTCTCAAATTTCACAGTAACAAATTCTCATTATTTTAAAAGAATATATTTTACACTTTCAAATTTGAGAACTACTTCACAGTAGCTAAACGTGATTGGGAGCTAATTAATTAAGATAACTGAATCAGGTCCAGATTTTCAAACACAAAAAAAAGAAACGATGAATAAATAACAATTACTGGAATTTATAAAAACAAGGTATTTCAACCAAAATCAAAACTGAAATTCATTCAAGTCGATCCAAATCAAATCAAATCCGGAACACAAATTCGAAACTGAGAAAGCACCGAATTGAAAAAATTACCTGAATCTCAGTAACATCCAAAGAAGAAACAGCTCCATTGTAGAAGACCGTGAACTGCTGCAGCGCTTGCTTTCCAGATGAATTACGATCCGACAACGCCAACGAAGACAAAGAGGAAGAAGAAGAGAGACGAAGCTCAAGCAAATTGCAATCTCTCTCCATTTCAATCTCCCTATGATTCATAACCGCCTTCTCTCTCTCTCTCTCTCTGTTCTGCAATTTAGGGTTTTTGATTTTAAATTGATTTTTTGATTTGTGATATGGGAGATGAGATTTGAAGAAGAGGAAGGTATTTATAGGTGATGGTGGTGGTGTGGGAAAGCCAGTTGGGTACACAAAGGCACGCTGTAGGTACATCAACTTGTTTTTTTTTTTTATTTAACATTAAAAATAAAAAAAATAAAACAAGTTGATGTACATACAGTGTGCCTTTTGTGTACCCATCAACTTGTTTTATAGTACACGTGATAAATGATTTTTCTTTTGATTCGTGATATTTCTATCTATAAAGTAATTGCATTGCCAAAGCCCTCCTGGCCCAAATGGTTGGGTAGGCGTTTGCCACCTACGGGATCCAGTTTAAGGCGTTTGTACTGTTTAAAAAAAAAAAAAAGTAATTGGGTTTTTTTTTTTTTTTTTTGATCAGGTTATTTGGTTAAATAATATTTTAGTGCTCTGGGAAATGTGATGAAATAATTTTTAGTTTATGAAGGTTTTGAAATAATTTTTTGGTTTTCTGGTTATTAGGGTGAAATAATTTTAGTAAAAAATTAGAAGGTAATTCTGAAGTTATTTCCAACTACTCTTTCGAAGTAATTAGTTTTATCACCTTTACCAGGCTAAATAGGGAACGAGGCTTCAACTCCTCGACAAGCTCAGTGTGAGCTTGCGCCATTTCGAGATCACTTCCTTTAGCTATTCGTCCTTTGCAAGGTCTTCCACTACCTCGCTTTTGGTTGGGTAATGTTGATATAAGGATCGATAAGCAAAGTGGGGGCCATATTGCACCACATGTTGAGGTCAATTTATTGGTAGGTGGCTCTGGAGTTTCTAGAGCCAACGCCTAACTCTCATTCCTCCCTCTCTCTAATCAGTTATCCAACCGACAGTAACCCCATACAGACAGCTCGAGTCAACCAAAACTCTCCACTTCCCTTCTCGTGGGTAGACGACGAAAGGGCCAAATTTGTTGGATCTCAAAAATAGTTGCCTCCTCAAGGAAACCAAGCTTCAGATGCTATAAGAAACATTGGGTCAGTGTTTCAGGACCTCAGTACCTGCCGGGTTTTGAGCCCCACACTATAGAAAGACCCCTTACGATGATAACAGCTGCTTGAGAGTTATTCCAGTGCCATTTTGTGGAGGAAACTAGTGAAGTATGGGAGAGAAGAAGAAAAGTCGTGACAGTTAGTCAGGATCCCAAGTTTGTTTTGTCTAAAAGGGTCGGAGAGCACTGAAGTGTAGGAAAAAAAAGAAAAACGTAAGATAAATGAGACGCTATTGCCCTTAGCCTAGTCATTCCACCCAAAGTGGTGCGAAAAATAATTGGGATCCTAATCCCAAAGAAAGAAACCAATGATGAACCGTGTTGCAAATCCATAGTATCGCTATTGGATGGTGTTCAAACTAGAGTGGCGAGAGAAGAATTCATGGATATACAAACGTATCCAACAACTAAATATTCCTCCCAAAATAAATTGTTTTTGTGGAGATTATTTTTAAACAAAATACTAAATATACAAAATTCAATAATTGGGGAGTAAAATGAATAAAATTTGTAAAAGATTGGGCCAGGGACTAGTACTGATTGTTCTTTTATTTATACCGTTCAAAAAGCTAAAAGAAATTTAATGAGCAAAAAGAGGCTAAAAAAATTTGAAATTTAGTAAAGAAGCCCAAATGGATTCAATCCAGCACAATCGAAACAGGGACATGAGCTTATTACAATATCTTAGAAATACAAGAAGGAAAATCTGGAAAAAGAAAAAATTATAACATGGCACATTTGGAAAGCGAAGAATCAATCTTAATTCATGAATTAAGGCTGGTCGGCAACGAAAATATTTCGTAAATCAAAATTCCCTTGTGTTGAATGGAAATGCAGAGGTGATCCTAGTCCTGCAGAAAATGTTGGTTACACTAGCAACAATTGCAAACATAAAGGAAAGAGATATTTGGTCAACTGGACAAAACTAACGAATGAAACATTCAAAATAAACTTTGATGGACGAAAATGGGAGAAAGGATTTTGGTAGACTATTAGCACCAAGAGAATGATTAGCAAGAACTAAGGAACCTAGGAGAGGCTCCAATTCTGATTGAAGAGATGGTTGTTTCTATAGAGGCGTAGTTGAAGCACTTCATTTGAGTATTAAGAGTATCGAGGGAGAAAATGAAGTCATCATCAATGCATTAAAAGGGAGCATATATGCCTTTGGAACGTTAAAGAAACTATAAGTAACACTGACAACCTAATTAAGGAATCTCAACGAGTCTCTCACATCTTAAGGGAAGCTAGCGACGCAGCAGATGAGATTGTCAAAACATGTGTCTCAATTAATAACACAAGTGTGTGTAAGGATAAATTGAAGAGTTTGTATTTTGGTTGTGAAACCCTTTCCTAAGCTATCAATTCCCGTATTTATAGGCTAATCTAATGTTGCCCCTGTTTTCACAAAAGCACGTCTCTAATATTCTAAACTTTCATGATCTACTCGGATTCCTCTGAAACATGCAGGTGTTGGGATCAACAACCTTCTACTCCACGTCTCATAACTCCATCGTAATTGTATTTGAGGCCCACATTTCTTTTAACGTTCAAGGTAATTGTCTCAAGTTGGATCACCAATCTTTTACTGCATCACATGTATCTTGATGCAGTACAAGGATTAAATAAAATATGAGATTAATAAAGATATCTGGATTAGAAGAAATTTCAATATATTTGTAGTTTTTAAATTCTTTAGATATTAGTTTATCCTTTAGAATTTATAGAGTTAGATTAGATTTAGATTATTTAGAATTATCTTTTATTTAAGTAAGATTTTAATTTTACTTTACTTCCTATTTCTATTCTAATTAATATTGTTTAGCTTTCTAATTAATATTGTTTAGTTTTCCTATCTCTATAAATAGAGATCTTATGTTATTGCAATAGCAACTTTTTGATTATTCAATAAAATATTTTTTTACTTTCCCAAGATTAGAGATTTCTTTTGGTGGATTCTGAATACGTCCGTTTAAATAATTCTTAACCCCACTTTCGTCCTACGTCAGTTGGTATTAGAGCAAGTTTTGATCCATCGCTTTGTTGCCACCACCTCCATCATCACAGTTCACCTTCACCGTCGCCTCCTTGTAATCTTCATCACCTCCTTAGCCACCACAATCTATTTTCCATTCAATTTCCCAAAAAAATAAAAACAAAAATTACCCAAAACCCATGTGAGACCCTAGCTCCATAACCGAAGTACCCTCGTAAATTCATTATCTTTGTTCGACCACGAGCATTTTGTCTTCAAGCCTCCACAATGCCCGGACATCACACCTCGCCTCTATCACAGTCCTTGTAGATGACAGTGGGATTGCTTGGAATCTAGGGTTCACTTACAACTTGGGATACACCATAACACTTTAAAAAAAGGTATACGTCTTGAACATTGAACTTTGTTTCATATAAGATGTGTATCTAATAAAAAAACCTGAAAAAAGGCTCAAAGAAAATAGCAAGGGAACTGGATATGGGTTATGGGGTGATTCAAATGATAGATCTTTAATAAATCTATAATACTAGGGATCTTTATGGAATATTTCACCATTACAGATATATAGAGAATATTGCTTGCGTTGATGAGACCTACCTTACACGTATACAATTTTACTATCGTGATGATGCAATCTATACATAGTAAGAACATCAAGAAGCATACAGACAGAGCTGATTCCAGACTACTCTCCCAATGTTATTACTTCGGCAGCATCGGCCAGATTGGCAAGAGAACAGACCTCTTCGTCAATGAATCTGCACCGGGAACATCAGTGCGCCACCCTGGCGCTCCTTACCACACTGGCTCAACATTCCCCTGTTCATAGGATGGCTAACATGGGAGCTAAGGACCATGGGAGTCATACTATTAGGCCAGCGTATGAGGGAGTAAGCATAGTCGAGCTGTCGCGGGGTCAGCTTGCTTTCCATATTGAAGGTCAGTATGTCGGTAGGTGGTCTGTGGAATGCAGTTGGCCACATGCTTCTCTTCCTCATCCATCTCCACAGCATGGTGATCATATTCTAGTTCAGAAAGTGCGTGGAAACCAATAGCCGCCTCCTTTGCTCCAGTGGGTGGAGAGTGACATAACTAGTTCAGCTCAGCCTCATGCTCAGTTATCGTATCTTGAGAATGTAACTCAAGACCCCGCCAGTGAAGATGATTCTAGCTCCTCTGAGCCTGTGTTTCTTTCAGGTTTTGAGCCCTCTGCTTTGAGCAGGTCAGAGCCTTGTAGACCCAGTGGAGTTGGGATGAGAAAAGGAAAAGGAGTGATGACAAAAAGAGAGAGGAAAGCGTTGAAGCACAACGAAAAAGAGAATGAAAAGCGGGTACTTCAGGAATTTCTGAAAGATATATCGCCTAGGAACAGCACGCCGAAAACGACCAAGACCTCAAGCAAGCGAAAAAAGGGGAATGAGGCAAAATGGGGTAAATCGTCAAAGACAGCCGGGAAGAAGAAAAAACAGAATAGGGGGAATCGGAACAATAAGATCTCGGAAGCAGAGTATGATGGGATGATCATGCAAGCGGAGTAGGTAATACAGATGGAAAAAATAGTAGGTTTTAATTTTGATGGTTTCGAACCACCTATGATGGCAGACTTGCTTGCTAAATAAGTTGGATGGGTTTGTGGTTGAGGCAGCAGTCCTGCTCCGATTTTTCGTGCTGTTCGTCTGGTTCTTTTTCATTTGGAATCCCTGTCTGAGCTTGTCCTTGCGCGTCTTGTCTGGCATGTGCTTGGTGTCTGTTGTGTAGTGTTTGCGTGTTTTTGCTTTTGGTGTCTGTTTGTTCTGAACTCTTTTTTTGTTCCCACTACCATTTATCGGGTGGCTAAGGCCTTGTCTTTTTGAGTTGCCTGTTTGTTCTACGGCTATGCTGATATTTATCCACAAAAAAAAAAAAAACAAGAAGCATACATCGATTATGATTGCTATCAACTTGATATTGAGCTTGCTAGTGAATTAAAGCGTCACGAGATTATAGGGCATCTGAAAGAGCTTCTAAATATTTGGAACAAACATGTTAACTATAGTGATGACAAAATTTTCAAGGAACCAAATAAAGCGAAAGAAAGTCAATCAAGTTTGTTATTACTAATAGTATTCTAGAAGCAAAAATAGAAGAAGAAATAGAAGGTGGAGGAAAGACGGAGCAAATTGCTAACACTAAAGAATATGACAACGACATGGATGAGATATATATTGAAGTAGAGCAAAACTAATCAAAAAGTGAAGAAGAAATAAGGGATGAAGAACTCCCCCAAGTAGCAATTGAGTTCAACAAATAATATACATGAAGGAAAGCCTATACAAACTAATAATCTCGATATTGAACTCTCTCATATTCCAATTGAGATCATATGAAGAACATGAACGGAAGCCTATACTAGTCGATAAACTCAAGGTTGATGTACAGCATATTCAACATGTCGAATTTGTTATCCCAGATGGTTTTTCTGACAATTTTCCTAGATTCTATCCAAGGATCTTCTTTGAACATGGCTCAAAGCACTTACTCAAGCCAAGATTACGATCTATGATTCATTATTTCGTTCTCTTCTTCACCAAAACTCGAGGAAGAGTTTTCCGTAACTAAGGGAGAATGATACGCTATGAGATAGAGTAAAACATGGGATTAATGAAGATATTTGGATTAGAAGGAATTTAAATATATTTGTAACTTTTAACTTCTTTTGATGTTAGTTTATCCTTTAGAATTTATTGAGTTACCTTAGATTTAGATTATTCAAGATTATATTTTATTTGAGTAAGATTTACTTTAGTTTCCTATTTCTATTCTTATTAATATTGTTTAGGTTTCCCATCTCTATAAACAAGGACATTATGTTATTGTAATAGCAACTTCTTATTGACTATTCAATAAAATATTTTATTACTTTCCTAGGTTTACGGATTTCTTTCGGTAGATTTTGAATACATCCGTTCGAGCGAAATTCAGTCAACACCGGTTCGTGTGTTTTACAAACTTGATAATTTTGAAACCTACGTCCATCCTACGTCATATCTACCTCGAAGTTGAGTACTATCTGGTCATCAACAATGCACTCTGGTGACTACTTCGATTGCTTGCTCACCTCAAATCAATTCCACTATGACTCATCTAATAAAACGTCATGTTCAATCCGTTAGTTTGGGTCGATAGTCATATTTCCTTACTTTATGACAAAAAATGGTCTTGTATTTGGGACATTGTGATAGTGGTCTTATTAATGAGCCTGAAAAGGGTGATCAATTTGAAATGACAACTAGTTGTGCCGAAATGGGCAAGTAAACACTCAATTTGTGAATTTTTTATCCAATTGACAAAATTTCGAAAAAAAAAATATTAAAATAGCACACTTTTAAAAATATTTACCAAAATGGCACCATTTACTGTAGCTCGTTTAACGTACGCCGTTTTTAACAGCGTCCGTCAAGTGAACAGTATTTTTTTTTTTTTACGGAAGCACAGCTAATTTATATTTTAAAAATTATTGTATAAAACTATTTTACATAAATAATTTAAAATTTTACTAGTTTTTTAAATTTTAAAAAAAAAGTATACTAACTTCATCATGCCATTGTATGTGTCTTCTTTTTTATTGGCATGTCATCTACCATATATTCTTTTTGGTTGTCATTTATTTTTTTGACTAATTGTCCTGATCACTTATAAATAGTTGATACCTTTCATGGTCATTTTCTGAATAATATTTTCCTTCTTGGTCATTTTTGCAGAGTATGTTGCCCTTACTGTGTATAATATCATTTTTAAAAACTTTCACTATTTATGTTTTCATCCAAAAAGTAATGAATTTTCATGTATATAATATTGGCTCAACAAAAATTTAACGAGTACCTAAATGATGAAATGACTTGTATATATTATTGTTATTATTCACTATATTAAATATAGTCTTCAACCAAAGAGGGCACCAACACGCCATCACCGGATCCCATTAAGTCAAGCGTGCTTGAGCAAGAGCAGTAACAAGATGGGTGACCTCCTGGGAAGTCCTCATCCTCAGGTTGGGGGCACTTGGAAACAGCATCTCTTCAAGTTAACACCCTGAAGGGGGAAGACTGCGTACATCCAACCCTTCTAGACCCTGCGTAGCCGGGAATCCTTGAGGCACTGGGTATGTTCTTATTAAATATAGTCTTCAGGGTACCATAGGGACATTGGGAATGTATCTTGCTTTCTATTTACTATATTTAATACAGTGAATAATAACGATAATATATACGGGTCATTTCATCATTTAGGTACTCGTTAAATTTTTGTTGAGTCAATATTACATACATGAAAATTATGCATTATCTTTTGGATGAAAATATAAATGGTGAAAGTTTTTAAAAATGATATCGTACACAGTAAGGGCAATATACTTTACAAAAACGACAAAGAAGAAAAGTATTATTTAGAAAAGGACCATTAAAGGTATCAACTATTTATAAGTGACCGGAACAATTAGTCGAAATAATAACATGACAATCAAAAAGAATATGCGGTAGATGTCGTAACAATCAAAAAGATGACACATACAATATCATGATGAAGTTAGCATACTTTTTTTTAAAAATTTAAAAAATTATTAAAATTTTAAATTATTTATATAAAATAGTTTTAATGCAATAATTTTTATAATACAAATTAGTTGTACTTTCGTAAAAAAAAAAAAAAATTGTGTTCACTGGACGTATGCCGTTACAAACGGCGTACGTTTAACAAGCTACAGTAAATGGTGTCATTTTGATAAATATTTTTGAAAGTGTACTATTTTGATAATTTTTTTTTAAAACTTTGCCAAAAAATTCTCAATTTGTCAACTTGTTAACAATTCAGCGTGCATCACGTGCTCTAGTGTATAAGTACACCATTTTGCTGTGCCACTGTTGAATATTATTTTATAAATAAAATAATATATACTTTTATATATCTAATATAAAATAGTATACAAAATTAATAAATTATCAAACTAATTATTTATTCTTAATTTTAAGAAAATTTATTTGACACTAAGGTGCAGACATTTATATCTAGATATTTTCATACACAAAATATTTATCATTAAGAAAGTTCGAAAATTTTTAATTAACTACCATCTACTGTAGTTTAGTGAATTTTTTACACATGTTCACATAGAATATGATTCTAAGTATCCTTTATGAGAATGTGATGATTGTTGCATCAAAAATGTTAACATGATACAAGACTTAGACAATGTATATATGCATTATCCATCACAATCTAAGAATTTTTTTCTTAATATGTCAAATTGTCAGCAAAAGCAATAACATAATATATATATATATATATATATGTATATATAATCGTGTAACACGGTAATATCCTTTAGTGAAAATTTTCTGAATTTCGACAAAATTTCACCATATTCTAACACATGCTATTTTATTGTATATATTAAAATATAAGAGGAATAGGTAATAAATGCTCAAAACTCAGAATACATAAGTAATCATTTCCTTAATTTTAGTAATTTAATTATATTTCATGGCAAAGACAGTGTATTGATGCAGCCCGTGATCTAGGCTTGGCGGGTCATTAGGTGGGTACAGAGTTGGCGGGTTACTGGTTGGTGGCAGCAGAAACGCGGACTGGAGCTGAGACGCGGCTGAGAATAGAGTTTGGTTTAAGATAGGATTAGTTTAAATTTTAGATTTATATTTTATTATGTATATTTATCTCTTAATTTTTTATTTTAGTTCAAATAGCTCCTCTATACATACAAGTGGAATTTAGGGTTTTTGCTCATTCAATTTCTAGATTTTTTGAACAGAATTCAATTTCTAGATTTTTACTTTCTATTTTGAGCCACTTTCTCGGGTTGTGAGAATTGAGCGCTTATTTTCCTCTTTTCTTTTAGTAGTGATTAATAAAGTTAAAGGAAAGGCCATTGAACCTTCCCATTCCCCAAATCCCACTTTACACGCTATATCAGTTGGTATCAGAACTCAGAACGGTTTCTCAAATGGCCCATAGGCAACAGAGGAACACCGCAGTTGAGGACGTTTATGAGCGAGACTTCCAAAGGCAACCCTTGAGGAAGTTTAAGGAGTTGGAGGAAAAATTTCTGCGAATCGAGCATTGCTTGATTCAACTGGGGGCAAATCCCGATCATGCACAAGGAACCAAGCCCCAATGCCCATTAACACCCGGTGTTGCCGAAGAGGAGACGGACAAGAGCTTCCAAAATCTGTTCACGGATGAGGATCTACCGGATCCTAGGCCGAGGCAACATCAGCCCAATACCGGTAACCCCACGATCTTGACGATCGGAGGTGGGAATCCGGCCTTCGGATTGAAGTTCTGAAGTTTACTGGAGGAGGACACCGAAAGGAATTTTGGGATTGGCTTGCTGCCATGGAAGAGGTTCTCGAGTTTAAGGAGGTACTAGAGAAGAAGCAGGCGCCTTTAGTTGCTACGCGGCTTCAGGGAAGAGCACCTGCTTGGTGGCAGCAACTAAAACACATGCGGCTTCGCCAAGGGAAATTAAAGATCAAACATGGCGCCTATCACAGACTGCCTGAAGAAGGGTTCCTTCGTTTGGACGCCCCAAGCAGATACCGCCTTCAATTCAATCAAGGAGAAGTTGACCATGGCACCAGTGTTAGCCCTTCCTGACTTTCAGAAGACGTTTGATTTACACACGGAATCCTCCAAGACTAGCATTGGCACTGTGCTTAGCCAAGATAGGAACCCTATTGCGTATTTCAATGAGAAGCTCGGTGGGAGGAGGTTAAATTACTCAACTTACGATCTGGAATTCTATGCATTGGTGAGAGCATTGAGGCATTGGAAGTCATACTTAGCCAACCAGGAGTTCATCTTATATACTGACAAAGTGGCCCTCAAGTACATCAATAGCCAAGACAAACTTTTGGACAGACACGCCAAGTGGGCTAGCTACTTACAGCTCTTCCACTTTGTCATCAAGCACAAGTCAGGCATGATGAATAAGGTGGCAGATGCACTAAGCAAAAGGAATCTTGTCTTGACAGAGAGTAGGATGGAGGTAACCGGGTTTGAGCAACAGGCAAATCAGTACCACAATGATTCCATTTTTGGCAAGATATGGCGGAAAGCACAGTCTGGGTCTGTTCCTAGCTACTCTATTCATGACGGTTTCCTGTTCAAAGGGAACCAGCTTTGCATTCCGAACTCAAACTGGCGGCTTAAGATCATTGAGGAGAAACACAATGAGGGGCATGTGGGCAGAGATAAGACACTAAAACTCATTATCACCAACTACTTTTGGCCTACCATATGCAAAGAGGTTGAGAGGTATGTCAGGCGATGCCGTGTTTGTCAAGTTTCAAAGGGCAGGGTGACCAACACTGGTCTATAGCTGTCGTTACCGATTTCAAGTCAACCGTGGATGGATATCAGCATGGACTTCATACTAGGCTTACCGAGGACCACTGGCTGCATTGATTCCATCTTCATTATCGTAGACCACGTCTCCAAGATGGTGCACTTCATCAGATGCAAGAAGGCTGCTAACGCCATACACGTGGCGGGTCTCTATTTCCAAGAGGCGTATAAGTTACATGGATTACCAGCTATCATTTATTTCTGATTGGGATGTCAGGTTCGTGAATCACTTCGGGAAGACATTGTGGAAGATGGCGAACACGTTTCTCACCTTCAACACCATCATCCATCAACCTCAAACGGATGGACAAACTGATGTCCCTAACCGATCACTGGGAAACCTTCTGCGTTGCCTTCTTGCTGGTAACAGCAGGGGATGGGAGACAAAGCTGCACTAGGCTGAGTTTGCCTACAACAACTCCGTCAACAAGAGTACTGGGTTCGCGCCATTCCAGGTCGTCTACAATTTTGTTCTGCGATCTTCGATAGACTTGGCACCAATACTAGATCTCACACGTCCTCACATGAAGGCTTATGACTTCATCTCTTCAATTAGGGATATCCATGAGTAGACTCGAGCTCGATTGCTGGAAGCCAACGCCAAGTATAAGACGGTAAGAGACAAAGGGCGTCGAGCAGTTCAATTCCAAGTAGGCGATAAGGTTTGGGCGATTTTGACGCGAGAATGTTTCCCAGCTTGGGAGTAGAACAAGCTCACCCCTCGCAAGATATGACAAATGGCGATATTGGAGAAGATCAACGATAACGCCTACCATCTCCAGCTACCGCCCTACATAAGGACTTGTGATGTCTTCAACGTTAAGCACCTTGTTCCCTACTTTGGTGACAACGATATTGCTGATCCTCAGGCGAATTCACTCCAATCTGGGGAGGATGATGTAGTCCGTGATCCAAGCTTGGTAGGCGGGTACAAAGTTGGTGGGTTATTGGTTGGCGACAGCAGGAATGCGGACTAGAGCTAAGACACGACTGAGAATAGAGTTTGGTTTAAGATAGCATTAGTTTAAATTTCATATTTATCTTTTATTTTTTATATTTATCTCTTAGAGTTTTATTTTAGTTCAAATAGTTTCTCTATATATACAAGAGAAATTTAGGGTTTTTGCTCATTCAATTTCCAAATTCTTACTTTCTATTTTGAGCCTCTTTCTCGGGTTGTTAGAATTGAGCGTTTATTTTCCTCTTTTCTTTTATTAGTGATTAATTAAATTAAAGGTGAGGCCGTTAAACCTTTTCATTCCCCAAATCTCACTTTACGCACTGCATCATGTATTATATAGATAACTAAGATAATAATATTATGCATTAGTATGTAAAGGATATGAAATATATTTATAAGCTTATATATTTTAAGCTTATATATTTTATTATGCTTAAGCTTATAAATACATTTCATATCCTTTACATGCCTACTACTCCTCCCTCCCCTTGCTGCCCCTATTTTAACCCCCAACCAAAACAAAACATATATAGAGAGAGAGAGAGAAAGAGAGACCCCCCAAAAACAATTGAGAGAGAGAGAGAGAGAAATGGGGGAAGGGCATTTCCACCCAGATCTGTCGGCAGACGGTTTCTCTCCGGCCATTTTTTCCGGCGACCTCTCCCCTTCCCTCTACCAGTACTTTCTGCTCGTTTTCCTTTCATTTATTCTTACCTAACATTAAGGCTCGTTTCGGCGGAGGAGAAAATCTTCTTTCCAGAAAAATGTTTTCCTTTGTCAAAGATTTTCTATGAAAAATTAAGTTATACTTTTACTTTTTCCAGCCTTTATTTCAACAGAAAACTTATTCAATTTATTTTAAAATAAACAACCTCCATCTTTAATCCTGTATGTTTTGATAGCCAACATAAACTCGATGGGATTCAAACTCAGAACAATGAATATCTTGAGGCTTTGGAACGGCAACTTGCCTCATTTTTTTTACAAGAGAAGTCATTCTCCATTGTTTGGGAGAAAACCCTTTCGCACGAAAAAAAAAATTTTCGTAAAAATATGTGTGCCAGTAAACAGAAAATGAGAAAAAAAAAAAAAAAAACTTAGATTCTAGAAAAAAAAAAAAAAATTCCCATCGGTGGATCTGTTTTATTCATTCATTAATACGGAAAATGAAAACTCAGAGAAAGGAGATGTGAAACGAAATAGAAATGAAAATAACTCATATATGTTAATTATTTTTTGGTTTTTTTTGACTTCTAGGAATGGGATGGGACATTTATGTATATAGGGATTGGTAAAACCTTTTTAGGAATGAGTGCTGTATAGTATAAAAATAATCGAATAAATATTAAAATAGAATAATAAAATAATAAATTTAAATTAAGTAAAAAAAACACCAAAAATAAAAAATAAAACAAACCCATCTCACTTCCCCTTTCTCTCTCCTCTCTCCTCACCGTGTACATCCTCACACCTTTTTCTCTCTCCTCTCTCCTCTCTCCTCACTCCCATCTTCTTCTCTTTCCTCTTTCTCTCCTTCAGTTCTCCCTCTCTCCCCCGACTACCGTTGACCACCCACTACCACCTGACCACGCCAGTACCGCGCACCACCGGTACCGCCTCGTATCGCCCACGCCATCACCATCCACCTCCTCGCACCCCTCTACCGCCCACCATCTCACTCTCTCTCTCCTATCGTCGATCACGGGTATCGCCCCGTACCGTCCTCCCTCACCTCCACCTCTACCGCCCACCATCTCATTCTCTCTCTCCTACCGCCGGCCACGGATACCGTCCTCCCTCACCTCCACCTCTACCGCCTACCATCTCACTCTCTCTCCCCTACAGCCGGCCACAGGTACCGCTCGGTACCGCCCTCCTTTCACCCCCACCCCTGCCGCCTGACCGACACCAGTGCCGCCTCGTACCCGCCAACGCCGGTACCACGTCGTACCGCCTGCCCACCGCCAGTACCCCCAGCCACCGCCGGTACCGCCTCCTACTCTTACCTATAAATACCAACCCCTTTCTTCATTTAAACTAAGCCCCAACCAAGTGCTTTCTCTCTCTCCAACTTGCACCAACCCCCTCTCCTCTCTCCTTCCACTCCGGCCACCGGTGGTGCGCCCCTCTCCTGCGACCTCGCCGGACAACTCCGGCCACCCCACTGACACCGGCCCCTCGAGTCTCTCTCTCACCATCTCTATCCCGGTCTCCCATTGTCAGTTTCTCTCTCCCCTCTCCGCGCCGGCCACCGACCATCGAGGACCCCATCTCCGCCATATACGATAAGTATTTATTATTGTTTACTTTACGCTATTTACTTACCGTATATTATTGTCACGTGTTTACTAACTTAGGCATTGGAGGGGTCCCCCGCGGGCAAACCCGTGGGTCCCTCTGACGGCTTTCTTCATTTTGCAGGGGAGCCAGGGTTAAACGTGTCAGTAGCTGCTTTCTCAAGTGAGGGTTGAGTCTCGCTCTCATCCAGAACCTATAAATATTTGTTGCTTGGGGCATTTGGGTCCGGCTTACTGACTGAACCAAATTTAACCAAAACAAAGGCGCCGTCTGTGGGAAAGGGAGCTTGCTAGCGTTTAACCTGGCATCACATGCAAATCACCTGAGACCCTCACAAGACTGGGGGCTACTGTTTAAATATCAGATAAGTCTTTAGTTTCAATTTTCTCTGTCTGTTTGCCTTCTAATACCTCTAAATTAAGATTTTAGATCTAAATTGTCATTAAATTTGAGGCAAGTTTTATTTCTATATTTAAAAAAAAATTCGTAGCAAAAAAAAAAAACGAAAATCAGATAACAGGGGTACGAGATAAAAGGAGAAGAATAAGATATGAAATTTGAAGTATCTAAAATAAAGTTTGAGTATTTGTCTAACTTTGTCTAATACAAACATTTATAGTATTGTTCATACAGCTAGAAATTTGGTACTTCAAATTTACAATAATTAAACATGGTTATTTTGGCATATATTTCTACTGTAATTATACAATTTATTTTAGCAAATTTTTCACGGTAAAATTGCAGTAATGTTTGAACTACTTTGTTTTTCAAAAATTGTTTATTAAATTTTTTGATCAATTTTTATGCTAACTTCCACTGCAATCTTCGGGATATATTTCGTTTGCTATATAATTCTAATCTAATATTTTTCAATAATTGGTTAAAATTATTGTGATTTTTTCAAAAAAAAAAAATTTGGGAAAAAACAGAGGAGAGTATAATAAAACTCTCTGTGATTGTTCACTGGTAAATTTCAATTGTTCACTAATAAACCTGAAAGTGATTACTGACTTAGGCAACTTGTTGTTTGATTAACCTTTTTAACAATCCTTAATACATTATCTACACAAACATTTAATTTACACTATTAATTGTTTATTATTTATTAATTTCTACATTAGCTATATCACGAACCTATAAACACAAATTTCATCTAAGTTAAACTTTAAGGATTTTCGCTATATTTATTGACTTTGCTTACTCTAGTAAGTATTAGTATTTTTCCTCGAATTTATATTTTACCCCTTTCTACTAATAATTTTTTATTTTGCAAATAAAGTCAAAATATGTTGCTCAAATTTTTTAATCAAGTTAGTTTAAATTAAAAAAAAAAAAGAGAGAAAAAAGGTCACAAGTTAAATGAGTAATCTAACGAAAAACTATAATCTTGCCATCTATTTAAGCCAAAACTCTTTTATAATTGACCCATTTTGAAATAATATAAATGATTTGACTATGCTAGGTTGTAAATCCTGTCTTATATTCGTTAGTACCAAAACTATTCGGAACAAATTAAAATTTGTCACCATTATATAACATCCAATTACTTTTTATGGTGATGATTTCATAATTTGGTAAAGCAAAAATGCAGGATAAGACAATCCCAAGTATGTTTGGAGATGTATATTTAAGAGATTTGAAGAAACATATTAAGTTTTTGAAAGTCCCGCTTTTCATATTCCCGTGTACATGATGCTGCCCTGTAGTTATATTTCAGCAGGAAATTATGCGGCATTGTAGTTGGTGAATGTAAGTAAACTCCGAAAGTTAAATGAAAGGACAGATAAAACTATGAAGTTATGCCTTACAGGGTAGAAGACGTTAGACTAGATTTTGACCGAACTGATTAAACTTGACCAGGTTTCGCCAATCTACCCAATCCTAACCCTAACTAAACCGAGCCTGATCTATTTAACCAGCACCAAACAAGCGTCTTCCGATTTAACTGCTTCAACAAACGTAGATGCAACTAAGCTTAACCGTGTTTAGCCAAGTTTTAGCATATTTTTGCACATATGACCAAACTCGCACATGTAACTATCAACCAACGAGGCAATACCTTGTTAAAGTGATTTGAACAGCCAAAAATAAATAAATAAATAAATAGAATAAAAATTAACATATCCTTGGTGTGAGTCTTGTTATAAACCTTTGTCTTACTAGAATACGAATTGATATCAAGAATGACCCCTTCATATACTCTTAACAATTTTTTATCTAGTTGAAAAGATTGCAGGGTTTCAGGTATAAGTTCATCATCGGCAAGTTCCTATGTTGGGTAAAATGGCGGCCACTTGATCCAAAGAAGCTACTCAACAATCACATACCGGAATCGTTTACCTTGGGCCCTTCTCAATATCACCACATTCTAGGCATAAGCTCCTCACATGCCGGCGATATTCATTTGAGCCGTAAGCCTTCTCAGGCAGGCGATATTCAGTCAAGCCGTAAGCCCTCCTCAGGCAGGCCATATTTAGTCGAGCCGTAAGCCCTTCTCAGACAGGCATGTTTGCCCATATGATTTATGTTCAACCCAGCCCCTAAACCGGGGGTTGGAGGCTTAACGCTTCTATGTGATATACGTGAATTATGTGATTTACGTTCAACCTGGCCCTTAAATTGGGGGCTGGGGGCTTAACTCTTTTATGTGACATACGTGATTTACATGAATTGCGCGATTTGCTTTCCTTATGTGATCTATGTTAATTTAGTCCCAGAACAGAAACTAGGGGCTGAAATTGTCATACGTGGTAACTCTCACCTAACGTGAGAACCCGTGGTTATTTTGAGTCCCCTTAAACACTGGGGGCTGGCTGTTGTTTTTGCTCCAATTGAAATGGGAGCACGGAGTTATTCGGGTGCGGTAACTCTCATATAATGTGAGAGCCCAAGGTTATTTTGAGTCCTCTCAAACACTGGGAGCTGGCGGTTGTTTTTGCTCCAATTGAAATGGGAGCACGGAATTATTCGGGTGCGGTAACTCTCATATAACGTGAGACCCCGCGGTTATTTTGAGTCCCCTCAAACACTGGGGGCTGGCGGTTGTTTTTGCTCCAATTGAAATGGGAGCACGGAGTTATTCGGGCGCGGTAACTCTCATATAATGTGAGAGCCCACGGTTATTTTGAGTCCCTTCAAACACTGGGGGCTGGAGGTTATTTTGCTCCAATTGAAATGGGAGCACGGAGTTATTCGGGCGCGGTAACTCTCATATAATGTGAGAGCCTTCGGTTAATTTGAGTCCTCTCCTACGCAGGGGGCTAGCCGTTGTTTTGCTCCTCTTGAAATGGGAGCACGAAGTTATTCGTGCACGATAACTCTCATATAATATGAGAGCCCGCGGTTATTTTAAGTTCCCTCAAACACTGGGGGCTGGCAGTTGTTTTTGCTCCAATTAAAATGGGAGCACGGAGTTATTCGAGCGCGGCAACTCTCATATAACATGAGAGCCCACGGTTATTTTGAGTTCCCTCAAACACTGGGGGCTGGCGGTTGTTTTTGCTCCAATTAAAATAGGAGCACGGAGTTATTCGAGCCCGGTAACTCTCATATAAAGTGAGAGCCCGCGGTTATTTTGAGTCCCCTCAAACACTGGGGGCTGGCGGTTGTTTTTACTCCGATTAAAATGGGAGCACGGAATTATTCGACCGCGGTAACTCTCATATAACGTGAGAGCCTGCGGTTATTTTGAGTCCTCTCCTACACAGGGGGCTAGCCGTTGTTTTGCTTCTCTTGAAATGGGAGCACGAAGTATTCAGGGCGGTACACCTTCACCTACCCTGAGTGTCCGCATTTACTTGGGTCCCCTCCTACGCGGGGGGATGGCCGTTGTTTTGCTCCACTTGAAATGGGAGCACGAAGTATTCGGGGCGGTACACCTTCACCTACCGTGAGTGTCCGCATTTATTTGGGTCCCCTCCTACGCAGGGGGCTAGCCGTTGTTTTGCTCCACTTGAAATGGGAGCACAAAGTATACGGGTTGGTACACTTTCACCTAATGTGAGTGTCCTCGATCTCCTTTGGGTCCCCATCTAACACTGGTGGCTCGACCCTTCATAACCTAACCAACCGCTAAAGACCAAAAACATCAAAACTAAAGATAACACTTGCGCACCACCTCAGCCCATGCCTGGGGGCTGATAATCATGGTTCAACAAGGCAAAGCATCAAAAAGCACAATACAAAAATATCAGAAAAGGAACGTACACAGCATATAAACCAACCACCGATACAATGACAAAAACATGCATATGTTAAGTACTATACAAAAATCAACATTTGGCTTATTCAAAAACTTACAAGTATTGTCATTTTAAAGCAAAAACACCTTCTAAAACAAATAAAAAGACAAAAAGTTATTCCAAATCAGATATATTAAAAACCTAGTAAAAACATTGTAGTCTCCTTCAGTACTAGACCCGCACTCCTTCTCCAAAAGAGACGTCTCAGGTTCACCACCCCGGCCCTGGAATTCGTCAACCCTGCTCTAGATTTCCTCAACTCCGTTAGGCTGGCACTTCTCTACCCCACACCAATCTACGGACCTTATACACTCCACGGTAGAATATGATCAAATTTACATTCGCCCCCAGCTGAATATAAACCCGCTCACATTCACCTATAGAGTGGGGGGACTATATGTATAGTATAAAAATAACCGGGTAAAATGTTAAAATAGGATAACAAAATAATAAGTTTAAATTAAGTAAAAAAAGCACAAAAAACCAAAAAACAAAGCAAACCCATCCCACTTCCCCTTTCTCAAACACACCGATAAATTTATCGAGAACATGAGTACTTGTCTTTCTCACTGTTGATACGCATTATGTCTGCTCGATTCTGCAAGGTTCTTGAGATGTTCCCCTGCTTCAGCACCCTCCACTCATCTAAGGATGGACAATGGACATCCGTTACATGAGTCTCTTCATTATCAACTTATTGGTCAATTACTTTATTTGAGGCACACTCGTCTAGACACCTCTTTTGCAGTTGTTGAACTGAGTCAATTCATGTCTACGCTTCAAATGTCAACACATGCATGCGGCTTTGCATATTTTGCAATGCATAGAAACGCCCTCGGACAAGGCTTATTTTTCTCGACTTATCAGCATGATTACCGACTCGCATAACAAGAACAAATGGTTCCACCAACACCGATGATCAGAAACAAAGAGAGGAAGAAAACAAGGCGAAGACCCGAGATCCAAATGTAAAAATACTCAAGTACCTCCACAAAAGGTAATGCACATAGCGGTCAAGTTACCTGTCACCAACAGGGACCTACCCCTGAAAGCGTTGACCACAATGGGGAACCACGTAGGCACACATGCAGATAACAAGCAGCATGTGGGCATGATACACCTGACCGAGCATGCCTAAAAATGAACATACAGGTTCTTTTGGTATTGTTTTTTATTTGTAGCTTTTGATTTTTAAATAACTAGGAAAACCATGATTTCAAAACGATTGTTTTTAGTTTTTCTTAATGTTTACTCAAGCTAGGAAAAGAGTTCAAAACAAGACACTAAAAGTAGCAAAAAACTATTCTCTAAAACTAAAAATTACAAGGGAAAAACAATACTGAACAAGGCCTTAACAATCAATTTCAAAATCTAATAAAAAGAACGGTAATTTGCGCAAAAGGTCCCTATATTTTCCTCTTTGTATCAATTTAATCATTATACTTTTATTTGTGTCAGTTTAATCCTATAATGAAAATTCTAGTTAAGTTAACCACATAATTTGGAACGTTTTGGTCATGTAAAATAAATAACCCAATATAAACCAATCCGCAAACTCAATGTCAACTCACCCGTCACCCAAGCATTAATAATTTTGTCACAAACTTAACCTCAATTCAACTATAAAGCTAAATTGACATAAAGTAAATAATACATGAACTAAATTGACACAATTAAATATACAAAGACTAAATTGACATAATGCACAAAGTATAGGGACCATTTGTAAATAACCCTAGAAAGAAAAATCAGCAATGAAACCAAAATACCCTTGAAATCACACTTTTACTCAACAAAGGAATCAGAAATGCATCTGCTTAACATTTATCTTACACAACCATCTTTATTTAGTACAAAAAGATCAACACAACTCCTCAAAACATACCCAAACCAAGTTCAAATGAAACAGCATCAAATTTGCCCCACCTCCTTTTGTTCAGGGAGGGGGAAAGGATGATCAACTTACAATCGGGATACAACTCGAGGCGGGTCCCAGTCGGCCATAACATGATTACGAGTAATCTCGGTAAGCGAGCGACATCCACTCAAAGCCATAGTGAGCTCAAACTCATCCCGGAGCATTTGCAGCACCTTTCTCACACCAGCCTCTCCGTCCACAGCCAGCGAGAACACAACAGGTCTGCCAATCTGTAAACAAGAAAAATCAGTTGTTCTAGCATATTTGACTTTTCTCCTACTAATATAAAGTCTATTTGGCCAAGATGTAAAAAAATTGTTTTTTATAAGTATATTTTGAATAAGCACTTATGTAAAAGAATATTGTCAATAGGGTGTTTTCAGAAATTTTTTGTTTTTACTTCTGTCTCTATTTTGGAGGAGGAGCACTATTTTCCTACTTTTACTTAAAAAGGTGGAAAACGACTTTTACTTCTATTTAAAAGTATTTTTCATTCCAAGTCAAACACTCTTAAAATATGTTTTTTGGGGGCAAAAAAGTGTTTCCTAAGGACAACGCTTTTTCTTTTCCAGAAAAGAAGTTTGGCCAATCAAACTCATAGTCTCGGTCCAATGGTAAAACACAATAGACTGAGGCTCTGAGATTAAATTGGGGTTCACGCTCGTGATGATAAGGAAGCGGGTCTTGCGGATGTTACATAACCCAGAATCAGTGATATGGTGTAGCGTTTCAGAGGTAATGTAAATTTGCTAAGTTTTATATCTGCACGAATTTGAATGGAAAGTCATATAAAATATAATTTACTCATTATGTATAGTTAAGTCAACTGCATAACAGCCAAAAATCGCTTTTACTTACAAAAACCGCAGATGCCCCAAGAGCTAAAGCTTTGAAAACATCAGTCCCACGGCGTACACCGCCATCCAGAAAAACAGGAATTCTTCCTTTTACAGCTTTGACAACCTGCAACACATAAAATGAATGTTGCAACAAACATGGGAACTTCAAAGCTCAAATGGTGCCCCTTGTATGTCTTTTACGGGATTCAAAAGTTATTTAAAGACTTTATGGCATTTTTCGCTGCAGATACAACAGGATCCAAATTTTAAAAAGGGCCGATGTAGAAGAAAACCCCCTGTCTTTAGCCTCAAAATAGAAAACCTCCCTCACAAAAGAAATCAAACACTTAGTCTATTGTTAATTCAAGCATCACTAAAAAAGATATATTGTAAAAAAGCTCCTTGTCTATTAAAAACGGGTCATCACAAGTTAGTCTATTGTTAATCTCCATGGACATTACTTAATGTTAGTCCCAAGTGATTTTTAAAACCCATCACAAGAAATCAATGGATGAAGCATGAGCAGCTTCAAATATCTATATCCCAAGAGATGAAGCAGTAAGGAAACACAAAAATAAAAAAATGAACGCACCCATTTCCATTTATAATGCAGGTTGGAAATTCGGAGGTAAGATCATCTAGGATTGGAGAACTTTGAGGATAGGAAACGAAGTAAAGAAAACTTGAGAATAGAGGTTAGTGCAACAACAACAATAAACCCAGTGCCTGAAAGGCCGCCAAGGAAGGGTCTACAAGGGTGAAATATATGCAGCCTTACCCTTACAGGGTCCTACATTAGTAATCATAGCTGCAGATGCAGCGTAGGAAAAACAGGGACTGCAAATGTAACATGACAAATCAGGGAATAATTAATATTAAGCATTACATTACAAAAAATTTCGAATGAAAGACAGCCTTTTGAAAGGTTTAAACAGATCAACACAGCTACGTATATTTAACAAGTAAAAACAACAAATACATATTATAGAGATTATTACAAAAGCATCACCGGTTAAATTAATTTCATGATTAGTGCTAGTGCAAAGCCAACCAATTAATTTTAATTTTGAAGTGAATAAATTTACCTCCTCCAAAGCCATGATAGTTGCAGGGACATAATCAAGCTGGCGAGCTCCATGATTGGACACAATGATCCCTGCTGCACCAGCTTCTACTGCTATTCTGGCTGCAACAAAAGAAGTTACATGTGAAGGTCGTTGGCTGAGCCAATGTAGATTTATATCGATTTTGTCATTTGTCTTAGTAAAAAAAAGAAAAAAAGATCGCACCTAGTGATTATTATAAATTTTATCTGATACGGAAAATATTTTTGTAATGTTTTGTATTAAATTGGCCTGTAAATGATTTTCTATGTGTATAAGTTTTGCAATATTTTCCTATAGCATCATATTCGAAGACTTGTTTATTTCATTTTATTATGCTCATTTTTCTTAATTTTAGTCAATTTAATATAATATTGAGTATGTAAGTCATTTACCATATACTTAACCATTGCCCCTGCGCCCCCCCCCCCCCCCCCCCCCAAAAAAAAAAATTCTGGATTCTCCATTAACAAAGGTCTATGCTGTAGATCGAGATAAGACCCTTGTCTCCAAGAAACAAAAGAGAAACATGCTACTTACCATCCTCAGCAGTAAGTACACCCTTAACCAAAATCGGCAAGTGAGTTATTGTTTGAAGCCACTTGACATCCTGCCCATAACATCCACAGCAAGCTTTAGCCTCCATATGGCTCAACAAAAAACATTTTGTTTATGGAAAACTTTCTCCACAAAATATCTTCAATCAAAAATATCTTTTTCTTAGAAATTCTTGTCTTTCTAGCTATAGGAAATGGTTTATTCTATAAATTTGTATGAAATTCATCCTTGGCCAAGTTGAGGCTAAAATGAAACATATGACATGAGATTATGACTGTAAAACGTTTTTCCTTCCACGAAGGAAAATGCTTTCCCCTATTGTTGAGAGGCAGTCAAGTTCCCCCAATGGAGGAGAACACTTTCTGTAATTGTGATTGTTGCTATGAAATAATGCAAAGAAACAAGAGAATTGAGATGGAAACTGTTTTCATCTGAAGAAACAGAACCTTAAAGATGCAGACAATCATGTAGTTCAAAAACAACAAGAACTTAATCATTAACACTGGTTACCTTCCAGCCAAGAGTCCGATCGACTTGGCTGGCAACATATGATGCCAGTCCAGAATCATTCGTCTGCAAATTCGAAATATGGCAGTGTGAGAAGACTATATTTTTCAGTATGAAAACCAGTCATTATTGATATTCTAACATATTTTGACACCTGATCCAGTTTACCAAAGTCCAGCCCCTCAAAATTCTTCAATGACAAGTGTGGTGGCAGATTAAACCTGTAAAGATGCGACGAATTGAAAGCAACACTCAACATACTCTCATCGAATACCGTTTTTGAAAATTATACATAAGAATGGTATTTTTACTGTTTCTCCTGTGAGGGGAGAAAACAAGGGGGCAGTATGAAAATCGACTTGGTTTTCACCTGTTTTTTATGTCCGCCTCTCTTCGGCCAAGCCTTGGAGTATCAACAGTCAGGGCAATTGCTTTAAATCCAGCTCTTTCAGCTCTTTTAACAAGCTGAGCAACCACATTCCTATCCTTCATCACCTGAATCGTGCAGAAACATAATCGTCGATAAGATGACACTAGCGTGACAAATAGGTATACTGAGCAACTTTGGCTTGCAAAAGAAAATTTCACAATGGTGGAGAATCACGAGTTAATTTACTCATCATGGACGAGTTATTCACAATGCAACCAAAACTGCAGATATACCGTCAAACTGTGATTCAATTCCATAGACAAATGTTTACAAATCATATCCTACTCTATATAAAAAGATAAGCTACATAACATGATAATGATTCTGACCACTACTGTCATTAAGGTTTACCAAAGGGGATGTCATTAATAACTAAAATACTCAAGGCAATCAGTTACACTTACGTAGAGTTGGAAGAAGCGAATTCCAGGTCCAGTTGAGGAAACTTCTTCTACATTCGACGTAGCCCACGAAGATAGTGTCTGCATCAAGAAACTATGGATAAATTTAAAGTTCCAAAAGGAGGTCCTTGTTTCCTCTGAATGAAAACTTTGGAGATTGAAGTATGTGAAAGATGTAACTCATTGGAAGGAACCAATTCAAAGGATGAGAGCCAGACCATGATGGTACCGGCAGCAGAAGCTGCTCTTGCAGTTGCCAACTCTCCTGCACATGAATCAAGATTTTTGTTTTAGATGATAACAACCATTTAACAGAACATAGTGTCATACTTTGATCGACATAAGGGACCCCACCTAGTAGGAAAAGGCTTAGATTGTTGTTTGTTATGATAACACTAGCATCTTCAGAACGCTGTTCATTAAGTAGACTACAACACATCATATTTCAAAGCGTCAAATGAAACTTAGGTCTCAATGCTGGCTAAACTCATAGGAAAATTCTGTTGTACACAAACAGTTTCATTATTAAGAACCAATGATCGTAAATATCAGCATCACTGACTTTATAGATGATAGAGAAAGAACATTTTTGAGTTGGAACAGGAAGCCGATATTTGCACCATTTTTTTATAGATTACAGCAGTCAATAGAATGAAACGCAGCGGTTAATTATGGAAGCCATTTTAAGGACTCTCATCACGAACAAAAATGTGAAATTCCTACCAAGAACAAATGGCAGGCTTCCATAATAAATAATACATGCCGTTAAATAATAGATCTTGTCTTTATTTTCTGCTGCTAAATCTAAGTGAAAGTCAAATAACCAGTGCACTTTTCGCCATCATCTAATCTCCATAGAAAAGAACTTCGAGAAGTACCTATATGAGTTTCCTATCGTCCATATGACTATTCTCGTTCCTTTTACTTCTAAGCTTCAATAAAAGCTGCGGAGCTATTATATCCGAATCATGAAACTAGCTATTATCATTGTAAATAAATCCCCAAAAGAATTAGAAAAAGAAAAACAAAGGCTCAGGCCAAGTTCAGTGTCAGCAGACAGCCTCTACAACTACATCAACTGCATATTAAATTGTCCAATTGACATACATGGTTTTTCTACCACACTAGCCTATTGTTAACTCAAATATCTTAAAAGTGTACATCTAAATCAATTAACTATAGAAACAAGGATGAACTTAAAATAAGTAGACTCATGTACCTTCTGGGTGAGCCATTTTCATCATAGCTGTAGGTGCAATCATGATGGGCATTGAAATCTTGAAGCCAAGAACACTAGTTGTGACATCTATGCTGCTAACATCAACAAGAATTCGAGGGCGGAACCTGATCCATAAGAAGAACAATTTCGTGAGAGAAAGAAAACAGGTATTTCCCCATGGAAAGTGCAACAAAAGCATGCATTTGAGAAATGCCATTTCATTCTATAAATTACAGTCCTGGAATCTCAAAACCAATAGATTACCTCCAGGGCAACTTTATAACCTTTGATAATTAAGTGCATATTCTTGATCAAACCATAAAAATAACAAATATGATAAAGAAAAGTATTACCGATTAAGGTATCCTAGTAATGCAATGTTTCACATGAAGACTACATTAGATTACATCTAGAACTCTATCAGCCAATTTTTGAAAAGATTTTATTCTCTGAGAAGATTCTGTTAGACTGAGAATTGTTCTTTCTCAAAAACGGTCTCTGGCTTGTTATGAACAAGCAACAAGAAAATAAATAACTATCCGCAAAATGTCATTTGAGAAAAGAAATAACTAGAAGCAAACTATACTCAAAGGAAAAGGTACCCACGTGATCCTTGAAAATGCATTTCGGTTCTCCCTAAGAGTCCACTGATCCTCAGCTCCAGATGCATAATAATCGTAGATCATCTTTGGAAGTATCTGTTTGGCAATGGGTTCATACTCGGAAACATTTGTTATCTCTGTGTGTACCATGTTGCTCACAGCTGGTTTCGGCTCACCTGTACATTTTCTGTAGATAATAAGATGGCAATGAAAAGGATAGATATCACCCATGGAAATTAAGCATCAGATGAAACACAGAATCACCACGGCCCCTTGCAAAAATCAAATACTTCAGGAAAAAAGTTGAAGTATATACAAGAAAAGTACTGAACAAAAAACACAAGAGGAAAGCATGCAGAGAAGCCTTGGCCATTAATAAGACCACTGCAATAACAGAAGTTTATTGAAATGTTAGCTGAAACTGACCATTATTTTATAGATGCTCTATTGCACTGTCAAGTAACCAACAATCCCAATAGCTTAAATTGTTAGGTGAAAGTCCCGGGAGTCATTTTATAGGCTCACAAGTTTTGTACTTCTATGCCCTCTCATGTAAATGTCTGTCAAGATTGAAACATAAGTAGTGCATGTGCCAATCCCATACCTTTCAAATTACATTAATGTTAAAGTGGGGGCACAAGATACTTGAACTCATGACCTCGCAATCAACAATGCTCCCATACCATGCCAACAAACCGACTATTCCAAAAGCTTAAACTGTTAGTTGAAAGCTTATAAATAGACAGTTTAAGCTTATAAATAGTTTCATACTCCAACATGCCACACTAATATGAACGTGCAATCAAATTATGATAGTCAAGCTACATTCCACAAAGAGAAATGAATTGAATAGTGTAGGATCAAACCCACGAAGAAACACAAAAATAAATGAAAGTCAGAAACCCACAACACTACCTATCGTCAGAAAGTTGAGCAAAGAAATAACATCAAAAATCAAATATCACTGACACTATAACAGCATGAATCAACTAAACGGACCACACATATGAAAAGTGTAATATTATTATCAGGTCAAAAATACTAATACTAAAGCAACTTTTTAGAAAGTTGTGCTATTATTCACTCAATTCACGGCAATAACATTTTTCTACCCTAGCAATAACAAAACCCTGCAGAATAACCCCAAAAGAAAAAATGTTACCAGAACTTTCAATAACTTAATACCCAAAAGTCTCAAGCAAGAAGGATCATAGAACAACAAGCCTAGGACTTCAATTTTAAATATGGAGATTGCATCAAAGAAAGCTGAATCCCCAAGTGCATATAAAGCCTAGACCGGTCACAGGGAGAGAAAGAAAAGTCAAAATCAAGTGGCTATAAAGACAAAACCAAGTACAACTCACAAAATCAAACTGTTAAATTTTACCGAGCCTTTAAACCCCGACCCACAAAGTTAAAGTAGATACAAAATCCATATATAAATTTAAGTGGGTCTCCATTTAATCTCTCCTCTTTTATAACTCTAATATCGGATTCTACTAAACTTACCGAAAAATATATAAAAAAAAAAAGAGGGAGAAAGAGTCACGTGAACAAAAGAAGATAAACAAGGGTTGAAATCTGAAAGAGCAAGGAAGTTTCCTTCCCTGCTGCTGATGATGGTATTAGGTATTTGTTGTGATCATGAACAGTAGAGGGAGATGGAAATACGAATTAGGAAACATCCCTCTTTGTTTTCTTCAGGGCTATTGCGCTTTCCTGCTTTGTCTCTGCTTGTTCAACTGCCCCTTTTGGGTGACTGGCCATGACCCATGAAGGGTCGCTTCTTGATTTTGAAATGGTGGTGCGAATCACGCTGCTCAGGGTTTATATTTGGTGTTTGCCCCGCCCTGCCTTATGCCCACGATACCTCCTGCATTTTTTATTTAATTAATTTTTAAATTAAAAAATACGTCTTTAAATTTAATTATTTAAATTATTTATCAATGTTATGATAAAAAAATATTTCAATTCTTTAAATAGCATTAAATAATTAATATAATCGGATATCGATAATCGTTTGTTACTCATATAAGAGTAGATATGAAGCGTGTATGAGTGGCGGGTATGGTCATCCACTTCATACTCTTGATGGGCAACGAAGTGGGTATATAAATTTGGATGGCGAGTACGGTTATTAAGGGGGTACCCCCATACTCACACAGCCCAATTGCCATCCCTAGGTCCAGGGGTCATTAAAGGCACATCAAAAATTGGGATGCAATGAGCCAAGTTGGCTTGTTTGAAAGACTACTAGTTTCGAGTTTGAGCCATAGTGAGTAAAGGTGTAAGCAAATTCAACGTTCAATGAACTATTCACTTTTAAAATAGATTAGGGTTCGTTCTTGTTCATTATGAGAGTTCGATAGCTTATAGAGTCAAGTTCGAGTAGGCTCGATAAAATTCAAATAGGGGATACTCGGCTCATTAATGTTTATAAACGGTTTGATAAAGACTCGACAAAAGCTTGTAACGGTTGATATTGGTTCAATAATGGCACAACAGTAACTTGAAAAACTCAATACCGTAGTGAACTCAAGTTGATAGCAAGCTCGACTCGGTTTTAAACTTGATTAGGCTTAATAACGAGCTCAACTATCTCGATAAGCCTACTAAGCCAAGCTAAGCTAGGTACCGAACACACTAAAATCTTATCAAACCAAGCTCAAATAAGAGTTCAAAAGCTCGATAAGAACTTAGCTCAAACTCGAGCTCGATAAGCCTTATCGAGCTCGAGTTTGAACAAGGAGGTGCTCAACTCAACTTAGCTTATTTACGCCCCTAGTATTGAGTGAGGTTGTTTATCTTATCAAGCATAGCCTAGTAAAGTTCAAACACTTGAACTTAAATGAGTCTAAATGAGCATATTTTATTACAAGTGATAAATTTAAATATGTCCAATATGGCTAAGCTTGAGCCTAATAAGTCTAGCTCAAACATAAATAGGCTCAAACGAGCCTAGATTGAGTTCAAATAAGCTCGGGCTCAAGCTTGGTTTGAAGCTTAAAGCTCCAATGATAGTCGAGCTCGAGCTTGAAGTTTCCACTCTTGGCAAGCTTCAAGTTGAGCACAAGCTAGTTCAAGCTTGGTTTTGGGCTGATTCAAGCTCATTTTCGGATTGTGTTGAGCTCACTTGAGTTTGGTATTGAATCAAGCTCACATTGACCCTAGCTATTCAAGCCATTACCAATCTAATGTCAAACTAATATCGAGTTTTTAGTGAGACATTAACGTGTTTTCAATGAGACCTTATTGAACTTTTGAAAGCCTTGATCAAATTGTTTCTGAATATTAGTTAGTCAAGCATTTCCTTGATGCTACTCTGTTTGCAAAGCTTATTTAGTATGTTAGAACTCAACTTGATAAACAAGTAGCTTATCCAAACGTCTAGTTCGTACACCCATAAGCAACTCCATCAAAATGTTTAATTTATCCATCTATGTTATTAAGGAGAAATCCCCATTTTCACCATAAATACATCTATTCAAGGTGTCCGCATATTTTATTCAAAATATACAACAGAGATAACAAAGTAGGGAGAGAGTATTGTCCTGCTGGAGAGAATATTTGTTTATTATCTTGTCATTTTCTAGGGTTCATTTACCAAGCACTAAGACACCGGATCCTATTAGAACTTCGAAATTAAGTATGCTTGGGTAAGAGCAGTTCCAGATAGGTAACCTCTTGTAAAGTTTTCGTATTGCCAACTCTATAAGGTTGAGGGTCCTCGGAAACAGTCTCTCGGCAGAGTTACACCCTGAAGGGGTAAGGCTGCGTACATCCACCCCTCCCAGACCTCGCTTATGCGGCAGCCCTTGAAGCAATGGTCTGTTGTTATTTTTGTTGTATCTTGTCATTATCTACAGTACAAAGGGAGTATTTACAGAAGCTTGCTAAGGACTTCCATGACATGCGGAGAGAACCGACTTGTGCCTTTTCTATAAACAACTGCATGGGCACCTTCCTGATAGGAACGTAACCCAGTTCTTACCAAAACCATTCCCCTTGTCATAAACCCATAGCTACATAGCTAAGATGGCTGGGAGTGGGTGACATGGGTATTTCGACTAAGGGCGAGCACGTGCTATCTCGGAGTTGTCTCAGAAGCATCACAACACTCAAACTCCTGGTAGGGACCATTTCGATGCCATGTGAGTATTATTAGACTATATTCTAGAATATTCCTAGGGTTTTGCTGTTTACTCTTTTGCCCTTTGACTTATGTAACCCTAGTGGTATTTTTAGTCTTTTGGTTCTTGATGTTTGCCTATATATTGTGACCTCCATGTACTCTTCTATTATTCAAACATAATTATTCACATGGTATCAGAGCAATTACTCTTATTTTCTTTTTTTTTCCTTCCGTTGTTCTTTTCTTTTCGTTGTTTGTCGGTTTTTTTTTTCCTTTCTCTTTTTATGCAATTGAAGTGTTGAATTCTCTAGTAAGTTACATCTTTTACTGTTTTCTTTTCTTTTTTTCGTACTTTTTCATAATTTATTTGAGCAGTGGCTTCTAATCCAAATCGATCCTACGCAAATGCCCTAAACTCCCTCCCCTCCTCCCCTCCCAGCGGCGCCCGCTCGGTGGCAGTGCCCGGCCCTCCCCATGCCGGTGCTCTGCCCACCACCACAGCACCTAGCCCACCGGGGGTGGTGACCAGCACCTCTATTGTCGGAACCACCACCACCGGTGTTTCCTTCTCTCGGTCGGTGGATGCCGGTGTCGCCATCTCCGGTACTCTACCACCACTTGGGAGGTCATTGTCGAACCCGACCCTTAATCTGGGCATCCCGTCATTGTCGAACCCTTTTCCTGCTTTCCCTGCACCCTCGCTCGGTGCTGGCTTCGCCAGACCCACACTGTCCGGTGGATTCCGGCCAACCGATGGTGGCGGATCTGCTCCGGCAATCTTCCCGACCCTCCCCCATGTCGGTGGGGATGCCGGTGTGGCGCTATCAGCCGCCCCTCTCTCTTCCCCAAACCCCAATTACCTAAATACAAATTACTTTAACCCTAATATCTATAACCATCCCGCTTCCCCAATTGTTCTTCCTTTATCCAATATCACTAGCATTGTAACAATTAAACTCGAATCAACTTCTGATTGTCCCCCGTGAAAAGAACAATTTAACATGTTACTACTTGCACACCAACTATTAGGGTTCATTGATGGATCTTACCCTTGTCCCCCTGCTCAAATAACTCTCCCCACCGGATCGGCTTATTCTAATCCGGATTACATTGCATGGCTACGCACAGATCAGAGTCTCCGATCTTGTATAGCTGCCACTCTCTCCCGCTCCCTTATTAATGATATTGTCCGCTATCCAACTTTCAAAGACATGTGGGATGCCTTGGCTAAGCGTTTTAGGGATCACTCCATGGCTAAGGAGTATGACCTCCGGACTCAACCCATAACCCTACGTAAAGATGGCAAAACCATGGATGCCTACCTTTCTGAACTTAAATCAATTGCAAATGATTTAGCTGCCATTGACTCGCTTGTGTCTGCTAGAGAATTTCAACACTTTGCTATTCATGGGTTACCCCCTAAATACGCAGCTTTTGCAACTTTTACCCGACAAACTTCAAAATTGTATTCTTATGATGCGTTAAAATCCGCTTTACTTAATGAGGAAGGTGCCCTCAACCGTAACAATGGCCGTACCAACCCGGACCCTGCCCATGCCATGGTTCCTTCCGGGCAACCCCCCCAACCGAACCACACGAACGGTGGCCGCGGCCGTGGTCGTGGTCGGAAGGGGAAAGGGGGTCGTGGGGGCCGCGGTGGCCGCGGTGGCAAGCCACCCCATACCGGCCCACCGTACGGGTCCCACCTCGGGGTGCCATCCTCTAGTGTTCCTTATTCTGTTCGACCTCCGGTCGGTCCCCCCTTCCACTCTAATGCAGGTGTGCTCGATCCCGCTCCCCAATTTTGTCAGATCTGTTCACAAACTGGTCATACTGCCATTACCTGTTCTCATTGCTTCGACAACTCCTCATTCCCAGACCCCAGCCAATCCTTCGCTGCCATGACAATGGGGAACCACATGACTACAACTGGTATCCTGACTCAGGTGCTTCCAGCCATATGACGCCGAACCCAGGTATCCTCTATAACCTACTTTCTTATTCTGGTCATAAAGGTGTTCTTGTTGGGAATGGGGCCTTATTGCCTGTGACAAATGTGGGTTCTACTACAATACCTAAAACACCCCTTCATTTAAACAATGTTATGCTTGTCCCTAATTTAACTCACAACCTTCTGTCGATTAAACAATTATGTCGTGAAAATAAATGCCGAGTTGAATTTGACTCAAACTCTTTTTGTGTTAAGGACCGAGCTACGGGGACACCGCTTCTACAAGTGCCCAGTAATGGACCACTTTATAACTTCTCACCACATGACATTGGGCTCCTTGCACGGGTCACTCATGGCGCATTATGGCATCAGCGACTAGGGCATCTAGGCAACTCTGTTCTTAATACTTTGTGTAAACAACATTTTTGTCCTTCTGTTACGTTTCTAGATAAATGTTCTTCATGTTGTCTGGGTAAATCTAGAAAACTGCCTTTTGAACGTGTGCTACATAACACTACCATGCCTTTGCAGCTTATACATTCTGATGTTTGGCAATCGCCTGTCTCTTGTAATTCTGCATTTAAATACTATGTTCTATTTGTTGATGATTTTTCCCGCTTTACATGGCTCTATCCGATGCTACGCAAATTTGAAATTTATGACATATTCACCGGTTTCAAAAATTTGGTTGAAAACCAATTTAATTTGAAAATTAAAGTTTTCCAAAGTGATGGTGGGGGTGAATTCGATCATCGGCGCATGAATGCGCTATGCCGGGATGCTGGAATTCATTTTCGACTATCATGTCCTGATACCCCCGAACAAAATGGGGTGGCGGAACGTAAGCATCGACATCTATCTGAAATGGCACGGACTCTCTTAATTCACTCAAAACTTCCCTATGAATTTTGGGACGATGCTTTTTACACGGCATGTTTTACCATAAATTGTCTCCCTACACCAAATCTTTCTAACTTCTCTCCCTTTCAAAAACTCTTTCATACCAACCCGGATTATAATCGTTTTAGAGTCTTTGGGTGTGTTTGTTACCCCAACATCACATCCCATGCCCCTCATAAATTAGCCCCCCGGTCCACTCCATGCATTTTTCTCGGGTATGCAGCTCGATATAAAGGTTACCGGTGTTTTGATGTCTTAAACAAACGAATATATGTTAGTAGGCATGTAGTCTTTGATGAATCCAGATTCCTTTATCCTGAACTTGTTAGCCCTGATGTGCCCAAAACTGATGCTTACCATAATGCACCGTTGGTAATTTGCACTTCCCCTTTCCCGGGTGTTGCATCCGCGACTCCGGCTCCGGCCCAACCCACCACAGCACCTCCTGACCGTGGGCTAACCCAGCTGGTGCCTGCGATGCCTCCCGTCCCCGTTAGTGTCAGTACACCGGCCCGACTGCCTGTGCAGTCCCCGCCCACGCCACCGGACGCCAACCCCCCCTCCCCCCTCGGGTCTTCGGTCCTTGTTTCCAGTGATGATACTCCTTCGTCATCTATTCCAAATGTCGAGTCCGACCCTAGTCCCTTGCTTAACCCACCGCCTTCCCCTACTCATAATGTGCATCCCATGCGTACTAGGCTTAAGGATGGGATCCGTAAAACTCGGTACCCACTTTCACTATCATCTATACGGTAATTTAAGAGCCCACATGTTACTCGCAGGCCGCTAAAAATCCCCAATGGCAGCAGGCCATGGCGGATGAATTTAATGCCTTACTTCTTAACAACACTTGGGATCTTGTCCCACATGACCACTCGAAAAACCTTGTAGGTAGTACTTGGAAATATAAAGTGAAATATAAAGAAGATGGCTCGGTTGAACGGTTCAAAGCCCGCCTTGTTGCTCAAGGCTTTCATCAACATGAAGGCCTTGATTATAAGGAGACTTTTAGCCCTGTTGTTAAACCAACCACCATACTCTTTATACTTACACTTGCTGTAACGTACAACTGGCCTATACAGCAGTTGGACGTTAAAAATACATTCCTACATGGTCACTTTAAGGAAGAAGTTTATATGAAACAACCACAAGGCTTCATACATCCAAAGTTTCCTAATCACGTGTGTCGCCTTCGGAAAGCGTTGTATGGGTTGAAGCAGGCTCCTCGGGCATGGTTCCAACGGTTCAGTACGTTCCTCCTTCACCTTGGCTTCACCTGTTGTCGGGCTGATCCTTCACTATTCATCCATAAAACACGTTCTCATCTGACCTGTCTCCTCCTCTATGTTGATGACATTATCCTCACTGGGTCTGACCCCTCGCACCTCACGTCTCTCATCCAGTCCCTCTCGACCCAGTTTTCGATGAAAGATCTTGGCCCGCTACACTTCTTTCTTGGTATTCAGGCCACTCGCAATTCTAGTGGTCTCTTTCTCTCCCAACACAAATACACTGTGGACCTTCTCACCAAACTTGGTCTCTGTGACGCCAAACCGGTCAAAACCCCCCTACCCACCCGAGCACATCTCTCTTTGAGTGACGGGGACCTGCTTGAGGACCCTACTGAGTATAGGAGCGCAGTGGGTGCCCTGCAGTACCTCACTATGACCCGTCCTGACATATGCTATGCTGTCAACCTGGTCTCCCAGTTCATGCATGCTCCCCGTGATCCCCACTGGCAGGCTGTGAAGCGTATTCTCCGGTATCTCAAATCCACTCCTGATCATGGTCTTATCCTACAACCTGCTCGCACTCTCACTATCACAGCCTTCGCTGATGCTGACTGGGGTGGTTGCCCTGACACTCGTCGCTCTACCACTGGTTATGCCGTCTACCTTGGACCAAACCTCATTTCCTGGCGAGCCAAAAAGCAGATAACCGTTTCCAAAAGTACGACCGAATCTGAGTATCGGGCTGTGGCTCAGGCTGTTGCTGAAAGTGACTGGCTTCGGCACATCATGCGCGACCTGGCTATCCGACACCCAGGACCCATCATCGTCTACTGTGACAATGTTTCCGCCTCCTACCTTGCTGCTAACCAGGTGCCCAATGACTGTAGCAAGCATGTGGATGTTGACTTCCACTATGTTCGGGAGAAAGTCCTCAAGGGTGACCTTCAAGTTCACTACACTCCAACCACAAAGCAGGTGGCTGATATTCTCACCAAGGGTCTTGCGGCCGATCGTTTCTTTCAACACTAGGCCAATCTTCGCGTGCTATCACCCCGCTCAGATTGAGGGGGCCTATTAGACTATATTCTAGAATATTCCTAGGGTTTTGCTGTTTACTCTTTTGCCCTTTGACTTCTGTAACCCTAGGGGTATTTTTAGTATTTTGGTTCTTGATGTTTGCCTATATATTGTGACCTCCATGTATTCTTCTATTATTCAAACATAATTATTCACAAGTATTATGTATAGTAGTTAATGTGCCTTATTTTTACATATTTTGTACCTCATTTATGTGACATATTCGGCTTTTACATGTGTGTTTTATTGCAATTGAGGTACATTTAGGCTTGGATTGCATCAGAGCAAACAAAGGTTGAATTGTAGTGTCTGTTTAACTCTTTCCTACATGTCTGTTTTTGTATTTTGTTTTTGTCCTATTTTTTCGTTTTGTCTTGACTTATGTATATTTGCTTCTTGATCTCCGCTTTATGTGGGTTGACTGTGGCCTCGTTGACATACATGAGATCGACCCGCTCTATACCATTAAATTTCAGGAGGCCTTTATCCCCGACCCACGAAGTTGACATACATGAGATCCACATATATGCTCAAATGGGATTCTATACTAAAACCAATTGGCTTAAGTGGAGTAACCCACTAAATTTATATGTTGGTATCTTCTTTTCTATAGCTTATAGATGAGATTCACATTTGATTCACACGTGGAGTTTTCAATAGCAATCATTCCGCCGTTAAAGTTCTGATGACATTCACTTTCCAAAAGAAAGACAATTATTTAGAAATATTTGCATGATAAAATATATAAAAATATGGGGTAAATTATGTATCAGTACTTTGAGGTTGGCAAAATAACATTTTAGTCCATAAACCTTGCGAAAGAATTTTTTAATCCACAGGTTTTGGTGAAATAATATTTTAGTGCAACCACCGCTAAATCTTTTACAGAAATTTACAAATGACCAAAATACCCTTACTAAAATATTTTTATACTAAACAAAAAAAGAAAAATAAATAAACATTTATGTTCCTCTTCTCTCTCCTCCTACCCTTTTCTCTCTCCTCATCCTCTCTGCCGTTGCTGCCATCACCGAAAGAGGGCGGCAGAGGAAGGGTTGATGATCGGAGATAGGAGGTTGGCAACCCAAATGAAGGTGGGGGTAGAGAAAGAAGTGTAGAAAATGGCTAAGTAGAGGGGGTAGGAGGGAGGGGAGGGGGTTATGCGAGAAGAACGAGAGTTAAAAAGTGCGGTTAGGGTTGAAGAGAATGGCATTGGGATATAGGAGCATTGCCAATCCTAATGCCAACGGCTGAGAAAATGAGAGGAGCATAGAAAAAAGGAAGATGGAATTTTTATTTATTTATTTATTTTGTTTAGTATAAAAATATTTTTAGTAAAAGTATTTCGATAAGTTTATAAATTTTTGTAAAAGATTTAACAGTGTTGGACTAAAATATTATTTCATCCAGTTCAGTGGACTAAAATATTATTTCTTAAAGTTTATAGATTAAAAAATTATTTTACTAAATCTCAAAATATTAACAAATAATTCACCCAAAAATATTTGCTACAATTAAACAAAGACTTATTGTCGCATTACATTTTTTAAAATAAAATTTAATGTCTCTTCTCTCTTTTTATTTTTTTGAAAGGTAGTGGAATTTATTTGCATAATTTGACGGAGCTCTTGGATGGGGATTTTTTTTATCAAAGTAGCACAATTTTTAAAAATATTTACCAAAGTAGCACAATCAACAAAATATTTACTAAACTGACACAATTTACGGTAGCATATTCAACAAACGCCATTTGAAATGGCGTACGATAAGTGGCGTTGGACGGACGCAGTTTAAAACGGCGTTCATGAACAATATATATATTTTTTTTTAATGAATGCACAGCTATTTTGTATTTTAAAAATTATTACATTAAAACTATATTGCATAAATAATTTAAAATTTTAATTTTTTTTTTAAAGAAATTATATAAACTTCATCATAATATTGTATGTGTTATTTTTTTATTGTTACGTCATCTATCACATATTCTTTTTGTTGTCATGTTATTTTTTCGAGTAATGCATAATTTTCATATATATAATATTAATCCAACAAAAATTTAACCAGTACCTAAGAGAGGTTGTTTTCAAATACCCCGAGACTTTAAATAGGTGGGTGAAGGCTGCATACATTCACCCCTCTAGACTTTGCATAGGCAGGAGCCATTGGGGCATTAAGAATGTATGTTACTTTCTATTTACTATAGTGAACAATAATAATAATATATACAAATCATTTCATCATTTAGATACTCGTTAACTTTTTGTTGAACCAATATTATATACATAAAAATTATGCATTAGTCGAAAAAATAACATGACAACCAAAAAGAATATGTGGTAGATGACGTAACAATAAAAAGATGACACATACAATATTATGACGAAGTTAATATACTTTTTAAAAATATTAAAATTTTAAATTATTTATGTAAAATACTTTTAATGCAATAATTTTTAAAATACAAATTAGATGTGCATTCTTAAAAAAATAAAAAATAATAAATAAAAAAATAATTATTGTTCATGGACGCTGTCTAAAACGGTGTCTGTCCGTCGAACTCCGTTTCAAACGGCGTCTGTCCAATACCCCTTGTCGTACGCCATTTTAGACGGCATATGCTGAATATGCTACAGTAGACTGTGCCAGTTTGGTAAATATTTTTCTGATTGTGCTACTTTGGTAAATATTTATAAAAATTGTGCTACTTTGGTAAAAAAATGCGATGCGAGAAGAATTTTTTAGTCCACAGGTTTTGGTGAAATAATATTTTAGTGCAACCACAGCTAAATCTTTTACAGAAATTTGCAAATTACCAAAATACCCTTACTAAAATATTTTTATACTAAACAAAAAAAGAAAAATAAATAAACATTTATGTTCCTCTTCTCTCTCCTCCTCCTCTCTGCCGTTGCTGCCATCACCAGAAGAGGGCGGCAGAGGAAGGGTCGATGATCGCAAGGAGGAGGTTGGCAACCCAAATGAAGGTGGGGGTAAAGAAAGAAGTGTAGAAAATGGCAAAGTAGAGGGGGTGGGAGGGAGGGGTGGGGGTTATGCGAGAAAAACGAGAGTTGAAAAGTGCGGTTAGGGTTTAAGAGAATGGCATTGGGATATAAAAGCATTGCCAATCCTAATGCCAACGGCTGAGAAAAAGAGAGAGAGAGAAAAGGAGAGAAGCATAGAAAAGAGGAAGATGGAATTTTTATTTATTTATTTATTTTGTTTAGCACAAAAATATTTTTAGTAATAGTATTTTGATAATTTTATAAATTTTTGTAAAAAATTTAACAGTGATTTGACTAAAATATTATTTTATCCAGTTCAGTTGACTAAAACATTATTTCTTAAAATTTATAAATTAAAAAATTATTTTGCTAAATCTCAAAATATTAACAAATAATTCACCCAAAAATATTTGCTACAATTAAACAATGACTTATTATCGCATCATATTTTTTAAAATAAAATTTAATGTCTATTCTTTCTTTTTTATTTTTTTGAAAGGCAGTGGAATTTGTTTGCATAATTTAATTGAGCTCTTGGATGGAGATTTTTTTACCAAAGTAGCACAATTTTTAAAAATATTTACCAAAGTAGCACAATTTACTGTAGCATATTTAGCAAACGCCATTTGAAATGGCGTACAATAAGGGGCATTGAACAGATGCCATTTTAAACGGTGTCTATAAACAGTAATTTTTATTTTTTTTTACGAATACACAGCTAATTTGTATTTTAAAAATTATTACATTAAAATTATATTACATAAATAATTTAAAATTTTAATATTTTTTTAGGAAATTATATTAACTTCATCATAATATTGTATGTGTTATTTTTTTTATTGTTACGTAATCTATCACATATTCTTTTTGGTTGTCATGTTATTTTTTCGAGTAATGCATAATTTTCATGTATATAATATTGGTTCAACAAAAATTTAACGAATACCTAAGAGAAGCTATTTTCAAATACCCCGAGACCTTTCACAGGTGGGTGAAGGCTGCATACAGCCACCCCTCTAGACCCTGCATAGGCTGAAGCCATTGGGGCATTAAGAATGTATGTTACTTTCTATTTACTATAGTGAACAATAACGATAATATTTACAAATTATTTCATCATTTAGATACTCGTTAAGTTTTTGTTGAACCAATATTATATACATAAAAATTATGCATTAGTCAAAAAAATAACATGACAACCAAAAAGAATATGTGGTAGCTGACGTAACAATAAAAAGATGACACATACAATATTATGATGAAGTTAATATACTTTCTTAAAAATATTAAAATTTTAGATTATTTATGTAAAATAGTTGTAATGTAATAATTTTTAAAATACAAATTAGCTGTGCATTTGTAAAAAAAAAAAATAATTATTGTTCATGGACGCAGTCTAAAACGACGTCTGTCCAGTGAACGCCATTTCAAACGGCGTCTGTCTAATACCTCTTGTCGTATGCCATTTTAGACGGCATTTGCTGAATATGCTACAGTAGACTGTGCCAGTTTGGTAAATATTTTTCTAATTGTGCTACTTTGGTAAATATTTTTAAAAATTATGCTACTTTGGTAAAAAAATCCGATGCGAGAAGAATTTTTTAGTCCACAGGTTTTGATGAAATAATATTTTAGTGCAACCACATCTAAATCTTTTACAAAAATTTGCAAATTACCAAAATACCCTTAAAATACCCTTATCTAGTTCAGTGGACTAAAACATTATTTCTTAATGTTTATCGATTAAAAAATTATTTTACTAAATCTCAAAATATTAACTTATAATTCACTCAAAAATATTTGCTACAACGATAAGGGGCATTGGACAGACGCCTTTAAAACGGCGTCCACAAATAGTAAATTTTTTTTTTTAATGAATACGTAGCGAATTTGTATTTTAAAAATTATTACATTAAAACTAGATTACATAAATAATTTAAAATTTTAATATTTTTTTAAAGAAATTATATGAACTTCATCATAATATTGTATGCGTTATCTTTTTTATTGTTACGTCATCTATCACATATTCTTTTTGGCGGTCATGTTATTTTTTCGAGTAATGCATAATTTTCATGTATATAATATTGGTTCAACAAAAATTTAACGAGTAACTAAGAAACGCTGTTTTCAAATACCCCAAGACCTTGCATAAGTGGGTGAAGGCTGCATACATCCATCCCTCTAGACCCTGCATTGGCTGGAGCCATTGAGGCATTAAGAATGCATGTTACTTTCTATTTACTATAGTGAACAATAACGATAATATATACAAATCATTTCATTATTTAGATACTCGTTAAATTTTTGTTGAACTAATATTATATACATAAAAATTATGCATTAGTCGAAAAAATAACATGACAACCAAAAAGAATATGTGGTAGGTGGCGTAACAATAAAAAAGATGACACATACAATATTAGGATGAAGTCAATATACTTTCTTAAAAATATTAAAATTTTAAATTATTTATAAAAAATAGTTTTATTGTAATAATTTTTAAAATACAAATTAGTTGTGCATTCGTAAAAAAAAATATAATAAAAAAATAAATAATTATTGTTCATGGACGCCATTTAAAACGGCGTCTGTCTAATACGCCTTGTCGTACGCCATTTTAGATGGCTTTTGCTTAATATGCTACAGTAGACTGAGCCAGTTTAGTAAATATTTTTCTGATTGTGCTACTTTGGTAAAAAAATCCAATGCGAGAAGAATTTTTCAGTCCACAGGTTTAGGTGAAATAATATTTTAGTGTAACCACTGCTAATTCTTTTACCGAAATTTACAAATGACCAAAATACCCTTGCTAAAATATTTTTATACTAAACAAAAAAAGAAAAAGAAATAAATATTTATGATCCTCTTCTCTCTCCTCCTACCCTTCTCTCTCTCCTCCTCCTCTCTACCATTGCTGCCATCACCAAAAGAGGGCGGCGGAGGAAGGGTCGATGATCGCAGACAGAAGGTTGGCAACCCAAATGAAGATGGGGGTAGAGAAAGAAGTGTAGAAAATGGCCAAGTAGAGGAGGTGGGGGTTATGCGAGTAGAACGAGAGTTGAAAAGTGCGGTTAGGGTTGAAGAGAATGGCATTGGGATATAGGAGTATTGCCAATCCTAATGCCAACGGTTGAATAAAGGACAGAGAGAAAAGGAGGAGCATAGAAAAAAAAAGTAAGATAGAATTTTTATTTATTTATTTATTTTGTTTAGTATAAAAATATTTTTAGTAAGAGTATTTCGATAATTTTATAAATTTTTGTAAAAGATTTAACAGTGATTGGACTAAAATATTATTTTATCCAGTTCAGTGGACTAAAATGTTATTTCTTAAAGTTTATAGATTAAAAAATTATTTTACTAAATCTCAAAATATTAACATATGATTCACCCAAAAATATTTGCTACAATTAAACAGTGACTTATTATTGCATCACGTTTTATAAAATAAAATTTAATGTCTCTTCTTTCTTTTTATTTTTTTGAAAGGCAGTGGAATTTATTTGCATAATTTGACTGAGCTCTTGGATGGGGATTTTTTTACCAAATTAGTACAATTTTTAAAAATATTTACCAAAGTAGCACAATCAGAAAAATATTTACCAAACTGGCACAATTTACTTTAGCATATTCAGCAAACACCATTTGAAATGGCATACGATAAGGGGCGTTGGACAGACGCCGTTTAAAACGGCATCAACAAACAGTAAATTTTTTTTTTTTTTATGAATACACAGCTAATTTGTATTTTAAAAATTATTACATTAAAACTATATTACATAAATAATTTAAAATTTTAATATTTTTTAAAGAAATTATATTAACTTCATCATAATATTATTTGTGTTAGCTTTTTTATTATTATGTCAACTATCACATATTCTTTTTGGTTGTCATGTTATTTATTTGAGCAATATATAATTTTCATGTATATAATATTGATTCAACAAAAATTTAACGAGTACCTAAGAGAGGATATTTTCAAATACCCCGATACCTTGCCTAGGTGGGTAAAGGCTGCATACATCTACCCCTCTAGACCCTGCATAGGCTGGAGCCATTGAGGCATTAAGAATGTATGTTACTTTCTATTTATTATAGTGAACAATAACGATAATATATACAAATCATTTCATTATTTAGGTACTCGTTAAATTTTTGTTGAACTAATATTATATACATAAAAATTATGCATTAGTCGAAAAAATATCATAACAACAAAAAAGAATATATGGTAGATGACGTAACAATAAAAAGGATGATACATACAATATTATGATGATGTTAATATACTTTCTTAAAAATATTAAAATTTAAATTATTTATGTAAAATAGTTTTAATGTAATAATTTTTAAAATACAAATTAGCTGTGCATTCGTAAAAAAAAAAATTAAAAAATAACTAGTTACTGTTCATGGACGCCGTTTAAAACGGCATCTGTCTAATGAACACCGTTTCAAACGCCGTCTGTCCAATACCCCTTGTCGTACTCCATTTTAGACAGCATTTGCTGAATATATTACAGTAGACCGTGCCAGTTTGGTAAATATTTTCCTGATTGTGCTACTTTGGTAAATATATTTAAAAATTGTGCTACTTTAGTAAAAAAATCCGATGCGAGAAGAATTTCTTAGTCCACGGGTTTTGGTGAAATAATATTTTAGTGCAACCGCCGCTAAATCTTTTAGAGAAATTTGCAAATGACCAAAATACCCTTACTAAAATATTTTTATACTAAACAAAAAAGAAAAATAAATAAACATTTATGTTCCTCTTCTCTCTCCTCCTACACTTTTTCTCTCCTCCTCCTCTGTGCCGGTGCTGCCATCACCAAAAGAGGGCCGCAGAGGCAAGGTCGATGATCGCGGACATGAGGTTGGCAACCCAAAGGAAGATGGGGGGCAGAGAAAGAAGTGTAGAAAATGGCTAAGTAAAGGGGTGGGGGTTATGCGAGAAGAACGCGAGTTGAAAAGTGCGGTTAGGTTGAAGAGAATGGCATTGGGATATAGGAGCATCGCCAATCCTAATGCCAACGGCTGAGAAAAGGAAAGGGGCATAGAAAAGAGGAAGGTGAAATTTTTATTTATTTATTTATTTTGTTTAGTATAAAAATATTTTTTGTAAGAGTATTTCGATAATTTTATAAACTTTTATAAATGATTTAAGAGTGATTGGACTAAAATATTATTTCATCTAGTTCAGTGGACTAAAATATTATTTCTTAATGTTTATGGATTAAAAAATTATTTTACTAAATCTCAAAATATTAACTTATAATTCACTCAAAAATATTTGCTACAATTAAACAATGACTTAGTGTCGCATCACATTTTTTAAAATAAAATTTAATGTCTCTTCTTTCTTTTTATTTTTTTGAAAGGCAGTGAAATTTGTTTGCGTAATTTGACTGAGCTCTTGGATGGGCTGCATCGTGTTAAAAATAACGATTTTTTTTAACTGAAAATTGCCTATATTTTAAGTGATGCATTAAAAAATTAAATAATTTTTAAAATTTTTTAAAGTTACACCTAACTTTTCAAAAAAAATTTATGTTACACCTAATACTGACACAATAAATTTTCAATTAAAATAAATACGAAATTACCAAACTACCCTCAATAAAACTTTTTTTTAACCAATTAATTATAAATAAGTTTACAATAAAAATAGTTTAAAATTTTTTAGTAGCAAAAGCCTGTAATAACGTGCTCCTTAACAATTTTACAAATTCAAAGGTGAAGAGTAATTTTGTCATTTACAAAATTTATTACTTAATAAGTGAAATTAAGTTAAACTTTGTATTTTGATGCATTTATGCCCCAAACCGTGGCATTTTATTTGACGGAAAGTTAAAAGTGTCAACATTAGATGTGACATTGAAAGACTTTTGAAAAGTTTAGGCGTGACTTTAAAAAATTAGAAAAAGTGAATGGTTTTCTGATACCTCAACTAAAATATAGGTGATTTTCAGTAAAATAAAATAAAAAAAACAAACCTAAAAATAATTGGATAAATTATCACTTAGGTGTATATTGAGTTTGGACTTTTTATCACTTAAGTATTTTAAAATTTTAGAATGTAGGGTTATTAACACTAAAGGTCCTTGTAGTGTTAATTTAAATCTTGTATTTTTAATTGTATCAATTTAGTTCCTATATAATTTATATTGTGTCAATTTAGTCCCTAAAGCAAAATTTGTGTTAAGTTTTTAACAAAATCTCTAATGATTCAGACATAGATAGGGTTAAATTGAATCAACGAGAAGATTTGTAGTCGGTTACTTGCATCTAATATGATTGTCTCGTTAAAAATTACGTCAACAAAAATTATGTCACTTAGGTACTTTAAGTTTTAAAATGTTATCAATCATGTTTTGATAGATTTTCGTTGGAAAACATTAAAATGAAACCTGATTTTGACAATACATAAGTATATTTAGTAAAATTTGATGATTTTTTTCATAAAATATTGATATCACACGTAAATTTAGCAATATAATGTAGTTTTTATCAAACTTCATTGAACTTTTTATTGCGATCCACTAATTTTTACCCAAAAAATGTACAGACTTATATTATCCTTTTCATATAATAAATTAGAATTCTATATAAACTAGCTAGATTCTTATAATAAATTCAGCATTTTGACAAATGGTACCTATATGATAAAATATTTAGACCTCATGATAATTCATTGTATAGATTAAAATATCGTGGTACTAAGGTAATAAATGATGAAACCCCGAAGTACTTAAGTGATAATTTCCCAAAACAATTGTATAATACATATTTATATGTAGGGAATTTTTTTTCTAGGTATTCTAAGGTTTTGACTTTTTTTTTTTTTTTGAACATTAGGTTTTGACATTTATGACCTAGATACTTTTATATTTAAATATATACAATAAGATAACTGAAGTTTCAAAATATTATCATTTAGACACCCTATACCAGAACTTGGTGACTTTTTTTTTTTTTGCTAAAGTTTGATCAATTTTCACCATAAGACATCAATGTGTTATATGATTATAACAACATATATGAGTTATATTAATATTTTCAACAAAAATTAGCGGATTACGAAAAACTTCACTTAATTATGAAGAAGATATCTATATAGCAAAGAAATAGTATGCTACGTTGACATTCCAAAAAAAAAAATCATAATATTATAACAGAGGACACCTTTTATGTTGTTATAATTATGTCCTATGTTAGCAGTTTCTCACAAAAATTTATCGAATTTTTGTAAAGGATAACTAATTGATAAAATTCTAAATTTCTAATATACCTGATAATAAAATTTTGAACCTCAAGATACCTCATTATATATATTAAAATGTTGTAACACTCAGGTGATAGATCATCAAACCTTATGCTAACAAAGTTAAAATTCCATATCATATATTTATTAAAAACAAACTTAATATGATAAAAATGTATGCTATAGTCAGGGTGTGTTATCGCTAGTTCAAAAGATATTTTGTTAAATAAATAATATGACAAGTAATAAATAATAACAACAAAATTTTACAAATTTATTGATATTAACAATTTTAGCCTAATTTTCTATACCAAGAGGCTATAAACTTGAATGTAAGCAATTTTAAAGGTGTCACCAAAAGCCTCTGAACCCTAATTCAAATAGTTCTAAATGAATGTCATTTAGTATTCTGGATCATTAAAATATATATATATATATATATATATATATATATATATATATATATATATATATATATATATATATATCCAAGTTGTCTTCCATACGTTAAATTCAATACGGTACCAATACATAAATATAAAATAACAAATAAAATTTTAATAAAATTCAACAAAATTCTAACGTAATAACATATAATATCATAATACTATATTTTAAATATGGATTTTTCTAAAATGTGCTAAAATGACACATGATAAAATGTATTAATTGTACACAACTTATTTAATTTTTTTTGGAAAATTAACTTATTGTTGTGGTATTTTGATCCTATAATTAATGCAATGTATTTTCATTAAATTTTGCAAAATTATAATAATGTCCTTTGTTATTACATCAAAATAAGATAATGGATTTTTCTAATATATGCCCTTAGGGCACATGTTAAGAAATATTTATTACACTAAATTCTTACATATTATTATTCCATACAAAAATAATAATATTTTTTTAATATTTGAATGATTTAGTAAAAATTTAATAAATATAAGTGTAATAAATATTCTTTTAATACCTCAATCATGTGCTCATATTAAAAAAATCCTTTAGATATAAATATCCTCCGTATATCTTATACAGAAACACTAGTACAACAATAGCAACAATAACAACAACAACAACATTTCCAATGCTATAAGGGCTCTCACATAAATTGGGTATGGGGAGTGGATGTAAGCGGTCTTTCCCCTTTACGACGCTACAGTAAAAGGAGACTGTTTTCGAAGATCCCCAATCTGAGGAGCGTGTCATCATGGAAGCATAGAGTCTGAAAGCATGAGAACAACATAGTATTAGAGTAATACATAATACAAGCCAAGCCTTTCTCCTTTCTCCTTCACTGTTGATCAACTTTTCTCCTTTCTCTCTCCTCCTCCACCGATAACAGCCCCTTTCTCCCATGCGCCACTTCTTCCTGCGTGTGCCGACGCGTGGCGGCCCAAACAGAGGCAGGAGAATAGGTACCGGGATCGAGAGGGTGCTGCCTTCCAGATCGTGCAACTTTCGAGGCCTATAGTTGACCTCCTGAGAGGTCACCATTTCCACCCCCAAAATCTCCTTCGCCGGTCTTCCTGCACCACCACCAGCCCTCCTCCCTACCAAAAGCAAAGCCTCGCCTGCACACCCGTACTCGACCACCACCAGACTCCGCCTCCAACCACCAAACTCCACCACCTTTCAACGGTAACATTCGTCTCCCATCATCCCCAATCATCAAACTCCCCGGCCTTCATAACCCATCAACCATCACCTGTTCCATTATTTCCTACCAGCTTCCACCTCCAATTTCAACCGCCAGCGCCAACTCGCAACGTCGTCCACCAGCATTTTCACATCTCAAACACCAGCCATCATCAACTCCACCACCATACACTGCCATCAACACCTCCTCAACTTGCACCCGATAGCTAACCCCACCAGCAATGCTAAACCAAGGGTGTCCATCTTCGTTGATGGCCTACTAGAAAAAACGACAAACTCATGGCTTAGGGCTGTTTTTCGTGATTTCAGGTCAATCTACAACACTTTTGTTCCTGTGAGGAGAAGGTTGAGGTTTAGATGGTCTTATGGCTTTGTTTGGTTTCATGACTTGAATGAAGCGGCATGGGCAGTTACATCCATGAATGGAAAATGGGTGGTGGGTGTCAAGCTTAAAGTGCAATGGGCAAACCCAGACAGAAGAACAGTACCTCCATCCGCACGAAGCCAACCGTAGGAGAGGGTTATCCAACAGGCCAGAAACACAAGTGGTTGCACCACCTAATCGGGGTGGGGAAGATGTCAACTCAACTATTCCGAGGATCGTGGTGGCAAATACCAACAGGAGTGTCGATGCATGGCTTGAGCAGTCCATCATTTCCCATTCGTCTGACGAGATCGGTCTTGATGATATTCTTATATTTATCACGGAGAATGACCTCTACGGGCTAACTCCTAAAGGCTTAAACAACACTACCTTTATCCTGGTATGCGACTCCGTTGAAACCATGGACTCCTTCCTTGGTCCCCGCAAGAAGACTCTTCTACAAAAGTTCAGAGAGGTATATAAGTACTCTGGCGAGACCCTTGGATCCTTAATAGAAGAGTGTGGCTTGAGATTCATGGTCTGCCTCTCCAATGTTGGTCCAATGACTGTTTTGTAGAGATCGCCAAAGTATGGGGGAAATTCGTACGGGCGGACTCCAGAACGTCCGCAATGAGGTGCGCTGACGTTGCCAGGATACTGATTGACGCCTATTACACAACGTATATTCATCAGTTAATCCAGGTTCGATTTAATGGGGGATCCCGATTGGTCCTCGTTAAAGAATGCAGACTCTCTCAGAGTTGTTGTCCGTGGAGCCTCAGTCAGATTGGCTGGGGAGCAGGCATCCTTTTCGACACAATTCCCTCCAGAAAGCTCGTGTAGGGCTGTAGCTCAGCATACATCACGAGTTGGACCCTCTGTAGAGCAGATTACTGACCTCTTGAGTGTTTGTGAGGAGCCTAGAACTCCTATCCCATGGTCTGGGAATGAAAGACTGGGTGCTACTTGGCAGCCGGTATGTTAGGTTTCCTTCCATCTCAACGGTTAGATCATTGGTAGGTGGGCATTGGAATGCTCGTACCTGTACAACACCTTGGAGCCGTGCCTTCGTCAGCCTATGGCCTACCCTCCTCGTTTACTTCCTTGGGTTGAGGATGATGCTCCTCTTCCACATCCGTCTCCATAGCAACAACAATAACAACAACAACAAACCCAGTGCCTCCAAAGGCTCCCGCCTAAGCAGGGTCTGGGAGAGGTAGATGTACGCAGCCTTCCCCCTTCAGGGGACTACCCTGAAGAGAGGCTGTTTCTGAGAACCCCCAACCTGAGAAGCAGGTTCGCCGCAATGAGCATGTGGCCTGGCAGCAGGAGAGTAACAAATGAGTAGGGCAAACACACGCAAGCAAAACAACAACAGAAAGCAACCAGCATCAGCAGTGATCAAAGATAAGATTCGTCTCCACAGCGTGGTGATCATATTACAGTTGAAGAAGTGCGTGGAAACTAACATCTGCCTCCTTTGCTGCAGCGGATGGAGAGTGACACAGCTAGCTCAGCTCAGACACATGCTCAGCTATTGCATATTGGGAACGTAACCCAAGACCCCGCCAATGAAGATGACTCTGGGTTCTTGGGGCCTATGTTTCCTCCAGGTTTTGAGCCATCTGCTTTGAGGAGGCTAGACACTTGTACAGAGAGACCCAGCAAAGTTGGGATGAGAAAAGGAAAAGGAGTAATGACAAAAAGGAAGAGAAAAGAGCTGAAGCACAAGGAAAAAGAGAATGAAAAGCGAGAGCTTCAGGAATTTCTGAAAGATATGTCACCTAAGAACAGCACGCCGAAAACGAACAAGGCCTTAGGCAAGAGAAAAAAAGGGGAATTAGGCGAAATGGGAAAAATCGTCAAAGACAGCCCGGAAGAAGGAAAAACGGAATAGGGAGAATCGGTACGATAGGATTTCGGAAGTAGAATATGATGGGATAATTATGCAAGCGGATCGGGTAATAGAGATGGGGAAAATAGTAGGCTTCAATTTTGATGGTTTTGACCCACCTATAATTGCAGACTTGTTTAGTAAATGAGGTGGATGGTTTGTGGTAGAGGCTTCAATCTTGCTCCTGTTTCTCGGGTTGTTTGTCTGGTTTTTCTACATTTGGGATCCATGTCTGAGCTTGTCTTGCGGGTCATGTATAGCCTGTTCGTGGTGTCTGTTGTGTTCTGTTTGGGCGTTTTGCTTTTGGTGCATTTTTGTTCCCTGTCTGATCTGGTCTCTATTTGTACCCACTTCCGTTTTCGGGGTGGCTTGGGCCTCGTCTTTTCGAGTTGCCTATTTATATTTCGGCTATGCTAATAATTATCAACAAAAAAAAAAAGCCAAGCATATGAAGCAAAACTCAAAAGAAAAATTAAAGGAAGGTAACTGCAGACAAATAATTGACAAGTATGCTAGCACTCTAGCACACCGATAAAGCCATATTTATTTTTAACCAATACACTTGATCTTGTCCAAAAGAGAGTACCAAGATGTCGTCACTGAATTTTATTAGAACTGCAAAGTTAAGCATGCTTGGGCGAGAGCAGTATCAGGATAAGTGAACTCCTAAAAAGTTCTCACCCTCAGGTTGGAGGCACACGAAAACAGTCTCTCTTTAAAGGTAATACCCTAAAAGGGAAAGGTTACGTACATCCGCTTCCCCCAAACCCTGTTTAGGCGGTAGCCCTTGGACACTTATTACACTTGATCTTGTCTGCTCTCAAATTTGCAGCGTCTGTTCCCCACATTCGATGGGACAGAGACATCAGAGACCGAGTATCCAAATTCGATACGAACAATAACCACTGTGATAGTGAGTGAAATCATCAGATTCTGATTGCGAGTTGTAATCAAACATGGCGACCGGGAGATATTTGCAATATGCGCTGCGAAGAATTTGCAGAAGCAGCAATGGAGTAACGAAGAGGAGCTATGGCGCTGTTGCAGAGGGTAAAAGCGTTTCTTCTTCTCAAGATCTCATCAATTTGGAGTACCAATTCAGCGCTCACAAGTCAGTTCTCTCGATTTGGATCCTCAATTCACAAAGTTTACTGCTTTTTTCTTTTTGGTTACTGGGGGGAGGGTCAGGGTTTGCTTCCAGTTCACTTTTCCAATTAGCTGTAGTTTTGCATCATTGTGTTTCCAATTAGGCCTTTTTTGATAATGTCAAATTTCATTCGGCCTTTTAGGCCCGACCCATGGAGTTGAGGTCCACATGTAGGCCCCAATGGTTTTATTCTAAATTCAATTGACATTAAGTGGAGTAACTTACTAGACTTATATGTTGTTCTCTTTTTTTCCTACAACTCTTATGTAAAATTCAACTAGAATCACAAGTGAAATAGCATGTTGTTAGCTGCTGTATATTGTTACGTCTCGAATATATCATATGTGCTGAATATTAGATTTGTTGGAATAAGTGGACAATTTCCTTCAAGATTCGGTCTTTGTGAAGATTTTGTTCCTCATTTAGCTGATATAGTAGTTTAGTTCCTCATATTATCTTATCTTTTAGGATTTATTTGTTAGGCCTCCTTTCTATAAATAAGGAGGTGAATGTAATTTGAATCATCATTAATGAAGGAGTTTTACTTCCTCATTTCTTAGTTTTTACTTTAATCGAGCTTAGTTAGATCTAGGTGTGTAATATATGGTGAATTAGTGGCTTTTGTTATTTTTATTGTTAGATTTTATCTTAGTGGGTTCTCTTTTGCCTATAGAATACTACAAAGATAGACAAAAGAATTCATACATGGTAGATGTGAAGAAGGTTTTTCCGTCAGTGTAAATCTTGAGAAGGTGTATGATAGAGTGCCACGAGAGGTCCTATGGAGGGTTTTGGAAAAGAAAAACATATCCATATTATATATTCAAGCCATTAAAGATATGTATGAAGATGTATCGACTCATGTACGTCCAACGGAAGGGGGATCAACGCTTTACTGATTACAACTGGGTTGCATCAAAGATCAGCCTTGAGCTCTTTCCTTTTTGTTTTGGTTATGGAGGAACTCACGAAGCACATCCAAGGAGATGAGCGTTGGTGTATGCTTTTTGTTGATGATATAGTTTTGGTGGGCAAGTCGATAGAAAGAGTGAAAGCGGAGTTGGAACTTTGGAGAAGTGCAGTAGATTGAAAGGTTTTCGATTCAATATATTAAAAACTGAGTATATGGAATTAAAGTTCTGTACAACAACCAGATCAAGCATTGAGGACATGAAGATTGGGACATAGTGCGTATAGAAAAAAGAATATTTCAAATATTTGGGATTCATGGTGCAGCAAAATGGCAGAGTCAACGAGTCGGATTAAAGTGGGATACACAAGTGGAAGATGGCTTTAACGATACTGTGCGACAGAAAGTTTCCTCTAAAGTTGAAGGGTAAATATTATAAGATGGTAGTGAGACTGACTATGTTATATGGTGCTAAAGCTTGGCCAGTTCAGCGATACCACATTCAGAAATTGGAGGTAGCAGAGATGAGGATGTCGCCATGGATGTGTGGACATATGAAGAAAGATAGGATTAGAAATAATGTCATAAGAAACAAATTAGACATGGCTCCATTAAATATAAGTTATGGGAGCAACATTTGCAATGGTTGAGGCATGTTTTGAGTTGGATAAAAAAAAAGGCATGTTAGGAGGAGACTGACTATTGTCCCTATTAGGAAATGTAAACAACTATATAATACACACTGGAAGAGAGATAGAGGCAGGCCAAAGAAAAGTTGGATGGAGACGATTAGACATGGCTTTCCTCACCTCAACCTTACTAAAGAGATAGCCTTAGATAGAATTGAAAGGTGGTTAAAAAGTATGGTCGACCCAGCTATTAAGAGAAAGGAGCACACCAATTCTAGTTCATAGTATCCTCTAGGCTTGCATGTTTGTTATTGTTGCATGCCTATTTTTTTTTTTTCCGGATTTCATAAATATTGTTCTTTTAACGGTTGAGGGTCCTCTGGAAACAACCTGTCTACAGGATAGCGCTCTGCAAGGGTAAGGCTGCGCATATCAGACCCTCTCCAGACCTTGCTTTGGCGGGATCCTTTTCAAGGCATTGGATGGTGGTGGTTGGTGGTGGTGGTGGTGGTGGTGGTGGTGGAGTGTGGCGGATGTTTGTCTTTTTAAGTCACCTTTGTGATAAGTTAATTGTTTTCTGACTGTAATCCTATATTAGCTTCCCTCTTAGTTGAAAGAAAGGAGTCAAAGGAAATGAAAAGAGTCATTATGCAGGCACGATACATATTCCCATTTGTGCCACTTCTTTTCTTCCCTTCCCTCTCATCCTCTGCTAGAGCTTAGCAATGAGGAAAGTGTGGGTGGCTTCTCGGTTTTGTAAAGTTCCACGGTATGAGAGTTGTCATTTAGTGGGACTCAAGATTAGTATCTGTAGAATTTTCTCCACTAGAACACTGGTAACTTTCACTGGCAGATTGGCCATAGTAAATTTCTGTCATTCTTTGCTGACAATTTCTTTTCCTTTCTTCCATCTTCTTTGCTGTAATTAAGAAATAAGTTTGTTGAGTTGAATGCGTAATTAATTCACTTTTATGGTTTATGTGCAGTTATCGCCCAATCCCCGTGGTATTTTCACAAGCAAAGGGATCATCAATATGTGATCCAGAGGGAAATAAATACCTCGATTTTCTTTCTGCTTCCTCTGCAGTAAACCAGGTAAATTTGAGTTATAGTCCCCTTCTGCTGTACCTATATATGTATGATATGTGTAGAGAATTATCTGATGTTTGTTCAAGAGAGCTGATTGCATGAATTCTCTAAGGCCTGGACTTGTGTAAAGTGCCTTGTCTTCCAAATTTAGATTGTTTCTTCTGGCGTTTACTTTCTCTATAAGAAGTGCATAGTTACTCTACTACATATCTCAATGTAAAACTCTACCAAAGGAGGATTATCTTCATTGAAATGATTTTGCGTGTGTATGAATCAAATCATGCTTATATCAACTGGCATGTGGGTGACCACCTTTTGACTTCTTGATGCAGGGACACTGTCATCCTCAGATCTTGAGAGCATTAATTGATCAGGCAGAAAAGCTTAGTCTCAGTTCTAGAGCCTTCTATAATGATAGATTTCCATTATTTGCTGAGCGAATAACCAGCATAATTGGATATGATATGGTGCTACCGATGAACACTGGTGCTGAAGGTGTGGAAACTGCTCTGAAATTGGCAAGAAAGTAGGGTTATGAGAAGAAAAATATTCCTAAAGATGAGGTGAGAATTGTCATCCTTTCTTTGTGGTTCTGTAGCAATGATATTTGATTAAGCCGCTAGGCTATCACTGTCTTGATTCTCTAGTTTGGCCAGTTTCCCTGGATTGATTAACTGTAACTGCATGATAAATTCGAAATTTTTGTGGAGTGATCAGTTAGTTAACTTACGAAGGATTAGACTTTAGATGAGAATTATTTGACATTACACAGACTTGTGCCAATGTGGAATTCTTGTGGTCTGTAATGAGCCTATGAAAGGCTGAGATGGACTGGACATTGAGTGAGTAGATCAATAGAAAGAATTTGTTCTTGTCCTCTCATATTTTTTTTACTGTCTTGCCCTCTCTATTCTCTCTGTTTCCTCATCCCTTCTCTTTCAACTCCCTCCTATGATCTTTATATTTCTTTATTGATTGAAAACTCTCTATTGCTCTTTTCCCTCTCTTCCTCTTTCTACCCCACTTCCTCCCTCATTACCTGCTCTGATCTCAGTTTCTCTCTCGACTTCTCTGTTATGAAGTTGCTCATAACAATTTTGCTACCAGAGCTGCTACGATCAAGGATAATCTTTATGTGATTGTTTTATCAATGATTTTGATCTGAGCATAAGATAGCAGGATCTGAAGTCCTGTGGGCTATGCCGTATGTGTTGCAAAAAGCTGTGTATTTGCTTCAGAACTATATGAAATAACTCCAGCAAAGAACAGAGAGCAAAGAATGCAGATTATGGGAAAAAAATTACAAATGCGATCTCCTAGTGCTGTTGAAGTACTGGCAACAATCATTAATGGTGGAGCAAGCAAAAAGTGTAAAGCCTCTAAGATTGGTAATAACAATCTCATGTTGAGCAGGGTACAAGTGCTTGCTTCATCACTAGTGCTGTAGCTCTCCTTTACACCGTCTGGGGATGTACGAGACCCCTGTTATAGGCGGAGTTTGCTTCATCAAGTCCACTTCAAAAAAACAAAAGAAGTTAAAGATTCTATCAAAAACCATATAGTTTATTGTCCGCGTCCTGCACAGTTAGTAGTGAGCAATGTTTGAACTGGTTTAAAGGAGTACTGCAACTTGAGATTTCATTAGGATTTGATCCTTGCTGTAGCTTATGATGGGAATTGTAAGTTTGAGGCTACTGGATTGATTATTGATTCTTAATCCTGTGGAGAACCTTTGATGTATACATGTATATGTATGTATTTTTTGATCGGAACAAGAAAATAATATTAAGAGCAAGAGAGAGAACGTACAAAGAGTTAAAGACAAGAGGTCTTCAAAAAAAAAATAAAAATAAAAAAAAAACTAGAAACTAATAACAATAAGCCCTCCAATTCCTTTGCAAATCAATCAAGACTATGTCAGGGAAGCCTCCAAAGCTCTTTATCGTGAGAGCTCCTAAAAAGACCACCTTTTTCTTCAAGAAATTAGCTGGCATATGTTGATCTTTAAAAATCTTAGCAGTTCTTTCAAGCCAAATACACTAGAGAATTGCAATATTGGCTGTGGAGAATGACATTAAAACAATTTTTCCTCTTTCCTATGCCATGAAACTTCTTTAGAAGGACACCGTCAACCGATCTTGAGCTAGCCCACATCTAGTCGAAAGTAGAATAGCTTACACCAAGAATCCCAAGCCACAACACAATGCAATGCCTCTTCCCAATCTAGAAGCATATAACACAGATTCCTAGAGACAAAGCCTTAAAAGGTTACTGTTTCTGCATGTAGTCTTGAGTGTTAAGCTTGCTAAGAAGTAAAGATCGCAAAAGAACCTTGATTCTAAATGGTACCTTTGTTGTCCAAACATAAGAGCGCAATGGGAAGTCTGGAAAAGAATTATATGATGTCTGGAAAAGAATTATATGATGTAAGATGTTGGAAAAAAAGATTTAGAAGTAAAAATTCCAGACCCATACAACACCCAACCCGTCATATCAAGCAGCGAAGATAAGCGAGCTTGATCCAGAATATAACTTAACTTGATCCAAGCCCTCATATACCTTTGATATCTTGAACAACAACCAAAATTCAAAGTTCTAGCCATTATTGTTGAATTTGTTGCGCTAAAAACTCTTGTTGAAGAGTTGAAGAAAGGCGCTTTCTTAAGCAATCATATGAGTTTGCTGCTGTTTGTTCAGGGTATATGCAACTGCCTCTTGCTAGTTTGGTAGTTGGGAAACAGAGGAGGGATGAGATTTTGGTAATGCGCTGCTTTTTAGAGCTCCTCATGAACTTGTTATTGCCTTTTGATTCCTTAAAAATGCACTGCCAATTTGATCACATCTGAAATACACAGATGGAGTTATGCCAATATTGACGACAGTAAAATTTATATTAACAGGAAAATCTGTCCAGATTATAAGTTTCTGAGGTTAAAGTCCACTGTTTCTGAAAATGCAATTGATGCTTTAACTAATTGTCCACTTTTATCCATTAGACAATTAGTTCAAAAATATATGTCTGCATTTCATTTTTCCTTCTTTTACTAAAGAATCTGAATCAAAATGTTTCCTTCTGGTAACAAATGTTGTGATGCTTATTTCATCTTCGCATCGATTCCTTTTCTCAATGAGAAGTCCACATTGAGTCCTTGTATTCAATTATTCTTTTTGCTTAATCTTTCTTAAGTGTCTTTTTAGTTGTTGCTGATCTATGTGCCTACTTTGGAAATTATGTTTCCACTACACCTCAAAAGCATTATGATTTTTGGTGCAACGGTCCTGGTGCAATACAACAACAACCACCTTTCCAGTGCAAGGGTCCCAGGGGTTTTTTTTTCCGCCGGGCCGGGGGGGCAACCTTACCCTTTCAGGATGTTACCCTAAAGAGTGGTTGTGTTCGAATGCCCCAACTTTGAAACACTAGAAGCACGAAGCAAGAAGCAAACAAAACAATAAATCAACAATAAAACATCGAGCATATTACGAGCAAAGTAAAGCAAAGCGCAAAGCACAAAGCACAAAGCACCAAGCACTAATAGATCACACCGGTAACAGGCCCCAAGCAACCACAGTATGAAGACTGGGGACTTTATGGGCTTGTTTCGTTATGCATCCTTATCCTAAAGTTCTATGTCTGCTAATCCTATTCTAGCTGGCCATGTCGCTCTATCTAAGGCCATCTCCTCATTTAGGTTTAGGTGGGTGATGGGTTGTGTCTAATCGTCTCCATCCAACTCTTCTTTGGCCTGCCTCTACCTCTCGTCCGTGCATAATATGGAGTTGTTTGCATCTCCTAAAAGGTGCAGTGGCCAATTTCCTCCTAACATGCCCAAACCATCTCAAACACTGCTCCCTCAGCTAATCCTCGATTGGGGCCACGCCCAGTTTGCCTCTTAAAACATCATTCCTAATCCGCTCCTTCCTATTATGACCATACATCCATCGCAACATCCTCATTTATGCCATCTTCAACTTCTGTGTGTGGCACCGTTTAAGTGGGAAACATTCGGCACCGTAAGACAAGCCGGTCTTACTACAATCTTGTAGTATTACCTTTCAACTTGAGAGGGAACCTTCTATCGCATAGTATTGCTAAGGCCATTTTCCACTTATACTATCCCACTGTAATGCAGTTGTTTGCATTCTTGTCTACTCCTTCGTCCTGTTGCACCATTGAGCCTAAGTATCTGAAGCATTCTTTTTTTGATATGCTTTCTGATCCAATCTTCACCTCCTCTTTGCTTGAGCTATTTGTGGTACAAAATTTAAATTCCATATACTTGATTTTTGTTCTACTGAGCCTTAAGCCTTTAGATTCCAAGGCACTTCTCCAAGGTTCGACCTTCTCATTTACTCCTCGTCTTGACTCACTCACCATAACTATATCATTGGTGAAAAGCATACACCAAGGTACTTCTCTTTGAATGTGTCTGGTGAGCTCGTCTACAACCAAAGTAAATATGAAAGGGCTTAAAGTTGACCCTGTGATTGGGAAAGCATCAGTCTTCTCTTCCGCTGTGAGCACATATGTTGATGCGCCTTCATACATGTCTTCAATGACTCAAATATGTGCTATGGGGATGCCCTTCTTCTCCAAAACTCTCCATAGCTCCTCTTTTGGCGCTCTATCATACGCCTTCTCCAAGTCAATGAAGACTATGTATAGATCCTTTTGTTTACTTATGTAATATTCAATAGTACTCCTTGCAATGTATCGCTTCCATAGTGGACCTACCCGGCATAAATCCAAATTGGTTCTCAAAGACACCTGCTTGTTGCCGTAGCCTCCTTTCTATGACTCGCTCCCAGAGCTTCATAGTACAGCTCATGAGTTTGATCCCCCTGTAGTTGGCACAACTCTGAATGCCGCCTTTGTTCTTATAGATCGGTATCAAGGTGCTCTTCCTCCACTCCTTAGGCATCTTCGTAGCTTCAAGAATTAGGCTGAATAGTTTAGTCAACCAACTTATGCCTTATGTCCGATGCATCTCCATGCCTCAATGGGTATGCCATCTGGTCCAACTATGTTACCCGTACCCGTCTTCTTCAACACATTCCTGACTTCTTCAGGTCTGGTACGTTTGTAATAGTAGTGGTCCCGGTGCGATGCATTCACAACTTAGAGAAGTATAGTAGGATCTACACTATTCGTAAATTTTGTAGAAGACTTTGGATTTCCGGTTGCAATTAGTGTTAAGATGATGATATAAATCACACTCAAAATCTTTCATTTTTCTCAAGAAAATGAGAATTTTGAAACAGAATGGTTAATCCAAGAAGTCTGTTGCCATAGAGTTGCTAGGATGTTTGCATGCTTCATGAATTTCAGAAGGCAGATGAGAGTATTGCTGTTTGCTTGATCACTACCAAACTGATTGTTTGATTCTCATCTAGTAGATTGACCCTTCATGCACTCACTTAACAATTGTGAAATGGACTTAACACTTTGCTACTAAAGAAGGTTGTGAAATGGATTTACACACTGAAGCCACACTGAAACATACACAACCATTCTCGCTCTAACAAGAGGTGTGCATGTTGGATAGAATCTTTTTCCCATATCTGACCTAGTATGATCACTCTTGTTCCTTTTTAATACTGTTATCTAGAAAGCTAAGATACTCTTCAAAAGAACGGCCTCTTTAGGCATCACTCTCAGCAAGTTTACTTCCATGGTGGTTTGCAGAAACAGAGGCTTTATAAGTCTTTAATGTTGGGGATTTGTATTATGCGACTCCAAAATGTGAAGCATGTGCTTTATTTTACTATGGTGTGCTCTATTCTCCCTTTTCTGGATGATGGCAATGCCTTTGAGCACTATGAAAAGTGTTCTTTTGATCCAATTATGAAGAATGGGGAAGGCAAAGGAAGTCAGGATGTTGCTAAGATTGCAGTTTGATTGGAAAGAAACACAAGGATTTTCAAAAACCAATACAGTGGCTTTTCTTGGTTGTACGTGGGTGAAAAGCTTTGTGGGTTTTGCTGATACCCCCTTGAAGCTGGAGGGCTTTCTTTCGTTAGACATTGGAGTTCTGTATTTCTGTTCTTTCATCGACATGAATATCTTGTCTTTAAACATAATTCTTTTTATAAAATATTTTACTATGAAATAGACTTACCAATCTATAATGCATTGCAGAAACTCAGTGCATAACATCCAGGCTGCTTTGTTATGCTTTAGGCCTTAAAATTTGCAACTGTAATTTGTTTATGCCAGGGTCAACTTTATTTCCCCAGAATTTTTCATTTGAGTGATGGATGGAAACCCAAGCCCAGCGCCCCCCCCCCCCCCCCCCCCCCCCCTCTCTTCCCCCTTCTCTTTGCCACAGATATGACTAAAATTTTTAATGCAAAAGCGTAACTGCACTATCGGATTTGAATCCTTGTTTTCTTTGTCAAAAATGGACTTTCAACTGACTAGACTACATATAGTCGAGCTTTCAATGGAAGGATTTACTATGCATCTGTTTTATTTTTCATAATATTCCCTACTGAATAAGACACAATTCGTTTAGATATGAAAATCTGAATGGAGATGATTAGAACTCCGCAATTAGTTTGTAATTTAGTTGACCTAGCAATCATAGGCTGCGCATGTGCATTCTTTTATACCTGGATTATTCAATTCAAATGTTCTTTTAATTTATTTAGCTGTGTGCAGGCCATTATTGTTTCATGCTGTGGCTGTTTTCATGGTCGTATACAACGGGTGTAACTTCTATGAGCTGTGACAATGAGGCTACTCGCGGTTTTGGACCTTTGTTGCCTGGCCACCTTAAAGTTGATTTTGGTGATGAAGTTTCCCTTGAGCGAATATTCCAAGGTTTGAAACCAGTACAAGTATGAGAATTCCATTTTCATGCATCAATACATGTAAGAGTTGATATTCCATGAATATGACCATTAATATAGTTCTAGGGCATGCCTTATCATTCATGTAAGTGTCTGTTTATACAATTTGTATGTCTCACTCTTGACTTTGATAAATGCATTTGCTGTTCTTTAAGTAGCTTTCTTCAAGCATTGTAGCTCGAGTTAATTTTAGGTGTTCTTTGACCTGAAATCTTTCCATCATGTGGACTGCAGAAAAGGGAGATCAAATTGCTGGATTCTTATTTGAACCTATCCAAGGAGAGGCAGGGGTATGGGCCTTTAGATGATCAAGAGAATTCTATTAAGCTTGTTGTTTCAAATTTGGTGCTTAACTCTAATCACACACCTGAGACTTAATGGGACAACTGATGGACTAGTCGACACAACCTGCTCAATACTAAGCCTCTGAATTATGGATGCTACTATATATTTAATTCTCCTCAGACACGGCCTCTCTTTAGGGTAGCACCTTGAAGGGGTAAGGCTGCGTACCACCCCCCCAACCTCACCCCCCAAAAACCCTTGCATTGGCGGGAGTCCATGAGGTACTGGGTTTGTTGTTGTTGGAGTTTCTAAGTGTACTAAGTAACTGGTAACACTACTTAGAAAAGAAAAATCATACGTGCGTTGATGGTTTTATCATTCATGTTTGTTAACTGAGGGCCTATTTGGTGTCATTTTCTGTTTCTAGTTTTTGGGTTTTTAGAAATTAAAAGCCATATTTTGCAAATGATTTTTCTTAGTTTTTGGTTTTTTAGTTTTAGTTTTTGTTAGTTTGACTGAAAACTGAAAAAGAGAACATCAAAATAGAAAAACTTGTTTCCAAAACTTGATTTTTAGTTTTTCAAAAATCAAAAATTACGAACAAAAAACCATAACAAACAAGCCTTAAACAAGTGATTTAGCTTCCTTTTCCTTGTCTTTTGGGGGAGAGGCATGAGGTTTCGGACAAGTCCAGCTATTAGTCTGTGTACCCTTTTGGCAGCGTTGGGGAGCTTTATATGAATTTATTGGGAAAAGCTTGGATAGGGCCAATAGATTAATGGAAAATCAAGCAAGAGGATAGTGTGGCTTGGTGACATTCAAATTGCTTTACATTGTATAGTCCTGCTTTAAATATATTCTGAAAGATATGGAGCTTGTTTTCCTGATTCTTGATTTAGTTGTAAGGTAGTGGTGCAAAAACCTGGTATATACTCCAGATTTCAACCCTGCCAAGAAAGGGTTGAACTTTTGTTTGTTCATGTCTTGACACGCATAGAAAGGAAGCTTTGTCTTTTTCCCTAATTCTTTGGTTGGTTGTAAGAATTCAGTCCTGTCAATGAGGGGCTGAAATTTTAGTTATTCATCTCTCCGTCTCTTTGTCGTTCTGTCTCTACTTTCCAACTTTTATATTTCACTCCTTTAGGTGTTATAAGAGAGGTCTAACCTAGGTCTTCAAGGATATAAATTTTTGGTAAGAAGGGTGTTCTTTTGCCAGGTTATAATTCCTCCAGATGGATACTTAAAAGCAGTTCGAGACCTGTGCTCTAAGTATAATATTCTCATGATTGCGGATGAAATACAGTCTGGCTTAGGAAGATCTGGCAGGATGTTGGCTTGTGATTGGGAAGGTGTTCGCCCAGATGTGGTGGTGGGGCATCTCATTCATATCAAGTTTCTTTCACTCTAATTGAAGTTACTTTGGTTCATTTTCTTATAATGCTCGCTGATTAGATATTTATAATTATGCCTTGTGAATGACATGTAGATTATTTGCCTTGTGAAAATTCTGAAATGGGATCAAGAAATTTGTGGTTTATATTTTATTTCTTTACTTATTGTTGTTTTGAGAAGTGATTTACTCTAGAATTCGGCCATTTATTCTTATATACTTTCAGAATCTACAGCATGATCGGGCTCTGTATGATTTAAATATTCTTCACTTGCCAAATGGTGATCTTTGTTTCAATGGATGAGCCCAATATGTTTCTGAGTGCTTTTGGCGGGGTAAGTTAGCAGATATGGGGATTCGAACCTATGACTTCTTGCCTAGGGCCTTAACCATGGATCTGTTCTACCACTTTCCCTATTACAGTTGGGGTGCACCAGGGCTCTGCCTTGAGTCCCTTCCTGTCCATTCTAGTAATGGATGAGCTCACTAGACACATCCAAGGGGAGGTACCTTGGTGTATGCTTTTTGCAGATGACATAGTTCTGGTAGGGGAATCCCGAGTGGACATAAACGAGAAGTTGGAATTGTGGAGAGGTGCTTTAGAACCGAGGGGTTTAAGGATTAGCAGATCTAAGACCGAGTACTTGGAATTCAAATTCAATCATTCCACCACGGCTAGTACAGAGGAGGTCAAGATCGAATCGGAAACCGTACCGAGTAAGGAGAGTTTCAAATACCTGGGATCCATGATACACCAGAATGGTGAAGTGGATGAGGATGTCAACAACAGGATTAAAGTAGGCTGGCAGAAGTGGAGGATGGCATTCAGGGTGCTGTGTGATAGAAAGTTCCCGCTAAAGCTAAAGGGAAAATACTATAGGACGGTAGTAAGACCGGCTATGCTATATGGGGCAGAGTGTCGACCAATGAAACAAAATCAAACACAGAGGATGAAGGTGGCAGAAATGAGGATGCTGCGCTGGATGTGTGGACACACAAGGAAGGATAGGATTAGGAACGATGTAATAAGAGGTAAATTGGGTGTAGCCTTGATCGAAGATAAATTGAGGGAGCACCGCCTAAGATGGTTTGGACATGTTAGCAGGAGACCGACTACAGCCCTAGTCAGGAGGTGTGAACAGCTTCACACGACGCTAGGCAGAAGAGGGAGGGGCAGACCAAAGAAGAGTTGGCTGGAGACGATTCGTCACGACCTAACCCACCTAAACCTAAGAGAGGATATGGCCTCTGATAGGGCATGATGGAGGGCTAGCATAAGGATAGCAGATGTGGCAGAGTAGATTAGTGCGGAGAGTGACTTGTAGTTTAAGATTTCTAGGCAGTTATAACCTCAAGTGGGGCGCTTAGGCTAGTTTATTCTCTGATCATATTTATTTTTTTTTATTTTTTTTTATTATTATTTTTTTCCCCCCTCAAAATTCATTGGTAATTAATTGATGGTTTTATTTGCAGGCGCTCAAATACTTCAGGTTGGGGGTCCTCGGAAACAGCCTCCTTTCCACTCGGAAGGGGTAAGGCTGCGTACATCCACCCCTCCCAGACCCTGCTTTTTGCGGGAGCCGCGAGGCACTGGGACTGCTGTTGTTGTTGAAGCAGGCTGGAAATTTGTTATACCCCAACAATTTAATATTAAAAATAGCTAAATCTAAATTTAAAAGTTAAATTAATAATCTAACTTTTAAGTTTAGATTTGGCGGGAATAGGGATTAACAATTAGGTCTTTTAGCTAACTTTTTATGTTTTTGCTAGAATTTTATTATTATTCAGATTTCTCTTTTCTTTTCCCTCCTAATCTATATAAAGGGAAGGCTAGAGCCAATTGTATGGCATGACTTTGGATATTGAATGAATAAAAATATTAATTTTCTCGAAATTCTCCCTCAACTTCTTCTATTTTCTGTTTCTCCCTCCTCTTTACAATAAATCTAATCTTTTTCTCCCTCAATTTCTTCTATCTTCATGATTAATATATAAAGTTTGACCTAATTAATAAATTGGGTCATAACAATTGGTATCAGAGCCGTTGATCCTCGGATCGATCCCAAGGAGCTCGGGTTTGGTATGGGACGGACCCTGCTCTGGAGTCGTGCTCAGTCCGGTATGGGACGGACTGTGCTCGACGGCCGTGCTGGACAAACCACTTATAACAGCCCTAAGTTTCGAAAAGGGCTACCTAGAGCAGAGAGGAGCCGTCCTGAGAAAAGGGCTATCTAACTCATAGTGAAGCTACCTAGAGTGAAGCCGTCCAAGGGGAAAAGGGCTACCTAGGAGAGGGCTACCTAGAGTAGAGTGAAGCCGTCCAGAGAAAAGGGCTACCTACTCAGAGTGCAACTACCTAGAGTGACAGCCGTCGAGGACGATGGTTGCGGAGCGTGGTGGTTTGTTACAGTCCAAAAAGTAAAAAGAGGGAATCCCACATCGGTGGGGTGAGCAAGAAAACACCAATTTATATACTAGAGGGGCTACTTCACCCATTGCCAATTGGTTTTGGGATGGAACCTCCTTTAGTCTGTAACAATTGGTATCAGAGCGCGGTTACCGGATCCCCAAAGGCACGAATTCATGGGTTTTGAGATGCAAAATGCTGCTGCAGTCGCTGAATATTGGTTGTATGATAAACAATTATCCCGAATTGATATGCTTCTTGAAAAATTGGAGGTTCTCCTCAGTAGTCAACATGTTGAACTATCAACATATGAACTAAAACAGGTTCGTATGGATTTGATGTTACAAAAAATTGAATCTTGGGATCAAAAAATCGACATTGCTGTTCACATCAAAAATTTTCAACTTTGGCAAGACGAAAGGTTGAAGCGTGCGAAAGAATGGAGGGAAAGAGCTGATGCTAATATAGATAGATTAATGGAAAAGTTGGTTGCTATACAAGAAGAGATAGAGGCTCAACGTTTGAATCAACCAACTCGAGTGCTGCAAATGCTTCCTTCTAGTAGCCTTATCAATGAAGAGCTTAATTTCGATGAAACCGATATTAATATTGTAGACAATGAAACTCCCTACGATGAACAGGCCGCCGATGATGAGGACGAGCACGTTGATGTTTCTAAGTGTCCAAGAAACCATGAAGTTCAACTATCCACAAGGAATTATGATCAAAAGCAACCCGTACAATCTTGTAGCACGCTATTTTCTCCTTCGCCCTTGATATCTTTGAAATTCTCCATTGTTGGATTTGTTAGCATGGGTGATCAAGGGACTACATACAACTTGTTCGATGAAATTCCTGAGAAAATTCAAAAATCTTGCAATGTTGAAAATCTTGGGATTGTTTTTGGTATGACGAAGTATGTTTTCTTTGGAGATATGGGCATCATGCTCGAGCTTTTATCGGGAGCTATTAATTGTATTAAGATGGTTACAAAGCTTGCTAAAGATCGCAAAAGATCAACTATGGCTGCCTTACTTCTTGAATTTGATATTAAGACTACAAGAAATTTCAAGAAGAGAAGAAAGAAAAAGATCAAGAAAATTGGCACAACACTGCACCGAGGTGACCCCAATAATGATAAAGCAACAAAGAAGAATTGTAAATCCTTGAGGGCAAGGATTTGCTTTGAGGGGAGGGTAATGTTATACCCCAACAATTTAATATTAAAAATAGCTAAATCTAAATTTAAAAGTTAAATTAATAATCTAACTTTTAAATTTAGATTTGGCGGGAATAGGGATTAAAAATTAGGTCTTTTAGCTAATTTTTTATGTTTTTGCTAGAATTTTATTATTATTCAGATTTCTCTTTTCTTTTCCCTCCTAATCTATATAAAGGGAAGGCTAGAGCCAATTGTATGGCATGACTTTGGATATTGAATGAATATAAATATTAATTTTCTCTAAATTCTCCCTCAACTTCTTCTATTTTCTGTTTCTCCCTCCTCTTTACAGTAAATCTAATCTTTTTCTCCCTCAATTTCTTCTATCTTCATGATTAATATATAAAGTTTGACCTAATTAATAAGTTGGGTCATAACAAAATTTAACATAGGACCTCTTGTCCTAGGATGTCGATCTTAATAGTGTTTCACTATTGGACTAAGACCTTGTGTTTCTAAGTTGTTTATTTAGTTGCTAAATCTCAAATAAGAGTTAGGGTATTCTATCTTCAATTTCACGATTAGTTGAAAGAGGACAGAATATCATGCATTTTGCATGTCTGGGACTGTCAAATTGGTTAGACCTAAGATAACTAAAATACTTTCTTTTGAGCGAATGGTCTATTTGAATAAGTCAGTTGGGTATGTTGTAGAGGTCCTTTCCTGTTGTAAACTTCTGTTTCCTACGAGAACGTCTTATGGTAGAAGTTCTGGAAAAGAAAATGAGCCAGCTATTTCATATGGGGATACCTTCTCATCAACATGCGAGGACAATAATCCTTGTCTAGTACTTGAGAAATTCTATTTGCATTTCCTTTTGAGGATGGTCCCAAAGTTTAGGCTTCACCTTCCAATTAGGATGACACTACTGCAAATCTTGTTTTGGTAGTGGAAACTTATTTAAAAGGAAGGTAAGGAGAAAATTAGGCGAGCTTTTGATAGATTGCGCATTCTAGTGAGTCAACATATACAATCCTTTCGAGGTTCTGCCACGATTCCTCTTCTACACGTCTTCAATCTTGCCCAAAATAACTTGCATTTGCCACCAGATTTACAGTCTGATTATCTTCTCTGAAAATACAAGAAACGCGAACAATGTCAAACTTAGCGAACATTTCTCAGGGTTGTGGATAGTTGAGCTTCACCTGCTAGGGAAATTTTATGTACATTTTTAGCCGGTAAATAGGATTGGGGATTTGAATTGGGATCTCTTGTTCCAGTGCCTCAACCTCAACAGTGTTTCAGAGGTTTCTTTTTGTTCATTTTTTATGTTAAGAGTTCCGACCCATGGAGCATGGAAAACCTGACTTAGCTAGCCGTCCGATTTGATATTACAAGCTATCTAAATGATCTTTAGAATGCTGCTTCATTATTCATGTGATTTTCATCCAGGTCATGTAACTGCAAATGAGTCTGGATGAAAAATCGGAGACAAGTCATATGAAAAAGAACATTGCACTATTTGATGAATAGTCGAGATTACGATTCTGTTGTATATTGATTGGAAAGGAATGCTGGGATTTTCAAAGACCAGTATGCACCAGCAAATTTCATATGGATAAGGTAGTCTTTTTAGGAGCCTTTTGGAGAAAGAGTTTCGGGGGCTTTCCTGACATAGCCTTGATCGATTTGTGGGGGGATTGGAGGCCTTGTGTTACCCTTTTTTTTTGATTTTTTTGGTGTTTGAGGACACCTTGTCCTTAACTATTTGTACATCCTTTGTCTGTTTTCTTTCTTCAATAAAAAATTAATAATTAGGTGCACGGGTAAACTTCTTCATTTGGGTACTTGAGGATTGTGAAACCAAAAACTGCTTTCTAACATTTTTTGTTCCTTAATAATAAGCATTTGTGACGAAACTGTTCCTAAACTGTAAAAACTTTGGATGATCAAAGTACTATACAAAAAGCAGCTAGTCATTTATTGTCCTATCAAACTATGCCACTGAGTTGTTCTTTTTCTGCTGATCATCTGACGTAGATACTTGGGAAAGCTTTGGGTGGTGGAGTTATACCTGTGAGTGCGGTTCTCGCTGACAAAGATGTGATGTTGTGCATTCGACCTGGAGAACATGGAAGGTTCGTACTTAATGTTGCGGTCTCCTTTTAAGTTTCTTTATATCTTTTGTCCTCATCAAGCATAGAATCCCTATTCACTATAGTAATCTAAGCACTATATTTTGACTCATAGTTGCTCAAAAGCAGAAGCAAGAGCATGGGAGCGAGCAATCATAGAATTTCTAAGATTACAAGCATGGGGGAGCATTTATATTACAATAGAAATTTACTTGCACTTCAAGTGGACAATTAAAATTAGCAGATTTTAGGAAAATAACTGCTGGTGTTTGCTGGTGTTACCTAGCATGGATGATAAAGGGCCAGCACGAGTTGGATTTCTGTCTGAAGGGACAAAAAAGGAATCTTATTTTCTTCTCTTTGTTTGGAAATTAGAGAAAAGTTTTAAGGAAAATAAAATGAAATAAGATTGTGTTAAAAAAAGAAGCAGGGATATTAAGTAAAGATATTAAAATTTGTAGCTATGAGCCAAAATTCGGGAGAAACAATTAGTTTTACCGGTAGAGGTGTCCAATTACTGGTGTGAACCAGAAAGGGAGACCAAACCAATTCTCCTCAGTCCTTGATTGGAGCTCTACCAGTCTGCAGTCCGGTGAAGAAATAAATATATTTAGAATGTTAAAATATTGGGGACTTTAAACCTGGGCCATATCAAAAAATTTTTTCTAGGCTTTTTAGAGCTATTTTGTTCAATCTGGTCCTCAGTCTTTGATTTTGATCCAGAATTATGTACTATACTTACATCAACACGAGCCTGGAGACTCGTAAAGTTTGAATGTCAGAGCAAGGATTGGACTGGATGATATTTTAGGTGTGGTCTGGGGTCATATTGCCCATTGTGGTTTGATAGGATTGATATTTTAACCTTTTAAATGTGTTTATTACTAGACCCGGATCCAAATTGAAGACTGATAGCTCCAAATCAAGGATTGAGAATCGAACTAAATAGCAAGTGGTTCGCTCTGGCTGTTAACCGAAGAAATCGGTCCAGCTCTAGTTATCAGTCCGGACTGGTATCCAACAACATTTTTCTCATTTTAGTAGAAAGAAATGGAATCTGCTAAAATCATTCAAATTTTACTCAAATTTTTCATTTTTTTTCTCTTATTTTCCACTGTACTTAAACATGGGAAACTATTTTCATAATTTTTTTTTTCCTTTCCTTTGAATTTTCCTATTTCCAGACATACCATAAGTCGATGCTGGGTAGTTGTAAGAATGGATGAGTTGAGGGTTTTTTCCGTCTGACCCTATGAGTGCTAATAATTGTATTTGCTAATAGTCATTTGGTTTTTTATCAATTTCTAACATCTTTGCAATGTAAAGCAAGTGGTCTGAGCCGTGATGGAGTTGGTTTGACAGTCTTTAAGTTTTGGGACTCCTCAAGGTATATAAATTGTGTGCATGTTTGCATATGTACAAGCTTCTGTTTGTACAAGTTTGTGCGTGTACATGTTTGCCTTTGTTTGCATGCTCCCTTGGGCATATGTTCAGGCATGTGGTATGTATTATATCAGTCTTTTATCCCTTCAACATGGATGGTAGAATTGTTGTCTTAGTGATGCTGCTTTTTTTTTTCAGTACTTTTGGGGGTAATCCACTGGGGAGCGCTGTAGCTCTTGCCTCACTTGATGTCATCATAGAAGAAAGACTTGCTGAGAGGTAGTCTTTCTGTTCCCTTTTTCCGTTACTATTAAATAGAAACTAAGGCTCTGTTTGAAACTCGGAAAATGTTGTGAATAGAAAGAAATTGTGAAGGGAAGTGTCTCTCTTAATATTATTTATTTTTCCGATAAAAAAAAATTGAAGCAAAGCATTTTCCTGAGAGGTAGTCTAGTTGTTCCCTTTTTTCTTCAGTATTAAAGAGAAACTACAAGTGAATCTAGAGCATTCTCAGCCTCTGTTAGTAAAATTCGCGTATACGACAAATTTGACTTGCATCCAGACTCTCCCGTTTAAAAAGGCATTTATATATAATTGTCAATAATACGATAAAATACATGTTTTCTTGATGTTATACATATAATAAACATATTGTAACACGCTTAAGAAATAAATGATAGTTGAAAATAATCAATACCTAAAAGCAACATACCCAGTGCCCCAAAGGCTCCCGCCTAAGCAGGGTCCCGGGGAGGGCGCGGATGTACGCAGCCTTCCCCCTTCAGGGTATTACCCCTGAAGAGAGGCTGTTTCTAAGTGCCCCCAACCTGAGGGTGAGGACTTCCCAGGAGGCCACCCATTCCGGTACTGCTCTCGCCCAAGCACACTTAACTTCGGAGTTCTAATGGGATCCGGTGACGGCGTGTTGGTACCCTCTTTGGTGAAAATAATCAATACCTACAACTAAATTATCACTTTAACTCTCAATTGTACCCTTGCATTTATTGTGTGTTGTGTTTCTGCTGCCGCTATTATAGATAACATTATCCTTTACTTTTACAAGTCAATGAACTTTTGACCAAAGTTTTCGTGTTTATAGCCGAATGATGCACATATGTTTTAGATGTATTGTATTTTACTAATAAATTTCTCATCTGAAGTATATTGATCTCTCACGGTACCTAATTTTGGGACAATAAAATTGTAGGGGAAAGTATTGCTTTGTTTATAGATTGCAGAGATGCTTATAAGATATTATCATAGTTGAAATTACCTACTCTTAACGCAGATCTGATAAATCGGGACACGAGCTTAGACAAATGCTGGGACAAGTTCAGCAGCAGTTCCCAAATTTCATCAAAGAAGTGCGGGGTAAAGGTCTGTTCAACGCGGTGGAGCTCAACAGCAAGGCTCTCTTCCCCGTCTCTGCTTACGACATTTGCTTAAAGTTGAAAGAAAGAGGAGTTCTTTCTAAGCCTACCCATGACACAATTTTACGGTTTACCCCTCCGCTTTGCGTAAGGTAAATAACTGTTCTACACTTTCTCTTCACTGGTAAAAGAACTGTCATCTCATCTTGACTATATAGTTATACGTGAATATTATACAATCTCATTTGCATTACTATTTTTTATCAAAAAAATAAATATCAATAAGGGAGAAAGAATGTACGAAGAGTTAAGAGTAAGGTGTCCTCAAAAACACAATCAAGGAATAGCAAAAAAGCACAACGAATAACATAGAGCCCTCTAATCTCTTTGCAAATCAGCTAAGGCTATAACAATGAAGCCTCAAAGCTAAAGAGTTCCTAAAAGACACCTGAGAAATTAACTAATGTATATTGGTCTTTAAAATGAACAATGATGAACGCAAGAACTAGGGGTGTATTTGAGCCGAGCCGAGCCCGAGCCTGCCAGGCTTGAGGCTCAGCTCATTAGCTTTAAGCTTGGCTCGGGCTTTGCTCTAAGCTCGCAGAGCTTTGAAAATACGGGCTCGAGCTTGGCTCGTCAAAAGCTCGAGTTCGGGCTCGACTCGGCTCGATCTAAGTTTGGTGAGCTTCAAATTAAGCTTGCAATATTTCGGCTCATTTAAACTCATCTAGGCTCTAATATGGATTCATTGGATAATATTTAAGCAAATATATTATATTAGAAAAAGTTCACTTAGACTCGTTTAGGCTTGCGAGCCTACAAGCCTACGAGCTCGAGCTTCTATACGCTCGGGCTCAGCTCGATAAGCTAAACGAGCCGGCTTGGCTCGGCTCGGCTCGGTTCGTCTCGGGCTCAAAGCGAGCCGAGTTTTTCGAGCTTTATGATGAGCCGGCTCGCGAGGGCTCGGGAGCCGGCTTGGCTCATTTACACCCCTAGCAAGAACAAATAAGCACTTTGGTTGCAGTACCATCTATAGTATCACATCTTTTTAGGTCACTTGGAAGGAAGTATGGAAAAATGGTATTCATCAGGTTGCTTATTGTTAGGCAAAATATTCAAGATTTGAGTTTGATTTAGATACTAATTTGTAGATTCGAAAGAAAATGAGAAGACAAGAGGGAAACAAATACAGTAAGACGGTGATTTACGTGGGAAACCCTCTATTGAAGGAAAAACCATGAGTGGGGGATGAAGGCTTTCACTAAATTTGAAATGGAGGATACAAACAACTCACAAACACTCTCACAGTGCAAAAGCCCTACAAGGCACTATTTATAGAGAGGAACATATAGCAAAACCTAAAAAAATCAGTTATACCGGCCCCGAACCAATATATAAGGTCCATAATGCAGGTGGCAAAGATCCCGATTTCCATCTTTTTTCCCAAAGGTTTCATCTTCTTCATGAAATTTTCTACCCATTTATGATTAATACATATTTCATTCTAACCTTGAGGAGTATAAACCCGCAATATACCCGTTTCCATAGCCTTTTGCAATTATAAACCTACATTGCACCCGTTTCGATCTTGTATTTGAAATTGCTATGTTCATTCTCTTGGTGTAGTTATTTTTTGTGCTTTATTTTTCTAGCCTTTGCATTTGTCCTCTAGATCAAGTCCAGAGATCCACAAAGTTGTGTCCTTACTGATTATCGTCTCTGCTTTGTGTGCATTCGCCTCCTGAATAGATGGTTGAGAAATACAATGCTTGCAGGAAAATGAATGAATAACACTATGCAATCATTAATTTTTGTGATCTTTTGTTATATATGTATGAAATATCTGACGTGTACAACGACAATACTGCGTATATCGTCGTGTAAAATACAACGTAAAAATACCATTGTAACTACCGAAAAATAACCGGTAAAATATGATATAAATAGCTCTAAAAATGCCGCTGATATAACTGAAAATTACAACATATAGCAAGCGAAAATTACATTAAACTTAAACTAGAAATGCAGGAAACTTCCACCGTGAAAAACAGTCAAAACGCATTATTAAAATTTGATATAACACAGTAAATATGGCAATAATTTTATATCGGATAAATGCAGCCAGATAAATGAACATGACAATTAAACAATACCAAAATAGGGAGAGTAGATTAGAAAATACCGAAAATACCGTGCCGTGGGAAATACCACTGTCCTAAAAGACGATTTAGCCTCTGCTCCGGTGCAAACAGATACGTAGGCGGCTGTCCTTCAGGATTTACACGGTCCGACCCTTAACGTGCACTCGTTAATTGCCGGGTAGGAGTGCCTTGAACTTTGCCCAAATTTTAGGAGAGAGAGAAACCGAGAGAGAGAGAGAGAGACCGAGAGTGTTCATGTTTGGTTGTTATAGCTAATGGTATATATATAGTATAGACAACTATAACAAGTATTAAAAAGAACGGGTGCAATAAATTCCAACGGCTATAAACGGTAACAAGTATTAAGTCATCGGCTGTAATGAATTCCAACGGCTATAAACGGACGTAATAAATTTCAACGGCTATATTGTCATTTAATTCCCAATGGTCACAATTTTAATGACCCTGAACGACTAATAATGGTGAACAGCCGGTAATTAGGTACGGTTAGAATATTTTTTCATAACACTTAAGTTTTGCTTGTATCATTTTTCCAACAATCCCCCACAAAGGATACAAGCGGAAGAGAACAAAGAAGGATAGATTGGGCAAAGGGAGTTCAGTTTTTCAGTGCCGATGTCTTGCGACTTGAATCGTCACCTAGTGTAACCCAAGTTTAGGACCAACATCTTGCAAGGTGACTTTCGTCTTGAACCTCACAAGGGGTTGTATAGTCTTCCCCTTGGACACGTACCGAACTCCAGATCTCAGCAACTCCTGCGGTTTAGCACGTTTAATCGGCTATGCGCTCGTCCTGGATGTTCATAGGCACTCTAGAAGGCAAGTCTTAATCCTTCATAGGGAGCGGCCAGACTCCCACACCTATATAGGTGGATCCCATCAAGTGTGTGTTACCGCACACCACCAAACATATGGATATGGGTCCATTAAGAGCTAAAGCTCTACCTTACCCCTGGTAACATACAGATAGTCTCCGTCATGTGCAAGTTGTGCTTAGACCGCCGACATACGGCATTGGACCCGTCTCCAGACAGTGTCCGTCATGTGCAAGTCGTGCTTACACCGCCAACATACGGCATTGGACCCGTCTCCGCACTGTCACACCCTAGGGAGGGACAACATAAAACACAGTGCATATCTTGAATGAAACTATGACTTTTCACATTGAACCTGATAAGCCCAGGTTGGATACATCATAGTTTATTCGTGTACAGACTTCAGTCCCATCCCCCTCGATGTTTGTACAATTATTTTATGACAAAGACCTTTTTTCAACGGATCCGCAAGACTCTTTCCAGACTTTACATAGTCTAGTGATATCACTCCACTTTCTAGTAGATCTCTCACGATCTTATGTCTGAGACGAATGTGTCTCCTCTTGCCATTATAGACCTTGTTCTCTGCTACAACAGTTGTAGCTTGACTGTCACAGTGACATGACACTAATGGAGCTGGAAGCCCCCACAAAGGCACTTCAACACTGTATTACAACAAAGCGGTACTTCAGAGTTGACTACTGCCAACATCAATCACGCTCTTACCCCCACACTGAGGTACCTGCAATGAGCTGCTAAACAACTAGCTCCATCGCCTGCCAACTTCAATAAGAGTCAGTATAACACATTAGTGGAGCACACATTACATTAGTAAAATTACATCTCCACCCCAAGTACTCACATAGTACGTATATTATATACACAGTTGGCACGAAAACCATATACCGCAAATTGTCACTTTCAAATCTCATCACAATTGTGAAACATTATCACTAGTTTAGGTCACAAAGGACCATATACCCATTCTCATCGTACTTAGCGTACATGCGACATTACTATTAAGGGTAGTTCATGTCTTACCAATATTGTACCAAATTTTGGTGATATCAAGAGAAAGAGGTTCATAAGACCATAATTCACAAGATGTCTTTTACAACTCAACTTAAGGCAACCCAAGCCTCTGCAAGGCTCTCATGCCCAAGTGCTTAGCATCATTAAGCTATATACATCGACTTTGGACAATCGACAAATAATATTTCCACCATAACGAATTTCTATGAGCTAGCTATAACTAGCAAACAGCGCTAGAAACACAATAATCAGAAAAGATTATCACCCGACAACATACCTTATAGGCTCTCCGGTGCTTTTACAGCCCTCCACAATGGAATGTATCACACTGCATTCTTAGGCCGTTAGATTTTTCTACCGGCTAACTCAGTGTTAAGAGGATAACTAAAACATGCAGGTTTCAGTGGGGTGTCAGAAACATATTGTAATTAGTAGAATGTCTCTCAACGAGATCAAACACCCAACACAACACGGAGTCTACTACAACATAAATCCCATTCATAGTACTTCACTAGTGCTTCAACAATTTAATTAGAGCACTTTAATATTCATTAGTTGGATCAATGTTTGTAGACAAGGTCCACCACTAACATATGATACAAAAGGACGAGTGTTGTGTTATTCACCAAAAACATAATACTATCAATTACCTTAGTATATTTGGCTTGTGATGTGATGCCACATTTTTATTCTCATCAAATGAACACTAGGGTCATATAGTATGTCATTCAAATGGCCAACGTGAGCACACAACATATGATAATAACCAAATAAGGCATCTAGGCACAAGCTAAATACCAAGCCTATGACCAATCAAGGTTATCATGTGGCCTACACCTTACTCCTTTTCCAAAAACTAGAAAGGAATACATGAAACAATGATCCTAAGGGCATAATAAGTCTCTGAAGACAACATACAGTCCTCATATACTCAAACATATTTTTTTTTTCCGAACCACAAGTTGGAATTCAAGAAGACAACTTAAAATGACAGTATATTGCCCAAAAGACAGCAGTTGCAATATCAAGAACAAATTCAGCAGTTAACAGTCATAATCTGTAGTATGTACATAACATACCGTGCTTGCACAACTGAAACATGTGTCCATAATAGCATGCACATTAACATCTTACAGCCCATAACAATAGGCAGCAGTGCATTCAGCAACATACAACATGCTTTTCATCATTTCCAGTAACATGTGACAACATATTCATAATACTTCAAACATAGCCATGGAAAATACATGAGACACATCATCATGGAGACCAACACACCAAATCACTCATGAATTTTCACAAAATATCACAAGTCCTATTATCCCTTTATTTTATTTATTTATTTATTTTTATTTTTTTCCATCGGTGTCGCATCTGCCTCATATAAGTTCTTATATTAACTCGAGAAAAGCTTTATGGTATTTATAGCATTCATACTCTTCCAAAGAGGGGCATCTCATCAACTTGACTTTTCATAGACACAAACCGCCACCATAAACAAGCTTATGTGTGACCAGGAACAATCAATTATGATGCTACTATCTAAGGATTTGATACATATCACATGAAGAGTTTCACACACATAAACTTTATTTTATTTAGGAATCCCAAAACCCCTCTAATTTTCGCATAAAGATTTCTCTCTTAATATCATAATTCAAGATTTTTGGCTATCAACAAACCTTCTTGAAATAGGTGCACTTATAGCTTCATAACGTCATCAAGGATTTTAGGACCTTCCTCAATTGCAAATGCACTAGTTGCACGATTGTCAAAATTAATGCATTTGAACTAGAAGGGCAATAATATATTCAAGAGAACCTACATAGGCTAGACGCCCCCACAATTCAAGGTAGTGAAAATCAGAATCGTAATATTTTATAGTATTTTATCTAACCATTAAATAAGGAGCCTTTTAAGGTCAACAGGTACATCCTCTAGGATAACCTAGAGCTTTATTACTTCAACATAAACCACTAGTCTCAAGCACGAACACCTCTTTCCACAAAAAGGAAATCAAAGGTTGTGTTAAAAAATAGTGAGAAATCCAAGCTACTTAGTGGTAAAAATAGTTCATATGTAACACAAGAATTTTGCGTCATACCATAGCACTGCCCTCACATTTCACTAGCTTATATTAAAGTTTATGTGGATCTAACTTTCATTGATAAAATGTAAGTAATACATATATGCAAACACTATGTTGCTTCCTTCTAACCTTTTTCACATCAACCTTGAAAATTAGGTCCTTTGAATTACAACATGAATAGTAGAAAAAGTGTATGGAATCCAAATCATTAAACATACACATGCTTAAACTTCATGTATAATTTTTGGTTTATTATTAAGTATGTCTCATTTTCATTTTTTCCTTTTCCTCTACACTTAAAAGCCCAATTGTTGGCCCAATTGTATTTAAACCCTTAGATCCATATGGGCTTTCATTTTCTTTTTCTCGTAAGGCCTAATGACCTTATTCCTCATAATCATTTCGTCGAACATCTTTGCTGCGCCCCATTTAACAATCACTTTTTATCTCAGGAACTGAGCTAACCAAAAAACTCAAAAATAACCACTTTTCCCAGCCCATATCCTTTTTGGTATGTCACATCTATTTCTTTTAATGAAAATTTAATCTAATTTCTAGTATACCGCAATGAACTTTCCAACTTTGGGTAAAATATGAAATTCCCAGAACACCAGAACTTTTGAGTCGAAGACTGCCTATGATTCTTATTCTCCTCTAGCTGGTTACAATTGGTACATATAGAGGTTCATCTGTGACATATATATTTTTCAGTTTTACTAGCAGACTATTTATGCACTGCATAACACATATCCTTTTTCAGATCTAGCTATTAGTCATTCCAAAAATCGTCTTTTAGATTGCAGGAAATATCTGACGTGTACAACGACAATACTGCGTATAACGACGTGTAAAATACAACGTAAATATACCATTGTAACTACCTAAAAATAACCGGTAAAATACGATATAAATAGCTCTAAAAATGCCGTTGATATTAACTGAAAATTACAACATATAGCAAGCGAAAATTACATTAAACTTAAACTAGAAATGCAAACTTCCACCATGAAAAACAGTCAAAACGCATTATTAAAATTTGATATAACACAGTAAATATGGCAATAATTTTATATCGGATAAACGCAGCCCGATAAATGAACATGACAATTAAACAATACCAAAATAGGGAGAGTAGATTAGAAAATACCGAAGATACCGTGCCGTGGGAAATACCACTGTCCTAAAAGACGATTTCGCCTCTGCTCCGGTGCAAACAGATACGTAGGCGGCCGTCCTCCAGGATTTACACAGTCCGACCCTTAACGTGCACTTGTTAATTGCTGGGTAGGAGTGCCTTGAACTTTGCCCAAATTTTAGGAGAGAGAGAAACTGAGAGAGAGAGAGAGAGAGACCGAGAGTGTTCATGTTTGGTTGTTATAGCTAATGGTATATATATAGTATAGACAACTATAACAAGTATTAAAAAGAACGGGTGCAATAAATTCCAACGGCTATAAACGGTAACAAGTATTAAGTTATCGGCTGTAATGAATTCCAACGGCTATAAACGGACGTAATAAATTTCAACGGCTATATTGTCATTTAATTCCCAACGGTCACAATTTTAATGACCCTGAACGACTAATAATGGTGAACGGCAGGTAATTAGGTACGGTTAGAATATTTTTTTATAACACTTAAGTTTTGCTTGTATTATTTTTCCAACAATATACATCCATAAATAGTTTATAGTAATTTCTGTTTGATAGTTAAATTTTGATGCGCAACATTAATAAAAGGTAGTATTGAAAAACAAAGCAAGCCCGGTAAACCACATGTATCAAAAATTTAAAGCAAGATCAAATTGAAGGGCCGAGGGATGGGAAGCTAGTTTCATGATGATGCCTATATGCCCGTGCAGTTGGAGGTTAATCTCGAAACACCTTGTTTGATCCAGTCAGTAGCAACAACATTTGGTGCCCTCCAATGGTGGCACACCTCCTTCCAATCAAATGCATCAATGAACTCCGATTTAAATCTTTTAAAGAGTAGAACTCCATTTCCTAGGTTCAATATATTTTAATATATATGATTCCTTCACATTCTTAACCTTAGAAACATCTATGATTGCTCGCTCAGGCTCTTGGACAAACTGTCCCAAGTGCAAATCCCAGTTGTAATTTTATGACATTTTGTGTTGGCAGTTTGGACGAGCTTCGTGAAGGATCAAAGGCGCTTTCCGAAGTTTTCAAGTATGATCTACCTCAGTTGCAGAAGAATAAGCCTAAACATGTTAGCTTGACCGATTCAAACCAGTGCGACCGATGTGGCCGGAATCTGTACGGCTCTTCTGAATGAAAATTTCATGTAAGCTGCATCATCATCTCATGTTGGTTGACTTCTACATATACATTCAGTGATCCGCTACCCTTTTATTTGAACGTTTCAGTGTGCTTCACAATAAGGCACGTTTTTTTTCCCTTCCTTCTAAAACTCTTGCAAAAAGTAGTGGTTGAATCTGTCAGCGCGGAAACTTGTAAGTTAGTTACTGGCAGTTTAGTCACTTCTGTTTGTTTGTCAAGCCGGTGATTACCTATAAAAGGAGAGGTGTGTTGATTTAATGATATGCATATGATAATAATACGAGCTGTTAGGATTTGGTGCAGCAGTAATTACCCTATTTCCCTTGGCAATGGTCACCGGTTTGAGTCTCGTTTCCCTTCCTAGTGTCTGGCTACACCTTTTCCACAACATTTTCTGTAGCTTTTAGGTTATGTTTGGCAAGCACCTTTTCATAACTTTTAGCGTTTTGACTAGTCAAATATCTAATAGCACTATTTGGTAAAAATTTTGTTGTTAGCGTTTTTCATAACTTTTAGCTTTTGAAAAGCAGCTTTTCAAAAGCTAAACAATTTAGCTTTTAGCTTTTCAAAGCTGTGTAATCAAATTTTATTTATCATTTTACAATAATCCATCAAATTCAACATCTAGTTTTACCAAACACATTACCCATCAGCTAAAAATTAATAACTATCAATTAGCTAACAGTTATAGCTATAGCCAAATATAGCCTTAGTCAAACAGGCTAAAAGTTGTGTTTGATAAATAATTTTAAATTAGCACTTTGAATAGTTTTTAGTGTTTAGAAGTTAGCTTTTGAAAAATTGTGCAAGGTAGCTTTTGAAAAACTACTCAGTTTAGAGCTTAGCTTTTCATATATTGAATTACTTGTGTACCCATACAACATAAATGTCTTTTCCATCTATTTTTGTAATAAATGACCTACTTAATTTATTTTTCTTAGAGTATTGAATTCCTTTTGTAGATAGGATTGTAACTAAATTTAAAAAATATTAAAAATTAAGGTTATTTATGCCAAAGGTTCCAGTACTTTGTCCATTGTATTAATTTAGTTTTTATATTTTTAATTGTGTAAATTTAGTCCCTAAATAATTTAAAATGTGTCAATTTAGTCCTTTGGTCAAATTTAAGTTATGTTAATGATGTAAATTTGAACGGCAAAATTATGTTAGATGCAAGTAACTTATTATAAATTTATCTATTTACTCAATTTAACCCAATTCGTTGCCGAACCGTTAAAAATTTAGCATAAATTTTCTTTAAGGACTAAATTGACACATTTTGAATTATACAGGAACTAAATTGACACAATTCACAAAGTACAAAAACCTTTAGCGTAAATAACCCTTAAAATTAACTAACTTAAACTAAACTCGTTTTACAATTATCAATATTTTAATGATTGAGCTGATAGACAAAAATTGATTATGAGAATTTACCTAATATAAGTTAATCCATATTTTGATAAAAATGTTAGAATTTGTGTTCTAAAAAATTGAATTTATGTGAATAATTTTTTTATTGAATAAAATTTATTTATTTCCGTCTTTATGTTATGAGTTTCTTATTATGCGTGTGATGTTATTTTCTTTCAAGTTACTTACTATGAGATAGGCGTAGTTCTTGAATGACATTTGGAATATCTGTTTTAGTGGATAATGACATTATGCATAGATAGACTAATAACAGGTTAAAATGTTACTTAATAGTTAATTAGTAGTCAGTGATAAGTTTGAGCTACTTATCTGCGAAGACTATAATATAATATTTAGATAAATTGTCTTGGTTATGTGGATGGTGATCCAGAATGTTATGTTGGTGTATTACAATGAGATTGTTACACTGAATTAGACCATGTGACTTGTTCGTTTCTGTACTTTTATTACAAGTAAGCAACTCATTTTATTACGTTTATACAATGACTCTAAATCCGGGAAATAGTCTAAACTCGTACATAGAATGTTAGTTACTTTGATGTGCTAAAAAGATTAGGTTGCAATCTATAACTGAGATTTTATGTTCACTGCGTAACTAAGATCTTACTTTGGCCAAAGCATTTGCATTAAGCCCATTAGATGTACATGGGTCTACAAGAGGAAGAGAGGAGTGGATGGGAAAGCAAAGACCTTCAAAGCAAAACTGGTTGCTAAGGGTTATACCCAAAAGGAAGGTGTCAATTATGACGAGACCTTCTCACTAGTAGTCATGTTAAAGTCTATTAGGATACTCTTATTCATTGCCGCGCATTATGATTATGGGATTTTGCAAATGGATGTCAAGACAGCCTTTTTGAATGGTAATCTTGATGAAAACATCTATATCGTGCAACTAGACTGGTTCATTGATAAAAATCGGGAGCATATGGTATGCAATCTGAAAAAGTCTAGTTATGGACTTAAGCAAACATCTCGCTTATGGAATAGAAGATTTAATGAAGCAATGAAGTCCTACAATTTTGTGCTATCTGTTGACGAACCGTGCATGTACAAGCGTAATATAGAGATACTAGTGACTTTCTTAGTATTGTATGTGGATGACATCCTACTCATTAGGAATGATGTGGGTGTTTTATTAGCTGTTAAGATTTGGTTATCAAGTTAGTTTGATATGAAAGACTTAGGAGAAGCTAGCTATATTATTGGGATCAAACTTTTGTGAGATCGTAAGAATAAGGTATTGGGTTTATCTCAGGCTACCTATATAGACAAGGTGTTGTCTAAGTATAACATGGTAGACTCCAAGAAGGATTTATTGCCCTTCAGGCATGGAGTGCCCCTTTCTTTAAAGCAGTGTCCTAGGACGTCTAAAGAGAAAAAGTACATGAGGAATGTTCCATATACTTTGACTGTAGGAAGCCTTATGTATGCTATGTTGTGTAATAGACCTGATATCTTTTTTGCTGTGGGAATAGTGAGTAGATATTAGTCTAACCTAGATCTTATGCACTGGTTGTTAGTTAAACATTTTCTCAAGTACTTAAGAAGAATTAGAGATTATATGCTAGTTTTTATAGTGATGAGCTGATTCCAGTGGGCTACTCTGACTCAGATTTTTATTCAGACATAAATGCTAGATGTTCGACGTCTAGATATGTTTTTACCCTTAGAGGTGGAGTTGTTAGTCGGAGGAGTGTTAAGCAGTCTTGCATTGCTGATTCCATCATGGAAGATGAGGACGTGGTGGCTTCGAAAGCTGCCAAGGAGGCTCGTTGGCTAAGAAATTTCCTTATAGATCTTGAGGTAGTTAGACTTACACATGTTACTATATTCCGTGACAACTCTGGTTTGGTGGCTAACTCTAATGAACCTAGGAGGCACAATTGGTTTAAGCACATCGAAAGGAAGTATCACTTCATTCAGGGCTATGTGGAGAAAGAGGAGATTACAATTCTAAAGATAGATACCTCAAACAATTTGGCAAATCCTTTCATAAAGACTTTGACTCAAAAGTCGTTTGATTGTCCTTTGGATAGGATGGGAATGCGATGTATGGCTAATTGGGTTTAGGACATGTAGGACATTGCTAGAATTGGTGTGCTGGAATAAAATTTAGTTATTGTCATCTTAATGTTTATGAGTTTATTATTATGTGTGTGATGTTATTTTCTTTCAAGGAACATACCATGATATGGATGTAATCCTTAAATGACATTTGGAATTTCTGTTCCAGTGGATAATGATATTATGCACAGATAGGCTAATAACAGGTTAATATATTACTTAATAGTTAATTCGTTGTCAGTGATAAGTTTAGGCTACTTGTTTGCTAAGATTTGTTATAACATCCAGAATGTTATATTAGTGTACTGCAATGAGATTGTTATACTGAATTAGACCAAGTGACTTGTTCGTTTCTGTAGTACTCTCAAGTGAGCAACTCCTATCATAATGTTTATACAATGACTCTAAATCTGGGAAATAGTTTGAACTCATAAATGAAATGTTAGTTATTTTGATGAGCTAAAAGGTTTGGGTTGCAATGTGTAATTGAGATCTTATATTCATTGGGTAATTGCATAAAGTGTAGCGAGAACGGATATTTTATTAGGAATCTACAAAATAAGATGTCCCCTTAGTTGATTCGCAAGTATTCTAATTTATTCCAGAGGCTTTGGCCGGAATATTCCATTTGAAATTAGATTTTTTTTTTTAATTTTTAGTTTTAAATTTAAAATTAGATTAAAATTCTATTTGTATAAATATTTAGTTTAGATTACAATATTTCATTTTATAAATAAAAAAGCAACCGCGCGTTGCATGAGGTTTCGCTAGTTTGGAATTAGTATAAAAGTGTTTTTCTATATTAGTGAATTATTCGTGAATGGCAAGTCGGGAACTAAGAAGGTAATGCGAGGAATAATAACAGTAGTAGTTTAAATTACCTTTCTCATAGACATTTAATAGAGGAGTCAATTGTGAGTAAACAATTATAGAAAATTTAACGAGTACAAATATTTTTGGTTAGAGTGCAGTCAAACTTATTTAGTAGAATTAAGTTTTACCAAATGGTAATAAATAGTTATCATGAGATAATGATAAAAGTTGACCATTATGGAGGTAGAAATCAACATAATGAGATGAATTATTTGTTCAACAGTTGAGAAAATTATTTTTTAGGGTTAATTATGCCAAAGGTCCCTATACTTTGTCCATTGTGGCTATTTTGTCCTTGTATATTTAATTGTGTCAATTTAGTGTTTGTACAATTCAAAATATGTCAATTTGGTCATTAGGAAAAAAATTATGTTAAGTTTTTAATAAAATCTTTAATGGTTCTGCCACAAATTGGGTTAAATTGGGTAAATAGATGGATTTATAATAAGTTACTTGCATCTAGTATAATTTTTCCGTTAAAAATTAGGTCATTAACATAACTTAAATTGAACTAAAGGACTAAACTGACACAATTTGAATTACTCAAGAACTAAATTGACACAGTTAAAATTACAAGGACCAAATTGACATAATAGGTAAAGTATAGGGACCTTTGGTGTAAATAACCCTATTTTTTATGTTTACTAAACCCAAAATTCATGATATGAATTTATACTAAAAAAATAAAATTAAAAAAAGGAAAAATCGAAAAATGCATTCAGACCAATCAGCGCGCGACGCGCAAAGTGGGCAATCCATGTCTCCCCCACGCCCCAACAAACGCATGACACGTGTCACGCACTGAGGTACCCTAGCTGAAAGATCCGTATCATACAACGCGGACCAATCATAGGGTGCCACCTGGTACTCGGTGACATGGCAGAGAGGAGAGTTTTAAACGCATGTTTTTTTTTTTTTTGTTGTTTTAGGATAAATATCTTAATATTTTGACTTATTAAGAATTTTTTATTTTATCTTAAAAATTAAAAGTAAGATTTTGTGCCTCCTATATAAATGGAAGCTGATTTTTCAGGTTTAGTAGAAATTTTCAGACTTTTGACCTCGCACTTCAATTAGAAAATTGAAGAGGCAAAAATTTTCTCCCATTTTAGAAAAATAGTTTTTTTCAGGAGCTCTTGATTTCACGACGCTCACGCGTCTAGTGTTGAGGGGAATTGCAGAGAAGATCTCGGAGTTATCGGTCATGCATCTTTTACACTTGCGGTCTACAACAAGGTACGTGGATTCTTGATTAATATTATTAAATGCATATTTGATATGTTTTTCACATTATGTCTATCATGCTTTACATTGTCATGTATAATTAGAGTAGAAATGTTTAATTGTTCAAAATTTAGAATTTTAAATTTCGAATCCGTTGCACTTGATCCAATAGCTTTAGGAAATTTTAGTTTACAAAATTAAAATTATCCACCCAACAAACAAAAGTTAATCTTTAATAACTACAATACTTAACTTATAAATGCGAGGTCAAATTGATAAAAAAGAAACTATGTCATATTACTTTATTAACTCTATAATTTTATTTGCAAATGTTTTTTTATGTGTAATTACATTAAAAAGTTAAATGTAATAGCTAATTTTACCAAACACTTATATCTAATTGTTAATTTGTCCATTAACAACTACAATAGCAACAACAACAACAACAACAGTTCCAGTGCCTCGCGGCTCCCGCAAGAAGCAGGGTCTTGGGGGGGGGGGGGTGATGTACGCAGCCGTACCCCGTCCATTAACTGCTAACAGCTAACTATTGGTCAATTAGTTAAACTCTAATTGCTATCAGCTATCCGTTAACAGCCAACAGCTAACATCTTGCACCAAACATAGCCGTAATCTTTAATATAAAAAATTTCCGAGTGCATTTGAAGTTTTCCTTCATAATTAAGTAGATTGTTTTTTCTGTATTTTCTAAATTTTCTGAAGTTGTGTTTGGAACGAGGAAAAGTTTGTTGCAAAAATAGCAACGAGGAAAAGTTTGTTGCAAAGTGCTATTGAGCTATCAAAATCCGAACTTAAGATCGACAAAGGGACTCTAGATATACAAATCGAACTTCGGAGAGGGATAGAGTGACCTCGAATAGAATTAGTCTCAAACAGTATTGACCTCAACCTTGAAAAGAGTTAATCTTGAGCTTTCAGAGAATCAACCGAAGAATTGTCACGCACTGGAGTTCACCACTACACTAAATTGTTTATGCGCTTGCATTGGTACATAGGGGTGTATTTGAGCCGAGTCGAACTCAAGCCTGCCAGGCTCAATGTTCGACTCGTTTGCATAAAGCATGGCTCGGGCTTGGCATTGAATTCACCGAGCTTGGAAAGTTCAAGCTCAAGCTCAGCTCGTTTAAAGCTCGGGCTCGGCTCGGCTCAGTTCAATCTAAGCTTGGTGAGCTTCCAATTGAGCTTGCAATATTTCAACTCATTTAAGCTCAATCTAGGCTCGTTTAGGCTCTTTTAAGCTTGGGCTTCACTCATTTAGGCTCCAATTTGGCTTCATAGGGCATATTTAATCAAATCTATTATATTAAAAAATGCTCGCTTAGGCTCGCGAGCTTACAAGCTCGAGCTTCACCAGGCTCGAGCTCAGCATGATAAACTAAACTAGCCGGCTCAAGCTCAAATCAAGCTGAGCCTTTCAAGTTCTATGTCGCAAGTCGGCTTGGCTCATTTACTCTCTTATTTGTACCAACGAGATGATCTTGCACTCGGACTCTTAGTGTTAACATGATGCTCATCATTGGAGTGTATTCATGAGTGATGGACTAGAGTATGGCCCAATCTGCTCATTAATAGAACAACAATCAACACCATGAAAAGATTATGCAAGAGAGAATGTAAGATCGGGGAAAAAGGAAGAAGAATAGGGTGAGTTTCTCTCTATATAGGCTTCCAAAGTGGCCAATTTATCGCGCAAGAATACACCCATTTGGTGTATCAAATAGTTATGGCAAATAAGGATGGCAATGGGTCGGGTTGGCATTCATCCAGATCTAACCCAGAAAAAATCCGACTCAACCCAAATCCCAAAAAAACCCATTTATTCCATAATAACTCAATTCAAATCCAAATCTATCGGATAGAACGGATATCCAACCCAAATTCATAACCCATTTAAATCCTAGAACAAATTATGATATTACAATCATTTAGTAATTTATATAAGAACAATAATACAATAACATACCTTAAAAATCAATATTTAGATTAGACAAGTCGATATACCTTTTACCTTTTTTCCATTTCATATTTGTAATAATTATAATGCAACATTAGATCATTGTTTAAACACATTTTAATCACTAATCTTTATACATAGATTTGTTACATTGGTTTTTACAAAGAACATTATAGTGCTAGAGCAAGATCTAATTTATTGGCACGATGAAAAAAATTGTTGGAATATGATTTGGCCTGTTAAATACTCAAAATTTAGTAATTTTAAAATTTTATTCTACATTAAACATAATTTTAGGTCGGACTTGGGTCGGGTTTGGGTTGGGTTTGACGTCATCCAAATCCGATCCGACCTAAAACCCATTTATCAACATTCAAATCCAAATCTATTTAAAACCCATTTTGACATCCAAATCCATCATATGTGGATCGGTTAGATGGATATCCAATGAATTCGGGCCCGATTGCTATTCCTAATGGCAATAATGCAAAATCTAGCCTCGTTATATAGAGAGAGGGCGGTCATGGAAAGAGTGGCCAAAACATCACGAAGCAAAAAATCCAACCTTTGATATGGAAAGAGTGGACGCAATCAATTGTGCTCAAGCTTAGTACTCAACAATGAGATCAAACTCAGTCCCAAGCTCAAACCCGCGTATTCGACCAATAAATGACTTCCCATGTTTCCAATTTTGTCGCAGCGACTGTAACATTACATTGACTGGTAAAAAAAGAAAGTTTGGTCTGGAAAGAAGTCAGCATCGGGATGCACCGACTGGCCCAGCACCCTAGGGTGTGTGCCTCCGAGTATGGCCCACTAAGCCCGCTCTAGTTACTCAAGACTTTACTAAGTAAAGAGATAAGGAGTTGGTTCCAGAAATAATACTGAAAAATAAAAAAACAAAAAAAAATAATGCTGGAAAAAAAATAATTCCAAATCTACTGTTGAACCGCGTTTACAACATGCGGTTCTAGTAAACCGCGTTAATACAACGAGTTTCAGATGAAATAAAACCGCGTTTCGTTTTACCATAACAAAAACCGCGTTCATATGACGCGGTTTATTATTTAAAAACCGCGTCTTAATAGTGCGTTTTTATCTAACAAAAAACGCGTCTTAATAACGTGGTTTATTATAACAAAAATCGCGTTATTAAGACGCGGTTTTAAATATAATAAACCGCGTCACATGAACGCGGTTTAATATGGTAAACCGAATGAGTTGAGCCGAGCTCATTATCGAGCCCAATCGAGTTTAAAATTAACGAGCCGAGCTTTATAAGTTATTATCGAGCCATTATCGAACTATTTTTGAACCAATACCAATTGTTATCGAGCTCATAACGAGCTCTTAACGAGCTCGTATCGAGCTCCTTAACAAGCTCTTGTCGAGCCCTTATCAAACTATTCGTGAACATTAGCGAGTCGAGCACCCCCTGTTCGAACTCGACTTGTTAAGCTTATCAAGCCTGCTTGAACTCTGCTCGTTAAGCTATCGAACTCTCCTAATGAACACAAACGAGCCCTAATCAATTTTGAACACGAGTAGTTCATTGAACGCTCAGTTCGTTTACACCTCTACTCACCGCCGGTCATGTCGTCCGCCGCCGCCCTTCTTCTGCTTTATACGCAGGAGATCTTTAAGTATCATTGTCGTAGCTATTTGATCACTACTGAATTAATAGCCTTTTATTGATAACTTTTTCTGACTTTTTACCACCTCCACTTATAATGTTGGAGCTTCATTGAGAGGAACATGGGATCAATGTGACGATCATCACGAATTGCGGCAAAATGGCGACTATAAATGATGAAAACGGGGTTTACGTGTACTGTCGAGAAACCGCATTTATTAAACGCGGTTTAGTGTTAAAACCGAGTTTATATAACGCGGTTTATTCGCGTATGAACCGCTTTTTGTAAATGCGGTTTATATGAATATAAAACGTGTCTTGTAGACGCGGTTTATATGTATTTTAAACGCATCACCTTGACGTGGTTTACTATAACCGCATTTTGTAAAAGCGGTTCAGCAGTAGATTTGAAATTATTTTTTTTATTTTTTTATTTTTCAGCATTATTTCTGGAACCGACTCAGAGATAAGGGAGTATAGAAGTTGTTTCTTCCACTCTTAAATTTTTTGTGTGATACTAAGGAAGCCCATAAAAATGATTTATATGAGAGCGAAAAGAGTGATGAGGAGGGTCAAGTTGGTGTAAAAATAGGAAGTGGCACTGATGAAGAATTGGGGGATATCCAGCCTCAGGGTTTTAAGGACATGGAAGATGCTAATGAGGATAGCCTTGATAATATATCGTTGGAATATGAGGGGGACAAACAAATGGAGGTGGATGTTTCCCAAACAAGCAAAGAGAACCCAAAGAATATAATAATGGAGAAGGATGTAGGATTAAGAAACACTCTGACTAATGAAGTAGTAAGTTCAAAGACTGGCAGAAGTGTGGACACAGGGCTTGATGATAGGGACACGTCGAGGGCAGATAGGTGCAACAGTGGAAAGGACGATGAGGTGGTCCCTGAATCCTTAAGCTCAGAGGAGGAGTTCCCACCGGGCTTCATGAATCTATTAGTCGTTCAAGTCAGTGATAACTCTATCTCGAGGAAGGCTGCATCGGGGTCCAAAGGAAAAAACAAAGGGAAGAAGAAGAAACCTGAAAATGCGAATAAAGCTGCTTGTTCAATAGTATCAAGTGATTTCACTGAATCGGAATCAGATTAGGATACTACAAGAATGGTAGACTGGGAGGTTGCGAAGATTTGTAAGATAGGGGACAATCTGGGACTAGGATGGAAGGACATGTATGGCACAGTGGTGGAAAAATTATTGAAAAATGCTAAGGGTATTAAAAGGGTGGTTAAAAGAAGCAAGAAGGTGAAAGATAAAGGAAAAACCAAGATATAGAGAGTTTCGAGGCTGATTGGGTTTCTTGAGTGGCAGCCTTGCGTTCGGGTGGTTGGCTTGGAGCTTGTGTTTTGTGGTGGACTTGTGGGGAGCTTTGTCGTCGTTTCTTCTTTGGGTGTCTTGTGTTTGTGTTTGGCAGGGTGAGCTGCTTCGTTCTTCCTGGGGGAGTATCTTCGTGTCTTGTTCTTTGTTGGGTTTGTTGTTTTTTGGTTCTCTCCATTGTATTTTCGGGCGCTTAGGTGTTAGTTTGTGCCTTGCTTTTTTTAACTTGTTGTTCTGTTGAGTTGTAGTTCGAGTTGTCCTTAGTTCGGGGTTTTGGTGGTGCTTTTTTTTTTTGAGTTCGGGTTGTTTAGGGGTTTTTAGGTGTCAGGGGTGTTCGTGTGTGGTGGTGGGTTTTGTTTGGTTTCTTCGGTTGTTTGGATCTATTGTTCCAGCTTTTCTCTTTTAATAATTAAATTCTCAATTATTTTTTAAAAAAAAAGGAGATTTAAAGAAAATTGAAGCACTCCTAAAAATTCCAACAAATTTCAATTAAAAAAAAGTACCATGGAAAAAGACTGAAAGGAAAAAAAAATTGAAAGAAATCTTTTTCCCTTTGTTTAGAGGTAATGGAAAACTTAAGGAAAAGAAAAAAAATAATTAATTAAATTCATATCAACAGGATGAATGAGATGCAAATTTTCTTGGTATTTAAAAATTTGGTTCATACAGGAAATTCGGTATAGTCACTATTTAGTTGATCTATGATCCTTAACCTATTTACTGGTATTACATAGATCTTGTCCAGGTTTAAATTACTAAAATTACTTAAAATATTAAAATAATGGTTACGGTGAAATCTAACTGGCACGAAAATTCCAATGTAATGCTAGATCATATTAAGTGTTGTACGGTTCAATTCTTAACAAGGTCCAATTTGAGTTTGAATTAATGAACACTATTTAAAATATTAAAACTACGGTCCAAGCAACAATTCATATTAATTTCAAAAATCCGGTTCAATAATCAATTGAAGTGATTATTGTGGGGTTCTATCATCAAGTGGTTTTAGTCTAAGGTCGAGTTAATGGACATATATCAAATACGAATCAGTCAAATTACTCGTTTTAAGACCAAACCAAATAGAATATGTGTGATTTGACCTGATCGTGGACCAACATACCGCGTTTTAGCCATTTATTACAAGTACCCTTTTGATTTAATATATATAATGGGATACCTTAAGATCTAAATATTTTATCACTTAGTACTCGAAAATTTTTCAAATATCAGGTTGAGGGTATTCGAAAACAATCTCTCGTCAGGGTCTCACCCTGATGGGTAAGGCTGCGTACATCCTACCTCCCCAGACCCTGCGTAAGCCGGAGCCCTTGAGGCACTTGGAATGTTGTGTTGTTGTTGCATTCTAAAGTTTTAGAATTTTATCAATTAAGTATTCTTTTGTTGAAATTGATAAATTTTCGTTGAAAAATACTAAAACAGAATATGATTACTATAATATATACATACCTTCATTAGAGTTTGATGATTCTTTTTCCAAGAAATGTCGCCATGACACATAATTTCAGTATATGAAGGTAGTTTACAAAAGAATTCAATAAATTTATTATCATAAATCTTTGATTTTTCAGGAAAAACATTGATATTGACTTTTATATATTATTGTAATCATGTATTTTATCTGCATTTTCTATATGAATTGATCAAATTCTTATAAAAATTTATCAAATTTGGACAAAGAGAACCTAAGTGAAAAAATATTCAAACTTTAGGGTTGCTCTTTTTTTTGGCCAAAAAGGATAGCTTATTATATATATATATATATGAAAAGTAAACCTTATGATATCTAACCGACAATTTTCATATATATATAAAAAAAAAAAAAACAACAAACCTAGTGCCTCCAAGGGCTCCCGCAAAAGCAGGGTCTGGGGGGTGGATGTACGCAGCCTTCCCCCTTCAGAGGGCTACCCTGAAGAGAGGCTGTTTCCGAAAACCCCGAACCTGAGAAGTTGATCCGCAGCCTAGGGTATGAGACCTGTCAGCTGGAGAGCACCAAAGCATGAGAAGGGCAAAACACACGGTGCGCAAAACAACAAACTCAAACCAAGCTACATCAGGTAGGAAACAAAAGATAAGAGATAAAGATCAGATAAGATAAGATAAAGATAAGAAAGATAAAATAAAGATAAAGATAGAGAAAATGATAAGTAGGCAAGTAGCAACTAGCATCACATGAGAGCGGGTACATACCTACGAGCGCCAAAAGGGTGTCAAGGCCTAGCACTAGTACTAGTAAGGTAGACTACCCTACTCCTACTGGAGTATCTATTACCCCTATGCTAGCCCTCCATTGGGCCCTATCTAAGGCCATATCCTCCCGAAGGTTTAGGTGGGTAAGGCCTTGTCGGATCGTCTCCAGCCATGTCCAAACCACCTCAAACGTTGCTCCCTCAATTTATCTTTAATGGAGGCTACGCTTAGTTTGCCTCTAATGACGTCGTTTCTGATCCTATCCTTTCTTGTGTGTCCATAAATCCACCTCAGCATTCGCATCTCCGCCACCTTCATCTTCTGTGTGTGCTGTTGTTTCATCGCTCTGCACTCCACCCCATACGTCATAGCCGGCCTCACAACCATCTTATAGTATCTTCCCTTTAGCTTCAAGGGGAACTTTCTATCATAAAGTACCGCGGAGGCCATCCTCCACTTATGCCATTCCGCTTTAATTCGGTTGTTGACATCCTCGTCCATTTCGCCGTTGTGCTGTATCATGGGCCCCAAGTACCTGAAGCTCTCCTTCTTTGATATGGCCTCAGAGCCAATCTTGACGTCTTCCCGACTAGGCGCAGTAGAGGGATCGAACATGAGTTCCATGTGCTCCGTCTTGGCTCTGCTTAGTCGCAAGCCCTTTGACTCTAGTACCCCTCTCCACAGTTCCAACTTCTCATTTACCTCTTCCCACAACTCCCCCACCAGCACTATGTCATTTGCAAAAAGCATGCACCAAGGTACACATCCCTGGATGTGCCTAATGAGCTCGTCCATAACTATAATGAACAGATAGGGGCTTAAAGCAGACCCTTGGTGTACCCCTATTGTTATCGGGAAAGCGTCTGTCTCCCCATCCACTGTACGTACCCTAGTCTGTGCCTCCTCATACATATCTTTAATGGCTCGGATGTATGGCATGGGGATGCCTTTCCTGTCCGGAACTCTCCAAAGGACCTCCCTTGTCACTCTATCATATGCCTTCTCTAAATCAATGAAAACCATATGAAGGTCCTTTTGTCTCTCCCTGTATTGCTCTATCGTCCGCCTCAGGATGTGTATATATATGGTGGCGTTCTTATGAGAAGGTGAGAGCGTGAGAGGGGCGAATCCTGACCCTCTATTGTAATGGACAACCAAGATTTGTTGAACTTAAAAAAAAAAAAAAATTACAGCCCATACCCCTTCATGGGGTAGAAAGAAAGAAGAGGTAAGGGAAGGAAATTATTTTTTTCAATAAATAAATATTGACTGTAAATTATTATTTTTTAATGTCTAACAAATTTTGACCATCTATTACAATGGAGGGCAAGGATTCACCCCTCTCACGCTTTCATAAGAATGCAAATATATATATATATAGGATAGCGTTCTTATGAGAGAGTGAGAGCGAGAGAGGGGCGAATCTTGTCCCTCCATTGTAATGGACGGTCAAGATTTGTTGAACATTAATCACGGAGCATGACCTCTACGGGCTAACTCCTAAAGGCTTAAACAACACTACCTTTATCCTGGTATGCGACTCCGTTGAAACCATGGACTCCTTCCTTGGCCCCCGCAAGGAGACTCTTCTACAAAAATTCAGAGAGGTATATAAGTACTCTAGCGAGACCCTTGGATCCCTTAATAGAAGAGTGTGGCTTGAGATTTATGGTTTGTCTATCCAATATTGGTCCAATGACTGTTTTGTGGAGATTGCCAAAGTATGGGAGAAATTCGTAAGGGTGGACTCCAGAACGTCTGCTATGAGGTGCGCCAACGTTGCCAGGATACTGAATGACACCTGTTACACAACGTACATTCATCAGTTAATCCGGGTTCGGTTTAATGGGGGATCCCGATTGGTCCTCGTTAAAGAAGGCAACTCTGAATTGATCCCTGATTACTCTCCCAGAGTTGTTGCCCGTGCTACCTCAGTCAGATTGGCTAGGGAGCAGGCATCCTTTTCAACACAATTCCCTCCAGAAAGTCCGTGTAGCGCTGTAGCTTAGCATACATTACGAGTTGGACCCTCTGTAGAGTAGATTACCGATCTCTCGAGTGTTTGTGAGGAGCCTGGAACTCCTATCCCATGGTTTGCGAATGAAAGACTAGGTGCTACTTGGCAGCCGGTACGTCAGGTTTCCTTCCATCTCAACGGTCAGATCATTGATAGATGGGCATTGGAATGCTCGTACCCATACGACACCTTGGAGCCGTGCCTTCGTCAGCCTATGGCCCACCCTCCGCGTTTACTTCCTTGGGTTGAGGATGATGCTCCTCTTCCACATCTGTCTCCACAGCGCGGTGATCATATTACAGTTCAAGAAGTGCGTGGAAACCAACATTTGCCTCCTTTGCTCCAGTGGATGGAGAGTGACACGGCTAACTCAGCTCAGACACATGCTCAGCCATCGCTAGTGGTGGCCGAGCGGGCCGGGCCGGGACCGGCCCGGGACCAGGCCTGGGCCCGCTAGGCCCGGCCTTTTTAACTAAATTAAAAAAAAAATTAAAAAATACAGTCGTTTTGTAGTAAAATTATTGTAATTCATTGATAAATAATATGAGATACAAATATATTTCTTTCCAAGTATACATGTTCAAAAAAAATAATACTCAATATATATAATAAATAAAATACAATATACAACAAGTAATTATCAAAAAAATATCAGTAAATAAATAATGTATCAAATACAAATACAAAGTTGGGGCCTAATATTTAAAAATACAAATTTATTTATCAAAAAATATAAAGTTTGACATATGGAGTGTGCGGTCATCTTTTGACGTAAATATTTGAAAGTAAATAATTAACATACAAAAGTTTTGAATCTTGATATCAGTCATATGGGGGGGTTTCTACGCCATCATTTGACGTATCAGTTGTGCGGTCGTCTTCTTCATCGCTCGATGAATCCATCTTCATTCTCTGTTGATCTCTTGCCTTAGCTAGCAGCCAATCCTTCAAGCACACAGACATCTCCAAGTTCGACGGCGATAGCTTCGCCCTCTTCGTTCCAAGGAACCTGCCACCAAGACTGAAAGCACACTCTGATGCTACTGAAGACACCGGACAACTTAGTATATCACGTGCCATGGTGGAAAGCACGTGATACTGGGTTTGGTTTGTGTTCCACCATTGTAACAAATCAAAATTCGGGTTGGCCGGCGGCCCGAAAATATGGACCATCGGTGTTCGGAAATAATAATCTAACTCGTCACATGATGTGGGGGCTGCTGTGGGCGTAAATTGCTCCAACAATTTTCACGAATATGACGTGTGTGAACTACTTCCACTAGATGTGGAAGATCCTACTGCAGCAGTACTAGGATTATTGGACGCTAATTGACGGGAATATTGAGAAAATAAACTATGCAAGTCGTTATCGACATCGGCAATGAAAGTGTTGATATTATGAGAAGGATTCAAATACGTGAAAAAATGTTGGCAAAACAAGTTGAAACCTGAGCGTTTACAACGAGGGTCTAAAATAGTTGCAAAGCAGTAAGTAAGAGGTAGTTCAGAAAAATATTTGGCAAGCTTTTCTTTCATTGCCATAATCGATCCGAACAAAATGGGGTTGGATTGATTACCCACCATCCAATTTATAATATCAAGCAATGTTGATATTGCTTGAGGCATGGTCGGATAGTAGCAACCCGAAAAAAATGTTGTCGCGTCTTTAAAGATGCTAAAAAATTTACAAATTTCATCTATTGTCTCCCAATGTATACCGTCCAAGTTGTAATCGCACCATTCTACACGATTTTCCTGGACGAATTCCATCAGAGCGTCTTTGTATGGTAGAATGCGCTCTAACATTACTACCGTAGACGACCACCTAGTTTTGGAGTCTAATTTAAATTATTTATATTCTATGTTATGCAACCTACATACATTTTTAAATCTTTTTTTCCTAGCGACGGATGCTTTAATTGATATTATTACAGATCTTAAGGTGGCAAGGGATGCGTCTATAAGATCTAAACCATCCATTACCATTAAATGCAAAATGTGACAGATGCAACGAATATGAAAACACTTCCCACCTAACATGGGTCTCATTTTCCTAATTAAATGTGCTACGGATGCAGTGTTATTGGAAGCATTGTCAAACGTAATACTGAAGATACGTTGTTCTATGCCCCAATCGCGGACTGCCGACATAATCGCACCCGTAATTACGTCGGCAGTATGGGGGCAATCTAAAAGCCCAAAATGAATTATTCTCTTCTGGATGATGAAGGATTCATCGGTCCAGTGTGCCGTTATGCACATATAAGGTTGACCGGGTTTGAACGTCCATACACGTCAACGAGAACATGCTCGTATTTGTCGGAAAAAGTGTATGTATCCCAATTTAAGATTGTGGTACAACGTAAAAGCGTCCCGCTTTACGGTGTTCCGAGGAATCCTCACAATTGCGAGGTTCACATTTCGTTGGAGGTAGTCGACGAAATGTGGGTTTTTGCCGGTACTAAAAGGCCTTTCACTCAAAATTATATATTTAGCTAGCCCCCTACGGTTGCTCTCCTGAGAGAACCTAAAATTAGCAAGTGCACCGGTCACTTGCTGTACTAAACGTTGTTGGCTCTTTTCCGGGAATTGCTCGGGGTGGCACCTAAGTATATGTCTATTTAGTGTGCCAGTCCCACTGCCGGGTTGATGGCTAAAATTCTTAGGTGGGTCACATAATTTACAGGTTGCTTTATTAGTTGTCTTATTAAGGGTAAAGTGCTTCCATACCCCACTAGTTGTACGCCTACTAGTCAAGGTACTAGTTTTAGGCTGGGCATCTGTGGTGGGAGTGGGTTCCTCATCAGTTTGTGAGTCTCTAACCCCACCACTACCTGACTCATGATAATCTTGTGGTTGTGAAAAGTTATAATCTATGCTATCATCAGTGTATTGGGGTGTTGGGTCTGGTTGTATAAAAACTCGTTCTTCAGTATCAATTAAGACAATTCTAGTCGTTTTTGGGATTCTGGTTGGCCGAGAAGAGCTAGAACTAGCACGACCTGCTCCAGATAATGAAGAGTTGTGTGCCATATTAGTATAAATTATTATTATTTATAAAATGCAAGTAGTAATGCAAATTAAATAACTAAAAATTCGAATCAAAAAAAATTACGATACTAAAATTACCGAAACGAGAGAACAATGAAATTCACACTTCAGCCAAATACTTTACGAACTTCGAACTTTAGAGCACAATTTTGCAATTAGCAAATTAAAAAAGATGGGAGATGATGAATGTATAGAGAGAGAAGAGAGAATTGAAGATTTTGTGAGAAAATGAGTTGGGAAGGTTTAAGTATTTATAGAAAAAAATATATAATTTTTTTTTTTTTTTTTGTGAAAAAAGAGCCGTTGGCTCTGTATTGTACAGAGCCAACGACTCTTTTCTTTTAAAAAGAGCCGTTGGCTCTTTTGGGCCAGGCCGGGCCTAGGCCCTGAAAAAAAACAGGCCCGAGGCCCGGCCCGGCCCGGCCCGCTACAGTGCCTTCCGGGCCGAGCCGAGCCGGTTTCCGGGCCGACCCGGCCCGTTGGCCACCACTAGCCATCGCATATTGGGGACGTAGCCTAAGACCTCGCCAGTGAAGATGAATCTGGGTCCTCGGGGCCTATATTTCCTCCAGGTTTTGAGCTATCTGTTTTGAGCAGGCTAGAGACTTGTATGGAGAAACCTAGTGAAGTTGGGATAAGAAAAGGAAAAGGAGTGATGACAAAAAAAGAGAAAAAAGGGTTGAAGCACAAGGAAAAAGAGAATGAAAAGCGAGAGCTTCTGGAATTTCTGAAAGATATGTCGCCTAAGAACAGCACGCCGAAAACGACCAAGGCCTCAGGCAAGAGAAAAAAGGGGAATCAGGCGAATGGGAAAAATCATCAAAGACAGCCAGGAAGAAGAAAAAAATGGAATAGGGAGAATCGGTACGACAAGATCTCGGAAGTGGAATATGATGGGATGATTATGCAAGCGGAGCGGGTAATAGAGATGTGGAAAATAATAGGCTTCAATTTTGATAGTTTCGACCCACCTATGGTGGCAGACTTGTTTGCTAAATGAGGTGGATAGGTTTGTGGTTGAGGCTTTAGTCTTGCTCCTATTTCCCGGATTGTTCGTCCGGTTTTTCTACATTTGGGATCCATGTCTGAGATTGTCTTGCACATCGTGTCTTTTGTGTTCTGTTTGGGCGTTTTGCTTTTAGTGCCTGCTTGTTCCCTGTCTGATCTGATCTCTATTTGTACCCACTTCTGTTTTCGGGGTGGCTTAGGCTTCGTCTTTTCTAGTTGCCTGTTTGTATTTTGGCTATGCTGATAATTATCAAAAAAAAAAAGCCAAGCGTATGAAGCAAAACTCAAAAGAAAACTCAAAGGAAGGTAACTGTAGGCAAATAATTGACAAGTACGCCAGCACTCCAGTACAGCGATAAACCCATATTTATTTTTAACCAATACACTCGATCTTGTCCAAAAGAGAGTACCAACACGTCGCTACTGGATTTCATTAGAATTGCAAAGTTAAGCGTGCTTGGTCGAGAGCAGTACCAGGATGAGTGAACTCCTCGAAAGTCCTCACTCTCAGGTTGAAGGCACTCGAAAATAGCATTTATTCAAGGGTAATACCCTAAAAGAGAAAGACTGCGTACATCCGCTTCTCCCAAACCCTGCTTAGACAGTAGCCCTCGGCACTTATTACACTTGATCTTGTCCGCTCTGAAATTTGCAGTGTCTGTTCCCCACATTCGACGGGACAGAGACATCAGAGACCAAGTATCCAAATTCGATACGAACAATAAACACTGTGATAGTGAGTGAAATCATCAGATTCTGATTGCCAGTTGTAATCAAACATGGCGAGCGGGAGATATTTGCAATATGCGCTGCGAAGAATTTGCAGAAGCAGCAATGGAGTAACGAAGAGGAGCTATGGCGCTGTTGCAGAGGGTAAAAACGTTTCTTCTTCTCAAGATCTCATCAATTTGGAGTACCAATTCAGCGCTCACAAGTCAGTTTTCTCTATTTGGATCCTCAATTCACAAAGTTTACCGCTTTTTTCTTTTTGGTTATTGGGGGGAGGGTTAGGGTTTGCTTCCAGTTCACTTTTCCAATTAGCTGTAGTTTTGCATCATTGTGTTTCCAATTAGGCCTTGTTTTGATAGTGTCAAATTTCATTTGGCCTTTTAGGCCCGACCCACGGAGTTGAGGTCCACATGTAGGCCCATTAGGGTTCTATTCTAAATTCAATTGGCATTAGGTGGAGTAACTCACTAGACTTATAAGTTGTTCTCTTTTTTCCTACAACTCTTATGTGAAATTCAACTTGAATCACAAGTGAAATAGCATGTTGTTAGCTGCTTTATATTGTTACGTCTCGAATATATCATATGTGCTGAATATTAGATTTGTTGGAATAAGTGGACAATTTCCTTCAAGATTCGATCTTTGTGAAGATTTTGTCCCTCGTTTAGCTGATATAGTAGTTTAGTTCCTCATATTATCTTATCTTTTAGGATTTATTTGTTAGGCCTCCTTTCTATAAATAAGGAGGTGAATGTAATTTGAATCATCATTAATGAAGGAGTTTTACTTCCTTATTTCTTAGTTTTTACTTTAATCGAGCTTAGTTAGATTTAGGTGTGTAATATATGGTGAATTAGTGGCTTTTGTTATTTTTATTGTGAGATTTTATCTTAGTGGGTTCTCTTTTGTCTATAGAATACTACAAAGATAGACAAAAGGATTCATACATGGTAGATGTGAAGATGGTTTTTCCGTCAGTGTAGATCTGGAGAAGGTGTATGATAGAGTGCCACAAGAGGTCCTATGGAGGGTTTTGGAAAAGAAAAGCATATCCATAGCATATATTCAAGCCATTAAAGATATGTATGAAGACGTATCGACTCATGTACGTCCAACGGAAGGGCGATCAACGCTTTACTGATTACAGCTGGGTTGCATCAAAGATCAGCCTTGAGCTCTTTCCTTTTTGTTTGGTTATGGAGGAGCTCACGAAGCACATCCAAGGAGATGAGTGTTGGTGTATGCTTTTTGTTGATGATATAGTTTTGGTGGGCGAGTCAATAGAAAGAGTGAAAGTGGAGTTGGAACTTTGGAGAAGTGCAGTAGATCGAAAGGTTTTCGATTCAATATATTAAAAACTGAGTATATGGAATTAGAGTTCTGTACAACAACCAGATCAAGATTGAGGACATGAAGATTGGGACATAGTGCATATAGAAAAAAGAATATTTCAAATATTTGGGATTCATGGTGCAGCAAGATGGCAAAGTCAACGAGGATATTAATAATCGGATTAAAGTGGGATACACAAGTGGAAGATGGCTTTAACGATACCGTGCGACAGAAAGTTTCCTCTAAAGTTGAAGGGTAAATATTATAAGATGGTAGTGAGACTGATTATATATGGTGCTAAAGCTTGGCTAGTTCAACGATACCACATTCAGAAATTGGAGGAAGCGGAGATGAGGATGTTGTCGTGGATGTGTGGACATACGAAGAAAGATAGGATTAGAAATAATGTCATAAGAAACAAATTACACGTGGCTCCATTAAATATGAGTTACGGGAGCAACATTTGCAGTGGTTGGGGCATGTTAGGAGTTGGATTAAAAAAAAGGCATGTTAGGAGGAGACTGACTACTGCCTCTATTAGGAAATGTAAACAACTATATAATACACACTGGAAGAGAGATAGAGGCAGGGCAAACAAATGTTGGATGGAGACGATTAGACATAGCCTTCCTCACCTCAACCTTACTGAAGAGATAGCCTTAGATAGAATTGAAAGGTGGTTAAAAAGTATGGTCGACCCAGCTGTTAAGAGAAAGGAGCCCACCAATTCTAGTTCATAGTATCCTAGAGGCTTGCATGTTTGTTATTGTTGCTTGTCTATTTTTTTTTCGGATTTCATAAATATTGTTCTTTTAACGGTTGAGGGTCCTCTGGAAACAACCTCTTTACAGGGTAGCATTCTGCAAGGGTAAGGCTGCGCATATCATACCTTGCTTTGGCAGGAGCCTTTTCAAGGCATTGGATGCTGGTGGTTGTTGGTGGTGGTGGTGGAGTGTGGTGGATGTTTGTCTTTTTAAGTCACATTTGTGATAAGTTAAGTGTTTTCTGACTGTAATCCTATATTAGCTTCCCTCTTAGTTGAAAGAAAGGAGTCAAAGGAAAGGAAAAGAGTCACTATGCAGGCACGATACATATTCCCATTTGTGCCACTTCTTTTCTTCCCTTCCCTCTCATCCTCTGCTAGAGCCTAGCAATGAGGAAAGTGTGGCTGGCTTCTCGGTTTTGTAAAGTTCCACGGTATGAGAGTTGTCATTTAGTGGGACTCAAGATTAGTATCTGTAGAATTTTCTCCACTGGAACACTGGTAACTTTCACTGACAGATTGGCCATAGTAAATTTCTGTCATTCTTTGCTGACAATTTCTTTTCCTTTCTTCCATCTTCTTTTCTGTAATTAAGAAATAAGTTTGTTGAGTTGAATGCGTAATTAATTCACTTTTATGATTTATGTGCAGTTATCACCCGATCCCCGTGGTATTTTCACAAGCAAAGGGATCATCAATATGTGATCCAGAGGGAAATAAATACCTCGATTTTCTTTCTGCTTACTCTGCAGTAAACCAGGTAAATTTGAGTTATAGTCCCCTTCTGCTGTACCTATATATGTATGATATGTGTAGAGAATTATCTGACGTTTGTTCAAGAGAGCTGATTGCATGAATTCTCTAAGGCCTAGACTGGTGTAAAGTGCCTTGTCTTCCACATTTAGATTGTTTCTTCTGGCGTTTATTTTCTCTATAAGAAGTGCATTATTACTCTACTACATAACTCAATGTAAAACTCTACCAAAGGAGGATTATCTTCATTGAAATGATTTTGCGTGTGCATGAATCAAATCATGCTTATATCAACTGGCATGTGGGTGACCACCTTTTGACTTCTTGATGCAGGGACACTGTCATCCTCAGATCTTGAGAGCATTAATTGATCAGGCAGAAAAGCTTAGTCTCAGTTCTAGAGCCTTCTATAATGATAGATTTCCATTATTTGCTGAGCGAATAACCAGCATATTTGGGTATGATATGGTGCTGCCAATGAACACTGGTGCTGAAGGTGTGGAAACTGCTATGAAATTGGCAAGAAAGTGGGGTTATGGGAAGAAAAAAATTCCTAAAGATGAGGTGAGAATTATCATCCTTTCTTTGTGGTTCTGTATCAATGATATTTGATTAAGCCGCTAGGCTATCACTGTCTTGATTCTCTAGTTTGGCCAGTTTCCCTGGATTGATTAACTGTAACTGCATGATAAATTTGAAATTTTTGTGGAGTGATCAGTTAGTTAACTTACGAAGGATTAGACTTTAGATGAGAATTATTTGACATTACACAGACTCGTGCCAATGTGGAATTCTTGTGGTCTGTAATGAGCCTACGAAAGGCTGAGATGGATTGGACATTGAGTGAGTAGATCAATAGAAAGAATTTGTTCTTGTCCTCTCATATTTTTTTTACTGTCTTGCCCTCTCTATTCTCTGTGTTTCCTCATCCCTTCTCTTTCAACTCCCTCCTATGATCTTTATATTTCTTTATTGATTGAAAACTCTCTATTGCTCTTCTCCCTCTCTTCCTCTTTCTACCCCACTTCCTCCCTCATTACCTGCTCTGATCTCAGTTTCTCTCTCGACTTCTCTGTTATGAAGTTGCTCATAACAATTTTGCTACCAGAGCTGCTACGATCAAGGATAATCTTTATGTGATTGTTTTATCAATGATTTTGATCTGAGCATAAGATAGCAGGATCTGAAGTCCTGTGGGCTATGCTGTATGTGTTGCAAAAAGCTGTGTATTTGCTTCAGAACTATATGAAAGAACTCCAGCAAAGAACAGAGAGCAAAGAACGCAGAGTATGGAAAAAAAATTACAAATGCGATCTCCTAGTGCTGTTGAAGCACTGGCAACAATCATTAATGGTGGAGCAAGCAAAAAGTGTAAAGCCTCTAAGATTGGTAATAACAATCTCATGTTGAGCAGGGTACAAGTGCTTGCTTCATCACTAGTGCTGCAGCCCTCCTTTACACTGTCTGGCGATGTACGAGACCCCTGTTATAGGCGGAGTTTGCTTCATCAAGTCCACTTCAAAAAAATAAAAAGTAAGTTAAAGATTCGATCAAAAACCATACAGTTTATTGTCTGCGTCCTGCTCAGTTAAAGGAGTACTGCAACTTGAGATTTCATTAGGATTTGATCCTTGTTGTAGCTTATGATCGGAATTGTAAGTTTGAGGCTACTGGATTGATTATTGATTCTTAATCCTGTGGAGAACCTTTGATGTATACATGTATATGTATGTATTTTTTGATCAAAACAAGAAAATAATATTAAGAGCGAGAGAGAGAACGTCCAAAGAGTTAAAGACAAGATGTCTTCAAAATACAAAAAAATAAAAATTAAAAACTAGAAACTAATAACAATAAGCCCTCCAATTCCGTTGCAAATCAATCAAGACTATGTCAGGGAAGCCTCCAAAGCTCTTTATCTTGAGAGCTCCAAAAAAGACCACCTTTTCCCTCAAGAAATTAGCTGGCATATGTTGATCTTTAAAAATCCTAGCACTTCTTTCAAGCCAAATACACCAGAGAATTGCAATATTGGCTGTGGAGAATGACATTAAAACAATTTTTTCCTCTTTCCTATGCCATGAAACTTCTTTAGAAGGACACCCTCAATCGATCTTGAGCTAGCCTACATCTCGTCAAAAGTAGAATAGCTTACACCATGAATCCCAAACCACAACACAATGCAATGCCTCTCCCCAATCTAGAAGCATATAACATAGATTCCAAAGACAAAGCCTTAAAAGGTTACTGTTTCTGCATGTAGTCTTGAGTGTTAAGCTTGTTAAGAAGTAAAGATCGCAAAAGAACCTTGATTCTAAATGGTACCTTTGTTGTTCAAACATAGGAGCGCAATGGGAAGTCTGGAAAAGATTTATGTGAAGTAAGATGTTGGAAAAAAAGATTTAGAAGTAAAAATTCCAGACCCATACAACACCCAACCCCTCATATCAAGCAGCGAAGATAAGCGAGCTTGATCCAGAATATAGCTTAACTTGATCCAAGCCCTCATATACCTTTGATATCTTGAACAACAACCAAAATTCAAAGTTCTAGCCGTTATTGTTGAATTTGTTGCGCAAAAACTCTTGTTGAAGAGTTGAAGACAGGCGCTTTCGTAAGCAATCATATGAGTATGCTGCTGTTTGTTCAGGATATATGCAACTGCCTCTTGCTAGTTTGGTAGTTGGAAAACAGAGGGATGAGATTTTGGTAATGCGCTGCTCTTTAGAGCTCCTCATGAACTTGTTATCGCCTTTTGATTCCTTAAAAATGCACTGCCAATTTGATCAAATCTAAAATACACAGATGGAGTTATGTCAATATTGACGCCAGTAAAATTTATATTAACTGGAAAATCTGTCCAGATTATAAGTTTCTGAGGTTAAAGTCCACTGTTTCTGAAAATGCAATTGATGCTTTAACTAATTGTCCACTTTTATCAATTAGACAATTAGTTCAAAAATTATTTGTCTGCATTTCATTTTTCCTTCTTTTACTAAAGAATCTGAATCGAAATGTTTCCTTCTGGTAACAAATTTTGTGATGCTTATTCGTCTTGGCATCGATTCCTTTTCTTAATGAGAAGTCTGCATTGAGTCCTTGTATTCTATTATTCTTTTTGCTTAATCTTTCTTAAGTGTCTTTTTAGTTGTTGCTGATCTATGTACATACTTTGGAAATTATGTTTCCACTAAACCTCAAAAGCATTATGCTTTTTGGTGCAACGGTCCCGGTGCAATACAACAATAACCACCTTTCCAGTGCAAGGGTCCTAGGTTTTTTTTTTGGGGGGGGGGGGGGGGGGGGGGGGGGGGGGGGAGCGGGGGGGATGCAGGCAACCTTACCCTTTCAGGGTGTTACCATAAAGAGTGGCTGTGTTCGAGTGGCCCCAACTTTGAAACACTAGAAGCACGAAGCAAGAAGCAAACAAAACAATAAATCAACAATAAAACATCGAGCATATTACGAGCAAAGTAAAGCAAAGCGCAAAGCACAAAGCACAAAGCACCAAGCACTAATAGATCACACCGGTAACAGGCCCCAAGCAACCACAGTATGAAGACTAGGGACTTTGTGGGCTCGTTCCGTTATGCATCCTTATCCTAAAGTTCTATGTTTGTTAATCCTATTCTAGCCGGCCATGTCGCTCTATCTAAGGCCATCTCCTCATTTAGGTTTAGGTGGGTGATGGGTTGTGTCTAGTCGTCTCCATCCAACTCTTCTTTGGCCTGCCTCTACCTCTCATCCGTGCATAATATGGAGTTGTTTGCATCTCCTAACAGGTTCAGTGGCCAATCTCCTCCTAACATGCCCAAACCATCTCAAACGTTGCTCCCTTAGCTTATCCTCGATTGGGGCCACGCCCAGTTTGCCTCTTAAAACATCATTCCTAATCCGCTCCTTCCTAGTATGACCATACATCCATCGCAACATCCTCATTTATGCCATCTTCAACTTCTGTGTGTGGCACCGTTTAAGTGGGCAACATTCGGCACCGTAAGACAAGTCGGTCTTACTACAATCTTGTAGTATTACCTTTCAATTTGAGAGGGAACCTTCTATCGCATAGTATTGCTGAGGCCATTTTCCACTTATACTATCCCACTTTAATGCAGTTGTTTACGTTCTCGTCTACTCCTTCGTCCTGTTGCACCATTGAGCCCAAGTATTTGAAGCATTCTTTTTTCAATATGCTTTCTGATCCAATCTTCACCTCCTCTTTGCTTGGGCTCGTTGTGGTACAAAATTTAAATTCCATATACTCGATTTTTGTTCTACTGAGCCTTAAGCCTTTAGATTCCTAGGCACTTTTGCAAGGTTCCTTTAGATTCCAAGGCACTTCTGCAAGGTTCGACCTTCTCATTTACTCCTCGTCTTGACTCACTCACCATAACTATATCATTGGTGAAAAGCATACACCAAGGTACTTCTTTTTGAATGTGTCTAGTGAGCTCGTCCATAACCAAAGTAAATAGGAAAGGGCTCAAAGCTGACCGTATGATTGGGAAAGCATCAGTCTCCTCTTCCGCTGTGGGCACATATGTTGATGCGCCTTCATACATGTCTTTAATGACTCAAATATGTGCTATGGGGATGCCCTTCTCCAAAACTCTTCATAGCACCTTTCTTGGCGCTCTATCATATGCCTTCTCCAAGTTAATGAAGACCATGTATAGATCCTTTTGTTTACTTATGCAATATTCAATAGTACTCCTTGCGATGTATCGCTTCCATAGTGGACCTACCTGGCATAAATCCAAATTGGTTCTCAAAGACACATGCTTGTTGCCGTAGCCTCCTTTCTATGACTCGCTCCCAGAGCTTCATAGTACAGCTCATGAGTTTGATCCCCCTGTAGTTGGCACAACTCTGAATGCCGCCTTTGTTCTTATAGATCGGTATCAAGGTGCTCTTCCTCCACTCCTCAGGCATCTTCGTAGCTTCAAGAATTAGGTTGAATAGTTTAGTCAACCAACTTATGCCTTATGTCCGATGCATCTCCATGCCTCAATGGGTATGCCATCTGGTCCAACTGCGTTACCCGTACCCATCTTCTTCAACGCATTCCTGACTTCTTCAGGCCTGGTACGTTTGTAATAGTAGTGGTCCTGGTGCGATGCATTCACACTTAGAGAAGTATAGTAGGGTCTACACTATTCATAAATTTTGTAGAAGACTTTGGATTTCCGGTTGCAATTAGTGTTAAGATGATGATATAAATCACACTCAGAATCTTTCATTTTTCTCAAGAAAATGAGAATTTTGAAACAGAATGGTTAATCCAAGAAGTCTGTTGCCAAAGAGTTGCTAGGATGTTTGCATGCTTCATGAATTTCAGAAGGTAGATGAGAGTATTGCTGTTTGCTTGATCACTACCAAACTGATTGTTTGATTCTCATCTAGTAGATTGACCCTTCATGCAGTCACTTAACAATTGTGAAATGGACTTAACACTTTGCTACTAAAGAAGGTTGTGAAATGGATTTACACACTGAAGCCACGCTGAAACATACACAACCATTCTCGCCTCTAACAAGAGGTGTGCATGTTGGATAGAATCTTTTTCCCATATCTGGCCTAGTATGATCACTCTTATTCCTTTTTAATACTTTTATCTAGAAAGCTAAGATACTCTTCAAAAGAACGGCCTCTTTAGGTATCACTCTCAACAAGTTTACTGCCATGGTGGTTTACAGAAACAGAGGCTTTATAAGTCTTTAATGTTGGGGATTTGTATTATGCAACTCCAAAATGTGAAGCATGTGCTTTATTTTACTATGGTGTGCTTTATTCTCCCTTTTCTGGATGATGGCAGTGCCTTTGAGCACTATGAAAAGTGTTCTTTTGATCCAATTATGAAGAATGGGGAAGGGAAAGGAAGTCAGGATGTTGCTAAGATTGCAATTTGATCGGAAAGAAACACAAGGATTTTCGAAAACCAATACAGTGGCTTTTCTTGGTTGTACGTGGGTGAAAAGCGTTGTGGGTTTTGCTGATACCCCCTTGAAGCTGGAGGGCTTTCTTTCGTTAGTCATTGGAGTTCTGTATTTCTGTTCTTTCATCGACATGAATATCTTGTCTTTAAACATAATTCTTTTTATAAAATATTTTACTATGAAATAGACTTACCAATCTATAATGCATTGCAGAAACTCAGTGCATAACATCCAGGCTGCTTTGTTATGCTTTAGGCCTTAAAATTTGCAACTGTAATTTGTTTATGCCAGGGTCAACTTTATTTCCCCAGAATTTTTCATTTGAGTGATGGATAAGCCCAGCGCCCCCCCCCCTCTCTCTTTCCCCCTTCTCTTTGCCACTGATATGACTGAAATTTTTAATGCAAAAGCGTAACTGCACTATCGGATTTGAATCCTTGTTTCTTTGTCAAAAATGGACTTTCAACTGACTAGACTACATATAGTCGAGCTTTCAATGGAAGGATTTACCATGCATCTGTTTTATTTTTCATAATATTCCCTACTGAATAAGACACAATTCGTTTAGATTTGAAAATCTGAATGGAGATGATTAGAACTCCGCAATTAGTTTGTAATTTAGTTGACCTAGCAATCATAGGCTGCGCATGTGCATTCTTTTATACCTGGATTATTCAATTCAAATGTTCTTTTAATTTATTTAGCTGTGTGCAGGCCATTATTGTTTCATGCTGTGGCTGTTTTCATGGTCGTACAACGGGTGTAATTTCTATGAGCTGTGACAATGAGGCTACTCGCGGTTTTGGACCTTTGTTGCCTGGCCACCTTAAAGTTGATTTTGGTGATGAAGTTGCCCTTGAGCGAATATTCCAAGGTTTGAAACCAGTACAAGTATGAGAATTCCATTTTCATGTATCAATACATGTAAGAGTTGATATTCCGTGAATATGACCATTTATATAGTTCTAGGGCATGCCTTATCATTCATGTAAGTGTCTGTTTATACAATTTGTATGTCTCACTCTTGACTTTGATAAATGCATTTGCTGTTCTTTAAGTAGCTTTCTTCAAGCATTGTAGCTCGAGTTAATTTTAGGTGTTCTTTGACCTGAAATCTTTCCATCATGTGGACTGCAGAAAAGGGAGATCAAATTGCTGGATTCTTATTTGAACCTATCCAAGGAGAGGCAGGGGTATGTGCCTTTAGATGATCAAGAGAATTCTATTAAGCTTGTTGTTTCAAATTTGGTGCTTAACTCTAATCACACACCTGACATTTAATGGGACAACTGATGGACTGGTCAACACAACCTGCTCAATACTAAGCCTCTGAATTATGGATGCTACTATATATTTAATTCTCCTTAGACACGGCCTCTCTTTAGGGTAGCACCCTGAAGGGGTAAGGCTGCGTACCCCCCGCCCCCCCCAAAAACCCCTGCATTGGCGGGAGTCCATGAGGTACTGGGTTTGTTGTTGTTGGAGTTTCTAAGTGTACTAAGTAACTGGTAACACTACTTAGAAAAGAAAAATCATACGTGCGTTGATGGTTTTATCATTCATGTTTGTTAACTGAGGGCCTATTTGGTGTCATTTTCTGTTTCTAGTTTTTGGGTTTTTAGAAATTAAAAGCCATATTTTGCAAATGATTTTTCTTAGTTTTTGGTTTTTTAGTTTTAGGTTTTGTTAGTTTGACTGAAAACTGAAAAAGAGAACATCAAAATAGAAAAACTTGTTTCCAAAACTTGATTTTTAGTTTCTCAAAAATCAAAAATTACGAACAAAAAACCATAACAAACAAGCCTTAAACAAGTGATTTAGCTTCCTTTTCCTTGTCTTTTGGGGGAGAGGCATGAGGTTTCGGACAAGTCCAGCTATTAGTCTGTGTACCCTTTTGGCAGCGTTGGGGAGCTTTATATGAATTTATTGGCAAAAGCTTGGATAGGGCCAATAGATTAATGGAAAATCAAGCAAGAGGATAGTGTGGCTTGGTGACATTCAAATTGCTTTTCATTGTATAGTCCTGCTTTAAATATATTCTGAAAGATATGGAGCTTGTTTTCCTGATTCTTGATTTAGTTGTAAGGTAGTGGTGCAAAAACCTGGTATATACTCCGGATTTCAACCCTGCCAAGAAAGGGTTGAACTTTTGTTTGTTCATGTCTTGACACGCATAGAAAGGAAGCTTTGTCTTTTTCCCCAATTCTTTGGTTGGTTGTAAGAATTCAGTCCTGTCAATGAGGGGCTGAAATTTTAGTTATTCATCTCTCCGTCTCTTTGTCATTCTCTCTCTACTTTCCAACTTTTATATTTCACTCCTTTTGGTGTTATAAGAGAGGTCTAACCTAGGTCTTCAAGGATATAAATTTTTGGTAAGAAGGGTGTTCTTTTGCCAGGTTATAATTCCTCCAGATGGATACTTAAAAGCAGTTCGAGACCTGTGCTCTAAGTATAATATTCTCATGATTGCGGATGAAATACAGTCTGGCTTAGGAAGATCTGGCAGGATGTTGGCTTGTGACTGGGAAGGTGTTCGCCCAGATGTGGTGGTGAGGCATCTCATTCATATCAAGTTTCTTTCACTCTAATTGAAGTTACTTTGGTTCATTTTCTTATAATGCTCGCTGATTAGATATTTATAATTATGCCTTGTGAATGACATGTAGATTATTTGCCTTGTGAAAATTCTGAAATGGGATCAAGAAATTTGTGGTTTATATTTTATTTCTTTACTTATTGTTGTTTTGAGAAGTGATTTACTCTAGAATTCGGCCATTTATTCTTATATACTTTCAGAATCTACAGCATGATCGGGCTCTGTATGATTTAAATATTCTTCACTTGCCAAATGGTGATCTTTGTTTCAATGGATGAGCCCAATATGTTTCTGAGTGCTTTTGGCGGGGTAAGTTAGCAGATATGGGGATTCGAACCTATGACTTCTTGCCTAGGGCCTTAACCATGGATCTGTTCTACCACTTGACCAAGGCCTCATCTCCAAGTTGGTCTCTTTATGGAAGATAAGCAGGCTGGAAATTTAACATAGGACCTCTTGTCCTAGGATGTCGATCTTAATAGTGTTTCACTATTGGACTAAGACCTTGTGTTTCTAAGTTGTTTATTTAGTTGCTAAATCTCAAATAAGAGTTAGGGTATTCTATCTTCAATTTCACGATTAGTTGAAAGAGGACAGAATATCATGCATTTTGCATGTCTGGGACTGTGAAATTGGTTAGACCTAAGATAACTAAAATACTTTCTTTTGAGCGAATGGTCTATTTGAATAAGTCTGTTGGGTATGTTGTAGAGGTCCTTTCCTGTTGTAAACTTCTGTTTCTTACGAGAACGTCTTATGGTAGAAGTTCTGGAAAAGAAAATGAGCCAGCTATTTCATATGGGGATACCTTCTCATCAACCTGTGAGGACAATAATCCTTGTCTAGTACTTGAGAAATTCTATTTGCATTTCCTTTTGAGGTTGGTCCCAAAGTTTAGGCTTCACCTTCCAATTAGGATGACACTACTGCAAATCTTGTTTTGGTAGTAGAAACTTATTTTAAAGGAAGGTAAGGAGAAAATTAGGCGAGCTTTTGATAGATTGCCCATTCTAGTGAGTCAACATATACAATCCTTTCGAGGTTCTGCCACGATTCCTCTTCTACACGTCTTCGATCTTGCCCAAAATAACCTGCATTTGCCACCAGATTTACAGTCTAATTATCTTCTCTGAAAATACAAGAAACGCGAACAATGTCAAACTTAGCGAACATTTCTCAGGATTGTGGATAGTTGAGCTTCACCTGCTAGGGAAATTTTATGTACATTTTTAGCCGGTAAATAGGATTGGGGATTTGATTTGGGATCTCTTGTTCCAGTGCCTCAACCTCGACAGTGTTTCGGAGGTTTCTTTTTGTTCATTTTTTCTGTTAGAGTTCCGACCCATGGAGCATGGAAAACCTGACTTAGCCAGCCATCCGATTTGATATTACAAGCTATCTAAATGATCTTTAGAATGCTGCTTCATTATTCATGTGATTTTCATACAGGTCATGTAACTGCAAATAAGTCTGGATGAAAAATCGGAGACAAGTCATATGAAAAAGAACATAGCACTATTTGATGAATAGTCGAGATTACGATTCTGTTGTATATTGATTAGAAAGGAATGCTGGGATTTTCAAAGATCAGTATGCACCAGCAAATTTCATATGGAAAAGGTAGTCTTTTTAGGAGCCTTTTGGAGAAAGAGTTTCAGGGGCTTTCCTGACACAGCCTTGATCGATTTGTGGGGGGATTGGAGGCCTTGTGTTACTTTTTTTTTTGATTTTTTCGGTGTTTGAGGACACCTTGTCCTTAACTATTTGTACATCCTTTGTCTGTTTTCTTTCTTCAATAAAAAATTAATAATTAGGTGCACGGGTAAACTTCTTCATTTGGGTACTTGAGGATTGTGAAACCAAAAACTGCTTTCTAACATTTTTTGTTCCTTAATAATAAGCATTTGTGACGAAACTGTTCCTAAACTGTAAAAACTTTGGATGATCAAAGTACTATACAAAAAGCAGCTAGTCATTTATTGTCCTATCAAAATATGCCACTGAGTTGTTCTTTTTCTGCTGATCATCTGACGTAGATACTTGGGAAAGCTTTGGGTGGTGGAGTTATACCTGTGAGTGCGGTTCTCGCTGACAAAGATGTGATGTTGTGCATTCGACCTGGAGAACATGGAAGGTTCATACTTAATGTTGCGGTCTCCTTTTAAGTTTCTTTATATCTTTTGTCCTTAAGCACTATATTTTGACTCAATAGTTGCTCAAAAGCAGAAGCAAGAGCATGGGAGCGAGCAATCATAGAATTTCTAAGATTACAAGCATGGTGGAGCATTCATATTACAATAGAAATTTACTTGCACTTCAAGTGGACAATTAAAATTAGCAGATTTTAGGAAAATAAATGCTGGTGTTTGCTGGTGTTGCCTGGCATGGATGATAAAGGGCCAGCACGAGTTGGATTTCTGTCTTAAGGGACAAAAAGGGAATCTTATTTTCTTCTCTTTGTTTGGAAATTAGAGAGAAGTTTTGAGGAAAATAAAATGAAGTAAGATTGTGTTAAAAAAAGAAGCAGAGATATTAAGTAAAGATATTAAAATTTGTAGCTATGAGCCAAAATTCGGGAGAAGCAATTAGTTTTACAGGTAGAGGTGTCCAATTACTGGTGTGAACCAGAAAGGTAGACCAAACCAATTCTCCTCAGTCCTTGATTGGAGCTCTACCAGTCTGCAGTCCGGTGAAGAAATAAATATATTTAGAATGTTAAAATATTGGGGACTTGAAACCTGGGCCATATCAAAAAATTTGTTCTAAGCTTTTCAGAGCTATTTTGTTCAATCTGATCCTCAGTCTTTGATTTTGATCCCGAATTATGTACTATACTTACATCAACACGAGCCTGGAGACTCGTAAAGTTTGAATGTCAGAGCAAGGATTGGACTGGATGATATTTTAGGTGTGGTCTGGGGTCATATTGTCCAGTGTGGTTTGATAGGATTGATATTTTAACCTTTTAAATGTGTTTATTACTAGACCCGGATCCAAATTGAAGACTGATAGCTCCAAATCAAGGATTGAGAATCGAACTAAATAGCAAGTAGTTCACTCTGGCTGTTAACCGAAGAAATCGGTCCAGCTCTAGTTATCAGTCCGGACTGGTATCCAACAACATTTTTCTCATTTTAGTAGAAAGAAATGGAATCTGCTAAAATTGTTCAAATTTTACTCAAATTTTTCATTTTTTTTCTCTTATTTTCCACTGTACTTAAACATGGGAAACTATTTTCATAATTTTTTTTTTCCTTTCCTTTGAATTTTCCTATTTCCAGACATACCATAAGTCGATGCTGGGTAGTTGTAAGAATGGATGAGTTGAGGGTAGTTTTTTCCGTCTGACCCTATGAGTGCGAATAATTGTATTTGCTAATAGTCATTTGGTTTTTTATCAATTTCTAACAACTTTGCAATGTAAAGCAAGTGGTCTGAACCGTGATGGAGTTGGTTTGACAGTCTTTCAGTTTTGGGACTCCTCAAGGTATATAAATTGTGTGCATGTTTGCATATGTACAAGCTTCTGTTTGTACAAGTTTGTGCGTGTACATGTTTGCCTTTGTTTGCATGCTCCCTTGGGCATATGTTCAGGCATGTGGTATGTATTATATCAGTCTTTTATCCCTTCGACATGGATGGTAGAATTGTTGTCTTAGTGATGCTGCTTTTTTTTCAGTACTTTTGGGGGTAATCCACTGGGGAGCGCTGTAGCTCTTGCCTCACTTGATGTCAGCATAGAAGAAAGACTTGCTGAGAGGTAGTCTTTCTGTTCCCTTTTTCCGTCACTATTAAATACAAACTAAGGCTTTGTTTGGAACTCGGAAAATGTTGTGAATAGAAAGAAATTGTGAAGGGAAGTGTCTCTCTTAATATTATTTATTTTTCCGATAAAAAAAAATTTGAAGGAAAGCATTTTCCTGAGAGGTTGTCTAGTAGTTCCCTTTTTTCTTCAGTATTAAAGAGAAACTACAAGTGAATCTAGAGCATTCTCAGCCTCTGTTAGTAAAATTCGCGTATACTACAAATTTGACATGCATCCAGCCTCTCCCGTTTAAAAAGACATTTATATGTAATTGTCAATAATACGATAAAATACATGTTTTCTTGATGTTATCCATATAATAAACATATTGTAACACGTTTAAGAAATAAATGATAGTTGAAAATAATCAATACCTAAAAGCAACATACCTAGTGCCCCAAAGGCTCCCGCCTAAGTAATGTCCCAGGGGGCCGCGGATGTACGCAGCCTTCCCCCTTCAGGGTATTACCCCTGAAGAGAGGCTGTTTTGGGGTGCCCCCAACCTGAGTGTGAGGACTTCCTAGGAGGTCACCCATCCTGGTACTGCTCTCGCCCAAGCACGCTTAACTTCGTTGTTCTAATGGGATCCGGTAACGGCGTGTTGATACCCTCTTTGGTGAAAATAATCAATACGTACAACTAAATTATCACTTTAACTCTCAATTGTACCCTAGCATTTATTGTGTGTTGTGTTTTTGCCGCCGCTATTATAGATAACATTATCCTTTACTTTTACAAGTCAGTGAACTTTTGACCAAAGTTTCGTGTTTATAGCCGAATGATGCACATATGTTTTAGATGTATTGTATTTTACTAATAAATTTCTCAGCTAAAGTATATTGATCTCTCACGGTACCTAATTTTGGGACAATAAAATTGTAGGGGAAAGTATTGCTTTGTTTATAGATTGCAGAGATGCTTATAAGATATTATCATAGTTGAAATTACCTACTCTTAACGCAGATCTGATAAATCGGGACACGAGCTTAGACAAATGCTGGGACAAGTTCAGCAGCAGTTCCCAAACTTCATCAAAGAAGTGCGGGGTAAAGGTCTGTTCAACGCAGTGGAGCTCAACAGCAAGGCTCTCTTCCCCGTCTCTGCTTACGACATTTGCTTAAAGTTGAAAGAAAGAGGAGTTCTTGCTAAGCCTACCCATGACACAATTATACGGTTGACCCCTCCGCTTTGCATAAGGTAAATAACTGTTCTACACTTTCTCTTCACTGGTAAAAGAACTGTCATCTCATCTTGACTATTTAGTTATACGTGAATATTATACAATCTCATTTGTATTACTATTTTTTATCAAAAAAATAAATATCAATAAGGGAGAAAGAATGTACGAAGAGTTAAGAGTAAGGTGTCCTCAAAAACACAATCAAGGAATAGCAAAAAAGCACAACGAATAACATAAAGCCCTCTGATTGCTTTGCAAATCAGCTAAGGCTATAACAATGAAGCCTCAAAGCTAAAGAGTTCCTAAAAGACATTGAGAAATTAACTAATGTATATTGGTCTTTAAAATGAACAATGACGAACGCAAGAACTAGGGGTGTATTTGAGCCGAGCCGAGCCAAGCTCGAGCCTGCCAGGTTCGAGGCTCGGCTCATTAGCTTTAAGCTCGGCTCGGGCTTGGCTCTAAGCTCGCAGAGCTTTGAAAATTCAGGCTCGAGCTTGGCTCGTCAAAAGCTCGAGCTTGGGCTCAACTCGGCTCGATCTAAGCTTGGTGAGCTTCAAATTAAGCTTGCCATATTTCAGCTTATTTAAGCTCAATATAGGCTCGTTTTGGCTCATTTGAGCTCATCTAGGCTCTAATATGGATTCATTGGATAATATTCAAGCAAATATATTATATTAGAAAAAGCTTGCTTAGGCTCGTTTAGGCTTGCGCGCCTACGAGCTCCAGCTTCTATAGGCTCGGGCTCTGCTCGGCTCGGCTCGTCTTTGCTCGGGCTCAAAGCGAGCCGAGTTTTTCGAGCTTTATGATGAGCCAGCTCGCGAGGGCTTGGGAGCCGGCTCGGCTCGTTTACACCCCTAGCAAGAACAAATGTTACCGATAAGCACTTTGGTTGCAGTACCATCTATAGTATCACATCTTTTTAGGTCACTTGGAAGGAAGTATGGAAAAATGGTATTCATCAGGTTGCTTATTGTTAGGCAAAATATTCAAGATTTGAGTTTGATTTAGATACTAATTTGTAGATTTGAAAGAAAATGAGAAGACAAGAGGGAAATAAATACAGTAAGACAGTGATTTACGTGGGAAACCCTCTATTGAAGGAAAAACCATGAGTGGGGAATGAAGGCTTTCACTAAATTTGAAATGGAGGATACAAACAACTCACAAACACTCTCACAGTGCAAAAGCCCTACAAGGCACTATTTATAGAGAGGAACATATAGCAAAACCTAAAAAAATCTGTTATACTGGCCCGAACCAATATATAAGGTCCGTACTGCGAGTGGCAAAGATCCAGATTTCCATCTGTTTTCCCAAAGGTTTCATCTTCTTCATGAAATTTTCTTCCCATTTATGATTAATACATATTTCATTCTAGCCTTGAGGAGTATAAACCCGCAATATACCCGTTTCCATAGCCTTTTGCAATTATAAACCTACATTGCACCCTTTTCGATCTTGTATTTGAAATTGCTATGTTCATTCTCTTGGTGTAGTTATTTTTTGTGCTTTATTTTTCTGGCCTTTGCATTTGTCCTCTAGATCAAGTCCAGAGATCCACAAAGTTGTGTCCTTACTGATTATCGTCTCTGCTTTGTGTGCATTCGCCCCCTGAATAGATGGTTGAGAAATACAATGCTTGCAGGAAAATGAATGAATAACACTATGCAATCATTAATTTTTGTGATCTTTTGTTATATACATCCATAAATATTTTATAGTTATTTCTGTTTGATAGTTAAATTTTGATGCGCAACATTAATAAAGGTAGTATTGAAAAACAAAGCAAGCCCGGTAAACCACATGTATCAAAAATTTAAAGCAAGATCAAATTGAAGGGCCGAGGGATGGGAAGCTAGTTTCATGATGATGCCTATATGCCCGTGCAGTTGGAGGTTAATCTCGAAACACCTTGTTTGATCCAGTCAGTAGCAACAACATTTGGTGCCCTCCAATGGTGGCACACCTCCTTCCAATCAAATGCATCAATGAACTCCGATTTAAATCTTTTAAAGAGTAGAACTCCATTTCCTAGGTTCAATATATTTTAATATATATGATTCCTTCACATTCTTAACCTTAGAAACATCTATGATTGCTCGCTCAGGCTCTTGGACAAACTGTCCCAAGTGCAAATCCCAGTTGTAATTTTATGACATTTTGTGTTGGCAGTTTGGACGAGCTTCGTGAAGGATCAAAGGCGCTTTCCGAAGTTTTCAAGTATGATCTACCTCAGTTGCAGAAGAATAAGCCTAAACATGTTAGCTTGACCGATTCAAACCAGTGCGACCGATGTGGCCGGAATCTGTACGGCTCTTCTGAATGAAAATTTCATGTAAGCTGCATCATCATCTCATATTGGTTGACTTCTACATATACATTCAGTGATCCGCTACCCTTTTATTTGAACGTTTCAGTGTGCTTCACAATAAGGCACGTTTTTTTTCCCTTCCTTCTAAAACTCTTGCAAAAAGTAGTGGTTGAATCTGTCAGCGCGGAAACTTGTAAGTTAGTTACTGGCAGTTTAGTCACTTCTGTTTGTTTGTCAAGCCGGTGATTACCTATAAAAGGAGAGGTGTGTTGATTTAATGATATGCATATGATAATAATACGAGCTGTTAGGATTTGGTGCAGCAGTAATTACCCTATTTCCCTTGGCAATGGTCACCGGTTTGAGTCTCGTTTCCCTTCCTAGTGTCTGGCTACACCTTTTCCACAACATTTTCTGTAGCTTTTAGGTTATGTTTGGCAAGCACCTTTTCATAACTTTTAGCGTTTTGACTAGTCAAATATCTAATAGCACTATTTGGTAAAAAATTTTTTGTTAGCGTTTTTCATAACTTTTAGCTTTTGAAAAGCAGCTTTTCAAAAGCTAAACAATTTAGCTTTTAGCTTTTCAAAGCTGTGTAATCAAATTTTATTTATCATTTTACAATAATCCATCAAATTCAACATCTAGTTTTACCAAACACATTACCCATCAGCTAAAAATTAATAACTATCAATTAGCTAACAGTTATAGCTATAGCCAAATATAGCCTTAGTCAAACAGGCTAAAAGTTGTGTTTGATAAATAATTTTAAATTAGCACTTTGAATAGTTTTTAGTGTTTAGAAGTTAGCTTTTGAAAAATTGTGCAAGGTAGCTTTTGAAAAACTACTCAGTTTAGAGCTTAGCTTTTCATATATTGAATTACTTGTGTACCCATACAACATAAATGTCTTTTCCATCTATTTTTGTAATAAATGACCTATTTAATTTATTTTTCTTAGAGTATTGAATTCCTTTTGTAGATAGAATTGTAACTAAATTTAAAAAATATTAAAAATTAAGGTTATATACGCCAAAGGTTCCTGTACTTTGTCCATTATATTAATTTAGTTCTTATATTTTTAATTGTGTAAATTTAGTCCCTGAACAATTTAAAATGTGTCAATTTAGTCCTTTGGTCAAATTTAAGTTATGTTAATGATGTAAATTTGAACGGCAAAATTATGTTAGATGTAAGTAACTTATTATAAATTTATCTATTTACTCAATTTAACCCAATTCGTTGCCGAACCGTTAAAAATTTAGCATAAATTTTCTTTAAGGACCAAATTGACACATTTTGAATTATACAGGAACTAAATTGACACAATTCACAAAGTACAAAAACCTTTGGCGTAAATAACCCTTAAAATTAACTAACTTAAACTACACTCATTTTACAATTATCAATATTTTAATGATTGAGCTGATAGACAAAAATTGATTGTGAGAATTTACCTAATATAAGCTAATCCATATTTTGATAAAAATGTTAGAATTTGTGTTCTAAAAAATTGAAATTTATGTGAATAATTTTTTTATTGAATAAAATTTATTTATTGCCGTCTTTATGTTATGAGTTTTTTATTATGCGTGTGATGTTATTTTCTTTCAAGTTACTTACTATGAGATAGACGTAGTTCTTGAATGACATTTGGAATATCTGTTTTAGTGGATAATGACATTATGCACAGACAAACTAGTAACAGGTTAAAATGTTACTTAATAGTTAATTCGTAGTCAGTGATAAGTTTGAGCTACTTATATGCGAAGACTATAATATAATATTTAGATAAATTGTCTTGGTTATGTGGATGGTGATCCAAAATGTTATGTTGGTGTATTACAACGATATTGTTACACTGAATTAGACCATGTGACTTGTTCGTTTCTGTACTTTTATTACAAGTAAGCAACTCATTTTTTTACGTTTATACAATGACTCTAAATCCGGGAAATAGTCTAAACTCGTACATAGAATGTTAGTTACTTTGATGCGCTAAATAGATTAGGTTGCAATCTATAACTGAGATTTTATGTTCACTGCGTAACTAAGATCTTACTTTGGCCAAAGCATTTGCATTAAGCCCATTGGATGTAAATGGGTCTACAAGAGGAAGAGAGGAGTGGATGGGAAAGCAAAGACCTTCAAAGCAAAATTGGTTGCTAAGGGTTATACCCAAAAGGAAGGTGTCAATTATGACGAGACCTTCTCACTAGTAGCCATGTTAAAGTCTATTAGGATACTTTTATTCATTGTCACACATTATGATTATGAGATTTTGCAAATGGATGTCAAGATAGCCTTTTTGAGTGGTAATCTTGATGAAAACATCTATATCGTGCAACTAGACGGGTTCATTGATAAAAATCGGGAGCATATGGCATGCAATCTGAAAAAGCCCATTTATGGACTTAAGCAAGCATCTCGCTCATGGAATAGAGGATTTAATGAAGCAATGAAATCCTACAATTTTGTGCTATCTGTTGACGAACCGTGCATGTACAAGCGCAATATAGAGACAGTAATGACTTTCTTAGTATTGTATGTGGATGACATCCTACTCATTAGGAATGATGTGGGAGTTTTATCAGCTGTTAAGATTTGATTGCCAAGTCAGTTTGATATGAAAGACTTAGAAGAAGCCAGCTATATTCTTGGGATCAAACTTTTGTGAGATCGTAAGAATAAGGTGTTGGGTTTATCTCAGGTTACCTATATAGACAAGGTGTTGTCTAAGTATAACATGGTAGACTCCAAGAAGGATTTATTGCCCGTCAAGCATGGAGTGCCCTTTCTTTGAAGCAATGTCCTAGGACGTCTAAAGAGAAAAAAGTACATGAGAAATGTTCCATATGCTTTGACTGTAGGAAGCCTTATGTATGCTATATTGTGTAATAGACCTGATATCTTTTTTGTTGTGGGAATAGTGAGTCGATATTAGTCTAACCTAGATCTTATGCACGGGTCTGTAGTTAAACATTTTCTCAAGTACTTAAGAAGAACTAGAGATTATATGCTAGTTTTTCATAGTGATGAGCTGATTCCAGTGGGCTACTCTGACTCAGATTTTTAGTCAGACATAAATGCTAGATGTTCGACGTCTAGATATGTTTTTACCCTTAGAGGTGGAGTTGTTAGTCGGAGGAGTGTTAAGCAATCTTGCATTGCTGACTCCATCATGGAAGATGAGTACGTGGTGGCTTCGAATGCTGCCAAGGAGGCTTGTTGGCTAAGAAAGTTCCTTATAGATCTTGAGGTAGTTAGACTTACACATGTTACTATATTCCGTGACAACTCTGGCTTGGCGGCTAACTCTAATGAACCTAGAAGGCACAATTGGTCTAAGCACATCGAAAGGAAGTATCACCTCATTCAGGACTATGTGGAGAAAGAGGAGATTGCAATTATAAAGATAGATACCTCAAACAATTTGGCAGATGCTTTCATAAAGACTTTGACTCAAAAGTCGTTTGATTGTCCTTTGGATAGGATGGGAATGCGATGTATGGCTAATTGGGTTTAGGACAAGTAGGAGATTGTTAGAATGTGTGCTGGAATAAAATTTGTTTATTGTCATCTTTATGTTTATGAGTTTATTATTATGTGTGTGATGTTATTTTCTTTCAAGGAACATACCATGATATGGACGTAATCCTTAAATGACATTTGGAATTTCTGTTCTAGTGGATAATAATATTATGCACAGATAGGCTAATAACAAGTTAAAATATTACTTAATAGTTAATTCGTTGTCAGTGCTAAGTTTAGGCTACTTGTTTGGTAAGATTTATTATAACATCCAGAATGTTACATTGGTGTATTGCAATGAGATTGTTACACTGAATTGGACCAAGTGACTTGTTCGTTTTTGCACTACTCTCAAGTGAGCAACTCATTTCAGTATGTTTATACAATGACTCTAACTCCGGGAAATAGTCTGAACTCGTACATGAAATGTTAGTTAATTTGATGCGCTAAAAGGATTGGGTTGCAATGTGTAACTGAGATCTTATATTCATTGGGTAATTGCATAAAGTGTGGCGAGAACAGATATTTTATTAGGAATCTACAAAATAGGATGTCCCCTTAATTGATTCGCAAGTATTCGGATTTATTCCAGAGGCTTTGGCCAGAATATTCCATTTAAAATTAGATTTTTTTTTAATATTTAGTTTTAAATTTAAAATTAGATTAAAATTCTATTTGTATAAATATTTAGTTAAGATTACAATATTTTATTTTATAAATAAAAAAGCAACTGTGTGTGGCACGCGGTTTCGCTAGTTTGGAATTAGTACAAAAGTGTTTTTCTATATTAGTGAATTATTCGAGAATGGCAAGTCGGGAACTAAGAAGGTAATGTGAGGAATAATGGCAGTAGGAGTTTAAATTACCTTTCTCATAGACATTTAATAGAGGAATCAATTGTGAGTAAACAATTATAGAAAATTTAACGAGTAAAAATATTTTCGTTTAGAGAGTAGTGAAACTTATTTAGTGGAATTAAGGTTTACCAAATGGTAATAAATAGTTATCATGAGATAATAATAAAAGTTGACCATTGTGGAGGTAGAACTAAATTGTTCTTGAGGTTTTTACACAAGCCTCTAAAATATGCACCTTAAGAAATCAACATAATGAGATGAATTATTTGTTCAGCTGTTGAGTAAATTATTTTTTAGGGTTAATTATGCCTAAGGTCCCTATACTTTGTCCATTATATCTATTTAGTCCTTGTATTTTTAATTGTGTCAGTTTAGTCTTTGTACAATTCAAAATATGTCAATTTAGTCCTTAGGAAAAAAATTATGTTAAGTTTTTAATAAAATCTTTAATAGTTCGGCCATAAATTCGGTTAAATTAGGTAAATAGATGGATTTATAATAAGTTACTTGTATCTAGTATAATTTTACCGTTCAAAATTACGTCATTAACATAACTTAAATTTGACTAAAGGACTAAATTGACACAATTTGAATTGTTCAAGGACTAAATTGACACAGTTAAAATTACAAGGACCAAATTGACATAATAGGCAAAGTATAGGGACCTTTGGTGTAAATAACCCTATTTTTTATGTTTACTAAACCCAAAACTCATGAAATGAATTTATACTAAAGAAATAAAATTAAAAAAAGGAAAAATCGAAAAATGCATTCAGGCCAATCAGCGCGCGACGCGCAAAGTGGGCAATCCATGTTGCCCCCACGCCCCAACTAACACATGACACGTGTCGCACACTGAGGTACCCTAGCTGAAAGATTCGCATCATACAACGTGGACCAATCATAGGGTGCCACCTGGCACTCGGTGACATGGCAGAGAGGAGAGTTTTAAACGCATGTTTTTTTTGTTTTTTTTGTTTTTTTGTTTTAGGATAAATATCTTAATATTTTGACTTATTAAGAATTTTGTTATTTTATTTTAAAAATTAAAAGTCAGATTTTGTGCCTCCTATATAAATAGAAGCTGATTTTTCGGGTTTAGTAGAAATTTTTAATCTTTTGACCTCGCACTTCAATTAGAAAATTGAAGAGGCAAAAATTTTCTCCCATTTTAGAAATATAGTTTTTTTTCAGGAGCTCTTGATTTCACGACGCCCACACGTCCAATGTTGAGGGGAATTGCAAAGAAGATCTCGGAGTTATCGTTCATGCATCTTTTACAATTGCAGTCTACAACGAGGTACGTGGATTCTTGATTAATATATTAAATGCATATGTGATATGTTTTTCACATTATGTCTATCATGCTTTACATTGTCATGTATAATTAGAGTAGAAATATTTAATTGTTCAAAATTTAGAATTTTAAATTTCGAATCCGTTGCACTTGATCCAATAGCTTTAGGAAATTTTAGTTTACAAAATTAAAATTATCCACCCAACAAACAAAAGTTACTCGTTAATAACTACAATATGTAACTTATAAATGCGAGGTCAAATTAATAAAAAAGAAACTATGTCATATTACTTTATTAACTCTATAATTTTATTTGCAAATGTTTTTTATATGTAATTACATTAAAAAGTTAAACGTAACAGCTAATTTTACCCAACACTTATATCTAATTGTTAATTTTTTCATTAACAGCTAACAGCTAACAATTGGTCAATTAGTTAAACTCTAATTGCTATTAGCTATCCGCTAACAGCCAACAGCTAACATCTTGCACCAAACATAGCCGTAATCTTTAATATAAAAAATTTCCGAGTGCACTTGAAGTTTTCCTTCATGATTAAGAAGATTGTTTTTTCTCTATTTTCTAAATTTTTTGAAGTTGTGTTTGGAACGAAGAAAAGTTTGTTGCAAAAATAGCAACGAGGAAAAGTTTGTTGCAAAAATAGCGCTATTGAGCTATCAAAATCCGAACTTAAGACCGACAAGGGGACTCCAGATATACAAACCAAACTTCGAAGAGGGATAGAGTGACCTCGAATAGAATTAGTCTCAAACAGTATTAACCTCAACCTTGAAAAGAGTTAATCTTGAGCTTTTAGAGAATCAACCGAAGAATTGTCACGCAGTGGAGTTCGCCACTACACTAAATTGTTTATGCGCTTGCATTGGTACATTGGGGTGTATTTGAGCCGAGTCGAACTCGAGCCTGCCAGGCTCAATGCTCGACTCGTTTGCATTAAGCATGGCTCGGGCTCGGCATGAAACCCACCGAGCTTGGAAAGTTTAGGCTCAAGCTCAGCTCATTTAAAGCTCGGGCTCGGCTCGGCTCAGCTCAATCTAAGCTCGGTGAGCTTTCAATTGAGCTTGCAATATTTCAACTCATTTAAGCTCAATCTAGGCTTGTTTGGGCTCTTTTAAGCTTGGGCTTTACTTATTTAGGCTCCAATTTGGCTTCATAGGGCATATTTAATCAAATATATTATATTACAAAATGCTAGCTTAGGCTCGCGAGCCTATGAGCTCGAGCTTCACCAGGCACAGGCTCAACATGATAAACTAAACTAGCCGGCTCAAACTCAAAGCAAGCTGAGCCTTTCAAGTTTTATGTTGCAAGTCGGCTTGGCTCATTTACTCTCTTATTGGTACAAATGAGATGATCTTGCACTCGGACTCTTAGTGTTAACATAATACCCATCATTGAAGTGTATTCTTGAGTGATGGACTAGAGTATAGCCCAATCTGCTCAGTAATAGAACAACAATCAACACCATGAAAAGATTATGCAAGAGAGAATGTAAGATCGGGAAAAAGGACGAAGAATAGGGTGAGTTTCTTTCTATACAGGCTTCCAAAGTAGCCAATTTATAGCGCAAGAATACACCCATTTGGTGTATCAAATAGTAATGGCAATTACGGATGGCAACGGGTCGGGTTGGCCTTCATCCAGATCTAACACAGAAAAAATCCGACTCAACCGAAATCCCAAAATAACTCAATCGAAATTCAAATCAATCGGATAGAACGGATATCCAAACCAAATCCATAACCCATTTAAATCCTACAACAAATTATGATATTGCAGTCATACAGTAATTTATATAAGAATAATAATACAATATCATACCGTAAAAATCAATATTTAGATTAGAGAATTCGATATACCTTTGACCTTTTTTCCATTTCATATTTGTAATAATAATAATGCAACATTAGATCATTGTTCAAACACATTTTAATCACTAATCTTTATACATAAATTTGTTACATTGGTTTTTACAAAGAATATTATAGTGCTAGAGCAAGATCCAATTTATTGGCACAATGAAAAAAATTGTTGGAATATGATTTGGCTTGTTAAATACTCAAAATTTTGTAATTTTAAAATTTTATTCTACATTAAACATAATTTCAGGTCAGACTTGGGTCGGGTTTGGGTTGGGGTTGATGTCATCCAAATCCGACCCGACCTAAAACCCATTTATCTATGTCCAAATCCAAATCAATTTAAAACCCATTTTGACATCCAAATCCATCATATGTGGATCGGTTAGATGGATATCCAATGAATTCGGGCTCGATTGCTATTCCTAATGGCAATAATGCAAAATCTAGCCTCGTTACATAGAGAGAGGGCGGTCATGGAAAGAGTGGCCAAAACATCACGAAGCGAAAAATCCAGCCTTTGATATGGAAAGAGTGGACGCAATCAATTGAGCTCAAGCTTAGTACTCAACAACTTGAGATCAAACTCAGGCCCAAACTGAAACCCGCGTATTCGACCAATAAATGACTTCCCATGTTTCCAATTTTGTCGCAGCGACTGTAATATTATATTGACTGTAAAAAAAAAGTTTGGTTTGGAAAGAAGTCAACATCGGGATGCGCCAACTGGCCCGGCATGCTAGGGTGCATGCCTCCAAGTATGGCCCACTAAGCCCGCTCCGGTTACTCAAGACTTTACTAATTAAAGAGATAAGGGAGTATATAAGTTGTTTCTTCCACTCTTAAATTTTTTGTGTGATACTAAGGAAGCCCGTAAAAATGATTTATATGAGAATGAAAGGAGTGCTGAGGAGGGTCAAGTTGGTGTAAAAACAGGACGTGGCACTGATGAAGAATTGGGGGATATCCAGCCTTAGGGTTTTAAGGACATGGAAGATGCTAGTGAGGATAGCCTTGATAATATATAGTTGGAATATGAGGGGGACAAACAAATGGTGGTGGATGTTTCCATATAATCATGGGGAAGGATGCAGGATCAAGAAACACTCTGACTGATGAAGTAGTAAGTTCAAAGACTGGCAGAAGTGTGGACACAGGGCTTGGTGATAGGGACACGTCGAGGGAAGATAGGTGCGACAGTGGAAAGGATGATGAGGTGGTCCCTGAATCCTTAAGCTTAGAGGAGGAGATCCCACCGGGCTTGATGAATCTATTAGTCGTTCAAGTCAACGATAACTCTGTCTTGAGGAAGGCTGCATCGGGGTCCAAAGGAAAACACAAAGGAAAGAAGAAGAAACCTGAAAATGTGAAGAAAACTACTTGTTCAATAGTATCAAGTGATTTCACTGAATCGGAATCAGATTATGATACTACAAGAATGGTAGACAGGGAGGCTGCGAAGATTTGTAAGATAGGGGACGATCTGGGACTAGGATGGAAGGACATGCACAACACAGTGGTGGAAAAATTATTGAAAAATGCTAAGGGTATTAAAAGGGTGGTTAAAAGAAGCAAGCAGGTGAAAGATAAAGGAAAAACTAAGATATAAAGAGTTTCGAGGCTGATTGGGTTTCTTGAGTGGCAGCTTTTGGAGCTTTGGGTTTTTTGTGTGTTTGTGGTGTCTTCTTGTTCCTTTGGTTGCGTTTGGGTGGTTGGTTTGGAGCCTGTGTTCTGTGGTGGAGGTATGGGGAGCTTTGCCGTCGTTTCTTCTTTGGGTGTCCTGTGTTCGTGTTTGGTAGGGTGAGCTGCTTTGTTCTTCCTGGGGGAGTATCTTTGTGTCGTGTTCTTTGTTGGGTTTGTTGTTTTTGGGTTCTCTCCATTATGTTTTTGGGCGCTTAGGTGTTAGTTTGTGCCTGGCTTTGGTTAGCTTGTTGTTCTGTTGAGTTGTAGTTCGAGTTGTCCTTAGTTCGGGGTTTTGGTGGTGCTTTTTTTTTGAGTTCGGGTTGTTTAGGGGTTTTTAGGTGTTAGGGGTGTTCTTATGTGGTGGTGTGTTTTGTTTGGTTTCTTCGGTTGTTTGGATCTATTGTTCCGGCTTTTCTCTTTTAATAATTAAATTCTCAATTATCTAAAAAAAAGGAGATTTGAAGAAATTTGAAGCACTCCTAAAAATTCCAACAATTTCAATTAAAAAAAATATATCATGGAAAGAGACTGAAAGAAAAATAAAATTTGAAAGAAATCTTGTTCCCTTTGTTTAGAGGTAATGGAAAACTTAAGGAAAAGAAAAAAATAATTAATTAAAATCATATCAACAGGATGAATGAGATGCAAATTTTCTTGGTATTTAAAAATCTGGTTCATACAGGAAACTCGGTAAAAATAGTCACTATTTAGTTGATCTATGATCCTTAACCTATTTACTGGTATTACATAGATCTTGTCGAGGTTTAAATTACTAAAATTACTTGAAATGTTAAAATAATGGTCATGGTGAAATCTAACTGGCACGAAAATTCCAATGTAATGTTAGATCATATTTGTGAGAGAATAGTTTAGGGAAGCACGCCCAAAAGGTTTGCTGAGATAGTATATATAACAATAGTAAGAAGTACAAATGTATAATAATGCCATTAGGCAGATAAACATAAATAATATATAATATCCTAATACACCCCCTCAATTTGAACCCGGGGGGGGGGGGGGGGGGGGGGGGGGGGCAACGTGCAGATTTGCTTTGTGGTAGCGGAAGCGATCAGTAGCCAACCCTTTTGTAAAGATATCAGCAACCTGTTTGGTGGTAGGCGTGTATCGAACCTGGATATCACCCTTGACCACCTTCTCTCGTACGTAGTGGAAATCAACATTAACATGTTTACTGTGATCATTGGAGATGGGATTTGCAGCTAGGTATGTAGCAGACACATTGTCGCAGTAGACAATAATGGGACCAGCATGGCGTAAACCAAGGTCTCGCATAAGATAGCGGATCCAGTCACACTCGGCCACAAGCTTGGCTACAGCTCGATACTCGGATTCGGTGGTAGGCTTAGCAAACCGTGGGTTGCTTTTTTGCACACCAAGAGATGAGATTCGGTCCAAGAAATAAGGAAAATCCAATGGTGGACCGACGAGTGTCAGGACACCCCTCCCAGTCAGCATCGGCATAGGCAGTGATTGAGGTACAAGAGCCAGGGGTGATGATAAAGCCATGATCAGGAGTGAGCTTGAGGTATCGTAGAATGCGTTTCACCATTTGCCAATGGAAAATCGTCGGAGCATGCATGAATTGGGACACATGGTTGACCGTATAACATATATTTGGCCGGGTTATAGTGAGATACTGGAGTGCACCCACAGCACTGCGAAACACGGTGGGGTCATCCAGCAGAGCGTCATCTGCCGCAGAAGGTTGGACTCGGGCAGGAATGGGAGTCTGAATAGGTTTGGCTTTAAACATGTCATGTTTGCGTAAGAGGTCTAGAGTGTATTTATGTTGAGAGAGGAACAGGCCATGTTGGGAGCGTTGGGCTTCAATACCGAGAAAGTAGTGAAGTGGGCCGAGGTCCTTCATGACAAACTAGGTTGACAAAGAGGTGATGAGTTTGGTAAAGAGATCCGAGTTTGATCCAGTCAGAATGATGTCATCGACATACAGTAGAGGACATACAATGCTGGAGGGGGAACGGCGAATAAAAAGGGAGGGATCTGCCTTACTGCAATAGAACCCAAGACTGCAGAGGAACGAACTAAACCTGTGAAACCAAGCCTGAGGTGCCTGTTTCAAGCCATATAAAGCCTTTCACAGGCGGCATACATGCGTTGGAAATTCTAGATGTACAAAACCAGGGGGTTGACGCATGTACACCTCGTCCTTGAGAAAACCATGTAAAAAAGCATTTTTGACATCAAGTTGGCGAATGGATTAGGAGTTGGTGACAGCAAGAGCAAGAATAAACCGGATGGTAGTCGGTTTGACAACCGGACTAAGCGTTTCAAAATAATCAAGACCCTCACGTTGGTGGAAGCCTTATGCAACAAGGCGAGTCTTGAAGCGATCGACAGAACCATCTGGTTTATACTTGACTTTATACTTCCAGTTGCACCCAACAACGTTTTGAGAAGGTGAAGGAGGGACGAGGTCCCATGTTCGGTTAAGAAGAAGCGCATTAAATTCCTCAGCCATAGCCTCTTGCCATTGAGGGTTTTTAGAAGCTTGAGAAAAACACGTGGGTTCATGGACTACTACAATTGAATTGAGGGAGAGGATGTGCTTAGACTTACGAATGCCGTCTTTGAGACAGGTACGCATAGGGTGACTGCCATACGGGTGTGGGGAGACCACGGGACCCGGGGCTGAGGGACCCGGGTCATCGGAGCCATGCGCGTGTGGCCGAACAGGGGAGCCCTCAAGAGGTTCAACGATTGGCGAAGTGGGGGACACCGGAGACACGGCAACCGGAACAGAGGGAGAGTGAGTGAGTGGTGGTGAGGGACGCTCGGTGTCAAGGACACGGGATGGGTCCATGGTGGGGAACAGGGGGGATCCAGCGAGAGTGGTGATCGGCGAGCGAGCCACTCAAACGCCGGATGACACCCCAGGTTCACTCCAGCCGCAAGGGGTAGGAAGAGCAGGACATCCACCAGTGAGCTACAAGGCTGCGCAGTGCAACTAGTGACTAGGTCCTTATATGGAAAGGCATGTTCAACGAAGTGAACATGACGACTAATGTGAACATGACCCATGGCAGGGTTAAGACAACGGTAGCCCTTATAACGCGCAGCATAGCTAAGAAACACACATGGGACGGAGCGCGGGGCTAATTTATGAGCAGTACGGGATGTGATGTTAGGAAAACATGCACACCCAGAGACCCAAAAAAATGTTATAATTCAGCGCTTGATGAAATAGTCGTTCAAAAGGAGACATGTTTTGCAAAAGTGGAGTAGGCAATCAGTTAATAATAAAACATGCAGTACACACAGCATCGACCCAAAATTCATATGGTAGTTGCGCCTGAAAAAGAAGGGTCCGTACCATTTTCACTTAAATGTTGATGCTTATGTTCTGCCACTCCATTTTGTTGTGGAGTATCAGGACAAGAAAGACGAAAATGTGTCCCATAGTGTCGACAAAGAGTAGCCATAGATTTGTTATCAAACTCATAGCCTCCATCACTTTGAAAACACTTGATAGTAGTATTAAATTGGTTTTCAACAAAGACTTTAAATTCAGAGAAAATAGAGTACACTTCATCTTTCCGTTGCATCGGATAGAGCCATGTAAAACGTGAGTAGTCGTCAATAAAAAGCACATAGTAGCGGAAAGCAGAATTAGATTGAACCGGTGATTGCCAAACATCAGAATGTATTAACTGTAAAGGTGCAGTAGTAGTAGGCAAAACACGTGTAAACAGTAAACGACGGGACTTGCCTAAACAACAAGCCAAACAATGTTTAACCGAACTAGAACTAGCAAAAAGTAAAGAACGATTACGCATAACATCAAAAACAGCATGACCTAAGTATCCTAGGCGCCTGTGCCACAAATCTATAGAAGCAGTGTGTGCAACGAGTCCAGTGAGGTGCGGAGAGAAGCCATAGAGCGGTCCATTACTGATTATCCTGAGTAGTGGCATCCCTGTAGCCTTGTCCTTGACACAAAAGGAGGACGAGTCAAACTCGACACTACAGTTATTTTGGTGACACAATTGTTTAATAGAGAGGAGATTGTGAGTAAGTCTAGGAACCAAAAACACTTTAGAGAGATTAAGTTCACGCGAGGGAGCACGCAATTTAGAAGTGCCAACATGTATAACAGGTAACAAGGAACCATTGCCAACTTGTATAGACTGAAAACCAAAGTAAGGAGAAACATTTTTCAAGATACCTGAGTTTGATGTCATATGATTAGAGGCTCCAGAGTCAGAGTACCACGTAGGATCAGCAGAGTCCGTAACCGACATGGCAGAAAGGGATTGGGAAAGATTAGTGTTGACATATCGAAGCGGGCATAGGGAAGCGGCATGACCTGCTTGATGACAAATCTGACAGACAAGAGGCCCGAGACCAAGAATACCCTTTGAAGGCGGACGCTGAGGTGAACGAGCCCACGGGTGTGGCACTAGTTATGGGTGACCGTATGCCTGTTGACCCGAACCAGAGTTAGGTTGACCGTATATGCCACCACGGCCCCCTTGACTTCCTTGACGATTGGAGTTGCGCCCTCCACGATCCTTTCGCCCACGCCCTCCGCGACCCTGGTTTGGACCGGAGGATTCAGGGGCGTGGCCTGTGGAAGCTAGCGCGTGACCATGCTCAACAGTAGACCGAGCATGAATCCGAGACAGGGCTGCTTCTTCATCTAAGAGAGCTGTCTTGAGTTGTTCAAATGGAAGATCACGGGAAGACTGACGGGTGAAGGTGTTGAAGGCGGCATATTCCGGGGGAAGGCCAAAAAGAGCATAGTGCATCAATTCCCGATTGGAGACCGGGGAGTCAATAGCTGCGAGGTCATCAGCAATGGTATTAAGTTTCGTTAGATAGCCAGTCATGGTCTTGTTATCTTTCCGCAAGGTGACAAGTTGAGAGCGGAGATCGAACCAGAGTTAGGTTGACCGTATATGCCACCACGGCCCCCTTGACTTCCTTGACGATTGGAGTTGCACCCTCCACGATCCTTTCCCCCACGCCCTCCGCGACCCTGGTTTGGACCGGAGGATTCAGGGGCGTGGCCTGTGGAAGCTAGCGCGTGACCATGCTCAATAGTAGACCGAGCATGAATCCGAGACAGGGCTGCTTCTTCATCTAAGAGAGCTGTCTTGAGTTGTTCAAATGGAAGATCACGGGAAGACTGACGGGTGAAGGTGTTGAAGGCGGCATATTCCGGGGGAAGGCCAAAAAGAGCATAGTGCATCAATTCCCGATTGGAGATCGGGGAGTCAATAGCTGCGAGGTCATCAGCAATGGTCTTAAGTTTCGTTAGATAGCCAGTCATGGTCTTGTTATCTTTCCGCAAGGTGACAAGTTGAGAGCGGAGATCGAATTCTTTTTGCAAGTGAGTGGTCCCTAAAGCATTTAGCTCCCACATTGCTTTGGACGTTGGGTGGAGTATAACATCATTGAGAACAGATCTAGCAAGAGAAGCAGACAAACAAGCCCTAATACTTTGGTCCACACATGTCCAGGTTTGGAAGTTAGGGTTAGAGATGAATGTACCGGTTGGAGTCTGTATTTGAGAGGGAGGACAGGGAAGAGAGCCATCAACAAAGCCCATTAGATGATGGGTACGTAATATCATATGTTCTCTTCCAGCAGTATAGTTAGTAGGATGTTCAAGCTTAATGGTAACAAGGCTCGTAATAGAGGACACGGGGAGGGAAGCCGTGGGAACAGAAGGAGCAGCGTAGGACCCAAAGTTGGAGATTGGAGATGAGAAATTGGTATGAGGGTAACCCATCGGCAAGCTGGAGAGAGAGTATGGGGTTCCGACGGTTGAGACAGGAAAGGGGGATGCCGACGTGGGTATAGGTAAGGACCCGAGTGTGGGTGGTGGGGGGAGGTTGGCGACGAGCGGTCGTGAAAGGTCTGCAAGGGGTGAAGGGAGAAAGGGAGATCGAGGCTGGGAGAGTTGGGGTGGCAAAGGGGAGGAGGAATTTGGGGTTGCAGCCATGAGAGCCACCACGGGAATATTGCACTATGTTGTCTTGGAGAACCCCCACGAGGAGAGGGGGGAGCCGCCGGGAGAGGTGTGGGCGCTGCTGCAGGGTTGGCGGCGCTAGGGTTAGGTTTGACCGCAGAGGGAGAGAAGGTGACAATATGAGAATTAGATTTTTTTCCCCCTTTTTTTAATTAGGTATGCTCTGATACCATGTGAAAGAATAGTTTAGGAAAGCATACCCAATAGGGTTACTGAGGTAGTATATATAACAATAGTAAGAAGTACAAAAGTACAATAATGCCCTTAGGCAGATAAACATAAATAATATATAATATCCTAATAATATTAAGTGTTGTACGGTTCAATTCTTAACAAGGTCCAATTTGAGTTTGAATTAATTAACACTATTTAAAATATTAAAATCACAGTCCAAGCAACAACCCATATTAATTTCAAAAATCCGGTTCAATAATCAATTGAAGTGATTATTGTGGGGTTCTATTATCAAGTGGTTTTAGTCTAAGGTCGAGTTAATGGACATATATCGAATATGAATCAGTCAAATTACTCGTTTTAAGACCAAACCAAATAGAATATGTGTGATTTGACCTGATCCTGGACCAACATATTTAGTTTTAGCCATTTATTACAAGTACCCTTTGTTTTAATATATATAATGAGATACCTTAATATCTAAAATTTTATCACTTAGTACTCTAAAGTTTTTCAAATATCAGGTTGAGGGTCCTCGAAAACAATCTCTCGTCAGGGTCTCACCCTAATGGGGTAAGGCTGCATACATCCTACCCCCCCCCCCAGATCCTGCGTAAGCAGGAGCCCTTGAGGCACTAGGAATGTTGTGTAGTTGTTGCACTCTAAAGTTTTAAAATTTTATCAATTAAGTATTCTTCTGTTGAAATTGATAAATTTTCGTTGAAAAATGCTAAAACGGAATACGATTACTATAATATATAAATACATTCATTAGAGTTTGATGATTTTTTTTACCAAGAAATGTTGCCATGACACATAATTTCGGTATATGTAAGTAGTTTACAAAAGAATTCAGTAAATTTAATATCATAAATCTTTGATTTTTCAGGAAAAACATTGATATTGACTTTTATATAGTATTATAATCATGTATTTTATCTACATTTTCTACATGAATTGATCAAATTCTTATAAAAATTTATCAAATTTGGACAAAGAGAACCTAAGTGAAAAAAAATTCAAACTTTAGGGTTGCTCTTTTTTTTTGCCAAAAAGGATAGCTTATTATATATATTAAAATGTGTAAAATAAACCTTAGGATATCTAACCGACAATTTATATGTATATATATATATGATGGCGTTCTTATGAGAAGATGAGAGCGTAAGAGGGACGAATCCTGACCCTTCATTGTAATAGACAACCAAGATTTGTTGAACTTAAAAAAAAAAAAAAAAACAATTTAGGGGTAGAAAGAAAGAATAGGTAAAGGAAGGAAATTATTTTTTTTAATACTTAATAAATATTGACTGTAAATTATTATTTTTTTAATGTCTAACAAATCTTAGCTGTCTATTGCAATGGAGAGCAAGGATTCACCCCTCTTACGCTTTTATAAGAATGTGTATATATATATATATATATATATATAGTAGCATTCTTATGAGTGGGTGAGAGCATGAAAGGGGCGAATCTTGTCCCTCCATTGTAATAGACGGCCAAGATTTGTTGAATATTATAAAAAAAAAAACTATTTACGGCCCATAGTCCTTTATGTGGTAGAAAGAAAGAAGGGGTAAAGGAAGAAAATTATTTTTTTTCCAATACTCAACAAATTTTGACCGTAAATAGTTATTTTTTTAGCATTCAACAAATATTGGCCGTCTATTATAATGGAGGGCCAAGATTCGCCCCTCTCACGCTCCCACTCTCTCATAAGAACGTTACCTTATATATATATTTATTTATTTATCATAAAAAAATATTAAATCACAATAATATTTATGTTTTGATGAAACTATAAATTTCATATTGAATACTTAAACCTTGTTTGACTGCTATATGAATTAAATTTTTGCGGGAAGTTATATTTTCCAAAAATTTAATTCTTGTATCAACTTCACAGCAGATAGGTTAAACATGTTTGATTGCTAGAATGAGAAATAAAATTTCTTTTAAGAGATCAGTTAAAAATAAATAAATTAAAACTTACTTATAGAATTATGTATGTTACTTCCTATATTTTAAAAAAATTAAAAATTACTACCACTTTTTACATTCTGCCAAACTTGATGCCAACAAATAATGATCAAAATTCACGCTTTTTATAAATTTCTACTTGTTACGTTCCAAACTATTAATTTAAAAATGCAATCAGCAGGGGCACAAATCCGTGGGATCCATCTCCATCTCCATCTCCCACCATTACTCTCTCACCCTCTCTCTCTCTCTCTCTCCCCACTCAGATCTACTCTCCAAAATTAGGGTTTCAATCTCCCAATTTCATCCCCAATTCAATTCAATCCTCAAAATCTACCTCCCAAAATGCACCCCAATCCCTTCGCAAATTCATCCCTTGATCATTTCGACAGGCTACCCGACTCTCTCCTTCTTCTAGTCTTCAACAAGATCGGCGACGTCAAAACCCTAGGTCGCTGCTGCGTCGTTTCTAGAAGGTTCCATTCCCTTATCCCTCATGTCGAGAATGTTCTCGTTAGGGTTGACTGCGTCATCTCCGACGATGAGCCCCCCGAGGTGGACTCGGATGGTAAGTTCTGCTCCCCTTTAGGTAGCTTGTTTCGACTTGTCTTCGGCAATATCTTGAAGCATTTGCAGGTACTGGGTCAGTTTCTGGGTCCCCACCGAGCCTCTGGGTCGGTTGGGTCGGGTGATGGAATGGGGCCGATGATGACGGTGGGGGACTTGGGGGCTGGTGAGGGTGATGAAGGGGAGAAAGGTGGAATGACCCATCACTCGCCGTCTGAGGTTTTGAAGAACTTTAATGAGATTCAGGTGTTGCGGATTGAGTTGCCTAGTGGTGAATTGGGGGTTGATGATGGGGTTTTGTTGAAGTGGAGGGCTGATTTTGGGTCTACGCTTGATAATTGTGTGATTCTTGGTGCTTCTTCGGTCGTGTATTCTGCAAAAAACGATGAATGTTTTGGTGTGGGTTTGGATTTGATTGCTGGGAATGGCACTGGGGAGGACGATGGGAGCATGCCCGAATTGTTGTATACGAATGGGGGTTTGAAATTGAGGGTAGTTTGGACGATTAGTTCGTTAATAGCTGCGTCTGCAAGGCATTACTTGTTGCAACCTATAATCGCAGAGCACAAAACGCTAGATAGCCTTGTTTTGGCGGATGCGGATGGGCAGGGATTGTTGTGCATGAATAGGGATCAGCTGGAGGAGTTGAGGGTGAAGCCCCTCTCAGCCTCATTGGCATCAAAGAGGACTCTGGTACCAGCGTTGAATATGATGTTATGGTATGCGCCTCACTTGGAGTTGCCTGATGGGATAGTGCTCAAGGGGGCGACATTGGTGGCAATTCAGCCGAGTGAGCAGTCGGGTGTTGCTGCTGCGAAGAAAGAGGTCTTGGATTTATCTTGGGTTTCAACTGCGTTTGAAGAGCCGTATGGGACAGCAGCAAGGATGTTGGTGAATAGACGTACCTATTGCCTTGAGATGAATTCCTTTTGAAAGATTTGGGAAGACAGGTAAAAATGAATCCGTTTTACCATTTCTTTTTTTGCTGGTAATTGCATCTTCATGTATATTGTATTGACTATGTTTTTTTGTTCTAATAATTATGATTCTATCTTACTTCTTATAGTTAAATTCCATTCATTCAAGCTAGTTTATTTCCGCACTCGACCATGCTTTCAGCCCTACTAATGTTGACGTGATCTTGCTGCTGATGTAGTATTATTACATTTAGTGCTGCCAAATCCAACACAAAACAGTAACATGCAAAAGGATAGTGGGTTTGGGTTGAGGTTTTTGGAGTTGGGTTACATTTGGGTCCACAAATTTAAGCAACTGGGTTACATTTGGGTTTGGGGTGAATCAACACATTTCCATCACGTTTATCTGTTTATGTATTAATGTAGAGTTGTTTGAGAGGTGTATTGTTACTACTATATGTTTGTTGTAGCTTATGTTGACATGATATAATTTGATTTATGTTTGGTCATGTTAATTTGATCATTTATTTTGTTAGTTATAAATATGTTATGTGTTGATTGCTATAGCCAACAAAAAAGGTGTATTTTTTGACATTGTTTGTAAGTTGCAAACTTGCGTGTAACAAATTGTTATCCATATAATTTAATGAGTGACTTGTGGATTACCCATTTATTAATTGGATCAAGTTAAGGTTGAGTGTTCCCGACCTGCTTAAGAGATGAGTTGGGTTTGCATCGGCCCATTTTGTAGAATCCCTCATGATACAAACAAGAACACGACTGGACACAACTCATTTTACAACCCTAATTACATTCAAATTGGTGGTCATCTGCTGATTTGTGTGGTGTATCATTTCTTGCTTGATTGAACGTTTGCTGTTGTTCCTTGGAGAACTGTATCCACAAATTGAAATCCCTGTTTTAGCAAGAAAAGGGAAAAAAAAAAAAAATTCTCTATGCCTGGTATATTGGGGGAATTTATAGCCTGCTTGTCTCTCATTATTACAATATTAAGTGACCGCTGCATGTTTAATGGTATATTCGGGGAATTTATAGCCTGCTTGCTGTTTGACCTTTTTGGGAGTTGGGACCAGCAGAATTGGATTACAGACGGCAACCCTTCATTGCCTAGGAGAGAAAATTAATTCCAAAACCTATGGGAATGCCTCTGGTTAGAATTGAGGAAGCCCCTAGGAAGACTATTTGATTGTAAACGTTTTAGTTAGGGATGTAAACGAGTAGATCTGAATTGCGGGTGCTCACTAGTTGGCTCATCATAAAGCTTGAATGGCTTGACTCGTTTCGAGCTTGAGCAAAGTGAAGCTCCAGCTCTTTAAGCTTAGCGAACCAAACCAAGCCTAGTGAGTTCGAGCTTGTTGGTTCACGAGTATAAACGAGCCTAAATAAGCTAATCTCAATACAATTAATGGGCCTGAATGTGTATCGTGCCAAGTTTGAGCATAAATGAGCCCAAATTGTGCTTAAATGAGTCAAACAAGGTTAGCTTAGCTTTGATAAAAAAAGGTGAACTTAGCTCGGAGTTCATTGAGTTAGGTCCAAGCTCAATCGAGCTAAGCCATGCACAAGCCAGAGCAAATCTTGCCAAGCTGGAGCTCAAGCTAGATGTTAGACAAAACGAGCCTTGAGTTTGATGAGCTTGTGCTCAAATCGCTTGTTTACCCCTCTCAGTTTACTCTTATGGCTTTTGGCTATGATGTTTCCTTGACTTCTGCTCATGAAAGTACTACTCTTGTTTCCCTCATATATGAAAGAAGTATTGTCTTCAAATTATTTTTAGGGTTATTTATGCTGTAGGTTTCTGCTTGTCAATTGTATCGATTGAGTTCTTTTTATAATTGTATCAATTTAGTTAATGTACGATTTATGGTTTCTAGAATAAAATTAACACTAGTTAGCAACGGAGTTTGTAATGATCAAGTCAAAGGTGGGTTTATATTGAGTCATTTTCACCTGACATTATGAGACCATTCAATTTTTTTCACTAACAACTTTAATTTTACAATGTGACTAAACTGATAACATAAATTATAAGAGAATTTATTTGACACAATTAAAAGTAAGAGGACTAAGCTGACATAGTGGACAAAGTACAAAAACCTTTGTCGTAAATAACCACAAATAAGTGTTATCTTTTAGTTATAGATTTGTGTGTGGACAAATATTAACCATTGGATGGAAGTGGATTTCTTTCTTACCGAACGGAACCTCAGTTCGATGAGAGGGACCAGCCAATGCTATGCTTCTGGCGCTCTATACGTACTGCTGTCGAGCTCTGTTGTACACATTATAACGGGCTTATCGCTCGAATCTCCTTAGGGTAGCACCCTAGAGGGGTAAGGCTGCTATATCTCATCCTTCCGAGACCCTGCTCAAGCGGGAGCCCTTAGGGCACTGGGTTTGTTGTTGTTGTTGTATCGTTCAAATCCCCTGTTATTATCTATGTTTATCCAGTTTATCAGTTGACATATTAATGCTTACTGGTTCTATACCTAATTCACTTGGCTTGGCAATCTGAATCTCTGACTTGCCCATGCCATTTTGATTTCTTATTCTCAGTTCAATTTTACATTTTGGTTTCAGTGTCTGCCTGATGAAACACCAGGGATGCATTTTGATGCCTCGAAAATGGAAACGAGTACAAAGTTTGGTGGTCTGTGACCCGTCTGGTTGAGCTACAATGGTGCAACGAAGCCATTAACCATTGCTAATGCGCCATTCATTCGCGAACTGCACAAAAGCACAAACAGGTATCATGGTATAAGGCTATAGCGACAGAAAGCGCTTGCGTCTTTCTTCAAAGTTTGCCCAAAATGCGAGAAGATAAAATGTGTTCAAGCTTCGAGTTTCTGTATACGTACTGCAATAAGCAATCTCTGTATTATGAAATATTGTAGGTATAAAGTTATTAGTTATGGCTTTTTTTCTTTTTCTTTTTTTTTTTTTGCTGAAAATCACCTAAATTTTAGTTACGGTTTTAAAAAATCACCTAAATTATTTAATTTTTCAATGTTATGCCAAAAATTTTCAAATGTTAGACCTTAATATTTACGCCATTTAGTTTTTGCTAATTTTAAAAAATTAGAATTTTCGTTTAAACTAATTTTATAATATTTTAACTAATTAAATTAAATATTTTAAAAAATGATTTTTATATTTAAAAAAATGTTTTTAAAATTCCACGTCGGTAAATACTATGAATGTTAATGATGTTAATATTAAGGTGTGATATTGAAAAAATTTTGAATGTTCGGTGTGATATTGAAAAATTAAAAAGTCTAGGTAACTTTTAAAACTATACCTAAAATTTAGATAATTTTTAGTAAAAAAAAATAATATTAGTTATTGCACTGATGGTCCCTTGTCTGTAATCTGTTAGCTTCGGCTCATAGCTGCGTTCCTTACGTTGTTGTAGAAAACTCACCTGGCCAAGGAACATTAGAGGTCCAAATTTTGGACCCAACTTTTTTTTATTTTTTATTTTATATTATTGATAAGGAGTACAATATTTGCGTTAACAGGGCTACCAACATGTGGATGGGACTTTTAGATGCAGAACCTTATGCTTGGGGTGGAAAGTTTTTAACTGCTATACCAACAATCTTGCTCAGACAGAATAGTTACTAGTAGTGCAAACAAGTCCTGTGTCCAAAATATTTGGTCCATGCCAATATTTTAATAAAGAAAATTATTATTTAGGTATTTTGAGTCTTAATCATTTATTACCTAGGTATTTTGAGTTTCAATAATTTATTATCTAGGTATCTTGACGATTATAAGATGCATTTATTACAAAATAGATAAGAAAAAACATAATGCATTTATTACAAAATAGATAAGAAAAAACATAAGTTGAATGTATTTATTTCTATGGATGTTCATTGAAATTTGATAGAATGAAATTGAGAGGGAATGGTAGAGGTCGCTATGGGCCGGGCCTAGACCGAGTATTTTTTTTTTTAAAACATTTTACAAAAAATTAAACACCAATTTGGCTTTGGTGGGATTTGAATCCCATCAATCTAGCATGTAAAGCACAAATATTATCATGTGAGCTATAATTTTTTGTGATTTTATTAGGTAAAAACACAATTTTAAAGAGCCGCCCCCCGGAAGGGGGGGGGGGGGGTGTCCGGGCCCGAGCTGGGCCAGACCAGACCCCAAAATTTCTTTGGCCCGTGGCCAGGCCCGGCCCTCTACAGTAACCTCTAGAGAATGGATAAGCTAAATGAATAAAAAATGTAAACTCTTAAAAAATTGCAAGCCCGTCACTTATATATTTAAGGTTTGGTCTTTTAATATACGTGTATACTAAAATCTCGATATACACAATGAGTTACTATGTGGTTTAAAAATTTTATTGTCGTTTATGTGATAGATTCAGGTACTTTGTCAAACATGTCAATTTAATTCTTGCACTTGTTTTAGGTACAGGTTATTTTTATGAAAGGTTAATCTCAAACCTCTTTTTATTAATTGGTGGATTTGATATTTGATAGGGTTCATTTACCAGATATTAATGTACCGGATCCAATTAAAACTCCGAAGTTAAATATGCCTGGTCGAGAGTACTACCAGGATAGGTGACCTCCTGGGAAGTCCTCGTGTTGTTAACCCTATAAGGTTAGGGGTCCTCGGAAGCAGCCTCTCGGCAGGGTTACACCTTGAAGGGGTAAGGCTGTATATATCCACCCCGCAGACCCCGCTTAGGCGGGAACCCTTGAGGCACGGGGTCTGTTGTTGGTGGTGGTGGTGAATTTGATCTTTGGTACAAGGGTGTCTTAATTTAGTGCAAAGGTGATTGTTTGGAGGAAAAAAAAAATGACTTGCCCTTCCTCAAGACTTTGGATAGTATTTATAGCTTTAAAATGGTGGGTGGGGTGGTGGTTTCCCCATATGCTATCTCGCGGCATGGTGCCCCCGGGGTCTGAGGTACCTCGTTTCGAGTGGTTGTTTCCTTGTCCTTGTTGGTAGGTAGTTGCTGTTGTACTCGATTATAGCCGGACTGCATCTCGGTGGCAAGATGTGGCTGTCGCCGTACTTGGTCATAGCTGGGCTGCATCTTGGTAGCGAGATGTGGCAGTCAAGGTATTTGGTCGTAGATGGACTGCATTTCGGTGGCGAGATGCACTCCGCCCACAAAGGTCATTTGTTGTTTTTCATTAGAGGTGGCCACGGGCTGGCCTGGGTTTGCGCCTGGGCCAGCGAGCCCGGGCCGGGCCTGGGCTGAACCGACAGTTTTTTTTTTTTTTTTTTTTTTTAATATGTCACAAAAAAAGTGATAAAAATGACACAATTTGACATGTAAGGCACACCCATTACCATGAGAGCTACAATCTCTTTATGATTTTGTTGGGTAAACAAACTATTTTTGTGATGATACAACTAGGCCTCCCCCATTTTGGGGGGACCCGAGGCCCGGCCTGGGATAAGGACCGGGCCTGGGCCTGGCCCAAGGCTGGCGAACCTAACCTGCCCCATTGGCCACCTCTGTTTTGCATACCCATATTTAATTGCTATTGAATTATTGTTATCAGTTAGTCCCCTGCTATTCCGCAAATGATTTTCGTTTGCGGTTTGCTTCGTGGTTTGCTTTAAATTGGATTTTTTTTTGGGGGGGGGGGGGGGGGGGGGTTACTTGAATTCCTCCATTTGGGATCTCATCAACTCAATCAATCAATTTTATCTAAATTCAATCAATCAATAGTTCAATCAGAAGACATAACTTTTAAGATCTTTTCCTACATTCCTGTGAAATCTCTCTCAAGGTTTCGTGCTTTGTCTTGCTTTCATTCTCGCCTTATAAGAAACCGCCGTTTCATAGATGCCCACACATCTCGTTCCTTGGACTATTACATTGATGGTCTTCTTGTCCAGTCCTCGTGCTACATTGACCCAGATGGCGTTTCGGTCTATCCGGGTAACCCAACTGCTGAGACGACTCTGCCTCGTTCTTCCCTGGACTTCCTTTCTGGTCCTAGAAGTGTTTTGGGTTGTCACGGGGGGGTTTAGTCCTGTGTAGGGAATTTAACCTGGTGGGTCCTTCTCGTCTGTCCATTTTCAACCCGACAACCCACTTTTATTGGGCTCTTTGACTGAGGGGGTTTTATTCCCCTTCATTTAGTGTCCTATGACAGCTATCCTTGGATGCCGAGATTCTTCTGCATCCTTTGGCTTCTTGGTACACTTGCTGGTTTATTATCCTGCCTTAGGGTCGGAAGGGGGGGAGTGGCCCAATATTCACACGGTATTTGCTTAGGAGGATGGCTGAGGGCGAATCGTATAATGGAGGGAGGAACCTATTGTTTCGCATTCCGGCTTGCATAGACGATATCATTTACTTGATGTTGGACTGGGGGTCCCTACATCTCGGCGCAGTCTCCCTTCTCCTGTACTTACATTGTCCAGTGGAATACCCTCCAGAACACGACGGAGTTCCTGTTTTTCCCATCAAGGACCCATCAAAGTCTCTCCCATAGTGATGATGTGGGCCTATACCGGTAGGACGGCCCTTCGGGCACGGGAACCTCATTATGCCTAGTTTTGTTGTGTGGCTTGCTCTTTGGGGTATGATTGTTACATGACCGCGATGACTTCTCCTCATGGTTCCTTTACAAGAGTGTCCATTACTGGTTACCAGTCTCTCAGGCACATGGTGCTTTTTATGTTGCATGTAATGCCTCCCTCCCCACGGTACCACCTCCCTCCCCACAGTACCGCCTGACCTCCCGGGGTCTATAAATACCACTTGCGCCTCAACCCTCAAACCTCACACCACCACCCAACTCTCTCTCTCTCTCCTCTCGGTTCTCTCTCTCAGCCACGATTTTCTCTCTCCTCTCCCTCCGGTGCCGCCACCTCGCCGGCACAGCTCCGATCGTCCCTCCGGTGCCGCCACCTCACCGGCACAGCTCCGGTCGACCCTTTGGCGCCGCCATCTCACTGGCACAACTCCGGCCGTCCCTCCGGTGCCACCACCTCACCGGAACAGCTCCGGCCATCTTGCTGGTAACGCCATCTCATCAATTTCAAAGCTAATCAACTATAGGAACTGGGTTTTCGGATTAAAAGCTAGTAAAGGTAAGTATACCACTTCCCCTACTTATTTGTAAACTATGAATATTGCTTTAGATGACTTGATTTGTGAGATTTATATGTTGAATGATTTATTGTTTTAATAAAATAGGATTGAGCATATGTGTTTATGTGATTATGTGGTTTATACTCTTATGAGTTGAATTATATTGGTTTATACGTTGATTTAACATGTGAATTTCGAAGGAATTTGTACGAATATGTGAATTTCGAAGGAATTTTTACGAATATGTGAATTTCAAAGGAGTTTTTACGAATATGTGAATTTCGAAGGAATTTGTCCGAATATGTGAACTTCGAAGGAGTTTTTATGAATGTATGAATTTCGAGGGAAACTATTGTGAACTTGTGATTTTAATTTGAAGAGGTTTTATAGAGCTTACAGATAACTACGTTGACCCTCCGGGGTCTATCGACTATGGAATACGAAATACGAAATACGAAAGTCGATTACGACCCTGTCGCGGGAATAATACCGGCACGTAGTCTTCGATTGTCTGTTAGTTCTTCTTAACTAACAGATACTACGTTTTGATCCTAGAAGATCTGTCGACTTGGAATCGGTTCGAATACGAAATACGAACGTCGATTACGACTCTGTCGCGGAAATAATACCGGCCGTAGTTTTTGATGCATCTGTAAGTTTACCAGAAAGCTTTTGTGAAATGAACCGAGTTATGAAACAAAATGATTTTCGAAGATAATTGATTTTACTGGTTTTGATTGGTTGTTTATCCGTTTTTAATAATATGCCTGATCCGGGTAGGGAATGTGCTATACTTACTGAGCGCGTTGTTTTCTCACCCAATTCGTTTATTTCTCTTTTTCCCAGATTAGTAACCTATGGCTAGACCTGGCAATCGGGTCGAGTCGGGTCGGGTTCGGGTTCCTGTCGGGTTAATGTCAGGTCGGGTCTATCTTAGGTCGGGTCAAAATCGGGTTGGGTCAGACTCGGGTCAGGTTATCCTCGGGTTCGGGTCAACCTCAGGTCGGGTCAATCTCAAGTCGGGTCGACAATAGGTCGGGTCAGCCTCGGGTCGGGTTAACCTCAGGTCGGGACATCCTCAGGTTGAGTCGATTTTCAAGTTGATTTATCAAGTTATTTTGACGATATGTCTATTCGATCTTGAAAATTATAACTAAAAATGACAAGTTAGACTTCTATTTGGCCATTTTGGGTTATAGGTCATGTTTGATTCAGGTTTCGGGTCATCAAAGGTTGGGTCAAACTTGGGTCGGGTCTAGTTTGGGTCAGGTCATTTCGGGTTTCGAGTCAGCTTGGGTCGAGTCAAGTTCAGGTCGGGTCAAATTCGGGTTGGTTCATTTTCGGGGTTCGGGTCCCAATAAATTTAAAATTTTTCGGGTTAGGAACGGGTCGGCTGGCGGGTCAAACAGGTCGAGTTATCGGGTCGGGTCACATTTTGCCAGCTCTACCCATGGCAAGTTCTTGAAGGAAGAAAAGATGGAACAGCTTACTCTAGAATTAGTTATTTCGTATAATCGAATAATATCTGAATTTTGTTGTAGCATACCAGTGACCGTCTAGGATATTGTATTTCAAGCTTCCGCTGTACTAGCTTTAAAATGTTAGTTTGATGTATATGGGATTATGTTTTATATAAGAACGGTTTATATGATTTTGAGGAATTTTTGATCGAAAGATTTTGGGCTTTGTACTATGATGAGGGATTTCATTGTAGTACGGCCATGTAGTGCCCTTTTAACTTAAGCCTATTCGGTATTAGAGTTGAGGGCGTTACATTGCGGGCTTCTCAATATTAGGCCGGCATCTGATCTTGGCCTGTGAGGGTGGGATATACCATTGTCACCTTAACGGGGCAGATCATGGGTTTTTGGAGTGTCTGGGTCACTACTCGTATAGGGGCACCCATACGTGGGGACACTCTACCTTGAGTTGCCGGGTCTTGCATTGCCTTTTTAGGGTCGTGTATTAGTTTTCTGGATGTTTCTTCCCCATTCATGTACTTATGTTGTTGTTTGGTGTTCTGGCGTTAGATCAATCATTTATTTGTATCCGGGAAGAAGGGCATTAAAGAAAGGTATCGGGCATTTTGCATCTCGGCCGAATTATGTTTATATATATATATATATATATATATGGTGGCATTCTTATGACAGGATGAGAGCATGAGAGGGGCGAATTCTGCCCTTCCATTGTAATGGACGGCCAAGATTTGTTAGAATTAAAAAAATAACAATTTATGGCCAAAAATTTGTTAAGTATTAAGAAAATAAAAAAACCAATTTCCCTCCCTTACTCATTCTTTCTTTCTACCTCATGAAGGGGTATGGGCCGTAAATTATTTTTTTTTTTTAATGTTCAATAAATATTGGTCGTCTATTACAATGGAGTGAGGGCCAGGATTCACCCCTCTCACCCTCTTATAAGAATGCCACTATATATATATATATATATATAGAGAGAGAGAGAGAGAGAGAGAGAGAGAGAGAGAGAGAGAGAGAGAGAGAGAAGGGATATGGGCCATAAATTATTTAATGTTCAATAAATATTGGCCGTCTATTATAATGGAGGGTCAGGATTCACCCGTCTTACCCTCTCACCCTTTCATAAGAACACCACCATATATATATATATATATATATATATATATATATATATATATATATATATATATATATATATATATATATATATATGTATATATATATATATATATGCAGATGATGAATTAAAGGATGTTGATATTGTCAATATGTCCTCCCCGGTGGACTCTTCTGAGGAACAAGACTTACTACATGTTCCGATAGTAATTGCATCTCTGACCGTAGTACGAAAAGATTTAGCCCGAGATTCCAGAGTTTCTGTGGCAGTTCCAGCCCCGAATCAAGCTGACTCGTTTGCGGAGAGAGCTACACAACGCATCCATATCCACCTTCGAGGGTCTTCTCCTGATGTTACTAGTGGCGCTTCTTCTCGCCCCGAGACTGCAGGGAGTGTTAGAACTTCTTCTGAGTTTGCCATTCCAGTGGGAATCCCTATTACTGTGGTGGGTTCCTCTAATCAAGGGGCAGCAGGGGAATTGTTGGCATCCAGGAAGCCATGGGCTCCTCGGGTTCGAATTTGATGGAGCCTTTGTCGTCTTTCTTTGAGGATCTTCCTGTGCATATTCCCAATGATAGGCGCCCTTCATCCATGTCTATTCTCAAAGGGGGTCTTGACGTTCTCCCTGATCAGTGTAGGCCTCATTCTCTGATTGTCAAGGAGGGGAAAATCGTGGCTGTGGTGGGTCCTTCCACTATCACGGAGGGCTTTGGTTCTTGTGTCTCAAGCTCGGGGAAAGTTAATTCTCCGATAATTTCCTATAACTTGGCGTTTTTTGACAACGTTGAGCTTGTTGGGAGATGTGTATGTGCCACCTTTTTCCTGAGGATTCTGCTCGTCTGGATGAGACGTCTCCAGAGAATGCATCTACTTGCTTATCGTAGGTGATTATTGCGCCTTTATGGTCTTACTGTTGCGTCTCTTGGATTTTTACTTGAAAAAGTATCCTTTTGTTAACTCTTCTTTCTTATTTTCCTTGCTTTTGGTGACAGTTTTTTGCATGGTTGGCATTCGCATTTTCCCATTGGAGACAATGCGCTTAGGGGGTGATGGAATTGCGCAGATTGAATAGAGAGCCTAAGTTTCAATTGTTACAGTTGAGCTTTACCATATCGGAGCTTCGTTCCACCGTTTTGGAGCAAAATACTCGCATTTCGCCGCAGAGTGCCCATATCTTGGAGTAAGATGCTCGTATCGCAATGCAAGCTTCTCGCATCTCGGAGAAGATGCTCGTATCTCAGAGTAAGATGTCTGTATTTTGAAGTTCCCGGAGCAAATTTATCTAACTTTGAGGCCCCGAGTTCCGGGAGAATGGAATCACTCAATATTGGAAGGGTTTTGACGCTGGGGTTAGCCTTGCATTGAAGATAGCGAAGTACTTGGATCCGAATCTCGGGGTCCCTTTCCTTTAAGAGGTTTGCCGCTCCGTCTTACAAGACACGAAGGAGGGAAGATTTAGTGCAGCCAGTTCGTCGAACACTATGAAACCCACCCCGCATTAGTGAGGGTTATTTTGTTTGTGTTTTCGTTCCTCCCTTTTGTTTTATGGAGGCTTAAATAGGGACTTCCTAGCTTTTTGTGTTGGATGTTAGATGTCTTTTCCATTGGTTTTTTTATGCATATTGTACATTCCGGAAGGAATACTCGATGTAGAATAGATTGTGTGACTTTTTGCTCCCCTCCTCTTTTTTTATATGTATCACATATTATTTTTTGCGGGATTTATTTGCGGAATGGTGTCTTGGATAATGATTTTAGGCGCACTTCGCCTATCCTGGGAAAGCCTTTGGCTTGAACCTATTTCTTTTCTCGGAGAAGGGATTCTTGTTTCAAATTTAAACCATATGCCTAAAAAAACTTTATAGTTTCGAATATTTTCTGTCTTAGGAGGGCTTTACGGCTTGCATGTGTTTCGCCCTTCTGAGGAGGCTGGTGTTTTTAGCATATTTAGCCCATCAGAGGGAGGCTTGTCGCTTAGATATATCTTGCCTTCCCATTAGGGGGCTTACAGTTTGGATATATCTCGCTTGCCCATTGAGGGGGATTACAGCTTGGATATATCTCGCTTACCCATTAGGGGGCTTGCAGCTCACATATATTTCACTTGCCCATTGAGGGCTTACAGCTCGATATATTTCACTTGCCTATTGAGGGCTTACAGCTTTAACATATTTTGCCTGTCTGAGAAGGGCTTAAGGCTTTGATGTATTTCGCCTGTCTGAGAAGGGCTTAAGGCTTCGAGTGCATTTTGCCAACCTAAGAAGGGCTTATAGCTTTGACATATTTTGCCTACCTAAGAATGGCTTAAGGCTTTGATGTGTTTCACCTGCCTGAGAAGGTCTTAAGGCTTTGAGTGTATTTTGCGAGCCTGAGAAGGGCTTATAGCTTTGACATATTTCGCCTGCTTGAAAAGGACTTACATCTTCAAACGAGTTTTGATTTTTCCAGTTGTGAGATAGAGTCTTCTGAAAAGATAGGATGCATTTAGATTTTTGTCATGATTTTATACATAGTACTTTCTTAAATTCAAAATATTCCATTTTCTTGAGATTGCGGTTCCATCCAACTGCTACAAATGGTAGGCTCCATCTCGGATGACTCAAAGACCCTATAAGGTCCTTTGCAATTAGCAAATAGTTTGCCGTGATGATGTCCTGAGGACTCTGCTCGTCCTAGCACCAGTTCTCCCTCTTGGAAGCTTCTCCTTTTTTACTTTGGAGTTAAAGTATTTCGCTATCCTCTGCTTTTGGGCAATCATTCTAATCAATGCGTTTTCGCATGTTTCTTCTATCTCGTCCAATGACTATCTCAATGCCTCTTCATTGCGTTCTTGGTGGTAGTCCAAATTCGGAGACTGGGTTCTCCCACTTCTACCGGTAGCACCGCCTCCGTGCTATATACGAGGTTGTATAGAGTTTCTCCCTTGGCGTTTCATAGCGCGGTCCTGTAGGCCCATAATACGTTGGGCAATTCTTCTACCCAATTCTCCTTGGCTTGGTCCAATCGACATTTCCATCCCGAGAGGATGTGTTTGTTGGCGGACTCCACTTGGCCATGCTTTATAGGTGTGCTACCGAGGTGTAGTTTATTTTAATCCCCAAGTTTCCACAGTAGTCACGGAAAATTTGTGAGCTGAATTGGGTGCCATTGTCTGTGACCAAATTTTGTGGGATCCCGAAGTGGGTTATTATTCTTTTCTAAAGGAAATGTTAAGCAGTGCGGTCCGTAATCCGGGCCACAGGTTCGACCTTTATCCACTTGCTGAAGTAGTCTATAGCCACGATGATATACTTTCTTTGTCCAGTCACTTTGGGATATAGTTCGAGATGTAAATTCCCCATTGTACGAAAGGGATTGGGTTGAGTAGAACATGGCGTGTTTCTAGCATTTCTCGCATTTCAGAACGAGGTCTTGCGCATCCTTCTTCAAGGTGGGCCAATAATATCCGGATTGTAATGCCCGGTTGGTAAGCGCTCGGCCTCCGAGATGCTGCCCTAGTTGCCTTCATGAATTTCTCGTATGACGTATTTCCCTTTTTCTTTGCCGATCCATTTCAACAAAGGATGCACGAAAGACCTTTGTACAGCTCGTCGTTGATCGATACAAACCAGGGGACCCGTTTTCAAATTTGCTCTGTTTCTAGTGGGTTGTTAGGAAGGATCCCATTTCTTATGCATTTAGTGAGAGGGCGTTGCCAATCATCGGTGGTTCGGATTTGTATGACTCCTTCCCGGGATGACAAATTTCGGCTCAAAATCTGGGCTTCTTCTATCGGGATGGCGAGTTCCAGGTGTTAGTTCTAAGCTAGCAATTCGGCTTAACTCGTCTGCTTCCACATTCTCAGTTCAAGGTATGAGGTGAATCATGAAATAGGAAAATGCTTTTGCTACCTCGTTCACTATCTTGAGGTATTTTATCATGACGGTGCTTCTCGCCCTGTAAATCCCCGAAACTTACTTGACGACCAGCTGGGCGTCACTTGAATACCTCTATCTGTAGGGCTCCTTCTTTCTATGCTATTCTAAGTCCGTGGAAGAGTGCTTCATATTCGGCTTTGTTATCGTTGGCTTTGAACTTAAACCTTAGCGCATATAGGAAATGTTGTTTTTCGGGTGAGATGAGTAGAATCCCTGCCCCACTTCCCTGATTATTGGAAGATCCGTCAACGTATAACTTCCACAGCTTCTCCGAGACGTCCACCGGCCTTGGGCTTAGTGAAGTGTTAGTGGTGAACAAGCATTCAGCTAGGATGACGGCCAGTGCTTGCACCTTGATCGCGATCCAAGATTCGAATCGGATATCATATTCGGAGAGTTTGACTTCCCAGGTCAACATTCTTCCCTCGCATTCCAACCGTTGGAGCAATTTACGGAGAGGTTGGTTCGTTCGTATCCAGATGCGGTGTGCCTGGAAGGAGGGTCAGAGTTTTCGGGCAGCCGTAATGACAGCATAGGCAAGCTTTTCAATGTAGAGATATTGTGTCTCGGCATCTCTCAATATTTGACTTACGAAGTAAATTGGCGTCTGAAGGTTCTCTTTCTCAGATATTCATACGGCCCTTATCGTATTGTCGGATGCCAAAAATGTAGAGAACCAAATCTTCTCTTCGGATAGGTTTAGACATGGTTGGGAGTTTCTCCAGGTGCTCTTTACGTTCATGGAAGGCCTGCTTACAAGACTCGTCCCATTCGAAGCTCTCTTTTCTGCATAAGATCTTAAAAAAGGGAAGGGATAGATCCGCTAACCAACTAATGAACCTATTGAGGGCGGTTAAGCAACCCGTTAGCTTCTGGATATCTTTTGGCATTTTTGGGGTCTCCATCCTTATTATTGCATTTATCTTCGCGGGCTGGCTTTTATCCCCCTTGAACTCACGATGAAGCCTGGGAACTTCCCTTTTGGAATGGCAAATACACGTTTACTCGGGTTCAAAAGCATCCCATGTACTCTGAGCATCTCTAAGGTTTCCCTCAAGTAGCCAATGTGATCCGGAGCTTCCTTGGTTTTTAATTATCATATTATCGACATGGATATCCAAATTCTTGCCTATCTACTGCCAGAATATGTGATTTACTAGCCGTTGGTATGTAGCACCCACGTTTTTCAACCCAAACGGCATGACTAGGAAGCAATACGTGCCTTCGTAGGTGATTAGGGATGTTTTTTTTCTCATCCTCTGGGTTCATGGCAATCAAATGGTATCTGGAGAAAGCGTCTAGGAAGCTGAACAGTGCATTTCCAGCTGTGGAGTCAACTAGCTAGTCTATTTTGGGTAGGGGAACGAATCCTTGGGAGAGGCTTTGTTCAGATCGGTGAAGTGGACGCACATTCGCCAATTCCCATTTTGTTTTTTTCACTAGGACCACATTCGCTAGCCATTCCGGGTACAAGACTTCTCATATGAAGCTCCCTTCAGGAGTTTCCGGACTTCCTCACTTATGGCCCAATTTTGTTCTACGCAAACGTTGCACTTTTTTTGCTTTATTGGCCTTTTTTTTGAGCTAGACATTCAGGTGGAGGAAAATGATTTTGCTATCTATTATCAGCATTTCTTCTACCGGGTATGCGAAGACTTCTCGGTATTGTTGGAGTACTTGTTGGATTTGGTCCTGGACGTCCAGGTTTAGTTGTGCATCAATTCAGACCGATTTCCCAAGTTCGAGCTCGACCTCGATGGTTTCTTCCGGGTCCAGCTTCTTCTCCTTCCCGCCTTTCGCATTCTCCGGCTCTGGGGTATCTTGGGTGTAATAGCCGCTGCGAGTCATCCGTTGACACCCTCTGATGTTCAAAATGTTCCTTTCATTTGCTTCGAATTTCTTGGCTAGGCGGTAGGTTGACACCACTACTTTCCACGAATTCAGTACCTGGGCGTCCTAGGATGGCATTGAACATTGAGTTTTCTAACACAACCTTGAACCTGCCCCTAAGCGTATGCTTTCGTCCTCCGTCTCTCAAAAGGATACTAAGGCTTACAGTACCCAGCAGACTAACAACTTCTCCGGAGAACCCCGTGAGAGTTCCGGTTATAGGGATCAGCTTTTCGGGCGAGATTTTCATTTGTTCAAAACAATGGAGGAAAAGGATGTTGACCAAGCTTTCTTAGTCCACCAGGACTCTTTAGATAGAAAACTTGCCGATTTCCATAGTAATGACCATGGGGTCTTCGTGTGGAGATCTGATGTTCTCGGGGTCGTCTTGTGTAAAGGTTAGGGGCCGGCATCTTCTGACTTTGTTTTCGCCCCTTCTTAGCATTTCGTCATTCATGTTCTTACGTTTTTGTTTTGTCGCCAATATCACATGTCTTGGAGCGCTTGTTGTAGCTTTGCGCTCCTCACGAGTAGGTCATGAGGTTTCGGGCTCGATTTTTTTAGGTCTACAAATTTCACAAAGTCACCTTTTGTCTCTAACTTGTCCATTCGATACATGAGTGCCCAACAGTCTTTGGTGTCGTGCCCGGGCGCATCGTGATACTCACACCATTTCTTTTGGTTCATCCTTGATTTTGGGTTTGTTTGGGCCCTATCCTTTGTTATCTCAAGCTTCTTTACTTCCAATAGTAACTTGGACGGCTTCCTTTGTCCTGAGTCGCGGTTTCTTCTTAAATTTCTCACTATCCTCTCCATCCTCAGATTGGGGCCACGGGCATACATTCTGCTCTTTCCATGCTCCTGTTTTGGTTGTTCAGTCTTGGCCATTACATCTTCAGTAATGATGTACTTGATAGCTTTTTCCCACAGTGCATCCACAGTCGTAGGAAAAACTTTTGCAAGAGCGAACTTGAAGTCGCCATGCCGTCGTCCGTTGATGAAGGCGGTGATAGCTGTTTCGTCCACAAGGTTCGGGATGTTGATCATTGCCTTAGAGAAACACCTAACGAATCCCCTTAAGCCCACCTAATGCATAACATAGCCCTGCCACTGCAATAGAGTACCTTGAGATTTAAAATTTTATCAATTAGATGCCTTAAAGTTTCTAAATTTTATCAATAAAGTACTCTTCTTCCGAAATTGGGTAGATTTTTTGTTGAAAAGCGGAAAAGCAAAGCATGATTCTAATAACATATAAGTATATTTATTAGAATTTAATGATTTTTTAACAAAATTATCGATGTAACACATGATTTTTGCAATACATGGGTAATTTATATCCAAATTTAGGGAAATTTTTTATTGTACTTTGTTAAATTTTTGTTGAATAGATTGACGTGACTTAAATATATTATTGTAATCAAGCACTAAGGCAGCATATTTTCTAAAAATTGGACGGATTCTCAATTTATCACATCTCGAAATAAGCTATCTAAGTAATGAATGGCCAAACCTTATCTGAGTGATAGTTTTCCTTTTAATAAAGATGTTCAATAAGTTGTCAGGTATTTGTGACCTCAAATTACAGTAATATTACAACAACAACAACCCAGAGCCTCCAAGGACTTCCGCCAAAGCAGGGTCGGGGGGGGTGTACGTAGCCTTCTCCCTTCTGGGAGCTACCCTGAAGGGAGGCTGTTTCCAAGGATCCCCAACCTAAGAAGCTAGTCCACATCATAACACCTTATGGCCTGGCAATAAAGGAGCAACAAAGCATGAGCACTGCAAAACACAAGGCGAGCAAAACAAACAAACTCAAAGCAAGCCAAATGTTAGGCACCTAGACCACTAATGGGCAGATAAAATACCAATTGCCTGTAAGCAGCTAAGCAGAAGTCAAAATGGTAAGTAGCCAAGTAGCAAATTATGAGCAAGTACGCAACATAAGTGCGCTAAGATGATGTCAAAGGCCTAGCACTAATAAGCTAGACTACCTTGCTCCGAACTGTTACATCTACTACCCCTATGCTAGCCCTCCATTGGGCTCTATCTAAGGCCATCTCCTCCCGAAGGTTTAGGTGGGTGAGGTCTTGTTGGATCGTCTCCAGCCATCTCTTCTTTGCCCTGCCTCTCCATCTCCTGCCTAGCGTAGTATGGGGGTGTTCGCATCTCCTGACTGGAGCATTGATCGGTCCCCTTCTAACATGTCCGAACCAACTCAAACATTGCTCCCTCAATTTATCTTCAATGGAGGCTATGCCCAGTTCGCCTCTTATGATGTCATTCCTGATCCTATCCTTCCTTGTGTATCCACACATCCACCGCAGCATTTGCATCTCCGCCGCCTTCATATTCTATGTATGCTATTGTTTCATCGCCCTACACTCCGCCCCATACGACATGGCTGGCCTCACTACCGTCTTATATTATCTTCCCTTAAGCCTTAAGGGAAACTTTCTATCGCAAAGTATCGCGGAAGCCATCCTCCATTTATGCCATTCCACTTAAATCCGGTTGTTGACATTCTTGTCAACTTCGCCGTTGTGCTGTATCAAGGAACCCAAGTATTTGAAACTCTCCTTCTTCGATATGGCCTCAGATCTGATCTTGAAGTCTTCTCGGCTAGGCGTAGTGGAGGGATCGAACTTGAGTTCCATGTACTCGGTCTTGGCTCTGCTTAGTCGAAAGTCTTTCAACTCTAGTGCCCTTCTCCACAATTCCAACTTGTCATTTAACTCATCCAGCGACTCTCCCACTAACACTATATCATCTAGAAACAGCATGCACCAAGGTACACTACCTTGGATGTGCCTAGTGAGCTCGTCCATAACCAAAATGAACAGATAGAGGCTTAAGGCAGACCCTTGGTGTACCCCTACTGTTATCGGGAAAGCGTCTATCTCCCCTTCCACTGTATGCACCACCATTTGTGCATCCTCATACATGTCTCTAATGACCCGGATGTATGGCTCAAGGATGCCTTTCCTATCCACAACTCTCCAAAGGACCTCTCTTGACACTCTATCATATGCCTTCTTCAAATCAATGAAAACTATGTGAAGGTCCTTTTGTCTCTCTCTATAGTGCTCTATCGTCCGTCTGAGGATGTGGATCGCTTCTATTGTTGATCTACTGGGCATAAATCCGAACTGGTTCTCGGACACCTCTGTCTTTTGCCTTAGCCTTCTCTCGATGACCCACTCCCACAACTTCAAAGTATGGCACATTAGTTTGATACCCCGGTAGTTGGTGCAACTCTGGATGTCGCCTGTTCTTATAGATCAAGGTCAATGTGCTCTTTCTTCATTCGTCAGGCATCTTCTCCCCCAGAAGGATTTGGTTAAATAATTTAGTCAGCCAACTTAAGCGCTTCTGTCCAAGGCACTTCCATACCTTTATGGGTATACCATCTATGCCAACCGCTTTACTCCTTCCCATATGTTTCAAGGCTAATTGCCTACAATAACAGTGGTTCTGGTGCTCCTCAAATGTTTGAAGATCACCTGAGGACATTTCTGTCCCTTCTTGTTCATTGAACAAATCGTGAAAGTAGGCTTTCCACCTAGCCTTAATTAGTTGCCTGTCCACGAGCACCTGTCCATTTTCCCCTCATATGCATTGTACTCGATCCAAGTCCCTAGTCTTCCTTTCTCTAGCTTTGGCGATTTTATATATATCCCTCGCTCCAAATTACAGTAATATTATTGCAGCTAAAATGTAAAGCTTAAATATGCGTTAGTGGACATAGCAGGCATGAGGGGTCAACATCGGTTTAAGACTAGATCGGATCAGGCCGAAGATGGAACCATATCAAACCATGGGACCGTTGATCGAACCAATTAAGATCGGGTCGGTCCAATCCAAGGCCGGCTAGAAACAAGATCGGACTGGACCAGACTAATTTGGATCGATTTTCATCTAGCAAGTACATATACAAGAGGGGGAAAAAAAGTTATTGTACAAAAGTTACAAATCTAGTATTGACGATAAATTGATAAAGGTAGAATAGTAAATTACAGAAATTCCCTTCACAAATAAAAGCACTCACAAAATCCCCTTACTTTTAATAATTTATCACTTAATCCTCATGCAACTTATTTTTGATCATTTTGCCCCTCAAAAGTGAGGGGGTTAAATGTTTAATTTTATTTTTAGAAGAGTGTTTTATATTATTAGACAAAAATTAGAAATTTTATACTTTTAGCAAAAGAATTATGAAGATATTTTATATTTATAAAAATATAATTATTTTAATTAATTGTAGTAATAATATTATAAGTTCAAAAAATAAAAATTCGCTTCACAAGTTGAGGGTTTTCAGAAACAGCCTCTTTTCAGGGTAGCACCCTGTAGGGGGAAGGCTGCATACATCTACCCCCCGGACGCTGTTTATGCGGGAGCCCTTGGGGCACTGGAATTATTGTTGTTGTTGTTGTTGAAAAGATATAAAGTATTTTTAAAATTTTCATAAAACATATTATGAGACAAAATATGATATTTTTTATTTATTTTATAATGTCACTACTATAATTAACTAAAATAGTAATTTTTATAAATACAGAAAACTTCCTTTTTAAAAATATAAAAAAATCCTTATTTTTCTTCAAAATATAAAATCATACCTAAAAATAAAATCAAACACTTAACCATTTTATTTTTAAGGGTAAAATGGTCAAAAAAAAATTTATTTTGGTGCAAAGTGATAAATTTTTAAAAGTGAGGGAGTTTAATGAGTAATTTTATTTGTGAGGAGAATTTTTTATTATTGAAGCAAAAGTCAGAGAATTTTCTATAGTTTACCCTAAAATTTAAGGATAACTTATATCATTAAATAATAAAAATAGATATATAATTTTTTAATATTTAATATTTTTAGATTATATATTATTTATTAATTGGATATCAAAATTATATACTTAAAATATTGGATGTCAAATTATTGTTGATTGATCAAGACCGATAATCGAATACTCATATACTCGGTTCGAAGATTGGACATACATAATATCAGTTTGGTCTGGTTGATGACCGAAATGACTTGGGGGGTCTATGTGCTGTGTTATTTGTGTGATTTCCTATGCTCACTTTCATTTATCCCACTTCACTTTCCCCAACAAAAGGGAGTTAGTTTGTTATTCTTTAATATTTATAAATCTATACAAATTATTATTTTTTAATTTTTTAAAAAGATTCAATATTTATGAGTTCATTTAAATAAGCCTATCTTTTATTGTTTACAATAGCTGCTTGTTTTATTTTTATGATAAAATTAACCCTTTATGTTTTAATTTTTATAGTGTTGCCATTAGATGGGTGGATCAACTGTTTATGTAATGAAAAAGTGGAACTATTTTAAACATAAATTGTGCAACCAATTTAAAAGCGTAAAAAGTTGATAAAAGAAAAGATGAATAATTAAGTAAATTTACAAATATTAATGACTAATGGGATAAGAAATGAAACTTTTCCTAAACATCTTGTTCCTTTGGTACAATACAAACCCTAAATAAGGGAGCTAGAAGCGGTCCAAACACACAAGCTAACTATTTCGAAAATCGGCTCCTCACCTACTTCCTATTACGACCTTCAAAACGAGCCCCGACAACAAAATGGACTGCCCTATTGCATACTCGGAACCCAAAAAGATGAAGCCCCCTACAAGGGGAAAAAAAAAAAGGACGTCTAATATCAACCAAAGTCGCGTCACATTATGATGAAATCTGATTGTCCCTCTTACAACTTGAGAAAGACGACGAACAATCAAATTTCCTAAAAATCATATATGGAACAAAGCTTCCCACCAACAACCACAAATTGACACCAACTCCCAAACTAACAAATCTAATATCCATCGTCAAATAAAGCTCGGATACAAGTAGTTGAGCCGAATGATGCTCAATACATTACAGGATTGTATTAACTTGAACAACACAGGAGTTACAAAAATTAAATGGACGTCAGACCCTGGACAAGAGGTCACACCCGAATAATTCATCTCACACACACACACACACACCCCTCTTTCTCCACACATTCAACCTTAACAACATTCAACAATTTCAATCAAAATGGTTTATAAATACCAATATTATCAACCCAATTCCAAAATCATGACATTTCTGAATTGTAGGCGCGACACAGTAAATGGGCGAGGCTTGATACCGAAGCTTGTATCTGTAATGCTCCCCTTCATCGTCGTTGGATGAGCTGCATCCAACTTCAGATTCATTTTGTATAAGACATTCATACTTAAAAATTGTTTCATTGATCAGAAAATATAAAATGCGTGTAAAATGAGAAAGTACAATATTTTTAATTATTGGTTAACTTGAAGCAAAGTATACTCTTTCAACAGTGAAAGTTTGAGCATAAGATTTGAATGTGCTGCATTCATTTGAATTTTACAATAAGAACGTCACTCCCAAGGTTTTGATATAAGATTTTATTCCACTGGGGACGGTCATGATATCATGGTAGCTGCAGTATAGTGCAGGCCTATATATATTAAAATAAGACCAGTGTTAAGACTCCCCAAAAAATATTGAATGCTAAATTGAAATAGCAATCACAAAGAAAAGGGGGATTGGGGAGAAATTTAGAATTTCCATGGTTCATTAGAAACTTACATCAAAGGGGAGCACAATAATTTCACTATTTTATTAAAAGTTTACATGAAACATCTCAACTTTCAATCCTTTCTCAATCCTAATAGCAATACATACAACCCTTGTGTATGTATAGAGTCTCCCACACTAAACCTAAATAGGATTTGACCCAATCCTATACCTAATAAACAATGTCGAATACAACCAAGCTCCACATATGAACCGACACTTAGTGCCTTAAGGAGATAATGCCTAAGTAAGGTCTAGTGTTAAGGAACTATCCCAAAAGTTTAAGCTAATGGATAAATGTTCAAAAATAACTTGATACTCTTAACATCTAGGGACATAAAAATAGGAAGATATGAATAAAAAAAATGGTTTTCATAACCGGTCATCCATTTTGCAACAGCAAATACAGGGCAGGAAGAACTTGACGGGTTTCCCATGATCTTGAATAAATGCCCACAAATTAGTTTTATACTTCAACATGTATTTTTAAAAAAAATATCAATTAAACTATATTAAGAAATCAACTATCCAAAAAATTTATTAGGGGTGAAAAATTGGAAGTGGTCTTCACACTCTAGCATATCCTGACATGCAAATATTCATTGGGTTTCAAGAATAAATAGTGGGCAATTATGTAATACTAATAACAAGGGCTATTGGTATTTGAACTTGCAACCTCTCAGATAAACAAGTCTCAGATACTATATCAGAGATTCTCTCCTTAAAGTATTATTCTTAAGTTAATGCTTTTTTAAAGTAAAAACATCAGTCTCTAGAAAAATTTTAGGAATATTTTTTTACCTGCAAAACTTCAGCCAAACTACTCCATCCTCAACTGCTTCTCTAATAAGGAACGCTTGATGGCTCTGTGCCAAGTTAGGTAATGACGAACAAGATTATTCTTTTTCGATAATTAGCTATTTAAGTTGTGGTACAAAATAGACGCACCCACAAGAGCGAAGTCTAAGCCAAAACTTTATTGTTTAGAACGTGGTGTGCTTTTCATGTCTTTAAAAATCCATCACAATAACTATTACAATAGCCAGTAAGATTCACTTGCTTCACTTGGTAAAACATCCCAAAATACTTGACTAAATAGGGCATTTTAGGCACACAATCGGAGGAAGCACAAAAATCGAGACAGTGAATTTAAGAGGTTCAAACAAAGCCTATGCATATTAGAGGGAAGTCCAACAATTTCGTCATTTGAGGAAGATGGCATGATGTTGGGATGTACATTCACGCAAAACCTTGATGCACGTATACATCTAATGCTCGAAACCCTGGAGTGCCAAAATAAGTCACAAAAAGTTGGGTCAGTATGGGTTTGAATCGAGTCAGCTCGATTTTCTACTCTATGGACATGGCCCTTTGAATTAGGCTATGCATTATATTCTAGACAATACTCTTCAATACCACATTCCATAGTTTATGATTCCTTCTAAATATCTTAAAACTGCTCTTTCAAGATCTAACGTAGCAACGTACAGGGAATTTGTTGTTGATTTTGGAGAGGTTAGTAACCCCAGTACGGTGACTTGATAGTTGCTAATTTCTATGAGGTTAGAAACCCCACTATAACAAACCCAATTTCACCCCCTTGGTAGGCTATACCAACAACAATAACAACCCCCCAATACTTCAAAGAAGCTCCCGCCTAGGCAAGGATTTGGGATTAGTGAGATGTACGTGTCTTATCTATATAGGGTAACACCCTGTAGCGAAGTTGTTTCTAAAAGGCCACAAGCCTTGAAAAGAAAAACCTTGGAAGGCTATACCAAGGATACAAAATTGATATTTATAGGTTACTGATCTTGATAAGGTAAGGAATCCCATTCGGTGAAACCAATTTTACTATCATGGTACGCTAAGCTAAGGATACAGAAGGATTCTCATACAGAGAAATAGAAAGAGAGACCCTCAAATTTATTGATAATCTTCAACCCAAGACTGACTTACATGACTAATCCCAAGCGATATTCATAGTTGAAGCCTCTATGGAAAAAAAAAAAACAATACATGATAAATATAATGATAAACTAAGCACTAGTTGATAAACATAAAAATAAACCTTAATAAAAATAAAACGCTAAAGTAAAATATAAAAAGCGTCTAAAAACTGAGTTAACCAAACTAATTACATCAGACCCGACTAAATTAGATATACACCGTGCCAACATCCAAAATGAACTTGTATTGTTTGTGAATTTCATTGTAAGTCTGTAGCAAAAATAATGCACGACCTCGTAACAAGTAAATCAAGCTTGGTACAGAAATCTCATGAATTATGGTATACTATTCAACACCTGTTTTGATCTTGTTCCTCCCATGATTTTCAAGAATATGAACTCTAAAACAACTTCTTAAAGTCGAGAAAAGGTTCTAGCATTTTTTTTAATCTTTTACTGCATCTAAGTTTTGTTTTCGATAATTAACAAGAGAACCAGCAATCTATTGTTGCATCTCTGTTGACTATGAGATCTACTTTGAGGTGTCCCAAGTAATAATGAAGGGCCTACTTGATCAGGGGCACTCGTATCATGTTTGGGGGTTTATGCCAAGAATGATGTGATCCATTTGGCTCTTGTGTTTCAAGAGTTGGTTTAGGTGCGTTTCATTTGGCTCTTCGTGCTCGGAGCCGGTGTAGGTATAGACGTATGTTTTTTTGCGAGTCTGCTGCTATTCTTCAGGATTTGGCGTCGGTAGGCGTCTAGGGGTTTTGGGGTTTGCTGTTTTTCCCCCACCCTTCTGGGCTTTGCTCACCAAATAAAGAGTACCACTTCCCATAGATATTGGGGTGCAAAAATTGTTTTAGATCTTAATGTGTCAATTATCAAAGTTTTCACAATTGAAAACTAGAACATGTAATTGTCTACCAGAACCTGTGCTTCACCATTAAAAAAAAAAAAAAAAAACTTACACCCCATTCTCTTTGGACCAAGCTTGCTTTTGCAACCTTTTTTTTTCCTATAACTAGCTAGGAAAAGCTCGAGATACATAAGCCAACATCTCCCATGTGAAATCCAAAGGGCACGCACAAAGTGTGAAAAAGGAAAAATAACAAAAATACACACAAGAACCAGACTGAGTGCAACATCGAAGTAGTCACACCCAACTTTCGCAACATAAGTAGTTATATCGGTAATATTGCGTTTTTTATGATATCTAAAGGATAAAAGAAAGGAAAAGAACTTAGGAGTGAACAAGAAGACATGAAAAGGAAGAAAAATAATGTGATGCAATCACAGAAATATAATTGAAGCAACTCGTGCCAATATGTGCCCAAGGAAGTTTTTTTTTTCGATATTTAGCAAAATAAGTTGTGATATAAAAGAAACGCATCTGCAAGAGCGAGGCCTAAGCTAACACGCATAATAATGTGTATCAGAAAAAGAACAATGAAGGGAGCCTCAAAAATGATAACGGCACAAATTGTAAACTAGAAAACGCTCTAACATTACAACAATACTGAAAAAATCACAAGATTTCCCCGAGGAAGAGGCCAATCATATTGGTCTTTTATTCACATATCGTACTACACATCTAGCTTCCCTATCATTTTTAAAATATATTTTTAATTTCAAAAACTACCCTAAAAAATGATATCAAACAACCTATTTTGCTTAGGCATATGTCCGTGTTGCATATAAGGGCCTATTTGATCATTGGCGCTCATGTCATGTTTGCAGTTTATACACAGAAAGGCGTGATACATGTAGCTGCTTTTGTTTGGGAAGTTGGTGTGTTATAGGTATATGGGTTTTTGGGGTATGCTGTTGCACTTCAAAGAGATGCCGCAGTGCTAGGCGTCTCAGTATTTTTGGGGTTTGTTGCTGTGTTTTTTTTTCACTTTTATGAGCTTCCTTGGGCTCTGCTTCGGAGGATGCACCAGTATTATACCGAGAGTTATCTCAAAAACCACATGTTTCAATAGGGAAAACGGATCTGCATGGGAATGCATGGCTGTGTGAATGGTTAACAGAAAAAAAATATTTTATTTATTAACCAATTTCATTATTATTTAGTAATATAATAATAAATGGCTAAGTAATAGATCAGCTTTTGCCCTACGCTAATTTTACTTAAAAATGCTTGCAGTGGATGCACTTCTCAATCATTACGCAATCTCATATGAGAAAAAAAAATGCATGCAACTGAACGTCTCTAAAGCACGAGGATGGCCCAAAGATTAAAAACCGCCATACCCGGTTATAGGGAAATTCATCAAAATGGGTTACAATGATCACGACAACTTTGAGGCCTGTAGCAAACCACTTTTCTTAAAAAACTTATTTGGGCCTTATCGTTATTATTTCGGAGATACAATGAAACCAAAACACAAAATAGGCGTGAGTGTAAACAAAATGGATTTCCGAGATGGAAGAAGTTAAGAATGACGTGATTTTCTCAAGTGTTTTCAAGTGCTTTTAATCTGATTTGACAAGGGCTTTATTAAATCAACAAGAGTATTTTAAGAAGAGACACAACCCTTTTGAAAAGCAAAAAAACCACTTCCCAAACATCACAAAATCCGTGCTGAAAAAGGGTCAAAGCTGCCTTGCTTCACAACCTCAGGCCTCAAGTACTGGTGCATTCTATAAGATTATGTATCAACAAACAACATCCATAGATCGTTTATGTGATATGAGTGTCGACGCACACGATGCCCAAGCCTAAACACTTCCAAAACACATCCAAGACACTTTATTTTGAAAATATATCATCATTCCCCCCACCACTTTCAACATAAATATATTCTCAAATTAATATATCAAATCTCATAAATAAAGGAAACTTTTGTGCATAAATAGAAGTGCCCGTGTTTAAACCTTCACTTAGTGAAAATACTTTACAACAAATCAAAATAATCTAGCAGACCTCGTCTTTAAACCACACATACCATTTGACTAATTGAACGTATCTCAGACACAAGATTTCCTCCATACCTACACCTCTTCTACAAACCCGACACTTTTAATAGCCTTGTGTCATGTACGATTATGAGTGTTTCAGAGTCAAACTCATATAATTAAAGCACTCATTGAAGAGACCAAACTTCACGCTCACATAGGTGGGCCCCATTGATCATATGCCCCCTATAACACGACATTCAATACATTTCCTCGGGTCCATTGAGAGCATAAGCTCAACCTCCTTTTCTTTTGTCAGGTTACCCAACACTATACCTGGGATGGAATTTTCACTATAGTACTTGCAATCACTCAAATGACAAATTTTGCCACATTGAACTCAAGACTTGGTGTTATACCAAGTGCTGGGACAAGGATCCATCATTGGCTATTAATATTAACGGGTTCAAGATTCGTCTCTTTACTCATATTTATTACCAAGTCTTTAGCAATGGATTTCGTTAAAGGATCCGCTAGATCCTGGATTGAATTTACAAAGTCCATAGTAATTACCCCATCTTTGATGAGTTGTTTCATGTAACTGTCTCATACCTCATTATATGCCTTTAAGAGCATAGCCTGACTACCACAATGGATAGAAATGGGTGATATTCACATAGGTCACAAAGAAATCTCATACAAAATATCCCTCAAACATTCGACTTCTTTAGCAAAAACTAGAGCAATAAAATCTGCAGCCATGACGAAATCACTAATACATGTCTAGTTAAGACACGGGAACCCACCAAGTAGGAATACTGACCCACCTAAAGCGTAATCCTCCTTATCAGAGATCCAACAGGCATTCCAGTGTCTTTCTAAAGTAAAAGGATACGCAATAGAAGTAATATCATAATCCAAATTTTTCTTAATATATTTCAATACTATATGTACTAGATGCCAATGAAATTTCACTTAAATTAGTAGTATATCTACTTAGCTTTCCAAGAGGCAAGGCCATATCTGATCATATGCAAGTCATAGCATACATGAGACAACATATGACGTTAGCATATTCCAATTGTGCCATTGGAGTACCTTCATTTGGTACCAGCATTATACGTGGATTCATTGAAGTCCATATAGGAGCACAATCAAGATAATTAAATATTTTTAGCACTTTTTTAGTATAGTAATACAGAGATAAGGACAATGAAGAGCCATATCTTGTTATTCATATACCAAGAATAACATCAGACTACCCGATATCATTCATAGCAAAGTAATTAGAGATAAATTATTTAGTTTTGTCAACTTGCTCCATATGCGTACCAAATATTAACATGTCATCGACATACCAAGAAATAACGACTCTTTTATCATTTTTAAACATTACATATATACATTTATCCGATTCATTTATTTTGAATCTGTTGGTTAAAACAACTTGGTTAAACTTTTGTTGCCATTGTTTAAGGGCTTGCTTTAGCCCATACAAAGACCACATGAGTTGACGTGCTTTTCTCTCTTGAATTGAAACAAAAGCTCCTTTTTGGTTTTTCCGTATACACCTGTTCCTCTAATTCACCATTTAGGAATGTCTTTTTCACATCGACTTGATGAATCTTTAGTTTACACAGAGGATAGAGCAATTAATACTCTAATAGTCAATATCCTCGTCACTGGAGCGAATGTACCAAAGTAGTCTATCCCATATTTTTGGGAAAACCCTTCAGCTATGAATCAAGTTTTGAAATTATCAATAGTTCCATCGACTTCATTTTCTTTTTGAAAATCCATCTACACCCTATGGGCATACTTCCCAGTGGGAGATCAACAAAAAATCAAGTATTATTACTCATGATGGATCCATCTCATCATTTATTGCCTCTTTTCAGAAAGTGCATCATGAGAATTCACAGCCTAATCAAACGTCATAGGATGAGACTGTGACATAACAATATGGAGTTTAATTATTCATATTGTCTTTAGCTCCTTTCACTAGATACGTATAGAAATCTGGTCCAAAGGACTTCTCTTTCCTCGCTCTTTTACTTCTTCTAAGTTCTACAGCATTATTAGGAACTTCTTCTCATATCATATTTTCATCATTTGACATAAGTATGTTACTTTCCGGAAAAAAAAGTGATCCTTCGGTCTAGGAATTTAGCAAAAGCAATTTTCATCATAAATAACATCTCGTGACACAATAATTGTGTTGACATTTATTCAGTCATTTACTTCAATGACCGAAACCAATATTTCTTACAATGTCCAAATAGCCAATAAAAATGCTCGCATCTCCTCTTTCACCCAATTCTCTGCTTTTGGTTCAGGAACTTTAAGAATTGCCCTACACATTCAATCCTTGAAAGAATTCGAGTTGGGAGCCATTTTGCTCTAATGTTCATATGGGGTTACTTCACTTTTCTTATTTGAGGCTCCATTCAACATATAACCGGCAGTTAGCATAGCCTCACCCCAAAAGCCATCACTAAATCTGGAATTTGATTACATGGCATTCATCATTTCGGACCCGATATATTCGCTAAGCCATGCCATTTTGCGGTGGTGTATAAGGTGTCACTATCTCATGGATAATACTCGTGGTTTCAAAGTAATTGGGATCATAATATTCCCACAACATGATCCAACCTTAGGCATTTTATGCCTGTTTGACAATGAAGTTCGGTTTTAGCTTTGAATGCTTTAGATTTATCCATGCTTGATCTTACAACTTAAAAAACACACTAGCAAAATCTTGAAGAATCATAAAAGTCGCAAAGCATCTTTTTCCTCATAAAGAGTGCTATGAGAATCACATAAGTTGCTATGTATTAAATCAAGTAGACCACCAATTCCTTTAAACCAAGAGAAAAAGTAATCTTGTGATTTTCATAAGCATAGACATTTTACAATTTTTATCAATTTTATTAAAGCATGGAATTAAACTGGAATTAGCCATTTCATGCATTCCACAAAAACTAACATGACCTAGTCTATGATGCCAAAGACAAGAAAAGTCAAAGCATATACACCGACCTATCCATTTTGATAACATTCAATTTGAACATGCCCTTGAACAAGTAACCCTTTCCAAAAAAGCCCCCGCCCTTTGAGAGTACAAATTTATCAACCTTGAAGACCAACTTAAAACCGAACATATCAAACAGGCTACCAGACACGAGCATTTTTTAACATAGGGTGCATTACACCCTTTAGTGAAGGTAAGGGTTTTTTCGGAGGTAAAAAAGAAAATCAACTTTCCTATTCCTTTAATTTGCGTGGTTGAAACATTACCCATGAACAATACAATTACGTGATTCGCGCACTCATATGATTTGAAAAACTATCTTTACATACATGCTTTGTAACCCTCGAATCAACACGCCAAGCCTCATCGACTTAGGTTAGGTTGATTTCGAAATCATTGTCACAGGAGTTATCCTTCGCAATATGATTCTTGCGATGATTCATTCCTTTGCCCTCTTACTTTTGAGGTGATAATAGCCCCTTTTAACATGATCCAGAATAAAAAATGGGCTTTGGTGTCTTGCCATCCCAGTACTTTGATTAGTCTATGGTTCACTCTTGTCCTTTGCCGGACTGGCCTTCCTCCACCACATTGACTTTTCCAATGTGCCAGAATGATCCTTGTTCTCAAACAACCTCTACTCTTCCTCAATGTGGAAATGGTTAGCCATATCCTCAATAGACAAGTCTTCCTTCTTGTGCTTAAGACCTATTTTGAAGTGTTTCCACAAAGAGAAAGTTTCTCTAACAACGAGGATACAGAATGACCATCCACCATCATCTTATTATTATTAAGCTGATTGAAGAGAAATTTCTTGTTGCTTCTTCGGTCAAGTATCTTGTATCAAGGGCCTCCCAAAGTTGGTTGGCGGTCAATATAGTGAAGTAAATGTCAAAAAGGGCATTTGTCAACACATTGAGAATATGAGCCCCGCAAATATAGTCGTCATTCTTCCATTTCATCTCACACGTTGGTTTGCCAAGGTCTCATATTCAATAGTAGGGGACTTTGGCTTATTTAGGACATAAACCACATTAAGACTAGTAATCAACAAATGCATTTTTATTTGCTAGTGGCGAAAGTCTCCACCATCAAATCGTTCAAGTTTCACAATGTTCGTTGACATCTCTCTTAGAGAAGAAGCCATTTTTCACAAACAATAATTAAGTCTTAAGATTGTTAGGAAAATTCGACAAAACGGGTACAATGATCACAATGGCTTCAAGGCATGTAGCAAACAACTTTTCTTAAGACTTATTTTGACTTATTGAATTTGTCTCAGGGATACGATGAAACAAAAAACACAAAGCGAGAATGAGTGTAAAGAGGATGGATTTCTAAAATGGAAGAAGTAGAGAATAATACTATTTTCTAAAGTATTTTTCGAGTGCTATTAATTTGAATTGGTGGGGGCTTTACATAGATCAACAAGTGTCTGTAGTGGAGAGATACAACCCTTCCAAAAAGCCAAAAAACTCTTTCCAAAAATCAATAAAACTGCCAAAGAAGGCAAAAATTGCCATGTGTGTCGACACAGCCTTGTGTGTCACCAAACAATCTCAAACTCACGATACTAGTGTTTTCTGTAAGATTATGTGTCGACAAACATAACACAACATCCAGAGAACGTTTTTGTAGTATGAGTGTCAACACACACCAAGTATGTGTTGACACATACCATGTCCAAGCCCAAACACTTCCCGAACACATCCAAAATAGTTTATTTTAAAAATATATCAACACTCCAAAGCCTTATTGGAATCGTTATCCCACACTGCGTTCTTTATTTCCACCATTTATGGCATGGCCTCTAATGCCCCAGCAATTTCCAAGCTTAAATACAGAAGACGTATACTCCCTAATGTTGGTCTACTGTGTTTGGATCACTCTACATGATCTTGAAGATATCAGCAATAGCAATCTTCACACGTCTCAGCAGCACATGAAAAAGGCGGCTATGAAACCTAAATCTGAACACCGACTTGCGCAACCCCTTATTGAGACTAATGTTTGGAAAAACCTTGTATTCTTGTCCATCTCCTATACTTCTTTAGCTCTTGAGAGCTGCAATGAATATCTTTCCCTTCTTTGATATTGATGTTGCCTTATATTTACATATTTTATTCTTCATTCCCATGACATATTCGGCTTTTACATGTTTGTTTTGTTGTAATCTAGGTACATTTTGGCTTAGAATGCAATGGAGCAAACAAAGGTTGAAACAAGGCAGAATCAAATGTAATCAAAGCATAATTGAAGACTGCTTTGAAAACCCGACCACGTGTGGAAAAGAATGACCAATCGAGTTGTAATTCGATAACCCAAAAGAAGGACGCCGCAAACACAGGGGTCCAGCACATCAAGCCTCACATCCACCGAGCTCCCCGGCTTTTAAATATCGAAAACCTAATTTTTATTAGGGATCTTTTTCCTCGTCTCTCCTTTCCTCCTTCTCAAAGCCGCTACGAGATCCAAGGGATTCTCAAACGCAGAAGCATAGGTGGTCTGAGTGCTGGGGGAATCAAAGCAAGGATCAACGTCAACGTCAATCAAGGGAGTAATCATTCATGAGTTTTTCTTCACTTTCTCTTTTAGATTTTGTGATGTGTAAAACTTCCATAGAGAAGTGGACTTGTGGTTTAGGGGTCAAGGACGGGTAGCCGTCCGGATCCTAGATTTATATTTTATTGTGGACAATGATTTATATTATGTTAATATCGCACCCCTGTAGGCAACTTACAATTGTGATTGATTTTCTATGGATGAGCTTGTAGCCATGTTTAGAGTCCTGATTTACTTGCGCCCCGTCTACGTGCTTGGAGCCTAGACTTTAAAAGCAACAAGTTTGCACGCATGATCAGGGCTAAAGTTGTACCAATCTTGAACACAATCTTTTACACAAACTAATGCTTAATTAGGAGTGACAAAGGAATTTGTTAGTGCTATTGAGATAATCCATGCTACACCTAGAGTGATAAAATGGGTTACGTCCTTAGACTAGCTCATTACCCTAGACCCTAACTTAAGTATTAATCAAGGTTCAACATGAAATTAGGAGCGTGAAAGGAATTAAGTAGTACTATTGAGATAACCTATGCTACACCTAGGGTGATAAAATAGGTTATGCCCACCCTAAGCCTTAGTATTTAAGTGTTAACCCAGACTTAGAGCTTGTAGCCTAATCCCCCTCTAAATCATTGTCATAATAAAGTATAATAGTAGGATCCGAGTTAAGCTACCCCAAATTCATTCCCTAAACTACCCTTAATTGATTTGACAACTTTAGTTTATAGTTAGTTTTATTAATTTAGTTAACAAATCATTCAAACCAAACAAAAACCGAATTTCAACCACTCATTAACAACTAAATCCAGCTTAACTCAGATTCCCTATGGTTACGACACCCGTATACCCGACTAAGCTACGATGATCTCGTACGCTTGCGAGTAAACGGTTTTAAAACAACCTTTAAAATCACATCAGATATCAAGCTAAAATTTGAGATGTGCACTAGCCTTCCTAGCTGTGTCTTCTTCACATAAATCACTGGTTTCAGCTTTGATCTTTAGCCTATGGAGCTCATCTTCCAAAGTCTAAATCTTATGTTCAATGTGCAAATACTTCTTATCCACCGTCTTAGGAGGCCCTTTAGTCTTTACAGTTTCTTATCAAAAGAGAGTCCTTCAAGTGCCTACCACATAGTATTAATCATTTTACAATATTTCGGAGCAAGAACCAACAATCAAAATGATGACAACGTTTAGGTCCCCATTAGACCTCATCCAAATCTATGAGAGTCGGACAATGGTCAGATAAGCCCTTAATAAACCCAATAAGCTTCACGTTGGATATTTATTAATCTGTTCCTAATCATCATATGCCCAGTTAATTCTACACAACAAATTAGCCCTTGCTCATGTGAATTTTCATCCAGAGAGTGGAATATTAATGATACCTAATTGGCATGCAAATCCGCTGAATGAACGCATGCCTTGAATGATTGAGCGATTACTTTTCCTCTCCCCAACATCGAGGATCTCATTGAAGTCCGCCATGAGCAGAAATAATTAAGGGGTAAATTATTTCAAGTTACAAAGATTAGCCTACAAATTACTCCTTCCTTCTCTGAAAAAAGGACCATAGACAATACAAATTGCACATTCAAAGTTATCATCGACAATTGAACTTACCAAGCATAACAATCTCTTCCCTTTCAGAATGTCACTTGCCGTCAAATCACTCTCACTATCAATCCCCTAGAACCATCAATGGGACCATCAACCCATCCACAGGTACAATTACCCCAACATTTTGGAATCAAACCCTGCTTAACCACACTATGTTTCATTTTAACAAGCCTTACAGCTCATGGTCTATGTTTTCGCAAAAGGTTACAAATCGACGACCTCTTTTCAGGACCACCCTCAACCCCAACACAAACTTTGATTTTAGGACTAGGTCACATAATTTTCCAATCGACTGTAACTCTCTACTCTTTGTGTCATCTTCCCCTTTTACTGTTGATGCACTATCTATAAACGAGGTCAAGAATTTGTGATTTTCGTCTTCTAGCCCGTTGAAACTTAACCCTAGCCTCTTCCCAAAGTAGAAGATTATCATTCGAAGAAAAGCACATGTCTGTTAAGTTAGGGTGACGCCGGTGAGGAAACGTTGAGGATGTTTCAAGCAAAGGGATACCAAAAGCGGGTAAAGCGGAGGGCTGGATCAGATAAGTGTATTGGGTCAGAGCCCACTTCCTTGGCGGGGCAAAATAGGACAGGGATAAAATTGTCAATGCACATTTCCACAAAACAGTTAATACTCTTTTCGCCACTACAGGCTCTAGACTCTTCAAATTCTGCACTGCCACCACCTTCCTCATTGAATTCCAGTCAATACGTTTTTGGCCAATAGAGGCCCATACTTTCTATGATCTTGAGGCTAATTGTGCCATTTGTCTTCCCCTAGTGGCTGTGGCGATGGTGCTCCTCATCTCGATTAGGGCAAGGTTAGCAGGCCCACTACGACAATTGCTAGAATTTTTTTTTTCCCCCCTTGGTGAGGTTAGAAATCCCACTACAATATAGCCAATTTCACCACCTTTATAAGCTAGACTAAGGATAAAAACAGGTTGCTATTGTAGCGAGGTTAACAACCTCACTGCAGCAATTGTTAATTTCACCATCTTGGTTGGCAACGCTAGGTAACCGATTTCACCGCCATGGTTGGCTAGCTGAAGGATGCAGAATTCTCAATCAAGAGAGAAAAGAAGAGAAAAACTCTCTAATTTAATTATTTCACCATAAATAATTGAATGAATACAAGACTCACCATAAAGGGGTATAGACTCAACAAACCATAAAAAGATAAACATAAAGACAACTAAATTCTGCATGATAAATAACTAAATTCTAATTGATAAATATAGAGATAATTTAAATGCTAATTGATAATCCTAACAACATTAAATATGGCTAACAAAACTAAACTAATTAAATCAGATTTAAAGCTAACTAATTAAATTCTAGCTAATCTTTACGACACTTCATGTCACCAATACTCCCTTACTTTTTCCTCTTTTATGTATTTCATACATTGTAACCATAAATTGGAAATTACAACTAATTACCATGCCTGAAGGGGATAATTTGACATGCTTCTGCAGTTAATGTGTTATATAAGCGGTACCTACCCTTATCCCCGAGTCAATATCATAAACTATGATAGGAACTCTACTCCTAATCCAAAACCAGTCGTTGGCCATGCAATTTGACCAAAGAGTCAAAACCGTCCACCTACACCTAGATCGCAAAACAATGGAAGCCTATCACTCTGAATTAAAATCCATTGTTGACGACCTAATTGTAAAAGACTCCCCAATTTCAAATAGAGAACTAGTCAACTGTGCTCTCTACCAGCCATTAATAGAGTATGCTGCCTTTGCCACACTCACACACAATACCTCTCCCACCTCTAGTTTTTGAGGTACTCAAGATGACCCTTAATGAAGAAGGTGCCCATCAGATTATTGGATGTCAAACTACAAATCCTAGTTGACTTTCCTAAGGAATTCATATCTTGTAATAGTTTCCACATAAAATTTAGGCTGTTATCTCAAATGTTATTCTTTTGTTTCTTGAGTTACTACCATTTTCCCAATGGGAAATCAGTACTAAACTCCAATTTAGAAACCTGTATACACAACCGTGTTTTATAAGGAAATACCCAAGTACTATACTCAAAGTTATTCTGCATACTAGAAGAGAACTTTAGAGTGTATTTATGTAGCTAAAATTTTCTTTGACTTTAGTCTTGTTTACCAAGTATTTTGAATATAGAAAACGGAAAATTTTTTAAAACACTGGAATAATTTTTAGAAAATACAATAAATAACTCGTCAGTAAAAAGGAAAAACTAGAAAAACCAAAGAAATTGTGTTTCCTTTTTTCTAGCTGCAAAAAAGGGCGAGGTCAGTTTACGAAAATTGTCTTAATATTTTCCTTAGCTGCAAATAAGGGAAAATCCCTATTTTTTCAAGTGAAAATAAAATTATAAATACTTAAGAATATAGGGGAAAAACCCCATTTGCAAAGGAATACTTGAAAATAAAAAAAGGTTATTTTTTCAATTTTTAAGATAAACGGAAGCATAAGGAAGAGATTTTTCAGGAAATGGAGTCAGAAAATTTTTCTTACAAAAATCAGAATTTTTTGTGAAAAGAACCCATCTCTTTTTCCTGTAAAAATGGAAAAATTAAGCCCTTAAATGCATTTTTATGCAAACTCAGCTTTATCATAACATTTTTGGAAGGTTAGAAAATTTGCCTAAATTCAACACACTCTAAAGATTTTGGATGATATTGAACATCCAGAATAATTTAATTTCAATGATATTTACTATGAAACAGATCTTATAAAATTATGACTACACAAGATAAAATTGATATGCTCTAAATAATAAACAGATTGGTCAAATTTGAGTCCAGAGAATACAGGAACACTTCTATAAAAATGGTTACATAACTTGCAATAAACATTGCATTGGCTATTAGCAATGTTAGTAATTACTTCCATAATATCTACAATATACCATAATGTATTTATCAAAAAAATACTTAATATATTTGTCAATTTGCAACAGTAGAGATATTGTCAAATAATATTTTTGGTAACTAGGACTCAAATCTAAGTATCTTTTACCCTAGAGTCTCAATTATTTATCTAAGCACATACAACAATAAAGTTTGAAAACAAATCTCACAACAACAATAACCGGCCAATGACTCAAAGAGGCTTCCGCCAAAGTAAGGGCTAGGGGGTAAGATTATATGTGGCTTACTTCTACAGCGTGCTACCCTGTAGAGAGCTTGTTTCCTCTGAAAACAAATCTTACATTGCTCCAAAATATTCAATTTGAATCCTATAACATGTTATATAAGATTGACTATACCGCAACCCTCACGGTTTCAATAATGAAGTAAGGTAGTAGCTATCATGAATTTTTTATACTTTTTATAGATAGTGAAGCGTTACAACATCGCCATACTAAGGTCCACCAACATTTAGAGCAGGAGAGATACAACTTCGAACCCAAAATCTTACGCTTAGAGGTTGATAACCTCACTACTATACCAAAACTAGTAACTTCAGTACTTATCTCAATAATTTAATTTTTTATATATAAATAAAATGGAAAAGATTGTTTTCCAGCTAGACGAATCTAAGCTGTGAAACGGTGAGAGGCAAAGGAATAGGGGCCAGAGGCAGACAGTGCGCCGATTACTGGTGAAGTACTGACAATACAAAATTTTAAAATTCATATACATGAATTTGGGGAGCATATGGTTCTTGGGTTTCCAAATCCAAATTATTTACCCCCTCTTTAAAAGGTTCTATTTCTTCCAGATAGTTATCGACACCTGGCTAACCCAAATTAGATCCCAGAAAGACAAATAACCAGGAAAACATGCACACATAACCAGCCCATTCAACGATTCAAATCACCACAATCCATGCAAAAAATCATAAAAATCAACCCACATTATATCTTTAAAATGTGCCCAAATGGTCAAGCTGAGACAGAATTTGTAAATTTTTATGATTATTATTTGTTATAAATCATACTATGACAGTAACTTATTTTTGGTTTTGGCAACATAATTAATCCATCATACCAACAAAAGATTATTTTACTGGCATTTATTATAACACAAAAAGAAGGGCAATTAACTTTTGAACTATCATATCATACCAACAAACAAGAAAGAACAAAGCACACAGGAATATGAACGGATGAAGCACTAACAAACAAGCATAGCAGGTAAATACTTTATTGATGGAATCAAGAGTAAAAAAAAGACTTACCTTTTGTGATGGGTAGTGATGAAACTTGAACATAAGAGGAAAAATTCAGTTCTTTCCTTTGCCCTTGTGGTCCGACTGTCGGCCTCCAGTACCATAGCAAAGCTGCAACCCAGATGGCACAAACTGCTGGTGGTGGTGGTGGAGGGTAGAGTTTTCCATGGGCGGTGGCACAATCGACGACACGGCAGTGGTCCCAAGGAAGAAGGGTACACCTGAGCCGTCTGTAGGAGAAAGCCTCTGAAGGTAAGGAAATAAAGATGGTGAATTGGACTGAAGGGTCCCCCTATTAAAACCAGCAAAGGCGGGAGAGGAGGAAACTGTGAAATTGAGATTATAGTCATTCCCAGCCGCAGTAGCCGCCGCCGCAGCAGCGGTGTTGGCCACTTGCACAAGGTGATCCGAGGAGAAAGAGAACTGCTGTAGCTCTGGGTTATGGTGTTCACCCCCCACAACACTGAACGGTGAAACAGTCACTGGTTCAGCCATGGAGTTTCCCATCTGGGTCTGTAGAGAAAACCCAGACCCAGATGTGTGATTGGGTCTTGATGAAGAAGATGAGCCTAAAAGACCAGTGCCGCTGAAGTAATCCATGGGAGCTGAACCTGAGAGCCACTGATTATTAGCTCTTGTGGGCTTGTGAAACAAGCGTGGCTCAGCCTCAGCGCCAGCACCACCATTTTGGTTCATGGCATTGTTAATCCCTGCAGTCAAAAGTTGAGTAAAAGAGGAGCTTTGTGGCAAACTATTCACAGCATTGTTGTTGTGATGAACATTAATGGACTCATTTTCCTTCTCTTTCTCCTTTGCTCTTTCCCTGGCTCTCTCTCTTGCCTTGACACGGATCTCTGACCGAGATAGAGACAACCCAGATCCCTTGCTGGTGTCTGAGGTGTTGCTGCTACAGGCTGATTTTGAAAAGGACCCATGCTGATTCTGCTGCTGGGTTTGGTTCAAATTTGGGTCACTGTTTATCTCAAGATGAGCTGATGAATTTAACTCTTGTTGAAGAGCCCCGGTAGCACCAAGATTTGGCTCCCTTTCATTAGCTTGTCTAGAAGTATGAGGCAAATATGTGGTGTCCAATGAAGGGAGCTCCGCAATATGATCGGCAGCCGCCTTTATGAGCCACTCCACCGCCTTGCTGGGCTGGTCAAACCCCAACCGATCCTGTAAGTCATAAAATTGTATGGCAGTGTGCACTGAGAGCCTAACCCTGCGGTCCCTTGGCCCCTTTGCAGTCAAGACCTTGCTGTGCCTGTCTTTCCCACCAGATGCCCTTGAAACCCTTAGGATTCTTGATGGGGGTTGCCACACTCGAAGGCGGTTTCCCTCTACACCCAGTTCACCAACACCGTTAGCTCGGCCTCTGGCACCACCAATGGTGATGCTGGGGCCGCTTTGCCGGACTTCTCCGTCTTCTTCTTCATCTGGGTAATCTTGGGTGCCACCGCTACCGCCACCGGTACCCTTGAGCCCTATCTTGTTAGAGTCAATTCTACCATTCGCCACCCTAGAGAACTTGCAAGCTTGTGTTTGAATCTTATCCACCTCCATACCACTTTCATGCCTTATTTCACAATGACTGTTACACAGGAGCAAGCTATAATCTTTATGCTTCCTTTTAGAGTTCTAGAGAGAGAAAGGATTCTGTTTTTTGTTTTTCCTTTTTCTTCAGATTTCAAATCTATTTGTCTCTTCTAACTCTCGGCTTTGATGAGGCCTGTGTGTCCTTTGCATTGATGACGATGTACCATAACACTGTTCCCCTTCTTTTCACAAAGAGGAAGAGAGAGAAAAATACATATTTTTCCCTTTTTTTTTTTTGAAAACCCACAAACTAAACAAGGTCTTTTTTTATGCTTCAGAGTTCACAGTGGGTCTCCTCGTTTAAAGCCTTTGGCCCTCTCTGTAACACTTTCACCAGCAAAGCCTTAATTCTTTTTCAGTCCACTTCTCCAAGTACCCTCTCTTAATCTCCTTTTCTGCTACAGTCCTGCAAATTTTTTCACAAAAAATGGAAGAGAGAGAGAGAGAGAAAGAGAGTGTGTTAGGCAAAGTGTTACGAGTATCAGATGCTAAGTTGGACCGCCATAGTACAACAAACCCCCCAAAAAATACCATCAAAATTAGAGGATAAGGTTATTATTTGGACAAAAATGCTATCATCAAATTAACTTTATAAAAATTTGGAACAATTATTCAATATAAATAATTACTTTAAAAATAATAACTTTTTTACGCAAATGACAACACCCAGATTAAAGGCCAAAGCTGACAAGAATAAGGCCATACCACAAGAAATCCTATTTAACAAGTAACAATCCCAATAAAAAGGGATAAAATTAAGTTAGAGTATTATTATTATCATAGAATATATACTAAATAATAGTCATAAAATTTACAAAATTACTATGTCATTAATTTTACTCTAGTGTCAAAAATAAAATTTTTTTACTCTAATGTTCAAAAAAATATATATATATTTTTACTCTAAGGGTAATATTAACTAGCTACCAAAGCTATGAGATCTGGCTAAACTTCTCAAATACTTACCAAAACCTTCAAACCTACCTACCTACACCAAACCCTTTTGATACTTCTCCAAAAAAAAAAAAAAAAGGAATCCCGAAAAGCCTATAGTTTTTATTTCTCTCTCTCTCTCTCTATCTTTATCATTATTTTTACCTTTGATCTGCGCTTTTAAAGGTTGAAATTGAACGCTCTCACTCTCTCTCTCTCTTTTGCTGCAATGGCGGTGATGAATATGGAGCAGTAAAAGCTCAGTTCTTCCCGATCTGTAAACCTTCAGATTCCAATTAAAAGCACCTACACATAATATTGTTAATGGTAACTCATTAATTTCAACACTATGTCAATGAAATCATAGATTACTTAACCCTAATAATTAATTGTTCATGTGGGATTTTTCAGGTTGATTATTTATTTACCTCAAGCTTATGGATCCACAATTTATGCTTCAATTCCACAGATATTTTTTCCGAAAAAATATGCAATTGTTATTGTCAAACCAAAAATTAATATTATGACTTATGAAAAACAAGAGTCATAAAATTAGTTTGAAAATAATGATTTTATTTTGTCAATAATAATTTTTTTCTGATAATAATATTACCAAGAAAAAAAACAACCATTTTATTCCACAATCAGCTGCAAAGTACACAAGGAGCTGAGTGTTTAAATTTCACCCCGACCCACAGAATTGACATGTATCAGATCCGCATATAAAGCCTTCGAGTGGGTTTCCAACCTAAAATCCATTGGTTTCAGGTAAAGTAACTCACTAGCCTCATATGTTGATCTCTTTTATCTGACAACTCTTACTTGTGATTCTTACTACAGAGAGTGAAATCAAAATGAAGAAATTAACATAGAGAGAGCCCATTAAAGAAAGAAATGGAAATTTAGATTGAGTTTTAGGAAGAAATATTAGGAAAATACCATTAAATGGGAGTGAAATTCAACAAATTAGAGAAGAAAAAAATGGAAATTGGGGAGAAAAAGAGGATGAAAGCGAGAGAGGAAAGCGAAGGATTAGAGAGAGAGAGATTTGGATGAAAT